>CM073583.1:8299123-10699123 GCA_037074715.1 Magnolia kwangsiensis
ATCCTCGATGATCCCTCTTGGTATACGAATAGAACGATCAGCAAGTTGTAGTGTGGTTCGAGTGGGTTTTAATTCATCCAACCCTAACTGTTGGTATACCGAATAGGGAATCAGATTGACGCTCGCTCCTAAGTCAAGAAGTGCGTGATCAATTCGATAGTTCCCGATTATGCATGATATGGTTGGGCAACCGGGATCTTTGAACTTTTGCGGCACATCTTGTTTTAGGATGACACTCACTTTCTCAGTCAAGGAGATTTTCTTTTGAACACTTTTCCGTCGTTTGGTAGTACATAAGTCCTTTAGAAATTTAACATATAAAGGTATCTGTTTTACAACATCAAGCAGAGGAATGTTGACTTTTACTTGTTTCAACACCTCTAGGATATCCTGAGAGTTAGATAGACGTTTTGGTTCAACCAACCGTTGGGGAGACGGAGCAACTGGATTTTCTAGAGGTTCCGGTTCAAATTTTTGTGGGGCGCCACTAGATCCATCATTGTTGTCCTCTTCTGGTTCTTGAGGCTTTTCGGGCCTAACCGGAAGGATTTTATCAATAACCTTCCCACTCCTAAGAGTGGTGATGGATTTAGCGTGCCCCATTTGATTTGAAGAGCTGGGATCACCTGTCTCGTATTGCGGTTTCGGATTAGGGAGTGATTGTGCAGGGAGCATTCCTTTTTCCATAACCGTCATACGTGAATCTATTTTTTGCATAAAATCTGAAATTCCTTGCATTGTCCGAGCCAGCTCTTGTATGGAAATTTGAACCGATTCTTCTTGAGGTTTCCCCTGATTTGGATTTTGATTAAAGAAACCTTGAGGGGTAGCAGTTTGTCCGTTTCTCCAACTAAAATTCGGGTGATTTTTCCAGCCAGGATTGTAAGTATTAGAGGGTGGTCCATTGAAAGGTCTTTGATAGTTATTTACGACATTAGATTGTTCATTCAATACATCTCGAAAGGCAGGTATTGAAGGACAATTTTCAGTAGTATGAATGTTGCAATCACAGATGCCGCAAACACTTTCATTAACCTTTTCCTTCCTTCCTTAACTGGGAGAAGTGCATTTTATGGTTCAAAAGGGAATTGTCCTTGGGCATATCATCTCGTCCAAAGGAATCGAGGTAGATAAGGCAAAAATTGATCTTATCTCTAACCTACCTCCACCCAAGAATATCAGGGACGTGCGATCCTTCTTAGGACACGCAGGCTTTTACAGACGATTCATAAAGGACTTTAGTCTCCTCTCTCATCCTTTATGTAATCTTCTTCAAAAGGATACACCATACGAGTGGACTGAGCAGTGCCCAAGAAGCTTTCACTAAGCTTAAGGGCATGCTAACCACTGCACCTATCATGCAGCCACTTGACTGGAGTCTTCCTTTTGAACTTATGTGCGACGCCTCTGATTATGCTCTTGGAGCGGTTCTAGGCCAGAAAAAAGATAAGCGGCCTTACGTTATTCACTACGTAAGTAGGACTCTAAATCCTGCCCAAGTGAACTACTCGACTACGGAAAAGGAACTCTTAACCGTAGTGTTCGCTTTGGACAAATTTAGGTCCTACCTGATCGGATCCAAGATCATCATCTACACAGATCACGCAGCACTTAAGTATCTTCTTTCTAAGAATGATTCTAAGCCCTGCCTGATACGATGGATCCTTCTACTCCAAGAATTTGATTTGGAAATTAAAGATAAAAAGGGAGTAGAGAATGAAGTGGCCGATCATTTTTCTCACCTTAATACCTCTGATTCCCTTGAGGCGACCCATATCAATGACATGTTCCCTGATGAACAACTGTTTAGAGTCTCCCATTCACCTTGGTTCGCTGATATTGCTAATTATCTTGCTACAGGTGCCATACCGACACACTGGACGTCACAAGATAAGAAGAAATTTTTTACCAAGGTGCGTAACTTTTTTTGGGACGATCCATATTTGTTTAAATATTGCCCAGACCAAATCTTAAGGAGATGCGTACCAGACGATGAGCATCAGAGTGTCATCTCCTTCTGTCACTCACAGGCCTGTGGTGGTCACTTTTCTGTTAAAAAGACCACGACCAAGATTTTACAGTGTGGCTTCTACTGGCCCACTATGTTCAGGGACACTCATGAGTTTTGCAAGGCTTGTGAGCGTTGTCAGAAATTGGGAGCATTGTCCCGTCGAAATATGATGCCCTTGAATCCCATCCTTATTATAGAAGCATTTGATTGTTGGGGCATCGATTTCATGGGACCAATCCCCCAATCATTTGGAAATCTGTATATTTTGCTCGCCGTAGACTATGTCACTAAATGGGTCGAAGCAATTCCGTGCCGCAAAAATGACCATCGCACGGTCATTAAATTTTTGAAAGAAAATATCCTGTCACGGTTCGGAACGCCTCGAGCCATCATTAGTGACGGGGGCTCACACTTTTGCAATAGACCATTTGAGAGCTTAATGAAGAAATACAGTATCTCTCATAAGGTGAGCACCCCATACCATCCACAGACAAGTGGACAAGCTGAGATTTCCAATAGAGAGATCAAACATATCCTAAAAAAAACGGTTAACCCTGATCGTAAGGACTGGTCAATCCGATTGACTGATGCCTTATGGGCGTACCGTACTGCTTTCAAAACTCCTATTGGAACATCTCCCTTTAGACTTGTCTACGGAAAGGCTTGTCATTTGCCTGTGGAATTGGAACATAAAGCATACTGGGCGATCAAAAATCTAAATTTCAATTTGGACAACGCTGGTTCGCTACGCAAACTTCAATTAAATGAACTGGAAGAAATCCGGAACGATGCATATGAGAACTCAAGAATTTATAAGGACAGGATGAAGGCGTTTCATGATCAACATATTCTACGAAAATCATTCACGCCAGGTCAGAAAGTCCTTTTGTATGATTCTCGACTCCACCTCTTTCCGGGTAAGCTTCGATCTCGTTGGACCGGCCCTTACATTGTTGTTACTGCTTATCCTCATGGGGCCGTCGAGATAAGAGATCCCGACAATGGCAAGGAGTTTAAAGTAAATGGACATCGATTAAAGCCATTTGTCGAGACATTTGATTCAGAGGACATGTCCATGCCTCTGATTGCTCCTGTTTACCAGGACTGATCTCCTAGTCTGATGGAGGTATAGGTAGGTTTATCGCTTTCATAGGTCTAGGATAGTTGTTTTATTTGTCTGGCTGAAGACGGTAAATTTAGCGCTCCTGGGAGGCAACCCAGCTTTTTTATTCCTTTTCATTCTTTAGTAGATGATTCAATGTTTGTGGGTAACATTACTGCAAACCCTCACGAGACTACAACTCGTCCTCTAGGGGTAACCTAGGGGTTTAAAGGCTTGTTGCATACGCTAAATGCAATCGAGAGCACCTGCGAAAGTGGTATAGGTAGGATTTTATTTTTGTTATTTTTGTTCTGCTTTCTCTCTCATGCTGACAAGCTTCCATGCCGTGATATATTGAAAACTCTCTTGATTCGTTATTCAGGTACTATCTTCCCATCACTTCTCATTTACTTTCGTTGTCCCATGTGCATTGCATGTTTATATCTTTTACATTGAGGACAATGTAAATTTTAGGTTGGGGGTGGGGGATTAGGTAACCTAATCAGTATTTTTTTGGTCTTGAGCAACAAGTCTTGAGCAACAATTGCGAAAAAATTTTCAATTTTTCTGATTTTGACGAATATCCTTGATTTAGAATTGTGAGATATATGATGTTGGTAATTTATGACTCTTGGATTTAGCTACTTGATAGATTCTACAGTTGAGTTTGAATTATCAATTCATGATTAGAGATTTTAAACATTGATTGAGTCATGGTTTCACATGTCACATCTCGCTTTCACATTAAGGTTTCAGTTTGATATTGAATGGTTAATTTGGTAATCACTAAGCATGAAAGGAACTAGCCTGAAATATCTTGCCATCAGGGTATAAAAATTGAACAGGTTGGGCAATTAATCTTCACCATGGGTTTGCTCCCTACAGGTGAAGGTTTGATTCCCCAAGGTTAAACATTAAAAAAAATTATTAGGTAATTGGTCTTTTGCCATAGGTTTGCTCCCTATTGGTAAGGATTTGATTCCTCTTTTTGGCATGACTATTAATGGAAAAATAAAAAGTTGAAAAGATCAAAAGATGAAATTTATGAGGCAAGTTTGGTTATCATGAATTCTCTTGCTGGTTACCAATGAGATCCTGAAATAACAAATTCAATCTTAATGTGATTAGCTGAGATTACACTATACATCCATGGATCTCAATGTTTAAAATTTTTCTAATTGATGGATTAATGATTTACACTTGATTATGAAGTCTACGGTGCGCTTAAGCTCAAGAGAATACAATTTCTAACATTCATGAATATTAAATTTCTCGTATTTTGTTCAAAATCTCACTCGATTTCATAGAAAGTTCTCCTATAATTCTCAACTTATTTTTCGCATACTTTGCTCGGGACTAGCAAAATGCTGGATGGGGGTTGTGTTGAGGGTCAAATATTGCATATTAGACCCCAGATATTGTCTGGATTTACGAATATAATGCTGTCTAATGGCTCGTTTTCTCATTCTTGTGTGGCAAAGTGATTTTATGAGCATGGATGGAAAAAGGACGTTAAAAGTTGAGATTTAACGATCTGATGACGCCAAAGGCAAGGAACACACTCCAGGGGACCAAGATTGACAAATATACATGGTCAGAAATCCGACAAAAGTTAGAAATTGAAGCTCAAGTGGCCTGAAGGACGTCCAGAATGCAAGATCACGAGGTTCCCACCATCCGTTCGGCTCGAAACTTCATACGTCGCCTGAGGACCATAAATTAACCGTACATATAAAATTTCAGCCATTGAAGATCTCGGGAAGTGCCCCAACTGACAGATCAGCCCATAAACCGTTGATTCTGGGCCCACCTGATATCTGAAACTGTCTCAAAATTATTATTGACGCCTTAAATGAGGAGTCAAAACAGATGGACGGTGCAGATTTCTCCAAAACAGTGCCATGGACCCCATATGAGATGAGTGTGTATAGTGCACATGTGCACTCGTCGTGCACCAAACGAGTTAAGTCGGTCAGCAAGACGCTGACCGACTTTCTTCTTAAAAAAAAAAAAAAAAAAAAAAAAAAAAAAAATTTACGCATAGCGGACGCACGGCCGCTGGCCGTTTTTGCGATCAGTTGTGGGCCCCACACGTGCCCCATAAGCTCAATCCGATCCGTCCATTGTGTAGAGGGCTTCGAGCACTACAAAACCATGTTATCACTTTTCACCCATGCGTGCACACGTGTGAGATACAGAGGCCACAAAAGAGCTGCTCGGTAGCGTTCAAAACTAATTCTTTTGTGATTTCTTCTCTGGGCCACGTCAATGGACGTTCAAAACTACCCATTCTTGACTGAAATTTTGTTCTGAATCCAATGGACGGGATGGATTTTCCAGAAAATGCTTCTGTGGGGCCCACCGACCACAATAGCGAAATGGTGCGAAAGGTTTCGCACATCCGCGAAAACCGACTTTTCCGGACAGTTTTGGCCCACCATCTTTGATCATATGACAGATCTGAACCGTCTATCATGTAGAGGACTCAAGAAAGTACTAAGGGACGGTGTTTCTTTGGAATTTGAGGGAGGAAAGTGGCGTGTTTCATGGTACCGAACTTGGCTGCGAAAATTGCACTCCGTGTCCTGCTACAACTCTGTCACTGACTCCAGCCTTCCAGCAGCTATAAAAGGAGGTTTTTGGACGTGGGGAGCATTCATTCAGGGTCTTGGGAGGAAGAACAGAGGGCTCGAGCTTGGGTTTCAACGTGGGCAGAGGAGAGAGAGAGGAGCTTGGTTTTTTTCTTTCCCTTTTCTTTTCCTTTTCTTTTTCTCTTTATTTATTTGAATTGAGCCCATCCATGGCAGGCTAAATCCTCCTAGCTAGGGCTAAGAAGTGAAGCTTGTAGTGAGATGGGAGATTTGATTTTATTTAAATTTTAATGCATGAATTGACGTTGATTTTAGTTAATTAATATGGGAATGTTTTAGGTTTTTAATGGTCTGTTGTGACTGAAATTACAATGGGTCTGCAATGGCTTTGAATATTTCCGTTCTCTTTAATGTTTATGATGTCAGGAAGCCCTGTTGTTCACCATAGTCTCCTGGGCATGGTCGGATGACGGTACCCTTCCTAACTTACATACATGTGATTGGGTTGTAATTAGTTTGATTCTGTTGTTTGCCATAGTCTTTGGGCATGGTTTGGTGATGGAATCCATTCTAATTTATCTTCCTTTCATCTCTTTGAAAACTAGATCAACGGCAGTTCAGTAATTTTCATAATTTTTGATGCAAGCATAAATTCTCCCTGATCTCTACAAGTGGATCCTCTGAATCCCTAGTTTCCTATCTCTGATTTGTTTCATAAGTTTTAGATTAATTATTCTACAAATATTCCACCATTGCTAATTGATTTAGAATTCATCTTAGCCTAGTTCTAGTTCTAGATAATTTTAGATAACGTACAAGTTTCAGTCCCTTGGGATTCGACCTCGGTCTTACCGAGTTATTACTACATCACAACCCTGCACTTGGGGAGTGAACATTATCCGAATTAAATTGAGTATTGTTCGTAGTATGTTACGATTAAGATATGATTGATTATTTAAATTAAAATAAAGTCCCAAATGGGTAGACTTAAAATTCGTTTCTTTTAAAATTTACTTTATAAATGAGAATGTTAAAAATGAAGTATTATTAAACTGAATGGAATAGCCAAGCATATGAATGTTGATGTAATGACAATCAAGAATATATGTAATTGTGCCTCTTAGCAAAAGCACGATAACGCAATGCAGTCTCTGAAAAAAAAAAAATATATATAGTAGAAGAAGAAAAGGAAATAAGGTATGCTGAGCCTTCATGCGTCCATAAAATGCTCACTCATGGTGGTTTTAAGACTCGGGTGAGCCGTATGCGACTTGTTCGAGTTGACTCAGACCTGTCAGATCCAATCCAGGTCGACTCTCCCAATCTCGCCTCTGACAAGGTGAGTTGGGCAAATTCACCAACCGACTCAAGTGGAGTCACCGACTCTGTCAAGTCATGACTCGTCTCGAGACCAAACGAATTATTTAACTTCGCATTCAATTGAGACCACACATGCCAAACCTGGAGCTTAAATGATGGACATAAATAAATCCTCAAAAGGGCTAGGTGGCACGTGTGTGACACATGTTGCATCGCTTGGATTATCCCACAAGGAGCAGGTGGGACAACACGTGTGCCATCTAGGGCTGTCAGCAGGCCGGGCCTGGGGTTGACTTTGGCCCAGATTTTGAACTTTTCGGTACAGGCATGATGGGTTCGGGCCCATTGAAAATTTCATTGTTACCTGGCCCGAGCCAGCTGGCCCATTGACTGCCCTCGTGCCATCTGTTGTATGGCTTGGATGATCCCCATGAGTGCCAGTTTGGCATGTGTGGTCGTGTGCCTACCTGGGCAGCTGATGTGCTCCTACCTTTTGGTACTAATAATAAAAACAAAATGACTAGCTTATATATTTATCTATTTCATAGTGGGAGCTTTACAAGACAATAGACATTGGGCTGCCTTGGGACAAAAAATCTGGGGCAGCCTATCATATCCTAAACCTCATCTAACAAAAATCCAGGGCGGAACCAACTACTCCTCCACGGAAGATTCTTTAATAGAACCTAGCCCCACGTTATCTAACAAAAATAGCCCGAATGGAGAGAGGGAATTAAACCCTTCTAGATATGGGTCGCCCAGCGTAGGAAATATCATTCTCGAGAAGTCAGGCCAATCAAACCATCAAGCCGGCCCAAAGCAAATTTGGACGTTTTTGTATGGTTATCCAATCCTTTCGAGTTTCAATACTGTGGTCCAGTTTGAATATCATCAGGTCTGGCTGCTTCAGAACGTGAACATCGTCCTGATATCTAATTCTATACATGTAAATGTCCATGTTCAGATTCCAGCCATTAAATTGAAGGACATGACAATCGATGGAAGATGGCTTAAAGAGTAACCATAGTTGATGATTCTACGATTTGCCAGTCCCATAAAATAGTGGCTATAAGAAAAACACTTGCGTGCACACATTAATGGTTGAAACTATTAGAGATTGGATGGATGAAATTGTATGATCTGAAAGCTGGGAGCATCATCGATTGATGGTGAGGATAATCATGTCCACGATCCTGATCAACAAACTGTCCCACCCTACCCAGCCAGGCCTGATACTCCAGCCCAAGCCCCCCAAGAGGTGGGCTAGCCCAGTCCATTGGCGGTCCTATCTATGAGGTGGTTTTGACTGTCTGGATCTTCTCTCCCAAAAATAAATATCGGCCATTCAACAGGTGGGTCATAATGTCAGAGACAATATACGATACTCAAGAAAACTTCAGACAGTATTTTTCAATCATAAATTTGATCTGTAAACTCTGGCCAACTTGAAGATTGGACCAATGTAATTCTTGGGTGAGAGTATCATGTGTGGCCTACTTTTGACTTCACATCACCTTTAAGGTGTAGAGAGGGCAACTTTCTATTTGCTTTCTACCCCGGTTACGGTTTCAGCTCCAACACCCCTGCTGAGATTAGTGCGATTTGGGATGGCCTAGCGAGGTATGCTGAGTTGGGTTTCTCCAAGGTGGAGGTGGCGAGTGACTCCAAATCTGTGGTCAGAATCCTCTCCAAGGATCTGAATACTCAGTGAGCCATTTGCCACTCGAAGGCTAGGGTCAAGGCGATGATGGGAGTTATGGAGGTCTCCTTAGCCCCATATTCCTAGGGAGGCTAATGTGGTAGCAGACGACCTAGCGTACAGTGGTAGTTCATCCCAGACTAGTAGATTCTTCGTAGCTCAGGCCTCTCTCCCAGCTATCACAAGGTGCCTGCTATTTCTAGACAGAGTTGGCTTGGGCTACATGAGGGAGGGATAGTTTTCCTTTCGATCTTTTTCTTGCGTTCTTACGGAATTCATATGTATACTTATTGGGTTTGGAATGAAAGGTTCAGTTTTGAAAATAATAATAATAAAAAAAAAACATGCAATCAATTGCAAGGTAATAAACGTTATATATTTACTACATAGAAAAGGTTAATCGTTAACTCGTACTGTCCATCATGTGGGGCTACTTTCACTGGTTGATTCCTCAAATTAAAAAGATTACTTCTGCTAGCACTATGTTTAATAGGTGTATATTCCTCAAATTAAAAAGATTACTTCTGCTAGCACTATGATTCCTCCATCATGTGGGGCCAGTTTCAATTGCCAATTCCTCCCAAAAATTACTTGTGATGGCTAGATGTTTAACCATCCTATAAATGGCTAGAGAGATGGGCAATCAAAGCCGGGCCCCACATTATGAGTTACAGATCGCTCTCAAGCAAGGCAATTGGGACGATTTCTCTGTTTTTGGTTCATCTTTCAGCGAATGCTTAGCAAGTCTTAAATGTGTGCTGAAAAGATGTGAAGAAAAACAGAGAAATCGTCCATGAAGACCTCTAGATATTTCCCCACCATGTCAGAAAAGATACTCGTCATGCATCGCTGAAAGGTGGCAGGGGCATTACATAACCCGAATGACATCCTTCTGTAAGCAAAGGTGCCATAGGGACATGTAAATGTGGTCTTTTCCTGATCCTCAGGGGCGATTTCAATCTGATTATAACCTGAATACCCGTCAAGGAAACAATAATAGGAATGACCAGCTAGCCTTTCCAGGATTTGATCAATGAAGGGCAAAGGAAAGTGGTCTTTCCTTGTGACGGTATTCAGCTTTCTGTAGTCAATGCACATTCTCCAACCAGTAGTAACTCTAGTTGGCATGAGTTCATTATTGGCATTGGCTACGATGGTGATCCCGGACTTCTTAGGAACCACCTGAGTTGGACTCACCCATTGACTATCGGATATGGGGTATATGATCCCCACATCCAATAGTTTGAGAACCTCGGCCTTAACCACTTCCTTCATGTTTGGATTTAATCTACGTTGTGATTGCCGAACAGCCTTTGCATTGTCCTCAAGATATATACGGTGAGTACAAATCGATGGGTTAATTCCCTTGAGGTCCGCTATCGTCCATCCAAGAGCTCCCTTATGCTCAATGAGAGTAGATATCAGTATACTCTCCTGTTCTTTCTCCAGGTGGGCAGAGATCACCATCGGATATGTCTCATCTTGACCTAAATAGACATATTTTAAATCAGAGGGCAAAGGTTTTAGGTCAAGCTTCGGTGGCTTGAGGTTAGACGGTAGAGGCACTACATAAGTTTGGGGCAATTCTTCAATGTGTGGCCTCCACCGGTTAACTTCAAGTACCGGTGCAGTATCAAGCATGGCACACGTCTCCCTAATTATATCATCATCAAGATCATGGGAGTGGGCCAGGCACGTCTCTAGAGGATCAGAGGATAAGGTGAGAGGTGTTCTATCTTCCACAAAAGAATCAATCATGTTAACATCGTGAAAATCGTCATCATCCTCTGAGTTGTTGCCGTTATTGAAAAAGATATTCGATTCCAATGTCAAATTTCCAAAGGACATAGTCATGACACCATTCCTGCAATTGATAATCGCATTTGAAGTGGACAGGAATGGGCGACCAAGAATGACGGGAATCTGAGTGCTCGTGTCATTGATGGGTTCGGTGTCCAAGATGATAAAATCAAAAGGGTAGTAGAATCTATCCACCTGGACCAACACATCCTCGATGATCCCTCTTGGTATACGAATAGAACGATCAGCAAGTTGTAGTGTGGTTCGAGTGGGTTTTAATTCACCCAACCCTAACTGTTGGTATACCGAATAGGGAATCAGATTGACGCTCGCTCCTAAGTCAAGAAGTGCGTGATCAATTCGATAGTTCCCGATTATGCATGATATGGTTGGGCAACCGGGATCTTTGAACTTTTGCGGCACATCTTGTTTTAGGATGACACTCACTTTCTCAGTCAAGGAGATTTTCTTTTGAACACTTTTCCGTCGTTTGGTAGTACATAAGTCCTTTAGAAATTTAACATATAAAGGTATCTGTTTTACAACATCAAGCAGAGGAATGTTGACTTTTACTTGTTTCAACACCTCTAGGATATCCTGAGAGTTAGATAGACGTTTTGGTTCAACCAACCGTTGGGGAGACGGAGCAACTGGATTTTCTAGAGGTTCCGGTTCAAATTTTTGTGGGGCGCCACTAGATCCATCATTGTTGTCCTCTTCTGGTTCTTGAGGCTTTTCGGGCCTAACCGGAAGGATTTTATCAATAACCTTCCCACTCCTAAGAGTGGTGATGGATTTAGCGTGCCCCATTTGATTTGAAGAGCTGGGATCACCTGTCTCGTATTGCGGTTTCGGATTAGGGAGTGATTGTGCAGGGAGCATTCCTTTTTCCATAACCGTCATACGTGAATCTATTTTTTGCATAAAATCTGAAATTCCTTGCATTGTCCGAGCCAGCTCTTGTATGGAAATTTGAACCGATTCTTCTTGAGGTTTCCCCTGATTTGGATTTTGATTAAAGAAACCTTGAGGGGTAGCAGTTTGTCCGTTTCTCCAACTAAAATTCGGGTGATTTTTCCAGCCAGGATTGTAAGTATTAGAGGGTGGTCCATTGAAAGGTCTTTGATAGTTATTTACGACATTAGATTGTTCATTCAATACATCTCGAAAGGCAGGTATTGAAGGACAATTTTCAGTAGTATGAATGTTGCAATCACAGATGCCGCAAACACTTTCATTAACCTTTTCCTTCCTTCCTTAACTGGGAGAAGTGCCATTTTATGGTTCAAAAGGGAATTGTCCTTGGGCATATCATCTCGTCCAAAGGAATCGAGGTAGATAAGGCAAAAATTGATCTTATCTCTAACCTACCTCCACCCAAGAATATCAGGGACGTGCGATCCTTCTTAGGACACGCAGGCTTTTACAGACGATTCATAAAGGACTTTAGTCTCCTCTCTCATCCTTTATGTAATCTTCTTCAAAAGGATACACCATACGAGTGGACTGAGCAGTGCCAAGAAGCTTTCACTAAGCTTAAGGGCATGCTAACCACTGCACCTATCATGCAGCCACTTGACTGGAGTCTTCCTTTTGAACTTATGTGCGACGCCTCTGATTATGCTCTTGGAGCGGTTCTAGGCCAGAAAAAAGATAAGCGGCCTTACGTTATTCACTACGTAAGTAGGACTCTAAATCCTGCCCAAGTGAACTACTCGACTACGGAAAAGGAACTCTTAACCGTAGTGTTCGCTTTGGACAAATTTAGGTCCTACCTGATCGGATCCAAGATCATCATCTACACAGATCACGCAGCACTTAAGTATCTTCTTTCTAAGAATGATTCTAAGCCCTGCCTGATACGATGGATCCTTCTACTCCAAGAATTTGATTTGGAAATTAAAGATAAAAAGGGAGTAGAGAATGAAGTGGCCGATCATTTTTCTCACCTTAATACCTCTGATTCCCTTGAGGCGACCCATATCAATGACATGTTCCCTGATGAACAACTGTTTAGAGTCTCCCATTCACCTTGGTTCGCTGATATTGCTAATTATCTTGCTACAGGTGCCATACCGACACACTGGACGTCACAAGATAAGAAGAAATTTTTTACCAAGGTGCGTAACTTTTTCTGGGACGATCCATATTTGTTTAAATATTGCCCAGACCAAATCTTAAGGAGATGCGTACCAGACGATGAGCATCAGAGTGTCATCTCCTTCTGTCACTCACAGGCCTGTGGTGGTCACTTTTCTGTTAAAAAGACCACGACCAAGATTTTACAGTGTGGCTTCTACTGGCCCACTATGTTCAGGGACACTCATGAGTTTTGCAAGGCTTGTGAGCGTTGTCAGAAATTGGGAGCATTGTCCCGTCGAAATATGATGCCCTTGAATCCCATCCTTATTATAGAAGCATTTGATTGTTGGGGCATCGATTTCATGGGACCAATCCCCCAATCATTTGGAAATCTGTATATTTTGCTCGCCGTAGACTATGTCACTAAATGGGTCGAAGCAATTCCGTGCCGCAAAAATGACCATCGCACGGTCATTAAATTTTTGAAAGAAAATATCCTGTCACGGTTCGGAACGCCTCGAGCCATCATTAGTGACGGGGGCTCACACTTTTGTAATAGACCATTTGAGAGCTTAATGAAGAAATACAGTATCTCTCATAAGGTGAGCACCCCATACCATCCACAGACAAGTGGACAAGCTGAGATTTCCAATAGAGAGATCAAACATATCCTAAAAAAAACGGTTAACCCTGATCGTAAGGACTGGTCAATCCGATTGACTGATGCCTTATGGGCGTACCGTACTGCTTTCAAAACTCCTATTGGAACATCTCCCTTTAGACTTGTCTACGGAAAGGCTTGTCATTTGCCTGTGGAATTGGAACATAAAGCATACTGGGCGATCAAAAATCTAAATTTCAATTTGGACAACGCTGGTTCGCTACGCAAACTTCAATTAAATGAACTGGAAGAAATCCGGAACGATGCATATGAGAACTCAAGAATTTATAAGGACAGGATGAAGGCGTTTCATGATCAACATATTCTACGAAAATCATTCACGCCAGGTCAGAAAGTCCTTTTGTATGATTCTCGACTCCACCTCTTTCCGGGTAAGCTTCGATCTCGTTGGACCGGCCCTTACATTGTTGTTACTGCTTATCCTCATGGGGCCGTCGAGATAAGAGATCCCGACAATGGCAAGGAGTTTAAAGTAAATGGACATCGATTAAAGCCATTTGTCGAGACATTTGATTCAGAGGACATGTCCATGCCTCTGATTGCTCCTGTTTACCAGGACTGATCTCCTAGTCTGATGGAGGTATAGGTAGGTTTATCGCTTTCATAGGTCTAGGATAGTTGTTTTATTTGTCTGGCTGAAGACGGTAAATTTAGCGCTCCTGGGAGGCAACCCAGCTTTTTTATTCCTTTTCATTCTTTAGTAGATGATTCAATGTTTGTGGGTAACATTACTGCAAACCCTCACGAGACTACAACTCGTCCTCTAGGGGTAACCTAGGGGTTTAAAGGCTTGTTGCATACGCTAAATGCAATCGAGAGCACCTGCGAAAGTGGTATAGGTAGGATTTTATTTTTGTTATTTTTGTTCTGCTTTCTCTCTCATGCTGACAAGCTTCCATGCCGTGATATATTGAAAACTCTCTTGATTCGTTATTCAGGTACTATCTTCCCATCACTTCTCATTTACTTTCGTTGTCCCATGTGCATTGCATGTTTATATCTTTTACATTGAGGACAATGTAGATTTTAGGTTGGGGGTGGGGGATTAGGTAACCTAATCAGTATTTTTTTGGTCTTGAGCAACAAGTCTTGAGCAACAATTGCGAAAAAATTTTCAATTTTTCTGATTTTGACGAATATCCTTGATTTAGAATTGTGAGATATATGATGTTGGTAATTTATGACTCTTGGATTTAGCTACTTGATAGATTCTACAGTTGAGTTTGAATTATCAATCCATGATTAGAGATTTTAAACATTGATTGAGTCATGGTTTCACATGTCACATCTCGCTTTCACATTAAGGTTTCAGTTTGATATTGAATGGTTAATTTGGTAATCACTAAGCATGAAAGGAACTAGCCTGAAATATCTTGCCATCAGGGTATAAAAATTGAACAGGTTGGGCAATTAATCTTCACCATGGGTTTGCTCCCTACAGGTGAAGGTTTGATTCCCCAAGGTTAAACATTAAAAAAAATTATTAGGTAATTGGTCTTTTGCCATAGGTTTGCTCCCTATTGGTAAGGATTTGATTCCTCTTTTTGGCATGACTATTAATGGAAAAATAAAAAGTTGAAAAGATCAAAAGATGAAATTTATGAGGCAAGTTTGGTTATCATGAATTCTCTTGCTGGTTACCAATGAGATCCTGAAATAACAAATTCAATCTTAATGTGATTAGCTGAGATTACACTATACATCCATGGATCTCAATGTTTAAAATTTTTCTAATTGATGGATTAATGATTTACACTTGATTATGAAGTCTACGGTGCGCTTAAGCTCAAGAGAATACAATTTCTAACATTCATGAATATTAAATTTCTCGTATTTTGTTCAAAATCTCACTCGATTTCATAGAAAGTTCTCCTATAATTCTCAACTTATTTTTCGCATACTTTGCTCGGGACTAGCAAAATGCTGGATGGGGGTTGTGTTGAGGGTCAAATATTGCATATTAGACCCCAGATATTGTCTGGATTTACGAATATAATGCTGTCTAATGGCTCGTTTTCTCATTCTTGTGTGGCAAAGTGATTTTATGAGCATGGATGGAAAAAGGACGTTAAAAGTTGAGATTTAACGATCTGATGACGCCAAAGGCAAGGAACACACTCCAGGGGACCAAGATTGACAAATATACATGGTCAGAAATCCGACAAAAGTTAGAAATTGAAGCTCAAGTGGCCTGAAGGACGTCCAGAATGCAAGATCACGAGGTTCCCACCATCCGTTCGGCTCGAAACTTCATACGTCGCCTGAGGACCATAAATTAACCGTACATATAAAATTTCAGCCATTGAAGATCTCGGGAAGTGCCCCAACTGACAGATCAGCCCATAAACCGTTGATTCTGGGCCCACCTGATATCTGGAACTGTGTCAAAATTATTATTGACGCCTTAAATGAGGAGTCAAAACAGATGGACGGTGCAGATTTCTCCAAAACAGTGCAATGGACCCCATATGAGATGAGTGTGTATAGTGCACATGTGCACTCGTCGTGCACCAAACGAGTTAAGTCGGTCAGCAAGACGCTGACCGACTTTCTTCTTAAAAAAAAAAAAAAAAAAAAAAAAAAAAAAAAAATTTACGCATAGCGGACGCACGGCCGCTGGCCGTTTTTGCGATCAGTTGTGGGCCCCACACGTGCCCCATAAGCTCAATCCGATCCGTCCATTGTGTAGAGGGCTTCGAGCACTACAAAACCATGTTATCACTTTTCACCCATGCGTGCACACGTGTGAGATACAGAGGCCACAAAAGAGCTGCTCGGTAGCGTTCAAAACTAATTCTTTTGTGATTTCTTCTCTGGGCCACGTCAATGGACGTTCAAAACTACCCATTCTTGACTGAAATTTTGTTCTGAATCCAATGGACGGGATGGATTTTCCAGAAAATGCTTCTGTGGGGCCCACCGACCACAATAGCGAAATGGTGCGAAAGGTTTCGCACATCCGCGAAAACCGACTTTTCCGGACAGTTTTGGCCCACCATCTTTGATCATATGACAGATCTGAACCGTCTATCATGTAGAGGACTCAAGAAAGTACTAAGGGACGGTGTTTCTTTGGAATTTGAGGGAGGAAAGTGGCGTGTTTCATGGTACCGAACTTGGCTGCGAAAATTGCACTCCGTGTCCTGCTACAACTCTGTCACTGACTCCAGCCTTCCAGCAGCTATAAAAGGAGGTTTTTGGACGTGGGGAGCATTCATTCAGGGTCTTGGGAGGAAGAACAGAGGGCTCGAGCTTGGGTTTCAACGTGGGCAGAGGAGAGAGAGAGGAGCTTGGTTTTTTTCTTTCCCTTTTCTTTTCCTTTTCTTTTTCTCTTTATTTATTTGAATTGAGCCCATCCATGGCAGGCTAAATCCTCCTAGCTAGGGCTAAGAAGTGAAGCTTGTAGTGAGATGGGAGATTTGATTTTATTTAAATTTTAATGCATGAATTGACGTTGATTTTAGTTAATTAATATGGGAATGTTTTAGGTTTTTAATGGTCTGTTGTGACTGAAATTACAATGGGTCTGCAATGGCTTTGAATATTTCCGTTCTCTTTAATGTTTATGATGTCAGGAAGCCCTGTTGTTCACCATAGTCTCCTGGGCATGGTCGGATGACGGTACCCTTCCTAACTTACATACATGTGATTGGGTTGTAATTAGTTTGATTCTGTTGTTTGCCATAGTCTTTGGGCATGGTTTGGTGATGGAATCCATTCTAATTTATCTTCCTTTCATCTCTTTGAAAACTAGATCAACGGCAGTTCAGTAATTTTCATAATTTTTGATGCAAGCATAAATTCTCCCTGATCTCTACAAGTGGATCCTCTGAATCCCTAGTTTCCTATCTCTGATTTGTTTCATAAGTTTTAGATTAATTATTCTACAAATATTCCACCATTGCTAATTGATTTAGAATTCATCTTAGCCTAGTTCTAGTTCTAGATAATTTTAGATAACGTACAAGTTTCAGTCCCTTGGGATTCGACCTCGGTCTTACCGAGTTATTACTACATCACAACCCTGCACTTGGGGAGTGAACATTATCCGAATTAAATTGAGTATTGTTCGTAGTATGTTACGATTAAGATATGATTGATTATTTAAATTAAAATAAAGTCCCAAATGGGTAGACTTAAAATTCGTTTCTTTTAAAATTTACTTTATAAATGAGAATGTTAAAAATGAAGTATTATTAAACTGAATGGAATAGCCAAGCATATGAATGTTGATGTAATGACAATCAAGAATATATGTAATTGTGCCTCTTAGCAAAAGCACGATAACGCAATGCAGTCTCTGAAAAAAAAAAAATATATATAGTAGAAGAAGAAAAGGAAATAAGGTATGCTGAGCCTTCATGCGTCCATAAAATGCTCACTCATGGTGGTTTTAAGACTCGGGTGAGCCGTATGCGACTTGTTCGAGTTGACTCAGACCTGTCAGATCCAATCCAGGTCGACTCTCCCAATCTCGCCTCTGACAAGGTGAGTTGGGCAAATTCACCAACCGACTCAAGTGGAGTCACCGACTCTGTCAAGTCATGACTCGTCTCGAGACCAAACGAATTATTTAACTTCGCATTCAATTGAGACCACACATGCCAAACCTGGAGCTTAAATGATGGACATAAATAAATCCTCAAAAGGGCTAGGTGGCACGTGTGTGACACATGTTGCATCGCTTGGATTATCCCACAAGGAGCAGGTGGGACAACACGTGTGCCATCTAGGGCTGTCAGCAGGCCGGGCCTGGGGTTGACTTTGGCCCAGATTTTGAACTTTTCGGTACAGGCATGATGGGTTCGGGCCCATTGAAAATTTCATTGTTACCTGGCCCGAGCCAGCTGGCCCATTGACTGCCCTCGTGCCATCTGTTGTATGGCTTGGATGATCCCCATGAGTGCCAGTTTGGCATGTGTGGTCGTGTGCCTACCTGGGCAGCTGATGTGCTCCTACCTTTTGGTACTAATAATAAAAACAAAATGACTAGCTTATATATTTATCTATTTCATAGTGGGAGCTTTACAAGACAATAGACATTGGGCTGCCTTGGGACAAAAAATCTGGGGCAGCCTATCATATCCTAAACCTCATCTAACAAAAATCCAGGGCGGAACCAACTACTCCTCCACGGAAGATTCTTTAATAGAACCTAGCCCCACGTTATCTAACAAAAATAGCCCGAATGGAGAGAGGGAATTAAACCCTTCTAGATATGGGTCGCCCAGCGTAGGAAATATCATTCTCGAGAAGTCAGGCCAATCAAACCATCAAGCCGGCCCAAAGCAAATTTGGACGTTTTTGTATGGTTATCCAATCCTTTCGAGTTTCAATACTGTGGTCCAGTTTGAATATCATCAGGTCTGGCTGCTTCAGAACGTGAACATCGTCCTGATATCTAATTCTATACATGTAAATGTCCATGTTCAGATTCCAGCCATTAAATTGAAGGACATGACAATCGATGGAAGATGGCTTAAAGAGTAACCATAGTTGATGATTCTACGATTTGCCAGTCCCATAAAATAGTGGCTATAAGAAAAACACTTGCGTGCACACATTAATGGTTGAAACTATTAGAGATTGGATGGATGAAATTGTATGATCTGAAAGCTGGGAGCATCATCGATTGATGGTGAGGATAATCATGTCCACGATCCTGATCAACAAACTGTCCCACCCTACCCAGCCAGGCCTGATACTCCAGCCCAAGCCCCCCAAGAGGTGGGCTAGCCCAGTCCATTGGCGGTCCTATCTATGAGGTGGTTTTGACTGTCTGGATCTTCTCTCCCAAAAATAAATATCGGCCATTCAACAGGTGGGTCATAATGTCAGAGACAATATACGATACTCAAGAAAACTTCAGACAGTATTTTTCAATCATAAATTTGATCTGTAAACTCTGGCCAACTTGAAGATTGGACCAATGTAATTCTTGGGTGAGAGTATCATGTGTGGCCTACTTTTGACTTCACATCACCTTTAAGGTGTAGAGAGGGCAACTTTCTATTTGCTTTCTACCCCGGTTACGGTTTCAGCTCCAACACCCCTGCTGAGATTAGTGCGATTTGGGATGGCCTAGCGAGGTATGCTGAGTTGGGTTTCTCCAAGGTGGAGGTGGCGAGTGACTCCAAATCTGTGGTCAGAATCCTCTCCAAGGATCTGAATACTCAGTGAGCCATTTGCCACTCGAAGGCTAGGGTCAAGGCGATGATGGGAGTTATGGAGGTCTCCTTAGCCCCATATTCCTAGGGAGGCTAATGTGGTAGCAGACGACCTAGCGTACAGTGGTAGTTCATCCCAGACTAGTAGATTCTTCGTAGCTCAGGCCTCTCTCCCAGCTATCACAAGGTGCCTGCTATTTCTAGACAGAGTTGGCTTGGGCTACATGAGGGAGGGATAGTTTTCCTTTCGATCTTTTTCTTGCGTTCTTACGGAATTCATATGTATACTTATTGGGTTTGGAATGAAAGGTTCAGTTTTGAAAATAATAATAATAAAAAAAAAAACATGCAATCAATTGCAAGGAAATAAACGTTATATATTTACTACATAGAAAAGGTCAATCGTTAACTCGTACTGTCCATCATGTGGGGCTACTTTCACTGGTTGATTCCTCAAATTAAAAAGATTACTTCTGCTAGCACTATGTTTAATAGGTGTATATTCCTCAAATTAAAAAGATTACTTCTGCTAGCACTATGATTCCTCCATCATGTGGGGCCAGTTTCAATTGCCAATTCCTCCCAAAAATTACTTGTGATGGCTAGATGTTTAACCATCCTATAAATGGCTAGAGGGATGGGCAATCAAAGCCGGGCCCCACATTATGAGTTACAGATCGCTCTCAAGCAAGGCAATTGGGAAGATGTACATTTACCTTGAAGAGGAGGATGGAAGCATGTGGTCCTTGATTCTACCTTGTAAGACCATGGTCCTAGCAATATTACCAGAGTGGTGAAGATGCATGCTAGCAAAGCCCCTGGAGATTGCTTCTTCATATTCTAGTTTTTTCTTTTCTTCTCTTCTATTATCTCATTTCAATTCTAGCCCATCCACACCATATAAATAAAGGGGTGCATCTCACATCCCGCGAAGCATTCAACAACACTCTCACGCGAGGTGTACAACCATCTTTGACGAGGTTTGCTTGGTAAGATCCCTATGATGATGCGTTGTAACTTTGAATTAGGTCATCTTCCAATGATTAAAACCTCTTATACTATGAGTCTCACTTTGATAAATTAAGGTTTTCAGTTGATTATTAATATTCTTAGATAATTTAACTCTTTTGTTTTGAACGTGAAAGGTTGCCATATCCTTTTATAATAAAACGTTTGAAATATTCAACTTGAGAATTTTTCGGTGCATCTTCCATTGAAGGAAAGTCCTATTAAGGGTTTGATTGATGTCAAAAAACCCAAATCAAAGCGTCTAGAGACCTGAGGTATCTTAATTATTTTGATACATTTGGATGTGTTGGAGCGATCATATATTGTTTAAGTTGGACGGTGTCAAATATGGAACTGTAAATAATGGCTAATAATTAAAAGGCTTCATAAAGTCTTCATTTGACTTGATATTTAATAATTAAATGAAATATTTAAAATAGTGATAACTAATATTTAAATGGAAAATGGCCCTATATCCCATGCCGTTGAGTGTCAAGCTGGGTAGAGACCACCGTGATCAGTGCAGAACATCCACTCCGTCCATCATGTTGGTCGACAAAGGTGTGCCAAACATAGGGAAGATTATAACTTCATGGTTAAAAGCTCTAAGTTCACGTGGTTTGACACACCTTGGTTTTGAAATGGCCTGGTTTTTGGCGTGTCACTTCATCCATGTAAGCCCCACCAGATCATGTGTTGGATTCTATGTGCACAATATGGGGGCCCCACAAAATGCCTCGAAGGTATTATCAGCAATTGTTCCCATCCCAACTGTTGTTAGTGGCGTGGCCCACCCGTGTTTAATATTGGGCTGACTTTTGGCCCCATGGACTAATAAGGAATTGTGCACATCATGGATGTATTGGATGTTATTCAGACATTATGACGGGCCTTACATAGCTCGAGACGAGTACAAGATCATTTTCCTATTTAAAATTATTATAGGTCTTTCCGTTGTTATCCTAGGCTGAGTTATAAACTCCCTTCTTTCCGTTTACAACTTAAACTATTAAGGGCTTGTCTCTAAGCTTGTAAATGGAGGCAAATGGGAAATGAAATTGGAGGTATATGAATTGGGAGTAAATGGTTTACATAATTATATTTGGATGAGAGTAAATTAAATGCATTCGAAATTTAAATGTTTTGTTTGAAAGGGAGTAAATGAGAGGAATTGGAATGCATGAGAATTTTACAATATATTCACGAAAACATAAGTGATATCTCTATATATTCACATGAATATAAGTGATATCCCAAATAAGCTTTAATACACAAAATAATTATATTTTTGTGACATTTAGTAGGATGATTGTGTGTGTGCACCGGCGCACACCAAAAATGAGGAAATTTAAGGCCTTAGGTGTGCCACAAACATAAGGATCACAAATAAGAAAGTTGCTAATGCTTTTTAACTATCCATTTAGATGATCAACCTTGCGACGGTTTGGATCATTTTATTGATGTGATTTTAGTGACATAGTCATGCATTAAATTATTTGGGAGTATCATCAGCATGTCACATGTATGGTGGACATGTGCCCCTTGTTTAGTCTACCACTCTTTATAGGAGCTCACAAAGGCATTTAACCCCATTTACTTTCAAATCAACTTAGAGAGAGAGAGAGAGAGAGAGAGAGAGAGAGAGAGAGAGAGAGAGAGAGAGAGAGAGAGAGAGAGAGAGAGAGAGAGAGAGAGAGAGAGCTATGGTTAGAACCAAGAGCAAGATATCACAGTTAGGCCGGTAAGGAGAAATTAGAAATTTGGGGGAAATCACAAATTGGGCCACATCAAGGAAAAAAATTCAACCACTCAAAAACCTCCAAATTAATGGGACAGGCCACTTGACAGGCCACTTGATGCTTGGATCAGTGATGTAGAGCGGGTTGCGGACAGTTTCATGGCCAAGATGGATCAGAAAAGGCCCGGTCGACGATAGAAGTGATCCGGACCATTGGACTTTAGATCAGGTGTATCTCACAATCCAGAATGAGTTATCTGACGTAAAATATATGATTTTGGGGTAGAACGAGCTACTTTAGCCAACCAACCCCGCTATGCTAGGTTGTGTAGCCCAGATTTGCAAGAAACCTCTGGATTAACGGTCGTTTCCCTGTTTTATTTTCGTTTTTACTATAAATAGTAAGTTTTAGTTTGAGTATAACTCTTCATCGGTTGGACTTTAGGAGTTGTGTCCAACATGAAAAGTGCTTAGAATAATTAGGAGAACGGTTTGGTGAAGCCAAATAGGACACTTAATATGTTTGACCGAAAACCTTGTGCACTAGTAGACATCATGACTGTTTATAAATAGTAAGTAAGTTTACTATTTATAGTAAGTCGCGGATTCTAGGAGTTTTAGTTGTAGTTTGATTTCGATTTCTTTCCTATTGCTTGGTTATCCTTATTTAAAGGGTTGTGAACTCGTTTTTATTCATTCATTAATTAATTTCAAATTTTATTAGAAAATATTTTTATTCTCTTGTTTTCTTTCCTCATGGATTCGAGAAGTCTTTGTGAGGAGTCCACAGAAGCTCCGTTGATTTGGAGTAGTTATCTTTGAGGAAGACGGTGATCAACCTCATCACATTCATCCTTGCGTCAATTGGTATTAGAGCCAGGTTTTCCCTCGAGCCGATGACAAACAATGAAGGTATGAATTAAAATCCTATGGACAGTGATTCAGAAATTCGTTATCTTTCAAAAAGAATGGAAGCTTTCCATCGAGAGAGTCAGTTGACCATGCAAGGGTTATAGGCAACCCTCGACCGTCTTGCGGATATGCTGCTTCTGCCCCGAGCCTTAGGCAGTGCTTTACCACTTATAGTTGCTCCACCACCCATGGTGGCTCCACTACCCGTGGTTGCTATACGACGCAACCCCGATTATCGCAGAGCACTACCAGTGGCAAACCGTAGGGATATACCAGATGATTCAAGTTTCAGGGATGAAGACATTAATGAAGGTTTCGCCCGACGACCAATCCATGGAGGCAATCATTTAGATTGTGCTGAAAGAGACTATCGAGATAAGGTTAAACTTACTAGTTTTAATGGTTTATTACGTATCAAAGATTTTCTCAATTGGCTAGCCAAAGTAGAGAGATATTTCGATTATATGGACGTGCCAAATCATAAAATGTTGAAATTGGTAGCATTTAAATTAAAATATGGTGCTTTTGCATGCTGGAAACAATTATAATTCTCATGAGCCTGCCAGAACAAGGTGCCCATCTCATCTTGGTTACGGATGAGACGTCTTCTTCGATCGCGATTTATCACCAGTGATTATGAGCAGATATTATTCTAGCAATTCCAAAATTACCGACAAGGAAGTCGAACTGTCACTGATTACACTGAAGAATTTCAGCGGTTGGCTACACGAAATGATCTGTCAGAATCTGAGTCACAGAAGGTGACACAATTTATAGGCAGGTTGCGACCGACTATTTAGGACCGAGTTCAGATGTACCCAGTCGGGACCGTGGATGAAACAGTTCAATTGGTGGGTAGGGCAGAAATACAACTTGCAAGAGCTCCTACTCGTCCCTATCCTTTAACTCGACCCCCTATAACAGGTCCCACATAGGATCCAGTACTGGCACGAGGAAAAGATCCAGTAGGAGAACATCCTCAATCTCCTACAACCATAAACCGTGATACAGGGAGCGGCCCATCCAAACCTCAACCCACAGCACCCACAACAGCGGGCTTGAGTAGGATTCCAAATCCGTATGCTCAGCCAAGGTAGAACAATTGTTAGTGCTGTGACTAACCAGGCCACTTATCAAACATTTGTTCTCAACGTCTCACAACACACTTGACTATAAACGAAGGGGCAACTAAAGATAAGGCCGCGAAAGAAGATCATGGCTTTGATGAATATGAACAAACCACTGAAGAAATAGTAAGTGGCGATGAAGTGACGGGCGAGGATCGTGGCGAACCTCTTGTTGTAAGGAAATTATTGTATACCCCATGAAAGGAATTATATCTATAACAACACAATATATTTCGTATTTGGTGCACTGTCAATGGAAAGGTCTGTGATGTGATCATAGATAGTGGTAGCAGTGAGAACATCGTCTCAAGGGTGATGGTGGACAAGTTATAGCTACCAATGACGAAATATCCTTTCCCGTACTCAATTGGTTGGATAAAAAAGGTGAATGAGACCAAGGTAACTGAACAATGCACTATCTCGTTTTCGATTGACAAACATTATAAGGATCAGATACTTTGTGACATGGTCGACATGGAAGCCTGTCATGTGCTATTTGGTCGATGCTGGCAGTCAGATCGTGATGCGACCCATCGGGGACGAGACAATGTCTACATATTCGTTAAGGATAGTTGAAAAATAATTCTTGCCCCTATAACACTAGAGAATTACCTTGAAACCTCTAAAGTGGAGGGGAGTTCTCTCTTGACCATTCGAAATTTCATGGAAGAATTCAAGGAAACTGGCGAGGTATACGACGTAGTAGTGAAGGGCGATGAAGAGGAACCCTTAAACATCCCTCTAAGTTTAAGATTATTGTTAAACGAATTAAAGGAAGTTTAGCCTAAAGATTTACCTGATGGATTGCCCCCAATGAGAGACATCCAATATCACATAGATCTTGTCCCTGGGGCTAGCCTGCCCAACCGGAATCATTATCGGATGAGTCCGAAAGAGTGTGAGATACTTTAGGGGCAAGTGGAGGAATTGATCCATAAGGGTCTTTTGAGAGAAAGCATGAGCTCATGTGCCGTACCAGCATTATTAATACAAAAAAAAATGAAAGCTGACGCATGTGTGTCGACAGCCGGGAAATCAACAAAATTCCATTAAATATCGGTTCCCATTACCACGATTAGACGACACGCTCGATGTGTTAGAAGGGGCCAAGGTATTTTCTAAACTAAATCTAAGGAGCGGGTACCATCAGATTCGTATTTGACCCGGTGATGAGTGGAAAACGACATTCAAGACCAAGGAAGGGTTGTATGAGTGGCTGGTCATTCCCTTTGGTCTATCGAATGCATCAAGTACTTTTATACGTTTGATGAATCAAGTTATAAAACTGTTCATTGGCCGATTTGTGGTAGTATATTTCGATGACATATTGATATATAGTTAAGATGAGACGGAGCACAGAAACATCTCAGGCAAGTGCTGCAGGTCTTACAAATTAGCAAGTTGTACTTCAACTTGAAGAACTGTAGTTTTTTAATTGACAACCTGTTGTTTTTAGGATTTTTTATAACGTCCACAGGCATCTGTGTGGACAATGAAAAGGTGCGAGTCATTAGAGAATGGCCGATCCTGATAAACATTCATGAGGTGAGGAGTTTTCACGCGTTGATGACTTTTTATCGTCGATTCGTGCAAGATTTTAGCACCATAGTTGTGCCTATAACAAATTACATGAAAAATGGACCGTTCCAGTAGATCGATAAAGTTGACAAGAGCTTTCACGAGATTAAGCATCGTTTGTCTACAATACCAGTCTTAGTACTTCATAATTTCGACAAATTATTTGAGATTGAGTGTGACACTTCATACGTCGGAATTAGAGGAGTATTATCATAAGAAGGCAAACCGGTAGCCTTCTACAGCGAGAAGCTTAGCGAAGCTTGAAAGAAATGGTCGACTTATGAGCTTGAGTTGTACACAGTTATTTAGGCGTTGCGACATTAACATTATTATCTGATTCAAAGGGAGTTCGTTCTATACACTGACCATCAAGCATTAAAGTTTATTAATAGTCAGACTAACATGAATCGTGTGCATGGTAGATGGGTTGTATTTTTACAGGAATTTACGTTCGTTCTGAAACATAAGTCAGGACAACAGAACAAGGTGGCTGATGCACTTAGCTGACGTGCATCACTACTTGTTAGATGAGCAACGAGGTGGTCGGCTTCAACTGTCTCAAAGAGCTGTATGCCGAGGACGAGGACTTCAAAGATTCTTGGATAAAGTGCCAAGAAGGTCACCCTAGTGACCTTCATATATAGGATGATTTTCTCTTCAAAGGGAATTGATTGTGCATCCTCCAAAGTTCTTTGAGGGAATAAATTATTCAGGAGCTACATGGAGGTGGCCTCGGTGGACACCTTAGGCGAGACAAGACACGAGCTCTTATGGAAGAGCGGTATTACTAGCCGCAATTAGTACGTGATGTGGAAGAGTCATATAATGTTGTCATATTTGTCAGGCCTCCAAGGGGCAATCTTAGAATACGGGCTTCTACACCTAGTTACCTATGCCTGACAGTCCTTGGGAGGATTTATCAATGGATTTCGTGCTTGGTCTCTCACGAATACAATGCGGCATGGATTCGTTGTTTGTGGTGGTCGATCGTTTCTCCAAGATGACGCACTTTATCCCATATAAGAAAACCCTCAATGCAATACACGTGGCGAATCTATTCATCAAGGAGGTTGTATGGCTATACGGGGTCCCCAAGGCCATTACTTATGATCATGACGCGAAGTTCATTAGCCACTTTTGGAGGACTTTGTGGACTCAATTCGATACACGACTTCAATTCAACAATGCTTACTACCCATAGACTGATGGGCAGATCAAAGTTATGAATCACACATTGGAAAACCTCCTTCACAGTATTGTAGGAGAAAAACTGAAGCAATGGGACTTGGCATTGTCTCAAGCAGAGTTTGCATTCAACAACATGGTGAACCGCTCGACAGGAAAATCGCCGTTTCAGATTATCTACGAACGAGTACGTCGCCACACACTTGACTTGGTCCCTCTGCCCAAGCACCCAGGCACGAGCATTGTAGCAGAATATATGGGCATCCATGCGGAAGTGCAGGCCAAGCTGCATGCCTCGAATGAAAAATACAAGGAGCAAGTGGATGAACATCGGCGACAAAAGGTGTTCTAGGTGGGTGATCAAGTAATGGTTCATCTGCGCAAAGAACGATTTTCGACCGGAACATACAATAAGTTAAAGAATAAAAAGATTGGACCGGTACCAATCATCCAAAAGATCAATGACAACACTTATGTTGTTGATCTTCCAGATGACATGGCGATCTCACGGATTTTCAACGTCGAGGACCTGACCGAGTATCATAAACCAACGCAGGATGAGAACTCGAGGACGAGTTCTTTTGAAGTGGAGGGGACTGATGTAGAGCAGGTCGAGGACAGTTTCATGGCCAAGATGGATCAGAAAAGGCCCGGTCGACGACAGAAGTGATCCGGACCGTTAAAACTTAAAATGGGCGCATCTCGCAATCCGGAATAAGTTATCTGACGTAAAATATATGATTTTGGGGTCGAATGAGATACTTTAGCCAACCAACCCCGCTATGCTGAGTTGCGCAGCCCGGATTTGCGAGAAACCCCTGGATCGACGGTCGTTTCCTTGTTTTATTTTCGTTTTTACTATATAATAAGTTTTAGTTTGAGTATAACTCTTCATCCGTTGGGCTTTAGGAGTTGTGTCCAACATGAAAAGTGCTTAGAATAATTAGTCGAACGGTTTGGTGAAGCCAATAGGACACTTACTATTTTTAGCCGAAAACCTTGTGCACTAGTAGACATCACGACCGTCTATAAATAGTAAGTTTACTATTTATAGTAAGTCGCGGATTCTAGGAGTTTTAGTTGTAGTTTGATTTTGATTTCTTTTCTATTGCTTGGTACCCTTATTTAAAGGGTTGTGAACTTGTTTTCATTCGTTCATTAATCAATTTCAAATTTTATTAGAATTAATTTTTATTCTCTTGCTTTCTTTTCTCGTGGATTCGAGAAGTCTCTGTGAGGAGTCCAGATAAGCTTCGTGGATTCAGAGTAGTTATCCTTGAGGAAGACGGTGATCAACCTCATCATGTTCATCCCTACGTCAATAAGCCTGATTTTGGGGTATCATTTCATAGTGGAGTGATCACACTAAATAGGTTGGATGAAATTGAAAGTGATTTGGAAGTAGCTGTAAGCATCTTTTCAAACACAAGTCCTAGCCCATGGAGCACCTTCTACTGGAAGAGGAGGATAGAAACTATATATGGAAAAGCCACCATATCAATTCAACACGTCATGAGGGAAGCAAACAGAATGGCTGATGGGCTGGCCAATTTGGGCAGCCAAAACCAATCAGACAGGTATTTCGAGCAACTTCAGGGGCCCCCGCTGATGATCAAGGGGGAACTTTTTCTCGACCGGGTGGATCTAGGCATAGTCAGATAACTGAAATAAGCATTTGCCCAGTCTTTTTGTTCTTTTCAATCTGGACCTCAATATTTTTGTACTGGAGGTCCAGCCTGAATTTGTATGTTGTTCAGTAAAGCAGCTCTTTAGATTAATGAAACAAGTTCTTCTTTGAATAAAAATAAAAATAATAAATAAATAAATAAATAAATAAAACAAAGGTTGGATAACATGCAGGCATTACATTAGACTTACACCTCCACAACTACCTACCAATATATGATAGGTGTTCAGTTGCTCAAAGATAATGGTGCTAACAAATTATGTAGGGGAAATTTTAGAACTATAGAACAGAATATAGTATCCATAAAAGGTGAAAACATACAATAAGTGCTTACAAGTGTGTTAAAACAAATAGGTGTTTTCAATTATCCATGGTATTCTCTATCCGGCAGTCTTTATAGTTTGGCATTCCTACTGTGAAAATAAGATCTTCTATCATGGTGGTACTTTCACGGGAATGAATGGTTTGTATCTGAAAGTTCAGATGCAACAATGTACGTGAACATTTCCTTAAAAAAAATTGATAGATCTTCTCGTGCTGCAAATCCAAATAATTGCAACCACGGTCAGGTAGGGAATGGGCAAAGAATATTTCTCAAATCATCCCCAGGCCGGTTCCTACAAGTCCAGCTTATAGAACAATATAATAATTATGTGGGCCACATCATATAAAGCAATTCACAACCACCCAAAAATCACAGAATTTGCATGGTGGCCCACATGATGGTTAGATAGTCTAATATTTTTGTGTGTCCAACTTTCAATATAGGCAACCTTCTTAAATAGGCTGAATAACATTTTTTTTTTTTTTTTTTATTAATTTTAATTAATTAATTAATTAATTAATTTATTTTTAAAGGCCGAAAACATATATACACACAGACGGTGGGTCCTATGTGACCCCTGTAGAATAAGCATATCATACAAGGACATTTTTTTTTTTTCAAAAGAAGGGGGAGTACACCCCATTAGAGCTGGGCATCGGTCCTATTTGGATCGGATTAGGTTCAACTCGACCAGATCCGAAATTTCACAGGCTTTACCCGAATCCGATCAGATCCGTGTCCGGATCTGGGCCACATGAATCAGACAGATCCTATGTATGGTTTCTGTGACTCGAACAGTGTCCGACTCGGTTAGTAAAACTGAGTCGGATCCGGTTGGATAGAATTCGGATGTATAAATTTAATTAAATTGTTTCATGTGGTGTGGTCTATTTTAACCTTTAATATACCTACTTTTTGTGCTCAATGGCTAAAATAATATGTAAAAATTGATGAACGGTTTAGATAAAACATACACATCAAGGTGGGCCCCACATGGCTATGGGAAAACTTTCAATGATCTGTGTGCAGTGTTTAATATTGAATATAATATTTAACGTGCAGTGCACGAAATAAAGAACTTGCCTCTCACGCAAGCAAAGTTCTACAGGTTATTTCTTAATCCAAGTGAGTAGGTTTATAGTTCTAATCACAGAGTATGTGTTATATCAAAACTGTTCATTTATTTTCCAAGCTCGTCTTAAGGCTTGAGACGAAAAATAAGATGGATCTAACTATCGAGTGGACCACACGAATGGTTTATCAGTGAAAATCATTCTATGCTACTATTTGTGGTGTGGGCCACATGATCTTTGGATATTATTTATTTTTCGAATAATACTCTATAATTATCTCTAAAATTATATGAATGGTGTAGATATGATAAATACATCACTGTGGGCCCATAACTTTGATCTCCTTTGAACCGTCCGTACAGCACGGAGCTCGAGGAGCGCCTGCAGCTTGGGAGGGCAGACGAGTACAGCTGTACTCTAAAGGAAATGGACTGGCTACTCCCCTTCCCACCGGACGTCCATGCTCAGTGGGCCCCACCATGATGTATGTGTTTCATCCATGCCCTCCATCTATTTTTATAGATACTTTTAAGCCATTAGAAAAAAAATGAAGTATATTGAAATCTCAAGTGGACCACATTATAGAAAACAGTATTGAATGAATTTTGACCATTAAAAACGTTACATAAGGCCATAAAAGTTTTCGATCAAGCTGATATTTATTTTTTCCCTCCATCTGGGTCCTCATGACTTGATTAACATACTTTATGCAATTTATGTATTTTATCCATACCGTCCATCCATTTTTAGGAAAAATATGGTAAAAAATATAAAATATATTTTATACTACCTGCCCACCTATCGGTCCGGGTCTGTTCGGTGCGGTTCGGGTCCCATCGGTTCTAGTATTCGGGTAGAGTCTATCCGGACAGAGGTCCATCCGAACCTGACCCGAAAAAAATCGGATCTAGAAACCACAACCCGATCTTGACCGTCGGTTCTGTTCAGAACGGGTCAGATCTGGTCGGATCGGGTTGGATCCGCCGGAACGGGTCAAAAATGCACACCTCTACACCCCATATCATACAAGGACATGATCTTGAATATATCGGACATTTTAAGCATCAAGAAGTCATTAAGTACACCCCAGGCTTTTTATCGATACACCGTTTTTTCCCTACTCTGCATTAAAACAATATACATGTACGTTTCAAGTACCAAGAGCTTTTATCATTGCAATACATTGCAAGTGGTGAGGTCCCACCTTTCTCAAAATGAGGAAAAAGTGGAAGAAAAAACTTTGCCACAATGTAGGTGCTGGATGCAAAAAAAAATAAAATAAAAAATATTAAGGATGATACCGTGAATCTAAAAAGTAGCAAGCATGATTAAAAAGTGGGCCGCACATGCAAAAATAAATAAATCCAAACCACTGGAAAATGTCCCTTAAATGCTCATTTATTAAGGATGATATTCAATTAGGGATTACATCCCACACGCATCTGCAACCATGAGAGAGAGAGAGAGAGAGAGAGAGAGAGAGAGAGAGATGATTCTATGGTTGGTTAGGACATAGAGTTCTCTGGCGCAGGTGGAGGTTTCGCAGGAGTAACAGGATCCCCTTGTGGTGGAATTTGATGCTTCGGAGGATTTCGCAGAGGAGAGGGAGGACGTTGTGTGGGACTCCTACCACGCAAGAGCTGTCTTCCAAGACCTTGCACCACAAAACCCAATTTTCAAATGTCTTATAAAAAGGTCCAAATGCGGTCCTCCGATACCAGTGGATATGGCATGTAAAATGCAAGCGGAGAGAGCACAAGAACTTCGTAAGACTCAACCTCCATACAAGGCATTAATTCATGTACGTCTGTATAGACTTGTCGATGAGAAATATGACCAACATATCTAATCTCTAAAATCAAACTCAATTAAGAAATCCTAACCACTCAATTGTGAGAAATGTTACCAACGACTCTCTCTCTCTCTCTCTCTCTCTCTCTCTCTCTCTCTCTCTCTCTCTCCACGTGAATCCCAACATGCCATGCCCCCAGTTGCATGCATGTATATGTTTGTATATGCATGCGTTGAGAAATGGACCATGGTTCAAGCCCCTGCCTCAATGGTATATATAGAGAGCGAGAGAGAGAGAGAGTCCAATTGGCCAAGAGTATCTAAACCCTCCCATGCTCGGAGTTGCATTTTAATGAGTTATCATGCATTGGGGTTTAGACGTGTCTTTTACAAATCTCATTAACCTATTTTGCATGCCGGTCGAGTGTATTATTTTGGATCATCCAATCTTCATTGTGTTTTCAAGAAACGGGAATTTCATTGAAGGGAACCTTTGACAATTTATATATATATATATATATATATATATATATATATATATATATATATATATGTGTGTGTGTGTGTGTGTGTGTGTGTGTGTGTGTGTGTGTGAGAGATCTCAGTACAATATGGACCGTGCCTGTCACAAATTGAAAGGCTAGGATTGTCCTATCAAGGAGAGATATTTTGGGCTCGGTCCATCCATGATGGGTGCCAACCCACCATTGGTCTAGATCACTGAAACATGGGTTCCAATCATACAAACCTATTCATCCACGAGTGGGGGAGTTTGTAGATACGATAGAGGTGAGCTCATTTTTGCCTTCTCCAAATGCTATTGCATCGGAACCAACTTCTATGTACGCCGAAGTCAAAGCAGTAGTGGACGGGATGAATCTATGGTTGGACCAAGGTTTCAACCGGGCGGAAGTGGAAAGCGACTCGTTAGCAGTGGTGACCTTAATCTCCAAGGAAGGGCGAGTCCCGTGGAATATTTACTACTGGAAGAAGCAATTTCATTGTATTTGGGGCATCGTAGCTTGGCCTGCTTGGGCAGCTCCAGTCAGTTGGATCAGGATTTCGTGAAAGTTTCTGACGTTCTACTCCTTACTCGAGGGGAGCTTATTCTAGACGAACGGTGCAAGGAACAGTTAGGGAGAGTCAACCAGAAATTTTCAGAATTAGAGATTGAGGCTACGAGCCTTTTTGTTGCGTTAGGCCAGCCCGAAATGTATTTGGCCTGTACAGTGGACTCAAAGCTGGAATATATTAATCAGTTTAAAAGATAATAATTACTAACCTATTCACACAACCTCTCATAGTGAAAATGCTATTAATTACCTCCGTGAGAAATGCAAGCGGGCCTCTCCAAATGGAAACTGAGTAATATTACAGAGAAAACATCCAACAGCGCAAAGCAGTCGGCAATAGCTTCTCCATTTTCTTTCTTTCCTAAATTCAATTTCCATGAATGAATCTATCCTATATTTAAAGAGAGCCGTCTGATCAATTTCCAATAACACTGCTGAATTCGTGGCAGTCTACGATGGTCTTTCTTTTTGCGCTCAAAGGGGCCTGTGGAAGGTTTTGGTGGAATCTGATTCCAAGTTGGTTGTTGATGCGCTCAACCATGTTTCTCAGGTAGGTTGGCGTTGGGCCCACTGGATAGCCCGGATTACAAGTCTTAACTGTAAAGGGTCTTTTTACGTCTCCCACACCCTTAGAGAAAGTAATGACCCGGCTGATGGCCTTGCTCGACTAGGCAGCAATTCCCAACAAAACAGACTATTTCACTCTATTAGGGAGCTTCCTCGTGAAATAAGAGGGAGGGTGGTAAAAGATAGCACAGTGTTAGGCGCCGTTAGGGTGACAGCTCATGTATAGTCTCTCTTTTCCCTCACGTCGGTTCCCCTAATCCCTTTTTGTGCCTTGGGGTGGCCCGTTTATATGTGTACAATCCCGTTTTGAAATGAAAAAAGGATTTTTTCTTTTTTTTTTTTTAGTAAAAAAAACCTTCACTTTCATTATTTTAAGAACGGAGATGATATTATATGAAGTCCCTTTTAACTTCGACCGATATACAACCTCCAAAGTCCACGCATTTACAACCAAGATTAGATTGCGTTGCCCATGCGTGCAATTTTTCAAGTGTCCTTTTTTGCATGAGTCCTGATTCATTTGCATCCAGCATCCATCGCCCCATGGAACCTACATTAGAATTGATTGTTGGATGATCCGAACCATTTGTATCTTTATAGATGAACATGTTGCATAAAACTCATTGAAAATGATAAGCCTGACCATCAATGTATATAGATGAATGGTGACCACCCAAGAAGATTCTCAGAAGTTCATGTGCAACTCAAAACATATATTGATAGTTACAATCATCTATAAAGCATTTTACACTGTGGTCCATTCATGGGAGCACCAGAAAGATAGACCGTTCCAAGCATCTCTACATGTGGACCCCATGCGTTAACAGATGTTAGATGAACCTGAGTAACATGCAGCTCAAGTACTTACACACGCTCTAATTTAATAAAATAGTAAAGATTTACTTTGCCAACCCAATATCTTAGGAAGCATTAATTTAGAGGTAGTGGTGGTGGGGTGTTCAGGTAAGATTGGGGTCAGCCCAAGCATCCCTCACTCACTAAATAGTCCTATGGCTTTTGTGATGCCTAAATTCATCGAACAACCCAAGCCAAGGTTTTAAGACTTTACTCTGATTAGATGCTAGCTGGCCCGGTTAGATACCATGAGTCGTCCCCTTGAGTCAGACCTGACTCGGGCGAGTCGTAACTTGACTTGATACCAAACGAGTTGATTTCGATCTGAGTCGCCCAAGTCTAAAACCCAGGTCAAGGGGAATTGAATGGGAATAATTTAGAATCCTTACTCTTGCTCGGGTGGTGGACTCAAAGGAGTTTCAACACCCGGTCATGGGTTCGAGTACCCATAGGTGGTGAAATTCCACTAGCGATGAGTGTGTGGGGGTGATATATATATATATATATATATATATATATATATATATATATATATATATATATATATATATATATATATATATATATGGACGGAGACTCTCTCCTGTTCAGGAATGCTGAATCTCAGCCGATGAATCAGATCTAACGGCTCTTGCAAGAGCTTGTATTTAAACTCCGTACGGTACGATGCGCAGGAGACCGGGACTCTATATATATATATATATATATATATATAGAGAGAGAGAGAGAGAGAGAGAGAAGCTTGTATTTAAGCTCCGTACGGTACGATGCGCAGGAGACCGGGACTCTATATATATATATATATATATATATATATATATATATATAGAGAGAGAGAGAGAGAGAGAGAGAGAGAGAGAGAGAGAGAGAGAGATAAAATGGGCATCTATCTGCTTTATGTTGCATGTAAAACACCTGAGCTTTGTAGGTCAAATCATGTGGTAAAAGTCAAATCCACTCCGTACATCAGGTGAGAGTCCTTATTTTAGCTTTAACATCAAAGATCAGTCAGATGAAAATCCCATATGCATCACACCAACAGGAGCAAGCCTATAACAACTTATAAGGTCACACGGTGTGGCCCACCTGAGTTTTAATTCGATCTGAATTTTGTGTCTTTCCTTTATCATGGTGAGTCACACATGATTAACGGTTTGATATTTAAAAAAATATACACATAATGGTGTCCCCACACACAAGCTATGATTGGTGTACCATCCCTATTGTTTCCTGTGATGTGGTGTGATTATTATTATTTTGGCCCCAGGATCTGGCAAACAAGAATGCACCTGATGCACGGAGAGGATGTCACATGGCTAATCTATTGTGCCCACAGTACAGTCCAAGTGGCCCAACCCATATGATTATGATCAGATTGAACTTGCCAACCTAACCTGACCCATTATGATATCCAGCTCATTTTTAAAAGGAGCATATGAAGAAAATGATTTGGTAGAGCGGGATCCAATTAATTAATATATTCACTGCCTAAATGCACCACATCTATGTATCTGTACCAATATTCTAATAGTTTATATGAGGTATGGCTGAGCCAAGTCAGATACACTAGCTAACCGAGTCGAATGGTTCAAACCAAGTAAAACCCATGTACTTAAATAGGCACATGTTCTAGGCCAGACATGACTCGAGCAGTTGACCCGTGGCCAACTAGACCCATTGCCACCCCAAGGCATGATAATAATCAATGACCGCCTAGATGCACGATATTCAGATTTTCAAAACGCTCCAAAAGTTTATGAGATTGGAAGATCCGAGTGACCTCCTGATGTGTGAACTACAAGATGGACCTCATTGTAGGAACTTATTAATATTACTACTAGCTGACATCCATTATTGTTTTAGAGAGAGAGAGAGAGAGAGAGAGAGAGAGAGAGAGAGAGGTCCCTTTATTTTCAAGGGACTCTTAAGGATGGTCAGGATTTGCAGGACTCTGCTGGGGACTAGCTGCGTTTGCTGCAAGGCAGGGAGGACATCCTGGACATAGACCAGGAATGTAAGTACTGCCGCTATGTGATGGAGTACCGCGGGCACGATCATCCGTGATAATTCTACTGCCCATCAGTTTTTTTTTATTATTTTTCCTGCCGTCTTGAAGTCAATTTGACAAGAATTGAGAATCTTTCCTGGAGATTTCTCTGCGAAAAAGATGCCAAACATTCTCAAAAAAAAACAACAGAAACCAAACAACAAACAACAAACAACATAGTGTCTAGCAATGAACCCTAAACTATTATAGCTGAAAAACAGAAGAAGCAGAAGCAGTTTCGTGTATCCCTGCATCAACTGAAAATAGTTGCTTCTGCTGCCCTGCAACATGATTGGGTTCTCTGTAGAGTTGCTCTGCCATGTCCTGCTCCTTTTTACTTGGCCAACATCATCCTCACAAACTCGTCGTAGTTCACCTGCCCATCTCCATCCACATCTGCTTCTCGAATCATCTCGTCCACTTCATCATCTGTTAAGTTCTCTCCCAGATTGGTCATCACGTGCCGTAGCTCAGCTGCAGAAATGAAACCATTTTGATCCTCGTCAAAGAACTTGAAAGCCACCTTCAGACGTTCCTCTTCAGAATCAGTGTCTGTCATTTTGCGGGCCGTTAAATTCAAGAACTCAGGGAAATCAAGTGTCCCATTTTGATCAGCATCAACTTCGTTGATCATATCCTGAAGTTCGGCTTCAGTTAGATTTTGGCCAATAGATCTCATCGCAGTACCCAGTTCTTTGATAGTGATGCAGCCATCTCCGTCTTTGTCGAAGAGACTGAAAACTTCCATCAATTCGGAGATCTGCTCTTCCGTAAGCTGTTCTGCCATTCCGTCCCTCTGCTTCTCTATTCTTTTGGTCGGAGGTGTTGAAATGGGATCGGAACTTGTTCGAGAAGTACCGCCCATCAGTTTCCTTCCCCGTCCACGTAATGCAAACTCTGTATGTCAAATACACATCAAACAGACAAGGCCCATTAGACCAATGGTCAAGATCATTTAAACGTGGCCCGACTTGTTCCAAACATTGGTTCTAAGATACTCTAATATATATATCTATGAATATAATACATATAGAAATACATGAGTACAAGTAACATCATGATACTGAAGAAGTTTTTAAACCAGACTGCACCCATCCTAAAAGGGTCACTGGCCTGGCGCTTAACACCTGAAAATTGATTGTGTCCAACTACAACTCAGCGTTACCTGAAAATTGATAAAAATCCTTACTTCCAATTGAATGTTCTTAACAATCCGTGAACTAAGTCATGCAATTTTAGCGGAAGCTCAGGCCATGCTCGATGGCCTGTCCATCTGCTCCAATTTGGGTCTGGCAAATGTGATTGTAGAATCAGATTCCAATATTATAATTAATGCGGCAAAGGATATTATAATTAATGCGGCGAAGGATCTGCAAGCTGCCTGCCCTTGGAGTATCTGGTATAGGATGGGTGAAATTCAGGCTAAAACAATCCTAACCTCGTCTTCGACCACATCTTTCGAGAAGGCAACATGGTGACGGATGCGCTAGATCGGATGGCGAGTGAAGGCTGCCCAGACAGAATATTCAGGTGTATATCTAACCTTCCTAGGCTTGCCAGAGGAGTGCTAGTCTTGGACAACTCAGGCCTACGCTCCATAAGGAGTCCATAATTCGGTGTATATGGGTGGTAAAATGTCTGCATAGAGGTCCAATTGGAGCCTCGCTTTTGTCTTTCTTTTTGTCTGTAGAGGGGTGACACGATGGGAGAGGTCCAAAGTCTTTTTGTTGGGACTATCCCAAATGCCTGTAAATTTCTATGATCAATGACATTTTAGTGGCATGCGTCCACTTTCGTTAAATAAAAAAAAATAATAATAATAATTAAAAAAAAAACCAACACTTTGTAGGATATAAGTCATAATAAATATACAGTCCGGTTGTGCCGGTTGTGCCGAGTGGGGTTGGACTAAAATGGTCGGACCAAGCGCTGAAATTTGATTGCGCCATGCACATCACGCCCAAGTTGGAAACACTGGGCCACGTCAAAGAGCAGTTATGAAAAAAAAAACAAAAAACAGTAATGATCCTGACTATGAGAATGGATGGAGAAAATCATCTGATCTGGATTTTTTATTTTTTATTTTGGCATCATTGATCGATGGTCATGGTGAGGAGAAACATGTCGACCATCTTGATCAACGAGCTATGTCCCCACTTTTCAAAATGGATCCACAGCGACACCATTTGCATCTATGAGCTTTTCTATGCCCACACGTGTGTACAAGGGTGCTAATGTACAGCCTACCACAAGGGCGAACGTGGCTGTCAGGTGTAACATCCAACCTGTCCATAAAGTGTTCCGACTGTGTAGATCTTCTTTCCTAAAAATAAATCTGGTTCATTCAACAGGTGGGCCACAATATCGGAGACAATTTGATGGTTAAGAAAACTTTCAGACAAGTATTTTTCAGCCATAAATTTGTTCTGTAAACTCTGGCCCACCTGAAGATTTATCGGAGGTGATCCGTCCGCGAGAGCATCATGTGGGACCCACTTTTGATTTCCCATCAGTTTTAAAAGTCACCTCCCCTGATATCCTAACCATTCAATCAATTGATAGGAAATGGATGTTCCATATTTAGTACATCTGAAAAGTCCATCTTTAACATGTGGGACTCACTTTAAATTGTCGATTCCTCCCAAAAATTCATTTTTGATGGTATGATTTTTAACCATCCTTTTCATGGCTAGATGGATGGGCAATCAAAGGAAGGTCCCACATCAAATAAGCTGCGAATCACCATCGAGCAAATTGCTGAGGAGGGACATGGGAAGATGTTGTTGTACCTTGAAGAGAAGGATGGAAGCCTGTGGTACTTGATTCTACCAAACAAGACCCTGGTCCTGGCAATAATACAAGAAGGGCAAAGATGCATGCGAGCAGCGCCCCGTGAGATAACTTCCCCATCTTCTAATCTTTTTTCTTTTCCTTTCCTTCCCAATTCACTTCTGGCCCATCCACACAATATATATAGATAATGGCTGCATCTCACATCCCGAAGATTGCAATACCATGCATCAATACTTTAGCCATTTGAATTTGGGTAATCTTTCATTGGTCCAAACTTGTATCAATGGGTCTCACTTTGTATGATAGCAAGGCAATAAATAAAACCTCTCAGTGGATTATTTCAACTCTTTGATAATTTGCTTTTTTGCTTAAGTGTGAATGGTCAGTACATCATTATTATAATTATAATTATAGGGTTGAAATATTTAATGACTGAGTTTTCTTGTGCACCCCCCATCTAAGGAAAGCCCAATCAAATGAACCGTGCATGACCCATCCAAGGAAAGCTCAATCAAATGAATCGTAAAAGCCCTAATCTCACTGCGAGAGTCCAGAGGTGTCTTATTATAATGCATTGAATGTATTTGACGTAAAAGATGTGTAAGATGAGTAGAGGAAGAACATTGTTTCATTCATGTGGTACGTGCCTTGAATCTACAAGGTGTAAAGACTCTTGAATGCACACGAAAGCGAAGAAAATTTGTAATATCTTATTGATGTACTTCAAAAATGAAATTATAATGCCTTAAATAATAAAATGCATACTCTAATTAAGAGACCTATTTTGACTAAATTAGAATTTATTCAAAATAGTAAATTTTACTAAAATTAAAAAGTTCTAATTTAATCGTGCAGGATAATTCCTGAAGGGGAGGAGTTTTGATGGGTTTAATCTTTTTTTTTTTTTTAAAAAATAAAATTAAAGAAAGGTGTATATTCATCTCCAAAATTTACAAAAACCACAGCAAAATCCTAGGGAGATCAAAAGAACCCTGAACAACTCAAGAAAGGAGAAAGTCGTCTCTCAGTTGACTCTTAAGGAGCCCATACCCATAGCATCTAATCTAAACGGCCCTTTCACTTCCCAAGGGAGTTGATAGAAAGAGATGTATGACAATTTTTGTTGGGACAAAGCGGCAGTCTTTGCAAGCCCGTCGGCAGGACCATTACCTTCCCTCTGAACAAGGAAGATCACAAAAGTGCCCTTGTTTTTTAGATCATTTAATCCAGGCCCACCAGTATGTCCATTTCCATGCCAGGGAGGATTTTCCTAAGAAAGCATCAACCATGCATTTGGAATTTGACTCGAGAAAAATCTGATCATAGCCCCTGTTAATACAAATGTCCATCGCATCGTAGAGGGCCCTAAGCTCCGCTCTGTTGTTAGTCCTGACACCGTACCCATGGGAGAATTCAAATAGAAAAGAGCTGGAGGAGTCCCTACCAATCCCGCCTCCTCCAGAGGCACCAGGATTTCCCATTGTGGCTCCGTCAATATTGACCTTTATCCATCCCTCTTGTGGTCTGGACCACTTTACCACCTGAAAGACTCTCTGGACAGGAGAGAGATGTTGAATGTTAAGCCGTTCAAACGCTAAGAGGTTAGCTTTGGTGAATGTTTTGGCTCCGGGGCATGAACAACTGATCTTGCCAAGCCACCAAAGGATTCGGTTGACAACATTAACACCGCGGGGCGAGCATTATCGAAATGGGCCGCATTCCTTGCTTTCTAGAGCTCCCATAGTATGAGGCAGGGTATTGCACATTGAATGCGAGAGGGGCTATTTCCAGAGGGCAGCGCGCTCCACTAAGAGGAAATTCTTTCAAAGATGGAAACCTGGTAGGGCAAGTAGAGACAAAAGCTGCTGTTGAAAAATGACCACACTTGGTCAGGCAGAAAATCGCTGATGAAAAGATGGTTGGTGGTCTCCATGGAGGGGCTGATAGTAGAATGAGGAATGTCACAACAGCAACACCTAGATGCAAGAGTGATACCGCACCTCTGAATTCTATTTTCCGTCGGGATCGCACCTTGGATGAGCCGCCAACGAACATCGAAACCTTTAATGGAAGGAAAGGGTTCCAGACTTTGTTGTGCCACTATAAGATGTCATTGCTTACCCTGCAGATAGCCCAAGCTGACTTAACAGTGAACACTCCCAAGCGATCGAGGGGCCAGAAACATTCATCCGGTCTAGGAGAAGTACAAAATCCACTTTTGATGATATGCTCCAAAACGTTTTGTGGCAGGAGAATTTCGATCGGCTTAGAAATGCAGGGCCCGTCATGATTGAGAACTTCCCTGACAGAAAGTTGAAGGAGATCCGCTGGAATGGGTTGAATGGTGAGATTGGCTAGGGGGCCTAGACCTGTCCAACTGCAGTCCCAAAAACTGAGATCACCCTGCCGGATTGCCCATTGAGAGACGTTTTCTGCAAGGTGGGTCATTCTGATGACCTGTTTCCACAAAGGGGAAGCACGATGATGGAGATCAGAGGCAGGATCCATATTCAGAGGTTGACCATACTTTGAGATCGTGAAAGCTACCCAGATACTGGAGGCGGAAGAAGTTAACACCGTTCATGCCATCTTGAGTCTCAGGGCCTTAATCACCTCCCTGAGCCTGCGAATGCCCAACTCACCCTCTTCTTTTGGGCGAGTAATTTTACGCTAGCTCATCCAATAGAGCTTTTTTCTTCCATCTTGCCATCCCCAGAAAAAATTAGCCATCTTTGCTTCCAACTTATCCAGAACTAGAGAAGGAATCTGGGTTGTCGCCATCGTATAGATCGGGATGCTACCCAGGACGTGGTTGATGAGTATACTACGACCAGCCTGGGACAGGCAGTGAGTAGACCAATCGAGGATCCTGGATTCAATCTTAGCAATCAGCGGTAGAAAATGAGAGCTATTATTCCTTCCCGTGAACAATGGGACACCTAGATAGTAGAATGGAGAAGAAGACCCTCTTATGCCAAGTATCCTCTCAATCTATCTCTTCTTACTAGACAGGAAAGAAGGGCCATGGTAGAAGCTACTTTTAGCAAGATTAATTTTTTGGCTCGAGATAGCCTGATACGCGGAGAGAAATGAGGCTGTTGCCATAATTGAAGATTGACTCCCATAAGAAAGAGAATCGTATCATCCGCATAGAGTAGATGCGTAATTTGCTTGCACCCCCGCTTAAGCTTAAAAGGAACACACGCCCCACTAGAGACCAGATTTGAGAAACCTCTGCCTAGAACTTCTGCTGCCAAAATGAAAAGAGTAGGGGACAAAGGGTCCCCCTGGCGCAGACCTCTGGAAGATTTGAAGAATCCCGCACCTTCCTTGTTAATCAATATCGAGAACCAAACATTACTCCAACATTTCTCCACCATTTCAATCCAAGATCCGCCGAAACCGAAGCGCACCAGAACCTGTTTAAGAAAGTCCTAATCAATTCGGTCGTATGCCTTTTCCATGTCAAATTTCAAAATAATGTTCCCTCCCCGAACTTTACGACCAATATCACGATAGATTTCCTGGGCCAAAGCAATACTTTCCACGATCGATCGACCTTTAACAAAAGCCCCTTTTTGAAGAAAAATGAGTTTGGGGAGTAGGGTCGCGAGCCGGGAAGTCATAACCTTAGCAAAGATTTTATAAACACAGTTGCGCAGACTAATCGGACGACAATCCGAGAAACGCTTGGGGTTCGCCACCTTTAGAATTAGGCATATGAGAGAGGAGGTGAATGCAGGTGACCCCCTAGAAGAGATGTGTGACTGCCCTATGAACATTAAAACCCACAATGTCCCAAAATCCTCTGAAAAATGCAACAGACATTCTGTCCGATCCAGGGGCCCCGTCGATAGGAATATCCATTACAGCGATCCTAACCTCCTCCAAGGAGGGAAGTTTCAGCAACATTGCATTGTCAGCATCGGATACCATGTTCGGAATGTTCGTGAGGAGACTCACATCATCATAGAAAGGAGCTTCCGATCGGAAAAGCTTTTAAAAAAAGGTAACTGTTGCCGACTTAATCTGGGCCGGGTCAGAAATGTTGGAGCCAGAATCGAGCTGAATTTATGAGATAGAGGACCGTATGGATCTCTCAGTGGCCTGAATATGGAAATACTTGGTGTTTCGTTCCCCTTCCGATAACCAGTTGTTTTGAGATTTTTGCTTCCAAAAAATTGCTTCCGCTAGTTCCATGTTAGCTAGATGACGTCTAGCATCCACAATCGAGGGTTGGATGATATTAGTTGAGGGGAGTTGCGCTTGGTTTTCCAATCTGACTAGATTTTGTTCAGCCTCTCTAAGATTTTGAAAAACATCACCATACATTGCTTTATTCCATTCCTTTAATCTACATTTTACTTTCCTGATCTTCAAGAGGAGGTTCGTCATGGGCTGGTCATGAAGATCATCCATCCAGACATGTTGAATCACCTGATTAAAATATTTATGAAGCATCCACATTCTTTGAAAATGGAATGGTTTTGCAATGGGAGGGGGGCTTCTGGGACACGACAAGAGAAGAGGGGCGTGGTAAGAGTTTACCCGGGGCAGGTGCAGGACTTAGAATTGAGGGAAGCTTGACAGCCAATCACCATTGCAAAAGACTCTATCGAGACGTGTAAGACCCGTATCTTGGTCCGTACCTTTCCGTAGACTTCTGCGGTCTTACCGGTCGAATTCCGGCAACCTTCGACCCTTAACCGATATCGACACGTGACCCTGATTCATATGCCGACAACCCGAGTCGACTCAACCCAAGACCAATACCATAGCGACCGCGCCGTTGTTGCGGTTCCAATGCCGCGACTCGCGCGCCGAGGCGATACCCTGGTCAAGAGTTGTGGGCCGACGTTCGGTGCAAGAAAATGTCGCGCATTGTGAAACCCAAGAGAAACTCTACGATGTGTCACATCAATCACATCAATCCCATCAATCAATCACCCATCAATCCATCACATGTCAAGTACACATCACTTTCACCCCTTTTCCCAAGCAACCACAAAAGTCTTCCAAATCCATACCTTTCTTACACAAAGGCCACAAAAGTCTTCCATGCCCATGCCTTTTCTTACACAAAAGGCCACAAAAGTCAAAAGGTGTCTTACACCCCCATCACCACATCCATCCATCCATCACTCTCTCTCTCTCTCCCTTTACAACTTCTCTCTTTCTCATTTGTAAAAAACCCCAAGCTCCATACGTATGGAATTCTCCAAGTGGCCCACTTTCCTACCCCACCATCTCCCATCTCAACCCTCCATTCCTCATCTCATCCATTGAAGTTGAAGCTAAGGTGCCAAGGAACCCCCAGGAGTAAGAAGATCGGACGGTGGGTGCCTCTATAGGGTAGTTTCTTTCTTATTTTTATGATGGGCCAAGTGAGGCCCACTGATCAATGGTGTGGATCTCATTTGGAACCCTAATATGTGGCCGATGGCCCACTAGGATCATCATAATCATTCCATGATGGGACCATTCTCCATGGACCCCATCATGATGTTTATTTTTTTAGAAAGGTCATCTAGACCATCCATATTGGTCAGGAAAGGATCCCCACCGTTGATTTTAAATTTTGATGGTCCCATGTGTTATATGACCCATCCGATTGTATAATTTCTTCAAGAGAGGGCTCATAGTGGTAGACCCTCCATCACAAAGCGTGTCCCACTCTCCATCCCTCTCTCCTTTTTTTTTATTTCTTTTTATTTCATTTTATTTTATTTTATGTAATGGGTTTGTGTGGCCCACTTGAATGGACCCCACCTTGAGGTATTTTTGTCCAAGTGTCCTTCAAGTGGGGCCCACCTTAAACACATTATAGCCACCCACTCTCCGTGTGGTGGCCCACCTCAATGCACACCCAAGCCTAAACCGTCCAGCGTCTGGGACGCTGGACGTCCCTGTACAAAGGAAAGCATAAATACAAGCTTGACTCATAGCCTTGGGAGTGGACCCTTGTGTAGGCTCCACCTTGATGTATATTCCCAATCTAAACCGTCCATCCTCTTACCAGCAGTATTTTAGCCATTGAGCCAAGGATTGGGGTTGATCTGAGCATCTGGTGGGCCATAGCATTGGAAACATTGGTGGTTACCATTGAAGAATTTCTTGTCATTCCTGTGCATCTAAAAATTTCAAACTTCGGACTCATTTCACCTGTTGCGAGCCACTGAACGCAATGGCTGGGGCAGATTTTTGTAAAGCGGGCCCCACGTGTGAAAAACCCCCGAAAAATGGGTTTTTTCAAAAAATTACAAGAGGCAGACCCTCTGTCTCCCTTTGACAGCGGCAGCAGCTGCACGCTGCTGCGTGCAGCCGTTAGGGCGGGCGGACGGACGCAGGGGCCCACAGCCCTGCGTGTGAGCCCCACCGTAATGTTTATTTGTTATCCAACTTGTTCATGAGGTGGGCCGTCCCCTGTAGGTGGCCCCCTCCAAAACTGGGCCCCATCAAAAACTCTAGTGGCCCACACCACATGAAACACCATTGGAATCCTTTTGAGGCCCACAGAAGTTTCAGATCAATCTGAAATTTGTGCCTTCACTCCATTTAGGTCTAAGTGACCTTATGAATGGGTTGGATGACATCTAAACATTACAGTGGGCCCCGCATGGGACCCACAATGATGTATATATTTTAAGTCCACCGTCCAGTGGACGGTGGCGCCCACCTTGATGTAGTATTGTTTCCACCGTCCAGCGGACGGTGGAGCCCTCCTTGATGCATGTGTCATCCCCACTGTCCAGCGGCAGTGGGACCCACCATGATGCATGTGATGCATCCAGACTGTCCATCCACTTGGTGAGATCATTTTAAGGCATGAGTTGCTGATTGGGTGGGCCACTCACGTATGGGTTAGGCCCATTTGATTGATAACAGGCCTATGGGCTAGGCCCATTTGAATTATAAAAGGCTTAAGGGTTAGGCCCATTTGATTTATGAAAGGCCTATGGGTTAGGCCCATTTGATTCATATAAGGCCTATGGACTTGGGCCCACTTAATATGTAAAGCCTATGGGCTTAGGCCCACTTGATATCTAAGGCCTATGGGTTTAGGCACACTTAATATGTTTCAAGACCATGGGACTAGGCCCATTTGATATATCCCAAGGCCCATGGGATTGGACCCATTTGATGTGTTCCAAAGCCCATGGGATTAGGCCCATTTGATGTATTTTAAGGCCTATGGGTTTAGGCCCATCTGACTTAAATAAGGCCTATGAGTTTAGGTCCATCTGATATGCATCGGGCCCATATGATTAGGCCCATATTGATATACTCTGAGGCCCCCTGGATTGTGATCCATTATAATGTACCTACGGCCCATTGGTGAAGCCCAGTAATGCGGCCCATTTAATAAACGTAAGGCTCACTTGATGCATATAAGGCCCATTCAATGTGACCCATTTGATATATTTAAGGCCCAATGGGATGTACCTAAGGTCCATTGCAATGCGTGACCACAACACAGAGTATGTAACGATGTTCACGACGATCGTACCTTGGGAGCAATGTTGGTTTGATATCCACATTACGAGTGTAATGCTGGTTGAATGTCCACATTACGACTCTCCTTAGGGCCCATTGTTAGGCCCGTACTTATTGTGTATAGGCCGTCCATGTCCATCTGCATTGTAAAATAGTTCATTTCATTATAACATGTTTAGTACAGTTCCATGACTCATGATCATACGCATCATATGTATGCTTGACGTGAGAATTGTCTGATCATAGTATATGCCTTCGGGCAGGTTGTTTATGGGCTCCGGATTAGGCGGTGTTGCCCTGCATGAGCGCACGATACGCGCAGGATTTGCTGCATGATTGGATAGTGTGACTCATGCATTTTCGCGTTGTGTGACGTGGTTGTTGTATGCCCTAGCTACATCGGGGCCATAGCCTCCACAGACGCATCGTGGTTGGCAGGATTGGTTATCGAAAATCTTGTTCTACATGGGGTGCTATAGATATCCCTGGGTGAAAGTCTCTAAACCCTTATGGTACCAAGAGGTTGCTCCAACGTCTAGACCGAGTGGGTAGATGAGCGTTGAGTGCCGATTACCAGAAGGTTACGCTCTCCACTGTGTCATGGTCATTTGGAAGGGGATGCGACCTTACCTGCCAGAGTGTAGGGGGCAATGATAGGCTGAGTCTGACCAGCTCGAGGAATGGATCCGCTATCGACGAGTTGTGCCCGATATTGGCAGACAGATAGTGAGGTCTCTTCCACTTACCTTATTGCGTGCGATGTGGCAGCAATCTGGTTTAGAGTGTACTAGACCCCGGTGATATCCCATATTTGAGCTGTATTGATGTGTGGACGTAGATGAGGATCTATATGCTTGAGTTGCATTGCACATCGCATGGCCTTGGGGTGGCCGATACCATTCATGTCTTGTATCGCGTAGCCTTGGTACGGCTCATGATATTATGGATCCATCTGTATATTATACATTACTCTGACATTGCATGATCACATTACTACCTTGCGCACACACTTTCACTACCCTCTAAGCTTTCTATAAGCTTATGCATGACTATTGCATGCAGGTGGCGTTGGTTCGCAGCAGCGCTGAGGCAGGAGCACGTTGCAGATCATTTTGGAGTTTTTATTCTTTACCATTGTATTTCCCTTTATGCTCATTGTACTTGTAAAGTTTTTGATCGTAGTGGAAATGTAATGGAGTTTTTGGTTGTTGTTTGTGGGTTATGCCTTTGGTTATACTTATTACGAATCAAACTGACATTGAAAATCCTCCTCGTAGCATCCTAGGATCGGAACCTGGTGAATGGGCGCTAGGAGCCGAGAATGGGGTTCTACGGAGGCTGTCGGCGCCGGATTCGACGATCGAAAATTTTGTGAGCCTGATTTTCGAGTTTGGGGCGTGACAAGACGTGCCCAGACCCGAGCATTACCTGCCTGATTGTTACACCAGGTAAATCTATTCCCCGAAAAACTAACATCCATAAGAGCAGCTTCGTTTATTGCTGCTACAAATTCAGACGCACTCCCGTGATCAAAGACTCGACTGCCACGTCGCTCTGCAGGGGAAAGGACCGCGTTAAAGTCACCTCCAATGGCCAACGGGCCCAAAATTCCGCTGGCCAGGGAGGACATTTCTAGCCAGAGATTTCTGTTCTGTAGCTTTGAACATTTTGCATACACAATAGATATAACACACTTTAATAGGGAATTATTAGTTTGGACAGCTAATGAGAGCATCTGAGATGAGGATTGAATGATTTGGACTGATAAATGGGAGCTGAAAAAGAACCAGATTTTACCTCCATCGTCTACGTTGGAAAGGGAGGAATGGAAACCTAAAGTTAAGCCCACTGCAACTCTTTTCTCCTCTCTTGCCATCGGTTCCAGAATCGCCATCCACCAAGATTATGAATACGAGAGAATCTTCGCGCAAACCAAAGGGTCGCCAAGTTAGCCACGCCTCTAGCATTCCAAATAAGTGATTTATCCATCAGTCACATTACCAGATTTGAACGTCCTTTGTTGAATTCTACGCAGTCTCTCATTCTAGTTTATTGCAACTCCAATACGTCTGCCCTTTGATGATCGATACCCACCTGTTCCTTGAACAGCTGAGAGGGGTTTTCAAGATGTAGGAAGGGATCTGGTGTTCTGACACAAATCCATGGAAGTAGCTTTCTGCCTTAGCTGAAGATCAGACTCATCCGCTGAGAGAAAATTGCCGCTGACCCCCTGAGTTGAGGCTTCATCCCCACTATCTTCTTGACTGGTTGGAGGCTCCTTAGGTGTAAAAGGGTGATTTTCTGCACCATGATTGCGCTGGATCGGATGAAGAACCACCATGAGGTGATGCGGGTCTACCTTTGTTCAACGAAGGGATTGAGAAGGCTAGTCGTCATTTGGAATCGAGTCTGCATTGTGAAAATTCTGATTTAGCTCTCTGAATATGGGCCTTCTCCTCCAAAGATTAATTGGAGAGTTACCGATTGATCTGGAAAGAAGAGGAGGGGGCCTAGATACCTCACCAGCACCCTGTAGAGGCGAAACCAGGACCAACTGATGGTTGGGGGGATTCCTGGCTGTGAGAGGAGAAGCTAGAATGTCCTGAGATGGGATGATAGCGGGACCTTGGATTTCCTCAATAGTCATTGCCTCGAAAGGAAGGGACAATGAAGCCGGAGGGATAAACCGAGAGGCTGAGGAAAAAGGGAGGATATCAAGTAATGGACAGGGCGTGGTAGGAAATGTGAAGACAGGGTAGGGAGGGACTACAGGGTGACCTTGGGGTTGGGATTGGGTAGCGGGTAGCACTGAGAGATGAGGGCCAGCGAGGTTTTGGGGGGGGGGGGGGGGGGACATCAATGAGGGGGAGGGCGTCCCGTAGGGGACCAGCATTGGTCAACTAGGCACCATTTGGAAGGAGAGTGTTGTCATGGGAAATTTGACAAACAGGTGTTGGGGGAGAGGGAGTGGTCATTTGAGCTCCAATTGAGGGGTTTGAGGTCTCATGGAAATTTGGACAAACAGGGGCTGGGAGAGCTTGAGAGGGCATCTGGGCTCCTTGAGAGGGGTGGGAGGTGTCATGGGAATTTTGACAAACAGTTGGCGGGGGAGGATGAAAGGGCTTCTGGGCTTCCATGGAGGGGAGGGTGTTCTCCTGGGAATTTCGACACACAGGAGGAGGGAACGTAGCAGTGGCTATCTGAGCTCCATCATCACTAGCTATTGAGCGAGAGGTACAGTCCTCCCCGACTCCCCGGAAAGACACTTCTACCTACTCACGGGTTAATCCGGATGCAATGGGAGACGATGAGAGGGCGGCGGGCAAGGTTACTCTGAAGTCACCCACCTCAAGGAGACTGTTCAATCTCTTCAACCCTCACAACTATATAAACAAGGCTAAGTCCCCATTATACACAAGTTGAAATCTTTTATTCCCATTCAGTGCTTCTCTTAGGGTGTAAAGTGTGGAAGATAATCGCATTCATTTTTCAACAATGGCATCCCCACCAAGTATGAATTTCAGTTTAGGTTTCCCGATTTTCATCTTCAATGTACTGCGTGGTCCTTTCAATTCCATAATTTACAATTTACATCTTTACATGCTAACCCATTAAAATCAAGTCACTTGACATGAGTCACATCCGCTCAACGTTTCTGGTTGATTCCAGACAACATAAGACTGGCCAGTGAGTCTCCAAGTGATTCACTCGATTTAACCCACACTAAGTTAACTGAGTTCAAAGTTCTTGAGTTTATGATCAATAAATTAGGCTGGCCCACTCATACAATGGAACACATGTATGAGAAAATAGGAAGATTTGAATATTATCAGCAACTGTCCAAAGTCAACATTAATGCGCGACACCTCGATGAGTGTTGTCCTGATTTTTCAGGTCTAGAGACGTACTCAAGAGGGGAGTGGAATCCCCTATGGCACTTGTTTTATGTAGTGCATAGAGCACCCAAGTCCCAGACGACCACCATTTCTATATGTAAATCCGAATATCTGGTTCTATCCTCTATGTGCAATCCCTATCGATGGGGGCGTCCATATGAAAGCTGTCCCTCTCTGCTTTTTTTTTTTTTTTTGAAAGGATTTGTTGTATTAATAAGTAAGGAAATTACATGTAGTAAGAAGAAAGAGCAAGACATTCGAGCTTCCTCCGGATAAAAGGATGACTATGAACAAGAAGAATTGGAGAGCATCGGCAAACATGGGTAGAAAACAATGTTGAAGCTAACTACCTGATGGGGAAATCAAATGGCGAACTCGCAGAGCCCTGAGCCCAACTTTGTTAAGGAACATGCTGCCTCTAATATGCCGAGGGAGGAGGGAAAACCGCATAATTGGAGAGTTCAACTGGGAGATGCTAGCCCACCTAGCCAGGCCATCAGCCGAGTCATTCCCTTCTCTAAGAATGTGAGGGAATTTCACCTGACCGGAAGAGGCACACCTCAGGATCGTGGCCACCCAGTAGGACCACTTTCAGCTGGGTTGCACCTTACCATTCAAAAAATCCACAACGAGTCTGACATCTGATTCCACTACAATGCATTGAAGGCCAAGTTTGGTGTAGTGGGACAACCCTTCATGGATAGCACGCAATTCCGCATAGACGTTGGAAGTTGTCCCATACCTAGATGTGAAAGCAAAAATGAATTATCCCCTATCATCTCTGCAGACACCACCACTACCAGAGGCCCCCAGATTTCCTCTGGCCGATCCATTGATGTTTATCTTGGCCTAGCCCTGAGGAGGCTTCATCCACCGGAAGAAGGAAATAGAAGAAAAGGAATTGGCAGGAGGGCGAATTCCCAAAATAGCGAGCAACGTGCTATTAGGTGGCAGGTCAAGCAGATCAGGGAAATGGTGGGTGAATTCTCAAAACAGTGAGCAGCGTGCTGTTAGGTGTGGGGTTGTTGGTTCTCGGTTCTGGTGAATGGTGAAGCTTCAGGGTTCTTCCAGTCCTCGAGAGGGCTCAGGCAGGGTGACCCAATTTCCCTTATTCTTTTTATCTTGGTGGCTGAGGTCCTTAGTCGCGGGTTCATTCAGCTTGTTGCTAGAGGTTTCTATTAGCCTTTTCAAACGCGTGTAAGCTGTCTGCTCGTTTCCCACCTCCTCTTCGCTGACGACACCATTTTGTTCGCCAACGGATGCAAAGACTCCTTAAGGACAGTCAAGAAATTCCTGACAAACTATGAAGCAATCTCAAGCCAAAGATTCAACAATTCTAAAAGCTTCTTCGTTCTTTCCTCCTCCATGTCAGCCTCAAGGATCAAGCCCATCGCTTCTATGCTCAGGTTCTCCAAGAAGGTTGTCCCTTTTTAATACCTCGGAGAGCCAATTTTCTTAGGAAAACTCAAACGTACGGTCTTCCAACCCTTACTGGACAAACTGCAGGCTAAAATTCTGAACTGGAACACTCACATTTTTTCCCAGGCCGGACGCCTCACTCTCATCAATCATGTTCTGGGAAGCATTCCTGTCCACATTCTGGCAGTGTTGGATGTTCCCTCCTACATCTTAGAGTCTTATGAGAAATTGTTTGTTGATTTTTTTTTTGGGGGTGGGATGGCCTCAAGAAACCTTGTCATTGGCGTCGCTGGGCTACCTTATCCCATTCAAAATTGGAAGGTGGCTTGGGATCCGTAACCTTAAATCTGTCATGAGGGCCTTTCACTTGAAGCAAGCCTAGTCGGTCCTCTTCAGAGGTGATAACAACTATTGGATCAAATTTCTGAAGGCCAAGTATCAAATGGACCTCCATTTCCTTAGCCACGTACCTTCCATGCCTCCCACCCCCACAGAGCTGTCTCTTTTGCCTCCCCAATTTGGAAAAAAATCAGAGGCCTCTGTCATATAGCTCTTCTCAATTCCTGTTGGTTGGTGGGACGTGGCAACCTCAGTTTCTGGGATGATGATTGGATAAGAATTGGCCCCCTGCGACAATGGAGAGTTCCCATAGATCCCTCTCCTCCCCAGCAGGTGCTTGTCAATGATTTCATCGGCCCCCTTGGCTGGAAGGATGGGGCCGCATCCTCCCTGTTCCTGGCCCAGCCAGCGATCGAGCACATCAGTCGAGAGGGTGTCTGCATGTCCTCGACTGCTAATAAAAGAGTCTGGCTCTCTGCAGCATCTAGTGAACTGTCGGCGAGTGCAGCGTGGCATTGCCTCAGATCATCTCATCCCAGGAAGGCTTGGGCGCCTTGGGTTTGGCACCCCAAGCTCCCCCATAAACTCTCCCTGCTCTCTTGGAATATTATCAACAGGGCCATTCCAGTTGATTCCAAGGTCCAGTCCAAGGGTGTATAGCTATGGCATCTCGGTGCAACTGCTGCTCTCAGTCTTCCAAGCCACATGTTGAAATAACTGATCACCTCTTCACGACGGGGGGTGTTGCTTCCATGGTCTGGAACTATTTCACAACTACCTGTAATTGGTCTCCCCTTTCTTCCCCTTCTGCACCTGGGAAGGCTCTCGCATGGTGGAGTGCATCCCATAGCCCCTCTAACCCTTTTCCACTACTCTACCTTCTGTTGATTTTCATCTTCTAGGAGCTGTGGAAATTCAGGGATACCTGTTATTTCGATGAAAGAACTCCCCCTTTTCAGCATATTATCACAAGCATCTCTTATTGGATTAAAAGAATGAGCGGACTTCTTCCATCTCCTTCCAAGCTGGACCCTGCCACGACTTCATTGCTGATCTTCATCAACATCCCCTATCCCCCAGCCCACTCTCTGCCTGTTTTGGTGGTGAAGTGGACCACTCTACCTGGTGGTTGGTTCAAACTGAAAGTAGATGGCTTCACCAAAGGAAACCCGGGCCCTAAAGGCAGGGGTGGTGTTGCAAGAGACCACAATGGTAGCTTCATCTTCACATTCTACGGGGGATATGATTCGGGCTCCAACACAACGGCAGAGATTATAGCCATCCTGGATGGCCTCCATTTATGTGTGAAGGCAGGCTTGTCCAGGGTTCTGGTGGCTTCCGATTCGACGATTACTCTTAAGGCCCTGTCCAACAAAAATCACCCCAGCTGGTTCTGTTGGTACTGGAGAGCTAGATTCCAGGCCTTCTCTACTTTGGTTGAGCTCCAGCTCTGCCACTTTAGCCAGGTTAGGTAGTGCGGGGCAACAAGACATAGATTTCAGCTCCTGGACGGCTCTCCCCTCTCAGATTCATGGCCTCCTTTTCTTAAATAAAATGGGCCTCGGGAGTCTTCGTGTTAGCTAATGTCCTCACTCAAGTTGTACAGTCTTATGATAGGATCGGCCCCCTCTTTTTGTCCCGCTCCGCCCCGAATTATCCACAGTTGTAAGCTGCTTGCGGTTCTTTCTTCTTGAAATAGAAAACCTATTTGGAAAAAAAAAAAAAAAAGAAGAAAAAAAAGGAAAATGGTGGACGAGAGAGGTAAGATATTGAGTGATGGTGGCCTGAATGGATGAAAGTTGGATCTGGTTACCATCGAATCTGGTAGTATTTCGGGCTTTCCAGATTTTCCAGATGATAATGCACGGGGAAATCTTCTGGAGAGTCAAAGTTCTGACATTTGCGTGAGAGGTGTTCCACCAGAGATCCAGCATTCCCTCCACCAATGGGTGTAGGTCAGACAATAACCCAAAAATTGCCTAAACCGATGACGCATGTGGGTTGTTGACGAAAATATGGTCCAAGGATTCCACCGACTGGCAAACTGGGGAGATAAAAGAGCCACAACTGCAGTAGGAAGCAAGCAAAATTCCCCATTTTTGGACTTCAGCATCCACAGGAACAACCTTGTTTAGAAGCCTCCAAACAAACATAGATATTCTAGGGGGCAGACTGGCATGCCAGACCCAACAAGCCCACTCCTTGCGCGGGAGGCTGTTTCTGCAGAGGTTCCAAGCTGAGGTGACCATGAAATCACCTTTAAGAGTGAGAGGCCAAATACGGGTGTCTAGACTATTAGAGATAAAGAAACCAGCCTGAAAGAAGAAATCTACGATGTGCTGGGGTAGGAAGACATACACTGAGGAAGGGGGGAGCGGCCCAGTCGTCCTAAAGACTTGATTAACCTTGGTCTCAAGGAGGATTTGAGGTACTTAGCGAGTGGCAAGATGGATTAACTGGCTTAGACCCATCCAATTGTCAAGCTAGAAGCTGCAGGAGCCCTAACCAATAAGCCAGCAAGCTTGCCGATCTAGAACGGGCAGCAAGTGGAGGATCTGCTTCCACAAAGGGGAGGCCACCACAGAGGGAACGAACTGGTTCAGAGCAGACTAGATCATGAGGTATTGCTGCCTTGCCCCCCTTGCAGTAAATGTAGAAACCTCTGATCACTTTTCTCTCTCAATGACACAGCTTCAAAGGTATGGGAACACTTTCGATCCATTCTTAGCATTCTTCCTTCCCCCAACCCCTCTCTTCCTACCAAAATCTTCCAATGGTGGGGTGAACACTTCTTCCTCTAAGTCAATTCTGTTGCTGAAAGGGCTAATCCCAGTTTTCATCCTCTAGGAAATCTAGATGGCTAGAAATAGAGCAAAATTCGATAGTCGGGATATGAAGGTTGAGGAAGTCATTGTGAAGGTCTGTGGTTGAATCCACCATGTGGGTACCCCCCTTCAGAGCCGCAAATCATTCAACCTTCCTGCATAACTCTCCTTCACCATTCTTGGCATTAGCCCTCCTCTGCTCAAATATCCCGTTCTGGTGACTATGAAGTGGAAGAGGCCTAACCCAGGTTGGATCAAGGTGGATGTTGATGGATCTATGAGGGGTAATCTGGTCCAATCAGGTGGTGGAGTGGGTAGAGACCACCATGGTAATTTCCTTTTCACCTTCTCTTCTGGGTATGGCGTTGGCTCTAACTTTAGGGCTAAAATGAGGGCGGTTTTGGACGGGATCACACTGGCAGCCCAAAGGGGCTTCTCTAGATTGGAGGTAGCCAGCGATTCCAGATCAGTCGTGTCCACCTGATTAGGCCTCTCTTTGGACCCGTGGCCCATTTGGTATTGGAGGAGGAGGATTGATGCCTTGAGAAGCAATCTGGAAGAAAGCCTTGCTTAAATCTTTAAACGTTGAGCCTTAAGACTGGATGTTCTGGTTGGGGCAATAAAGACAATCTTGGAATGATTAACTTTCTGGCCTGAGCACACCTTATAATCTCGAATGAAAGCCAGAAGTTTCTACACATTGTTGGACCTGCCATTGAGAAAAAGGATCACATCGTTAGCAAAAAATAGGTGGGAAATGGTTGGATAGTGCTTTGGGAGGCAGAATGGTTGATAGTTTCCTTTGGAGAAGAGTTTAGTGATGCCCCTGCTAAAGGCTTCAGCTGCAAGGATAAATATGGATGGGAAGAGAGGGTCACCTTGTATAATTCCCTTGCAATTTCTTCTTACTACCTACCTGGGTGTCCCCCTCTCAAAAGGTAAATTAGGAAAGTCATACTTCATCCGCTCATCCTTAAAATTACATCCAAAATTGAGGGTTGGATGAAAAAATTTCTTAATCAAGCAGCCAAATTGACCCTCCTCAAGCACGTCTTAACTAACATGCCTATCCATTTGTTTTCAGTCGTTAACATTCCCCAGTCAGTCATCACCTCCCTCAACCGAGCTTTTGCCAATTTCTTCTGGGGGAAAACTGAGGACGATCCCAAAAAATATTAGATTAAATGGTCGAATCTTAGCACCCCTATCCAAGAAGGAGGCCTGGGGATCAGGAAGATTGAAGAAGTCATGCTTGCGGTCAGAATAAAAATGTGTTAGAACCTTCTCAAGAACAAATCCCTATGGTCATCTTTCTTTGCAGCAAAGTTTTTCTGGAGCTTGATTTTTTGTTGTGGTGTTGTTCGGTTGGCAACCTCACCAACCTGGAATGAGATCCTCACGGCCCTGCATACAGCTCTGCACTACTCGAGATGGCTACTAGGGGAAGGGAAGATCAGCATTTGGCTTCACAATTGGTCGGGCAAAGGCCTCCCCGGAGCAGCCACCGTGAGACCAATCTCTCCCACTCTTCTATCTGCATCTCTCAGCGATTTCCTCGATCGCAATGGCCGATGGAACTTTTCTTCTCTCCAAAAATGCATTGCTACTTCCGCAATGCATTCCATCGCTGGCTCCCAGGTATCCTTGTCAAACCACCCCGATCAGCTAATCTGGGACTTAACCACCTCTAGTGAGTTCTCTCAGAAATCAGCATGGAACGTCACCAGATCCCAATGCCCTCACCTTTCTTAGAACAACTGGCTATGGCACAGACTCTTCCACCAAAAATTTCTATCTTTGCCTGGGAAACAGTCCTAAAAGCAGTCTCGATAAACTAAGCTCTCAAGAGATTTGGTGTTAACCTGGCCTCTAGGTGTGAATGCTGCAGAAGCCAAGTTCAGCCTCCCTAGCTCATCACTCAGGCCCTCAGTTTAGTGGCTCCTTCACCGGGGGGGTAGAGGAAATATTAGATCACCTCCTCTACCATGGTGTCATAGTAGTGCAAGCTTGGGCCTACTTCCACAGTCTCCTTCGCATTTTATTCAACCTAAACCAACCCCTCTACTCCCTTATGCATCAGTGTTTCTCAGCAGCTGGTAACCAGTCATGCATCCCCATGTCGGTAGGACTCCTCCCTCCCCTGCTTATTTGGGTGATATGGAATAACAGAAACTTTGCCCGATTTAAGCGCATCTCCATGTCAATGAAAACCATCATTTTCAGGGTCTCTTCCTAGCTTCGCAAGCTTGGTGCATCCATTCAAGCAGAGCCCAGGATCTCCTCACCTAACAGCACTATCCTTCGAGAAACAACCTAGGTGCCAGTGGTGGTGGAGGTGTCTGCAGGGATCATACAGGGAAGCTGATCTTTGCTTTTTCAAGACATTTCAGGATAATGTCAAATACCGTGGACCTGCTCCGACCTCCCAAAGCCAATTAGAGGAATGCTCCTCCTCGATCACTCTGGGCTTGGCTACATGCGTTGGCAATAGCCGAATCTTTTGGTCCTTTTTCCTTTTCTTGTTCTTTTCCTTGTTCATAATAGCATGCCATGATAGGTGTGGCTTGTAGTCTTTTTGTTCTAGCCCTCCCAAAATACTGTACATTTTTCTGAACAATGAAATTTCTGTCTTCTTTAAAAAAAAAAAAAAAATTAAAGAGAAGAGAAGCAATCTGGAGGTGACAATTACCCATGTCCCAAGGGAGACGAACGTGGTGGCAGATGGGCTGGCTAGGCTGGCTAGCCTCACCCAGTCCAACTGCATATTCTTCGATGTGGGGCCCCTTCCTTCCACCACTAGAGGCCATCTCTTCTGCGACAAGGTGGCCCTAGGCTACATTCGAGAAACCTAGTTTTTCTTCATTTTCTGTTTCCTTTTGGTACATGATATGGGGGCCAACCCCCTTTTGTCTGGTGGCTCTCCCGAAAGGTCCCCTATATAGCCTTGGGCTATTGTTTCATATCAATACAATTGCTCTTAAAAAAAAAAAAAAAGGTTATATCCTTTATGTGAGGTGTAGGGCCAATTATCAGTTAGACCCACAACTCAGATGGCCAACAAAAAAAGGTTCTATCCTTTATGTGAGGTGTGAGGTGGAGTTCCCCTTATTAAGGTCGTTTGAAGCAGGGTAACTTTTGGTTTCTCGTGGATAAGGTGGAGAAAAGAATCTGTGGGTGGAACGCTAGATACATCTCGCAGGCTGGGCGAGTGACGCTGATCAAACATATTCTTGGGAGCATCCCCCTCCATGTTCTCGCTGCAACCCACATCCCTGGGCAACTTCTAGACCACTTGGAGAGGAGGTTTGTGCAGTTTTTTTTGGGGCAGAACTGACGGTAAGAGTAAAATGCACTAGATTACGTGGAAGAAAATTTCTTTCCTGGTGATTGAAGGTGGCCTAGGTGTCAAAAGTCTTAAGGATGTAATGGCGGCCTTTTGGTTGAAGATGGCTTGGATGATCAAATTTGGAAAAAACATAGGGCTATGGGATAAGCTTATGCACGACAGACATCAGGAAAATTTGTGTAGTGTGAATGGGACCAAATTTTCTACTAGTGGCTCAAACCTTTGGAAAAAAATCAGGAAATTGCTGCCAGTCCTCGTGGAGCATGTGCAATGGGAAGGGAGCAACAAGGATCTAGGCCTCTGGACAGAAAACTAGATAGGCTTGGGCCCTCTTCTGCATCTTACCACATGCCCCATTCCTCAGGCCTTACTGCCCCTAAGGGTGAAGGATTTCCTTAGCCACGCCGATCCTCTTCCCCTCTCCGTTGTTTTTTCCATCTTGCCTTAAGAAGTTGTTAATTTCATCTTCAATGGCAATTTTGCCATGTTGGAGAGGAACCCAACCTGCTTCTGGCCGCACGACAAATTCGTTTCCTTTTTGGTCAAATCGGCATGGGAACCTCTCAGAAATAGGCAACCTGTCCCGACCGGGTTAAAGTGGGTTTTGGTCTATTCCATTACCTCCAAAGATCTTCTTGTTCACTTGGAAACTCCTTCATGGTGCTACCCTAGTCGATTCCAAAATCTAGAAGAAGGGAGTTCAAATTGCCTTCCGATGTAATTGCTGCAAGGAAGGGCCTATGGATAGCCCTCAGGATGAATCCCCTCTGCACCTTTTCCTATATGGGCGGCACGCTGCTAGTATTTGGCGACACTTCAGCGCCATTCTCGGCATTCCAATAGTCCTGCATTAGTCTTTGCTTGACAAATTACCCCATTGGTGCCGAGCTGCAGACCCTTCAAATGTCCCCCGACAATCCATAAGCTGCTCCCCTTAATGATCCTTTGGGAAATCTGGAAAGCCAGAAACGCTGCTCAGTTCTCCAATGAAGGTAGCGAGCTCCATCGTCCAGATTAAAAGCACCGTCAATTTGCTATCCACTGTTAAATCGATTTTCATTCCTTCTCCTTTTCAGCCTTGGGACGAGTTGGGCATCCTACATTCTCCCTGACATCCCATCGAAGCTCAAATTATCAAATGGGTGAAGCCGCCTAGGGGTTGGGCAAAGCTCAATGTGGACGGGTGGCTAGGGGCAACCCCGGTTGGCTGGAGGTGGGGGCATTTGTAGGCAGGAAGATGGGAACCTTATCTTTGCGTTCTCTAGAGGTTATGGCGTGGCCTTTAATAATTGCACTGAACTTCGAGCAATTTATGATGATATCATAATGTGCCTAGAATTTGAGCTGATGTTCGTTGAGGTGGAATCCGAGTCAAAGGTGGCTATTGACATCTTGTCAGGGATCTCTAGTATTCCCTGGTGGTGGAGGCCTTGGGTCGCTAGGATTTTCAAATTAAAAGATAGAGGAGCCTTCTCCTTCATTCATATCAAGAGGGAAGGAAATGGCCCGGTTGACGACATGGCCAGGATGGGAAGCCTCTCTCAGTCCAGCTCTTTCCTCATGCGGTCGAAAGACCTCCCTTTAGCAGTGAGGTGGATGATCCTGTTAGACAAAGTTGGGATTGGTACGCTTAGGTCCTCCCCTCCAAGGCTCTAGAGTGGCTTTTGTTTTTTGTTTTTTTGGCTTTCCTTACTCCCGTATGATAGGCATCCCCATCCCTTTTTGTCTGGGGCCATCCGAAATTGTCCATTCCTTGTACATGTTCCCTCTTTGATGAAATACAAATGCTCCTTCAAAAAAAAAAAAAAAAAGAAGAAAAAAAAGATGGCCCCACCTTATGGAAAATGGGGATGAGATGCCAACCATAAGTTTTTGTGTGCTGCGCTACCATGATTTCTATATTTCATCAAATCCATTTATCAGGTGTGACTCACCAGGATGAAGAGATACAAAAGCTAAGACTGATACGAAATTTTGGTTTTGTTAGCAATTTTACATTGTTCTCATTGGTGTCACCTATGTAAGCTTTTAATGAAGCTTATCTTCTGACGCAGGGATGAACGTGATGAAGTTGATCACCGTCTTCCTCAAGGATTACTACTCTGAATCCACGGAGCTTCTCCGGACTCCTCATAAAGACTTCTCGAATCCATGAGGGAAAAAAACAAGCAAAATAGAAATAAATTCAATAAAATTCATAATCTGATTGATGAATGAAATAAATGAGTTCAAACCCTTTAAATAGGGATATTAAGCCATGGGAGAAGTTTCAGAATCAAAGTACAACTAAAACTCCTAGAAACCGCGACTTACTATAAATAGAAAACTTACTAATAGACGGTGGTGATGTCTACTAGTGCATATGGTTTTCGGCCAAAAATGTTAAGTGTCCTATTTTGCTGAACCATGATGTTCTCCTCATTATTCTAAGCACTTTTCATGTTGGTCACAACTCTTAAAACCCAACGGATGAAGAGTTATACTCATATTAAAACTTACTGTAGATGGTAAAAACGAAAATAAAACAGGATTTGGACTGTTAATCTTGTGGTATTTCCCAAATTCGGCATGGGAAACCAGGCTTAGTGGGGTTGGGTGGCTAAAGAAGACCGTCCTAACCCAAAATCATATATGGTACGTCCGATAGCTCATTCCGGTTTACGAGATACGTCCGTTTTAAGTTCTAACAGTCCAGATCAGTACTTCCGCTTCTGATTGGGCCTTTTTTGATCCATCTTGGCCTTGAAACTGTCCGTGCCCGCTCTACATCATCTTCTATATATACGGCCCAAATAATAGTTGTCATTGTATGGATCGAGTGGATTTTACATATTGAATATGGTGGTCCCCATGGGGCCTTTGTGCTTATAAGCGAAGTGTAGGGAGCCGTCTGGTTCTTTTCAACCCCAGTTTCCTTATTTTAAGAACCGAAACGAAATCATACGAAGTCTCTTTTGTACTTTGGCCGATGTCCAACCTCCACTGTCCAGGCATCCATGCCGAACTGTATTCTTGTTGCCCATATTTGCATTAGTAATGACTCCTTTGCATCCAGCATCCATCGCCCCATGGAACCTACATTAGAAGATTGTTGCATAGTGTGGAACAATTCATATCTTCGTAGTTGGACTGTGTTGAAATGATGAGTCCGACAATCAATGTATATACACGAATTGTGACAGCCCAAGAGGATTCTCTTAAGGCCATGCACAATTCCAAAATTAATTGGTGGTTACAATCACCTATGAAGGATTTTACACTGTGGTCCATCCATTGTATTACCAAGAAGATGGGACAAATCATGTTGTACAAGTCAAATCCACTCCTCCATCAGGTTAGAGTCCTTATTATAACACTGTAACTATCAAAGATTAGTCTAATGAACCAGGAAAACAAGAGTAATATAAATTGTGCCTAAAACATATAAGGTTACGTGGTGCGGCCCATTTGTGTTTTGACACAAGTAAGATCATGAAATAACCAAGAAAAATGATAGTCCTTCTCAAATAGTCAAAACCTTGAATATATAAGAAATGAAAAAACTTCATAATATTTTATTGATGTTCTTCTAAAATAATTTATAATTCCTTGAATAATAAATTGCAAACCCTAATTAAAGACCTATTTCAATTAAACTAAAATTTATCCAAAAAGGAAATTTTTCTAAAAGTAGTAATTTCTAATTTAATCATACGGGATGATTCCTGACATGATTAAAATCAATTCTTAAAAAGACAATACATACTAAAACTCTAAAACAAAGGAAATATATCTAATCTAAAACTTACAAAAAACTTATTAAAAATTCCAAGTTTTTAGTAAAACTATTATTTTGAATGAGAAAGAAGTGACGCAGCCCGCTTTAGTAGGTTGGTTGGCCTTAGATCAAAAGTTATGGCCGATTTATAGTTGCATTTCGAATAGAATTTCTCCCTATGCAGAATGAATTTCTTCAATCCACACATTTGGAGCCCAGTTATGTCATGTCCTATGAAGTATTGAGCTCAAATATGATGGACTAGGTCCTCTTCCGTTTTAGCTTCTTTCAATCCATGTGTGCCAAAATCAGGTCTCTGGCCCTCTTTACTTCAATCTTCAAGCAATCTTATTGTTTGAGTTAAACGCGTTGAATATAGTAATGAAAGCTTCATCGAGCCTTCAGTCGACTGGGTATTTAATAATGAAATGAAATATGTTTAAAGTAGAGTAGGCCTTATGTCCAACAAGTTGGACCTAAATTTACAGTCTACCTTAGAGAATTACTTCCATTCTATTAGGTGCATTTGGTCCAACCCCTTCTAATACCCTGGGCTAAAAATGAGGATCATCTCGTGCATAAGTCAATCCATTATATTCATCAGGAGGAGCATATTATTTGAAATATTGTTGATATCTTAAATTTGTAAATAGCAGGATCTGTCAATGTCATCGATGGATAGTTCAATATGCTGCAGGAAAAATTCAAAAAATTAATGTTTTTTTGTTGGAATGTTTCGGTGTTTTACTTGATGTCATCAAAGGTGTTCGATGCCATTAAAGGTCCCATAGAGCTTGTGCAAAATTGTGTAAGGATTTGTTTCCTATTTCAATTATAATACTCACGATACTTTATATATTGGGTGTAATCGGGATTTGTAATTCATTCCTAAGGATTTCAAATGCATAGCTTAGGCTTGTAAAGGAGATTCAAGGCTTGTTCCAATTGGTAATCTCTATCTCTTGTAATTTTTGCTTTCATAGTGCATTACTCGTCACCTTGTATTGTGGTTTTTTCTCGAAAGAGTTTTTCCACGTAAAATTTAGTTTATTTGTGTTTGGACTTGATTATGTGATTGGAGTGATTTGCTTGATTCTCCTATATGTGATTTCATGGTTCCCCGACATGAAACAGTTTATACCCATTGATAAGTAAAGAAATACAGATTCATAGGACATGACGTAACTAGGCTCTAAGGATTTTCTCCTTGAGGAGTGGAGGCCGAATAGAATTTGCCCACATCTTTCGGGAAGGGAATGCCCTGGCAGAATCGTTGGCCGGCCTAAGCAAAGACTCACAGTCCACCATCTCTTTCAACCGTCTGGCTGATCTCCCGGCACAGATTCGTGGTATGATTTTACTTGATAAAACAGGGCACGGTGCGATTAGACCGGCTTAGTGTGCTCTTCGCGCCTTTATTGGCTTCCTTCGGCTCCGTGTTGGTTTAGTTCACCTTTCTTCACTGTTGTATAGTGATATGATAGGTTTCCCCTAGTCCTTTTTTCTCCTGGGGTCTCCTGAAATCAGGGCTTTTGTAATTCCCCTTCTTTATCAATGATAGATACGTGGTTTTAAAGAAAAAAAAAAAGTAAAGAAATACAGATGTGGTCGACTTCATGGGTGGATGTGATAAATTTTCACGAGGATATTCTCAGGATGTGGAAGAACTATGGAATATACTGGATGTTGCACATAAAAATGCTTTTGTAAGTCATTCGAAGGATGGAATCTTACTTGTGGTCCAACCAGTTGGACCTGAGACATTCTCCTTAAAACAAGGAGTAATATTGTTGAAAGGAAAATGACTTATTGCCCATGTCATTTGGCTGTTAAGCTGTGCAGAGGCCATCATGATCAGTGCATGACACCTTTATTATTATTATTATTATTTTAAAGAAACTTCTTTTCTTTCATTAGAAAATCAGAGATTTACAGTGCATGACATCTACTTTGTCCATCATGTTGGCCAACATTTGTTCACGATAGAGCCCAAATATCTGGTCCATAGGTGGGCCACACGAATGGGAACAGTATAAATTCATAACTAAAACTTTTAAATCCTCATGGTGTGACCCACCTTTGTTTGTGGCCGACGAATACCATCCACAACCCAACTCATCTATTCAGTGAGAGAAAACAGAAAACCCTAACCCTAATAGCCAGATCCACAATAGAAACCCTTCCGCCCTAACACTACTTCAATGTCACATGTAGCAAAAAGGAAGAAGAAAGAGATTTCAATAAAATAAAATAAAAAATAAAAAATCAAATCACTGAGAGATTCATCGAAAATGAAACTTTCTTCATTCACGTATCATCAACATCCAAATCCCTAACGCTGCAAGCCCTTTGTCTCCATGTGGTCGATTGCCCCCTTTGTCTCCATGTAGATATGTGTTCCCTCACGATAGGAGTGGCTACTTGGGGCGGCCCTCCTGAATTACTTGTAAATTCCCCTGTTTTTGCAATGGAAATTTGAAGCAATTTAGGAAAGAAAAGAAAAAAAATAATCCCCTGCAAGCCCTATTTCCCAACATACACACCAAAAAAAAAAGAAAAAGAAAAAGAGAGACCAAAATACCCTAACAGAATGTTTACAATCTGCCAAAGAGAAGAAGAATCGAAGCCCTAACTCTAACCACTAAAGCTGTATAGGATCTTGCAGGCGCAGACAACGTCCATGGTAGTGACGGTCTTCCGGCGGGCGTGCTCAATGTAGGTGACGACATCACCAATGACGTTCTCAAGGAAGATCTTCAGGACCCCTCTCGTCTCCTCATTGATCGGACCGCTGATTCTCTCAATTTTGAAATGGAATGACTTTTAGTGTGTCCTTCACTACGGTAAGCCGCACCTGATCATGCACTCAATTCCATAAGAACAATGTGGTGGGCCTGACAAAATGTTTGAATGGTGTTGTTCGTAGGCATCCCCATCCCAAAAGCGTTGCCAGTGGTGTGGCCCACCTGAGTTTAGCAATGGACTGATTTTTTAGCCCCATGGATTAATACCAAATGACGCACATGATGGACATATTGGATTTTATGAACACATCACGGTGGGCCCCAAACAGCTCCAAACCAGGATACGGTTATTTTCCTAAATAAAATAGTTACAGGTGTTTGCTTGGCTATCTTAGACTGTTGAGTTCTGAACTCTCTTATTGTCTTTACCTGTTAATTAACCCATTAAAATGGAGTCATGAATCACATCGACTCAACCTTTCTTGTTGATTAAAGACAGCATAGGACTGACGGGTAACTCGGCTCAAACCACACTGTGTTGACTGAGTTCCCCGTTGTTGAGTTTGAGAACTTGCAATTAGGCTGGTCCACTCATACCATGAGACACATGGATGAAAAAAATATGATTCATGGTTTGAAAAATATCAGCAACTGTCCATAGTCAAATTATTGTGCTGTCCACTTGATGAGTGCTGTCCTGATTTTTTAGGCCAAGATATACACACACACACTCGTTTTATGTAGTGCTTGGAGCACCCAAGTCCACGTGGGTCACCATTTGTATATGTAAAATCCACTCCAAATTTCAGGTATTATCTTTGATGTGAGTCCTAAGGCCAAATATTGACCCACGTGGACTTGGGTGCTCCAAGCACTACATAAAACAAGTGTGCGTGTGTGTATAGGCCACCACGGTTTCCATCTTTCATCTAACCCATTGTAAAATCCACTCCTAAGACCCAAAGCTCAGGAGGGCCCCACCATATGGAAAATGGGGATGAGATGCCAACCATAGGTTTTTGTGTGTAGGCCACCACGGTTTCCATCTTTCAACTAACCCATAAACCAGATGTCGCACACCAGGATGAAGAGATACAAAAATTAGCCTGATAAGAAATTCAGATGACACGCTCACCATGCAAACTTAATAGTTTTGGGAGTAATTCAGCATATCGATATCTCTTGGCAGCGCTATCTTAGGATGAATGAAAACGGGCGGAAGCTTGAAAACCTAATGCTTTGAAATCCTAACGGGGTGTTTGGTTTTCCAATCTTCAGTGAAATACAAAGTAAATGAACCATCGTTATCATTTTGAGTTGTTTGTTTAAGTAGGAATTATGGCTTGTAAATTGATAGGCAAATACATAAAGTGAATTACATTTTTCACATTATAAATATATACATACTTGTAAGAGAAATACATAAAGTGATAGGCAAATAATCATTACAATTTTCACATTATAAAATTTTCATTTTTACAATGATTTGCGGGTGAAACAAACAAATAAATAAATTGCAACAAAATCAACATTGCAGTCAAATGTAACCGGGAACCAAACAGCCCCGGACGTAAGAGAGGGGATCTAAACAGTATATGGCATCCGATTGAACTTTCCCAGATCTCACGCATTCAAATTATCATAGGTACTTTACAGTTAGGCCCAAAGATTAGATGAAATGTAGCAACATAAAATCAGATGTTGATTAGGATTTCACCCTATTGCGCAAAGTGATCAAGGAATGTCAGAAATGACAGTCTTATACAGTAGACAGGAGTGCAAGGTTCAACCCACGCAGTCCAATTTTGCCAGCTGAGGCAAGGAGATGGAAGAGCGAGAGTGAGAGCAGGAGCGGGATGGTGATCGCGATCGACCTCGGGAGGATCTGTGGGAGCGTGTATCGTCCCGTAAAGCTCAACCTTCACAAACCTACTTCTCTCTCTTTGCAGCGAACCTCACTTTTGACACCCCTGAAGACAATCTGCTCCGTATTTTCAGCCCATTTGGGAAAATAAGGGACGTCTTCATTCCTTGGAATCAGCAGCTCAATCGATCGCGTGGTTCTGCTTTCATCCGGTTCTGCTATGAATAGGATGCTCTTAATGCTATCCACTGTCTCCATGAATGCCGGATTGAAGGGAGGGTGGCTCGTATCGCTTGGGCGAAAAGTCAATCGAATAGCAGGGTGGTAATACCAACCCCTTCATCATCAGAACATCAACAGAGGAATTTGACTAGGGCTCTTCCGTTTCTCAGTGCGGTAAATAAATCAACTACCAACACACAGAACCTAATGGAAGCGACGTCTGAGGTTACCTGTTGCATAATATGTTGAATTAAATAGACTATAAAATCGAGAACCAAAAAAGGAAAATAAATTTAGAGAAAGAAAAACTTATTGAATTGAGTCGAGGCGTGACTGAGTCACTCGGCTTGAAATCGAATTTGCTCCCCTTGGACAGCGTCCCAAGTGCAACAGGTTTCCAGAGCAATCGACCTCAAGGATACAACGACTATGACCCGGTCCCAGCGGTGCACTCACTGTACACGGGCTCGAACCACTTGCAGTTTAATCCGAAAGTGCTGAGTTGACTCAGCAATGAACTCAGTAACAATGGTAAAACCGTATCAGAGAGAGTTTTATAAGACAGAGTATTTTTCGTATTTTGAAACTAGAATCGGAAGTCTTTATATAGACTCCGAAATGGTGCATAAGCACCCTTTACAAAAGGTTAGGTCTGTTGGGTTTAAACCCAACAGGGGCGACCATCCGGAAGAGAAGCATCTTTCTGGTTTAAAACGAAAAGGCGCAAGTGCGAGTACACTCTCGCACATACAGTCCTACGAGTACCCATACACACACACTTAAGCGAGTACACTTACACCGCACCCGCACCAGCACCCGCGCTCAGCCCAGCCCGTCCCGTCCCGTCCCGTCGCGTGCGCACGTGTGTGTGGTCAATGGTATAGATTAGAGCTATTGGCATAGCCCCCCCACAGGACCAAATTCACATGCCCCTTGAAAGGGGCTCAAGCCCTAGGCAAAAAGTCTATCATATAAACAAGAGAATTTCTCTTGTCAAATCCGATGTGAGACAAAACCAACACCTCAAAAATATCAAAATTTAAATGTGGAGGGAAAACACCGAAATTTGAAATTTTAAATTTTTAATATTATTTTAAAACAAATATAATAATCCTCCACATGTTTTAAAATAAAATGCTTTCGGATTAAAGCGAAATAGTTGTGCAATGGTGCCGGTGTCACCATAGACTTGAACCGACATTAGAGTAAGCAAGACAGGCATACAGGAATCAAGTGACACCATAGTCTTGAACTTGAATCATTTTAATGTAGATCGCAAGTACATGCCACTCACACAACTCTTCCTCTGCAAGTGATTCTGTGGTTCGGTGCATTTCGGCCATATACCATTACCTGGATTTCATGAGTGCTCTAGAGAATTCGCCTAGATTCTCATAGGAAGCGGCCTCCACCTCCACACCCATATACGTGAATTCCATCAAGTGTATGCAGCAACTGTATACACCACCAAATATATGGCTATGGATCCATTAAGAGTTCTAAAAACTCATCCTTCTGCGTTGCTGCTCGCACTGTACACCATAGAAGGGGTTTATATAACTCAGTGCAATCGTCTACCTCGTGTCTTGTTGTTTATCCATTGAACCTATCTCATGGGATCTCCACTTGTATAGGTTGGGTTACCGACACTGGCAGCTCATATATTAGGCTCAGCCCCATTCCCTTCGATGTATCATTGACTAACTTTTTAGATAGTCCTTTGGTCAGAGGATCTGCTAGATTCTTTTCTGACCTCACAAAGTCAATAGATATGACTCCATCACGCAACATATGTTTCACTATGTTGTGTCTGAGTCTAATATGCCTGCTTTTTTCATTATATATTTTACTTTTTACTTTCGCTATAGCTGCTTGACAGTCACAATGAATAGACACGGCCGATACAGGCTTTGGCCACAATGGTATATCAGCTAAGAGATTTCTAAGCCACTCAGCTTCTGATCCAGCCTTTTCTAAGGCAATAAACTCGGATTCCATAGTCGACCGAGCAATACATGTCTGCTTGGTGGACTTCCAAGAGACTGCTCCTCCACCCAAAGTGAAGACATATCCACTAGTGGATTTTGTCTCATCTGAATCACTGATCCAGTTAGCATCACTATATCCTTCTAATACAGTAGGATAACCATTATAATGTAAACCATATGCCATATTACCTTTTAGGTATCGTAAAATTCTAGACAATGCATTCCAATGCTCTTTTTCAAGGTTATGTGTATATCTACTTAGCCTTCCTACTGTAAAAGCTATGTCAGGTCTAGTGCAGTTTGTTAGATACATGAGGCTACCAATTATTTTAGAATATTTCAATTGAGACACACTATTTTCTATATTCTTCATGAGAATCATACTATAATCTTAAGGAGTACTGACAGGTAAACAGTCAAAATGGTTAAACTTTCTCAATATCTTCTCAATGTAATGAGATTGTGATAATATAATAACACCATTTTTTCTGGTTACTTCAATACCCAAGATTACACTTGCCTCTCCTAAGTCTTTCATGTCAAACTTAGATGACAAAAATTTCTTAGTTGCATTAACTAATTTAATATTAGTTACAAAAATAAGCATGTCATCAACATAAAGGCATATAATAACATAATCATTTTCAGAAATTTTACTATATACACATCTATCTACATCATTTATATGATAACCATTTGATTTTAAAACACCATCAAATTTTTCATGCCATTGTTTAGGAGCCTGTTTTAAACCATATAGTGATTTAATTAGTCTACATACTTTATTTTTTTTACCTAATATCTTATAACCCTCAGGTTGCTCCATATATATTTCTTCTTCTAAGTCTCCATTTAGGAAAGCCGTCTTAACATTCATCTGGTGTACCACTAGTTTATATATGGAGGTTATCGCTATTAAGACTCTAATAGTTGTAATCCTAGTTACAGGGGAATATGTATCAAAGTAATCTATTCTTTCCTTTTGTTTAAAGCCTTTCGCTACCAACCTAGCCTTAAACTTATCGATAGTTCCATCTGGTTTTAGTTTCTTTCTAAACACCCATTTGCAGCCTATTGGTTTGTTAACAGGTGGTAGGTCTACAAGTTCCCAAGTATTATTAGATATAATAGATTATAACTCATCATTTATTGCTTCCTTCCAAAATGTTGCATCTGGAGAGTTAATAGCTTCTATATAAGTCGTAGGATCATCTTCTACTAAGAATGTAAAAAAACCATCTCCTAGGTTAGTTTCTCTTCTAACTCTAATACTTTTTCGTGGTTGTATCTCTTCTACTACTTTCTCGTAAGCATTTTTACTAGTAGACGCAATATCTGATTCATTAACTTTTTTCTATTCCTATAGATTTAGATTTCATAGGGAATACGTTCTCAAAGAACTCTGCATCCCTAGCTTATATAATTGTATTAGGATCTAGAATATTATCCTTAGTTTTAAAACTAGAAACCTATAGGCTGCACTGTTTTGTGCATACCCTATAAATACACAGTCGGTCGTTTTAGGACCTAATTTTCTTTTCTTAGTTTCAGGCAATCCTACTTTAGCAAGACACCCCCACACTTTAATATATTTATAACTAGGAATATGATTCTTCCAAAGTTCATATGGTGTTTGTTCAGAAGAGTTAGATGGAATCCTGTTTAGGATATAACAAGCAGACAGAATTGCTTCTCCCCACATATTTGAGGGTAAGCCTGAACTATTTAACATGGCATTCATCATTTCTTTTAGAGTTCTGTTCTTACGTTCTACTATTCCATTTTGTTCTGGTGTATAAGGAGCTGTAGTTTCATGAATTATTCTATTCTTTTCACATAATTCTCTAAATTAAGAAGATTCAAATTCACCTCCTCTATCTGTTCTAAGTCTTTTAATTTTTATATTTAATTGATTTTCAACTTCAATTTTGTATTTATAAAAAGCATCTAAAGCTTCATCTTTGTTCCTTAATAGATATACTCTAGTGAACCTAGAGTAGTCATCTACAAAAGTTATATAATATCTTTTTCCTCCTCTAGACATGTGATTTCTAAAATCACCTAAATCACTGTGTATCAACTCTAATAGAACAGATGATCTTTCTATTTGTTTAAAGAGTTTTCTAATAAATTTTGATTCTACACATGTTTCACATTTTTCAAACTCTTCATTAGATATATTAGGTAATAAACCTAATCTTTTCATTTTCTTTAACGATGCCACATTCACATGACCTAATCTATTATGTCATAGATAAAAAGGTTCAACGATATAAACAGAACTAGATATTTTCTTATTATCATTGGATACATTTACAATGAATAAACCATCGCTACAGTATCCCTTACCAACAAAGGTTCCATTTTTAGTCATTACAAGCTTATCTGAATCAAATACTAATTTGACACCAGCCTTATTGAGGAGCGAACTAGAGACCAAGTTTCTTCTAATGTCAGGTACATGTAGGACATCATTTAACATTAGAGTTTTTCCAGAAGTGAGTTTCAGAAGTACTTTCCCTTTCCCTACAACTGGAGACGTTCTAGCATTTCCCATGAACACCTGTTCATCATCTCCTGATACTTGGTAGGAGGTAAACATGCTACGATCCTTGCACACGTGTCTAGTTGCACCAGTATCTAGCACCCACTCCAAGTTGTTTACAAGGAAGACTTCTGACACCACAGCCACTACTATGTCAGACTCATTGCCTGTTTCGATAAGATTAGCTTGCGGCTTATCTTTATTTTTCTTAAGCCTGCAGGTTTTAACATGATGCCCAGGCTTTCCACAGTTGTATCAGTTTCCATTTTTCTTAAATTGATTGTTTGCATTCTTCTTTTTGAGCCTGCATTCATTTGCATAATGTCCAGGTTTGCCACAGTTATGACAGTTGCCCTTTTTCTTATTATTTGTCCGACTTGATTCCACAAGATTCGCTTTTGAATCTATCTCATTTTTATTTCCTTTTTGGTCCCTGATTCTATTGGCCTCCTCTATTCGTATGTGTACGATAGTGGTTTCCAAAGAAACACCATTCTTCTTATGTTTCATTCTATTTTTATATTCTTTCCAGGAGGGCGGTAACTTTTCTATTAACACTCCTGACAGAAACACCTCATCCAACTTAATTCTTTCTGTCGATAGTTTGTGAATTAGACTTTGAAAGTCGTGAATCTGATTTATGACAGATTTATCGTCTGTCATTTCATAGTGAAGGAAATTAGCAATTGCATGTTTCTTAGCGCCTGCATCTTCTAATATGTATTTCTTTTCTAAAGCAATCCAAATGTCTTTAACAGAGGCATAAGAAGCATACACATCATATAATTCGTTGGATAAAGAGTTTAGAATATAATTTTTGAAATTATTTTCATCTGTTACTTCATTTTAATTTGCTGGATCTATAGTAAATGATTCAGATAAAATGTATGAAACTTTTAAGGTGGTAAGAGCGAACATCAATTTCTGTTTCCACCGTTTAAAGGATTGTCCAGCGAATGGTTCGATTTTGGCTAACTTAGTAGAAGCATTTACTGTTACTGTAGCCATAGTCTATGTAATTCAACAAAATTCGATTTCAAGATTGTTGGATAATATGTTGAATTAAATAGACTATAAAATCGAGAACCAAAAAAGGAAAATAAATTTAGAGAAAGAAAAACTTATTGAATTGAGTCGAGGCGTGACTGAGTCACTCGGCTTGAAATCGAATTTGCTCCACTTGGACAGCGTCCCAAGTGCAACAGGTTTTTTGAGCAATCGACCTCAAGGATACAACGACTATGACCCGGTCCCAGCGGTGCACTCATTGTACACGGGCTCGAACCACTTGCAGTTTAATCCGAAAGTGCTGAGTTGACTCAGCAATGAACTCAGTAACAATGGTAAAACCGTATCAGAGAGAGTTTTATAAGACAGAGTATTTTTCATATTTTGAAACTGGAATCGGAAGTCTTTATATAGACTCCGAAATGGTGCATAAGCACCCTTTACAAAAGGTTAGGTCCGTTGGGTTTAAACCCAACAGGGGCGACCATCCGGAAGGGAAGCATCTCTCTGGTTTAAAACGAAAAGGCGCAAGTGTGAGTACACTCTCGCACATACAGTCCTACGAGTACCCATACACACACACCCACTCGAGTACACTTACACCGCACCCGCACCCGCACCCGCACCAATCCCAGCCCAGCCCGTCCCGTCCCGTCGTGTCGCACACGCGGACGCGGACACGGACTCGGACTCTGCTCGGCTCGGCACGGCACGGCTCGGCTCGGCGCACGCGTGTGTAGTCAATGGCATAGATTAGAGCTATTGGCATAGCCCCCCCACAGGACCAAATTCACATACCCCCTGAAAGGGGCTCAAGCCCTAGGCAAAAAGTCTATCATATAAACAAGAGAATTTCTCTTATCAAATTCGATGTGGGACAAAACCAACACCTCAAAAACACCAAAATTTAAATGTGGAGGGAAAACACCGAAATTTGAAAATTTAAATTTTTAATATTATTTTAAAACAAATACAACAGTTACCACCATCGCAGATTCTAGGGCAGTGGTGAATCAGCTTCGATGGTTGAATCTAGCCATAGTGGGGACTATGGTGGACCGGGATGTCCGTATTGATCGGCTATATGCTTCTCTAAAGAAGCCGGATTTGAAGTTTTCAGAGGTGGAGATCGTTAGGATCACAGCTATAAAATTCTTGATTACATTCCAATCTGCAGCAAAACTGGATACTTTCAAGGGAAATGCTACCCTACAAAGAGATATGGGGCTTCAATTGATAGAAAAGTGGACTCCAAAAGAGGTAATTGGAGGCGATGGGGTATGGGTCCGATTGTTTGGTATTCCAACACACGCTTGGATCGAGTCCGTTATTCTAGGTCTAGCGAGCTATTTCGGGAAGATCGTCCAAATAGACTCCAACTCAAGATTCGGATACTTCCAGGTGTTTGTGAGGATCAAAGTCATTCCCCGTCTGGGTGTAAGTTTCAACCAGGTGTTGCGGTTACAAGTTCTGGGGAAGGATTACCCTATAATTGCAGAGTTGGAACCTCTATTCAGCTTCTGATCTTCTTCTTCTACCAATCATACTACGGCCGAAAGAACTAAGGAGTGGGTTCTAAGAAGGTTTCATGGTAACACCGGACCCCCACCAAATGTTTGTGGAAATGCCTCTGTAAGAGCTGAAGAGACTAACGACGAAATTTTGGGCAACCAATTTGCTGTTTGTAACAATGCTCATAAGGGAGAGGGTGGTAAGTCACTTTCGATCTCTGGTGGAGTTGCCACTTCAGAGGACTGCGCCATGCTAATCTCGGCAGTTGGTGATAAAGATAGCCGTGGAGGATTAGGTACAACAGGTGTTTGTGTAAATGTCCCTACAGGTGGAAATGCTAGCACAGGTGAAATCTGTCAATCAGGTGATAAGAATGGAATAGGAGTTGCGCATCTGGTTAGTCCGGGATCTAGCGGAGATCTTGGAGATTCTGCTCCAGCTCCTTTGCTAAGACCAGCCGAGGCTTCAACTACATTGGCCAGAATAGTTATTTCTCCATGCCGACAGGAATGTCATCAGGTAAGATCACAGGTTTGCTTTCAGGCTAATCAAGCATATCAGAATTCAGAACGGGTTACTGTTTCCCAAGGAGAACAGGATATGTTGTGTGGATTGCAGCCTTATGTTCAGCCACATCTGAGCATTGTGCTTGCGGTGAGTCATCTGGATATGATACAGCCCAAGGGTTTAGTACGTACTAATGAATGTTGAATCCGAAGTAGTAGGGATTTCTCCAAATAACACCAGTAATCATATACAAATTCTGGCAAGATTGCAGGTTTGCTTACAGACTAATCATGTAGATTAGATTTCAGAACAGATTACTGTTTCTTAAGGGGAAGAAGATATGCTGAGTGGATTGCAGCCTTTTATTCAGCCACAATAGAGCATTGTCCGTGCAGTCAGTCATCTGGATATGATACAGCCCGAGAGTTTAGTAATAATGAATGTTCATTTCGAAGCAGCAGGGATTTTTGCAAAGAATATCAGTAACCATATACATCCTCAGGAACAGTCTCAAGAAACACTGCAGGCTGCTGGAAAGGAGAATCTTCCACCTGAGGTATGGAACGTTTATACGCGCAAGCGCACTGAGGTGGGGCTTAGGGGTGAACGTAGAGCTGGGACAGGATGTGGGAGACATTCATACCCAATCTCTGGAATGGAAGGAAGGCTATACCAGAAGGTAAGAGCTACCCTTGAAGTGGACCTCTCATCTTATTTCTCCTCCGATATCAGAACACTTAGAGCATCGAGAAGAAGGATATGACAGCCCTCCTACGAATCAGTGTTCAGAACAAGACCAGGAACAGGATAAGGAAGTGGGGTGAGATTTTGACTGGGAGTTTAGGCACCAAGAGTTGGCGGAACCAGGAAGACAGGAGGGACAAATACTTCTTGATGGGGAAAGTTCTATGAAACAGACTAGAAGGCACAAAATTCTCTATGCTAAAGGAAACTGGAGTTCAAGGCTTCATAGGTTGAAGAGAAGGGCTGTCAATACAGGATGTGTGACAGATGGATAAGATCATTGTGTGGAATGTTTGTGGCATTGGTAACCAAAGATCGGTTAGGATTGTTAAACAGATTATCAGTAAACATTATCCTAAGATTGTCACGATTCTTGAACCTATGCTTGGAGATGAGAAGAGAGTGAAAATAGGATTGGCTTTGGGTTTTCATTCTTTCTTTTCAAATTATGAGGAGGGAGGCAAAATCTGACTTTTTTATAAATCCAACGCATCTGTTTCTGTTCTGTTTAAATTTGATCGGTGTTTGTCGATTGTGGCTTCCATACAGGCCTCCGCTATTCCGCTATATATAACATTTTTCTATGCGAGATGTGCTCGGGTGTTGAGGAGAAGTCTTTGGGCGGACCTAGCTTCGCTTGCGTCTTTGACTCAAGGCCTCTGGGCAGTATGTGGGGATTTCAATGTGATTGTGGACGTTTCGAAAAGAAGGAGCCACTGGTCTGCAGATAGAGCTTCCTCAACAGAATTTGTTGATGCCATTAATAGAGCGGGTGTCCTGGATGCGGGTTTTTCCGGAAACAGATTCACTTGGAGCAACTAGGTAGGCAATTCTCGTGTTTAGGTGCGGTTGGACCAGGTCCTTATTGATGTCAGGTGGTCTGTGGCTTTCCTGCAATTCCAGGTTTCTCATTTGCCTCGAATTCATTCGGATCATGCACCTATTCTTCTAAGTTTCCCAGATCAGCCAATTAGCGGTCCAAAACCTTTCCACTTTCAACGTATATAGACGAAACATGATGATTTCATCAGGGTAGTTAGCGAAGCGTGGAAGAAGGTCTAATCTAATCATCCAATATACAACGTCGTTTCCAAGCTCAAGCAGGTGAAAAATGATTTAAAAGTACTTTGGAATAAGGTTGTGTTTGGCAATATATTTGAGCAGATTAAGGCTATCAAGGGTACAGTGGTCGATTTGGAGGCTCAGATGTAGAATTTTTCTGGACTGTTGGATCAGCTACTCAGATTGCAGCAGGAGCTAAATTCTAACTCAGACAGGCTTTCCACCTTGGAACTTATGCAAGAAATATTTTGGAAACGAAAATCGAGAGTCAATTCATTGGCTGAGGGAGATAAAAATACAAGGTTTTTTCATGCCACTACTATGGACAAACAGAGGCGTGCAATTATCCGTCAGGTAGAGCAGAGGCAACGTACATCGCTGATAATCAGGATGATCTAAAATCTGCAACGGTGGCTCATTTTCAACAAATTTTCTCCGCTGAGTCGGGCTGCATTGACCGTAACCTTCTTCAATGCATTCCCCATACGGTTATGCAGGAGCAAAATGAGATGTTAATGGCTATCCCTTTGATGTTGGAAGTTCACGCTGCAATTCATTCCGTCCCGAGCGATAGTGCAGCTGGGCCGGATGGTTTCTCAGCAAGCTTCTTCCAATCATGCTAGAAGGTAGTGGTGCAAGATATTCACAGGGCTGTCTCTTTCTTTTTTTCAAGGAGGAAAGCTTCCAAGGTCAGTTATGATGTCGATTATCTGTTTAATTCCCAAATCATCTAATCCAAAGTAGTTTTCTGATTATCGGTCAATTAGCCTATGCAACATGTTGTATAAAATTTTCGCTAAGGTGGTTGCAGCTAGGTTGAGTCACGTTCTTCCGTCGATAATTTCACCAGAGTAGGGGGCTTTTGTGCATGGTAGGTCGATTGTTGAGAATATTACCTTAGCGTAAGAAGTGTTTAGGGAGTTAAACAGGCCAGTTCATGGGGGAAACATTGTTATCAAGTTAGATATGGATACGGTGTATGACAGGGTTAGTTGGGACTTTCTTATCTAGTTGCTATCTCGCTATGGGTTTAGTAAGGCTTGGATTGAGATGGTCGAAAAATGCTGGGCAAACAGTTGGTTTTCAGTTCTTATGAATGGCGAAATGGGTAATTTTTTTTTAAATCCTCATGGGGGCTGTGTTGAAGGTCAAATATTGCATATCTGACCCCAGTTATTGCCTAGATTTACGAATATTGTACTGTCTAACGGTCCGATTTAATCATGTTTGTGCTACAAGGTGATTTTAGGAGTCTGGTCTGGAAAATGATACTAAAAGTGTAGATTTGACACTCTGATGACACCAAAGGCACGGGATGGACTCCTGGGGACCAAGATCAACGCCAGGGATCTACAAAAATTGAGGAACTGAAGTTCAAGTGGCCTGAAGGATGTTCAGAATGCAAGATCATGAGGTTCTCACCATCTGTTCGGCTCAAAACTTTATACATGGTCTGAGGACCATAAATTAACCTTACACATTAAATTTCAGCGGTTCAATCTCTCTAGAAGTGGCCCAACGGACAGATTAGCCCATAGATCTATGAAGTGGGGCCCACCTACTATTCGAAAATGCTGTAAAATCGGTCTCGACAGTTTAAATGAGCTGATAACAAGGATGGATGGATCAGATTTCTCAAAAACATCACCATGGGCCCTGCATACATAGTGCGTGTACATAATGTACATGCACCAGCCATGCACCAAGAATCAAGAACAGGTCAGCGTGCGCTAACCCGAGCTTCTTCTCAAAAAAAATGAAAAATCTGTTTTCGTTTGCTGTTGACGCTACAATGAGTAGTGGGACACACCTGTCATCCAATCGGTTGATCTGAACCATCCATTTACTCCGTAGGATAGCCAAGACCCTTGCCAAGGTCTCTTTTTGTCCCCATGCACTCACACACAGGTAAACAGTGGCCAAACAGTGAACGAATGGTGCCATGGAGAGTGTCGTGGGCCACACCAAATCTGATTCAAGGTTGACCATTTCTAAATAGTTTTTCGAGGTGAATCTAATGGGCTGACCGGATTTCACCGCGGACATCAATCACGACTCCACCAACATCACAGTGCGTCAGTCGTGCGCACTCTATTCCACAAACCGACAGTTGCACAACGTTGGTGGTCCACCATCCTTGATCTATTGGAAAATCCACACCATCCACCTTGTTACCAACTCAAAACTGACTGTCCCCTAGCCAGCTTCTTGATTTCCTCAGAGGAAACATGTTCATGGAAGTTTAGACTCGGGTCGAATAGCACAAGCAAGATTCTGTGGGCCCCACCGAAACTTGTCCAAAATAGTCCCTACCCGATCGATTTTTCAAGAGCGTTCCATTGGACGGAGTGGATTTCACAGATATAGGAAGGAGTGGGCCCCACCGACAAACAGAGCTCCCTGCATAAGCTCTGTTACGCGTTCTGAAAAAACCGGTTGTTCCGGAACTTCTTGGCCCGTCATCAATGATCGGATGACCGATCTGAACCATCCATTGTGAAGTCCACTCAAAAATGTCCCAACGGATGGTGATTCGTGGGAAACTAAGGAAGGAAAGTGGTGTGAATTGCGTGCTTTCGTGGCTACGAAAGGAAAGTTACGCACCAGCATGCGTAAAGATCTTCTCACCGACAGCAGCTCCCACGACTCTTTTGCCGAATACAGGAGCCATAAAAGGGAAGGGAGAGAGAGAGAATCAGGGAATCTTGGGGCTTGGACGTGAAGTGGAAGAGAGAGAAAGAGGGCTTCAACAGTTCTTTGTCTTTTCTTTAATTCCTTATTTTCCTTTATGCTTTCTTCTTTTCTCTAAGGTATTTTAGCTTCATCATGCCTATGTTGAGCTAAACCTCCTAGCTAGGGCTAAGAGGTGAAGCTTGTAGCATGAAGGAAGAGTTTATACTTGTGTTTTTTGTTTAAAACTGAATTGATGTTGATTATTAGTTTTGATGGAATATTTTTAGTCTTTAATGGTCTGTTGTGACTGAAATTATAATGGGTCTGCAAAGGCTTTGAGCATGTTCTCTTTTCCTTTATGTTTATGACGTCAGGAAGCCCTGATGTTCACCATAGTCTCCTAGGCACGGTTGGATGTCGGTACGCTCCTTAACCCTCATACATTGATTGATTGATTGGTAATTAGTTTAATTATGTTGTTTGCTTTGTCTCCTAGGCATGGTTTGGTGATGGAATCCATTCTAATTCATATACATTTCATCTCTTGAAAACTATATCAAGTAAGTTCAGTTTAATTTCTATGATTCTTGAAGCAGACATAAGATCTCCCTGATCTCTACAAGTGGATCCTCTGAATCCCTAGTTTCTTTCCTCTGATTTCTCCTAAGTTTAGATAATAATTTCGCAATTACTCATTAAATTCTATTTGATTTAGTTTACATCTTAGCCTAGTTCTAGTTCTACTTAGTTTCAGACAGCGTACAGGTATCAGTCCCTTGGGATTCGACCTCGGTCTTACCGAGTTTATTACTACATCACAACCCTGCATTTGGGGAGTGAACAAGTTTTTAGCGCCGTTGTCGAGGATTGACGGTTGCGTTTCTGAAATTAATTAGTTTTAAGATTAGTTTACGATTAGGATTTTTCTAACTATAGGTTTAGGTTTTTCTGATTTATAGAAACTAACCTATTTTCTTATTTTGTAGGCTTCTGAGATAGTTTCTAAATTGGTAAATTCTTTCTTGAATTTTTCCTTTCTATTCTAGATTAAGATTTATTTCTTCTTTTTAGTGAGTTTCTAATTCTAATTCTTTTAGGAATCCTAACCTTGTTTCTTGTTCTATTTCTAGAATTTTTTATAGGCTTTTTGTTTAGGAACTAACCTATTTGTTTTGTAGGATTTTAAGATAGAAACTTCTAATTTAGTAAGCTCCTTCTAATTTCTACTTTCTATTCCTTTTTATTACTTTATAGTTTAAGACTTTCTTAATTTATTTTCTACTTTCATTTTTAGGAATTTCTTCTTTTTATTTAGAAATTAGTTTACTTCTAATTAGGAATTTTCTATTCTTAGACTTTCTATTTTTAAAAACTAACTTGTTTTGTTTGTTTTGCAAATTGTTAACTTAGGGACTCCAATTTGGTAACTTCTTTCCAACCCTCTCTTCTTTTTATAGATTTTTATTTTCTCTCTTAGGATTATGTTTAGAATTTGAGGGTTGTGAGTATTTCATGCCCAAGTGGGCCCGTGACAACACTCGACGTCTCTTAACCGAAGGAGGATTAGTTGAGGGGCTGACTGTCCATTGCAGGACTATACACCACTTGAATTCCCCTGAGTTAGTTGAGGTTATGGATGAAAATCAACCTCAAGCACTATCCCAACCTACGGTAGACGAAGTAGCACCCCCGCCTCGCACTTTACGAGATTATTTACAACCGGTGGGAGTGAGTACGCCCTCATGCATGATTTTTTCTAAGAATACAAAACATATGGACATCAAGCCAGGGGTTATCCAACTACTTCCTAAGTTTCATGGGCTTGAGTCTGAAGAACCATACTTGCATCTGAAAGAGTTCGATAAAATCATAGCCACTTTATACTTGCCTAATGTATCTGAGGATACTATTAGGCTGAAACTCCTCCCATTTTTCTTGAAAGAAAAGGCCAAGATGTGGTTGCATTTACTGCGTCTTAGATCCATTGGCACATGGAATGATATGCAGAGGGAATTTATAAAGAAATTTTTCCCACATCATAAGACAATTACCCTTAGAAAAGCAATCATGAACTTTGCCTAAAAAGAAGATAAAACATTCTTCCAATGTTGGGAAAGGTTTAAGGATTTGGTCAGTTCACACCCACAACATGGCTTTGAAACGTGACACATTACAAATTTTTTCTACGATGGACTGACATCTTCCATGCGCCAAATGATCGAGACAATATGTAATGGAGAATTCATTAATAAAAATGTTGACAAGGTATGGGATTACCTCGATAGTCTCACTGAAAAAACACAAGCATGAGACTATTATCCGAATTCTAACACCACATCTAGGCCGACTCAATCTAAGGAGAAAGGTGGAGTATATCTCTTGAAAGAAGAGGATGACCTTAAGTATAAAGTGTCTATGCTCATAAGAAAATTTGAGGCCATGGAAGGAAAAAAGGATAAGGTTAATGAAAGGAGTGGGCCCCACCGACAAACAGACAAACAGAGCTCCCTGTGTAAGCTCTGTTACGCGTTTCAAAAAAATTGGACGTTTCGGATCTTCTTGGCCCGTCATCAATGATCGGATGACCGATCTAAACCGTTCATTGTGAAGTCCACTGAAAAACGTCCCAAGGGACGGTGGTTCGTGGGAAACTAAGCAAGGAAAGTGGTGTGAGTTGCGTGCTTTCGTGGATGGGAAAGGAAAGTTACGCACCAGCGTGCATAAAGATCTTCTCACCGACAACAGCTCCCATGACTCTTCTGCCGAATATAGGGACCATAAAAGGGAAGGGAGAGAGAGAGAATCAGGGAATCTTGGGGCTTGGACGTGAAGTGGAAGAGAGAGAAAGAGGGCTTCAACAGTTCTTTATCTTTTCTTTAATTCCTTCTTTTCCTTTATGCTTTCTTCTTTTCTCTAAGGGGTTTTAGCTTCATCATGCCTATGTTGAGTTAAACATCCTAGCTAGGGCTAAGAGGTGAAGCTTGTAGCATGAAGGGAGAGTTTATGCTAGTGTTTTTTGTTTAAAATTGAATTGATGTTGATTATTAGTTTTGATGAAATATTTTTAGTCTTTAATGGTCTGTTGTGACTGAAATTACAATGGGTCTGTGATGGCTTTGAGCATGTTCTCTTTTCCTTTATGTTTATGACATCAGGAAGCCCTGTTGTTCACCATAGTCTCCTAGGCATGGTTGGATGTCGGTACCCTTCCTAACCCTCATACATTGATTGATTGATTGGTAATTCGTTTAATTTTGTTGTTTGCTTTATCTCTTGGGCATGGTTTGGTGATGGAATTCATTCTAATTCATATACCTTTCATCTCTTAAAAATTATATAAAGTAAGTTTAGTTTAATTTCTATGATTCTTGAAGCAGGCATAAGATCTCCCTGATCTCTACAAGTGGATCCTCTGAATCCCTAGTTTCTTACCTCTGATTTCTCCTAAATTTTAGATAATAATTTCACAATTACTCATTAAATTCTATTTGATTTAGTTTACATCTTAGCCTAGTTCTAGTTCTATTTAGTTTCAGACAGCGTACAGGTATCAGTCCCTTGGGATTCGACCTCGGTCTTACCGAGTCTATTACTACATCACAACCCTGCACTTAGGGAGTGAACAGGCTGAGGCAGGGGGATCCAATCTCTCCAAGTCTGTTCATTATCTCAATCGAGGTTCTTATTTGGGGTATTAAAAGCTAGATTACTCATCAAATCAGTCTTCTGTTTGCACTTGGGCGAGGGTGCCCTAGTATTTCTCATTTGTTATATGTCGACAACACATTACTTTTCACGAATGGGAGCAAACGTTCTCTCCAACAGCTTAAGATATTTCTAGATTCCTACCAAGCTTCCTCGGGACAAAGAATAAATCAGTAGAAATGTTCTTTTTCTTGCTCCAAAATGTTATCGTGTTCTCAGCTAAGATCAATTGAAGGAATTCTTGATTTTAGGAAATCGCCGTCCGCTTTAAAGTATCTGGGTGTTCCTATAATTGATGGGAGGCTCAAAGCAAGTGAGTTTAAGCCTTTGGTGGATAAAGTAGTACAGTGTATCAATGGATGGAAGGGTCATATCTTATCCCAGGCAGGGAGAGTGGTACTCATTAAGAACGTTCTTTCTAGCATTCCGGTCCATTCTATGGCGGCGGTCCATATTCATGTTCAGGTGCTTCAATCAATTGAAAAACATATGGCTAATTTCTTTTGGGGCTGGTCTAAGGGGAATATGAAGTGCCACTAGAAGTCTTGGAAGCTATTGTCTACGCCAAAAGAGGAGGGGGGCATTGGATTCCGGAAACTTGTTGATATTATGAGGGCATTCCGTCTTAAAATGGCTTGGACTATTAAATTTAGGAATGAGGAAAATGTGTGGAAGGTGTTCATGACGACAAAGTATCATCGAGTTGTATATGCAGGTGGATTCAATATGGCAAGTCGGCAATCTTCCCCCCTGTGGAAACGTATAAGGGACCTGTTTCCTTTTGTTGATTCTCCTGTCCAATGGCAAATTGGTGCAAGGCATTGCAATTTCTAGACAGCGAATTGGATGGGCCTGGGACCTCTCCACCTGCTAGCTGAAGCAGAAGTGCCTGTTGGTTTGCAGGATACTCAAGTTTGTCAAATGATTGGACCGTCTGGTCCTCTCCCTCCCTCTGCAACGCTTCTTTTTCTTCCTCAAATTGTCCTTGATCACGTGATTCAGGTAAGCTTTTGCACCACAGACGACGTTGATCTGTCATTTTGGTCGCTAACTCCATCGGGGGTTTTTTCTATTAAATCTGCTTGGTCGTTGTCCATGGTGTCGAGTCTGAGTCGTAGCTCATCTCGATGGATGTGGCATACGAACCTTTCCCCCAAAATCTCTCTCCTCATCTGGAAGGTGATTCAAATTGCAGTCTCGGTGGATAGTGCAGTGCAATCTCGAAGAGTTCAGCTTGCGTTGAAGTGTGTTTGCTGTGACAGTCAGTTCTTAGACACCAAATCTCCGCTTCATCTCTTTGTAAACAGCAGGTTGGCATAGTTTGTTTGGCGAGCCATTGGCAGTTGAGTTGGTATCAATGTCATGCCAGCAATTTTGATAGAAGCGAGGTTTGGTCAATGGTGGGCAGCTGCTAATGCCATGCATCAACTTTCAATAAGTTTTATGTTACTTCCTTGCTTAATTATCTGGGAATTGTGGAATGCTCACAATGCAACCATTTTTTAGGGTCGATTGGTCTCCCCTGATAGAGTCGTTGCTAAAATTAGATGGTGGGATGCCTTGCTTAACTTTACTCTTAACAGTGGAGGTGCACTAGGGTCGCGAGGGCCTCATAGTTTCTCCTTGTCAACTGCCAATCTCAGCAGCAAACCAGAGGTGGTAATGTGGAAAAAGCCAATGCCTGGTTGGGTCAAAATTAACGTTGATGGTTCTGCCAGGGGGAATCCTAGGAGTTCTGGTGGAGGTGGAATATGTAGAGGAGAGAGGGGTGATTTCATTTTTGCCTTTTCAGATGGTTATGGTTTTGGGACTAACATGGTTGCCGAGCTGCGAGCGGTACATGATGGCCTTCTTAGCAGTATTAAGAGGGGAATTCGATCACATCATTATTGAATCAGATTCGAGGCTGGTAGTTGACCTAATTAATGGTCTGGCGCAGCCAGGCTGGAAATGGAAGGCATGGCTATTTAGAATTAGTCAGTTAAGACGGCGGGGTACAGTTAATATAGTGCATGTACAAAGGGAATGGAACCTGCCAACAGATTTTTTGGCTCATCTTGGTAGTGCTTCTCAGTCTCATGTTTCTTTCGAGAATCTTTCTGATCTTCCTTGTCAGGTTCGAGGTAACATTTTTTTGGACAAAGTGGGTTTGGGCGCGATCAAAATCGTATGAGCCCCTTTGGGTGCTTTTGTAATTATTTCATCTGGTTTCAGGATGGGTCTCCTGTTTTATGTAGAGGAGTTCCCATTTGTAAAGGTTTTTTGAGATGAACAAAGATAAAAAATTTTAAAATTTTTTTATCATAGGTTCACCCACACGTGGATCTGTACAGCTCCCACACACACATGGTATTAACAAACCTCTTGATATCTGTGTCAGCGGAAGAGTGTTGTTCATTACCATGAAGGCACATGTTCCAAGATAGATGTGAGATCTGAGCTTTTCATCATATGGGCTACATTATATTTAGGCCTATGGAGCCATTTCATTCCTCATGTGGCCCACAATCTACGAAGTAAACGGACCGTTAAAATAGCTATTTCTGTGGAACATCTGTTCTAACCATTGTCCTAAATGTAACAACAAAAAATAATAATAATAAATAAATAAATGTCAAACAAATTGAATCTGGCTCTTTTACAAGCTCTAAAAGTTGAAAAATGTTATTGTGAGGCCTGTATCCTAGTCCGTACTGTTTTATTGACTTCCGCGATCCTTCCCGACAAATTCTAACAACCTGTGACCTATAATCGATATTTGTGCGCGACCTTAAGTCGTATCCCATAGATTTGAGTCGAATCAATTCGAGACTTGTACCATTGTGACTGCACCATCGCCGTAACTAGCACACCGATTTAATACCCTAACCAGGAGATGTGGGCCCGTGTTCAGTTCGAGGAAAACACCACGCATGTGCAATCTTAAGAGAATCTCTATAACATGTCTCATCAATCAATCACCTCATGTCAAGTACAAGAGCAACCCATGCTTTCTTTCTCCACAAATCAAGCAATCTATCCCAAAAGTCAACGAGTCTCTCACCTCACCTATCACTCACCTCACATCCATCACCCATCACTCTCTCTCCTTACAACCCTCTCTCTCTCTCTCTTTCCAAGCAAGAAAAGTGGTGGACATCCAAGCATTTCTAAGGTGAGAAAGTGATGTGTGTGGCCCACTTCACACACAAGATCCATCATCCTAGCCATTCCTTTCTCATCATCTTCCATCAAAGTGAAGTACAAGGAGATCGACGTTCCATCAGACCAAGAAGATCGAACGGTGGGTGCTTCTATAGGCCTAGATTTCATTGTTTTGATAATGGACTAAGTAAGGACTATCGGTTGATAGTATGGATCTCATTTTGGACCTTAAGTGTGGTCGATGGCCCACCTTGATTCTCACAATCATTCCATGATGGGGCCATTCTCCATGGACCCCATCATGATGTTTATTTTCCTTACATGAATAGAGGTCATCTAGACCTTTCATTTTGGTAGAGAACGAATCTCCACCGTTGATCATTGATTTGGTGGGCTCACATGTAATGGGACCCACTTGATGTATGATTGGATGCATGGAAGGGAGGGCCCATAGTGTCGGGGTCCCTCCATCATCATGTCTCTCTCTCTCTCTCTCTCTCTCTCTCTCTCTCTCTCTCTCTCTCTCTCTCTCTCTCTCTCTTTCTCTCTCTCTCTTCTCTCTCTCCTTCCTTTATTTTGTGGCCCACATGATGAGTATATGTGATATCTAGACCGTCCGTCCAACGGACCATATGGCCGTCCAAACCATGTGAGCCCTACCATTTGGTGATGGAAAACACACGTATCAGATTGATACAAATCAAGTGGGCCATGTCCACGTGGGACCCACCTTGATGAAATGCATTCACAGCCCATCCAACGTCCCTGGGTGCTGGACTGGGCACTGTGAAGTGTGAATAGACGTTGGATGTAAATATATATATCAGTTGGTTTTTAGGCTTTTGGACGTGCCACTCATACAGGCCCCAAATCTAATCCACACCGTCTATTCCATTCCTTAGCTCATTTTAGGTGTTGAGACAAAAAATGAAGCCAATCCGACTATCTGACGGGCCATAGCATAAGAAACAGTGCTTTCTACTGTTGAAATTTACCCTGATGTTTATGTACCCCAAAATATGTCGAATATTGGTCTTGATGGGTCTGTCTTGGGCCATAAAAACCAATGGTTGGGTCAGATTCTCCTGATGTGGGCCCTACCTTGGTAAAATCGTGAAAAAACTCTTTAAAAAAAAAAGGCAGCAGGTGCTGCTGCTGGCGCCAGAGGACACTACACAGTGTCCTGCTGCACTCCTACTGATGGACGAACGGGTAGGGACCCATGGTCCCAGCCGTGGGCCCCACCATGATCGGTGTTGATCATCAACACCGTGCATTTATTAAGTCCCCTCTAACCAGTGGGCCACCCCAAAAATCAGCTGTTTGTGGGACTCATGTGGCCACGCGACAGGAAACAGTGTGATTGAATGTCTGCCATTGAAACCCTTTTGGGTGTCACAGAAGTCTTGGATTATTATGAAATTTATTTTTCCTTTTCATCCAGGTCCGTGTGACCTTATCAACAGATTGGATGGTAAATAAACATTATGGTGGGCCCCATGTAGGAACCACCAATGTATGTGTTTTATCCACACCGTCCACTCCATTGGACGGTGGGACCCGACACACCAAAATGTATGTGTTTTATCAATGCCGTCTAGCCATTTTGCTAGGTTGCTGGACGGCTAGTGGACCCCACCTTTGATGTATGTGTTACATCCAAATCGTCCATCCAGTTGGCAAACTTGCCTTGAGGCTTAAGAAAAAAAAAACGAGGCTGATTTATTAGGTGGACCACACCATAGAAAATAGTGGAGAGATGAACGCTTACCATTGAAGTCCTTTTGGACCACAACAGTTTTGCATCAACTTGAAATATGTTTTTCCTCCCAACCAAGTCTGTGTGACCTTATAATCAGATTAGATGAAAAATAAATGTTATGGTGGGCCTTGAGAATTTTAATGGTGGAAATCATTATCACCACTTATATTTGGGTGTGGCCCATTTGATATGCATGGGGCCCATTGGTGTAGCCCATTTGATGTACATATGGCCCATGTGATGTGTCCCACTTGCCATATTTATGGCCCATTGTTGAGACCTACCTTTATGTGTATGAGGCCCGTTGTTTAAGCCCACCTTGATATATATGAGGCCCATAGGCTGAGGCCCAGTGGGATGTATACAAAGTCCATTACAATGTGTGATTCCACGTGATAAATATAATGATGTGTATGGCGAGTTATGCATTGGGAGTAATGGTGGTTTGACGTCCACATTATAAGAATAATGTTGGTTAAATGTCCACATTATGACTCTCCCTAGGGCCCATTGATAGGCCCATATTTATTGTGTACAGGCCATCTAGGCCCCTCTCCATTGTAAGGATAGTTCATCACTTTATAAACATCTTGGTATAATTTCATGACTCATACCCATCCGCATCATATGTATACTTATTATAAGTAGTGACTGATCATAACATGTGCCATTAGGCAAACCACTTATGAGACTCCTTATTAGACGGACTTCCCCACATTATCTCGCAGTACGCGCAAGATTACTGCATGACTAACGGTGTGACTCATGCATCTCGCATATGTGTGACATGATCATTGTACGCCCTAGCAACATCAGGGTCGTGGCCTCCACAGGCATGTTATGGAGGCTAGATGGGACACCGAAAATATTTAATTCGAGCATCTGGGCACTCAGGATGTCCGTGGGTGAAAGTCCATAAACCTTCGAGGCCATGAGACACCCCAATGTCTAGACTAAGTAGATACATGAGTGCCTGAGTGCCGAATACCAATAGGTCGCGTCTCCCACTGTGTTGTGGTTGGTTGGGAGGGGTGTGGCCTTATCCGCCCGATTGAGGGGCGTATAAGCTAGGATGAGTATGAAAAACTTGTAAATGAGTCCACTATCGATGAGCCGGGTAGGTATTGGCAGACTGCTGGCTAGGCGGATAGTGAGGTCTCTTCCACTCCTTGAGATGTGCAGCTAGGGAGGCGACAGTCAGTGTAGAGTATAATAGACCTGGGTGATTTTTCAGAGAGAAATTATACTGATATATAGACTTGATATGAGGACTGACATGATATTATGATACTCCATCACTATTGCACATGTGAGCGAACGCTGATGTGCGTGGGTGTGAGGCCTGGGTGAGCTACCACACTAGGCAAGTTACCAGTGGTTGGTAGGCTACTGTGCTGGAAGGCTACTAAGCAGGAGTTGCATATTCATTCATTTATCTATTCACTATTTACTTGGGTTGGTAGTACACAGCTATTTGTTACGTATACCTTTGCATGACCAGGATTTCGGTTGGGCGCTCGACTAACCTGAGATCAGGAGTTTATCACATTATGTTTAACTATCCGAATTTAGGTATGGAACTGGTTTGGATAGAATTCCCTTGTGATGGATCCTATAGCCTACGATACTTCGTAATATCATCCCAACTTTACTCCAGCTTGGTCATTTCATTCATGTCGCATATTAGATTTCATCCATGGCATATAACATTTTGGATTGTTACGTTTCTACACTTATATGGCTTAGGCGGACTTAGTAGGATATGCATATTGCATTAAATCCGCAGTGTATGATATTTGACTCATTATGATCTGCATTGCGTACTCTGATATTATATGACTCATGGACTTACCAGTATATTTCTGCTTACTCTAATATCGTATGACTTATGATCTTACTTGTATTTCCAATATTGTTTGATTATGGCATTGTATTAGATACTTAGTACGTACATCGCACACACTTACACCACCCTCTAAGCTTTCTATAAGCTTATGCATGATAGATGTGTGTAGGTGGTGTTAGGTTGCAGCAGTGTTGAGATGAGAACATGCAGCTATCTTCTGGATCTTTGATTTTGATATATGTATTTCCCTTTCAGCATTGTATTCAAATATTTATATTAGTGGATATGTGATGATGATGTTACCTTTATAATTTAGGTATACTTGTGGTTATACTTCTTATGAGATAAATGTAAGTTGAAAAATCCTCCCTGTAGGATCTTAAGATCGAAACCTAGCGTATGAACGCTGGGAGCCGAGAATGGGGTACTACCGAGGCTGTTGGCACCGGATTCAACAAAAGAAAATTTTATAAGCAAGATTTTTGGGTTTGAGGCTTGATAGTTATTGAGAGTCAAAACTTGCATATCAGACCCCAGTTATTGCCTAGATTTATGAACAGGATACTGTTTAACGCCTGGTTTTAACCGTGTTTGTGATGCAGGGTGTATTTGAGAGCATGAACTGCAAAAAGGTATTAAAAGCATGGATTTAACGTTCAGAATTCACCAAAGCAATGGACGGACTCCCGAGGACCAAGATCGATGGAATTTACACACCAGAGATCTGTAAAAATTGAGAAACTGAAGCTCAAGTGGCTCGAAATTGGTCCAGAATGGAAGATCACAGGGTTCCCACCTTCTGATTGGCTTGAAACTACATACATGGTCTGAAGACCATAAATTAACCGTACATGTCGAATTTCGGCCGTTGAATCCTAGTGGAAGTGGCCCAACATATAGATCAACCCTAAAATCATTGATTTGTGACCCACCTGATATCTAGATCTGCTTCAATTTTGGTCGTAACTCATTAAATGAGCTGAGGAAATGAATGGACGGAATGGATTTCTTGCGAACATCACAGTGGACCTCGCATGTACAGCTCATGTACATGGGGTACAAGACGACCGCGCCGCACCGGAAGTCAACTCGGTCAAAGCCAGGCTGACCCATGCCATCTCCCACACAAGAGACAACAGACACACCAGCATCTGTTGTTTTTTCATAGTGGGGCCCACACATCATCCATTTCGATGATCTGATCCGTTCATTCGTCCTATGGGGTAGCTACAACCCTTGCATTGTGAACTTTTGGCCCCATGCATGTGTACACAGGTGAATCTTCAGAAAACATAGGATGAACGTTGGAAGAAAAATAACAGTGGACCGCACCAAAACTCAACAAAAACCAGTCCATTCTGATTGAAATTTCTAGACACATATAATGGACGACGTGAATTTCTTGAAAGGAAGACGAAGTGGGCCCTACCAAGAACCAGTGCAAGACCGTTTCACAGCTTACGCGCGTCTGTGAAAACGGGCACTGTGAGGTCGTTCTGTGATAAGGGGACGTCCGAATCCATGATCCGGACCGTCCACATTCTGCAACAGGTGGCCATAACCCTAGCCAAGGTCTTAGAATCAACAAATAAGATGATTTCGCACCACAAAATCACACCAAACGCAGCTGTCTTATCCCTTCTTGTGCACGCCAACTGTAATGCGTAAAGAAAATGCTTCTTGTGCGTAAAACCCAGTTGACCGACCTCTTTGCTCTATAAAAGGAGGGAGAGAAACGTGGGGGGAGGATCCTTTTGGGCTCTCGGTTGGACGTGGATCAAAAGGAGGAGAGAGAGTAGAGGAGTTAGAGTTGTTTCTTATTTTCTTATTTTATTTTTGTTCGAGTTCTGGCCCATTCATGGCCGGCTAAACCTCTTAGCTAGGGCTAAGAGGTGAAGCTTGTAGTGAGATGGGAGACCTTACTTCGTGCCGTTGATTTAGTTTTAATTTATGAACTACGTTAATTATAGTTTGATTAATGGGAATATTTTTAGTTTTTAATGGCCTATTGTGACTAAAATTACAATGGGTCTGCGATAGCTTTGAGTATATTCATTTCCTTTATGTTTATGACATCAGGAAGCCTCGTTGTTCACCATCGTCTCCTGGGCATGGTCGGATGACGGTACCCTTCTTAACCTTCAAGTATTATTGATTGGTTGGTAATTAGTTTAATTTTGTTGTTTACTTTATCTCTGGGGTATAGTTTAGTGATGGAATCCATTCTAATTCATATACCTTTCATCTCTTGAAAATTATATCAAGTTCAATTTAATTTCCATATATAATTCTTGAAGGAGGCATAAGATCTCCCTGATCTCTACTAGTGGATCCTCTAAATCCCTAGTTTTTTACCCCTGATTTCTCTAAAGTTTTAAATAATTATTTCACTATTATTCCTTCAATTTATTTGATTTATATTACATCTTAATCTAGTTCTAATTCTACTTAGTTTCAGATAATGTACAGGTATCAGTCCCTTGGGATTCGACCTCGGTCTTACCGAGTTTATTACTGCATCACAACTCTGCACTTGAGGAGTGAACAAGTTTTTGGCGCTGTTGTCAGGGAGTGACGGCTACATATTTCTGAAATTAATTGGTTTTAGAATTAGATTAAGATTAGAATTTTTCTAACTTTAGGTTTGGTTTTTTTTTCTGATTTATAGAACTAACTTGTTTTCTTATTTTGTAGGATCTTGACATTGACATCTAATTTGGTAATCCCTTTCTAAATTCTCTACTTTTTCTATTTTTAGAATTAGGGTTTTTAGAAATTTTTTCTTTTTTAGAAACTAACTCATCTTTCCCTTACTTTTTTATTAACTTTCTAATTCTAGGATTTCTTCTGTTTTTAGCAATTGATATACTTTTTAATTTTAGGTTTAAAAGTTTCTTATATTAGAAACTTTCAAATTTTAGGATTTCTATTTGTACAAACTAATTTCTTTTATTCCCTTCTGCAGGATTTTAACTTAGGACCTCTAATCTGGTAACTTCTTTCTAAATTCTCCTCTACTTACTTTCTATATTGCTATAGGATTTCTTCTTTTAGAATTAGATTCAGAGTTAAGGTTTCACCATGTATATGAATGAGTGGGTATGTCCATATGTTGAGATAGCTTATGAAAAATAGCCTATGCCTCAAAAAATTTTTAAAAATATCTTCGAGAACCAATCGGAATATAATGCTCCACCAATTAAGAAGTCTTTTGGTGATTATCTGTTGGAGAATAATTACACTCCACGAGTTAAGAAACAGTACGTGATTATTGGAATGATGACGCATATCAACTCCCGACAGATGACCCGTATGATTTTGACCGGTGGAAACAGAAATATTTCGAAGTTGAGTCAATAAAACATCATGGAATAACCCTCGTGGATCAGGTACTTTTAAATATCCACTAGAAATGATCTAAGAGAAGTTATCTCCGAGTTACACAAACTATATTACTGGTATGAGGAAATTAATAGAAGAACTTGAATCACGCCTTAATAGGCTAATGGAAGCTAGTTCGTCTCAGCCACAACTCAATCCAGAAATATATTGCGAGGAAAGTGATCCTCACTCACTTTTGAAAACTTTGATATTTGGAATGGAGAGTTGAATTACGTTAACGAGCATGTGGTTCAATTTCCTGATGAGTTGATCTCGATGACTGTTCAAAAGAATGGGGAAGAGACATGGTTGTCTTTCATATATAATGATGATGACAATAGATTCCAATGATGAAGAAGAGGTTAGTTTATGTGAGCCTCAACCCATTTTAGGTGTAAAATGTGAGGAAAGCAATCTCATCCCAAGTGTGCATTGCACAGAATTAGACGATGATACGTATTGGGATGATGATCATGAACGTCTAACCCAAATTCCCTTAAAATCATCTCAAATTTGGTGCAGGTCAATGATCAAGATGTACACGAAGTGGTCGGTCATAATGAACCACTCCCCTCACCTGACATGCCTGATTTAAAGGTGGAGGATGAGCCCCTTACAAATGACCCTTCTAATTATTTTGAAACATGTTTGGACCACTCCTCTGAATCGAATGATGATGTGATTCAGGAGAAGGACGACTTGCTCGCTACGACCCTGGAATTTGAAACCACTCAATTGAGGTCACCATCTAAGCTGTACATGTTTAACAATTCAACGCCTCGATTGAGTAGTCTCAATGAACAAAGTGATCACATCGATGCTTCCCCCTATTGATTTTCAATGTGTCTGTATAGGATTGGAGGAAGAGAGTATACATCTGGCTACTTTCAAGGATGATGGATTCCTTAGGCAGATTATCATGAGCTTCAATACGAAAAATAAGTCACACTCAGCTGAACTTCTCAACTCTTAGTATCGCTTGGCACACTTTGCAGATTCAAACGATCCCATGTTAAAAGATAAAGTGGATGCCTTGCAAGACAACATCTTGGTAATTATCACTGACCGAGAGAACCCTTATTCTGAAGCCCCTTCTTCCTCTGATCTTAAATGTCTACTATTAAAGGAGGAAGAGCTGACAATGGAACTGACGTCTGATACTTTGGAATGTGTTGAGACTACATCACGTCTTAAGAAGTTTTCTGAACTTTATTTACTCGTAGTCTCTGATTCACCATGGGATACTAATGTTGAAACTTCTTCTGTCATAGGTGAATCGTATATACTATGGATACTTCAAGAAATTCAAGAAAAAATTTCTTATGAGGTACATAAGTCTCTCTGAAAAGTCATGCTCCAAAGCGCCTAAGCCTATTGTAAAAAAGGCTTTTGGATGATCTTGTTGAGGAACCTACCAAGAAACTTGTCAAAATACTGGCCAGAAGAGGAACCTTGCAGCATGATTGAGTAGTTTTTTCCTACTTTCATAGGATTAGAATAGTTTGTTTTATGTTGCTCTAGGTTAGATGGTTTTATGCCATTAGGTTAGTTTGCTTCCTGCATTGTTTTAGGACAGTTTGCTTTCATGTCTTCACTCTCGTACTGATCGGCTTTCATACTGTTATCTCTTGGAAAGTCTCTCTCTCGATTCGTTATATAGGTACTATCTTTCCATCACTCCTCATTTACTTTTATTGTCCCATGTGTATTGCATGCTTATATCTTTTACATTAAGTGCAATGTAGATTTTAGGTTGGGAATGGGAGATTAGGTTACCTAATCAGTATTTTCTTGGTCTTGAGCAAAAATTACAAAAAAATTTAAATTTTTCTAAAATTTCTTGTGAATTCGAAGTGATTTTGACGATCATCTCACACTGAGAATTTCAAGATTCATGATGTTAGTAATTTATGACTCTTGGATTCAGTGTCTATTAGATTTCACAGTTAAGTTTGAATTATTAATCCATAATTAGAGGTTTTAAACATTGATTGAGTCATGATTTCATATGTCACATCTCGTTTTCACATTAAGGTTTCAGTTGGATATTAAAGGGTTAACTTAGTAATCACAAAGCATGTAAGGAACCAGCCTGAAAAATTTGTCCGTCATGATCAATTAAAAAAAGAAGAAGATATCTTTGGAAAAGGTTGGACAAATAATCTTCACCATAAGTTTGCTCCCTATAGGTGTGGATTTAATTCCCCATGAATGATATGTGAAAAGGGTTGGGTGTACGGTCTTCACCATAGGTTTGCTCCCTATAGGTGAGGATTTGATTCCCCTTCTTTGCGTTACTTTTTATGGAAAAATTAAAATCTATAAGAATGAAAAGATGATCTGTGAGGCAAGTTTTGGTTTAGGTTATGGTTATCCTGAATGCTCTTTAGATCATCAATGATATTATGAAATTAACGATTGGATCTTTAATTGTGGAGAGTTGAGGTTGTACTATACACCCATGGAACTCAATGTTTAAAATTTTTCTAATTGATGGATTAATACATTGAACTTGATTATGAAGTCTACCGAGCGCTTGAGTCCAGGAGAAAGTAATACCCAACATTCATGAATCATAGAATTTTTGTATTTGGATTGTTTTCCAAAAATCACTCAAGTTTATAGAAATTGTCCCATAATTCTCAACTTATTTTTCGCATACCTTGTTCGGGACTAGCAAGATGCTGGTTTGAGGTTGTGTTGAGTGTCAAATATTGCATATCAAACCCCAGTTATTACCTAGATTTATGAACATGATACTGTTTAACGCCCAGATTTAACCGTGTTTGTGATGCAGGGTGTATTTGAGAGCATGAACTGCAAAAAGGTATTAAAAGCATGGATTTAATGTTCAGAATTCACTAAGAAAATGGACAGACTCCCGAGGACCAAGATTGATGGAATTTACACGCCAGAGATTTGAAAAAATCGAGAAACTGAAGCTCAAGTGGCTCTAAATTGGTCCAAAATGCAAGATCACAGGGTTCCCGCCTTCTGATTGGCTTGAAACTACATACATGGCCTAAAGACCATAAATTAACCGTACACGTCGAATTTCGGCCGTTGGATACGGGTCAAAGTAGCTCAACAGATATATCAGCCCTGAAATCATTGATTTGTGGCCCACCTGAAATCTGGATTTGCTTCAATTTTGGTCTCAACTCATTAAATGAGCTGAGGAAATGAATGGACGGAATGGATTTCTCATGAACATCACAGTGGACCTCGCATGTACAACGCATGTACATGGGGTACAAGACGCCCACACCACACCGGACGGTTAGCTCTGTCAAAGCCGGGCTGACCCGTGCCATCTCTCACACAAGAGACAGCGGACGCACCCGCGTCCACTGTTTTCGCATAGTGGGGCACACACATCATCCATTTAGATGATTTAATCCATTCATTCGTCCTGTGGGGTAGCTACAACCCTCACCTAGCTGAACTTTTGGCCCCATGCACATGTATGCAGGTGAATCTTTAGAAAACGTAGGATGAACGGTGGAAGAAAAACAATAGTGGACCGCACCAAAAATTGAAAAAACTAGTCCATTCTGGTCAAAATTTCGAGACGTATATAATGGACGGCGTGGATTTCTTGAAAGGAAGATGAAGTGGGCCCCACCAAGAACCTGCGCAAGACCGTTTCGCAGCTTATGCGTGTCCGTGAAAACCGGCATTGTGGGGCCATTCTGTGATCAAGGGGACGTCCAAATCCATGATTCAGACCGTCCACATTCTGCAACAGGTGGCCATAACCCTAGCTAAGGTCTCAAAATCAACAGATAAGATGATTTCGCACCATAAAATCACACCAAACACAACTGTCTTATCCCTTCTTGCTCATGCCAACTGTAATGCGTAAAAAAAACGCTTCTTGTGTGTAAAACCTAGTCAACCGACCTCTTTGCTCTATAAAAGGAGGGAGAGAAACGTGGGGGGAGGATCCTATTGGGCTCTCGGTTGGACATGGATCAAAAGGAGGAGAGAGAGTAGAGGAGTTAGAGTTGTTTCTTATTTTCTTATTTTTTTTATTTGAGTTTTGGCCTATTCATGGCAGGCTAAACCTCTTAGCTAAGGTTAAGAGGTGAAGCTTGTAGTGAGATGGGACACCATACTTTGTGCCGTTGATTTAATTTTAATTTATGAACTACCTTAATAATAGTTTGATTAATGGGAATGTTTTTTATTTTTAATGGCCTGTTGTGACTAAAATTACAATGGGTCTGCGATAGCTTTGAGCATGTTTCTTTCCTTTATGTTTATAACGTCAGGAAGCCTTGTTGTTCACCATCGTCTCCTGGGCATAGTGGGATGACGGTACCCTTCCTAACCTTAAGGCATTATTGATTGGTTAGTAATTAGTTTAATTTTGTTGTTAACTTTGTCTCCAGGGCATGGTTTGGTGATGGAATCCATTTTAATTCATATACCTTTCATCTCTTGAAAACTATATCAAGTAAGTTTAGTTTAATTTCCATATATAATTCTTAAAGTAGGCATAAGATCTCCCTGATCTCTACAAGTGGATCCTCTGAATCCCTAGTTTCTTACCCCTAATTTCTCCAAAGTTTTAAATAATTATTTCACCATTATTCTTTCAATTTTATTTGATTTAGATTACATTTTAGTCTAGTTCTAGTTCTACTTAGTTTCAGATAACGTACAGGTATCAATCCCTTGGAATTTGACCTCGGTCTTACCGAGTTTATTACTACATCACAACCCTGCACTTGGGGAGTGAACAATAGTTATTAACTTTTTTTTTTGGGGAGTGACAGTTATTCACTTGCGTGTAAATGTTATTCACCTACCCTATCCACCTATTTCACTTGCTGATACTTGTATGGGACTATCATGTTTTGTAATATTTATCCAACCTGTTGATGTAGAGCTGATCACGGATAATTTTATGGCCAATATGGACTAGAAAAGGGCCGATCAAAGACAGAGATGATCCGAACAGTCAGAACTTAAAATGGATGTATCTTGCAAATTGGAATAAGTTATCGAACATAAAATATATGATTTTGAGGTAGGACGAGCAGAATAGTTATCCCCTTGATGAAAACAGTGCTCGACCTCATGTCCTTCCCTAAGTCACCTGCACATTGAGTGACCTCGATCATGAAAAAGAATTACTCTAAAAATAAAAAATTAGGCCTATCGCATTATATTAAGGCCAAAACATTAGACTGACTTGTGATTTAGTAGCCCACACCAAAGGAGGGTTATGTCGAGAGGGGAGCCCCCTTGGCAAGAGGTTTAAAGATGGAGGTCTCTCTTATCTCCCTTCTCCTTATTTGCAACTAATCTTAGCTACGATACAAACCTTGAATATCTGTGCCGAATCTTTGGAAGGTATGGTAAAATATCAGATGTATTCATCCCATTCAATAGATCCGCCAACAGATCTAAGGGTTTTGCGTTCATCCGATTCCTCTACGACTAAGAAGCTTATAATGCGATTAAATGCCTGAACGGAAGGAGAATCTATGGCCGAGGGCTCATCATCAGCAGGGAGGTGTTTCCCTCAAGGCCCAACCTCAACAACCTGTGATGATTTGCCCGCACCCCCCATCGTTTTAGGGAGAGTCCTACTCTCCGATGGTGAGGAAACCCCCGCTCCCATCTCAGAGGGCTCCATTGATTCCTCAAAGGCCTATGCCGTCCTTTGCCACTATAACTAAAATAGGGGAAGCGGTCCTTCGGTCAATGGAGGCCGACAATAGCGAAGTTGTCCATCTCAAGAGGGATCTAACATCTACCTTAGTAGCCACAACGGTTGATTCGGGGGTCTCCATTATGCATCTGATCAACTCTCATCACCAATCAGGTGTTTATGCTTCCTTGGTGGATATTATAAGATTTGGTCTTGACCTGTTCTTGCTCCGATTCCAATCAGGACAGGAAATGCTAGCGTTTTCAATGGATGCTGATCTCCACCATCTCATGAAGTTGGTCTGAGGTAGCGCCATGGTCCCCGAAGTCCACCCCTCTCAGTAAAGGTGTTTGGATTATGCTGTTTGGAATCCCAACCCACTCGTGGTATCCAGGTGCTATTGAGGATCTAGGCAAGACGTATGGAGAGGTGGTGAAGATTGATAGGGCATCGACTACAGGATTTTTTAAAGGATTCGCCAGAGTTCGGGTGAAGCTCAAGCCAGATTTAGTCCTCCAAGGCCCAAGAATCCTGAAGGTTAACAGTAAATCTTACCCTGTTATCAGCTTTCTAAAAAATCTCTCCCTGGGCAAGAGCTAGTCCACAACCCTATCGAAGTTGGAATCCACCAGAGAATGGGTATCCAGATCATTTTTTCAGCGCCCTAGAATCAGCTATCCCCTACCTGCCACCTGTTCGACACAATGATTCTCTATCAAGTAATGGGAATCCTGATCCTCTTGATCGACGAAATGTCTCTAAGAACCCCGCTAGCTTAAGCCTTACTCCAGCCCATGATCTGATCCCCAGCCATGGTCCAGCCCTCATTCATGTCCCTTTTCCCCAACCCCCTATCCCAATTCCCCAACTCCATGCTCCACAAGGATCCTCTACTAAAGTCCTTCACCATCTCTCCCATGCTCAAGCCCCTCAGCTCCCCATCCCCTCCTCTCTAGACTTTACCCTTCATCCTACCCCAACTATTCACCCCAGCACCTAAACCCTATCAAACCACGTATGTTTAAACCCCGGCCTACCCTGTCCAGAGCCCATGCCTGTCTAACCTTGCCAATCTAGGTGTTCCCCTCCCAACACCCAGTTATTCTCAAACAACTCACCATTTCATCCCACCTTACATATACCTAGGCCGACCACTTCAAACTCTTGGTCCCATCTTGTGCTAGCGGTAGGTGTTACATCTGTGGCAGGCATCAGGGAGTCCTCTAAGTAGTACGGGAACCTCCCTGATTTAGCTGATTCAGCTGATTCAGCTCCCACCCAAGCCCCTGAAGTCTTTCCAAGTCCTATCTGGCCGGCCTCTTCTCCAGTTGACCTGGCTGATCAGAAGTCCTACCCAATCTGTGGGTTAAAGGAGTAGTACCAAGGTCTGAGGTCTCATTCTATTACTATAGATCCTGGTATAAGGGTTCAGGTGCCTAGTCTAGATGAAAGAAAATTCCAATTTCAGGACTAAATGATGAGCCCTAGAATAGCACCTGGTAAGGTGCTCAAACCTCTAGCAAAATTTGTTGGAGGATCCCCCCTCAGACCAGAGCAACCTCTAAGGGTAGGCCTCTAAACCAGTCAAAGAAGTCATTGTCTTAGTCTAAAGGAAGTGGTTTCAGGGCAGGCCGCCACATCCAATCGCTTAAGGCAGAGGAGGATGTTTTCCAAACTCGGATAGCATTGGACCTGTCCCCCTATTTCGTTTAAGACTCCCTAGAGAATGTTTAACTAGAGGATCTGCAAGGGTCGGAAGAGGCTGATAGGATTGTTGAACCAAACATCCCATGCCTCAATAAGCTGATCCAAGGGATGCAGGTCACTACTCACTCTCCAAAGGAGACTGAACCAGATCCATTGTTAGCCCATAATTGCGACACCACAACTTAGAAAAGGACCAAAGGGTGAAGGCAAAAACTCCAATGTAAGAAATCCTCTAATTAAATTGATGACGGAAAATGGTATTGCTGGATGAGAAAGTTGAAGAGGAGGGCAATGAATTCGAGTTGTGCGACTGATGGATAATGCTCTCATTTGGAATGCTCAAGGGGTGGGAAATTTACCCACTATTGGGTCCATAAAGAGGCTGATAAGGCATTTCAACCTGAGCCTTATTGTAATCCTAGAGCCTATGATGAGAGAGGAGAGGAGAGTGGCTATAGGCCTAAAGTTAGGCTTCCACTTGTCTCTGTCAAATGTAGATTCAGGGAGAAATCTGGGTGTTTTTCCACAATCACCTTAACATTTCTTTGTTGTTTTCCTCTAACCAGATGTTGTCCATGAGTTTGTGCTTGTAGAACCTTAATGACCCTATTGTCCTCTCAATTGTGTATGCGCGTTGCAGCAAGATCTTCAGGAGAGCCCTTTAGAGTGAGTTGGAAGCCCACAACAGAAACATTCAGGGCCCCTGTGCTGTCGGCAGGGACTTCAATGCAATTTTGGTAGCTAATGAAAGAAGAGGTAGCCGTGACCCAGATATTTCCAGCTTGACAAAATTCTCAGATTCGGTGCACAATTCCGGTCTCTTAGATGTGGGATTTGTGGGAAATCAATTCACCTGGAGTAATAACAGATCTGGTCAAGCGCAGGTGTGGGCGAGGTTGGATAGAGTCTTCATCAATGATAGTTAAGCTACACAATTTCCCTCGTTTAAGGTGGAGATCTTGCCTAAGGTCAATTCCGACCATGCTCCTCTCCTGCTAACATGTTCGAACTTGCCCTAGTCCAAACCAAAACCTTTTCGGTTTCTTCATATGCGGACGCTCCACAAGTCCTTCCAGCAGATTATCAGCAAGGCATGGGAAGGCAAATGCTCTGATCCACCTATGCAGAACATGCAGCTTAAGCTGAAGAAAACGAAACAATTGCTGAAAATGTGGAACAAGGAATTGTTCTGGAACGTGTTCCAGAATCTTCAGAAGGCTGAGGCAGATCTAGGGGAGATTTTTTTTATTTTTTTATTTTTAAAAAAAAGATGCAAGAGTAGCCAAGTGTGAACTTGCATATGAGCACGTCGGTCAGGCAGCGCCTAGTTCAGCTTAAACTCATGTAAGAGTCATTTTGGAAGAAGAAAGCAAGAATCTGCTGGTTAGAGGAGGGTGACAAAAATATGAGATTTTTTCATAATTCAGCGAATGAGAAGGTCCACCGTGCCTCCATCTCAAAGTTCAAAGACGAGAAATGGAATGTCTTATCAAGCCGGGAGAAAATTAAAAGGGCAACGGTCAAGTACTATGAGTAGCTGTTTTGAGCTGGACCCAACTGTCCGGCGGAGGAGCTACTCCTAGGCATCCCCCAGCTCCTATCTCAGCATGATAATGACATCCTTACGACCCTCCCATCTATGGATGAAGTGAGGGTTGCAGCTTGGGCTATCCCCAAAGATGGGGCACCGGGCCCTCATGGGTTCTCAGCTGCATTCTTTACGAAATGCAGCAGTGAGTTTGTTTGAAGTGGGTGGTCTCTCGGGAGCCTTCTCCTCCTCCCTCATTTGCTTAGTCCCTAAATCCCAGTCAGCTTCGAAATTTAAAGATTTCAAGTCGATCGACCTTTGTAACGTAATCTATAAGATCTTCTTGAAAGTCTTGGCTAATAGGCTTAGCTCTTTGCTCCCTAAGCTCGTTTCCCTAGAGCAAGGTGCTTTTGTGAAAGGCTAGGTGATTACGAAAAATATAGCTCTAGCTCAAGAGACTATGAGGGAGCTCAACAGAAAGGTGCGTGGGGGCAACATGAAACTTAAGCTAGATCTCAAAAAAACCTATGATCAGGTCTGCTGGGTTTTTCTTAAATAAGTTTTGGCCAAGTTTGGGCTCAGCGCCAAATGGATTAGTCTGATGGAGACCTGCTAGGATAACAACTGGTTCTCGGTCCTCATTAACGGGGAGGCGGTTGGTTTCTTTAGATCATCAAGAGGGATTCACCAGGGGGACCCGTTGTTCCCCGGCCTATTTATTCTAATGGTTGAAGCCTTTTCTAGAAGTTTTAGCAACCTGGTTTCCCATGGTGATTGTCAGCCCTATAAGCTGCATCGGGGAAGCCCTCTGATCTCCCATCTTCTTTTTGTGAATGACATGTTGTTATTTGTGAATGGAAATCAGAAACCTCTCCTTTCAGTTAAGAAATTCATATCTTTCTTCCAGGAATCTTCGGGCCAGAAGATCAATCTGCACAAAAGCTGTTTTTTATACAAAAAAAACATGGCGGTCGGGAGAATCAGAGCCGCAAAACGCCTGCTAGGTATTTCTAAGGCTAGAACTGGCATCCAGTACCTACGAGTGCCCCTCTCCAGGGTAGGGTGAAGCAGGTCAATTTTCAATTCCTCATAGACAAGGTGGAGAGACGGATCAGTGGTTGGAATGCCAGATTTATCTCGCAAGTGGGCAGGGCTACCCTGATCAAGCATGTTCTTGGAAGTATTCTCATTCACATTTTGGCAGCCGTGCACATCTCGGGGCTGTTCATTTCAAAGCTGGAACAAATGTTTGCTCGCTTCTTATGGGGTTCATCCAAAGGTAAAGGAAAACTCCATTAGATCTCCTGGAGGAGCATCTCCACCCCTACTGTGGAGGATGGGTTGGGCGTTGGCAGCCTCAAAGAGTTTACTGTGGCCCTGCGAATGAAGTGGGCTGGGCAGTGAAATTTGGGGAGTCTGGCGGCCCTTAGGTTACTCTCATGAGGGCTAATCATCAGGAGGAGTTAGGAAATGCGAATGGGCGTTTCTCTTCCAGCAATGCCTCGCTGTTGTGGAAGAAAATCAGACAGTTTCAACCGTTTCTTTCGGAGTTTTTCCAATGGGAGGTAGGCAACGACGACATCAATTTATGGGAGTTTAACTGGATAAGGTTGGGCCCCCTACATCAGTTAGTGGTTAGCCCAATCCCGGATAGCCTGCGATCCATGAAGGTGTGAGACCTCATCGGCCCTGTTCGCCCATTCCTACCCCCCTCCCCCTCCTTTGCAATGTTGAATCTGCTCCTGGATGAAGTATCTGGCTGCATTTTCAGAGGCAGTTTTTCCACGTCTGAGGGTAACCCTTCTTATTTCTGGCCATTAGATCCTTCTGACAAATTTTCTATCAGCTCAACATGGAACCTGAAATAGCGGTGAAGACCGTTTGAGTTGAAGTCGAAATATGCCAATATGTCCTAAAGGGGGGTGAATAGGACTTTTTAAAGTTTTATAATATATTTAAAATTCCTATTGCAATAATCCTATCAAATAGACAATTAATAGGATTACTCAAATGTAACTCTACTGGCTTCCAAACCTTGCAGAGGATCTAATCATAAACACCTTGAAAGATAAACAAATTGCAAACAAAATTGTGATGGACATGATTGTGTGTGTGTATTAGGTGTGATCTCAGACAATCAGATATAAAAACGTATAAGGAAATCACATAAATAAAAGACAATAACAATCACAAACACAGTCATTTTTATAGTGGTTCGACTACTTGTCTACTCCAATCCCAGCTGCCGTACTCATCCCTTGAGTGTACCGAATTTCACAAAGGAGGTTTCCCGGGGTTCACCTCAAACCTAAGGTTTTAAATCAGGTTCACCATAAACCTTTACATAGAGGTTTCTACTCGGTTCATCTCTAACCCTGGAGTTTTACTTGTTCACTCCTAACCAGATGTTTATGCTCTCTATAAAGTAAGGGTCCACATAATGCACCCGGATGTTTATGATCTCCACTGAGCAAGGGTCCACACAATGCACCCACTATGAATACTCCCACCGAAGGCCTCCTATGAGGACTTCAAAGGTGAGCAACACTCAAGACTGAATCCTAGAAAAGAATGATCACAAGTGTCCTCTGGACTCTAGATACTTACAGATAAGTTAATGAGTCTCATTCGGCGCAATGACAAAGATCTCCTCCTTATTGTTGAAGAGTCTTCGACTCCCTTGATCCGTAACACAAAAGATGTACCAGTACTTGGCTTCAGGTTAGGTCAAGGTAAGGATGAAAATTCACTCTCTTAGAATTTTTCTATAAGATAGAGTGATTCCCATCATCTATTCATTCAAGGCATCTCAACTTAATGATATGCTATTAAGATAATTGTTGGAAGATCCTTGAATACGGAAGTTCATTTCCCAATCTACTCTATTAAATGTCAATGAATGAGAGTGGATTGAAAGATGAACTCCCGTGAGACAAAGGGCTTTGGGTATATGATTTAAAAGTAAAACACACAAAAGCACTCTCTTCTTTCTCTACCTGCAATATAGACAAGTCTCTCTTTATATAGGCAAAAAGTTTCAACGGATATAAAATACTCATATTTATGACAGAGTTCGATATCATTGAGCGTATACTCTTAATGGGATCGACTATCCGCTTGATAACACAAACTCAAATGCCATATGCTTTTGAAACCCTTTGCCAGCTAGTCGATGGGATTGATACTGGTATCGATGTCATCGGATTTCGAACTCCGATTCCATTGATATTGGGATCGATCTATCGACATTTGAAGCATGAGAGAGACTAGCCTTAAAATATTTCAGATTTTTAGAATATGATTGGGGAACAACCGATGTCATCGAAATTTGTATATCGATGATATCGGAGGCCGTGTCGATGGGAACAATAAATCGTATAGATTTACCTATAAGCTCGCTGGACAGTTTGTGTCTAGTCTTAATCCAATCGACTAGACCTTGATAACATCAACATAAGAATATCGATTTCCTCGAGTGGCCCTCGATCAAAGTTAAAAATAACTTAAAATATTTACTGAAAGAAATGCGCGCCCACTATCGATATGATCGATGGCCTTCTGATATGATCAATATTTGAATTCAGATTGAATCAGAAAAGACATCGATATATCGAAGTATATAGTGATTTTCTTAAAAAAAGCAGGGGCGCCAGAAATCTACCTGTCAATACTATCGAGCCACTTCCGATGGGCTCAATTTTTTAATATCGATGATATCGATGGGTGTATCAATATATTGATAAATCTGTCCAGATGAGTATGTGGTTGCTGGACACTTTTAATCCTCTTATCGATAGTATCAATCAAGTGTCGAGGACATTGACAGTACAGGTCGATCATATCGAAATGTGTATTGATACAATCTATAAGGCAAGAAAACTTAGAGATTTTCTGATGTTTGAAAAAGTTCACTTACTCAAAAACCCTCATATGTTATAACTTAATTTTTAAGGGTTTTAATCACCTGGTGCTTTGGGACATGGGACGTAAGGCTATGATTTACCTATGGCGAGCTTCCACACATCCGGTTGAGGTAGGCGCTTGAATAGATCTTCCTATGAGGCTCTGCAGTTCGACTGACTCAACTCACATGGTAATTAACAAACTAGGGCACTAGCAGGTGCACTTTCAATCTCTCCCTTTGTCAATTACGTGACAAAATACCAAAACACCCTAGGATAATATCTAAACAGACACATCCTAAATTGTGTGTATAGATAATTTACACAATTTTACAAATTCTAATAATCCCATGTACATAACCTGTATTTGCTCTCCCTTTCTGTAAAACTCCCCCTTTCTTGGTGCAGTTACTCCCCCTAACACCTACAACGTATAAGAGCAAATATCCAATTTTCCACATGGGGTTTTTAAACTTTTCTCCCCCTTTTTGTCAGTCATTGACAAAGATAAAGCAGTAGATATTGACTGAAGTTGTGAAGGAAGCATATGGGAGAACCACAGTTATAGATGTATAAAGATTAAATCATTTTGATCCATACATTATCTTCAGAAGATATGAATGCATATTAAATAAAGTATTGACACAATCAGATAAGATAATCAGGAAAGATACATGCATTCCATATCAGATACTCCATTCAACTAGGGGACATCATATATTGCTATGGCAGTAAGAATAGAATTATATGTGCCCATTTTCAACAAAACATTCATCATCCAAAAACACGTACTACCCTAGACAACAGTAAGAGTATAAGCATCCAAAAAGATTTTGTAAACTATCTTGCACTGGGATACCTTGAATGTTGTTTGCAGTATCGAGGCTGTGCATAGACTTACCATGGCTTGAGATTTGATCGGTTCTTTCAACACAAGAGACTTTGTCATAGAGGTTCAGATTACGAATGTCTTTATAATTGAACCAGCTACATGGGTATGGGAGATCATGAGTAGGTTGCAGACCGAATTGACATGAAAGCTTAGAGAGAAGACATGGAAATGGAATTATAGTGATGGATTCTTCTGAAGAGACACGGATTAACTGTTGTAAAATTAAAGTGGGTAGACATACTGGAATCCTTAGATGAATATCATACAAAATGTTCAGAATGTATGAAGAGAGATTATTGTCAGAGACTTCATAGGGATAGACATTAGTGCTGAAAATACTGTGAAGAATCTTATAGGTAGGATCAAGGTGCTTGACATGGAGTATATTCTTTGTATTCCTAGGAATTGTGGCACCATTGCACAATGCTCGAGTAACTTTTCCCCATACACCGAGACCATTCATGTTTCGATTAGATACGGGTATTCCAGTAGATTCTATGTCAATCAATCTGCCTATCAGTCTTGGCGTGATGCATTTGTCCCGATTTATGACTGCGACTGAGATGAGAGGAGGATCCTTTTCAACATTGTAAACAAGTCTTAGAAATTGATGTACCAGATTTTGTTGAAATGTTCCACCAAGATTCATAACATTGTCCCACCCGATTTGTTTCAAGAGGTTGATAATCTTAAACGATTCAATGCTCTTTCTATGGATTGCTCGTTCCGCCACAAGGTTGATGTTAAACAGGGAAGAAGAGGCTGTCGCATTCTGCTTACCTTTCTTGTTCAAAATTGAGGTGCTTCAAGGAAGAGCTGACAAATGTTTTTCTTTGGTCATCTTAGAAGAGGATGAATAGATGTGAGTCTAAGTCTGAGATCAGATGTACTTTCTTTTGTTCTTCAGATAACATGGTTATAGATACCGTCGATAGTCCCGAATTTTGAGTTTCGCTCAGGAGTTTGGGAGAAGATTGACCGCCTCGACGCTTCGGCTACCCAAAAGAACGTCGATGATATCGACACTTTGTCGATATGAAGATATTTAAAATGACCAATCGACAGTTATATCGAAAGTGAGTGTGTGTGTGTGTGTGTCTATATATATATATATATATATATATATATATATATATATATATATATTATATTTTTAGCATTCAGATGACTTCTCAAGTATACTTTTAGATTTTCAAGGAGTCAACTATACAGGCAAAATTTTATACAATCATTGTATATACAGAAATATAAACATTTGAATGTTTATATACAAAAAAAAAATAGAGGTCTGGAACCTCAGATATATCATTTTGAGCTCAGCAAAATTGCATTATTTCAGCAAATATCCATATATAGATGTATGACCTGGACTTGTTCCTTTTTCTACTTGATTTTTTAGGGTATATGAAAGTTAATCATTAGACAGTTCAGTTTTTATTTTACTACCCATTGTGAGACAGATTTCTTCCTTCTGTCCTTTTCTTTAAGTGGTGATGGATAAGTGTTTCTCCTAAGTGGACTTTTATCATTCAGTGTTTCCCTGATCGGTTTGAATTTTTCAATGTGATTTCGATCAGAGTTATGTGAGGTCCATCTTGGTGCCAAGCATTCAAACTTATAATGACCCACATCACCACATAAATGAAAAACTGGAGAAATTCCCATATTGCTACCTGAAGCAGCCAGTTTTGTTGGAGCTTTACTTTCAATTTTCTTTTTAATTTTCTCATACCGTAGGCCACTCTTGTCTCTTCCTTGTCTTCCCATCCCTAATAACTTTTTTAGCTTCTCACTACTTTGGGAAAATTTGTAGTTAATTTCAGCAACTCTCCTGGATTTTTCTAAGTCAATGTTGAGTGAGTGATTCTGATCATTCTTGAGTTGCACATTATCATCTCTTAACAATTCAGCCTGGTTCATAAGTTTTGATAATTCTATTTTTAGGGATAGGTTTTCTCTTTCTAACTTATCATTGTTTGAATGATATTGTTGCAAATCATTGACTAAATGTGTGTTAATTTCCAAGGTTTTGTCAAAGTCATTCTACAACAATTTCTTTTTGTTTTCAGACATATTAAGTCTTTTAAGGATATGGATGCTATGAATATACAGTTGATTATAAGCATCTTACAACTTATCCTTTTCAACTTCTTCTTCCATCAGTTTCCTCATTCTCAGATGAAGATGATTCAGTAGGTTGCTATTCCTTTTCAGATTCAGTTGGAATGATCGAAGCAGTGGAGATCATAAGTATTTTTAAAGATTTTCCATCTCCATCACTTCCTGAGTCGATTGATTCTGAATTTGACTCTTCCGTATCATCCCACGTGGCAGCCATTACCTTGCACTTGATTTTTCTGTTTGAGCATTCGGTAGATGGGTGTCCATACTCTCGACAAGTGTAACATTATGGTTCTTTGGTTCTTTTCCCAAACTTACCTATAGAAGGTTGTTGAGGGTCAAATATTGCATATTAGACCCTAGTTATTACCTGTATTTACGAACATGATACTATGTAATGGCCTAATTTAATCGTATTTGTAATGCAAGGTGTATTTACGAGCCTGGACCGAAAAGGATGTTAAATACACGGATTTAACACTCAGGAATCACCAAGGCAATGGATGGGACCCCAGGAGACCAAGATAGACGGATATACATGCCGAAAATCTGATAAAAGCGAGAAACGGAAGCTCAGTGGCCTGAAAATTGGCCAGAATGAAAGATCACGGGATTTCCATCATCTGTTCAGCTCGAAACTTCATGCATGGCCTAAGGACCATAAATGAACCGTACACGTCAAAAATCAGCTATTAAATTGTTGTGGAAGTAGCCCAATGGTCATATCAGCTCATGAATTATCAATTTAGGGCCCACCTGATATCTGGATATGCTTCAAAATTGGTCTGAACAGCTTAAATGAGGTAAAAAAATAGATGGTCGGAGTAGATTTCTCATGGCCATCACTGTGGATCCCATGCATATGGTGTATATACATAATATATCCGCACCTGAGGTGTGCTGGACTACATGGCTTGGTCAAACAAGTGTTTGACCGAGAAAATCCACGAAAAGAAAGAAATCTGCTCTTTCCTTCCTTTTATCCCGAGATAACCAAACGAAGGGCGTCAGCGGATGGGTTTTGTGGGCCACAATCTCAATCTACATGATCAATCTGGACCGTTCAGTAGAACCATACAACTGGTGTAACTTAGACCACGAAAACGATGCCAAAAATATGAACAGAAATCACCCTTGCCATAGTAAACATCTGAGCCATCACCGTGTGATTGTCTTGGTGGACCACGACCATAGAGAATCAAAACACCCCCTCCTTCACTAATATCTCCTAACAGAACTAATGGATAGGGTGGATTTCTCAGACGTTAGAGTATGTGGACCCCACTGATACCACCGATCCAGCTCGTTCGCATAGATTTGCAAACAGTAGAGAAGCCGGACGTCGCCCTGCCCTTTTCGGCTGTTGTGTGATCTCGATCAGCATCGAATCGATGATCCAGACCGTTCATTGAGATCAGGGGCCATGTCCGTTCGGACCCTAGGTGTGCATTCGTGGACATCTACACGTAGATGTACGTGTTTCTGAGCAGAAACACTTCGACATTGATGGACGGGACCTGTTTTGCAAGATGGTGGACCTTATGGATGACTCAGATCATCCATCAGGTTAGGGGATCTGTTGGGAATGGGCCACGAATGTAGAAGGTTTGAAAGGAAAAAGAAAATGGAAAGTATTTCGTTGAAATCCTGAAAATAATGGGATTTCCCATTGCGCACGCAAATGGGCAGCCTTCCGTTGCAACTCGATGTGGCCACCCCTATGATCGGACTGGGAAATCCAATCCATCTATCATGATCAAAGGACCGGTTCAACCCCAACCTTATTTGTTTCGCACTCAGAAAATACCCACTAGGCAAGTAAATCAGTCTACAATTGGATCCACGGCACTGTTGCTGCGTAAGCCTCTCACCGCCTACTTCTGCATAGATTCCACTGACTCCTACCATTCTTCACCGCCTCTACAGCGTAGAGAGGCTCTCCACCATCCTGCTTATTGCCTATAAGAAAGAAAGAAATGTGAGATAAGGGGGATCCATCAGTTGGGGATGTCTACACAAGAAAGAGAGATAGTTAAAGTTTTTTATTTTTATTTATTTCTTATATTTTTGTTTATGTTTTTAAGAGATTCTACCTTCTCCATGTGTGGCTAAACCTCTTAGCTAGGGCTAAGAGGTGAATCTTGTAGTGTGATGGGGGAGACTTTGCTTATGCCTTTTGTTTATACTGAACTGATGTTGATTGTCATTTAACTAAGGGAATATTTCTAGTTTTTAATGGTCTGTTGTGACTGAAATTACAATGGGTCTACGATAGCTTAGAGCATGTTCTTTTCCTATTTATGTTTATGACATCAGGAAACCCTATTGTTCACCATCGTCTCCTGGGCATGGTTGGATGATGGTACCCTTTTTAACCTTCATACATTGTTGATTGGTTAATAATTAGCTTAATTCTGTTGTTTACTTTGTCTCCTAGGCATGGTTTAGTGATGAAATCCATTCTAATTCATACACCTTTCATCTTTTTAAAACTATATCAAGTAAGTTTAATTAAATTTTTTTGGTTACATTCTTCAACTGGATGAAGATGGGACTCTAAGTTTAGTTGAATTTTTTATGCAGGTATAAGATCTCCCTGATCACTACAAGTGGATGCTCTGAATCCCTAGTTTCTTACCTCTAATTTCTCCTAAGTTTTAGATAATTATTTCTTAAATTCTATTTGATTTAGATTACATCTTAGCCTAGTTCTAGTTCTACTTAGTTTTAGATAACGTACAGGTATCAGTCCCTTGGGATTCAACCTCGGTCCCACTGAGTCTATTACTACATCACAACCTTACACTTGGAGAGTGAGCAAGTTTTTGGCACTGTTATCGGGGACTGACGGCTACGTATTTTTAAAATTAATTGGTTTTGGAATTAGGTTAAGATTAGGATTTTTCTAACTTGTTTCCTGAGATAGGTTTCTAAATAGGTAATTTCTTGCTTAATTTCTTCCTTTCTATTTCTAAATTAGGATTTGTCTTCCTTTTTAGCAAGCTTTTAATTCTAACTCCTTTAGAATATAACTGCGTTTCTTATTTTATTTCTAGAATTTTTCTATTTATAGACTTCTGTTTAGAAACTACCCTTCCTATTTTATAGGCTTTTAAGATAGAAACTTCTAATTCGGTAAGCTCTTTCTAACCTCTACTATCTATTTTTAAGATCTCTTTTATTAAGTTACTTTCTAGTCTAGGCCTTTCCTAATTTATTTTAGAAATTTTCTACTCCATTCTTTTTAGGAATTTTGTCTTTTTCTAACTTGTTTTGTTTTGTTTTGTTTTGCAGGTTTTTTTTAAGGGACTCCAATTTGGTAACTTCTCTCCAAACCCTCTCTTTCCTTCTAGATTTCTATTTATTAATATTAAGTTTAGAACTTGATTGAGGGTTGTGAGTGTTTCATGCCCAATTGGGCTTGTGACAACACTTGACGTCTCTTGACTGAAGGAGGATTAGTTGAGGGGTTAACTGTCCATCGCAAGACTAGACACTGCTTGAATTCTCCTGAGTTAATTGAGGTTATGACTACTAATTAACCTCAAGCACTACCCCAACCTAGGGTTGAGGAAGTACAAGCTGAGAATGAGGTGCATCAAGCACCCCTCGCCTCATACTTTATGAGACTATTTACAACCAGCGGGGGTGAGTATGTACTCATACATGATTTTTTCTAAAAATACAGGACAGATGGACATCAAGCTAGGGGTTATCCAACTACTTCCTAAGTTCCATGGGCTTGAATCTGAAGAATCGAATCTACATCTGAAAGAGTTTGACGAGATTATAGCCACCTTATACTTTTTGAATGTATCTAAGGATACAATTAGGCTGAAACTCTTTTCATTTTCCTTGAAAGAGAAGGCTAAGACGTGATTATATTTACTATGTCCTAGATCCATCGGCACATGGAATGATATGTAGAGGGAATTCATTAAGAAAAATTTCCCACATCATAAAACGATTACCCTTAGAAAAGCAATCATGAACTTTGCCCAAAAGGAAGATGCAACATTCTTCCAACGATGGAAAAGGTTCAAGGATTTGGTCAGTTCATGCCCACAACACGACTTTGAAACGTGGCACATTACAAATTTTTTCTACGATGGACTGACATCTTCCATGCGCCAAATGGTCGAGACAATGTGTAATGGAGAATTCATTAATAAAAATATTGACGAGATATGAGATTACCTCGATAGTCTCACTGAAAAAATACAATCATGGGACTATTACCCAAATTCGAACACCACGTCTAGGCCGACTCAATCTAAGGAGAAATAAGGATTATATCTCTTGAAAAAATAGGATGACTTCAAGTATAAAGTGACTACGCTCATAAGAAAATTCAAGGCCACGGAAGGGAAGAAGGATAAGGTTAATGAAAGTATTTGCGACGTCTGTGATTGCAACATTCATACAACTAAAATTGTCCTACAATACCTGCCTTTCAAGAAGTATTGAATGAACAATCCAATGCCGTAAATAACTATTAAAGACCTTTCAATGGACCAACCTCTAACACGTATAATCTTGGTTGGAAAAATCATCCTAATTTTAGTTGGAGGAATGGACAAACTGATAGCCCTCAAGGTTTCTTCAATCAAAATCCAAATCAAGGGAAACCTCAAGAAGAATCTGTTCAAAATTCCTTAAAAGAGCTGGCTCAAGCAATGCGAGGATTTACAAATTTTATACAAAAGATGGATTCACGTATGACAGTTATAGAAAAGGGGATGCTTCCTGGACAATCACTCTCCAATCTTAAACTGCAATACGAGATAAGTGATCCCAGCTCTTCAAATCAAATAGAACATGTTAAATCCATCACCACTCTTAGGAGTGAGAAGACTATTGATAAAACTCTTCTGGTTAGGCCTGAAAAGCCTCAAGAACTAAAAGACAACAATAATGATGGATCTAGTGATGCCCCACTAAAATTAGAACCAGAACTTCTAGAAAAGCCAGTTGCTCGATTTCTCCAACGGTTAGTTGCACCAAAACCTCTCTCTAACTCTCAGGATATCTAGAGGTGTTGAAACGAGTGAAAGTCAACATTCCTCTACTAATGTCATAAAACAGATACCTTCATATGCCAAATTCTTGAAGGACCTATGCACAACCAAATGAAGGCAAAGTGTTCAAAAGAAGATTTTCTTGATTGAGAAAGTAAGTGTCATCCTAAAATAAGATGCGTCGCAGAAATTCAAAGATCCCAGTAGCCCAACCATATCATGTGTAATAAAAAACTATCGAATTGATCATGCACTTCTTAACCTAAGAGCGAGCATTAATGTAATTCCTTACTCGGTATACAAACAGTTAGGTTTGAGTGAAGTAAAACCCACGCGGACCACACTATAACATGCTGATCGCACTATTCGTGTACCAAGAGAGATAATTGAGGATGTGTTGGTCCAGGTCGATAGATTTTACTACCTTGTAGATTTTATCATCCTAGATACTGAACCCATCAATAACATGAGCACTCAGATTCCCGTCATTCTTGGTCACCCATTCCTTGCCACTTCAAATGTAATTATCAATTATAGGAATGGTGTCATGACTATGTCTTTTAAAAATTTGACATTGGAGTCAAACATCTTTTTTAATAACGACAGCAACTCAGAGGATGATGACGATTTGAGACGTGTCATGCTTGATACTGCATTGATACTTGAAGTTAACTGGTGGAGGCCATAATTTAAAGAATTATCCTAAACTGATGTAGTGCCTCTACTGTCTAACCTCAAGGCGCAGAAGCTTGACCTAAAACCTTTGCCCTCTGATTTGAAATATGTCTATTTAGGTCAAGATGACACATACCCGGTGGTGATCTCTACCCACCTGGAGAAAAAATAGGAGAGTACGCTCATTTCTACTCTCATTGAACATAAAAGAGCCCTGGGATGAACGATAGAGGACCTCAAGGGAATCGTCCCCTCGATTTGTACTCACCGCATATATCTTGAGGATAATGCGAAGACTGCTCGGCAATCACAACGTAAACTAAATCCAAACATGAAAGAAGTGGTTAAGGCTGAGGTTTTTAAACTATTGGATGTGGGTATCATATACCCCATATCCGATAGTCAATGGGTGAGTCCAACTCAGGTGGTTCCTAAGAAGTCCAGGATCACCATCGTAGTCAATGCCAATAATGAACTCGTGCCAACTAAAGTTACTACTAGTTGGAGAATGTGCATTGACTATAAAAAGCTAAATACCGTCATAAGAAAGGACCACTTTCCTTTGCCCTTCATCGATCAAATCTTGGAAAGGCTAGCTGGTCATTCATATTATTATTTTCTTGACGGATATTCGAGCTACAATCAGATTGAAATCACCCCTGAGGACCAGGAAAAGATCACATTTACATGCCCTATGACACCTTTGCTTACAGAAGGATGTCATTCGAGTTATGTAATGCCTCTGCCACCTTTTAACGATGTATGATGAGTATTTTTTCTGACATGATGGGCAAATATCTAAAGGTCTTCATGGACGATTTCTCTATTTTTAGTTCATCTTTTAGCGAGTTCTTAGAGAATCTTAAATGTGTGCTGAAAAGATATGAAAAAAAGAATCTGATACTTAATTGGGAGAAGTGTCATTTCATGGTTCAGAAGGGAATTATCCTTGGGCATATCATCTCGTCCAAAGGAATCGAGGTAGATAAGGCAAAAATCGATCTTATCTCTAACCTAGCTTCACCCAAGAACATTAGAGATGTGTGATCCTTCTAAGGACATGCAGAATTTTACAGGCAATTCATAAAGGACTTTAGTCTCCTCTCTCATCCTTTATGTAATCTTCTGCAAAAGGATGCACCCTATAAGTGGACTAAGCAATGTCAGGAAGCTTTCATCAAGCTTAAGGGTATGTTAACCACTACACCTATCATGCAGCCACTTGATTAGAGCCTACCTTTTGAGCTTATGTGTGACGCTTTTGATTATGCTCTTAGAGCGGTTCTAGGCCAAAGAAAAGATAAGCGGCCTTACATCATTCATTATGCAAGTAGGACTCTAAATGCTACCTAAGTGATCTACTTAACTACGGAAAAGGAACTCTTAGTCATTGTGTTCGCTTTGGACAAATTTAGGTCCTACCTGATTGGATCCAAGATTATTATCTACACAGATCATGCAGCGCTCAAGTATCTTCTTTCTAAGAATGATTATAAGCCTCGCTTGATACGATGGATCCTTCTACTCCAAGAATTTGATTTGAAAATTAAAGATAAAAAGGGAGTAGAGAACGTAGTGGCCAATCACCTTTCTCGCCTTAATACCTCTGATTTCCTTAAGGCGACCTATATCAATGACATGTTCCCTGATGAACAACTGTTCAGAGTCTCCCATTTACCTTGGTTCACTGATATTGCTAATTATCTTGCTACAGGTTCCATACCGATACACTGGACGACACAAGATAAGAAGAAATTCTTTACCAAGGTGCGCAACATTTTCTAGGATGATCCATATTTATTTAAATATTGTCCAGACCAAATTCTAAGGAGATGTGTGCCAGACGATGAGCATCATAGTGTCATCTCCTTCTGTCATTCACAGGCTTGTGGTGGTCACTTTTCTGCTAAAAAGACCACGGCTGACTTTTATTAACCCACTATGTTCAGGGACACTGATGAGTTTTACAAGGCTTGTGAGCGTTGTTAGAAATCGAGAAATTGTCTCGTCGAAATATAATACCTTTGAATCTCATCCTTATCATTGAAGCATTTGATTGTTGGGGCATCGATTTCATGGGACCATTCCCCCAATCCTTTAAAAATTTGTATATTTTGCTCGTCGTAGATTATGTCACTAAATGGGTCGAAGTAATTCCATGCCGAAATAATGACCATTGCACGATCATTAAATTCTTAAAAGAGAACATCCTTTCTGGGTTCGGAACGCCTCGAGCCATCATTAGTGATGGAAGCTCACACTTTTGTTATAGACCATTCGAGAGCTTAATGAAGAAATACAGTATCTCTCATAAGGTGAGCACCCCATATCATCCACAGACAAGTGGACAAGCTGAGATTTTCAATAGAGAGATTAAACATATCCTAGAAAAAATAGTTAACCCTGATCATAAGGATTGGTCAACCCGATTGACCGATGCTTTATGGGCATACCGTACTGCTTTTAAAACCCCTATTGGAACGTCTCCCTTTAGACTTATCTATGGGAAGGCTTGTCACTTGCCTGTGGAGTTGGAACATAAAGTGTATTGAGCGATCAAAAATCTAAATTTCAATCTGGACAACGCTGGTTCGCTACGCAAACTTCAGTTGAATGAACTTGAAGAAATTAGAAATGACATATATGAGAACTTGAGAATTTACAAGGATAGGATGAAGGCGTTTCATGATCAACATATTCTATAGAAATCATTCACGCTAGGTCAGAAAGTCCTTTTATGTGACTCTCAACTACATCTCTTTCTAGGTAAGCTTCAATCTCGTTGGACCGACCCTTACATTATTGTTACTACTTATCCTCATGGGGTCATTGAGATAATAGATCCTGACAATGGCAAGGAGTTTAAAGTAAATGGATATCGATTAAAATCATTTGTTAAAAAATTTGATTCAGAGGACATGTCCATGCCTCTAACTGCTCCTGTTTACCAGGATTGATCTCCTAGTCTGATGGAGGTATAGGTAGGTTTATTGCTTTTATAGGATTAGGGTAGTTGCTTTATTTGTTTGGCTGAAGATGGTAAACTTAGTGCTCATGGGAGGTAACCCAGCTTTTTATTTCATTTCATTTTTCTAATTAGTTAGTTCAATGTTTGTGGGTAACATTGTTGCAAACCCTCACGAGACTACAACTCATCCACTAGGGACAACCTAGGGGTTTAAAGGCTTGTTGCATACGCTAAATGGAATCGAGAGCACCTGTGAAAGTGGTGTAGGTAGAATTTTATGTTTGTTATTTTTGTTTTGCTTCTATTTATTTTTCTCTTGTGCTGACCCGTGCTTACGTAGAAATCTTTGAAAAGTATCTCTCTCAATTCGTTATCCAGGTACTATCTTTCCATCACTCCTCTTGTACTTTCATTGTCCCATGTGCATTACATGTTTATATCTATTACATTGAGGACAATGTAGATTTGAGGTTGGGGGTGGGAGGTTAGGAAACTTAATCAACATTTTCTTGGTCTTGAGCAAAAAAAAAATTTAATTTTTCTAGAATTTCCTATGACCTTGAATTGGTTTTAACGGCCATCTAGGGCATTAGAATTTCAAGATTCATGCTGTTGATAATTTATGACTCTTGGATTCAGTATTTGTTAGATTTCATAGTTAAGTTAAAATTGGTAATCCAAAATTAGAAGTTGTAAACATTGATTAAGTCATGATTTCACATGTCACATCTCGCTTTCGCATTAAGGTTTCAGTTTGATATTGAAGGATTAACTTGGTAATCACTAAGCATGTAAGGAACCAGCGTGGAAAATTTTCCCGTCATGATCAATTGTAAAAAAAAAAAAAAAAAAAAAAAAAACACGGATACCTTTGGAAAGGGTTGGGTGAATAATCTTCACCATGGGTTTACTCCCTATAGGTGTAGATTTAATTCCCCATGGATGATATGTGACAAAAAGAGTTAAGTGTACAGTCTTTACCATAGGTTTGCTCCCTATAGGTAAGGACTTGATTCCCCTCCTTGGTGTTACTTTTAATAGAAAAAAAAAACTAGAAGAAGAAAAAGAATGATTTATAAGGCACATTTTAGTTTAGATTTTGGGTGTCCTAAATGCTTTTGTGGTTACTAATGATATCCTGAAATAGAGAAGTAAATGATGGTAAGTCGAGATTAGACTTTACACCCAGGGAACTCAATGTTTAGAATTTCAATGATTGATGGATTAATACTTTGAACTTGACTGTGAAGTTTACTGTGCGCTCGAGTCCAGGAGATAGTAATGCCCAACATTCATGAATTATAGCATTCTAAGATCTGGATTGTTTTTCAAAATTCACTCGAGTTCATAAAAATTGTCCTATAATTTTCAACTTATTTTTTGCATACTTTGTTTAGGACTAGCAAAATGCTGGTTGGGGCTGTGTTAAGGGTTAAATATTGCATATTAAACCCCAGTTATTACCTGTATATACGAACATGATACTGTGTAATTGCCCAATTTAATCGTATTTATGATGTAAGGTGTATTTACGAGTCTGGACTGAAAAGGATGTTAAAATCATGGATTTAATGCTCAGGAATCACCAAGGCAATGGACGGGACACCAGGAGACCAAGATCGACAGATATACATGGCAAAAATCCGATAAAACTGAGAAACTGAAGCTCAATTGGCCTGAAAGTCGGCCAGAATGAAAGATCACGGCGTTTCCATCATCTGTTCGACTTGAAACTTCATGCATAGCCTGAGGACCATAAATGAACCGTACACGTCAAAAATCAGCCATTGGATTATTGTGGAAGTGGCCTAACGGTTAGATCATCTCATAAATTATCAATCTAGGGCCCAAAATTGGTCCGAACAGCTTAAATGAGGTAACAAAATTGATGGTTGAAGTAGATTTCACATGGCCATCACTGTGGATCCTATGCATATGGTGTATATACATAATATATCTGCACCTGAGGTGCGTTGGACTACATGGCTTGGTCAAACAAGTGTTTGACGGAGAAAATCCACGAAAAGAAAGAAATCTGCTCTTTCCTTCCTTTTATCCCAAGATAATTGAACGCAGGGCGTCGGCGGATGGGTTTTGTGGGCCACAATCTCAATCTATATGATCAATATAGACCGTTCAGTAGAACCATACAAATGGTCTAACCTAGACCATGAAAACGATGCCAAAAATATGAACAGAATTGCCCTCGCTATAGTAAACATCTGAAGCATCACCGTGTGATTGTCTTGGTGAACCTCGACCATAGAGAATCAAAACACCCCCTCCTTCACTAATATCTCTTAACAGAACTAATGGACGGGGTGGATTTCTCAGACGTTAGAGTGTGTGGACCCCACTGACACCACCGATCTGGCTCGTTCGCATAGATTTACAGACAGCAGAGAAGCTGGACATCGTCCGGCCCTTTTCGGCTGTTGTGTGATCTCGGTCAGCGTCGGACCGATGATCCAGATCGTTCATTGAGATAAGAGGCCACATCTGTTCAGACCCTAGGTGTGCATTCGTGGACATCTAAATGTAGATGTACGTGTTTCTCAGCAGAAACACTTCTACATTGATGGACGGAACTTGTTTTGCAAGATGGTGGACCTCACGAATGACTCAGATCATCCATCGGGTTAGGGGATCTATTGGGAATGGGCCACGAATGGAGAAGGTTTGAAAGGAAAAAGAAAATGGAAAGTATTTCATTGAAATCTCGGAACCAATGGGATTTCCCATTACGCACGCAAATGAGCAGCCTTCCGTTACGACTCGATGTGGCCCACCCCTGTGATCGGACTGGGCAATCCAATCCATCTATCATGTTCAGAGGACCGGTTCAGCCCCAACCTTGTTTGTTTCGCACTCAGAAAACACCCACCGGGCAACTAAATTGGATCCACGACACTGTTGCTGTGTAAGCCTCTCACCGCCTTCTGCTGTGTAGCTTTCACCGACTCCTACCATTCTTCACCGCCTCTACCGCGTAGAGAGGCTCTCCACCATCCTGCTTACTGCCTATAAGAAAGAAAGAAACGTGAGAGAAGGGGGATCCATCAGTTGGGGATGTCTACATAAGAAAGAGAGATAGTTAGAGTTTTTTATTTTTATTTATTTCTTATGTTTTTGTTTATGTTTTTAAGAGATTCTACCTTCTCCATGTGTGGCTAAACCTCTTGGCTAGGGCTAAGAGGTAAATCTTGTAGTGTGATGGGGGAGACTTTGCTTATGCCTTTTGTTTATACTAAATTGATGTTGATTGTCGTTTAATTAAGGGAATGTTTTTAGTTTTTAATGGTCTGTTGTGACTGAAATTACAATGGGTCTAAGATAGCAAGGAGCATGTTCTTTTCATTTTTATGTTTATGACGTCAGGAAGCCCTGTTGTTCACCATCGTCTCCTGGGCATAGTCAGATGATGGTACCCTTCTTAACTTTCACACATTGTTGATTAGTTGATAAGTAGTTTAATTCTGTTGTTTACTTTGTCTCCTGGGCATGGTTTGGTGATGGAATCCATTCTAATTCATACACCTTTCATCTCTTTAAAACTATATCAAGTAAGTTCAATTAAATTTTCATAGTTACATTCTTCAACTGGATGAAGATGGGACTCTAAGTTCAGTTAAATTTTTGATGCAGGCATAAGATCTCCCTGATCACTACAAGTGGATCCTCTGAATCCTTAGTTTCTTACCTCTGATTTCTCCTAAGTTTTAGATAATTATTTCACAATTATTCCTTAAATTCTATTGATTTAGATTACATCTTAGCCTAGTTCTAGTTTACTTAGTTTCAGATAACGTACAGGTATCAGTCCCTTGGGATTCGACTTCGGTCTCACCGAGACTATTACTACATCACAACCCTACACTTAGGGAGTGAACAAAGATTTGTCACCCACCTTCCTACCTCGAGAGGGACGGCTGTGATTCTTTTGAAAGAATCTTCTGAATCTCTATGCTAGCAAAGCCACTTCCTCATATTCATTTTCCTTTTCACTCTCACTGACCTCATGTTTTATTTTTCTAGAAGTTTTTAGGACAGTGTTTTTGGATTTTTGGGATTAAGTGAAGTGTAGTTCAAAAGTTTGTAAAGAACCTACCAATTCTTCTACTTTCATCTTATCAATATTTCTACACTCCTCAATTGTTGTTACTTTAGGATTAAATCGTTCCGTTAGAGATCTTAAGATTTTCCTACATATTTTTGGTACCGGAACTTTTTCTCTCAATCCACCCATAGAGTTGTAAATGATGTTCAACTTGGTGAAAAACTCCATAAATGTCTCATGCTCTTCCATCCTGAGATTTTTGAACTATGAAGTCAGAAGTTGTAGTTTAGACCTCTTCACAGTGCTTGTGCCTTCATGGGTTGTTTCCAGTAAATCCCATGCTTCCTTAGATGTCTCACACATACTTATCTGATTGAATATATCCTGTGACATAGCACGGTAGATGGCGTTCATTGCTTTTACTTCAGTAGTTCATTTTTCTTTATCGAACGTCGTCTACTTTTCTTTGGGTTTGGGTTTAGTGATGGTAGTGTCACACTCAAGTACGATCTCTTCAGATGGTAACACATAACCCTTTTCAACAACATCCCAAACATCATAATCCAAAGATCTTAGGAAGTAGTGCATTCTAGCCTTCCAGTATGCATAATTTGAACCATCAAATACTGGAGGTCTAGTGACTGATGAGCCCTCTCCTTTGGCCATATTCCTAAACTTTATTCAAGATCACTCTCTAAGTGGTGAAGCACTTAAAGAGAGACCCGCTCCGATACCAATTGAAATAGCGATGAAGACAGCTTGAGTTGAAGTCGAAATATGCTAATATATCCTAGAGGGGGGTGAATAGGACTTTTTAAAGTTTTATAATATATTTAAAATTCCTATTGCATTAATCCTATCAGATAGACAATTAACAGGATTACTCAAATGTAACTCTACTGGCTTCCAAGCCTTATAGAGGATCCAATCACAAACACCTTGAAAGATAAACAAATTACAAATAAGATTGTGATGGACATGACTGTGTGTGTGTGTGTATTAGGTGTGATCTCAGACAATCAGATATAAAAATATATAAGGAAATCACATAAATGAAAGACAATAACAATCACAAACACAGTCATTTTTATAGTGGTTCGACTACTTGTCTACTCTACTCCTAGCTGCCGCACTCATCTCTTAAGTGTACCGAATTTCACTAAGGAAGTTTCCTAGGATTCACCTCAAACCTAAGGTTTTAAGTTAAGTTCACCTTCAACCTTTACATAGAATTTTCTACTCGGTTCACCTCTAACCCTGGAGTTTTACTGGTTCACTCCTAACCAGATATTTATGCTCTCCATAGATCAAGGGTCCACATAACACACCCGGATGTTTATGCTCTCCATAGAGCAAGGGTCCACATAATGCACCCACTACGTACACTCTCGCCGGAGGCCTCCTATGAGGACTTCAAAGGCATGAGCAATACTCAAGATCGAATCCTAAAAAGGAATGATCACAAGTGTCCTCTGAACTCTAGATACTTACAGATAAGTTGATGAGTCTCATTTAGTGCAATGACGAAGATCTCCTCCTTGTTGTTGAAGAGTTTTCGGTTCCCTTGATCCACAACACAAAAGATGTACCAGTACTTGGCTTTGGGTTGGGTCAAGATAAGGATGAAAATCCACTCTCTTAGAATTTTCCTATAAGGAAGATAGAGTGATTCCCGTCATCTATTCATTCAAGGCATTCCAACTTAATGATATGCTATTGAGATAATTGCTGGAGGATCCTTGAATGTGGAAGTTCATTTCCCAATCCACTCTATTGAATGTCAATAAATGAGAGTGGATTGGAAGATGAACTTCCATGAGACAAAGGGCTTTGGGTATATGATCTAAAAGTAAAACACACAAAAGCACTCTCTTCTTTCTCTACTAGCAATATATACAAGTCCTCTTTATATAGGCAAAAAGTTCCAACGGATATAAAATTGTCATATTTATGATAAAGTTCGATATCATCGAGCATATACTCTCGATGGGATCGATTGTCTGCTCGATAACACAAACTCAAATGCCATATGCTTTTGAAACCCTTTATCAGCTGGTCGATGGGATCGATACTGGTATCGATGTCATCGGATTTCAAACTCTGATTCCATCGATATTGGGATCGATCTATCGACATTTGAAGCATGAGAGAGACTAACCTTGAAATATTTCAAGTTTTTAGGATATGATCGGGGAACAATCGATGTCATCGAAATTTGTATATCGATGATATCGGAGGCCGTGTCGATGGGAACGATAAATTGTATAGATTTACCTATAAGCTCGCTGGATAGTTTGTGTCCAGTCTCGATCCAATCGACTAGACCTCGATAGCATCGACATAAGAATATCAATTTCCTCAAGTGGTCCCTGATCAAAGTTAAAAGCAACCTGAAATATTTACTGGAAGAAATGCGCGCCCACTATCGATATGATCAATGGCCTTCCGATATGATCGATATTTGAATTCAAACTGAATCAGGAAAGACATCGATATATCGAAGTACATAGTGATTTTCTTGAAAAAAGTAAGGGCGCCAAAAATCTGCTTGTCGATATTATCGAGCCACTTCTGATAGGCTCAATTTTTGAATATCGATGATATTGATGGGTGTATCGATATATCGATAAATCCGTCCAGATGAGTATGCGATGCTGGACACTTTTATTCCTCTTATCGATAGTATCGATCAAGTGTCGAGGACATCGACAGCGCATATCGATCATATTGAAATGTGTATCGATACAATCGACAGGGCAAGCAAACTTAGAGATTTTTTGATGTTTGAAAAAACTCACTTATCCAAAAACTCTCATATATTTTATCTTATTTTTTAAGGGTTTTAATCACTTGGTGTTTTGGGACATGAGATGTGAGGCTATGATTTACTTATGGCGAGCTTCCACACATCCGGTTGAGACAGGCGCTTGAATAGATCTTCATATGAGGCTCTGCAGTCCGACTGACTCAACACACACAGTAATTGACAAATCATGGCACTAGCAGGTACACTTTCAGAACCTCAGTAGCCAGAGGTTTCCATCCAAGCGGTGATCTAATTGGATATGGAAGAAAGAGTCGTAGCCCAAGATTTCAACCTTTACGTGGAAATTATTACAAGAAGCAATTCTTGTGGACGTCAGGGTTCAAGTTAAGGGTGTTTTGCTGACTTCCTGCTACAATTGTTGTGTTGAATGCCTAGAAGATCGTCCTACTAGTGAGTCCATCGCTCATCTCTTTCTTAAAGGGAAGCAGGCCTCCTTCATTTGGCAGCATTTTAGTGCTCTATTTGGCATCCCCTGCATTCTCCAACAGTCTTTTAAGCAAAGATTCCTACAATGGAAGAGATCCGCAGCCCCAGGTATGGCATCCTCCCTCGTGCGCAACATCCTCCCCATACAAATTTTGTGAGAGATTTGGAAAGCCAGAAACATAGCAAGGTTTGACAGAATTCCCATGAAGACAGCCAATATCATTGCCCATATCAAAGGTCACGCTTTCAGTCAAGCCAACGGCAACTCCTTGCTAGGCCCGCCTCTCTTGCAGTCTAGGTATGGCTTGGGGCCTACAAGGTCTTCCAACTGCTTCCTACGTTATGATATTATAAAATGGGCTAAGCCAGCTTCGGGCTAGGTCAAGCTGAACATTGACGGCTTGGCGAGAGGTAACCTGGGCCTATCGAGTGGAGGAGGGGTGTGCAGGAGTGACAAAGGTGGGTTCCAATAACGTACCGGAACTCCGCGCGATCCATGATGGCCTGGCCTTGTGTCTGAAGAGAGGGCTAGTCAAGATTGAGGTGGAATCAAACTCCAAAGTCATAGTTGATCTTCTAGTGGGGAAGTCGAGTATTGCCTGGTGCTGGAAACCGTGGGTCTCTAGGATCGTGAGGATGTCTTGAAGTGCCTTTGTCTCCTTCAACCTTATCAGGCATGAAGGTAACAACCTGACTAATGGGATGGGCTGAGAAGGGAGTAGCGGCCAATCCTTCTCTCCTCTATCAGTTGAAGGACCTGCCAGTGGAGGTGAGGGGCAGGATCTTCCTGGATAAAGTTAGTTTGGGCAATATTAGAACAATTCAGACAACAGCTTAGGGGTTTTCTTTTGTTTTCTCCTCATTGCACACCCTGTATGTTGGAGGGGTTTTAGCGTTGGTGGATACTTAGTTTAGAGAAGGATAGGAGGGTCTAGTCGGGGGCGGCCATCCCAAATTTACATGTACATTCCCCTATTTTGAAATGGTAAAAGCTTCTTTCTAAAAAAATTAAAATAAAAAATAAAAAAAGGCTTATCCCATTATATTACACGTCACTCAATAGAAAATAATAGACCAAGCTTAGACCTACTTGGTTGGCCCATGGCTCAGGCTTAGGTCTAATATGCATGCCATGGGTAATTTTCGAGTTAGGGCCTAAAATGACTTTATATATACATGAGTTATATCCCACTAATATTCCATTCCAATTAGGGGTGTACATCCAGTCGAACCGAATCAAGCTGGCCTCAGCTCAACTCGGATCAACCACTAGCTGACCTCAGCTCGAACTTGGGTCGACTCGATCCTCTAGCTTGATTGGCCAGGTTAGCTCGATTCGGTCAGTAGCTCGAGCCAGTTCAAGCCAAGTTCACCTTTGCAACATTTCCACAAGCACCTAGACTGCACCTTCAAAATTCCACTGTATGGGAAACAACATCAATGGTTTTACAGGTATTTTATCAAACGCCTTCTAAGCAACATAAAAACCAAGAAAAATGGGCATTTGTTTCATGTACATACCTTCCTTCCCACAAGCCACGCCACCTGCCATACTTCATTGAGTCATTTCATGAAACATTGGGTGAGCAACATCAATATCAAAGTAACCGAGTCACTGAACTAGTTCGATCTAAGTTCGATTCGAGTTGGGTTCGATCCGAGTCGAGTCGAGCTGGGGCCAGCTCGAACTCGGCTCAAACTCATTTTCGAGCTAAAAAAATTAGCTCAAACTTAGCTTCGAATCGAGCTTTTTCGAGTCTAGTTGAGCAAGTTAACTGAGCTAGCTCGGTTCGTGTACACCTCTAATTCCAATATTTGGTTATGCAACTACATCTTGAATTTAGACCGATGCTTTCATTCTATCGAGCACTTTGTATCTGCACCTTAACATCTCTACTATATAACTTCATTAGCTTTGGACATTTTTTCCCATGCATTTAGTATATGAAACATTGGTTGAGAGTGTCATAAAAATATAGACACTCAACAAGGAATTATTAGGATTTTATAGTAACACATATGGCATGGATTGTACCCACTTCCATTCATTTCATTTAATGCATGTGGCAACAATTCTATTTGGTGAGATCATGGTATAAACTCTAAGTGGGGTCATCCTAATAACTATGTGACATCCAGTCTGTACATCTCTTGCATAAGCTCAGGTAAATCGCCTAAACCACGGCAAGAGAAACAGGAAGATGGGTTGCCTACCATTCCCTTTTTTCTCTCTTTCTTTCTTTACAGCACTCGCACATTTTCCCGTGCCTCTCTCTCATCATTTCTCTCTTTCTTAATAGCTCTCCCCTTTCTCCTCGTCAATCCTCATGCATCCCAATGATGTTTGTCAAACATCAAAACCATGCATTCAATGGGTCCCCTTTGGCTAATGGGATATCGCAAAAATCAGTTGTATACGAAATTCAAGTGGACCATACCAGCTAAAACCATGTGAAGACATACCTAAAACATATAAAAATACTTTGTGAAGCCACCTGAGTTTTGGATGTAGCTAAAACTTGGTCTAACTCCTTATCCACGTGGGACACACACAATGGATGGTCTGGATTAGTAAATCATGTCTTAATGGGCCCAATAAATGATTGTGAATATTTTAATGGGAGGTAACCCCTCTCAACTGTTATATGTGGTGTGGCTCACCCACGTCATGGATTGACTTGATTTTTAAGCCTGTGACCCACATTGGAATGATGCATATGACTGATGGGTAGATGTTCGACACACATCATGGGGGGGCCCACACAACTTGACCTCATGGGAAGTTCCCATGAGGTCAACCTCATAATATATATATATGTGTGTGTGTGTGTGTGTGTGTGTGTGTGTGTGTGTGTGTGTGTACACAATAGTTGAGAGGGGCCTACCACCCAATAAAACATTCTTGATCATTTATTGGGCCCACTAAGATGTGGTTCACAAAGCTAGTTCATCCATTGTGTGTGTCCCACTTGGATGATGGGTTGGACCAAGTTTCAGCCACCACTAAAACTTAGGTGGGCACTGCCATGTATTTTTATGTGTTTTAGGCATGTCTTCACATGGTTTTAAATGGCATGGCCCACCTGAGTTCCGTATATGGCTGATTTTTAGAATATCTCATAACCTAAAAGGGATCCATCAAATGCATGGTGTTGATGTTCGATACACATCATGGTGGGGTCTACATAGCTCAACCTCATGGGAAGTTCCCACGAGGTCCCCATATATATATATATATATATATATATATATATATATATATATATATATAGACAGACAAACACACACACACACGGTCGAGCTCATGGGAACTTCCCATGAGGTCAAGTTATGTGGGCCCCACCATCATGGGTGTTGAAAATCTACCCCATCAATCAGATGCACCATTCCATGTTGGGCCTTGGGCTTAAAAATCAAGTCAATCCATAACTTGTGTGGGCCACACCACATACAAAACTTGAGAGAGGTTACCCTCCTTTAAAACATTCATAATCATTTGTTGGGCCCACTGAGATGTGGTTCACAAATCTAGCCCATCCATTATGTGTGTCCCACTTAGAAGAGGGGTCAGACTAAGTTTCAGATGCATCAAAAATTTCAAGTGGGCCCCACCAAGTGCTTTTATATGTTTGAGGCATGTCTTCACATGATTTTAGATGGTATGGTCCACTTGAGTTCCGTATATGGCTGATTTTTAGGATATCCCATAATTTAAAGGGGACCCATCAAATGCACGGTGTTAATGGTCGACACGCATCACAATGGGGCCTACATAACTCGACCTCATGGGAAGTTCCCATGAGCTTGACCGTGTGTGTGTGTATTTGATGGCTGATTGGCTGTATTTTGGGTCAATTCATTCCAGCTTGATCCTGGAGGTATTGGTTGGACAGGATCAAGTTGCTCGAGAGTAGGGATAATTTTCGCTTTTCCTATATCTCGCGCGAGGTGAATGGGCGGGCAGACGGGCTGGCCAAGGAAGGAAGCACGAAGTAAGTCAACAAATTACTCCAGGATCCGTCAGATCATCTGCGCATAGTTAAAGGCAGAATGTTTCTGGATAAAGCCGGGTTTGGATCTATTAGAATGCATCGTAGAAAATCAGTGTATAGAATATGATAGATAGGGCCCCCTTCCTTTTTCTTATGGGCCCCATCCGAATGGCCCTGTTGTATTTTAGGTTTTCTATACTATAAAGGTTCTGTTTATATATATATATATATATATATATATATATATATATATATATATATATATATATATATATATATATATATATATATATATATATATATATATTTCCATTCCATCAAGGGAAGGCTATACAAAGTTCTGCAATCTGCACAAACAAGCCAGACCCCTCACAACAAAAAGGGCGAGAAGGGCAAACAGCGTAGGGGGAAAGAAGGCCAACTATCTATAGGAAGAAAAAAAATAAATAAAATAAAAATAAACAGCCGAGCTAGGCGAGGGACCTGAGGGCACCTAACCCGGCCCTATACAAAAAGATCATACCACGGATATGTTGGGGAAGGCATATGGAATGAAGATAGATCGTAGACTGCTGAAGGCGACTCCCTTCCCGGGCCAGACCATCAGCTGGGCCATTGCCTTCTCTGAAGATGTGCACGAAAGAAAAGTCTCCCAGTCGGTGAAAATGATTAATTTTAGACAGTCAAGGATCTCACTTCCAAGGGGTTTTTGAAGGAGAAGTGAGGCAATTAATTAACAATTTGGAATCAGACTCAAAAATAACCCTGTCCAAACCCCTAACCAAACAGAGCAACATCCCGTCATGTATAGCTCGGAGTTCCGCCATATTATTAGAACCTACCCTGTAGCCAGTCGCGAAGCCAAACAGAAAATTACCGTTTTCGTTCCTACAAATGCCACCTCCACCCAAAAGGCCCGGGTTAGCCCTCACTGAACCATTAATATTTAATTTAACCTAACCTGGAGTTGGTTGCCTCCATTTCATCAAAGTAGAAGCGCTACGAATCAGACCCACAACTGAATTCCTGGCACCAGGCCCATGCTTGCAGCCAGCTACATCTTTCACATCAGTCCCAAGGATTAAATTAGCCCACCATCTCATATAAACCACCGATTTTCCAAGGCTCATCGAGGAACTGTCGAAAACTGCTTCGTTTCTGGAGTGCCAGATCTCCCACAAGATCAGGATGGGCAGCAAACATCTAACCGCAGTATGAGCAGCGCCAGGAGCTGAGGCACTTCTCCAATGGGGAAACTTGCTTACGATCGAGCTTTGAAGAAGCAGAGGGATACCGCTCAACGAGCTAAAAATAGTCCAAAGGGCCTGCGCGTGACAGCTAAAAAGAAAGAGATGGGGGATCGATTCCTGCTGGGGAGAGGCACTCATACCTTGAGGACAGCATCTGCATCTGGAAGCCAATGTCATGCCTTTTTCTTGCACTCTGTTATCAACTAGGTGCGCATTGTGAAGAGCTCTCCACATGAAGATGGAGAACTTCAGGGGGAGATTGCGTAACTAGATCCAAGGAGCCCACTGAAAAGGCGAGGAAGGGGAGCGTAGAAGCTTCCAAACCGAGCGAACGGAGAAGCTTCCAGGCGCTTCAAATGGCCAAAAGCATCTTGGCGGATCATCAGAAGTGGAGAAGCCCCCATTGATAATATCGTCTATGATATGTTGGGGAAGGATGGAGAAAACCCGCGATGGAGAGAACGGGCCTGATTGCCCCAGGACGACACTCACTTTCAGCTCCTTGAGGTCCGTGGGGACATCACAGTCGATGATGCATTAGATAGAACCCCTGTCTGACCAGAAATTTAAGTCGCCATTGCCCACCGACCACTGAACAGAATTCGAAAGAAAAGGAAGAAGGGATCGTACTTCCTTCCATAAAGGTGAAGGATTCGAAGAGGAGGGAATGCTGGCATTGGCGCGAACATCCCTGCCATATTTGCTGGTCATGAGACTTGTCCAGGGACTGAGAGAATCAGCATACTTAACAGTCCATACTAATTTCAGGCGATGAGCAACCATGACCTCATTTAGTCTTCTGATACCTTGCCCGCCCTCCTCCTCTATGGGTCTAGTAATCTGTTTCCAAGCAATCCAATGCAATTTCCTATTCCCATTAGACCAACCCCAAAAGAAATTAAAAAATCTTCTTTCCAACTTGTTGGTTATCTAGCGAGGGATATGCATTACTGACATGATGTGGATGGGAAGGCTGCTCAGGACATGCTAAATAAGCGTAACTCTACCTGCTAGAGATATCAATCTGCCAGCCCAGCCCGAGGTTCTCCTGTCCACCTTGTCTACCAAAAACTGGAAATCTGGGGATTTGACTCTGTCAGAGCATAGTAGGGCTCCCAGATAGATAATATCAGCTCTGGCTTGGTGGAAACCCAGTGTGCACTTAGTGGATCTGATCCGAGCTGGAGATAGGCACTTTGAACATGTAAATCTGCTCTTCTGGGTGCTGACTTTTTGACCGGTGACAGCCTGGAATAGAGCAAAAAACTGATTGAATTGAAGGAGGGAAGCCCTTTTTTCATTTGTGAATAGGAGAATATCATCGACGAACAGACGATGGGACGAGCTAGGGCAGCCTCGACAGATTGCAAACTGGTGGCACCCGCTACTCGCGACCATGCAATTGAGGTCGCCAAAGAAAGTCTCCATAACAATGATGCAAAGCACCGAAGAGAGGGGGTCCCCTTATCGCAAACCCCTATACGATTTGAAATAACCCCGTAAGTTCACCGTTGATGAGGATGGAGAACCAATTATTACCCCAACTCCATGATTTGGACCCATCTCTAGTTAAACCCGAACTGTAGAAGCACTTGTTTCAGGTAATCCCAACTCACCTTGTCATAAGCTTTTTCTAGATCGAGCTTGAGGATGAGGTTGCCTCCCCTAACTTTCCTGTTGATATCACGAATCATTTCTTGGGTAAGCGCTATGTTCTCTGCAATCGATCTCCCCTACATGAAAACACCTTGTTCTTGCGAAATCATCTTAGGTAATACGGAGCTTAATCTGTTTGCTAGCATCTTAGCGAAAATTTTATAAATTACATTGCATAAGCTTATGGGACAAAAATTGGCAAAACATGCCGCTGACGGGGACTTTGGGATAAGGTAGATGAGATTCAATGTGAAAGATCTAGGGAGAGAGGTCCCGGCTATTAGGTCTCTTACCGGGACCTCATAACCTATAACCTATAGCCTAAACTTATAACCTATAACCTAACCTTAACCTAAACCAAGACCTAAATGTACATCTAATCCTGATCTCAACCCCCTAACCTAAACCTAAACCTAAACTTGAAAATCCAAACCTAAACCCAATCCTGAACCCAAACCCGATTTCCTAAACCTAAACCTTAACCTATTCTCAATTTCTTAAAGCTATAACCTATAACCTATAACATATAACCTAAACCTAAACCTTAACCTAAACCTATAACCTTAAGCTAAACCAAAACCTATAAATTAAACCTTAACCTATAACCTATAACCTATAACCTAAACTTATAATCGATAACCTAACCTTAACCTAAACCTAAAACCTAAACCTAAACTTATAACCTATAACCTAAACCTAAACCGAAAACCTAAATGTATTCTCAAATCCCTAAACCTAAACCTATACCTAATCCTAATCTCAACTCCCTAACCTAAACCTAAACCTAAACTTGAAAACCCAAAGCTAAACCCGATCCCGAACCCCAACCTGATTTCCTAAACCTAAACCTTAACCTATTCTCAATTCCCTAAAGCTATAACCTATAACTTACACCTAAACCTAACCTAAACCTATAACCTTAACCTAAATCTAAAACATAAACCTAAACCTAAAACCTAAATGTATTCTCAAATCCTTAAACCTAAACCTACACCTACTCCTAATCTCAACTCCTTAACCTAAACGTAAACTTGAAAACCCAAACTAAACCCTATCTCAAATCTGAACCTGATTTCCTAAACCTAAACCTTAACATATTCTCAATTCCCTAAAGCTTTAACCTATAACCTATAACCTATAACCTTAACCTAAACCTAAACCTAAACCTATAACCTATAACCTATAACCTAAACTTATAACCTATTACCTAACCTTAACCCAAACCTAAAACCTAAACCTAAACCTATAACCTAAAGCCTAAACCTAAACCTAAAACCTAAATGTATTCTCAAATCCCTAAACCTAAACCTACACCTAATCCTAATCTCAACTCCCTAACCTAAACCTAAACCTAAACTTGAAAACCATAACCTAAACCCGATCCCGAACCCGAACCTGATTTTCTAAACCAAAACCTCAAGCTATTCTCAATTCCCCAAAGCTAAAACCTATAACCTATAACCTAAACCTAACCTAAACCTATAACCTAAACCTAAACCTAAAACCTAAACCTAAACCTAAACCTAAACCTAAACCTATAACCTTAACCTAAACCTAGGTTTTGAGTTTAAAAATCCATCCTAGGTTTAAACACATTACTCATATTGGATTTTGCCACAGTTTAGAAGATTTGTAGGTACATTTTTTATTTCTTCATATATAAGAGTTTTTTTTTTCTTTCTTCCTTTTGAGATGTATACAAAGGCATACTTGTTTGATTGTATCTACAAATGTTGTTTTATACAGGCTGACAAGCTAAAGAAGTTAGTAGAAGATGAAATTCATTTTCTTAAGGGAAGGATTTCAGAACTTGAAAGTGATCTTATGTCGAAGTCTACAGAAGTTACATCTGCAGTTTTAAGAAAAGAAGAAGCTTTATCTTCTGCATTTGCTGAAATTGACCGTCTAAAGGAAGGAAATTTTATAAAAACGTGAGCATTATTGAATGCATATGGAGGGTGTTTACTGTATTGGAGTGTATTTGTTTCTTACACATGAGGGCACACCTTAGTTGTAATTCTTATGATAAGTTGAACAAAGTGAAGTATTGTTTATTTAGAGATGTGAATGTAGGATGCATTATATGATTTGATTGCTATTTATAATAAATGCATCATTTTTTTATTGCATTTTATGTACTATTTTTATCAGCATTAAACTTAAATGAGTTATTAATCACAGCAGGTTCTTGCAATAGAAACGGGTTATATTATTACAATTTTTTTAAAAAATAGCTACAAATATAATCCGTAGCTATAGCTACAGCTTTTATCCATAGCTATTGGTATCTATTGCTACGGATATTGTTCGTAGCTATTGGTATGTATTGCTACGGATATAATCCGTAGCTATTGGTATCTTTTGCTATGGATATTATTGGTGCTATTGGTATTTATTGTTACGGATAAAATCCATTTTACTACAGATATGATCCGTAGCCCGTCCGTCGCTATTGGTGGGGTAACTAAAGATATTGCAATGGAGATAATCCGTAGCTATTGGTATCTATTGCTACGGATATAATCCGTAGCTATGCCTTTACCTACCCCACCAAGAGCGACGGATGTGCTACGGATCATATCCATAGTAAAAGGTCTTTTGCTACGGTTTTTTGCCATAGCCTTTGCCCATTTTTCTTGTAGTGACAACAAGTACAGCATTTGCATGAAACGTTAGGAAACGTCACTGCACTTTCGTGTAGTGCACGTGTCACGCTCCAAACTCGAAAATCGGACTCACAAAATTTTCGATCGCCGAATCCGGCACCGGCAGCCTCTGTAGAACCCCATTCTCGACTCCTAGCGCCCATTCGCCAGGTTCCGATCCTGGGATGATACGAGGAGGATTTTCAACGTCAGTTTGATTCGTAATAAGCATAACCAAAGGCATAACCCACAAACAACAACCAAGAACTCCATTATATTTCCACTATGATCAAAAACTTTACAAGTACAATGAGCATAAAGGGAAATACAATGATGATAGACCAAAAACTCCAGAGTAATCTGCCACGTGCTCAAGCCTCAGTGCTGCTGCGATCCAACGTCACTTGCACACAACGGTCGTGCATAAGCTTATAGAAAGCTTAGAGAGTGGTGAAAGTGTGTGCGCAAGGTAGTATTATGATCATGCAGTATCAGAGTAATACGGAACATGCAGATGGATCCATAATATCACGAGCCGTACCAAGGCTATGCGATGCAAGACATGAATGATATCGGCCATCCCAAGGCCATGCGATGTGAAATGCAGCTCAAGCATACGAATCCTCATCTATGTCCACACATCAATACAGCTCAAATCTGAGATATCACCGGGGTCTAGTACACTCTAAACCAGATTGTCACCTCATCGCGCGTAATAGGATAAGTGGAAGAGACCTCACTATCTGTCTGTCAATATCGGGCACGACTCGTCGATAGCAGACCCATTCCTCGAGCTGGTCAAACTCAGCCTAGCATTGTCCTCTACTCTTGAGCGGGGTAAGGCCGCACCCCCTTCCAACCGACCACGACATAGTGAAGAGTGCAACCGTCTGGTTATCAGCACTCAAAGCTCATCTACCCACTCAGTCTAGATGTTGGAGCAACCTCTTAGTACCATAAGGGTTTAGGGACTTTTACCCAGGGATATCTATAACACCCCATGTAGAACAAGATTTCTGGTATCCAATCCTGCCAACCACGATGTATCTGTGGTAGCTACGACCCCGATGTCGCTAGGACGTACAATAACCATATCACACGATGCGAGATGCATGAATCACACTATCCAATCATGCAGCAAATCCTTGCATGTATCGTGCGCTTATGCAGGACAACATCGCCTAATCGGGGTCTCATAAACAATCTGCCCGAAGGCGTATGCTATGATCAGTCACTCTCATATCAAGCATACATATGATACATATGATCATGAGTCATGAAGTTATACTAAACATATTATACTAAGATGAACTATCCTTACAATGCAGATGGGCCTGGGCTGCCTATACACAATAAGTACGGGCCTAATAATGGGCCCTAAAGAGAGTCGTAATGTGGACATCCAACCAGCATTACACTCAAAATGTGGACGTCAAACCAACATTGCTTCCAAGGCACGATCGTCATAAATATCGCTCATATTCTGTGTTGGGATCACACATTGCAATGGACCTTAGGTACATCCCATTGGGCCTTAAATACATCAAATGGGCCATGTCATATGGGCCTTTTATTCTTCAATTGAGCCACATAAATGGGCCACACCAATGGGCCTTATGTGCATTGCAATGGGTCATAACCCGTGGGCCTTAAACTTCATCAATTGGCTCTCGACTCATGGGCCTTAGACTACATCAATCGGGCCTAAATCATGGGCCTTATATAGATCAAGTGGGCCTAAACCCATAGGCCTTAACTAAATCAAATAGGCCTAATCCCGAGGGCCTTGGAATACTTTAAAATGGGCCCAATCTCATGGGCCTTAGAATGCTTCAAAATGGGCCCAATCCCATGGGCCTTTTATAAATCAAAGGGGGCTAACTCATGGGATTTTTATAATTCAAATGGGCCTAAACACATAAGCCTTTTGTAAATCAAATGGGCCTAACCCATAGGCCTTAAATAATTCAAGTGGGTCACACCCAAAATAGGCGGTCCACTTGATCTTAAATCTGCCTTATTCTTTAGCTCATGCCATTGAAATGGTCCTCCCAAGTGGGTGGACGGTTGGGATGCTGTACACCCAACATGGTGGGTCCCACTGTCCAGTGGACAGTGCGGATAGAGCACATACACCACAAAGGGCCCCACCGTCTGCTGGACGGTGGAGGCAACACGTATACAAGGTGGGTGCCACCGTCCGCCTGGACGGTGGACTTAAAACACATACATCATTGTGGGTCCCATGTGGGGCCCACCGTAATGTTTAGATGCCATCCAACCAGTTCATAAGGTCACTTAGACATGGATGGAGTAAAAACACAAATTTAAGATTGATCTGAAACTTCTGTGGGCCCCAAAAAGATTTCAAAGGTAAAGTTCAATTCACACTGTTTCCTATGATGTGGGCCACCTGAGCGTTGGGTCAGGCTGATCTTTGAAGGGGGCCCACCTGGGGAGGGGACCCACCTCATGAACGGCGTGGATCTAACATATACATCATGGTGGGGCCCACGGCAGCAGCCGTGGGTGGCTGCACGGACGCCCATCCGCCTGACGCTGCACGCGGCAGCGTGCAGCTGCTACTCACGTCAGACGCAGAGGCTCTGCCTCTTGCAAAATTTGGGAAAAACCCATTTTACGGGGTTTTTCGCACATGAGGTCCACTTTACAAAAATCCACCCCGACCATTGCGTTCAGTGGCTCAAAACAAGCCCAATGAGTCTAACGTTTGAATTTTTTTGATGATTAGAAAATGAAATAAAATAAGAAAAGGATCCTTAAATGGTAACGATGCATTCTTCGATGCTATGGCCCACCAGATCTTCCAATCAACCCCAACTCTTGGCTCAACACCTAAAAAGAGATGGGTAAGAGGATGGACGGCTTAGATTGTACCCATACCTCAAGGTGGGGCCTATAAGAGGACCACTCCAAAGATCTTCTTTTCTCTTTTTTTTTTTTATAGGGACGTACAGCGTCCCAGACGCTGGACCGTTCGGTCCAAATAAAAAAATTACATTATGGTGGGCCCTATTGAAGTGGGCCACCACAGATGGATGATGTGGGTAAAACATATAAGGTGGGCCCCACTTGAAGAAAGCTTGGATAAAATAAATACTTCAAGGTGGGGTCCATTCAATGGGCCACACAAACACACCATGATCTATAGAAAAAAAATGTGAAATAGAGGGAGAGAGAGAGAGAATGGGACACCCTTACGATGGAGGGCTCCGCCACTATGAGCCCTCAAAAAAATAAAATCATACAATCCAAGGGATCCCTTTACACATGGGACCATAAAACTTGAAAATCAACGGTGGGGATCCTTTCCCCACCAATATAGACGGTCTAGATGACCTTTCTAAAGAAAAAAAAATCATGATGGGGTCCATGGAGAATGGCCCCACCATGGATGATCATGATGATCAAAGTGGGCCATCGGACACCATTTACGGTCCCAAGTGAGATCCAAACCATTGATCGGTTGGTCTCCCATGGCCCATTTTTAAAACATGCAAAAACTACTATCATCTAGCACCCACCGTCCGATCTTCTTGCTCCTAGGGGTTCCTTAGCACCTTAGCTTGGATTTCAATGGAGGAGATGAGAAATGGAGGGTTGAGATGGGAGATGGTGGGGTAGGAAAGTGGGCCACACTTGAAGTTTTGGAAAACATGGAGAATTCTCATACGTATGGAGTTTCTCTCCTTGGATTCTTTTGAAAATGAGAAAGAGAGAAGGAGTTGTAAAGGGAGAGAGAGAGAGAGTGATGGATGGATGTGGTGATGGGTGTGTAAGACACCTTTTGACTTTTGTGGCCTTTTGTGTAAGAAAGGAATGGCATTGAAAGACTTTTGAGGCATTTGTGTAAGAAAAGTATAGGCATGGAAGACTTTTGTGGCTTGCTTGGGAAAATGGGTGAAAGTGATGTGCACGTGACATGTACTTGACATATGATGGATTGATTGATGGGATTGATGGGATTGATGTGACACATCATAAAGATTCTCTTGGGTTTCGCAACGCGCGGCGTTTTCCTCGTACCGAACGTTAGCCCACATCTATTGACCAGGGTATCGCCTCGGCGCGCAAGTCGCGGCATCGGAACCGCAGCGACGGCGCGGTCACTAGGGTACTGGTCTTGGGTTGAGTCGACTCGGGTTGACGGCATAAGAATCAGGGTCGCGCGTGACTATCGGTTAAGGGTGGAAGGTTGTCGGAATTCGACCGGTAAGACCGCGAAAGTCTACGGAACGGTACGGACTAAGATACGGGTCTTACAGCATGTCTAAAATATCTAATATATATCCCATGAAAGTAAGGATACATAGATGGGTAGTTCCTTCAAAGCCATGTGGGGCCCCCCTTGATGTATATGTTTTATCTAAGCCGTTTATCGATTTTAACATATCATTTTAAGCCTTAAGCACAAAAAGGAGGTATAATAAAGACTGAAATAGACCACACCACATAAAATAGTCAGATTAAATTTATAAGATCCGAATTCTACCGAATCCGAGTCGACTTGGTTTCCCTGACCGAGTCGAACTCAGTTCAGGTCAGGCCAACCAAGTAACGGATCGGTCCGAGTCAGGTGACCCATACTCGGTTCCGAATCGAATCGAGTTCGAGTTAGGACAATGAGACTTCGGATCAGGTCGAGTTGTACCTAATCCGATCTGATCCGGACCGATGCCCAGCTCTAGCTGTAAGATCTTGCACAAGGATTCCAAATGGGCCCACTGTGACATTTATGATAAATCCAACCCGTTCAACCATTTTTAGATATCATTTTAGGACATAATACTAAAACTAAGGTGTATAAAAAACTCAAATGGGCCACACGAGAGAAAATAGTGGGGATTTAGTGTTCACCGTTGAAATATTTATATAGCCACAAAAGTTTTGTACCGGTCTAATATTTTGGTGTTTTCACTTCATCCTAGTAAAAATGACCTTATAAACAGTTTGGATGGCATATAAACATTAAGACGCCTAGGAAGTTTTCAATTGTAGGAATTTCTTTCTCCACTGTTTCATCTTTTATGGCCCAATTTAGTTTTTTATCATCCTAATTTTTTGTTACATGCCTTAAAATGAGCTCTAAAAATGGATGAACGGATTGGAATTCTTATAAACATAATGGTGGACCCCACCATACACTCGGTGCTGGAACTTCATGCAAAAGGCTTTCCCCGGTGAATCCGCATCCACGGTTTCCATTGGAAATGGACTGGCTACTACCCCGCCACTCGGTGCTATGTGGGCCCACCATGATGTATATGTTTCATCCATGTTGTCCATTTATTTTTCTAGATCTTTTTTTGGTCAGAGACCAAAAATGAGATATAACCCAATCTTAAGTGGACCACATTACATGAAACAGTGTTGAATGAACGTTGACCATTAAAAACTTTTTGGGGGCCATAAAAGTTTTACATCAAGTAGATCTTGATGTAAACAGTGTTGTCCATTTATTTTTTCCCTTCATCTGGTTCTTTATGACCAAACCAACAAATTGGATTTCAAATAAACAGTACGGTGTGTCATGCCCCAAACTCAGAAACCGGGCTCACAAAATTTTCGATCACCGAATTCGGCGCTGACAGCCTCCGTAGAACCCCATTCTCGGCTACTAGCGCCCATTCGCCAGGTTCCGATCCTAGGATGCTACGAGGAGGATTTTTAACATCAGTTTGATTCGTAATAAGCATATCCAAAGGCATAACCCACAAACAACAACCAAGAATTCCATTACATTTCCACTATGATCAAAAACTTTATAAGTACAATGAGCATAAAGGGAAATACAATGATGATGAATAAAAACTCCAGAGTAATCTGTCAGGTGCTCAAGCCTCAGCGCTGCTGCGATCCAACGTCACCTGCACGCAACAGTCGTGCATAAGTTTATAGAAAGCTTAGAGGGTGGTGAAAGTGTGTGCACAAGGTAGTAATATGATCATGCAATATCAGAGTAATTATAACACCCCAAATTTTTACCTACCTGGAATTAGACGTCCTTAAGCGATGGGTCAACCATAACACCTTGGTAACCTCTCAGAACCCAATTCCAAAGCCAAAGGAATCACTTAGGATTAATTCCTTAAGAAAATAAGCGTAAGTTAGCTAGCGCAACGCTAGAGTAGCTATGAAATTGTCCTTGATCACTTTAAATACGTTCTACAAGACCCAAAACTTGTAAAATCCATGACGCTATAATACCCTGAAACCTTGCATCAAACTCTAAACCGGTTTGTTCTTAGGAACCCTTAGAAACATTGTATTGGATCTAGACCGCGCGTCGAAAGTTCGATACTTACAATCTTAGACCATTAGGACCGCTTAGCTGGACTTGACAATCATTTCAAAAATCAAGTCTAACTGACGTTCAGAGGCTATTTCATTGAGCCTGGAGTGAAGAGAGTGAGAAAAGGGTTAGATTTGAAAATTTAAATCCAAATCTGGCACGTGACTTGGCGCGTTATTATTAAGCGTTCTGATCGTCAGAATTCAGTCAAATTACACCCTCGGATCAGAAAAAATTTCTATTTCATATCAGGAGACATGTAGACCTGATCTAGGTGCGATGACCGCTGAACTGAAACTAGACCGCCATGTGCGATCTACGAACTCTACTGGACTGAAAACTGGGTATGAGCAACATCCAGTGACCAAGAGCTTAAGTCCGATCGCATTCGGCCAAGGGACCTCCCGAAATGCCCTTTTGGATCGAAACAGCTCCGATTTGGTTATGCATCAAGTAAACTTTGTTCCCAAGCCTAATTTGGGAAGGTTTGAGCTTATAAAAGGGCTTTAAACCCTCTCATATCTCTCCCATCCAAATTTGCTAAGAGCCCTAGATTGAGAGAGAGAGAGAGAGTGAGAGATTTTGAGAGAGTGTGGGAGTGATCTTCCTGCCACTTGCTGCACCTGCTACACGTGCTAAAGCTACGCATCTTAATCACTTTGCCAGTGATTCCGATGCTTTTCTACATAAGGAAAACCCTAATCACTTGCTGATTTAGGATCCTTTCGATTCCATAGCAAAGTAGCTTACATATAATGTGAAATAGGGTGCCGGTTCGCCGTTGACGAAGCGTATACGCTCCGTTCGAATCAATACACTTTTAGGATATAAGGTGCGGATTTTAGACGCTTTGATTGACTAATTTCAAAGCTTTCAATGTCGTTTAATAGTAGATTATCGACGGCAACGCCGTTTGACATGTACAACATGCTGTCCGTTTCCTGTTTCGTAAGCAGACAAAAAATATGAGATTTAGGGCATTTTAGTCATTTGTAGGAAATACTATTTGCATCCATATTTTGTTGAAATGATTGACATAGATTTTCATCGCCTTAGGATATTAGGAATGCGTGCATAATCATTTTGGTGAAGAGATTCGCCCAAATGCGTACTTTGAGTCAACATACACTATGTAGACTTAAGTGTGTAGACTAAGTGTTTGTATAAATGTTTGTATTAGTATGTATTGAATTAAATGGTGTTGTGAATTAGTTGAGATTGAATTCTCAAATAATATGCTGATGTAAATGATTTCCTTCATGTTGGCTATATGTATGATTTCATTATATGTAAGAAATGCATTTGCTAGATGATTTACTTAAGTTGCATGTTATAACATGTGTTAAAATGCTCATATTGTTGTAATGCATTTCCATTACTCTTATCTGATTGATGAAGTGGATTCACAAATGTTTGGGACTATACTTAGTCCAGGCAGTCGGTAACGGAGTAAATTCGTGGTTGGCTTACATTTGCCACGAAGGACGCGTCGATGAACGCGAGTCGTGTTTTGGGTTGGCGGCAGTGGTTAGGCCACGTGAAGTGTTTCATGCACTCCATGTCGTCCAGCTTGAGATGCGCTTGTACTAGTCGAGCCCGTCAAGTAACCCGACTGGCCGATGATTGTTCACCCTGTATGAATCATAACTGATTGAACCTAGGGTACTGAACTTACCATTGTAAACCCTGTTAACCATGGTACCTTGATTCACAAAGACTCATGAGCCGGGCATGCTGGTATGGGACACCGTGGTCGAGCTGTCGGCCTACGCTGGGGCCACAAACCTCCCCGTAGTGACCAGTGAGCACGTTGACTCGTGAGCAGATTATGGTGGTATGGGACACTATATTCTTGCGTCGGCCTACACTGATCAGGTGACGAGCCCTTTATAGTGACCGCGATCGTATTCCGAGTTTACGGGAGGCGACGAACCTTCCGTAGCGACGAGAGTACAGTAGGCCTGTATTGATAAGGTGATGGGGGAGCGGTGCAACGAGTGCGAGCAACAGCCCTGGCAGCCCTTACAGCGACCTACAAAATATAACATCGTATGTGATTTGTAGGAGTGACGACCCTAGACAGGATCTGTGTTGGGATTGATATAAGCAAGGTACCCTAGTTTCCCAATTATGCTGTATGAAGAGGATTAATAACAACTCGGTAATCATGAATCATATTGCATTGCATGTGCCTGGAAGATGTGGAGTACTGCGGGAAGAAAGCATGCCGCGGGCGTAAGATGGTGCTGTATGAGGGAGAACGTCAGTGAGGGCATCCATCATATCATCTCATGCATACATTAATAACAGTATCTAAGAATGTTTGGATGTTTGCTTTACTATTGACGCTTGATTGATTTGATAACATGCTAATCTTTGCTCTATTATCCCACTGAGTTAATTACTCACTCCCACATTAAGGGATGGTGTTCCGGACACCCACCAGACCCCATTGTGATTGCAGATGATGGCGCGGCCTGCGAGGCGGAGCCGGTCTTGATGATGATGAGGAGAATCTCTCCTTTATGCGTGTTTGATCGGCGGGATTACAGGGAGGTTGATTAGAGGCCTTGACACTTGTCATTTTATATTTTTAGAGCACTCATGTATATTGCTTTGTTCACTTTTGAAGTATACATGTGTGTATTTAACCTGGTAACATGTTCACACTCTGGAGACATACAATAGTTTATATATGTTATACATACTATCACAGTCTTCCGCTTGCTAATTTAACGGTCTCTAGAGTATGATATGATGTTTTGGATTAATCCCAATCTTGTTCAATGCCTTTTTACAGACAACATGCATCTAACATTATCTATGTTGCATAAATAACGTTTTGAAACTCGGGAGTTGGGTTTCTACCCGACCCCCGATTTTCGGGATGTTACAGTAATGCAGAATATGCAGATGGATCCATAATATCATGAGCCGTACCAAGGCTATGCGATGCAAGACATGAATGATATCGGCCATCCCAAGGCCATGCGATGTGAAATGCAACTCAAGCATATAGATCCTCATCTATGTTAGCATGTCAATACGGCTCAACTCTGGGATATCACTAGGGTCAAGTACACTCTAAACCAGATCACCGCCTCATCGCGCGCAATAAGGTAAGTGGAAGAGACCTCACTATCCGTCTGCCAATATCAGGCACGACTCATTGATAGCGGACCCATTCCTCGAGCTGGTCAAACTCAGCCTAACATTACCCCCTACTCTTGGGCTGGTAAGGCCGCACCCCCTTCCAACCGACCACGACACAGTAGAGAGCGCAACCGTCTGGTAATCGGCACTCAACGCTCATCTATCCACTCGGTCTAGACGTTGAAGCAACCTCTTGGTACCATAAGGGTTTAGGGACTTTCACCCAGGGATATCTATAGCACCCCATGTTGAATAAAATTTTCGGTATCCAATCCTGCCAACCACGATATGCCTGTGGAGGCTACGGCCTCGATGTCGCTAGGGCGTACAATAACCATATCACACAAATGCGAAATGCATGAATCATTCTATCCAGTCATGCAATAAATCCTGCGCATATCGTGAGCTCATGTAAGGCAACATCGCTTAACCGGGGAGCCCATAAACAACCTGCCCGAATGCATATGCTATGATCAGTCAATTCTCATATCAAGCATACATATGATGCGTATGATCATGAATCATGAAACTATACAAAACATGTTATAATGAGATGAACTATCCTTACAATGCAGATGGGCCCGGACGGCCTACAACAAGTACTGCCTATCAAAGGGGACCTAGGGAGAGTCGTAATGTGGACATCTAACCAACATTACACTTGCAATATGGACATCAAACCAACATTGCTCCCAAGGTACGATTGTCACAAACATCGTTACATAATCCGTGTTGGGCTCACACATTGCAATGGACCTTAGGTACATCCCATTGGGCCTTAAATACATCAAATGGGCCATGTAATATGGGCCTTTTATTCATTAAATGAGCCACATAAATGGACCGAACCAATGGGCCTTATGTGCATTGCAATGGGTCATAACCCGTGGGCATTAGATTGCATCGAATGGGCCTAATCTTATGGGCTTTATGTGTCTTAAATGGGCCTAAACCCATAGGCCTTTTTACCAATCAAATGGGCCTAACCCATAGGCCTTTTTACCAATCAAATGGGCCTAACCCATAGGCCTTTTTATAAATTAAATGGGCCCAACCCATAGGCTTTTTTATAAATTAAATGGGCCATTCCCAAACATAGGTGGGCCACCCAATCTTCACTCATGCCTTAAAATGATCTTACCAAGTGGATGGACGGTCTGGATGCATCACATGCATCATGGCGGGTCCCACTGTCGCTGGACAGTGCGGACATCACATACATCACAGAGGGCTCCACCGTCCGCTAGACCGTGAAGGCAAAACAATTAGCCAAGGTGGGTACCACCGTCCGCCTGGACGGTGGACTTAAAACACATACATCATTGTGGGTCCCATGTGGGGCCCACTGTAACGTTTATTCTTCCATCCAAACCGTTCAGGAGGTCACGCGGACCTAAATGAAGGGAAAACACAAATTTCATCTTGATCCAGAACTTCTGTGGACCCCAAAAAGGGTTCCAATGGTAGATGTTCATTCACAATGTTTCCTATGGTGTGGGCCACCTGACTAATGGATGGGGCTGAAATTCGGAGGGGGCCCACTACAGGGGGTGGCCCGGACAGCTTGGATATAACATATACATCAAGGTGGGGCCCACGGCTGGAGCCGTGGGACCCTGCTATCCGTCCGCCTGGCGCTGGCAGCGCTGACTACTATAATGTTTTGTTTTTTTTTTTTTAAAAAAAAACAAATCCCATGTGGGGCCCACTCTTAGGAAATTCACTCCGCCCATTAGATTCTAGGGCCCAAACATGCCGTAAAAATTTGATGTTTGGCATTTATTCGGCGTGTAGAAACAACAAGATGGGCCCTAATAGCCTTTGAAGGGTAAGAAATACTATTTTCTATGGTATGGCCCTCCTGATCATCGTATTGTCATAATTCTTTGGCTCAACGCCTAAAATGGTCCAAAGAATAAGATGGACGGCTTGGATTATTCCCATACATCAAAGTGGAGCCCTACATGTACACCCTTTTCAAAAAATCAAAATTTTTTTTACCTGCTGCGTCAGTACACCCACTGGCAGCGCACACACCTCACGTATTTGCAACGTCCAGCATCCTTGGACGCGGGATAGTTGTATATAGCAAATATTTAAGGTGGGCCCCACCCTCATAAATGTTACCAAGGTGGGCCACCAAATGATTGGATGGTGTGCATAAGGCCCGCATCAAGGTAAGGCCCCTTTGATGGACGGTAGAGACAATCCCACAACCTTTTAAGTGGACCACAAAATAGAGAAGGAGAGAAAGAGAGAGAAGGAAAGAGCGATCGAGTGATGGAGGGACCCCACCACTATGGGCCCTCCCTTGCATGATTTGAAACATACATCAAGTGGGTCCCTTCCACATGGGCCCATTAAATTAAAATCCAACGGTGAAGATCCTTTCTCCACTAAAATGGATGGTCTAGATGACCTTAAGTATACAAGAACTAAACATCATGATGGGGATCCATGGAGAATGGCCCCATCACGGAATGATCATGATGATCAAAGTGGGCCATCGGCCACATCTTAGGGTCCCAAGTGAGATCCAAACCATTGATCGGTTGGCCTCACTTGGCCCATCTCAAGAACATGAAAAGCCTATATTAACAAGCACCCACCGTCCGATCTTCTTGCTCCTATGGGTCCCTTAGCTCATTAGCTTCAACTTCAATGGATGAGATGAGGAATGGATGGCTAAGATGGGAGATGATGGGGTAGGAAAGGTGGGCCACACTTGGTGTTTTGGAAGAGAGGGAGAGGCTTGGAGAGCTCACATACGTGGGATCTCTTTTTGCTTGGAGATTTGAAATGAGAAAGAGAGAAAGAGAGAGAGTTGTAAAGGGAGAGAGAGAGGGTGATGGGTGATGTGGTGATGGGTGTGTAAGACACCTTTGTTGACTTTGGTGGTATTGGTGCAAGAAAGACATGACATTGGAAGACTTCTGTGGCATTTGTGTAAGAAAAGTATGGGCATGAAAGACTTTTGTGGCTTGCTTGGGAAAAGGGGTGATAGTGATGTGTACTTAACATGTACTTGACGTGTGATGGATTGATTGATTGATTGATGGGATTGATGTGACACATCGTAGAGATTCTCTTGGGTTTCGCAACGCGTGGCGTTTTCCTCGCACCGAACGTTGGCCCACATCTCTTGACCAGGGTATCGCTTCGGCGCGCAAGTCATGGCATCACAACTGCAGCGATGGCGTGGTCGCTATGGTAATGGTCTTGGGTTGAGTCGATAAAGGTTGACGGCATACGAATCAGGGTCGTATGTAAGTATCGGTTAAGGGTCGAAGGTTGCCGGAATTCAACCGGTAAGACCGCGGAAGTCTACGGAATGGTACGGACCAAGATACGGGTCTTACACGGTGGGCCTTAGGAGGACTTTAATGATGGATATCCAATCACCATTGTTTTCTTGTGGTCTGGTCCATATTTGATTTATATCCCTCTCATTTTCGGGATCAACCCCTAAAATTATATGTAAAAGTAGATTAACAAAATGGATGAAACACATACATCATGGTGGGGCCCATAGAGTACCGACCACCACCACCACCGGATTGGTGGTGGGGGGAGTAGCCAATCTGCTTTTATTTCCATTTAGGATTCAGTGCCACATTGAGGAGTGAGACTCGCTATTGAAGTGATGTCACCTATTTATATGGGTCCCACTATGATGTGTGTTTTGTATCCACACCGTCCATCCATTTGGAGAGATCATTTTAGGGCATGAGCCAAATAATGAATCAAATCCAAAACTCGAGTGGACCCCACCACAGAAAATAGTGGAGAGAGTCACGCCCACCATTTAGTACTACTGAATACAATCCAAACCTCATCACTTTATCTACTGAACCTCGTCACTTTGTACTGCAACCCCGTCACTTTATCTACTGAACCTTGTCACTTTGTGTTACAACCCCGTCACTTTGTCTACTGAACCCCGTCACTTTGTACTACAACATTATCATTTTGTCTACTATACCTTGTCACTTTGTCTACTGTACCCCGTCACTTTGTGCTGCAACCTCGTCACTTTGTCTAGTATACCTTGTCATTTTGTACTGCAACCTCGTCACTTTTTCTACTAAACCCCGTGACTTTGTACTGCAACCTCATCACTTTGACGGTGGACACTTAAAAAGTGACAGGGTTCACTAGACAAAGTGACGGGATTGTAGTACAAAGTGACAAGGTTCAGTAAACAAAGTGACGAAGTTGCAGTATAAAGTGACGGGGTTCACTAGACAAAGTGATCGGGTTTGCTGTACAAAGTGACGGGGTTCACTAGACAAAGTGACGAGGTTGCAGTACAAAGTGACAGGGTTCAGTAGATAAAGTGATGGGGTTGCAGTATAAAGTGACGGGGTTCAATAAACAAAGTGACGAAGTTTGGATTGGATTCGATAGTAATAAATAGTGGGCGTGACTCTCTCCACTATTTTCTTTGGTGGGGTCCACTAGAGTTTTGGATCTGTTCATTTTTTGGCTCATGCCCTAAAATGATCTCTCTAAATGGATGGATGGTTTGGATACAAATCATACATCATAGTGGGACCAATATAAATAGGTGACATCACTTCAGTAGCGAGTCTCACTGCTCAATGTGGCACTGAATCCCAAATGGAAATGAAAGTAGATTTGCTACCCCCTACTACCAGCCCGCTAGTGGTGGTGGTCAGTACTCTGTGGACCCCACCATGATGTATGTGTTTCATCCATTCCGTTAATCTATTTTACATATAATTTTAGTAGATGAAGTGATGATGTTGCAGTACAAAGTGACGAGGTTCAGTAGACAAAGCGACGGGGTTGCAGTACAAAGTGACGGGGTTCGGTAGACAAAGTGACAGGGTTACAGTACAAAGTGACATGGTACAGTAAACAAAGTGACGGGGTTGTAGTACAAAGTGATGGGGTTCAGTAGACAAAGTGACGGGGTTGCACTAGACAAAGTGACGAGGTTGCAACACAAAGTGACGGGGTATAGTAGACAAAGTGACGAGGTCGTAGCACAAAGTGACGGAGTACAATAGACAATGTGAAGATGTTGCAGTACAAAGTGACGAAGCTTAGTAGACAAAATAACGGGCTTGCAGTATAAAGTGATGGGGTTCAGTAGATAAAGTAACGAGGTTACAGTACAAAGTAATGGGGTTCACTAGACAAAGTGACAAAGTTGCAACACAAAATGACAGGGTTCATTAGATAAAGTGACGGGGTTACAGTACAAAGTGACAAGGTTCAGTAGACAAAGTGATGAGGTTTAGATTGGATTCAGTTGTAATAAATGGTGGGCGTGACTCTCTCCACTATTTTTTGTGGTGGGGTCCACTCGAGTCTTGGATCTGATTCATTCTTTGGCTCATGCCCTAAAATGATCTCTCCAAATGGATGGACGGTGTGGATGCAAAGCATACATCATAGTGGGACCCATATAAATATTTCAACAGTGGACACTAAATCCCCACTATTTCCTCTTGTGTGACCCATTTTAGTTTTGTATACACCTTAGTTTTGGTATTATGTTCTAAAATGATATATAAAAATGGATGAACGGGTTGAATTTATCACAAACATTGCAGTGGGCCCATCCGAAATCCTTGCATAGGATCTTAATGCAAAAGGCTTTGGCAAGAAATCCACGTCCTCGTTTGACACATGAAATTGGATTGCGTATGAGTCTTATCGTACTAAGTAAACTCTGTTGGGCCACTGTGAATTCATGTGGTTTACCGTCCATCCATTTTTTCAAATCATTTTAGGAGTTGAGCCCAAAACTGAAGTATATCAAGAGCTCAAGTAGACGTAGCCAAGGGAAATAGTGGAAGTATTGATTTTCACCATTGAAATGTTTCTAAGCCCCTAGTGATGTTTATTTTTCATCTAAATTGTTCATGAGATCACAAAGACATGGATGAATGGAAAAAACAAATATAATCTTGATATAAAACTATAGTGGACCCGACAACTTTTCAACGGTAGAATTCAATTCACACTATTTCAGGTGGTGTGTTCCACTTGATCTTTGAATATGATTAATTTTTGTTGTAAAACCCTAAAAGTAGATGATAAAAGAGATGAATGGAGTTGATACAATGCACGGTGGGCTCCACAGACTTTAGTCATTACGCTTACCGTACTGATTTACACCGCAGGCAAACCGCTTCCGTTTAACGTCTCCGTTATACTACTCATTAAATGTACATTTTATTTTTGATATATTTAAAAAATCTGATAATGTGGCCCTTATAGTGACGTTGACCGATGAAAACGCTGGAGGAAGGGAGTTCGTGCCTCCGGGAGGCAGAGGATCCGCACTCCTCCATTTTCTCTCTCCTAAATTCAATTTCCATGCTATCCTATATTCAAAGAGAGCCGTCTGATCATTCTCAACCCCACTTTCATTATTTTAAGAACCGAAATGATATTATATGAAGTCCCTTTTAACTTGGCCCGATATCCAACCTCCAAAGTCCACGCATTTACACACAAGATTAGACTGCGTTGCCCACGCGTACAATTTTTCATGTGCCTTTTTTTGCATGAGTCCTGCTTCATTTGCATCCAGCATCCATCGCCCCATGGAACCTACATTAGAAGATTGTTGGATGATCGGAACCATTGGTGTCTTTGTAGATGAAGCATGTTGCATAAAACTCAATGAAAATGATAAGCCTGACCATCAATGTATATAGACGAATGGAGACCACCCAAGAAGATTCTCAGAAGTTCATGTGCAACTCAAAACATATATTAATAGTTACAATCATCTATGAAGCATTTTACACTGTGGTCCATTATGGGAGCACCAGAAAGATAGACCGTTCCAATCATCTCAACATGTGGACCCCATGCGTTAACAGATGTTAGATGAACCTGAGTAACATGCAGCTCAATTTAGAGATTCTCTAATTTAATATTATAGCAAAGATAGGAAAGTATTTTGGACTGTTGTTTGCTTTGCCAACCCAATATGTAGGCATTAATTTAGAGGTGGTGGTGGTGGGCGTGTTCAGGTAAGTTTGGGGTCAGCCCAATCACAGTTCATTCACTAACTGGTCCATCTGGCTCGAACCTGGTCCACTACCCATTGCCCTATGGCTTTTGTGATTCACATAAATTCATTAAACCCAAGCCATAGTTTTAACACTTTACTCTGATTAGATGCTAGGTAGCCCGGTTATTGTCTGAACCGACACGGGCGAGTCGTGACTTGACTTGATACGGTTCCAATGATTTCGATCTATAAAGACCAGGCCAAGGGGAATTGATGGGAATCATTTATAACACCTGTTTTACGCGAGGGCAAACCGTACTAATCCATTTTACAAGATCATTTTAAAGCATGAGCTCATAAATGACTCATATCCAAAAGACAAGTGACCACACTACAAATAGTAGTGAGGACAATGATTCTCACTGTTAAAACATTCATAGAGCCTATCATAACATTTATTTTTCATCCAATCTTTTCATAAGGTCATAGTGAACTGGACGAAGTAGAAAAACAAATATCATATTGATCCAAAACTTCCTGAGCCCCAAAAGGTTCTCAATAGTAGACGTTCAATCCAAAACTTGATCTCTGGATCTGCCTCATTTTCCAGCTCCAGCCTTGCCACGATCTAACCAAATGGACAGACAATTTCGATATAACAAATACCTCATTATGAGACCCACATAACTTAGTGCCTTCGACAGACCAGTCAGATTGGTGATATGTATGTTACATCAGCGAATCCGTTAGCTTTGTAGGGCAAATAATGTTGTATAAGTCAAATCCACACCGTACATCAGGTGAGAGTCCTAATTTTAACTTTCACGTCAAAGGTCAGTCTGATGAAAATCCCAGATGGATCACACCAACAAGAGCAATGTAAATTGCGCCTATAACAACTTCTAAGGTCACATGGTGTGGCCCACCTGAGGTTTAATTCAATCTGAATTTTGTATCTTCCCTTCACTATGGTGAGTCTCACATGATTAACGATTTGATATAAATAAAATAAAATAAAAAATAAAAAAATACACATAATGGTGTTCCCACGCACAAGCTATGATTGGTGTAACATCCCTATTGTATCCTGTGATGTGGTGCGATTATTATTATTATTATTATTATTATTATTATTATTATTATTATTATTATTATTATTGTTGTTGTTGTTGTTGTTGCTGTGCTTTTATGGGATGACTTCCTTAAGGCGGACCCTTCTTCACCTGCACGAACAACAATGTCAAGGGAACCCTGGCTAGAGCCGGGGAACCTCCGATGATTAAGTCAGTTATCTGATCAATAGCCAAGAGCTTGTCTCAGTTAGTATTGCGTACCTTCTTCTATCTCAAGCTTAGAGATTTATACAGTTTTCCAGCCCTTATCCTCAGAGGATTCTTCTACTGATCATTCGGAGATTTACCCCGTTCCACGGATTGCTCTGAATCCCGAGAATCTCGGGATTCGCTACCCGTATACCTGGATTTCCGTAGAGCAGCATCTGTTCTCGTTCCGCTACTCGCTGTCTCGGCCAGGTAGTGACCGACTCTGAGGGAGTCTCGGCCAGGTCGTGACCGACTCTGGGAGAGTCTCGGCCGACGTGGGAGGACGGGTTCCTGACCTTTCCACGGACGGAATAATCTCAATTTTTATCGGTCATTCCTTGCTCCGTGACCGACAGAATCAACTCGTTGAGTCGGTCTTGTTATATCGGCTGAGTGGCTTTAACGCGTTCGGCCTTTAGTGGGCTCATGTAGGCGAGGTCATCACTCTGACAGAGCGACCTTAATCGTCCTTGCTTACGCCTCCTGGCCAATCCTCCGTTCCGTCGGTGTTGTCTCGGATTCTTCAGGCAGTGTCAGTAAATCCGACCTACTCTTGTTCGAGTCTCCGAGCTTAACACATTTTTCCCCAACAGTGAGCCCCCCTTACTCCTTATATCGTCCATGACGTCAAGGAGTACGATTTTCTCGGTCGGTTCGTATTAGTATCCGAGACAATGATGAGGCATTTAATGTTCTTTGAGTCGTCTCTAGCGCACAACGTTGCGCCTCCCAAGGTCGCACGTGCGACCTGCCGTCAGTTCGTTTCGTCCGCGTATGAAAAGCGGACGCATGGCCACGTTTTCACCGCAGTCAGTCAGCGGTTGTCACGCGTCGAACGGGGGAGCCGAAGCGAACGTCGATTCGCCTTTGCCATAATTGCCCTGCCACGTGGCGCGGCTATAAAAGGGCCGGGCGGGAGGACGGTGCGAATTTTGTTTTCGCCCTTCCTCCTCCCGCCTGTGTCTGACCCCGAGTGCGTTTTCACTTCTTCTTCTTCTCCTCCTCCGCTATCGCCTCTTTCTCCGTCAATCTTTCCTTGCAGTCGTCGTCGATTTCTTTGGTGAGTCCTTTCCTCCTTCTTTTATCAGCTTAAATGGCCGCACACGGCTCTCAAAGCCCTCGGGAGGAAATGTCCGTAGATGAGGGTGTGTCCCAACATCTTTGGGACGTTACGAAACCACCTTCACTATTGACGGAGTTTGCCGTCGGTGCTAACGCCGCATTCCGGCTTGTCAGAGAATCCGGCGACTCATCGGCTGGGCGTCCTGCCCAGACCTGTCCATCCAGCGGTGGGACATCTCTGGTGACTCGTTCAGGGAGACCTAACCCTTGGGTGGATCAGATGGAGGACGAGGATGGAGAGGATGACTTAATTACGGGCGAAGGAGCGGCCATTCCATACCCTTTGAACCGAACTGCGGAAGCCTCTGGGTCGTCTTCAAAATGAGAGGAAGACGAGCCCAGTGGTCTTGTCGCTTCCATTCTAAATGAATCTGACTTAAACCGGATCAGGGCTGAATACCATGTCCCTGACTCGGTCATCCTCCGTCTCCCTCGTCCGGGTGATTTGCCCGACCATCCCCCTGCAGGGATGGTCACAATTTTCCAAGTCGCGATGCAGTGCGGCTTGCGTTTGCCACTCCATCCCATTGCTCGTGACTTTCTGTCCCGAGTCAAAATAGCTCCCGGTCAAATTGTTCCGAATGCATGGAGGAATTTGTTCGGGTGTGCCGTGCTCTGGTCCGAGTTAGAGCAATCTTCCCTCACGGTCGACGAGTTCCTCTATCTGTACCAAGTCCGACCAAACCCTAACTTCCCTGGCCTCTACTTTCTGAGCGCGTGGAGAGGCAAAGGAAGGTCTTTAATAACCGACCCACCTACTTCGAACAAGTTCTGGAAGGAAAGGTGGTTCTAGGCATGCGGTCTGTGGGAGTCGGCCGACACGTGGCCGTACGAGCCTCAAGTATCCCGCACGTTCCGTAAAGCAGGTGACTCGGTGACTCGGCCCGATGATCTTTCCTTTTCTTACTCTTTATTTTTATATCCTCTTCCGCTAATCCTGACTCCACAATGTCTCACAGATATTTTGAAAAGGAGAGAGAAGCTCGAGTCCGGGGCTCTGACTCGGATAAGGGAGCTGAGGAAGCTAAGCACGGCAGAGCGATCTTGGAAGTTGCTCCTGCAACCTGAGCGCCTCCACCTTGCAGGCTTAGACTCGTTCGTCTCAGGTAGCTCGTCCTCCTTTTCTTTGTCCTTTTGGTTTCCTATTCGCTCCCTCATTTTCTTTACTCGTCCTTGCAGACTTCCCCGAAGCTCGCCCTATTCTGTGGCCCGCGCCTGAGAGCTTGGCCGAGTCTCATCCCGCCTTGAAGCCACTTTCCAAAGTGAAGGCCCCCCCGAGATCGGCTCAGTTGTCCGGGTCTCGGCCCTCGAAGCAGCAGAAGACCACGGGGAAGGGTAAGGAAACGGTTGTTCCACCTGCTGCTGTACCTGTTGCTCCCCAAGTGGTCATCCTTTCCGACCCTGATGAGAGGGCCGAAAAAGTGGAGCCAACTCCTCCAATGACTCAAGTGACACTCGAGTCGGGGCCTGTTGCTGAGGAGGTCTCAGGGTCGAGGGAGGCCCCGCGCGAAGAATCCCCGAGAAGGGAGATGACTCAACAGGAGTCCCCCTTCACGAAGATCATTGCGGGGATGGTTCCTTGGGCGCTTGTCTACGGGGGCGAAAGAGACTTCGTCAATTATTACAACGCTCCGACGGCCCAGACTCTCGGGCACGCGGGGAGGTTACTTTTTGAGGTAAACTTTTCTCCAATCTTGTGTCGTCCCTAGTTAAGTTTTACAGCATAGCTCACTGTCTCTTTATCGCAGCTGGCGCCTTACCTTGTTAAAGCAAGTTCGGAGCTAACCGCCTCCTAGAAGCTCGCATCCGAGGCAGAGACTGCGAGGAGGGTCGCGGCCGAGGCTGAGGGCCGTAGAGAGATCGCTGAGAGCCCGATTAGCATCATGACCGGCAATCTCTCTATTGCTCGGAAGCTGGCCGCGGACGCCTGTGCAGCTCTCGAAGGAGTTGAGACCGACAATGCTCGTCTGACTTTGCTCCATCAGGAGGCCGAGGAGAGGGAGCGGCGCCTTCTTCAAGTTCACGGTGAGTGCGAGGGTGCTCTTGCTCGCGCGAAGGCCGAGGCAGCCGGCCTTGTTTAGGAAGCTCAAGAAGAAATGCTCCGAGCCAAAGAGGAGCGAGAGCGAGCCGTTGACGCCTTCCTCGAATCTACCGAGTTTGAAGAGGAGAGGGACCATCTTTATCAAGGTGGTTACAAGGCCTGCGCCTTGGAGATGAGGGCGGCCTTCCCTGATCTCGATCTCTCCGCCTTCGAGGTCGACAGTCCGACCGCCGAGGCTGTTGAGGGCGAAGTCACCGAAGGAGATGCCGCTGCTGACGAGGCCGGTCCTTCGGGCGCCGCATAGGAGTTGAATCCCGACTGAATGACACAGTCGGATAATGTACTTTTCTTTTTGTGATTTTATTTTTTTTCTGTTAGTGACCCGACATTGGGTACTTGTACGAAATAGAACTTTTATTGAGTCGACTTCAATTACAGCGCTTTTATTCTATTTTACGGGTAATAAGTCTTGAGATGCTCGGCGTTACAAGGATGAGGCAATAGCTGCCCATTTAGGTCTTCCAGCCGGTAGGTTCCCGGTCGAATGGTACTTGAGACGCATAGGGGCCTTCCCAATTTGGCCGTAGTGTACCCGACCCAATTTTCTTGGTGTTTGGGAAGGTCTTTCGGAGGACTATATTCCCGGCTCGGAATCGTCGGACTTTAACTAGGCGATTGTAAAATCGAGACACCTGTCTTTGTCGGGCCATCATCCTCAATCGAGCACTTTCTCTTCTTTCTTCTAACGAATCAAGCGCGAATGAGAGAAGTTCGTCATTCTCTCATCCACTATATAGGTTAACTCGGGCTGAACCAATATCGATCTCAACCGGTGCGACTGCTTCCGCACCGTAACATAGGAAAAAGGGAGTTTCTCCCGTGGCAGTCCGTGCTGTGGTCCGATAGGCCCACAGTATATTCAGAAGTTCTTCGGCCCATGCTCCCTTTGCTTCGTCGAGTCTCATCCGGAGATGCTGCTTTATAATTTTGTTGACTGCCTCGACTTGTCCATTCGTCTGGGGATGATGAGGAGAGGCATACACGTTTCGAATCCCGAGATTGCTGCACATCTCCCAGAATTGTTTGTTATCGAACTGCCTTCCATTGTCGGTAACGATAATTTGAGGTATACTGAACCGACAGATGATATTCTTCCAAACGAAGCTTGTGATCCTTTGCTCGGTAATTTTCGCCAGTGGTTCCGCTTCGGCCCACTTGGTGAAGTAGTCCACCGCAACCACAGCGAATTTAGTCTGACCCTTCCCCAGTGGAAAGGGCCCGATAATGTCGATCCCCCACTGCGCAAAGGGCCATGGTCCCGACATTGGAGTCAGCTCCTCGGGGGGCTGTCTCGGGATTACTGCGAACCGCTGACACTTATCGCATCTTTGGACGAACCGTTTGGAATCATGCTGTAAGGTAGGCCAGTAATACCCCTGCCGCAAAACTTTATTGCCGAGCGAGCGTCCCCCTAAATGGTTTCCACATATCCCTTCGTGTATCTCCCGTAAGATATAGTCAGCTTCTTGGGAGTCGACGCACCTTAGTAGAGGAGCATGAAAGCCTTTTTTGTACAGAATCCCATTCAAGATGGTGTAGCGCGAGGCTCGAACTTTTAACCCTCGTACCTCGGCACGGTCTTCTGGCAGTTCACCATCGTTGAGGTAGCGGACGAGTGGGTCGAACCAAGCAGTCGGTGAATTGATGGGAAACATTACCGAGACTGTCGGCTCATCTATGCTTGGTTTAGAGACGTATTCAATCAGAACCGACCGAGGTATGTCTTTCTCGTCAGCTGAGGCAAGCTTTGCTAATAGGTCGGCTTTGGCGTTGTCGGTTCTGGGTATTCGAATTACCTCACATTTTTGGAATCCGCTGATCAATTCTTTAGCCTTTTCCATGTACGCCTTCAGTTGCTCTTTCCGGGTTTGATAAACACCAGAAACTTGGTTAATAACTAATTGTGAGTCGCTGAAAACATGCAAATAGGTCGCGCCTAGACTCGCGATGAGTCTAAGGCCTAATAATAAGGCTTCGTATTCTGCTGTATTGTTGGACGCTTGAAAGCCGAGTCGCAAGGCATATTGCATACAGGTTTGGTCGGGAGTTTCTAACACTACCCTGCCCCGCTTACCTTCGAGTTGGATGATCCGTCGACAAATAGCTTCCAGGGTATCGGCCCGAGAGAGGAAGAAGCCTCCGGCACAATAATTCCCTCTGACTCAGGCATATTGTCACGATTAGGAGCCAGTTCGACAAGGAAGTCGACGACGGCCTGTCCTTTTAAGGCTGTCCTGGGCCTGTAATGTATGTCAAATTCGCTTAATTCGATTGCCCACTTTGTAAGTCGGCCGAAAGCTTCCGGCTTTTGGAGAATCTGGCGGAGTGGTAAGTCGGTCATAACGACAATGGTGTGGGCCTGAAAGTATGGCCGAAGGCATCGTGATGAAACCACCAGAGTGAAGGCTACTTTTTGGAGCTGAGGATACCTCGTCTCTGCTGGTAGCAAAGCTTTGCTGACGTAGTAGACTGGCAGCTGCTTCCCTTGACTCTCTCGTATTAAAGCCTTGCTTACTGCGGCTTCAGACACGGCCAAATATAATAACAACGCTTCACCAGGCTCGGGCTTAGATAGCAGCGGTGGGGATCCGAGGTAAACCTTCAGATCTTGAAATGCCTTCTCACATTCGTCCGTCCACTCCATCGTCTGTCGTCCCTTCAATTGCTTGAAGAACGGGAGACATTTATCTGTGGCTCGGGAAAGGAAACAATTGAGCGCGGCCACTCTTCCTGTCAACCTTTGAATATCTTTGATTGTTTTAGGAGATTCCATTTCGAGTAAGGCTTTAATTTTCTTGAAGTTTGCTTCGATTCCTCGCTGACTAACGAGGAAACCGAGGAATTTTCCCGAGCTCACGCCAAATGTGCACTTACTGGGATTCAGCTTCATTTTATATTTACGCAGAGTTAAGAATATTTCTTCCAAGTCCTGCTCATGGTCGGCTGCTCGTTTACTTTTGACGAGCATATCGTCAATATAACTTCCATCGTTCGGCCTATCTGCCGAGCGAACATTTTGTTTACTAACCGTTGATACGTTGCTCCGGCATTCTTTAATCCAAACGGCATCACTCGGTAAGAATAAAGGCATTTGCCTGTGACAAAGGCAGTTTTTGATTTATCATTCTCGTGCATTACAATTTGATTATAGCCTGAATAGGCATCCATAAAACTTAGCAGTTCATGACCCGCAGTACTATCAACCAGCTGATCAATGCGAGGAAGAGGGAAGCTATCCTTGGGGCAGGCTTTGTTTAGATCTGTATAGTCTATACAGACTCGCCACTTTCCATTAGCTTTCTTTACGAGTACGACATTGGCTATCCATTCCGGATAGTATATCTCTTCGATGAATTTGGCTTTAAGAAGCTTGCCGACTTCCTCTCCAATGATAGCGTACCTTTCCAGGCCGAGAGGACGACGCTTCTGTCGGATGAGTCTGTAGGTTGGGTCGATGTTGAGTCAGTGTGTTATGACTAAGGGATCGATCCCAGGCATGTCTTCATGACTCCAAGCGAAGATATCGGCATACCGTCGAAGCAAGGTGATCGTCCGTTCCTTGAGAGACGGGCTCAAAGATGAGCCAATTCGGACTACTTTCGAAACGTTTGTCTCGATTAAAGGCACCGAGATGAGTTCTTCCATCGGCTCCCCCCGCTCTTAAGATCCCATACGGGGGTCCAGTGATTCAATCGTCGAAACCTCAGTTGGGGCCTTGACTGCGGTGGCATAGCACTTCCGAGAATCTTGCTGATCTCCTTTCACTATCCTTACTCCCGACTCGGTCAGAAATTTCATGGAGAGGTGGTAGGTAAACACCACAGTTTGAAGGAGGCTTAGAGACGATCGGCCGAGTATGGCGTTATACACCGACGGTTGGTCCACGACCAGGAAGTCGACCATCGCGGTCCTTTAATGGGGCGCGGTTCCGGCGGTAAGTGGCAGTGAGACTATTCCCTCTGGAAGCACCTGTCCACCCGAGAACCAGATGAACGGGGATCGGACAGGGCGTAGTACCGACCGACCTATGCCCATTTTGTTGAATGCTTGGGTGAACAGGACGTCCGCTGATGATCCCGTGTCCACTAGTATCCGGAATACTTTTCTATTGGCGATGGTGAGGGTGACCACGAGCGCATCATCATGAGGATGATGAATGCCTCAAGCATCTTCTTCAGTGAACGAGATACAATATTTCTCTCGTTTCTTCTCCTTGGGAGGCCAAGACAGCAGAAGGACCTCGGACTCGGGGCGATCGAGGCTTCTAGCGTGGTTTCTTTGGGCGTTATTTGAGTCCCCACCGCCTTGATGACCCCTGACGATCGTTCAGATTTCTTCTTAGGGCCGCTCTTCACTCGGTCCTGCTGAGACGCCGGTCCCTACTGTATGTTCTCTTAGCCGGCCTTCTTTAATCAGCCGCTCAATCTGTCGTTTAAGTGATAAAAATCACTTGTGTTGTGACCATGGTCACGATGGTAGTGGCAATATTTGTTCTTGTTCCGACGATCCGGATTCCCTCGCATTTTTCGGGGCCAGTTGACGAAGCCTTTGGTCTTGATCTCCATTAGTAGTTGTTCAGGAGATTTATTTAGGGGGTATATGTAGAGAATCTTCTGTCTGGTCATTTTCCTGGCCTTCTGTCGTCTCGCCCCCGGTCGTCTTTTCACTTTTTCCCTCCGGCTGAGTCGGCTTCTTTTTTGGCCGACTCTTTAGCCAATGGTTTTGTGTTCTGGATCTTTTCTCTGAGGAGTCGCGTCTCTTCCGCATCGGCATACTTGTCCAACCGAACCATAAACTCGCCCAGAGTATCGGGCGGGTTTTTGTCCAGTGACGCCAAAAAAGGCTTGTCTCTAACCCCCTGCATGAGAGCATTGAGAGCCGTCTCCTCAGAATGCTTTCGAACTTGTAAGGACTCGAAATTGAAGCGTTTAATGTAGTCTTTTAGTAGTTCTCCTTCCCTCTTTAATTTCTTCTTTTCGCCGATGAAATTACTGAGGAAGGCGTCACTGAGTTCGGCGAACGACTTAATCGATCTAGGTTTCAATTACTTAAACTAAAGTCGGGCTACGTTGGTCAAGGTCAGAGAGAATGCTCGGCACATAACAGCGTCCGAGGCGTCGTGCAATTCCATGTAAGTCCTGAAGCGTTCAAGATGCTCTGTTGGATCAGTCTTTCCGGAGAAAGGAGTTATCTGGGGTAAGCGGAACCTTTCCGGCAATCGAGCCCGCATTACCTCGTCCACAAACGGAGAAGCTTTTTCTTCATATTTGGTCGGATCTGAGTTTCGACCATGCTTTATATCCACCATCTCCTTTTCCATCTTCTCTCGGACCTCGTTCTTGAAGTCCTGTATATCAGTCTTTCAGGGTTCGGTGCTCTCTGCCGTTTCTTCAGCGTCTGCAGGTAGCCGACTTCGCCTCCTCTGGTCTATTCTATGCCTCAGATCAGAGGGAGGAAAAATGGTTGTTGCTGAACGGGCAGGCGCTGGGTGACTTGATTCTCGAGGTTGACTCGGTTGTCTGGGCGACTGTGGCGCGGCAGGCTGCGCTACAGACGCTGGTGGAAGGACTTGTGCCGACTCCTGGTGCTGTATCTGCCGGTTACACAATTGTTCCAGCATGTGTTTCATGGCAGCCATCTCGGAACACATTTCTTGAACCTCGCGATCCAGGTGTGCGTTCCCTTGATTAGGCTGGCTTGTAGTCGCAGGCGGTGCTATCGGGGGAGCTCCCTGAGCTGTGCTAGCAGCGGCCTCCCCCGCTTCATTTGGGTCCGTCCTTCTTGTTCTTGCCATTCGAATAATTGGAGAAAATGGCTTTTTGTTCGTTTCCCACAGACGGCGCCAAACTGTTGCTGTGCTTTTATGGGATGACTTCCTTAAGGCGGACCCTCCTTCACTTGCACGAACAACGATGTCAAGGGAACCCTGGCTAGAGCCGGGGAACCTCCGATGCTTAAGTCAGTTATCTGATCAATAGCCAAGAGCTTGTTTCAGTTAGTATTACGTACCTTCTTCTGTCCCAAGCTTAGAGATTTATACAGTTTGCCAGCCCTTATCCTCAGAGGATTCTTCTCCTGATCATTCGGAGATTTACCCCGTTCCATGGATTGCTCTGAATCCCGAGAATCTCGGGATTCGTACCCGTATAACTGGATTTCCGTAGAGCAGCATCTGTTCTCGTTCCGCCACTCGCTGTCTCGGTCAGGTAGTGACCGACTCTGAGGGAGTCTCGGCCAGGTCGTGACCGACTCTGTGGGAGTCTCGGCCGACGCGGGAGGACGAGTTCCTGGCCTTTCCACGGACGGAATAATCTCGGTTTTTATCGGTGATTCCTTGCTCCGTGACCGACAGAATCAACTCGTTGAGTCGATCTTGTTCTATCGGCTGAGTGGCTTTAACGCGCTCGGCCTTTAGTGGGCTCATGCAGGCGAGGTCATCACTCTGACAGAGCGACCTTAATCGTCCTTGCTTACGCTTCCTGGCCAATCCTCTGTTCCGTCGGTGTTATCTCGGATTCTTCAGGCAGTGTCAACAAAGCCGACCTACTCTTGTCCGAGTCTCCGAGCTTAACACATTTTTCCCCAACAATTATTATTATTATTATTATTATTATTATTATTATTATTATTATTATTTTGCCCTAGGATCTGGCATACAAGAGTGCACATGATGGATGGATTGGATGTCACCTGGTTAATATGTTGTGCCCATAGTACAGTCCCAAGTGGTCCAACCCATATGATTACAATCAGATTGAACTTGCCAACATAACCTGACCCATTACGATCCAGCTCATTTTTAAAAGGAGCATATGACGAAAATGATTTGATAGAGCGGGACCCAATTAATTAATATATTCACTACCTAAATGCACCATATCTATGTATCTGTACCAATATTCTATTAGCTTATATGGGGTATGGCTGAGCCAAGTCAGATACACTAGTCGAGTCGAATGGTACAAACCAAGTAAAACCCATGCACTTAAATGGGCACATGTTCTAGGCCCGACCTGACTCGAGCAGTTGACCCGTGGCCAGCCAGACCCATTGCCACCCAAAGGCATGATAATAATCGATGACCGCCTAGATGCCCAATATTCAGATTTTCAGAACGCCCCAAAATTTTATGAGATTTGAAGATCCGAGTGACCACCTGATGTGTGAACTACAAGATGGACCTCAGTGTAGGAACTTGTTAATATTACTACTAGCTGACATCCATTATTGTTTTTGAGAGAGAGAGAGAGAGGTCCCTGTATTTTCAAGGGACTCTTAAGGATGCTCAGGAATTGCAAGACTCTTCTGGGGACTAGCTGCGTTTGCTGCAAGGCAGGGAGGACATCCTGGACATTGACCAGGAATGTTACTACAGCTGCTACCTGATGAAGGAGGAATGCGGGCACGAACATCCGTGATAATTCTACTTCCCATCAGTTTCCTTCCCCGTCCACGTAATGCAAACTCTGTATGTCAAATAAACAACAAACAGACAAGGCCCATTAGACTACTGGTCAAGATCATTTAAGCGTGGCCCTGCTTGTGCCAAACATTGGTTCTAAGATTCTCTAATATATATCTATGAATATAATACATATAGAAATACATAGGTACGAGTAACATGATGATGCTGAAGAAGTTTTAAAACCAGACTGCACCCATCCTCGAAGGGTCACCGGCCTGGCGCCTGACACCTGAGAATTGATTGTGTCCAACTACAACTCAGCCTAACCTGAAAATTGATAAAAATCCTAATTGATTGTGTCCAACTACAACTCAGCCTAACCTGAAAATTGATAAAAATCCTTACTTCCAATTTGAATGTTCTTAACAATCCGTGGACTAAGTCATGCACAAAGAAACAGACGTTGTAAAGGAATGAAACCAACACCCTGAATTTTAGCGGAAGCTCGGACCATGCTCGATGGCCTGTCCATCTGCTCCAATTTGGGCCTGGCAAATGTGATTGTAGAATCAGATTCTGATATTATAATTAATGCGGTTGAGGATCCGCAAGCTGCCTGCCCTTGGAGTATCTGGTATAGGATGGGTGAAATTCAGGCTAAAACGTGCAATGGTAACCTCATCTTTGACCATATCTTCCGAGAAGGCAACGTGGTGGCAGATGTACTAGATCGGATGGCCAGCGAAGGCTGCCCAGACAGAATATTCAGGTGTATATCTGACCTTCCTAGGCTTGTCAGAGGAGTGCTAGTCTTGGACAACTCACGCCTAGGCTCCATAAGGAGGCCATAATCCGGTGTATATGGGTTGTAAATGTCTGCATAGAAGTCTAATTGGAGCCTCTCTTTTGTCTTTCTTTTTGTATTTAGAGGGCTGACACGATGGGAGAGGTTTGAAATCTTTTTGTTGGGACTTTCCTGAATGCCTGTAAATTTCTATGATCAATGACATTTTAGTGGCATGCGTCTACGTTCCTTAAAAAATAAAAAAATAAACCAGCACCCTGATTTTGTAGGATATAACCCATAATACATATACAGTCTGGTTGTGTCGGTTGTGCCGAGTGGGGTTGGACTAAAATGGTCGGACCAAGCCTTGGAATTTGATTGCGCCATGCACATCACGCCCAAGTTGGAAACATTGGGCCAGGTCAAAGAGCAGTTATGGAAAGAAAAAAAAAAAAACAACAGTAATGATCCTGACTATGAGAATGGATGGAGAAAATCATCTGATCTGGATTTTTTGTTTTTTATTTTGGCATCATTGATCGATGGTCATGGTGAGGAGAAACATGTCGACCATCTTGATCAGCAAGCTATGTCCCCACTTTTTCAAAATGGATCCACAGCGACACCATTTACTTCACGAGCTTTTCTATGTCCACACGTGTGTACAAGGGTGCTAATGTACAGGCTACCACAAGTGCGAACGTGGCTGGCAAGTGTAATATCCAACCTGTCCATAAAGTATTCCGACTATGTAGATCTTCTTTCCCAAAAATAAATCTGGTTCATTCAACAGGTGGGCCACAATATCCGAGACAATTTGATGGTTAAGAAAACTTTCAGACAAGTATTTTTCAGCCATAAATTTGTTCTGTAAACTCTGGCCCACCTGAAGATTTATCGGAGGTGATCCGTCAGCGAGAGCATCATGTGGGACCCACTTTTGATTTCCCATCACTTTTAAAAGTCACCTCCCCTGATATCCTAACCATTCAATCAATTGATAGGAAATGGATGTTCCATATTTAGTACATCTGAAAGGTCCATCTTTAACATGTGGGACTCACTTTAAGTCGTCGATTCCTCCCAAAAAATCATTTTTGATGGTATGATTTTTAACCATCCTTTACATGGCTGGATGGATGGGCAAGCAAAGGTAGGTCCCACATCAAATAAGCTGCGAATCACCATCGAGCAAATTGCTGAGGGGGAACATGGGAAGATATTGATGTACCTTGAAGAGGAGGATGGAAGCCTGTAGTACTTGATTCTACCATACCAGACCCTGGTCTTGGCAATATTACAAGAAGGGCAAAGATGCATGCGAGCAGCGCCCCGTGAGATAGCTTCCTCATCTTCTAATCTTTTTTCTTTTCCTTTTCTTCCCAATTCACTTCTGGCCCATCCAAACAATATATATAGATAAAGGGCTGTATCGCACATCCCAAGGATTGAAATACCATGCATCATTACTTTAGCCATTTGAATTTGGGTAATCTTCCATTGGTCCAAACTTGCATCAAAGGGTCTCACTTTTTATGATAGCAAAGCAATAAATAAAACCTCTTAACTGTGAATGGTCACTACATCGTTTTTATAATTATAATCATAGGGTTGAAATATTCAATGACTGAGTTTTCTTGTGCATCCCCCATCTCAGGAAAGCCCAATCAAATGAACCGTGCATCATCCATCCAAGGAAAGCTCAATCAAATGAATACTAATAGCCTTAATCTCACTGCGAGAGTCCAGAGGTGTCTTGTTATAATACATTGAATGTATTTGACGTAAAAGAGGTGTAAGATGAGTAGGGGAAGAACATTGTTTCATTTATGTGGTACGTGCCTTGAATTTACAAGGTGTAATGACTCTTGAATTCAAGATGAGTAGAGGAAGAACATTGTTTCATTTATGTGGTATGTGCCTTGAATTTACAAGGTGTAAGGACTCTTGAATTCACAAGTAACGAAGAAAATTCATAATTGATGTACTTCAAAAACGAAATTATATAATGCTTTAAATAATAAAATACATACTCTAATTAAGAGACCTATTTTGACTAAATTAGAATTTATTCAAAATATATAGTAAAATTTACTAAAATAAAAAGTTCTAATTTAATCGTGCAGGATAATTCCCGAAGGGGATGAGTTTTGATGGGTTCAATCTCTTTAACACTCACAACCATATAAATGAGGCTAAGTCCCCATTATACACACGTTCAAGTCTTTTATTCCCATTTAGTGCTTCTCTTAAAGTGTAAAGTGTGGAAGACAGTTACATTTATTTTTCAACGATTGCATCCCCACCAAGTACGAATTTCACTGGAAGGTTATGAACAATGCCATCCCAGTCGACTCAAATATCAAAAAGAAGGGCGTCCATTTGGCCTCTTCATGTGGTTGCTGCAACCTTTCAGGCCTCAGGGAAGAATCCCTTGATCATCTTTTCGCTGAGGGCGAGCTTGCTTCAGCCATTTGGAGCCATTTCTCCACCATTCTTTCGGTTGCGTTCCTCCCCAACCAGTCCACCAGGAGTAGATCTTCCCAATGGTGGGCCCTGACAAATGACTCATCCCCATTAGGCGTCCTTAGAGGGCTAATCCCCGCCCTTATTCTCTGGGAGGTTTGGAAGTCAAGAAACGCACATCGTTTTGAAGGAATCAAGCCTAGTGCCCCGAAGTACATTCGCAAAGTTCATTCTTGGCTCATCAGACTCTCTAATGCCTTTCCTCTCCCTTCTGCCAAAAACCTGGCGGATAGAGAGGTTTTGCAAGATCTCCAGCTCCCCTTGCTCAGTCCCCCTCCTCACTTGGTATCCTTTGTGAAGTGGTCAAGGCCTCATCAGGGGAACGTTAAGCTGAACGTCGACAGGTCCTCCAGAGGCAATCCCGGCCCTTCTAGTAGTGGAGGGGTCTGTTGGGATGCTAGAGGCGAGTTCATGTTTGCTTTCTCCAAAGCTTATGGCAACGGTTCGAGCTTTCTGGCAGAAGTTAAAGCAGTCGTCGACGGCCTAAGGATTTGTATAGCTAAAGGCTTCACCTCCATTGAAGTGGATAGCGATTCGCGTGCAGTTGTTGAGATGTTCATTAGTGGTGAAGATCCTCCTTGGAGTGTTTTCTATTGGAAAAAGAGATTTCTCTCTTTTTGTTCCTCACTGTTATCTCCATCAGGTACTCCCCAAGAGAGACTAACAAGGTTGCCGATAGCCTCACTCGCTGGAGTAGCTCCAACCAGGAATCTAAAATTTTTGAAGAGGTTTTCGGTCTCCCCTTTCTCTCCCGTGGTGAGCTGCTCCTGGATAAGGCAGGCCTTGGTTCGGTTCGGCTTTTATAGCCTCCTTTCTTTTTTTCTATTTGTTTTTCCTTCTTACGATAGGTAGGTCCTCCTTTGGTGGGACCCACCCGAATGTGAATGTGTTTGCTTCGCTTGGGCCTCAGGGCAATTTGCAGCCTGAGCTCCTCGCTTATTGTGTATTTTCAGTTTTCTTCTAATGAAATCATAGATGGCTGGGCCTTTCTCTATAAAATAAATAAATAAATAAATAAAAAGTACGAATTTCACTGTAGGTTTTCCAATTTCCATCTCCAATGTAATGCATGGTCCTTTCAATTCCATAATTTACAGTTTACATCTTTACATGCTAACCCATTAAAATCAAGTAACTTGAGTCATGAGTCACATCTGCTCAACTTTTGTGGTTGATTTCAGGCAGCATAAGACTGGCCAGTGAGTCTCCAAGTGACTCAACTCAACCCATGCTGAGTTCACTGAGTTCTGAGTTCTTGAGTTTAAGATCAATAAATTAGGCTGGCCCATTCATACAACGGAAATCCTATATGAGAAAATAGGAAGCTTTGAATATTATTAGCAACTGTCCATAGTCAACATTAATGTGCGGCACCTTGGTGAGTGTGCTGTCCTGATTTTTCAGGTCCAGACATAATTGAGGGGAATGGAGTCCTCTACAGCACCTGTTTTATGTAATGCGTAGAGCACCCAAGTCCCCGACAACCACCATTTCTATATGTAAAGCCGAATATTAGGTTCTTTCCTTCATGTGAGGTGCAGGGCCCAATATCAGCTAGACCCACCAATCAGATGGCCCCACCTTGTGGAAAATGGAGATGAGACGCCAACCATAAGGTTTTGTGTGCTGGGCTACCATGATTTATATATTTCATCAAATCCATTTATCAGTTGTGACTCACCAGGATGAAGAGATAAAAAAGCTAAGACTGATACAAAACTTTGGTTCTGTTAGCAATTTTACATTGTTCTCATTGGTTTCGCCTATGTAAGCTTTTAATCAAGTTTATCTTCTGATGCAGGGATGAACGTGATGAGGTCGATCACCATTTTCTTCAAGGATAACTACTCCGAATCTACGGACCTTCTCTGGACTTCCCACAAAGACTTTTGGAATCCATGAGAAATAATAATAATAATAATAAATAAATTCTATAAAATTTGTAATCTGATTGATGAATGAAATAAATAAGTTGAAACCCTTTAAATAGGGATATTAAGCCTTTGGAGAAGTTTCAGAATCAAACTACAACTAAAACTCCTAGAAATCACCACTTACTATAAATAGTAAACTTACTAGTGATATCTAGTAGTGCGTATGGTTTTCGGGAAAAAATAGCAAGTGTCCTATTTGGCTAAAATATAATCTTCTCGTAATTATTTTAAGCACTTTTCATGTTGGGTACAACTCCTAAAGCCCAATAGATGAAGAGTTATACTCAAATTAAAGCTTACCGTAAATAGTAAAATTAAATGAAAATAAAACAGGATTTCAACTATTGGTACTTCGCAAATTCAGTGTGGGAAACCCGGCTTAGCAGGGTTGGGTGGCTAAAGTAGACCATCCTACCCCAAAATCATCTATGGTATGTCTGATAGCCCATTCCGGTTTGCGAGATACGTCTGTTTTAAGTTCTGACGATCCAGATCAGTAGTTCCGCTTCTGATCGGGCCTTTTCTGATCCATCTTGGCCATGAAACTGTCTGCGCACCCGCTCTACATTATCTTCTATATGTACGGCCCAAATAATAGTTGTCATTGTATGGATGGAGTAGATTTTACATATTGAAAATGGTGGTCCCCATAGAGCTTTTGTGCTGATAAGCGATGTGCAGGGAGCCGTTTGGTCATTTTAAACCCCACTTTCCTTATTTTATGAACCGAAATGATATCATACGAAGGCCCTTTTGTACTTTGGCCGATGTCCAACCTCTACTGTCCAGGCATCCATACCGAACTGTATTCTTGGTGCCCATATTTGCATTAGTAATGACTCCTTTGCATCCAGCATCCATTGCCCCATGGAACCTACATTAGAAGATTGTTGGATGGTGCGGAGCAATTCACATCTTCGTAGTTGGAATATGTTGAAATGATGAGTCCGACAATCACTGTAAATACACGAATGGTGACAACCCAAGAGGATTCTCTTTAAGGTCATGCACAACCCCAAAATTGGTGGCTACAATCATCTATGAAGCATTTTACACTGTGGTCCATCCATCGTATTACCAAGAAGATGGGACAAATCATGTTGTACAAGTCAAATCCACTCCTCCATCAGTTAAGAGTCATTATTATAACTCCAACTATCAAAGATTAGTAATCTAATGAGCCAGGACAACAAGAATAGTATAAATTGTGCCTAAAACATACAAGGTTACGTGGTGTGGCCCATTTGTGTTTTCACACAAGTAAGATCATAAAACAAACAAGAAATATCATTGTCCTCATCAAATCCACAAGAAATGAAAAAACTACATAATATTTTATTGATATCTTTCTAAAATAACTTATAATGCCTTAAATAATAAATTGCAAACCCTAATTAAAAGACTTATTTCAATTAACTTAGAATTTATCCAAAATAGTAAAATTTACTAAAAATAGTAATTTCTAATTTAATCATATGGGATGATTCCTGACATGATTAAAAGCAATTCTTAAAAAGACAATACATACTAAAACTCTAAAAGAAAGGAAACACATCTAATCTAAAACTAATAAATAACTTATTAAAAATTGTAAGCTTTTAGTAAACTTATTATTTTGAATGAGAAAGAAGTGTTTTTTTTTTTAAACAAAGTGACGCAACCTGCTTTAGCAGGTTGGTTAGCCTTAGATAAAAAGTTATGGCTGATTTATAATTGCGTTTCGAACAAAATTTCTCCCTATGTAGAATGAATTTCTTCAATCTAAACGTTTCGAGCCCAGTTAGGTCATGTCTTATGAAGTATTGAGCTCAAATATGATGAACTAGGTCCACTTCCGATTGGATTTCTTTCGGTCCATGTGTCCCAAAATAGGTCTTTGGCCCTCTTTACATCAATCTTCAAGCAGTATTATCTTTTGAGTTAAACGTGTTGAATATATCAATGAAAACTTCATCGAGTCTTCAATCGACTGGGTATTTAATAATGAAATTAAATATGTTTAAAGTAGAGTAGGCCTTATGTCCAACGAGTTGGACCTAAATTTACAGTCTACCCCAAAGAATTACTTCCATTCTATTATGTGCATTTGGTCCAACCCCTTATAATACCCTGGGTCGAAAATGACAATCATCTTGTGCATAACTCAATCCATTATAGTTATCAGGAGGAGCATATTATTTGAAATATTATTGATATTTTAAATATGTAAATAACAAGATCTGTCAATGTCATCGACGGATAGTTTGATGTCATCGAGCAAATGTCGATGCCATCGAAAAAATTCAAAAAATTCATGTTTTATTGTTGGAATGTTTTAGTGTTTTACTCGATGTCATTGAAGGTGTTCGATGCCATCGAAGGTCTCATCAAGCACACGTAGAATTTTGTAAGGATTTGTTTCCTATTTCAATTGTAATACTCATGATACTTTATATATTGAGTGTAATCAAGATTTAGGAGTAGAAGAGGGCTTTCTAATTCATTCATATATAAGGATTTCAAATGCATAGCTTGGGCTTGTAAGGGAGAATCGAGGCTTGTTTGAATTGGCAATCTCTATGTCTTGTAATTTTTGCTTTCATAATGCATCACTTGTCACTTTGTGCCGTGGTTTTTTCTCAAAAGAGTTTTTCCACATAAAATTCAGTTTGTTTATGTTTGGACTTGATTGTGTGGTTGAAGTAATTTGCTTGATTTGTATCTATGTGCTTCCATGGTTCCCCAACATGAAACAATTTATACCCATTGATAAGTAAAGAAATACAAATGTGGTCAACTTGATGAGTGGATGTGACAAATTTTCACAAGGATATTCTCAGGATGTGGAAGAACTATGGAATATATTGGATGTTGCACATAAAAATGCTTTTGTAAGTCATTCGAAGGGTGGAATCTTACTTGCGGTCCAACCGGTTGGACCTGAGACATTCTCCTTAAAACAAGGAGTAATATTTTTGAAAGGAAAATGACTTATACCCCATGTCATTCGCCTGTTAAGCTGTGCAAAGGCCACCATGATTAGTGCATGACATCTTCTTTGTCCATCATGTTGGCCAACATTTGTTCACCATAGAGCCCAAATATTTGGTCCATAAGTGGGCCACATGAATAGGAACAATATAAATTCTTATCTAAAACTTTTAAATTCTCATGGTGTGACCCACCTTTTTTTTTTGGCTGACAAATAACATCCATAATCCAACTCATCTATTCAGTGAGAGAAAACATAAAACCCTAACCCTAATAGCCAGATCCACAATAGAAACCCTTCCGCCCTAATCCTACTTCAATGTCGCACCTAGCAAAAAGGAAGAAGAAAAAGATTTTATATATATATATATATATATATATATATATATATATATATATATATATATATATATATATATATAAGAAATAAATCAAATCACTAAGAGATTCATCGAAAATGAAACTTTCTTCATTCACGTATCATCAACATACAGATCCCTAACCTTACAAGCCCTATTTCCCAACACACACACACACACACACACACAAAATAGAGAGAGAGAGAGAGAGAGAGAGAGAGAGAGAGAGATCAAAATATCCCAACAGAATGTTTACAATTTGCCAAAGAGAAGAAGAATCGAAGCCCTAACCCTAACCACCAAATCCGTATAGGGTCCTACCCTAGCTCTTGTGGGCGTAGGTGACGACATCATGGATGACGTTCTCAAGGAAGATCTTGATGACCCCTCTCATCTCCTCATAGATCAGGCCACCGATTCTCTCAGTTTTGAAATGGAATGACTTTCGGTGTGTCTTTCACTACGGTAAGCCACACCTGATCATGGGCTTGATTGTTCACTCCCCAAGTGCAGGGTTGTGATGTAGTAATAAACTCGGTAAGACCGAGGTCGAATCCCAAGGGACTGGAACCTGTATATTTATCTGAAACTAACTAGAGATAGAACTAAACTAAAATGAAATCTAAATCAAATAAATTTAAGGAATAATGGTGAAAGTATTAATCTAAAACTTTGGAGAAATCAGAGGTAGGAAACTAGGGATTTAGGGGATCCACTTGTAGAGATCAGAGAGATCTTATACTTGCATCAAAAACTCAACTGGACTTAGAGTCCATCTTTATCCAATTAAAGGGTGCAACCATGAAAATTAACCGAACTTCATTTGATATAGTTTTCAAGAGATGAAAGGTGTTGTTGCGCAGCACGCCAACAACGCAGTGGGCTGAGATCCAATCTCAGGCCTCACCCACAAACGATAAACAGAAAGGAATATAAACTAAAAACAGATCAAAGCAATCCAAACAAACCACAAGACAAGATATAAGTGAAAAAAATCTCAAACTAGGGTAAAAAACCACGGATGTTGTTGAGGGTCAAATAATGCATATTAGACCCCAGTTATTGTCAGGATTTACGAACATAATATTGTTTAACGGCCAATTTAATCATGTTTATGCTACAGGTTGAATTTAGGAGCTTGGAATGGAAAAGGGTACTAAAAGCGTGGATTTGACGGTCTAAATTCACCAATGCAAGGGAAGGACCCCAGGGGACCAAGATCGATGGATTTACATGTCAGGGACCCGAGGAAATCAAGTTGTTCGTATTAAACGGGCCCAAAATTGATCCAGAATGCAAGATCACAGGGTTCCCACCATCTGATTGACCTGAAACTTCATACATGAGATTAGGGACATAAATTAACCATACAAATTAAATTTCAGCCCTTGGATCACTATAGAAGTATCCCAACTGACAGATCAGGCTATAAACCATTGATTCTGGGCCCACCTGATATCTGGATATGCGTCAAAATTGGTCCCCACAGTTTAAATGAGATGATTAAAAGGATGGACGGATCAGATTTCTGAGAAATATCATATTTGGTCTTGTATGTGTACGTGTGCGTACATAGTGTCCACGTACACTATGCGCACCGGATGCAGAGGCAGTCAGCGCAAGCGCTGACCCGTCTCTTGTTCATCAAAATGGAAATTACCGTTTTAGCGTCAGCGAACGGACGGCCTGTGTCCGTTTTACGATCGACTGTGGGCCCCACCTATGGACTGTATGACTCATCTGATCTGACCATCTTTTAGAAAGCTGCAAACACTACAAAACCATGTTGACTCTTTTCATTCATGCATATACACGTGTGCGTTACAGAGGCCACAATAGGGCTGCCCTGCAACATTCAAAACTGATCCTTTTGTGATTTCTTCTCTGAGTAGCGCCAATGGATGTTCAAAACCACCTATTCTTGACTGAAATTTCATTCTGAATGCAATGGACGGGGTGAATTTTCCAGAAAATGCTTCTGTGGGGCCCACCGATCACAACAGTGAAATGGTGCGAAAGGTTTCGCACATCCGCGAAAACTGACCTTTCCAGGCGGTTGTGGCCCACCATCTTTGATCATATGACAGATCTGAACCGTCTATCATATAGAGGACCTAAGAAAGTCCTAAGGGATGGTATTTCTTTGAAATTTGAGTGAGAAAAGTGGTGATTTTTGAGGCACTAAACTTGGTTGCTAAAAGGCTTTCGCTGCGCATGCGATAGCTTTCCAAATCCGATTCAAGTCCGATTTTCACCACTCCAGTAGCTATATAAGGAGGTTTTGGATATGGGGAGCAATTATTCAGACCTGCGGAGGAAGATCCTCAGCTTGGGCAGGAACGTGGAGAGAAGAGAAGGGTATTTTCCTTCTTTTCATCTATATTTTATTTTTTTCCTTCTTTTCTTTTCCTTTATTGAGATTAGCCTAATCATCATAGTTAGCTAAACCTCTTAGCTAGGGCTAAGAGGTGAAGCTTGTAGCGTGATGGGAGGATCTGTTGCTTATGTAATTTATTAGACTAATTGATGTTGATCTTAGTTTGATTTTAATGGAAATATTTTTAATCTTTAATGGTCTATTGTGACTGAAATTACAGTGGGTCTGCGATGGCTTTGAATATGTTCTTTTTCTCTTTTATGTTTATGACGTCAGGAAGCCCTGTTGTTCATTATAGTCTCCTGGGCATGGTCGGATGTCAGTACCCTTTCTAACCTTCATACATGTGATTGGTTGGTAATAAGTTTAATTCTGTTATTTGCCATAGTCTCTTGGGCATGGTTGGGTGATGGAATCCATTCTAATTCATATACCTTTCATCTCTTTGAAAACTAGATCAATAGCAGTTTAGTAAATTTCATGATTTTTTATGACAGGCATAAGATCTCCCTGATCTCTACAAGTGGATCCTCTGAATCCCTAGTTTCCTTTCCTCTAAATTTTCTTAAGTTTTAGAAAATCATTCCATCATTATTCCCTCAATTTCTATTTAATTTAGATTGCATCTCATACTAGTTCTAGTTCTACTTAGTTTCAGTCAACGTACAAGTTTCAGTCCCTTGGGATTCGACCTCGGTCTTATCGAGTTATTACTACATCACAACCCTGCACTTGGGGAGTGAACAGATGCAAACTTTCACTATGAAGAAACAAAGATTACAAGGCAAAATACTAACCTCTCCCTTGGAAGAATATAGAAAACCCTTAGCCCACACCTTTAGAAATATTTTTCAATATTCCTCATCTACCTAGAAAAGCCCTAGAAACTCCTATTTATAGTTTAGGCAACTTCCCTTCGGCATCCCAGTTGCGAAAGGACTCAAATCCGCAGTTTCGCGTAAAATTACGGAACAAACTGCGTAACCTGCGACCGGTCTTAGCTCACCTACGACCGGTCCTAGCCCTCCTACGACCGGTCCTAAGCCCCTAAGACTGGTCCTGAAAATTTTAGGATTAGTCCTAGACTTGATAAAAAAAACACCACAACTCGCTGGACTTCGAGTCGTGCTAGGGCTCGAACCTACGACCGGTCGAGCGCCTCCCACGACTAGTCGTGGCTCCCCCACGACCGGTCGAACATACCCCTACAACCGGTCAAAAACATCCTACGACCAGTCGAAGGCGGCCCAGATGTGGCTCCACATTCTCAACAATCTCCCACTTGGAGACACATTGACATAAACTTTCGTCTTCTTCATCCGAAGTGCACCACCTCCCCGTCTTCAAGCTTGAAGACCAATCAAAGTTGAACAGAGCTTCAGCTTCTCCCTTATGACCGCCTTGGTCAACATATCTGCAGGATTCTCACTTGTATGAATCTTCTCCAGAACAATCGATCCATCTTCCAGTAACGAATGTATGAAGTGATATCTGATGACAATATGTTTGGTCCTTGAATGAAAGGCTGAATTCTTAACCAAGTGTATTGCACTCTGACTGTCACTGTACAGCTTGTAATCTACTTGCTTCTTACCCAACTCTTCCATAAAACTTTGCATCCACACCATCTCCTTGCATGCTTTTATAGCCGCAACATATTCTGCTTTTGTCGTACTGATAGATACTATCTTCTGTAATTGAGAGACCCAACTGACTGCAGCACTGTCCAGAGTAAAGACATAACCTGTAGTGCTTCTTCTGCTATCGATATCTCCTACCAAATCTGAATCCACGTAGCCTTACAGCTTGATTTTCGATCCACCATAACACAGCCCTACATCCTTAGTACCCACCAGGTATCTGAGGATCCCCTTTCACAGCTTTCCAATGTTCCTTTCCAGATTTGTTCATGAACCTGCTAACAACTCTCACTGCTTGAGCAATGTCTGGCCTCATGCTTACCATAGCATATATGAGACTCCCAATCGCTGACGCGTATGGGATTTTAGCCATGTAGTCCCGTTCCTCCTGCGTCTTTACACCTTGCTCCTTAGATAGCTTGAAGTGGTTGGCTAATGGAGTGTTAACCGTCTTAGTACTTCCCATATTGAATCGATCAAGTACCTTGGCTATGTACTCTGCCTGTGACAAAACCAGTTTCTTGTTTTTCCTGTCACACTTTATCCTTATGCCTAGGATTTGTTTTGCAGCTCCTAAATCCTTCAAGGCAAATTCTCTAGACAATTGTCTTTTGAGATCTGAGATGTCCTTCATGCTTGAACTGGCCACAAGCATATCATCAACATACAGAAGAAGAATGATGTACAACATATCAAACTTCTTCAAATAACAACAGTGGTCTGCATGACATCTCCTAAAACCGTTTCCTGACATGAAACTATCAAACTTCTTGTACCACTGCCTCGGGGCCTGCCTCAGGCCATATAGACTTTTCTTCAGTCTGCACACCTTATTCTCATTACCTGAGGCCACGTATCCTGTCGGCTGATGCATATATATTTCTTCTTCAAGATCTCCAAGAAGAAAGGCTGTCTTAACATCTAGCTGCTCTAGATGTAAGTTCTTTGCAGCCACTATACTCAAGACCATGCGAATCGTAGACATTTTCACTACCGATGAAAATATTTCAGTGAAATCGATACCTGCCTTTTGTTAAAACCCTTTTACAACCAGTCTCGCCTTATACCGTTTCGAACCATCGTGCTCCTCCTTCAGTCTGTAAACCCACTTGTTATGAAGAACTTTCTTACCCTTAGGTAAAGTGACTAGCTTTCAAGTACGATTAGACTCAAGAGAGTCCATCTCCTCATCTATGGCCTGCTCTCACTTAACCCGTATATCTGACTGTAATGCCTCTTCACAACACTCTGGATCACCATTATCTGTCAGCAGTAGATAATGTAAGGAGGGTGAGTATCGGACCGTGGGTCTCCTCTCCCAAGTGGACCTCCTCATAACCGGTGTCTGTGGCTCTGCCTCATAATGCTCCTGTGCATGATCATCCTGTGGCATTGTAACACCCGTGTCCGGTAACTCTTCCAATTCTACGAATTCCTTTTTCTCGGCCTTATTTTCTTACACACTGTCCCTATGCATCACTTTTTCGTTGAAGACTACATCCTTGCTTCTGATGATTTTTCTATTTTCTGCATCCCAAAACCAGTAGCCAAAATCATCCTGCCCGTAGCCTATAAACGTGCACATCTTAAACTTCGCATCCAGCTTGTTTCTGTGCTCTGCATCAATGTGAACATATGAAGTGCAACCGAACACTCTGAGATGTGTAAGGTTCACTTCTTTCCCAGTCCACATTTCTTCTGATAGCCCACCATCCAATGGGGCTGACAGACTTCCATTGATAAGATATACGGTAATATTCACAACATCTGCCAAAAAGGTCTTGGGCAACCCTACATGTAACCTCATGTTCCTGGTGCTCTCAAGGATGGTCCTGTTAATGCGTTCAACCACACCATTCTGCTGTGGTGTGTAAGACCCGTATCTTGGTCCGTACCGTTCTGTAGACTTTCGCGGTCTTACCGGTCAAATTCCAGCGACTTTCGACCCTTAATCGATATCAACACGCGACCCTGATTCATATGCTAACAACCCGAGTCGACTCAACCCGAGACCAATACCATAACGACCGCGCCGTCGTTACGGTTCCAATACCGCGACTCGAGCGCCGAGGCGATACCCTGGTCAAGAGTTATGGGCCAATGTTCGGTGCGAGAAAACGCCGCGCGTTGTGAAAACTAAGAGAATCTCTACGATGTGTCACATCAATCACATCAATCCCATCAATCAATCACCCATCGATCCATCACATGTCAAGTACACATCACTTCTATCCCTTTTTCCAAGCAACCACAAAAGTCTTCACCACCTATACCTCTCTTACACAAAAGCCACAAAAGTCAAAGAATTCTTACACAACCATCACTCACCTATCCATCCATTACTCTCTCTCTTTCTCTCTTTCTCATTTCAAAAATCCCAAGCAACAAAAGATTTTCAAAAAAAAACTCCATACGTATGGAATTTTTCAAGTCTCTCTAAGCTTCAAGTGGCCCACCTTCCTACCCCAAAATCTCTCATCTCAACCCTCCATTCCTCATCTTAACCGTTGAAGTTGAAGCCAAGGTGCCAAGGAACCCCTAGGAGCGAGAAGATCGGACGGTGGGTGCTAAATCATACTTATTTTCTTATTTTTATGATGGGCCAAGTGAAGCCCCACCGATCAATGGTGTGGATCTCACTTGAGACCCTAAAATGTGGCCGATGGACCACTTGGATCATCATGATCATTCCATGATGGGGCCATTCTCCATGGACCCCATCATGATGTTTATTTTCTTTAGAAAGGTCATCTAGACCATCCATATTGGTGGGGAAAGGATCCCCACCGTTGATCTTTAGTTTTGATGGTCACATGTGCAAAATGACCCACTTGATGTATGATTTCATGTAAGGGAGGGTCCATAATGACGGGGTCCCTCCGTCACAAGCCGTGTCCCACTCTCCATGTCTCTCCCTCTCTTTTATTGCTTTTATTTTATTTTATTTTATTTTTATGCTATAGGATTCTGGCCCACTTGAATGGATCCGACCTTGATGCAATTATTTTTTATTCAAGTGGGGCCCACCTTAGACGTTGAATCCATGTCACTCATCAGTGGTGGCCCACTTCATCAGGGCCCACCATTCAAAAAAAATAGTAATGTAACCGTCCAGCGTCTGAGACGCTGGACGTTTTCAAAGGAAAGAAAAAAAAAAGGGGGAAGAAGTAAAAGAGAAGCTTTGGTGGCCCCCTTGCATAGGCCCCACCCTGATGTTTATGTTCGATCCAAGCCGTCCATCCTCTTACCAACGGTATTTTAGCCGTTGGGTAGAAGTTTGGAGCTGATCCAATCACCTTGTAGGCCATACCATCAAACATCGCACCCTCACCATTCAAACTCTATTTTCTTATTTTATTTCACTTCCAAGCATCAAAAAAATTCAAACTCTAGACTCATTTGGATGGCCTCGAGCCGCTGATTACAATGGCCGGGACGAATTTTGGCGCAGCGGGCCCCACGTGCGAAAAACCCCAGAAATTCAGGTTTTTCCAAATTTTTGCAAGGGAGTTGCCCCCCCTCCCTGACAACGTGCAGCCGTGCAGCGGCGGGCGGACGTCCAGCAGGGGCCCACGGCCCTGCGTGTGGGCCCCACCATAATGTTTATTTATGATCCAGCTGGCTCATTAGGTGGGCCACCCCAGTGGTGGGCCCCCCCTCCAAAGATGAGACGGATCCAAAACTCAGGTGACCCACACCATAGGAAACAGTCTGAATGAACGTCTGCCATTGAAATTTTATTTGGGGCCCACAGAAGTTTTGAATCAAGCTGAAATTCATGTTTTCCCTTCATTCAGGCCCGGGGGACTTGATGAACGGGCTGGATGGCGTCTGGGAAGTGTGGTGGGCCCCACATGGGACCCACATTGATGTTTGTGTCAAGTCCACCGTCCAGTGGACGGTGGCACCCACCTGATGTTTGTGTGGCCTCCACCGTCCAGCGGACGGTGGGGCCCTGGGTGATGTATGTGCCTTACCCGCGTTGTCCAGCGGTAATGGGACCCACCCATGATGCATGGGCTGCATCCAAACCGTCCATTCATTTTAAGAGTCCGTTTTATAGCATTGGCTTAAAGAATGAGTTAGATCCTTAACTCATATGGACCCCACCTTGGCCTGTTTTGAGGACCATCCTAATGCAAATACAGTAGTTCATTGGGGCCCACTTTGATTTATGTAAGGCCATGGGATTGGGCCCAAATTGATATGTTCTAAGGCCATAAGACTAGGCCATTTGATATATTGTAAGGCCCATGGGACTAAACCCATTTGATTACAAAAAGGGTCCATGGGTTTAGGCCCACTTTGTTATGCATGCAAGGCCTATGGGTTAGGCCCATTTGGACTATCTAAGGCCTATGGGCTAGGCCCATTTGCTTTGTAAAAGGCTTATGGGTTTAGGCCCACTTGTTATGGTTTAAGTCCATTAGACTAGGCCCTTTTTGATGTATTCCAAGGCCATTGAAATTGGACCCATTTGTTGCATTTTTGAGCCCATGGGATCAGGCCCATTTGATTGTTTAAGGCCTATGGGTTTAGGCCCATTTAATGTACCATAAGGCCTAGGGGATTAGGCCCATTGAACTCATATAATGCCTAAGGGTTAAGGCCCATTTGGCGTTCATATGGGATTCAATTGGTGTGACCCATTCGACCCATGAGTTAAGCTCATTTGACGCAATCCAAGGCCCACGGGTTTTGACCCATTGCAATGCACATAAGACCTATTGGTGTGACCCATTTATGTGGCCCATCTGATAAATAAAAGGCCCATAAGATATGACCCATTCGATATACATGTAAGGCCCAATGGGAGGAACCTACAGTCCATTGCAATGTGTAATTCCCATACAGATTAACTAGCAATGTTTACGGTGATTGTGCCTTGGGGGCAATGTTGGTTTGACGTCCACATTGCGAGTGTGATGCTGGTTGGATGTCCACATTACGACTCTCTTTAGGGCCCATTATGGACCGTACTTATCGTGTATAGGCCGTCCAGGTCCATCTGCATTGTAAAATAGTTCATTTTATTATAACATGTTTAGTACAGTTTCATGACTCATGTTCATACGCATCATATGTATGCTTGACGTGAAGATTGTCTGATCATATCATTTGCCTTCGGGCAGGTTATTTATGGGCTCCTGATTAGGCAGTGTTGCCCTACATGAGCGTACGTTATGTGCATGATTGGTTGCATGACTGGGTAGTGTGATTCATGCATTCCGCATTTGTGTGGTATGGTTATTGTACGCCCTAGCGACATCAGGGCCGTAGCCTCCATAGACGCATCGTGGTTGGCAGGATTGGATATCGAAAATCTTATTCTACATGGGGTACTATAGATATCCCTAGGTGAAAGTCCCTAAACCCTTATGGTACCAAGAGGTTGCTCCAACGTCTAGACCGAGTGGGTAGATGAGCGCTGAGTGCCGAATACCAGTTGGTTGTGCTCTCCACTGTGTTGTAGTCGGTTGGAAGGGGGTATGGCCTTACCCGCCCGAGAGTAGGGGGCAATGCTAGGCTGAGTCTGACCAGCTCGAGGAATGGGTCCGCTATAGACGAGTTGCGTCCGATATTGGCAGAAGGATAGTGTGGTCTCTTCCACTTACCTTATTGCGCGCGATGTGGCGGCGATCTGGTTTAGAGTGTACTAGACCCCAGTGATATCCCATATTTTGAGCTGTATTGATGTATGGACATATATGAGGATCTGTATGCTTAAGTTGTATTGCACATCGCATGGCCTTGGGATGGCCGATACCATTCATATCTTGCATTGTATAGCCTTGGTACGGCTCATGATGTTATGGTTCCATCTGCATATTCCGCATTACTCTGACATTGCATGATCATATTACTACCTTGCACACACTTTCACCACCCTCTAAGCTTTCTATAAGCTTATGCACGACCGTTGCATGCAGGTGACGTTGGATCGCAGCAGCGCTGAGGCAGGAGCACGTTGCCGATCGTTTTGGAGTTTTCGTACTTTACCATTGTATTTTCCTTTATGTTCATTGTACTTGTAAAGTTTTTGATCATAGTAGAAATGTAATGGAGTTCTTGGTTGTTGTTTGTGGGTTATGCCTTTGGTTATTCTTATTATGAATCAAACTGACATTGAAAATCCTCCTCGTAGCATCCCAGGATCGGAACCTGGCGAATGGGAGATAGGAGCCGAGAATGGGGTTCTACGGAGGCTGTCGGCGCCGGATTCTGCGATCGAAAATTTTGTGAGCCCAGTTTCTGAGTTTGGGGCATGACAGAAGTTGGTATCAGAGTATAACTTGGGAATAACTGAGAACAACATTACATGTCTGCTATAAGTGTTGTATGGCTAAGTCCCGAAGTTCGGATAGCTTCGCGACCTTACAATACAGACCGTTAACGTGTGTACCTTCGAGAGTTTTGAAGTTGATAGGCGCTTTCGCTCTTTCCTGTAGGACATGGCACCTGGGAGAGTTACCCGATCGACTCCCGCACCACCACCTGAGGATTCTGCTTCACCATCGGAGGCTCCAGCTTTACCCTCTGCGTCTCCCGTTCCACCCTCAGAGATCCCTTCTTCCTCCCCTGAGGATGACATTCCTCCACCTGAGGCCGATGAGGAGCCGACCGTGACTGTGAGTGCCTCTCAGTTACAGCAGATGTTACAGGCTGTGACAGCCGCACTCCAGGGACAGGGCAGATGCCCAGTTGTTTAACCAGCTCAGGTAGAGCAAGAGCACGCGAGCGCCGTACTTCGTGAGTTCAGATGGCATGATCCTCCATGTTTCCAGGGCGAGCCAGATCCGACTGCAGTAGAGAGATGGCGCTCTGATGTGGAGAAGATATTCGATACCATGTCATGTACGACCGAGCAGCGCGTCCGGTTAGCTGTATTTCTCTTCCAGGGTGAGACCGAGCATTGGTGGACCTCTGTTACCCGTGTTGCCGGACCGGAGTATATCTGGACATGAGAGGAGTTTGTTGATCGATTCGAGGAGCAGTACTTCCCCGACCATATCCGCCGTCAGCGAGCTTTAGAGTTCGAGACTCTGGTGCAGGGAGATATGACTGTGACGCAGTACGCGGCCCGTTTCATGGCACTATCGAGATTCGCACCATACATGGTTGATGACGAGGGGCGGAAGGCCCACCGTTTCAAGCACGGCTTACGTTATGGCCTCCGAGGTCGTGTCATTGGGCATGAGCATCCTACTTTCCAGGCAGTAGTACGAAAAGCTCGGATATATGAGACTGAGTGGGTCGGTTCTCAGTCTGATCGTGGTCAGAGGAGAGACCGGAAGAGGCAGGCTTCTTCCAGTCCTTCCCAGCAACGTCGACCACAGCAGCAAAGGCGCACTGGTCGCCCAGCTTTCCGTGCACCATCAGTACCATCAGCACCTCCACCACCACCTCAGAGGCAGTTCACCCGCACTTGCTTCAGGTGCGGTGCGACGGGACACCGTTCATGGGAGTGTCCCAGCCCCCAGCAGCAGAGAGGTCCACAGCAGCAGAGACCTCCACCGCAGCAGCAGAGACCCCTACAGCAGCAGCGACAGCAGCCTCCACCACTGAGGCCACCTCAGCAGCAGCATCAGCATCAGCACCAGCCTCAGAGGCCACGGCAGCAGAGGCAGCATTTTCGACCGCCTCAGCGACCCCAGCAGCAGCAGCAGCACGTTCAGAGGGGACAGGCACCTCCCCAGCCAGCTCAGGCTAGATTCTATGCGGCTCAACAGGATCCACAGTCATCCGGAGGAGTCATTGAGGGTATACTGTCAGTTTCTGCATGCATTGCACGTGTACTGTTTGATTCTGGTGCATCACATTCTTTTGTGGCCGAGAGCTTCTGTCGATCGGCTGGCTTACCGTTGGAGCCTGCCGGTGAGAGCCTATAGTATCGACTCCCTTGGGGAGGACTGCAGTGTTAGGACGATTTTTCTCATCTTGCCCCGTTTTGGTTGGGGATACCTTCTTGGCCGCTGATCTGTTCGTTTTGCCGATGTCTGAGTTCGACGTCATCCTAGGCATGGATTGGCTCGCTGAGTATTATGTCATTTTGGACTGCGCCGCGAGGACCGTCACGTTATGTATACCCGGCGTGCAGCAGTTCGAGTTCGTTACAGAGGCCAGAGGAGAGCAATTGTCTTGTTTGATGTCTTGCGCCATTGAGGAGCCTATTGCCGTTTGCATCGACCATCTGCCCGTGGTTTGCAATTTTTCTGATATGTTCCAGGAGATTCCGGAATTACCGCCTCGTCGACACACTGAGTTTCAGATAGACCTCGTGCCCGGTACCGCGCCTATTTCGAAGGCCCCGTATCGTATGGCACCGTTAGAGTTACGGGAACTGCAGAAGCAGTTGGATGAGTTACGAGAGTTGGGTTTTATTCGTCTGAGCAGTTCTCCGTGGGGAGCGCCGGTACTCTTCGTGAAGAAGAAGGATGGCTCGTTGAGGCTCTGCGTTGACTACCGCGAGCTCAACAAAGTCACGATCAAGAACAAGTACCCACTCCCTAGGATTGATGATTTGTTCGACCAGCTGCAGGGTGCACAGTTCTTTTCAAAGATTGACCTGCGTTCCGGTTATCATCAGATTCGGATCCGAGATGAGGACATTCCGAAGACGGCATTCAGGACGCGTTACGGTCATTTTGAGTTTCAGGTCATGTCCTTCGGACTGACCAATGCACCCGCGGTCTTCATGCAGCTGATGAACGAGGTTTTCTGCCCATATCTGGATCAGTTTATTGTAGTCTTCATCGACGACATTCTGATCTACTCGAGGACCCGTGAGGAGCATGAGCAACACTTGGAGATTACTCTACAGACCCTCCGCGCACACCAGCTGTATGCGAAGCTGGAGAAGTGCGAGTTCTGGCAGGAGGAGGTGAAGTTCCTCGGTCACGTGGTGATGAGGGAGGGTGTCACAGTGGACCCCTCGAAGGTCGAGGCAGTGCGTCAGTGGGGCCAGCCCACGACTGCGACAGAGATCCGTAGTTTCCTTGGTTTGGCGGGCTACTACCGGCGTTTCATTGAGGGCTTTTCTCGTATTGCAGCCCTGCTGACCAGGTTGACTCGGAAGGGCGTAGAGTTTATTTGGAGTGACGCCTGCGAGCGAGCATTTATGAGTTGAAGGACCGTCTGACGTCCGCTCCTGTCCTCACTCTTCCCTCTGGGAGTGACGGCTTTATTGTATTCACTGATGCCTCGCATATCGGTTTGGGTGCTGTCCTGATGCAGCACGAGAGACCAGTGGCCTTTGCGTCTTATCAGCTCAAGGTCCATGAGTTGAACTATCCTCATCATGACTTGGAGCTGACTGCAGTTGTCTTCGCACTGAAGGTGTGGAGGCACTATCTTTATGGGGTCAGGTTCGAGCTCTTCTCCGATCACAAGAGCTTGAAGTACCTCTTCTCGCAGTCTGAGTTGAATATGAGACAAAGGCGCTGGATGGAGCTCCGGAAGGACTATGATTTCGACCTCCAGTACCACCCGGGTAAGGCGAACGTGGTGGCAGATGCCCTCAGCCGTCAGCCACGAGGCCTAGTGGCGCATATGTTGATTCAGGAGTGGCGGATGCTTGAGGATATCGCAGCGTATGACTTTGAGTTCGGCCTGCAGTCTTCCATTATACAGTTATCGAGCCTGTCGATTCAACCCTCTCTTATTGATAGGGTGATCGAGGCTCAGCAGGCTGATCAGTTGTTGCAGAGTTATATGGCTGAGGCGGCATCTGAGAGTCAGACTGATTGGCAGATCGGTACAGACGGTGGACTTCGCTTCAGAGGCAGATTATGTGTCCCGGATATTCCAGAGTTACGCAGAGATCTTATGACCGAGGCACATCGATCGTGATTTTCTGTCCACCCGGGCTCGACGAAGATGTACCGTGATATGAGGCGATAGTATTTTTGGGCGGGGATGAAGCGTCAGATCACCAGTTTTGTGGCCGAGTGTGACACATGCCAGCGTGTCAAGGCCGATCATCAGAGACCTCCTGGTCTATTGCAGCCGTTGAGCGTCCCGATGTGGAAGTGGGAGCACGTGTCGACTGATTTCATTATGGGCTTGCCGAGGACTTAGCGCGGTCATGACGCCATTTGGGTTGTTGTGGATCGTCTGACGAAGTCGGCACATTTTCTTGCGATGGGTGCGACTTGGTCTATGGACCAGCTTGTGAGATTATTTATCGAGGAGATTGTGAGACGGCATGGCGTTCCAGTCTCGATCGTTTCTAACCGAGACTCGAGGTTCACATCTCAGTTTTGGGGGAGCTTCCAGCGTGCGATGGGGACTGATTTGCAGCTCAGCACCGCGTACCATCCGCAGACCAATGGCCAGACCGAGAGGGTCAATCAGATACTTGAGGATATGCTTCGGGCCTGCGCGATTGACTTCGGGGGTAGCTGGGATGAGCATCTGCGATTGGCTGAGTTCGAGTACAATAACAACTATCAGGCGACCATCGGCATGGCTCCTTTTGAGGCACTATATGGCAGACCATGCAGATCACCGAGTTGTTGGACCGAGGTTGGAGAGCGTCGTCTCCTAGGTCCCGAGCTTGTGCAGGAGACTTCAGATGCTATTGACATCATCAGGCAGAGGATGCGCACAGCTCAGAGCCGACAGAAGAGTTCTGCTGATCGTCGGCGTCGTCCCTTGGAGTTTGATGTAGGGGAACATGTGTATCTCAAGGTCTCGCCCATGAAGGGCGTAGTTTGATTTGAAGCGAAGGACAAGCTTGCCTTGAGATTCATAGGACCTTTTGAGATCACTGGGCATGTTGGCGCTATGGCCTATCGGCTTGCCTTGCCATCACAGTTGTCTGGCGTCCACGACATTTTTCACGTCTCCATATTGAAGAAGTGTGGGTCAGACATAGTTCCCGTTATTGATTGGCAGCCATTGGAGGTTCGTGAGGACGCTTCTTACATTGAGCAGCCAGTTCGTATCCTTGATCGGAAGGAGCAGGTCCTCAGAACCAAGGTCATTCTGTTGGTGAAGGTGCAGTGGGGTCACCATTCTGTTGAGGAGGCTTCGTGGGAGCGTGAGGCTGAGATTCGAGAGCGTTATACTCATCTCTTTGATGGTTGATCATGTGATGTATTTTGTATGCTATCTCCAAATCTATATGATGATGTTATGTCGCTTCTTCTTCATGAGTAATGCTTAATTGCGATGCTTGCATAAATTTCGAGGATGAAATTTTTATAAGGAGGGGAGAGCTGTAAGACCCGTATCTTGGTCCGTACCGTTCCGTAGACTTCCGCGGTCTTACCGGTTGAATTCCGGTGACCTTCGACCCTTAATAGATATCGACGCGCGACCCTGATTCATATGCCGACAACCCGAGTCGACTCAACTCGAGACCAATACCATAACGACCGCGCCGTCGTTGCGGTTCCGATACCGCGACTCGCGCTCCGAGGCGATACCCTGGTCAAGAGTTATGGGCCAACGTTCGGTGCGAGAAAACGCCGCGTGTTGCGAAAACCAAGTGAATCTCTACGATGTGTCACATCAATCACATCAATCCCATCAATCAATCACCCATCGATCCATCACATGTCAAGTACACATCACTTCCATCCCTTTTCCCAAGCAACCACAAAAGTCTTCACCACCCATACCTCTCTTACACAAAAGCCACAAAAGTCAAAGAATTCTTACACAACCATCACTCACCTATCCATCCATCACTCTCTCTCTCTCCCTTTACATCACTCTCTCTCTCTTTCTCTCTTTCTCATTTCAAAAATCCCAAGCAACAAAAGATTTTCAAAAAAAAAACTCCATACATATGAAATTTTTTAAGTCTCTCTAAGCTTCAAGTGGCCCACCTTCCTACCCCAAAATCTCCCATCTCAACCCTCCATTCCTCATCTTAACCGTTGAAGTTGAAGCCAAGGTGCCAAGGAACCCCTAGGAGCGAAAAGATTGGACGGTGGGTGCTAGATCATACTTATTTTCTTGTTTTTATGATGGGCCAAGTGAAGCCCCACCGATCAATGGTGTGGATCTCACTTAGGACCCTAAAATGTGGCCGATGGACCACTTGGATCATCATGATCATTCCATGATGGGGCCATTCTCCATGGACCCCATCATGATATTTATTTTCTTTAGAAAGGTCATCTAGACCATCCATATTGGTGGGGAAAGGATCCCCACCGTTGATCTTTAGTTTTGATGGTCACATGTGTAAAATGACCCACTTGATGTATGATTTCATGTAAGGGAGGGTCCATAATGACGGGGTCCCTCCGTCACAAGCCGTGTCCCACTCTCCATGTCTCTCCCTCTCTTTTATTGCTTTTATTTTATTTTATTTTATTTTTATGCTATAGGATTGTGGCCCACTTGAATGGATCCGACCTTGATGCAATTATTTTTTATTCAAGTGGGGCCCACCTTACACGTTGAATCCATGTCACTCATCAGTGGTGGCCCACTTCATCAGGGCCCACCATTCAAAAAAAATAGTAATGTAACCATCCAGCGTCTGAGACCCTGGACGTTTTCAAAGGAAAGAAAAAAAAAAGGGGAAGAAGTAAAAGAGAAGCTTTGGTGGCCCCCTTGCATAGGCCCCACCCTGATGTTTATGTTCGATCCAAGCCGTCCATCCTCTTACCCACGGTCTTTTAGCCGTTGGGTAGAAGTTTGGAGCTGATCCAATCACCTGGTGGGCCATACCGTCAAAGATCGCACCCTCACCATTCAAACTCTATTTTCTTATTTTATTTCACTTCCAAGCATCAAAAAAATTCAAACTCTGGACTCATTTGGACGGCCTCGAGCCGCTGATCGCAATGGCAGGGACGGATTTTGGCGCAGCGGGCCCCACGTACGAAAAACCCCAGAAATTCAGATTTTTTCAAATTTTTGCAAGGGAGTTGCCCCCCCTCCCTGACAATGTGCAGCGCTGCACGCTGCTACGTGCAGCCGTGCAGCGGCGGGCGGACGTCCAGCAGGGGCCCACGGCCCTGCGTGTGGGCCCCACCATAATGTTTATTTGTGATCCAGCTGGCTCATTAGGTGGGCCACCCCAGTGGTGGGCCCCCCCTCCAAAGATGAGACGGATCCAAAACTCAGGTGACCCACACCATAGGAAACAGTGTGAATGAACGTCTGCCATTGAAATTTTATTTGGGGCCCACAGAAGTTTTGAATCAAGCTGAAATTCATGTTTTCCCTTCATTCAGGCCCGGGGGACCTGATGAACAGGCTGGATGGCGTCTGGGAAGTGTGGTGGGCCCCACATGGGACCCACATTGATGTTTGTGTCAAGTCCACCATCCAGTGGACGGTGGTACCCACCTGATGTTTGTGTGGCCTCCACCGTCCAGCGGACGGTGGGGCCCTGGGTGATGTATGTGCCTTACCCGCGTTGTCCAGCGATAATGGGACCCACCCATGATGCATGGGCTGCATCCAAACCGTCCATTCATTTTAAGAGTCCGTTTTATAGCATTGGCTTAAAGAATGAGTTAGATCCTTAACTCATATGGACCCCACCTTGGCCTATTTTGAGGACGATCCTAATGCAAATACAGTAGTTCATTGGGGCCCACTTTGATTTATATAAGGCCATGGGATTGGGCCCAAATTGATATGTTCTAAGGCCATAAGACTAGGCCATTTGATATATTGTAAGGCCCATGGGACTAAACCCATTTGATTACAAAAAGGGTCCATGGGTTTAGGCCCACTTTGTTATGCATGCAAGGCCTATGGGTTAGGCCCATTTGGACTATCTAAGGCCTATGGGCTAGGCCCATTTGCTTTGTAAAAGGCTTATGGGTTTAGGCCCACTTATTATGGTTTAAGTCCATTAGACTAGGCCCTTTTTGATGTATTCCAAGGCCATTGAAATTGGACCCATTTGTTGCATTTTTGAGCCCATGGGATCAGGCCCATTTGATTGTTTAAGGCCAATGGGTTTAGGCCCATTTGATGTACCATAAGGCCTAGGGATTTAGGCCCATTGAACTCATATAATGCCTAAGGGTTAAGGCCCATTTGGCGTTCATATGGGATTCAATTGGTGTGACCCATTCGACCCATGAGTTAAGCTCATTTGACGCAATCCAAGGCCCACGGGTTTTGACCCATTGCATTGCACATAAGACCCATTGGTGTGACCCATTTATGTGGCCCATCTGATAAATAAAAGGCCCATAAGATATGACCCATTCGATATACATGTAAGGCCCAACGGGAGGAACCTGCAGTCCATTGCAATGTGTAATTCCCATACAGATTAACTAGCAATGTTTACGGCGATTGTGCCTTGGGGGCAATGTTGGTTTGACGTCCACATTGCGAGTGTGATGCTGGTTGGATGTCCACATTACGACTCTCCTTAGGGCCCATTATGGATCGTACTTATCGTGTATAGGCCGTCCAGGTCCATCTGCATTGTAAAATAGTTCATTTTATTTTAACATGTTTAGTACAGTTTCATGACTCATGTTCATACGCATCATATGTATGCTTGACGTGAGGATTGTCTAATCATAGCATTTGCCTTCGGGCAGGTTATTTATGGGCTCCTGGTTAGGCAGTGTTGCCCTACATGAGCGCACATTATGTGCATGATTGGTTACATGACTGGGTAGTGTGATTCATGCATTCCGCATTTGTGTGATATGGTTATTGTACGCCCTAGCGACATCAGGGTCGTAGCCTCCACAGACGCATCGTGGTTGATAGGATTGGATACCGAAAATCTTGTTCTACATGGGGTACTATAGATATCCCTAGGTGAAAGTCCCTAAACCCTTATGGTACCAAGAGGTTGCTTCAACGTCTAGACCGAGTGGGTAGATGAGCGCTGAGTGCCGAATACCAGTTGGCTGTGCTCTCCACTGTGTCGTGGTCAGTTGGAAGGGGGTACGGCCTTACCCGTCCGAGAGTAGGGGGCAATGCTAGGTTGAGTCTGACCAGCTTGAGGAATGGGTCCGCTATCTACGAGTCACGCCCGATATTGGCAGACGGATAGTGTGGTCTCTTCCACTTACCTTATTGTGCGCGATGTGGCGGCGATCTGGTTTAGAGTGTACTAGACCCCGATGATATCCCATATTTTGAGCTGTATTGATGTATGGACATAGATGAGGATCTGTATGCTTGAGTTGCATTGCACATCGCATGGCCTTAGGATGGCCGATACCATTCATATCTTGCATTGTATAGCCTTGGTACGGCTCATGATGTTATGGTTCCATCTGCATATTCCGCATTGCTCTGACATTGCATGATCATATTACTACCTTATGCACACACTTTCACCACCCTCTAAGCTTTCTATAAGCTTATGCACGACCGTTGCGTGTAGGTGACGTTGGATCGCAGCAGCGCTGAGGCAGGAGCACGTTGTTGATCGTTTTGGAGTTTTCGTACTTTACCATTGTATTTCCCTTTATGCTCATTGTACTTGTAAAGTTTTTGATCATAGTGAAAATGTAATGGAGTTCTTGGTTGTTGTTTGTGGGTTATGCCTTTGGTTATGCTTATTACAAATCAAACTGACATTGAAAATCCTCCTCGTAGCATCCCAGGATCGGAACCTGGCGAATGGGAGCTAGGAGCCGAGAATGGGGTTCTACGGAGGCTGTCGGCGCCGGATTCGGCGATCGAGAATTTTGTGAGCCCGGTTTCTGAGTTTGGGGCGTGACATGGTGTCCCTGGAATCATTTTCTGATGTTTGATTCCACTTGCTGCACAATACTCCTTAAACCTCTTATCACAATATTCTTCCTCATTATCAGATCTGAGACACTTTACTGTTTTACCTGCCTCATTTTCTACCATAACTTTTCTCTTCTTAAACGTATCAAATACATTAGATTTATGCTTTAAGAAATAAATCTACAGTTTTCTACTAGCATCATCGATAAAGGAAATAAAATAACGTGAGCCACTAAGAGATGATACCTGTGCCGGTCCCCACACGTCAGTGTGTACAAGCTCCAATAGATGCGTCTTTGGAGCACGTCCTGTCTTCTTGAAGCTTACCCTCTTCTGCTTGCCATATATGCAGTTCTCCCAGAATTTCAAGTCAAGAGACTTCAGTCCTGGTAGCTTCCCTTTTGACAACAACACTTTCATCCATTTCTCACTCATATGTCCCAACCTCTGATGTCATAACTGCCCATTTCCTCCAGTTGATGCGACTGAGAGTGAACCATACGATCCTTAAGTCACGTACAAGGTGCCTTCCTTTTTGCCTCGAGATATCACCAAGGCACCTTTTGTGATCTTCTAGGAATCACTAGTGAATATCGTCACATAACCGGTATCGGTCAACTGCCCCAATGAGATCAGATTCCTTCTCAATCTCGGTACATGTCTGGCATCCTTCAGTTTCAAAACCGTTCCGTCTTTCTGATTGACCTGAACGTCTCCCTTTCCAACAATATTGCACGGCTCATAATCACCCAGGTAGACTCTCTCAAAGTCACCTGACACATAATCACGTAAAACTTCCTTACATGAAGTGGCATGAAACGAAGCACCCGAGTCTATAACCCATGACTCATTCCTTGCATCAAGAGACAAGATCAACGCCTCTGTGTCACTCTCCTCGGACAGATTCACTGAATCCTTCTCGCCTTGAGAGCTTCCTTATTGTTTCTTGAGCGTCCTGCAATCACGTTTCATGTACCCCTTCTTGCCACAATGCTAACACCCATCTTTGTCTTTCGGTCCCTTGGACTTCTTCCTCGACTTAGAACGCCCTTGTTTATTGCCTCCTCTGTTTTGCGATCTTCCTCTTCCTTCAACGTTTAGAGCATTCCCTGAACCCCTGAAACTCCTGATGTCTTTCTTTTAGATTCTTCGCTGAGAATTAGACTGGCCACATCATCAAATTTCAGCTTTGTCGACCCTGAAGAATTGTTCACACCAATCACCAAACCATCTCAACTGTCTGGCAGACTGGATAAGATCAATAGTGCCCTGACCTCATCCTAAAAAATGATGCCAACGGATTCCAACTGTCTCGTGACTGTATTGAACTCGTTTAAATGTTCATCCACGCTCCCACCATCTGACATCTTCATGTTGAATAGTTGTTTCATAAGATGAACCCTGTTGGATGCTGAGGGCTTTTCATACATGGTGGCTAGGGCTTCCATTAATTCCTTTTTCATTTTCATCTTAGATATATTAAAGGCGATGCACTTAGACAAAGAGAGTCGAATCGTTCCTAAAGCCTTCCTATCCAGTAAAAACCATTCATCATCTGTCATCTTTTCTGGTTTCTTCTCTTTTCCTTCTAGAGGAATGTAGAGGTCCTTCTGATACAGCTAATCCTCCATCTGCATCTTTTAGAAGGCAAAGTTTGAACCATCAAACTTCTCAATTCTAGTTTTTCCATCTTCCGCCATCGCTCCCAATAGAACTAAACCAATAGCTCTGATACCAATTGTTGAGCAGCACGCCAACGACGCAGTGGGCTGAGATCCAATCTCAGGCCTCACCCACAAACGATAAACGAAAAGGAATATAAACTAGAAATAGATCAAAGCAATCCAAACAAACCACAAGACAAGATATACATGAAAAAAATCCCAAACTAGGGTAAAAAATCACGGATGCAAACTTCCACTATGAAGAAATAAAGATTACAAGGTAAAATATTAACCTCTCTCTTGGAAGAATATAGAAAACCCTTAGCCCACACCTTTAGAAATATTTTCCAATATTCCTCATCTATCTAGAAAAGCCCTAGGAACCCCTATTTATAGTTTAGGCAACTTTCCTTCCGCATCCCAGTTGCGAAGGACTCAAATCCACAGTTTCGCGCAAAATCGCGAAACAAACTGCGTAACCTACGACCGGTCCTAACTCACCTATGACCGGTCCTAGACCCCTACGACCGGTCCTAGCCCTCCTACGACCGGTCATAGGCCCCTAAGACTGGTCCTGAAAATTTCAAGACTGGTCCTATACTGAAAAAAAAAATAACACAACTCGCTGGACTTCGAGTCGTGCTAGGGCTCGAACCTACGATCGGTCGAGCGCCTCCCACGACCAGTCGTGGCTCCCCCACGACTGGTTGAACATGCCCCTACAACCGGTCGAAGACGTCCTACGACCGGTCGAAGGCGGCCCAGATGTGACTCCACATTCTCAACAGGTATATGAATTAGAATGGATTCCATCACCAAACAATGTCCTAGAGACAAAGCAAACAACAGAATTAAACTAATTACCAACCAATCAACAATGTATGAAGGTTAAGAAGGGTACCGTCATCCGACCATGCCCAGGAGACGATGATGAACAACAGGGCTTCCTGATGTCATAAACATAAAAGGAATAGGAACATGCTCAAAGTTATCGCAAACCCATTGTAATTTCAGTCACAATAGACCATTAAAAACTGAAAATATTTTCTTAATTAACTAAAATCAACATGAATTCAGTATAAACAAAAGGCATAAAATAGAGTCTCCCCATCACACTACAAGCTTCACCTCTTAGCCCTAGCTAAGAGGTTTAGCTAGCCATAACTAGGATTAGCTAAATTCTCTTAGGAAAAGTAATCAAGGAAAAAGAAAAACAAGAAGGTAAAAAGAAAAATCTAAACTAATGACTCTCTCTCTCTCTCTCTCTCTCTCTCTCTCTCTCTCTCTCTCTCTCTCTCTCTCTCTCTCTCTCTCTCTCTCTCTCTCTCTCTATTGCACTTCACGTCCAAGCTTGGCTCTGATCCCCCCTAAACTCTCTCTTTCTTTCCTTTCTTATAGCATCTACTGATGGTGGCTGGGTCAGTGGTGTGCGTAACAACCAAGTCGGTTTCCGAAATCGACTCTTTGTTATAGTTGGAGCTGTTTTACGCAACCAAAGAAAATAGCAAGTTTACCGTTTTGATTGCTCATGCACCCATGATCCTCCCCGCGCGAAATCTACTCCTCTTTGGTAAGTTGTGGATTGCTGAGAATATGAACGATTTAGATTTCCTCGAAATCCAACCGTGATGGCCCACCTGGAGCGTCAGTCCCGTACACAAAACAGAGTTTGCGTGTCCTCTGCTTGCGTTGATGCATTGTGGGGTTCAGGATCAACGCCGAAAAGTAAATCCATTCCGATCATTGGATTCTTCTCATAAAACTGGTCGAAAATGGTGTTGTTCAGCTTGGATTTTGTGTGGCCCACCTGGGCTTTTACTCCACCGTTCATCTTGCATTTGAATGGTCGAAAACAGATCTCCATTGTCTTCCAGGATTCTGTCATCTAGGCGATGATGAGCGGGTCCATGGTCTTCTGACGGACGGTCCGGATCAAGCCTTTGTTGCGTGATGGTGGCCCACAAATTCCCTCCACAAGCTCTGTTGCAAAACAGAGCCTACGCAACGGCGCTGTGATGGTCGTTGGGGCCATGAACAAGGTCGACAAGAAAATTCACTCCGTTCATTAGACTCGTGGCGCAAAACCAATTAGAAATGTGTACTTTTTCTTAAGTTTAGTGTGGCCCACCAGATCAAATATTTTCACCATTTATCCTGTGTTTGATCACTTTCATCTTATGTGCATGTGCATGGTTATAGATGGTCACCAGATATATGGTCGGTGCTACCCCTTGGATGCATTAGATAGATCTGATCATTGATTCTGACGACAAGTGGGGCCCATTATGATCAAATGGCGGTCAAAGTGCAGACGCTGAGGCATTTTGAGATTTTAAAGAAATCCTCGGTCAGCGTTTGCTGACCGAGTTCTTGAAGACCGGTGCGCGGCCGGTGAAAGTATACTAAGTAGACGTATGTGTACATGTGGGGTCCACAGTGATCTTTTTAAGACATCCGCTCCGTCCATTTGATGTGTCACTCCATTTAAGGTGTTGAGAACAAAATTGAAGCACATCCAGATACCAGGTGGGCCCCACTTTAGGGTTTAAGGTGCTGATCTATCCATTGGGATACTTTCACAATGATCTAACAGCTGAAATTTGATGTGTATGATTAATTTATAGTCTTCAGGCCATGCATGAAGTTTTGAGCCGAATGAATGGTGGGAATCCCGTGATCTTTCATTCTGGACATCTTCCGGGCTACTTGAGCTTCAGTTTCTCAGTTATCTTGGATCTCTGGCATGCAAATCTGTCAATCTTAGTCTCCTGGAATCTGTCGCTTGCCTTGGTGACTTCAAAGCGTTAAATCCATGCTTTTACTACCCTTTTTCAGTCCAAGCTCATAAATATGCCCTGCATCACAAACACGATTAACTTGGGCCATTAAATGGTATCATGCTTGTAAATCTAGGCAATAACTGGTTCTGATATGCAATATTTGACCCTCAACACTGATTCCATATGAACAATGTAGTGGGTCCGACAAAATGTCTGAATGGTGTTGTTGGTAGGCATCCCTATCCCAACTATGTTGCCAGTGGTGTGGCCCACCTGATTTTAGCAATGGACTAATTTTTTAGTCCCATGGATTAATACCAAGTGACGCACATGATGGACATATTGGATTTTATGAACACATCAGGGTGGGCCCCCAAACAACTCCAAATCAGGATACGGTTATTTTCCTAAATAAAATAGTTAGTTACAGGTGTTTGCTTGGCAATCTTAGACTATTGAGTTCCGAACTCTCTTAATGTCTTTACCACACACACTCAGGTACAAAATCTAGATCCTTATGTGTAATTTACTTAGTTGTGTGTAAATTTACAAGGATCCAGATTTCATTGCTTGGCATTCTTTAGAGTTCACACGCACTCTGGTACATCTAGACTAATAAGAGAGTTCAGACCACGACCAGCAATGAAATTTGGATCCTTGTCTGTAATTTACTGATTTGTGTGTAATTTATAAGGATCCAGATTTCATTGCTTGGCATTTTCCAAAGTTCACACACACTCAGGTATGAAATGAGTTGCCCATGAGTAGTGTTTTCGAAAATGAAAACTGTTTCTGGTTGCCAAGTTGGCAATCCGTGTGGGGGTTCTCCACACCATCCCAGCCCTTTATAGGGAAGATCCTAGCCTCTCATTTTCTACTTATAGGGATTGTTGAGCTGTGCATAACAAACATAGTTCTAGGAGGTTCTTTTGTTAAGGCGGTTAGATGAGCGAGATTGAATGCCAATCTAGACCATTTACCTCTCATCCAATGGTTCGGGAGAGCTAGGGTTTTATATAAGAGAGAAAGGATTAAACAATAATGGAGTTTTCTCCGTTTCTTACCGTAGTTTGAGAAAATCGGCCGAAATGAAGAAGCTTTGAAACCACCGGGATTATCGTCCCAAAGCTTCGAAAATCCTCTTCCCCAAGACTCCTATAATTAATCAAAATTATCCAGAAGAACCAAATCAATGAGATAACCCTACGTTTGGAAAATGCCATAGGAGCTCCATCATCTTCCTCGACAAGCTGCAATGTCAGTGGATCTTCATGTGGCCATCAATTCCAGATCTGATATGTTTATTGAGTGGCCCATTCAATCATATCAGCATTCAAAAAAAAAAGAAATAAATAAAGATCAAAAGGCAAAAGAAAGCAAGATTTCAAAAGAGAGTGTCGAGTTCAATTAAGTTGTGACTCTCTGACTCGCTAAATTGAGTTGTGGATCCAGTGTTCATTGTTGGTTGTGGTTTGAAGCGAGGAAGAAAAAAAAAAGGAGAATATAAAGGAAATAAAGAAGGAAGAAATTTAGGAGTTCAAAAGAGAAGAGGGGACTACCGAGTCTCGGTGAGTTAACTAAGTGACCGATTGAGTCCAGAAATCCAACTGGACATTTCATCATATAGGAAAAGAAAGATAGAAAAAGGCGAGAAGTGCTAAACAGAGAGAGAGAGAGAGAGAGAGAGAGAGAGAGAGAGAGAGGATGGGCGTTGCTGCACCGAGTTGACTCTAACTGAGTTGACTTAGTTGGGTGGAGTCCAGTGCTTTGCTGGCTTCAATCTAGTTGCTAGAAAAGAAAAAGAAGAGTGGAGGGCAGGAAGAAAGAGGAGAAGGAAAGAAGAGGAAAGAGGATAAAATTGATGGGTGTCGAATTTCTACTGGGTCAACTCGAGCGATTGTCATCGAGTTTTGTAGGGAGGTTGATTAGATCTAGTCAACTCAATGATGTAGCATGGGTTGGGGCTAACTCGATTTAAACCGAGTTGGTGCCTAGTCGTGTCTAAGGCAGCCTAAACCACATGTAAGTGAGTCATTTCCTTAAATAGTTTCTATTTGAATTTAATTAGAGTTTAATCTACATTAATGATTTAAATCTTGTAATTAGATATAGGAGTGAAATTTATAAGAGCTATGTTTAGATTCATTTAGTTGAATCCGAATTGGGCCATGTTCGGTAGATCTCTAATCTCCTATTGAGTTGGAATTAGTGAATAATTTAGTGTAATAGATATTTATATTTTTTATTTAATGTGGGAAATTGGGCATCATCTTATATATATGATCTAATCCCATGTTCAAATCTAGTGTAAACAAATCTTGGATTATCTAATTGTTCAATGTTGGGAATTCTTATTAGGATTCAGTTCGAAGCTCAATTTGAGTCTTTTCAACGTTAGATCACAACGCGACTTGTAAGGTAAGGATTCACCCTTCAAGCTTACTTTCATTATGATAGTTAATTTAGTTTTATTTTGATTTATTTGTCTAAGAATGTTTATGAATAGTTACTTGTATGATTAGATAGTTAATTGAGTTATGAATTGTTAATCCTCATTTTAAGATGATTCATAGTTATATATGAACATTCTCTTATAATTAGGGATCATATGAGTACGTTTCTTAATTTATAGATATTAATGTACTAAATCCTAAAGAGTTATGATTCATTTGACTGTGAAATTAATTGGGCTAGGCTAGTTCCAATGAGTACTTACATGAGTATTTGCTTGAAGACATAAATTGAATTAATTGTAGATTAGTTTGACACTCGATGATGTATATTGAATTGATTATAGTTTGGTTTAACATTGGATTGTGTTAAGTTGTAATTGAAATTTAATGTTAGATGTTAATGGATATGTATATTAGAGTTTTTCTCGAGCTAGTGGTCGGTCATGAATGAATTAAATGTTATGTGGTTGTAGACTTACTATTTCATGGATCATCTATGTTCTTGTGGCTTATGGATTGTATTATTCAGTGGTGTCCTTGAAGGACTTAGTGTCAATGTGACTTATTGGGAAGACTCTTATTGTTAGAAGTATATCTGGACTTGTGATGGTAATGTCTATATATTGAATCATAAGTGGCCATTATTTGTAGAGGTTCTTGTAAATGAAATGTCTTGGACTTTTTATCTTATCATCACTGCTTATAATTATTTGAGTGTATTAGAATCTTGCTTGTCTAAGTCTCATGAGCCGGGGATGGTGAAATGAGACACTATGCCCGAGCTGTAAGCCTATGTTGAGTTACGCACGCCCCCCATAGTGACCTTTGAGCTTCTTTGATATTCTGTTTGTAAATTGGATTAATAATGGTTGGGTTAATCATGCATATATACATGGCACGTCGGTGTTATCAGGTACCTTGTCAACTGTTTGAAAGACCAGTTTATTGTTCGAACAAATCTTTTTGCATTTTAAATGGGTCGACTGTTTGAAAGACCCGATATTATGTATGAATAGGCCAACTATTTGAACGGTCCATTCATTTGTTTAGCTGAATGTGTATCCCCAGGCTGATTGCATTCATGCATTTATTCATTAATCAAGATTAAGTGGGCGATTGAATATTGTGTATGATGTGAATTATATCTTCTTATATTATATATTAAATTGTAGTTTGGATGTTATAACCGTTTGTGTTATATTTGTAAAAAGTTGATTGTATCTCTTCATGTTATACTTTGATTTTCGGGTGGATATGTAGTTAGTATTGTACTTGTGAATTGTGAAATGTAACTTAGATTCTATAGTTCCATAGATTGTATTTGTAAATTGTTTTCTTCTTATTTATACGTGGTATCATCCTATATGTCACTTAAGAAACATAAATTATATATTTTTGTATTTGACTTGTGAAGTTTACGTTAGATATTGTATTCTCCTGAGTTATTTGAATTTCATTTTTGACTATTGTGATGCTTGGTAATCTTGGAGGGTATACCTCACTGGGATAGCTATTGACGTTATCTAATCGTATTCAGTTGATGCAAGTTACGTTGATGATATACCAATCAATATTGGTATGGGACATGGAGAGCTGAATGTTCTTATGATTCTATATTATAGTTTTCTTTCATTATTATATTGTTCCATTTTTATGTTTGAGTCATTGGTTTGTATATCCTCTATGGGCAACCATTTGTACATATTGAGGTATATTTTAGACACTTCTCTATTTGTAGTTGTTTGTTTCTGTTGCGTTTGCTCACTTATATATATATATATAACTGCAAAATGTGGGCTATCCTGATAAGTTAATACACATAATTTCAGAAAACGAGTATAAAATTCAGTTTACGAAATCCAAGGCGTTACATTAAAATAGAGTAACTTGAGTCATGAGTTACATTGACTCAACCTTAAATTAGGCTGGTCCACTCATTCCACACTGAGTTGACTGAGTTCCAAGTTGTTGAGTTTGACAACTTTAAATTAGGCTGGTCCACTCATTCCATGAGACAAATGTATGAAAAAAATAAGAAGCATTGTTTGAAAAATATCGGCAACCGTCCATAGTCAAAATTATTGTGCTGTCCACTTGATGAGTGCGGTCCTGATTTTTTAGGCCAAGATATGCTTGTTATATGTAGTGCTTGGAGGACCCTGTCCTGATTTTTTAGGCCAAGATATGCTTGTTTCATGTAGTGCTTGGAGCACCTTGTCCTGATTTTTTAGGCCAAGATATGCTTGTTTTATGTAGTGCTTGGAGCACCCAAGTCCACGTGGGTCACTATTTGTACATGTAAAATCCACTCCAAATTTCAGGTATTATCTTTGATGTGAGTCCTTAGGCCAAATATCAGTTAGACCCAAAACTCAGGAGGGCTCCACCATATGGAAAATGGGGACGAGATGCCAACCATAGGTTTTTGTGTGTAGGGCCACCACGGTTTTCATCTTTCATCTAACCCATTAATCAGATGTGGCACACCAGGATGAAGAGATACAAAAATTAGCCTGATTAGAAATTGAGATGACACGCACACCATGCGAACTTAATAGTTTTGGGAGCAATTCAGGACATCGATGTCGCTTGGCAGCACCATCTTAGGAGGAATGAAAACGGGAGGAAGCTTGAAAACCTAATGCTTTGAAATCCTAGCAGGGTGTTTGTTTTTCCAATCTCACGGGAAATACAAAGTAAATAGACCATTGTTATCATTTTGAGTTGTTTGTTTAAGTAGGAATTATGGCTGGTAAATTGACAGGCAAATACATACTAGTAAGGGAAATAAAATAAGGTGAATTGTAATCATTACATTTTTCACGTTATAAAATTTTCATACATTATAAAATTTTCATTTTTACGATGATTTATGAGTGAAACGAATAAATAAATAAATTGCAACAAAATTATCATTGCGGTCGAATGTAATTGGGAACCAAACGACGCAAGAGAGGGGATCTAAACAGTATATGGCACCTGATTGAATTTTCCCAGGTCTCACACACATTCAAATTATCATAGGTTCACCCACACGTGGATCTGTACAGCTCCCACACACACGTGGCATTAGCAAACCTCTTGACATCTGTGTCAGCGGAAGAGTGCTGTTTATTACCATGAAGGCACATGTTCCAAGATAGATGTGAGATCTAAGCCTTTCATCATGTGGGCTACATTATATTTAGGCCTACAGAGCCATTTCATTCCTCATGTGGCCCACAATCTACTAAGTAAACGGACCGTTAAAATAGCTATTTCTGCGGAACATCTGTTCTAACCAAACCATCATCCTAAAGGTAACAATAATAATAAATAAATGTCAAACAAGTTGAATCTGGCTCTTCCACAAGCTCTGTAAGTTGCAAAATGTTATTCACTTGAGTGTAAATGCCATTCACCTACCCTATCCACATATTTCACTTGATGATACTTGTATGGGACTCATGTTTTGTGATATTTATCCAGCCTGCTGATGTAGAGTTGATCATGGATAATTTCATGGCCAAGATGGACTAAAAAAGGGTCAATCGGAGACGGAGATGATCCAAACCATCAGAACTTAAAACAAATGTATCTTGCAAATTGAAATAAGTTATCGAACATAAAATATATGATTTTGAGGTAGCACGCGTGGAATAGTTACCCCCTTGAGGAAAAGGGTGTTGGACCTCACGTCCTTCCCTGTGTCACCTGCACATTGAGTGATCTCGATCATGACGAAGAGGTGCTCCAAAAATCAGGCTTATACCATTTTATTACACATCACTCAATAGAAAACAATAGACCGAGCTTGGACCTACTTGGTTGGCCCATGGCTCAGGCTTAGGTCTAATATGCATGGTGTGGGTAATTTTCGAGTTGGGGCCTAAAATGACTCTATTTATATATGAGTTATATCCCACTAATATTCCATTCCAATTAGGGGTGTACATCGAGTCAAACCAAGTTGAGCTGGCCTTAGCTGGACTCGGCTCGTCCACTAGCTGACCTCAGCTCGGCTCGGTCCTCGAGCCTGACTGGCCAGCTTGGCTCGATTCGGTTGGCAGCTCGGGCCAGTTCGAGCTGAGTTTGAGCCAAGTTCGCCTATGCAGCATTTCCACAAACACCTGGACTGCACCTTCAAAATCTTACTGTATGTAAAACAACAGCAATGGTTTTACAGGTATTTTATCAAACACCTTCTGAGCAACATAAAAACTAAGAAAAATGGGTATTTGTTTCATGTATATATCTTCCTTGCCACCAGCTATGCCACTTGCCACACTTCATTGAATCATTTCATCAAACACTAGGTGAGCAACATCAATATCAAAGTAACTGAGTCACCAAACTGGTTCGATTCAAGCTAGGTTCGATCCGAGTCGAGTCGAGCTGGGGCTAGCTCCAACTAATTTTCGAACTAGGAAAAAAAAAAAAAAAAGCTCGAACTCGGCTTCGAATCGAGCCTTTTCAGGAACCGTAGGACTCTGCTATGGCTTGCGAGGAAAAATTTCAGTTTGGTGTGCGCTGACTGTAGGGAGGATTCCAAGGGGTAGTAGGAATCAGCTCCGGTGGTGTGCGTTGGCTGCATGGAGGCTTCCCAGAAGTAGTAGGACTCTGCAACGGTGGTGTGCGTTGGCTGTAGGGAGGATTCCCAGTAGTAGGACTCTGCTCCGATGGTGTGCGTTGGCTGTAGGGACGACTCCCAGAAGTAGTAGGACTCTGTTCCGGTGGTTTGCGTTGGCTGTCGGGAAGATTCCCAGGAGTAGTTGGACTCTACTTCGGTATGCGCTGGATGTAGCCGTCTATTTGATGATGTGGTGTACTTCGTCGAGGAGAGGGAGGATCACTCCTGGAATATCTAGAGCCCATCAGTTCGTTCCTCGTCCACGTAATGAAAACGCTGTGACTCAAACAAGGCCTATTAAACCAACGGTCAAGATCATTTAACCAAGGCCCTAATTGTCCGGACCATTGGTCCAAAGTTACTAGTGATTTTGGGGTGAGAGCATCATGTGGGGTCCAATTTTGATTTCACATTACTTTTAAAAGTCACATCCTAACCATTTAATCAATAGATAGGAAATGACTGTTCCATATTTAATTATTACATAGAAAATTAGTTCCATATTTAACATGTGGGGTCCACGTCGAATTGTTAATTCCTCCCAAAAATCAATTCTGATGGCATGATCTTAACCATCCTTCAAGTGGATAGATGGAGGGATAATCAAAGGTAAGGCCCACGTCAAATAATCTAGGAATAGCTGTCAAGCAAATTGGAATGGAGGGAAATGGGAAGATGTACATGTACCTTGAATAGGAGGATGGAGGATTGTGGTCCTTTTTTATTGTACCATGTGAGACCATGGTCCTAGCAATATTATGAGAATGGATAAGGGGCATGTGAGCAAAGCCCCATCAGATAGCATCTCCATCTTCTTATATATATATATATATATATATATATATGTGTGTGTGTGTGTGTGTGTGTGTGTGTGTGTGTGTGTGGGAAAAGGTACAATGCGCTCGAGCTCACAGCTCTGTCCCATGCGGTCGAGCTGTGTGGGCCCCACCGTGATGCCTTTCGAACATCTACCCCATCAGTCAGATGCACCATTCCATTGTGGGCCTAGATATCAAAAAATCATGTCAATCCGTGACTTTTGTGGGCCACACCACTTACAAAAGTGGAGAGGGCCTATGCACCATTAAAACATTCATAATCATTTTTTGGGCCCACAAAAGATGTGGTGTGAAAATCCAATCCATCCATTATGTGTGTCCCACTTTTATGAGGGTTCAAACCAAGTTTTAGCAGCATTAAAAACTCAGGTAGGCCCCACCAAGTGCTTTTATATGTTTTAACAGTGTTTCACATGATTTTAGATGGTATGGCCCCCCTGAGTTCCGTATACGGCTGATTTTTGGGATATCCCATAATTTAAATGGTACCCATCAAATGCACGGTGTTGATGGTCGACATGCATCACGGTGGAGCCCACACAGCTCGACCTCACGGGAGCTTATCATGAGCTCGAGCATATAGTACCTTTTCCGTATATAGAGAAAATGACCACCGTAGGCAAAACCTTTTATCTAGCGGTTTTTATCGAGGAATACAAACTTAAGTTACCAACTTAGACTAGCACGTGCGGATAGTGACTTTGAGGACGAAACTACCCCTCCTTTTTACTGTCATTGCTTTTCCTCTCCCTTCTTTCTCTCGCTCCTTTCAAGGAAACAGATTGGGTACTCCGCCTGCCACCAGCCGTGGGCCCCACCTTGATGTGTGCTTTTCATCCATGCCATCCATATATTTTTCCAGATCAATTTATGGTATGAGACCAAAAATGAGATATATCCAAATCTCAAGTGTACCACATTACAGGAAACAGTGTTGAATGAGTGTCAACCATTAGAAACCTTTAGGGGGCCCACTGTGATGTTTGTGAGAAATCCTTCCTGTCTAAGTTCATTCATAGGGTCAAAAGGACCTAGATGAAGAGGAAAAAAATAAATTAATAATGATCCAAAACTTCTGTAACCTCTAAAAGGGTTTCAATGGTAGATGTTCAATTCCTCATTGCCTTTTACAGTGTGGTCCACTTGATAGTTAGATCTATCTTATTTTTTGTCTCAAGCCTTAATATGAGCTCGTAAAATATATGGACGGTTTGGATATAACATATACATCATGATGGGACCCACAAAAGCAAAAAAAAAAAATTAAATAAATAAATTTTAAATTGAGCGGGGGAAACTAGAAATTGAGTGGAGCAAACTGAAATTATTATTTTTTTTCTTTTGTGTATCATAATGTATGTGTTATATCCAAACCGTCCATATATGAACGGGGCAAACTGGAAATTGAGCGGAGCAAACTAAAATATAAGCGGCGCAAACTAGAAATTGAGCGGGGCAAACTGAAAATTGAGCGGGCCAAATATGAAATTGAACCCACTGTCAAAATTCAATTTGCCCACCTTTTATCCAGCTGTTTTTATGAAAGAATACAAACTTACTTTTGCAACTTAGACCTCCACGTGCGGAGACCCAATTCCAGGATGAAAATACCCCTCCTTTTCAGTATTGTCCACTTTTCCTCTCCCTTTTCACTGTTTGATTTTCATTTCCCTTTCCACTGCTGCTTTTACGTTACTTTCACCTCCCTTTCCACCCTTCGGTTCCACGAGAAAGATGAAAAAAACTCATTTTGTGGGCCTCCCTTATCAGCAATTTGTCTTCTTCCAAAAATGATCAGTCCAGGGAAAAAATCACGCATTAGTTAGGCCCACATTGAATGTATGTAGTATAGGAAATAGATTAGCTACTCTCCCTAACACCAGCCCCGTGGCTAGTGGTCAGTGCAAAGTGCGCCCCACCATGATGTATGTGTTTCATCCATTCCGTTCATCCATTTGTAAAGATCATTTTCAAATCCCAAAACCTATAACCTAAACTAAAACCAAAACCTATGACCTAAACCCGAATCCATTCTCAAATCCCAAAACCTATAATCTAAACCTAAACCTAAACCTTATCCTAAACCTATAACCTATAACCTAAACCAAAACCAAAACCAAAACCTATAACCTAAACTCGAACCCATTATTAAATCCCAAAACTTATAACATAAACCTAACCTTAACCTAAACTTAAACCTATAACGTATAACCTTAACCAAAACCTATAATCTAAACCAATACCAAAACCTATAACCTAAACCCGAACCCATTCTTAAATCCCAAAACCTATAACCTAAACCTAAACCTAAACCTTATGCTAAACCTATAACCTATAACCTAAACCAAAACTAAAACTTATAACTTAAACCCAACCTATTATCAAATCCCAAAGCCTATAACCTAAATCGAAACCAAAACCTATAACCTAAACCCAAACCCATTCTCAAATCCCAAAACCTAAACCTATAACCTAAACTCAAATCCTTAAACCTAAACCTAAACCTAATTCTATAACCTAAACTCAAATCTCTAAACTTTAACCTATAACCTAACCTAAACCTATACTTATAACCTAAAACTATTCTCAAATCCGAAAACCTATAACCTAAACCTAACCTTTTCCCAAAACCTATAACCTAAACCTGAACCCATTCTCAAATCCAAAAACCTATAACCTAAACCTAAACCTTAACATAAATCTATAACCTATAACCAAAACCAAAACCTATAATCTAAACCTAAATAAAAACCTATAGCTTAAACCAAAACCAAAACCTATAACCTAAACCAGAACTCATTATCGAATCCTAAAACCTATAACCTAAACCAAAACCTATAACCTAAACCCGAATCCATTCTCAAATCCAAAAACCTATAACCTAAACCTAAACCTTAACATAAACCTATAACCTAAACCAAAACCTATAACCTAAACCAAAACCAAAACCTATAACCTAAACCAAAACCTAAACTTGAAAACTCAAACCTAAACCCTATCACAAACCCGAACCTGATTTCCTAAACCTAAACTTTAACATATTCTCAATTCCCTAAAGCTATTACCTATAACCTACACCTAAACCTAACCTAAACCTAAACCTAAAACCTAAATGTATTCTCAAATCCTTAAACCTAAACCTACACCTAATCCTAATCTCAACTCCTTAACCTAAACCTAAACTTGAAAACCCAAACTAAACCCAATCTCAAACCTGAACCTGATTCCCTAAACCTAAACCTTAACCTATTCTCAATTCCCTAAAGCTTTAACCTATAACCTATAACCTAAACTTAAACCTAAACCTATAACCTTAACCTAAACCAAAACATATAACCAAAACCTTAACCTATAACCTATAACTTATAACTTAAACTTATAACTTATAACCTAACCTTAACCTAAACCTAAAACCTATAACCTAAACCTATAACCTAAACCTATAACCTAAAACCTAAACCTAAACCTGTAACCTAAATGTATTCTCAATTCCTTAAACCTAAACCTACACCTAATCCTAATCTCAACTCCCTAGCCTAAACCTGAAACTTCTGTATCCCCTAAAAGGGTTTCAATGGTAGACGTTCAATTCCCTATTGCCTTTTACAGTGTGGTCCACTTGATAGCTAGATCTGTCTTATTTTTCATCTCAAGCCTTAATACGAGTTCTCCAAATAGATGGACGGTTTGGATATAACACATACCTCATAATGGGACCCACAAAAATCGATGGGGATTACATCAGGGAAAAAAGAAAAGAAAAAAAAAAAAAAGAAAAAAATAACCAGCATGTTGAGGTCGACCAGGTCAGAGCTGGGTCTATGGTTATGGATTATAACCGTAGCATAATCCGTAGCCATAGGCCCAGCTTTGACCCAATCAACTGGGTCACAACTCGATCGACCCCAACACGTTGATTTTTTATTTTTATATTTTACATGGATAACTTTATTCTACATACATTTTTTTCTAATACATATTTATATAAATATGTGTGTGTGTGTGTGTGTATAAATTTCTCTTCTTTTTTTTTCATTTATTTCTTTATTCATTTAACAAGAATATCTTCTAAACTAAAATTAGTTACTTGACGTACCACATATAATTTTGGTGTAGGAGAAGCTACTTTAGCCAACCAACCTAATTATTTTCCAAGATTCCATTAGGTTGATGGATTTAAATGATGGATATCCAATCACTATTGTTTTCCTGTAGCACGGTACATCTAAGATTTATATCCCTCTTATTTTTAGGATGAAATCCTGAAATGATCTTTACAAATGGATGAACGGAATGGATGAAACACATACATCATGGTGGGGCCCACAGAGCACTGACCACTAGCCACGGGGTTGGTGTCAGGGGGAGTAGTCAATCCATTTCCTATACTACATACATTCAATGTGGGCCCAACTGATGCGTGATTTCTTCCCTAGACTGACCATTTTCGGAAGAATACAAAATGCTAATAAGGAGGGCCCACAAAATGAGTTTTTTTCATCTTTCTCGTGGAACCGGAGGGTAGAAAGGGAGGTGAAAGCAACGTGAAAGCAGTAGTGGAAAGGAAGATGAAAATCAAACAGTGAAAAGGGAGAGGAAAAGTGGATAGCAGTGAAAAGGAGGGGTATTTTCGTCCTGAAATTGGGTCTTCGCATGTGGAGGTCTAAGTTGTAAAAGTAAGTTTGAATTCTTTCATAAAAACAGCTGGATAAAAGGTAGGCAAACTAAATTTTGACAGTGGGGTCAATTTCATGTTTGCCCCACTCAATTTCTAGTTTGCCTCGCTCAATTTCTAGTTTGTCTCGCTCAATTTCTAGTTTGCCCCGCTTAATTTTCAGTTTGCCCTGCTCAATTTTCAGTTTACCCCGCTCATATATGGACGATTTAGATATAACACATACATCATGATGGGACCCGCAAAAGCAACATAGCAAAAAAAATAAATAAATTTCAGTTTGCCCCGCTCAATTTCTAGTTTGTCTTGCTCAATTTCCAGTTTGAGGGGGCAAACTGGAAATTGAGTCAAACTGGAAATTGAGCGAGGAAAACTGAAATTTTATTTATTTTTCCTATGTTGCTTTTGTGGGTCTCATCATGATGTATGTGTTATATCCAAACCGTCCATATATTTTATGAGCTCATATTAAGGCTTGAGATGAAAAATAAGATAGATCTAACTATTAAGTGGACCACACTGTAAAAGGCAGTGGGAAATTGAACATCTACCATTGAAACCCTTTTAGGGGTTATAGAAGTTTTGGATCATTACGAAATTTTGTTCCCTCTTCATCCAGGTCTTTTTGACCCTATGAATGAACTTAAACGAGGAGGATTTCTCACAAACATCACAGTGGGCCCCCTAAAGGTTTCTAATGGTTGACGCTCATTCAACACTATTTCCTGTAATGTGGTACACTTGAGAACTGGATATATCTCATTTTTGGTCTCATACCATAAAATGATCTGGAAAAATATATGAATTAAGAGAGACAGCCTACGAATTGTGCGAGGGAAGCTAGAAATCTAGTGAGACAATATATAAATTGAGCGAAGGAACCTAGGAATTGAGCGAGGCAACCTACCAAGTGAGCGATGCAACGTAGAAATTCAACGAGACAACTTAGGATTTGAGCTAGGCTTTCTCGCTCAATTTCAACGTAGCCTAAACCTCGCTCAATTTCTAGGTTCCCTCACTCAATTTCTAGCTTTCCTCGCTCAAATCCTAAGTTGCCTCTCTCAATTTTTAGATTCCCTCGCTGAACTCCTATATTACCTTGCTCAATTTCTAGCTTCCTTCACTCAATTCATACCTTGTCCTGCTCAATTTTCAATTTACTCACTTAATTTCATATTTACCTCGCTCAATTTCTAGTTTAACCATGAAGTGATTGAAATTGACCGTGAAGTGAATGAAATGTATTTTCGACCATCAACCTGATGGAATCTTGAAAAATAACTAGGTTGGTTGGCTAAAATAGCTTCTCCTACCCCAAAATCATATGTGGAACGTCAAGTAACTAATTTTAGTTTAGAAGATATTCTTGTTAAATGAATAAAAAAAGAAATGAAAAAAAAAGAGAAAAATTTATATATATATATATATATATATATATAGACACACACACACACACACACATATTTATATAAACATGTATTAAAGAAAAATGTAGGTACAATAAAGTTCTCCATGTAAAAAATAAAAAAGAAAAAAGAAAAAAAAGTGCATAGCATTATAGTTATGGCTACGGTTATAATCCGTAGCCATAGGCCGGTCGACCGGGTAGACCCAATCGACTCGCTGGCTTTTTTTTCTTTTTTTTTTTGTTTTTCCTTTTCCCTATTGTAATCCCCACTGATTTTTGTGGGTCCCATTATGAGGTATATGTTATATCCAAACCGTCTATCTATTTAGTAAACTTGTATTAAGGCTTGAGATGAAAAATAAGACAGATCTAGCTATCAAGTGGACCACACAGTAAAAGGTAATAGGGAATTGAATGTCTACCATTGAAACCCTTTTAGGGGTTACAGAAGTTTTGGATCATCATTGAATTTGTTATTCCTCTTCATCCAGGCCTTTGTGACCTTATAAATAGATTGGATGGAAAATAAATGTTATGATGGGCATTACAAAATTTTTACGGTGAAAATCAATTTCTCCACTGCTCTTTGTGGTGTGGTCCATTGATTTATGGATATGATTTTTTTTTTTTTTTTGGATAATGCTCCGAGATGATTTTGAAATATGGATGAACGTTGTGGATATGATAAATACATAGCTGTCGGGCCATGTAACTTTGATGTCTCCTAAGCCGTTCGTACAGCTCTCAGTTGGAGGAGCGTCAGCTCTCGTCTTCGCAGTGAAAAGGAGGGGTAGTTTCGTCCTCAAAGTTGCTGTCCTCACGTGCTAGTCTAAGTTGGTAAGTTGGTAACTTAAGTTTGTATTCCTCGATAAAAATCGCTGGATAAAAGGTTTTGCCTACAGTGCGCTCTCTCTCTCTCTATATATATATATATATATATATGGAAAAGGTACTATGCGCTCGACCTCACCGGTCCATCCCATGAGGGAGCTGTGTGGGCCCCACCGTGATTCATTTCTAACATCTACCCCATCAGCCAGATGCAGCATTCCATTGTATGCCTAGTATCAAAAATCAAGTCAATCCGTGACTTTTGTGGGCCACACCACATACAAAAGTGGAGAGGGTCCATGCACCATTAAAACATTCATAATCATTTTTTTGGCCCACAAAAGATGTGGTTTTCAAATCCAGTCCATTCATTATGTGTGTCCCACTTTTATGAGGGTTCAGACCAAGTTTCAGCAGCATTCAAAACTCATGTGCGCCCCACCAAGTGCTTTTATATGTTTTAACAGTGTTTCACATGATTTTAGATGGTATGGCCCACCTGAGTTCTGTATACGGCTGATTTTTGGGATTTCTGATGATTTAAAGGGTACCCATCAAATGCACGGTGTTGATGGTCAACATGCATCACGGTGGGGCCCAAACAGCTTGACCCCACGGGAGCTTTATCTTTAGGTCGAGCGCATAGTACCTTTTCCATATATATATATATATATATATATATATATATATATATATATATATATATATATATATATATATATATATATATATATATATATATATATATATATATATTCTTTAATAAAAGGGTGCATCTCACATCCCCACCACACATCAACAAAACACTTTCCTGTATGAGGTGGATGGCTCTGTTTATATGACGAGTCTTACAGTGTAGGTTGGAAAGTTAATAAATAAAGGCTCTTTATTGATTATTTGAACTCTTTGATAGCTTGGTTCAACGGTTTGGATTATTGAAAGAGCCCAAATCTCACAGCTATCTCAAGAACAACAAGTTGGACCTGGATTATTGATAGAGCCCAAATCTCACAGCTATCTCAAGAACAACAAGTTGGACCAAAATTTACGATCCACCCCAGAAAATTACTTCTATTCTAGTATTTGGAGGTGATCTAATCCTTCCAATAAGTTCGGCCTACCATGAGGATCATCTCCTGCAAAAGTATGTCTAATACACTCATCAGGTGGACCATACCATTTAAAACAAGTTATACACATTGATAAGCAACGGAATACAAACGTGGTACACTTGATGAGTGGATGTGACTGATTTTAGCAAGTGGTGATTCCCGTGTTGTGGACGAATTATGGAATAGATTGGATGTTGGACACATAACAAAGGTTTATTTTGGTAAGGAAAACGACCTTATACCCTATGCCGTGGAGTGTTAAACTGTGAGGAGCCCACCATGACTGGTATATGACATCCACTCCATCCATCATTTTGGGTAATATATGTTAACCGTTGAACCAAGATATCTGGACTATACAAGACACAGTCGGGCCTAGCAAAAGGGAACAATATAAATTTATATCTAAAAGCTTTGAATTTTCACGGTGTGACCCACCTTAGTTTTAGAATGAATTGATTTTCGTTGTGTCCTTTATCACTGGAAGCTGCAATTGGTCATGGTTTTTTTTTATTTAATTTTTTTATTTAATTTTTTTATTTTATTTTATAAAAGAAGGATTAGTTCATTACTCAAGAGAGGCCATTCCCCATCCCACCTTTGTTACCAGTGGGTTAAATTCCAAGTGCACTATGCGCTCGACCTCACAATAAGCTCCCGTGAGGTCGAGCTGTGTGGGCCCCACCGTGATGTGTACCGACCATCAACACCGTGCATTTGATGGGTACCCTTTAAATTATGGGATATCCCAAAAATCAGCCGTATATGGAACTTAGGTGGGCCATACCATCTAAAATCATGTGAAGACACCGTTAAAACATATAAAAGCACTTGGTGGGGCCCACTGCATGCGTCTGAAACTTGGTCTGAACCCCATCCAAGTGGGACACACATAATGGATGGGTTGGATTTGCAAACAACATTTCGGTGGGCCCAATAAATGATTATGAATGTTTTAATTGTGCACGGCCCCTCTCCACTTCTGTATGTGGTGTGGCCTACACAAGTCACGGATTGACTTGATTTTTGAGACATAGGCCCACGATGGAATGGTGCATCTGGCTGATGGGGTAGATGTTCGAAATACATCACGGTGGGGCCCACACAGCTTGACCTCATGGGATGGACTCATGAGGTCGAGCGCATAGTACCTTTTCCCTATATATATATATATATATATATATATATATATATATATACACACACACACACATACACACACACTCTATTTAATATTAAGCAGATCTTTTAAGAGAACCATTCTTATGTTTGCTCGTAATGACTAATCATGAGCTTTTTCTTTTGTCCAATTTACATTGATCATTTGAAATTTTATTATTGTGAAAGCCACAGAGTAATTTATATTTTGAAAGTTTATTCTTATAAAAGTCATAAAGAAACTCATCTTTAGAAGAAGAAATTCATCTCCCGATTATCGCCGAATGCTTATAAACTTCTACAAGTGGCTGAAGTGGCTGAGTAAGCAACCAATCTTCTTAAAATCTAATAATAAATGGATATATTTACTTATGTTGACACTTGAGGTCAAAAAATATGAATTTGAATTGAGCTATTGTATGAATTCTAGCACGCCCTCATAATTAAAACAAACCGAGAGACCAATAGAAGCATTTACATTGTGGTCCATTCATGGGAGCACTAAGAATATGGACAGTTCCGATCATATCTGCATGTGGATCCCATGCGCTAACACGTTAGATGAAGCTGAGTAACACTACTTCAAGTAAGGCACGCTTTAATAAAATAGCAATATTGTATGTTGAACTACTGTTTGCCCTTTCAAAGTTATCATCATGAGTTCAACGGGCTTTAGAGGTGGCAATGGGTGTGTTCGGGTTAGGCTCGGGCAGCGCGAGCACAACCCATTTACTAAATGGTCCAAGAATTTTGGCTCGAACCAAGCACTGCCCATTGCCCTATGACTTTTCTGATGCACCTAAATTCATCAAGCCCAAGCCATGGTTTTAAGCCTTACTCTGATACGGTGCTCGGTGGTCCAGTTAGATACCATCAGTCGTCCCCATGAGTCACACCGGACGACTTGACTCGATACTGAGTAGCTGAGTCTAAAAACCAGGCCCAAGGGGAATGGATGGGAATAATCTACAACTGTTTTATGCATAGTGTAAAACACCCAAGCTTTGTAGGACGATTCATATTGTATAAGTCAAATCCACTCCATCCATCAAGAGAGAATCCTTATTCTCAGAGTACTATCAAATATAATTGGTATGAAATCCTATATGAGTCACACCAACAGAAACAATGGAAATTTCGCCTAAACCAACTTCTAAGGTCACACCGTATGGCCCACTTGAGTTTTATGTCAAGCTGAATTTTGTATCTAATGTTCATCATAGTGATTCACAAAATATTAACGGTTTGATAAAGAAAATACACACATAATGGTGGCCCCACGCACAAGCCTATGGTTGGTGAACCATCCCTGTTGTTACCTGTGATGTGCCGTAATTGACCAGTGGATCTAGCTGATTTTTGGCACCAGGACTTAGCTTACAAGAGCTCACCTGGTGGATAGAGTTGATGATGCATAGATAATATGTTGGGCCCAAGGTACGGTCCAATCCATGTAATTATAATTTGGTCAAACTTGCCAACCTAACGATCTAGCTCTCGCTCTTCTTTTTTCTTTCTTTATTTATTTATTATTATTTTTTTTTTGACGGACAAACTTGACCCATTACGATCCAGCTTATTTCTAAAGAGGGGCATATGTGGAAAAAGATTTGCCTAGCCAGATCCAATTTAGCTAGCATATTCTCTAGGTAAATGCACCATATTCATGTCCGTACCTATATTCTATTAGGGTTCGTATGGATGCGGGTAGTTGTTTTAGTTGGAAACCCATTGTACCTGAAAAGAGTTTAGATGTAATTGATTTACATACTACTCTGATTAACTTTTAATTGATAATTTATTTGCAGTATACAAATTATGTGTTTAGCTAGCCTGTAAAGTCTTTCTAATGAATAAAGTATGTACTCATACTATAGAGTTTGATAGTGAATCCTTTGAAATCAATCGGATCCTATAAGAAACCCTTGATTTTTTTTAGGACTCTAAAAAAGCATTAAAGCATACAGACACTATACTCATTGGATGTCTTCCACCCATTATAATTGATATAGGGAAGGACGTGAGGTCAAGCAACATCTTACTCATGAGGCTAACTGTTTTGAATCCATGGAACTTCTCTGGATTCCTCAAAGGGACTCCTTGAATTCACGAGGAAAAAAACAAGAAAATAGAAAATAAAATTTATAAAATTCAAAATTAATTGATTGAATATATGTGCCTATTACATCATTAATAAAATAATAATAATAATAATAATAATAATAATAATAATAATAATAACTAAAATTCGCAATTACCAAAAATGGTAAATTTCTAACTTTAATAAAAATCTTAATTATACTAAAACTATTCTAAAGCCTAATTTCTAAAAAGAAAAAATCTAAATAAACTTTTGCAGAAAGAGTCTAGCATAATTATAAGTTATTCTAAAAAATGAAGAAAATCTAAAACTCTAAAAATAGAAAATATTTAAAAGTTCGGAATTACTAAAAATAATTTTTTTTTCATAAAAATTCATTTTTGAGATGAAAGCGCACATTTTCAGACGTAACGGATAGATGTCACCAACTTTGTGGGCCGGTTCACCTCACATGGCCTGTTTCAGTGAAGATTGGCCCACAGGGATAATCGGATCAAAAGTTATAGTCAATTTACATTCCACCTTCTTTTGGCCCAACCATGCCAGGAACGTATCTGTGACACACTTTATATCAATAATAAGCCCCAAATGCAATCTAATAGTTTTTAATGGTGGACGTCATATCCTCCCCTCATATGGTCCATTTGGCTATGAATGAGCTGTTTTTTTAGAGCAATAAAAACGCATCAAGGGAAGTACATAATGTATAGGTTGGATGTACCACACACATTACACTGAAGCTCATATATCATTAGTATATATTAACTATTGTGTTCTAACATGTATAATACATTTTAAGGTATAAAGATGTTACTTATAATATGAAACATGACTTTTTATCATGTTTCATATTAGAATTAAAATTTGTAATATGTTTACAGCATGTGAGTGCATTTTAGACAAATACATGCATCCAAACAGTCCATGTAATATTACATGTAATTCGTTTACAACTTAAAAGACTTTACATACATCCAAACGACCTCTTATAATTTATTTTGGGTATAGGCAGGGTCAAGTAAGATGCTCTAGTCAAAGGGTTCAAACCTAGTCAAACCCATCGGCCAAACCCATCTACTTAAATGAGTCACATGTTCTTCAACTCACCAAACTGACAAAAGCAGCTGACTCATTCCCACCCCAAGGCAGGATCACAATCATTGATGGCATAAAATAAATGCCCAATATTCTGGTTTTTACAAGCAGAGCTGATGGTTCCATCATCCAGACCGATGCCATTTTGAATGGACCCGCCCCAAACTTTTCAATGATTGGAAGATCTGACCGCACTACCACCGGATGTGAACTACAAGATAGGCCACGTTGTAAGAACCGATTAATATTACTACTAGCTGATATCCATATTGTTATTTGATATATATATATATATATATATATATATATATATATATATATAGAGAGAGAGAGAGAGAGAGAGAGAGAGAGAGAGAGAGAGAGAGAGAGAGAGAGAGAGAGAGAGAGAGAGAGAGAGAGAGAGAGAGAGAGAGAGATGTCCATATAGTTACATGGGACATCTGCTCCGGTGGCGACCGTTAGCTATAGGGACGATTTCAAGTAGTAGAAGTCTGATCCGGTGCTGTGAAATTGCTGTCAGGAGGATTCCCAGGAGTATTTGGCTTCTGCTCCGGTGGTATGCGTTCGCTGTTTCGAGGATTCCCAGGACTAGTTGGGCTCTGCTCCGGGGTGCGTTGATAGTAGGGAGGATTCTCAGGAATGATAGATTTAAATGGATCGATAGCAGGTTTGAATGGACGTACGCGAATCGGTGGACTTCGACGAGGACGCGGAGGACCACCCGGGGAATTTCCAATGCGCATCAGTTCCCTTCCCCGCCCATGTAATGGAAACACTGTACGCCTAATACACAACAAAAGACAAGGCCTATTAGACCAATGGTCAAGATCATTTAATCATGGCCCCACTTATGCCGACCATTGGTCGAATGATACTCTATTAATCCATAAATATCATAAATATAGAAATACATCGGTACAAATAACATGATGAGTTAGAAACACAGTGAAGCGTCATGAGCGGTAATAGATTTTTTTAAATTTTTTTTAAAGAGCCTTTATCAAAATGGCCCAGGGTATGGTCTAAGTGCGTGTCTACCCCTTTTCTTCTTCTTTTTTACTTTTTTTTTTTTAAAAAAAAAAAACACACATTTTGACATTTTATTTTTTTGCCGGGACCAAACTACTCTTAGCATCGAGAGACGTGCCTGTACTTTTGCCTTTGCGTGCAAGAGAAGAAATTTATTTATTTTTTCCAATATCCGTATATGGAATTTCACGGGATAGAAACGTGGAAAATATTACAGATGGTTTTGTGCTCGAGGCATCACAATGCAACATACTATTAGCTGGGCATTTTTTTTTTATCTCTCAAAATTTCTATATTGGATTGAGGGAACTATACAGCAACATTACGGTTTCCGGCTGCCCTCCGCTAGAAAAAGGGGAAGAGGATCGTACCCTTCGAAGAATGAAAAAAAACTAAGAAAAGGTGGAAGGATTAGGACTGATCCTGACCACTCTCAGGCCCGACCTATCCAGAACCAGATCCCCCTCTGCTGAGGATGGGAAGGAAGGAAGGATCAGTAAAGAGCCCGTAATGTTGGTCAGCGCTACCTAGGCGGGCAAGGCTACAGACTACGGGTGTACACGAGCCAAGCAAGCTCGGTTAGCTTGCTCGACTTGACTCGAAAAAGCTCGACTCAACCGGGTACAAAAGCTGAGTTTGATCCGAGTTGAGCTGATTTTTTTAGCTCAAAAATGAGTTTGAGCTGAGTTTGAGCTGGCCCTAGCTCGACTCGACTCGGATCGAACCCACCTCGAATCAAACCCGGATCGAACCAGTTCGGTGACTCAATTACTTTGATATTGATGTTGCTCACCGAGTGTTTGATGAAATGGCTCAAAGAAGTGTAGCTTGTGGCAAGGAAGGTATGTATATGAAACCAACACCCTTTTTTTTCTTGATTTTTATGTTGCTTAGAAGGTGTTTGATAAAATACATATGAAACCATTGCTACTATCTCAAATACAGTGAGATTTTAAAGTTGCAGTTCAGGTGTTTGTGAAAATGCCTCAATGACGAGCTTGACTCAATGTTGGCTCGAACTCGACCTGAGCTGGTCTGGGCTGCTAATCAAACCGAGCTGAGCTGGCTAGTCAGGCTCAAGGACTAAGTCGAGCCAAGTTCGAGCTGAGGTCAGCTAGTGGCCGATCTGAGTCGAGCTGTGGCTAGCTCGACTCGGTTCAACTCGATGTACACCCCTAGGCAAGGCTATCCATTATTTTATTCCGTTGGCCTCCCTTGGGATGTGAACGATTGAGATATTGGTTGCGTTCTTAAAATCTTCCTAGCGCCTTTTCCTATAAAAGACCTTCCACGGGACTTGGACATCTTTTGAGAACAAGTCCACGACCACAATCGAGTCACTTTCCACGACCACCCTAATGAAGCCTTGATCCATGCACAGGCTGAGGCTGTCCACTACTGCTTTGGCCTCCGCTTGAAAGTTTGAACTGATTCTGTAGCCTTTGGTGAAAGCGATTACCTCTATCATCTCTACAAACTCCACTGCAACTAGATGGACTTGGGTTTACTTAAGAGGAACTGTCGACATTCAGCTTCAACCATCCTTCCTTTAGCTTATCCCATTTTACTATGGAAATAAACGATGAGCTCTCTGAAACAGATGGGAGATATAAGTCCCTGACCGCGTCTCGGTTGGTTCGGTCTTTGGAAGGAGGAAACGGAAAAGAGGATGAGATGCATGTGAACCAACCTTTAATCCTATGGATAGATCAATCCATGGAGATTGTGATATTCTCAAAATATTTGCTATTTCTTGATATCCAAATCTCCCAAAAGATGAGGGTAGGAGCTAAACCTCAAAGGATCCTAATGCAAGAATTTTTTGAAGCCGTAGACCACCATTGAGATGCTCAACCTGTAGTTAATTTCTCTGGAAGGAAGGAAACAAAAAGGAGGGAGGAGAAGTGGGACCACAACACTTACCCAGATATCCGGCTGAGAAGAGGTGGTCTAGCGACTCTTGTGCACAATGCAGCAGTTACAGCAAGAGGCTAAGTGCACACCTTTCCTCTTGATACTATTCTCCACATGGATTGCTCCATTCAACAATTTCCACATCAGAATTGCTAATTTTGGAGGAACCTTATTGAACCAAACCCATTTCGCCCAAGATCTTCTTGTTTCGGGTGGGCGTATTATTTTACCGGTAGATTTGACAGAGAATGTAACGCCCAATAATTTCTATACTCGGGCGTTACTATAGAGACCAACATAACTTTATACATGTGAGAGAACACATGCAATTTAGACCACACACCTCCATCCCCACTATCCTAAATCTATCCATCTTGACCATAAGATCCGGACTATGCCAACCGCAATGTACTTGCAGGATACTTTGAATTGGCCCTTAACCTTTCAACCAAAGAGTGCATCAACATAATGATTCAACCATCATTCCATAAATTGGACCATCCCTCCACCAAGTGGACCTACTTTTGGGATTTTAACCTTATTGATAAATAAATCAATCCATTCATTATCAACGTTCAACTCCGTATTACAAGATCTAGCCTAAATTTAACTATATAAAGAATGCAAACCCATAGGTCAAGCTACACCGCCGGTTTGGACCCAGATCAAAAGTTCTACCGATATTCGAGGCTACATAATTCCTTTGGGCAAGTTAACCATTAGATTACACCTTTAGAACATCTGCTTGCAAATCTAATAGATGAATTTTAATTAAACAGTCCCGAGGACCCTTTAGGGTCGGGTTTAGTCACCCTTGTTAGCAATCCAACCGTTAAACCTTTCAAAATGACCACTTGGATGTAGATACAACCCACCTAAGCCTTGGATCTGCCTCATCCTTTGGGCCGGGTCCTAACTTGGGTTGACAAAGCATGTGGACGGTGTTGATCGCCTCAGATCATCACGTAGACCCCATATCTAAATCAGTGCGTATGTACAGATAACGTACACACGTTGTGCACCACACCTAAGTAGCGGGTCAATCGGGCGTTGAATCGATAGAAACCTAAAACCAGAAATTTTAAACAGGAATGTCTCCCGCACATCAATAGATTGCATCTTACCGTCCGTTTGGCGATGATTTTGGCCACCATCTGAATACAAAGTGGAAATCCAAACCGTTCCTAAGTTAGCCGATGTCCCACTAACTCTGACCACGCTGTCATTTAAGATTGAAAGCCCTTTACAATGGCACAGACAGAGCCTGTTCTTGCATTGCAAATGGTGATACCCTGACGGTGAAGAATGGGACACGTGCGTCGCTCATTTGGCAGATCCGACCGTTAGGAATCGTCAGACAACATCCACGTACGCAACCAGCACCCTGTCAGCCCTACGATTTCCAAAAACACACCCCTACCCGACGGATTACGGAAAGAATCTTTCCTAATAAGGAAAAATGTATCTCGTCTGCTCATGGGCTTCTGGAAGTCTCTCTCGGATTAATCTCGAGCGTTGAAGCTAGGGCAATGCGAAAATCTCGTAGCAAAACGAGATTTTGGTGAGACGTCGTAATAGTATGAGTCTTTGCCATTTTGGAATTAAGGACGAGATCAACGGTCCTTACTCACCGTTGAAAGAATCTCACAGGAGTCCTAAGATTCATCTGAACCGTTCTAACGGCTCTGATCTATGGATCAACCATCCATATGAAAACACCATTATCATCCCTCATCTTCCTCAAAATGTCTGTGGAAACCCACTTTCTTCGAAATTGGACCCATTCACTGATCTGGTCTATTCATCGTGTGGACCACCTCATTTGATTTCCATCCATGACAATCAGATGGACCCATGCACGATATCTAAACCGATTAGGTAATCCTAGTGCCAAGCTATTTTGGATTTGCTTAAGTGATCTCTGCACTAATCCTTGTGATTAGTTGTGGACATTTCTAGAAACAGAAACGCCTATAAAAGGCTGAGAATTAGGGCGTCTCCCGAGGAAAAATCTAAAGAAAGAAAAGAGAAAGCGATAGGGAGAGAAAGAGGCGCCGCTGTGGCATCGTGTTCGGTCGACTCAGTCCGAGTTGCGGCTGAGTTCAGCTCCCCATTTGGGATTTCCATCAAAGAGAAAAGGGTGAAGAGTGTAGCTGTGTGAGTTCCAACCGTCCATCTGTAATCCAACCCATCGTATTACTGTGGCAGGCCAGAACCCAACTCGGACATTCGGATCGAGCTAATCCTTGATTCTCCTTGAGCTCAGAGCTGAAACCACCACGAGCAGTCTTATCCAGCGTTCAAGAACGACCCCTGACCAGGTAATCTCGCCCAACTCCCTCTGTTAAACACAGATTTCATCCGCTCAACCGGCTGGGTTCACAATCAGTCCGACACAGTCGCTGTTGACTGTTTGTGTTTACATCTATTCCCGACTCAGTCACGAGCTGAGCGACTCAGGACCACTTCAGGCTTAAAAGCCCTGACTAAGTGGACTCGGGAAGTAGATTTTCCCTATCAGCCTAAAGTCCAGTTAGGGGCGATCAAAACTTGCCCACTTTAAGGCTGACCCGACCGTTTTTACCCCACTGAGTCAACTCAATACTCATAGTCGAGATGACCCGGTTAGTTTTTCATTTAAAACAAACTAACTCCAACCACCTGTGTATGATCTGAATAAGGTTGGATAAAATTGAATCATAAATAAGGTCTAGTAATAGATTAAACCCTTGCATCTAGCTCGACTCGCTATTGATTAAAAACCCCAACCGAGTCAACTCGGTCATAACTCACTGAGGTCTTGAAATGCTCCATCCAGGCACAACCAACGATTGGATACCTTGGAAGACACTCCTTCCTCCAATCTGCCAAAACAAGATCAATACAACCACCCCATGAGAACATCTCGAATCAAGAGAAGCATTCACTCAAGGTGAGGGATATCCCACATGGCTTTACCATTTCATGGAATTCTAAAATAAGTGTAGAAAGATATTATAATTGTGCAAATAGTAGTTGTGTTTCTTTAACTTTGAATTGACATGAATAAACATGTGGGAATGCCTCAATTTATGCTACCTTGACATATCTTATAAAAATTGCTTTAAGATCACCATGCCACATTTGTAATTACTTGAGTACATATATATACATCTTCTAGTTATATTATTTGTAAGAGTTCTTGCTTCCACTACAATGATAAGCTTTCTCCATATCTCATTATATGTGTTAGAACTGTTATAACTTGATAAATTTGAATATCTCTTTTCTTAAGATGTGTAGTAATCCTGTTACTATCCTAATGTGTTTGAAATGTCATATTTGGGCCTTCCTTCAGACCTTGGAAATGTAAATGAATTTATATAGAGCTCATATTTGAATGCTAGATATCTTATTAAAGGACTACAAGGCTTAATCATGCTTATGAGAGTAATCTTATTAATTCTATGGAATGTGCATGAGCATCATGATACATAACATTCACACATGATATATGAGCTTTTCCGAGTGCTCGATGTAAGTCACACTCTGATTGAATTCCTGAAGGCTCTGGCACTTCAGTTAAACTCACAGAGCAAGTGCATTTGTACCACTTTGGGTGCTCTTTCTTTCCATGAGGCTTTTTCGGGATTAGACTCTCCTCGGGCGTACCCCGTGTATTTTTTTCAGGAAATATCCTTGGGCGCACTCACCTTCATGGCCTTTTCCAGGTAGTTAACCTACCGCGGGCGGTCTGCATGGTCTTTTTCGGGCAGCTAGTTCTCCTTCGGCGTACCTATGAGTATTTTTTCAGGTGATTAGTTCGGTTAGGGCGACCCCTTTATTTTGACAGCTGGATGTGCATCCTCAGATCTATGACTTGAGCATACATTCATATATCCATACATGTACATCCGAGTTTATATAATCCTCATTGTGATTGAATATGATTGGCTTAAACTGTTTTGGAATAACATGTATGCATGAATCCTTGCGGAAAGTTCTCACTGATTTTTCACTCACCCATAGTGCGGTTGCACCAAATAGATGCAGGATTGAGGACATGTGGAGACACCTATGACGGGATCCCAGGGACGGTTGAGGTGGATTGTGGCGAGGAAGAGTTCTATGTGTCTGTTGTTGAGCCATTGAAGCTCAACGATTTACTTGCTTTTATTATTTGGACCTAATATTTTTCTTGAGTTGTAATAATAATTTCCCCTGTTGAGGGATTCCATTCTTGCTTCCATTTACATGTATTGAACTCCCTTTTTGTTATTATGGATATTCTAGTTTTCATGGAAATTGTCTTGTTTTATGTTATAAGGTTTGCCCCTAATTAAATGCAATGTTAGTCGTCTCCATAAAGTAACACTCGGGTTCTCAGTGAGGAGCGACTATCCTCGAGTTTTGAGATCCAGGGTGTTACAAAGAATGTACCTGACTCTTCCCTGGTCCAGATGGGGTAATCTTCTCCATTCCACATGGATTACCCTTCAGCGAGAACATGTTGAAGGACATTTGGGGGGGAGGGAAGGGTAATGCACATTGGGCAGTAGTCCATCTGGCCCTAGGAGATCATTAATTTTCAGCTAGAGTTGGTTGGGAGGGATTGTTCCCGTGGTCCATTTGAGAAGGGGACCTAGCCCAGTCCATTTTAAGGCCCAGAAATTGTTGTTTCCATCTCCTATAAGGATCTGAGAATTTTCTTCCACCGAATCAAAAAAAGTAATCACTTCTTTCCAGCATTTGAACTCGAAAGCACATCGATGGAGGTTGGATGGAGAAGAGATGTCAAGACTGTACTACTTTGATCTTATGAAGTCCCCCCATAAGCTTTTCTCTCGGCGTAAAGGATTGACTAGGCCATCTTCATTCACATGGTTTTCATGATGTTCCGTAGAAAGTTAATCCCTAGGCCACCTTCTTCTCTTGGAATCGCAATCTTCTTCCATCCCACCCAGTGATGTGTTTTCTTATACCCTCTGCCTAGCCCTATAAGAAGTCACCAAAACTCTTTTCCATGATAACAATTGTTCCTTTTTGCATTTCTACCACTGTTAGCGTGTGAATTGAGATGCTGCTCTCGTTAGGTTTTATGAGAGTTACTCTACCTGCCATGTTTAGAAGACGACCTTGCCATCCTTCTACTTTATTGGAGATCTTATCGAGCATAGGTTGGAGAAGAGCTTTCGTAACTCTACCCCTACACAAAGGGACACCAATATAAACAAAGGGGATGGAGGCTCTTACTATCCCTGGCAGTCTTTCCACACCTCTGATGTGGCCTTCTGGCATTTTGTCTGATAGCAGGAGGCTACTTTTCCGCTTGTTTATCATTAGACCTGAAACCTCAAGGAAGTTGTTGAGGAAAGACATCAAAGTGGAAAGAGATCTGCTGCAACCATTTGTGAAAATAATGGTGTCATATGCAAATAAAAGATGAGAGATTGGTAAGCTTCCTCTTGCGGTCTTGAAAGGTATACAGCTGCCTCTAGCCATATGGGACATGATACCTGCATTCAAGGCTTAAATAATAAGGATGAACAAGCTAGGAGAGAGAGGATCCCTATGACGTAGGCCCCTCTCTTACTCATAGAAGTTGCAGGCTTCACCATTGAATAAAACTAAGAACCACACACCAGCCCAGCATTTTTCCACCATGTTAATCCATCGATGACAAAACCCGAAGTGAAGGAGCACCGCTTTCAGGAAAGTCTAGTCCACTCTGTCATATGCCTTTTCCAGATTGATTTTCAAGATGATATTGCTCCCTCTCACCTTCTTGTTTAAGTCCCGAAGGAGTTCTTAAGTCAAGGCTATTTTTTCTGCAATGAATCTACCTTTAACGAATGCAGTTTGTTCCTTGAAAACCGGATTTGGCAGAAAAGCATTTAATCTAGCTACAAAGATCTTAGAAAATGCTTTATATATACATACATAAACTGATTGGGCGGAAATTAGAAAAAAAAATGGAGAAGAAGTTTTGGGGATAAGATAGAGGAGGGAAGCAGAGAATGCCTGAGGGATGCATCCTCCCTTAAAGAGGAACCTTATTGCATTAAAAATGTTAGCCCCTACTACCACCCAGCAGGTCGCGAAGAAGCTACCGAAAAACCTATCTGGGCCTGGCGCCCCATCTCCATGCAGATCTTTGATAGCTCTGTGAACCTCTTCCAGCGATGGGTCATTCATGAGGGTCGAATTATCTTCCTTCGTCAAAGAGGTAGGAATAGAGGAGAGGAAATCGCATACGGAGTTCACTAATTCGACCTTAAAATGGTCAGCAAAGAAACAAATCACCTCTGCTCTCATTTCTATTTGATCTTCAAATCGTGAACCATTAGGAAGAACAATCTCTTTAATAAAAGACTTCCTAATCCGTTCATTCACTAACGCATGGAAGAATTTAGTATTTCTATCTCCCTCTTCCAACCACTTGTTGCGGGATTTCTCCTTCTAGAAAATTTCCTCCATTTTTTCGAGCGTTGTAATTCCTCTTTCTCTTCTTTAAGCCTTTGAAGGTGCTAACTGACTAGGTTGATACTGGTAATATCTTCTAGGTAATTAATGGAGTCTTATGTTCACTTGATGTTTGTGAAAATGTTCTTGAAGGTCTCCTTGTTCTAAATTTTCAAGGCTAATTTGGTATTCTTCATTTTGCTGAGTAGAGTTGTCATTGGATTTCTGCATGGATCTGTTCTCCAGGAGGCCTTCACTACTTCGCAGAAGTCTTTGTGCAAAGTCCACATCCGTTGGAACCGAAAAGGATGCAGAGCTGAGGAGGAGGGATTCGGGAATCATAGAATGAGAGGGGAGTTATCCGAATTAACCCAAGGAAAATTTTAAACCTGAAACAGGGGGAACGACTGAAGCTATTTTCCAGAGCAAAGGGCTCTATCAAGTCTTGCCCATTTTCTACTCCTACTAGCTCAATTGTTACACCACGTAAGAGCATTCCCATTGAAACATGCAACTGACAATCTTGAACGGTTTATAGTTTCAACAAACTCCCTAGATCTCTGATTTACTAGATTGTTACTGTTGATTCTTTCTAATCGGGTCGTGATTGTGTTGAAAGCCCCACTTATCAACCAAGGGTCAAGGTTTGAGGTCGCAATCACCTCCATTTCTATCCACAATTCTTTTCTTTGCACTAGAGAATATTTGGTATAGACAAACGATAAAAGAAGACCTTATTGGATGTCCTGCTTTTCCAAAGTGAGAGAGATCATTTGTTCTGACTTGGATTTGATGGCCACCTTAAGAAGGGAGGAGAATAAAACCCAGATTTTTCCTCCCTTGTCCGCCCTAGAAAAGGATGAGTGGAATCCCAACTTCAAACTATCTTGATTCTTTTGGTTTTAGGAATAATAGGCTCTAGAATAGTATTATAGCCGACTTATGTTTTTGGATGTACCTCTTGAGTGTCCTGATAGTGGGAGGGATACTATCCATCAGAGAGACTTCTTGAGGAACATACTTGCGCACACGCCCCTTTATGGATCGACCAACCAACTGGAACTCCCTTTGGGCAACCTCTCCGTTGGGTCAACTCACGGGCAAGTTTGGCCTGACTAGTCGAACCACGAAGTGTCGGCTGCAGTTAGACTACACAAGACGTTGTTCTCAAGTCTTACAGTCCGTGGTTCGTCTCATGGGGGCAAATTAGTCCACTGGTTGGTCATCCTTGTATGTTAATCATGATTATACATGCCTACTAGAACCCGAGGCACCCTGTAACCCTTGCGCCCACTGATAATCATGATTTGCGGCCCACAAGACTCATGAGTTGGGGATAGTAGTATGAGACACTATGTCGTGCTGTCGGCCTACGCTGGGGTGACGAGCCTCCCCGTAGTGACCGGTGAGCACCAAATACTTATGAGCAGGGGATGGTGGTATGAGACACTATGCCTAAGCTGTCGGCTTATGCTGGAGTGACGACCTCCTTGTAGTGACCACGAGAAGGACTCTAAAGTCCTAACTATTTTCGTATGAGCTTGAAGGTTATGAAAATGACAAACCCACAAGGGCTAAGGATCGCGAGAGCCATACGGCCACAACCATTAGAGCCGCGCGATCAGATTAGGGCAATATTTCATCGGAAAATCTCGGTTTCCTCAACCTGCTGAATGAATGAACCTAACTAATCAACTCGGCTAACATGTGCACTACATGTATTGGTTACTTTTACGATTTAGCAGTCGTGGTCGCTTGTGGGAGTGTTGGTTCGCGAACGTCAAATGGTGTCGCAAGAGGAAGTGTTGTGGTGAGAGGCATGCATCATTTCATTAAATCATGCATTGCATTAACCAGAGTATATAGGGTTTTGTGAATGTATGTTTTTCACTAAATTTACTCTTGTGTATGATAATTTGTGTAACCACTGAGTTAGCTATTCACTCCCACTCTGGGACGGTGTTTTAAAACACTAACCAGAACCTGTCATAAATGCAGGGACAATGGAGCAGGATGTGCTGGAGGATGCCGATGTAGACGATGAGGAAGAGTGAGCATACTTTCAGACCTTTGGTGAGTCTTTCTAGTTCGGGTTTGGAGATCGTGGGATTAGGCCAGGGCCTTAGTAATTTTGGGTTACATGTATAGATGGGACTAAATCCCCGATTGGATATTATTTTGAATTTTTGAACTTATGTTTGGATGTTTACATGATTAGCAACACTTGACATTTCCGCATGAGATATTGTTACTCTATGTTTGGTTTAATTCTCCATCGCCCACAGGATACTTTATATACAATTGCATATGAGGTCTGTTAGGGCATATGTGGCACTCAGGAATTCAGGAGCCGAGTTCCTATTCAGCTCTTGAATTTCGGGGCATTACAACTGGCCTTGGCCATCGAGCTGAGGCCTCGCATGACAGTATCAACCACTGACCTTAGAGGTCAGGTTTGTCTCCCGACCTCGAAGGACAGCCTCGGCCATCAACCTCAGAGGTTGGCCTCGACCAATGACCTCAACCTCGGATACCAACTACTACCCCTTAATAGAAAATATTCAGGGAGGATTAGTATTGTATGCGGGAGGGACTGCTCATTGAGATCTTAACCGAAGATCACGCCGAGTGAGTCGCGATATATTCAAGAACAGATTCATTCTATGATATGGGTCAGATTCACCATGACACGTAAGTGGCCCATAGGGCTCATAAATAGACACCTCACTCAAGAGAAAGTTATGCACAACTACTTTAATCAATTACGCCTATTATGTGCCTACCCCGACTTAGGTATTAAAGAGTCCTTGGCTACAACTGTTGCCCTTACTATCTCTTTGTTTTGCAAGTGCATGTGCCTACCCCGACTTAGGTATTAAAGAGTCCTTGGCTACAACTGATGCCCTTACTATCTCTTTGTTTTGCAAGTGCATGACCGACTAGTTACATAATGTGTGTGTGTGTATATTATACACTCTTTCCATTTATATTACCCTCTAATTATAGGACTTGAGTCCAAAAGTGAAGCATATCTAGATCTTAAATGAACTACACCATGGGAAACCGTGTGAATTGAATGTCTACGGTTGAAAAATTCTCAAGGGCCATGGAAGTTTTAGATCAAGCTTGTATCAATGTTTCCCTTCATCCATGTCTTTTTATTTATGTATTTATTTATTTCAATGGCGGAAATCATTATTCCCATTGTTTCTTATGGTACAGTCCACTTGATATTTCGATATACTCCAATTTTGGGCTCAACCTAGAAAATAGGATGGACGGTGTGGATAAACCACATACAATCACGGTGGTTCTAACAGATTTTACTCAGTACAGTAAGAGCTGAGTTTGTACGCAATCCGATTTCGGTTTCGACTGTGTAGATCTTCTCTCCCAAAAAATAAATATCGTCCATTCAACAGGTGGGTCACAATGTCTGAATGGGTAATAAAACTTTCAGACAAGTATCTTCCAGCCATAAATTTGTTCCGTAAACTCTGGCCCATTTGAGGATTGGACGAACGTGATTCTTGGACAAGAGCATCATGTGGGGCCCACTTTTGATTTCCCATCGCTATTAAAAGCTACCTCTGATGATTCTAACCCTTCACTCAACTGATCACTAAATGGATGTTCCATATTTAGTACATGGAAAAGGTCCATCTTTAACACGTGAAGCCCAATCTGAATCGTCGATTCCTCCCCAAAATCAATTTTAATGGCGTGATCTTTAACCATCCTTTAAATGGCAAGATGGATGGGCGCTCAAAGTTAGGCCCGCATCAAACAAGCTGCGAATCCCAGTCAAAGAAATTGCCGACGGAGGAAACGGGAAGAGGAACATGTACCTTGGAGAGGAGTACGAAAGCATGTGATCCTTGATTCTACCACGTGAGACGATGGTCCTAGCAGAATTATAAGAAGGGCTAAGGTACATGCGAGCAAAGTTCCCTGAGATAGCTTCCTCATCTTCTACTTGTTTTTTATTATTTTTTTTTTCATAAGTACCATTGTTCACTTCTCACCCATCCACACGGTATGAATAAAAGGGTGCATCTCCTAAAGTGACTGTGACTTGCAATTATATAACGAATTGTATTGAACTGTGATGACTTGATCAAAAGCCATTAGAAAATTTTCTTGCCGAGTCATGCGAAGTGCAAATTGCAACACTAGTACCTCTAAAGCCACGCTGACTCATATTGAGCTTGTGCACAGGCAACTGTCCTAGTGTTGGTACTCGACAAACCTACCAAGCAAATAATAGATATTCCACACCCTGTATATAAATATAATATTTTATTATCTACATTAAGAAATGAGATTATTCCCAAAACACTGAAAAATTATTTTTCAAACATTATATATATATATATATATGAGAAATGCTCACACACAACTAGTTGGACCGTGAGTTTTGGTCCAACTAGCTGGGCATTTAATGTTAATTAATGCGGGGAGAGAGGTCTTTTGAAAATGATATCTGACTTGGGTGGGCTCCTCTATGCTGTTAATGTAAAATTCACCTTGACCATCACGTGTGTCACCTCAGGTTAGATCTAATAACAGAAAATCAACTCTATCCATGGTTCAAGTGGACTACACAATTGAAAATAGTGTTAAAAAAAAGCTCACCTTTAAAAATAATTCCTTTCATGAGGAACACTTAAATCCAGTGTGGGCCTGATTTTTGAGTTTCATGCCTAGCTTTTGATGTGACATTTAATGGTTGGAATGGATTTCACTTACTCATGATCGTTGGTACAGTAAAAATCAAAGGTAGATGTCTCTCCCTCTACCTTTTTTATTAGTGTGTCCTACATAAATCAAAAGTCATCCTAATATTTTGTCTCTAGATGTAGAATAAGATCACACATTTGATGGTCGTAGTGGATCTAACATGCATGTCAAGACATCATGATGGGCCTAATAAAAACTAAGGTTAGACATTCCTCTTCCACCGTTAACCTTCTTCAAGACATCATGATGGGCCTAATAAAACAAGCCATGTTTCGAAAAATATCAAGAGTGGATTCAGTGCAGTCCATTGGTTATGCAACACAGTTTGTCCCTGGCCATGTTACCCACCTTCATGTATATATTGTGTATCCATGCGGTCCATTGGTCTTTTCGGCTCATTTTAGAACATTGATAAAAAAATGAACCTATTATAAATCTCCAATGGTCCACGCCAAATAGAAAATAGTGAAAATTGAACTTTTACCATTAAAATTTTCTAGGGCTCACCGTAATTTTTTACATGCCACCCAACTTATTGATAATGTCACAATGACCTTGATGAAGGAAAATAAAATTAAAAATAAATTTCAGCTTAATCCAAAACTTTTGGCTCACAAAAAGTTTTTAATGGCCAATCACCACTATTTCTGTGGTGTGGTCCACTTGAAATATTTATGTATTTCATTTTTGAAATCATATCTTATCCTTAGCTAAAAATATAGATGTAGAGAATGGATATACGATTCCTTTATCAAGGTAGGCCCAGGATGAGGGATGCACATAACCGTATATGTACAGGCTGCACCCAATGTACTCCCACTTTTTTTGGTAACAGGGACCTTTTTTCTCGGGGAATACAAAGAAGTTTAACGGCATAAGAGATAGCTTACCTCGATTTTTTATATGGCCCACCTTATCTCGTAGGTAAGATCCACTTCGACCATTAGATGTGCAATCTCATTGTAAGTTTAAAGAGAAAATATAAGATAGATTTGTAATTCAGGTGAGCCACACCAATGGAATATTTGAAGGGAAGACATCCACCTTTGATTTTTATCGGACCTCAATCATGAGCATGTGAAATCAGCTCCAACCATTAGATGCGAAAGTAAAGATTAGGTGCGGGACTTAAAAATACTATCCATAAGTGATTCAAGTGGGCCTCATCAAACAATCATTTTGGAGGGTGAGCTTTTTTAGCATATTGTTTCCAATTGTGTGTTCCATCCGAGCTAACAATGGGGTTTATTTTTAACTCATAAGTTTAACATGATGTGACACACGTGATGGTCGGGGTGGATTTTACATTAACAGCACAATGGGCCCTACTTACGTGAGAGATCATTTTCAAAAGACTTCTTAAAAGGCTAATGTAAAGTAAACGTCCCTCTCTCAACATTTATTAGCATTAAATGTTGAGTTAGTTGGACCAAAACTCACGGTTCAACTAATTGTGTGTGAGTCTCTCTCTCTCTCTCTCTCTCTCTCTCTCTCTCTCTCTCTCTCTCTCTCTATATATATATATATATATATATATATATATATATATAAAATCAATATTTTCACAACATTTGATTAGAAAGATTTTTGAGTGCATTCCCCATCTGAAGGAAGCCCCGTCAAATGAACCGTTTGGATCATTAAAAATGCCCAAATCTCGCGGTGGAGTGCAATGATGTCTTATTGTAGAAGTCTCGGTGGAGTCTTCAATAACTTACTCGATATTTAATAATGAAATAAAATAGATTTAAAACAGAGTAGGTCTCAAGTCCAACATGTTGGACCAAAATTTATGGCCACATCAGAAAACTACTTCCATTGTATCAGATGTATGCGATCCAATCATTCCAATACGTTTTCCTAGCCATGAAAATTATGTTCTGCAAAATTAAATCCAATACACTCATCAGGTGGTCCATACCATTTAAAATAATTTATACCCATTGATATGTAATGAAATTCAAATGTGGTCCACTTGATGAGTGAATGTGAATGATCTTCGCAAGGGGTGATTTTCACGATGTGTACTAACTATGGAACAGATTGGGTTTTGCACAAATATTTTTAAAACAGTGACTAATATTTTTAAAAGGAATATGACCCCATACCCTATGCCTTGAAATGTTAAGCTGTGCCGAGACCACCGTGATCAGGTTATGACATCCACTCCGTCCGTAACGTGGGCCAACATATGTCCACCGTTGAGCCACACAAAAGGTAACCTTTAAATTCTTGTGGTGTGACCCACCTTAGTTTTGGAATGGATTGATTTTTGGTGTGTCGTTTATCATTACAAGCCCCACCAAGTCATGTGTTTGGTTCCATATGCAGAATATGAAGGGCCTAAAGGTGGTGTTGGTAGGCTTCCCCATCCAAACTATGCTGCCAATGGTGTGGCCCACCTGAGTTTTGTATTGGGCTGATTTCTTTTCGGATTAATATGGAATGGTGCAAATAATGAATATATTGGATTTTATGAGTAAAACTTTAACTTTATGTATAATTAAAACGAATCATGTTATACATCAAGTATGGAGATTAAATAAAAAATAATAATAATAAAAGGCATACCTGATCTGGAAGACCGTTACAGAAGGGACAGTCCGGATCTCTTGCACCATAGCCATTTAGGGAAGCAAATAGATGAGAGAGCTTACCATGTGTGTTGAGACCTAGCCCTGTCTAAATAGTTATTGAGAGTGAGAAGCTTAAAACCTACTGAAACTCATGTCCCTTAGGCTAGCTATTAAGAGTGAGAATCTTGAAACCTATTGAAATTCATCTCTCTTAGGCTTCACGCCATGTTCAATTAAACTATTGTGCGTTTAACACAGTTGTAGTACAATACCCTTACACGATTATAGATCAATCACAACTTTAATGGGGTCCACTGGTACGTATGTGAGATCACATTATCCAACCCTTTGGGAGATTCAGACCATTGATCAATTAAGCCCACCTTATGCACACGTCATGGTGGACCCCACACAACTCAGACACCAACGTAGGATCATTTTCCCTAAAATAGTTATATGTGTTTGCCTTTGTTGTCTTTGTCTAAGATCTGAACTCTCCCTTCCCGTCTTTACATGTTAAGCCATTAAAATAGAGTAACTTGAGCCATGAGCCACACCCACTCAACATTTCTTGCTGATTCCAGACGAGTACTCTCCAAACTACTTGGGTCAAAGCACACCCAAGTTGATTGAGTTCCAAGAGTTTAAGAACAATAAATTCGATCCGTCCACTGATAGCGTATGAGAAAATAGGATGGTTTGAATAGCATCAGCTACTGTCCATAGTCAACGTTAATAATTAATGCTTTTTCCGCTTGATGAGTGCTGTCCTGATTTTTCAGGCCAAGATATGAATCCTCCACAATACCTGTTTTTTTTGTAGTGCGTAGGGCACCCAAGTCCACGAGTACCACCATTTTGATATGTAAAATTCACTCCCAATATCAGCTAGAGCCATAACTCAGACGGCCCCACCACATGGAAAATGGGGATGAGATGTCAACTATAGGTTTTCTTTTTTCTAGGCACCATGGTTTCTATCTTTTATCAAACCCATTAATCCGGTGGGGCTTACTGTCTGAACTTAGTGGTTTTGGGAGCAATTATACATTGTTCTCATTTGTGTGTCCCATGTATGTTTTTAATCAATCTTATCTACTGTCTGTACAGTCCAAATTATGGTTGTCACCAGATGGATGGATTGGATTTTACGTATAGAACATGGTAGACCCCATAGAGCTTGTTTGTTTTAAGGGCTGTGTAAAACAGGTGTTGCAGGCCATTCCGGTCCCTCCAGAGGAGCCGTGCCTAATGCATGACACCTCATTTTCTACTTCAGTAATAGTTCAAGCCAATGTCTGAGTGGAATAATGATATTGACTTTGATTGATTTGCTGATCCCACACGCGTGTAGAGCTGTGCATTTACACGTGTGAGCCAACGTGCAAATATGAAACATGTGTGCGAGATCTGATCAGCTTTTCATGAGTTTTTTTTTTTTTTAGCTTGTTAGTAAACCCACTGTCAGATCACACTTCACTGCTAGCCACGCCCACTGGGGAATCGATGCCAAGACCTCAATGTTGAAACGAGGTATCTTTCACTCAGTCCACCACTTGAGTTACTTATTTGGGGTGTAGCTTTTCATGATGTTGGTAATAAAAATGATCTTCTAATATAGAGCGGGTCATAGACAATTTCATGGCAAAGATGGACCAAAGAAGGCTCCATTGGAGGTGAAAATAATTTGGATCATCTGACTCTTAAAACAATTGTATCTTACAAATTAGAATGAGTTTTTCAATGCATCATATGTGATTTTAGGGTAGGAGATGCTACTTTAGCCAACCAACCCTGTTATACCAGGTAGCAAAAGCCGCCAAATTTGCAAGATTTCATCAAATCAACATTCAAAAGTGAATTTTATTTTGGTTTTTACTATAAATAGTAAGTTTTAGTTTGATCTTTGATCCTTTGAATTGGAGGAGTCATGCCCAATAAGAAAGGGCTTAAAAAAACTAGGAGAATAAACACAATTAGGTTAAATTAGACAATTACTATTTTTGGTTGGCCAAAAACCACAAAGTCTAGTAAGAATGATGACCGTATATAAATAGTAAGTTAATTATTTATATGTTGTCTTTTTGTAATAAAAATAAATTTTAAAAATAAAAGTTATTTTTAGAAAGTAAATAAATATATTAATTATTTAAACTTTTCATAAATAATATATATATTGTTAGATGACTTTTTCTATTTAAAAGGAATATAAATAACTTTCATAGGATAAAGGGTCATGTCCTTTCATAAAAGAATGTTGTTTGCTGCGAATGGGTGTAGATGTCTTGAATAAGCACATTAGTATCTCTTCAAGAAGAAATTCAAGACTATTCAATTGTTATAAATCTTGGATACGATAATCCAAAAAGATTATTACATTCTCTCCATTTTCAAATATATCATCTATTGTGAAGTTATCTTGAATCTGATCTCTTGCTGTGTTTATTCGGAATTTTTTTAAGGCATATCGGTGTCAAAACTAGATATTTGTTTAACACTTAAATGTGCAAATTTTCTTATTAAAATTCGAATTGAGAGTTCATTGTATCATGAAGATAATTTACAAATTTCCTTCGTTTGCACTTCTTGAAACTATTAGAAAAATGACAGTGGATCTGTTTTGAGAAATTGACTATTCAAGTCGAGCCTTGAACCTGATAAATCCGATTGTCTGGTTATTTATTTATTTTATTTTTATTTATTTTAATCCTACGTTGTGTATGAGATTCATTTATTTCTAGCATTATAGTAAGTCATGTTTTTAGGGAGTTTGAGTCAAAAACTCCGTCCTAAGTTTCAGCTCATTATTTAAGGAGAAATTATTTCTATTTTTATCCTCTGTGGATTTGAGGAATTTTGGTGAGGAGTCCAAAGAAGCTCCATGAATTTAGAATAGTTATCCCTGGAGAAGAAGGTGATAGTCGACCTCAACACTGTCTTTCCCTGCATCAATTTTTGTAAAAGAAGCAGAAAAATTCCACTCTTCCAACCATTCGGTTGTTTTCGTATGTTGTCGCCCACGTTTTGTTCAAAGTAAACCGGTTAAAAAAGTTGTTTTTTCTTTTCTTTTTCTAACCATTCGGTTCTTTTGGGACGCTGTGGCCCACCTGATGTGTGACCTGATTTTTATACCAGAAAATCTAAACAGTATATAGCTCTCCTGATTGAACGCTCAGATCTCACACACATTCAAATTATGATACGTTCACCTGCACATGGATCTGTACAGCTCCCACATGTACATGCACGTGGAATTAGTAAACTTTCCAACAGCTGTTTCTGTGTGGGAGCCCTGCTCATCACCATGAAGGCACACGTGCCCAGATGTGAGATCTGAGATTTCCATCATGTGGGCTACATTGTATTTAGGCCTACGAGCCATTAGTAAAAGACCGCTAAAATAGCTATTTCCGCTGAACATTGGTTTTGAACACATCCTCCGAAACAGAGCAATACACACACACACACACACACACACACACACACATATATATATATATATATATATAAAGAAGTTATTGCTACCAGAAAAAAAAAGGTGTGTGTGCAAATGAGTTGAGTCTTGTTCTTCTACAACTCCTAAAGGTTGCAAAGGTTAATTCACTTGACTGCAAATATTATTCACCTTTCTTATTGACCTATTTCACCTTCTTTTTCTTTTTTTTTGTTTTTGAAAATAATGATTTCATTCTTGAGGGAAAATTACAAGCCTATTTTGGGCATAAGATTTGCCTATCATGTGCTATACATGTGAAATGTGGGAACCATTTCTAATGTAACCAGTACCAGTTTTATCCAAAATAACCTGACCCTTGATCGGGGGGGGGAGGGGGGAGGAGAGACCATGAAAGAAAAGTTAGCCTGCTTAGAGTTGCCAATCTGGGCCAAGCTATCAGCCAAGCTATTAGCTTCCCTAAAGTTTCCCTGAGAGGAGAGACGTTTGATCATTGTCAGCCAGTAAGACTATTTCTAGGAAAGCGAGGAAGGTTTGGTTAGGCAGGACATTGCCCAACTAGAATCTGATTCGATGATAACGTTAGAGATCCTAAGAACTAAACAGAATTTAATACCATCATGCACTGCATTTAATACCATCATGCACTGCATGCATATCAGTCGAATTGTTAGAGGCAGTGACTTATACGCATCCACCTATTGAGTCTGAATCCTCTGTTATCAGGTCAACATAGAATTCCTGATACCCTAATCCTCATTGGTCCACGTCACCACTCACTAAAAAAAATAAAAAAAATAAATAAACTGCTTCGGACGCCAAACCATTAGGGTAACAGGAATTCTCTGTTGACTTGATAACAGAGGATCCCGACTCCCACCTATTTCACCTGCTAATACTTATGTAGGGCCATCATATTTTGCATATTCTATCCAGTTTGCTCATTAAGTGAGCTTTTCCATGCTACCGAGGTGCTCTAAAAGTCAGGTCTATTGCATCATTATATGAGTCACACCTAGGAAAAAAATTTGGCAACCATCTAAAAACCTTCAAATTCACATTGAAGGTAGGGCCCACAAGATGGACGGTCTACATCAAGTGTGGTCCCCACATGATGGATGACCCACATCAAGGTGGGCCTCACATAATGGATGGTCCATGTAGTTTTATAACCTTTAATGTGGACTATTCATCATGTAGGACCTAACTTTGTATGAACCATGCATTATGCATTAGATGTGGGCCTTTCATCATTAAGGGCTGACCTTCAATCTGAATTGTCCTCATGTGGGGCCCACCTTGATATAGGCCGTCTATCATGTGGGGCCCACTATCAATCTTATTATCAATCATGTGGGGCCTACCTTCAATTATACACATCCCATCATATAGAGCCTACCTTTGATGTGGATCGTCCATCGTATGGCCCCACCTTCAATATGAGTTTTCCATCATGTGAAGCCCACCTTGGATGTGGGTCATTAATCATTAGGAACCAACCCTTATTGTGGATCATCCATTATGTGGGGCCCACCATCAATGTTATTGTCCATCATGTACAACCCACCTTCAATATCCACCACCCAAGATGTGGAGCCCACTTTTGATGTGAACAGTCCATCATGTGGACCCCACCTTTGATGTTGGTCATCCATCCTATGTGGATCGAGATTGTAACACTATATTGATCATGGCTATGACACTTGATTAATCATAGTTCTAACACTGCATGGATTATGGTTAAAATATTAAATTGAGCATGATTCTAACACTGCACTAATTGTGATCGCAGTTCTAGCATTGCATGGATTGTAGTTCTTATTAGGGCTATACACGAACCGAGCTAGCCCAATTAACTCGCTCAACTCAGCCTGAAAAAGCTTGACTCGGCCCAACCCGGAATTGAGTTCGGGTCGAGACGGACCATTTTCTTTAGCTCGAAACTGAGTTCGGGCCAAGTTCGGATAGGTCCCAGTTCAACCTGACTCGGTCCAAAACCCGACTCGATCTGTCCCAACTCTGTCGAGTGGTGTGTGTGTATGTGTGTGTGTATTCAAAACCCTACCCGTCCCTTTCCCCTTTACCCTTCTGGGATAGTTCACCGCCCATCTTTAAAGTGACAGTGACTCATCCACCTCACAGACGTATAACTTGAACAGCCTAGATTCATCTAAATACAAAAATAAATTATAATGTCCTAACTAGTTAGATTTTTTGTGGAGTATGTAGTTCAACTATCTAAACCATTGATCAAGAGCCTTGTAATGGGAAGCGGATTACCTGTCAAAGTTCTTCTCATGAACTTGCTGTAAGGTACGAAACTGGCCCAAACTCGCCCGATTGTTGATCGGGCCGCGTTCGGGCTGGACATGTTGTCCCGGTGATTGGGCCAGGCCGGGTTCAGGCTGGGTTTGGCTGGTGACCGGTCTGGGCCGAGGTGAGCCCAATTCGACTCGGATTGACCTATGTACACCCCTAGTTCTTATCTAACATTAAGCGATTCTACGAAAATGATCATGACTCCCTTGTTATAGGTTATACCGAGGCGATCATAGGCTTGTTGGAAAGATAATTTGACGAGCTTTCAGATGGGACCGAAACCATCTTATTTAGACATTGTTTAACCTTTCAAAAGTACAACCAAAGTCCATAATGGCATTTAAATTCATTTCTAACATCACGCGATCCCATGAAAACAATCATTACTCCCTTGTTATAGATAAAAGTTAATCTGACGAAAATCACGGATGGGCTACACCTATGAGAACAATGTAAAATTGCACCTAAAACCTCTAAGGTAAGCGCAGTGTGGCCAACTTGAGTTTTATTTCAGGCTGAATTTTTTATTTTCCCTTCGTTGTGGTCACACATGATAAAATGGTGGTTTCACACACAAGCCTATGGTTGGTGTACAACCCCTATCACTGCCCCATGATGTGGTTTAAATGACCCATGGATCTGGTGGACTTTTGGCCCTAGGGCCTAGCATCAAGGAGCTGATGGACAAAATGGATGTCACATGGGTAACATGGTGGGCCCACAATATAGACCAAGAAATCGGACCCATTTAATTACAATCGGGTCGAACTTGCCAACCTATCCCGACCCATTACAATCCAGCTCATTTTTAAGAGGGGAATACAGGGTAAAAGATATACATTCACTACATAAATGCATTATATTATATATCTATATTCTATCAGTTTATTTGGGATATTGGGCTGAGTCATGTCAGGCCCTCTTAACTCTACAGCCCATCAATTCCCTTCCCCACCCACAAAATGGAAACCTTGTACCTCAAATACACAACAAACGGAGAAGGCCCATTAGACCCATGGTCAAGATCATCTAACCATAGCCCCACTTGTACCGACCATTAGTCTAAAGATACTCATCTATAAATATGATATGATTTCGGAACACTAAGCTAAAATCACAAATTTACGATGGATCACTGTCCATCATAAAAAAGGGATGCTTTAATGACGGACATCGTCTGTCACTAATGGAAAATGTCTGTCGCACATCTTTTAAAAGGGAATTATGGTGGTTGGGTTGCAGGATTTAGCAATGGATCCAGTCCATCAATTAAGTAATACTTGTGTAGAGACGGACCATATCCGTCACCAAATTTTAGAATGACGTTGTTTTCATAGTCTACTGACGGATAAGATCAGTCATTTAATAGCAACAGATATAATTTGTCACAATTTAACAACGGATCCCATCCGTCGTTTAATTTTTGCCTCCATAGCAAACTGCAATGTACTAGGTCTGTCGCTAATTTCATTTTGAGACAGACCAGGTCCGATGCTAATTTCGTTTTGCGATGGACAAGTGGTCATAAATTAGCTGTTTTGGCATATTTTCTTCGGACATGCATTGGTACAAGTAGCATGGTGAGATTTGAGATGTTTTAATACCAGGGCGAGACCCTTTTTTGTGTTTTGTTCTAGTGGTGGTGGCGTACGTAAAGCACCACTAGCCCAACACTTGACATCCAAGACCCAGGCCCACTTACAGGTTACTCGAAATGCCTAGGGTGTCATTCTTGCTGAACCTTTGGTAGGTGTCTCCGACCAAGTACACGCACTACAACAAAAACGGGTATAAACGGCACTTGCGCTACCCGTTTATTGGCGCTATGTAAGACCGAACGACGGATATCATGCCATATATATATATATATATATATATATATATATATATATATATATATATATATATATATATATAACAACTGGCCGCTGACTATTTCCTATTTCCTACCTGTCTCTCTCTCCCTCTCTCTCTCTCTCTCTCTCTCTTTACAACTCCACGACTCTCTCCTATTTCCGACCTATCTCTCTCTCTCTCTCTGCAACTCCACGACTCTCTCCTTCTCTCTCTCTCCTCTTTCTCTCTCACGGCTGCTTTGGGATCTCTCCAGCTGCAGCAACCTACCTAGATTTGCTACTCTCTTGTTTCTTAAGGTTTTGAATCTATTTTCTGCACTTTGCTGTAGTTCGATCTTCTACTACTGGTAAATCTCAGATTCTCAGGTATGATGTAATGCTTTTCCCTTCTTGTTGTTGCTTTCTGAAATTTAGAGTACTTGATTAGGAATACGCTTTGTTGAATACAAATCCCTAATTAGGGATTTGCGTTGTCGAATCCATTTTTAGGGATTTGCATGGTCGAATCCCTAATTTAGAAGTGCTTATTACATCTGCAGATTCTCGAATCAGGGTTGTTGATGGTGTTGATTTGATTCACAAGAGATTATAGATATGAGCTAGTGTAGCAAGAGGTTATAGAGAATCCCTCCCTCCCTCTCAGCTAGTTGCAATATTTTCGTTTATCCTTGCTTTAATATAGGTATGCTATTGGATATTCCATTTTCGCATAAAGCCCTAGGGCTTCATGTCTCTTCATCTCCTTCCTCATTCACTATATCTTGATGAAGCCTCAATTTGTGGCTGGGATTCCTAAAACCCAAATGCAATGACTGATTTGAATGTGTGCAAATCTATTCTCTGAATTTTGCAATGATTTTGGGTAATGTAGTTGGGTTTTTTAAAATAACCATTTATTCTCTTTTTCTTTGAATTTTTAGCTTTTGTTTTCTTTTGTTCTCTCTCTCTCTCTCTTTTAATATAAAATCTTATTTGTTTATGAAATTTGGGGCTTCTAATTTCTAATTGGAGGTTTGAATTGCTCTTTTCAGTTTTGCTGAATTTTTAGTGTGTTTTTCAAGTCTCTTATCTGGTTTGAAATATGCACATTAACCATTTGAAGAAATGCTTCAACCAAGACCCCTTTCAGTTATTCTGAATGTTTTAGCTAAGTTGCATATCAAATAATTTGTTTTATCTTTGCATGGTCTGGTCATAATCACTCAAGAACCATACATCTACATTTGAATTTTAAGGAGTACACTGCTTGGCCCGAATTACTATTGTTTTCATTATACCAGCATTCCATGCAGGCCGGTCCATTTCTCACTTATATACTAATACAATTAATAAGTCCAGTTGCTTGAACCATGGATGAATGTTGCACAAAAATTACCACATCGAGCAGTTATAATCATTCAATGGTCAGCTTGCAAGCTTTAGGTGGTCTAGGAGCTGGTATTATAGCTCTGAGGTACCCAGAGATACTGTACTGGGGCTTTACAAATGTGGATGAAATCCTACGCATGGGGAAGAGTGCTTCAGCTCCTGGAATTTGGCTATTGACTCAATTGGTGGGGGCCAAAGTTGTGGCGACTGCTCTTTGCAGGGGATCTGGGCTTGTGGGTGCTCTTTATGCCCCAAGCTTGATGATCGGTGCTGCTCTTGGTGCCGTGTTTGGGGGTTTGGCTGTAGAAATCATCAATTTAGCCATCCCAGGAAATGTTACTGTTGCCCAGCCATAGGCCTACGCTCTGGTAATATTTTCTAGTTCTTGTTTGGTTGACTCTAAATGGACATTCATCCATGCGATTTGTTGTTCGTTGGTATGAGTACGTGCATATAGATTTATATTTTCCTTGACATCAGTGCTACTTCTGTTTGAGCTGATAAAGGATTACAGAATTTTGCTTGCACTCATGGTAATTTTCAGCCCAGAACTTGTTTAGAGAACTGGCATTTCTTTGTATTTTTAAAAGCTTCCTGTCACAATCTAAATCTAGTCAAGGATGTGTGAAGCTGTTTTAACTTTGAAAGTGCCTAGAGTAAATTGATTCTTCTTATGGAAGCTGGTCACTTGTTTGGAAGTTCACTTGGCTAAATTTAACTTCCTAACATGGACAAGGTTGGCTACGATTTTGAGTGTAAAAATAAATTGTGTTATTTGTAAGAGATTTTTATGATGATCAATCAAAAGGACTTCTGCTTTTATCTTCAAACCTGTACAACCTATGACTAAAAAAAAAATTACACTTATTTGATTAGCTGACTATATGATTGATAGACATCCATTGGAGGTTAAAAATGAAAAGATCTAACTGTACTATTTCAACAAGTATCCACAATCAATGGTTAGAATTTGTCGACATGGCATTATCAGAAAACATCGACCATGTGCACTTTATTTGCGATAGAGTTACCCAGACATAATGAAGTATCAAATAAAACAAAATTTTAATGTAGTAGGCATGTAGCTTCAGTGATGGTGTTCCTTATCCTAATATTCAATTTAGGGTCCGTTTGGGCCAGGGATTTTGCAAAATGGGGATTAAACCTAATCCCGATTTTGGCAGGCAATAGTGCCACATGCCGACCATGTAGGACTTGCTGCACTAGAGCAGCACGTTTTTTTCTGCTAAAATTGCAATTTTTGGTGGGCTTAGTTTTTTATTTTTGAACTTCCATAATTGCAAGTGGAGGAAAAAAGCATCTTTGGTGCAGCGAATCTGACATGGAGGGCATGGGGCCCACCAAAATCATGATTACACTTAATCTTAATTTTTCAAGGTACACCTATCCAAACGGACCCCAAGGGAACACCAACTAGGACAGCTTGATTATTTTCAGTCGCAGCTACTATATTCAACATTTTGTTCCCAAACATGAATGTCTCAGGGTATTCCAACTAGAATTTGTGGGAACAGACATGTTGTATGTACTTGAAAGATATAGCAAAAATAGCACAGGAAATGAAGAAATACATAGAAATGGAGTTTCCATTGTGGAAAACCCGTAAGCCAAATGACTTCTATACTACAAATTCTTCTGCTTAGTATAGATAAGAAAATCATGTCATAGGACTCCTAAAAAATATAGCCAGAAAAAACCCTAAATTATGAAGGGGATATAACAAGTTCTGTCATTTTTCCCACGAGAAAAAAAAATGTTTCAAGAGTCTACTGTTTGAAAGACAGTAAAACAATCTGATATCCCATGAGCCGATCAAAATCATCTTCTTCATTAGAGGACATAATTAGACACTACCTTCTAGTTTTCTTTATTTATATGACTTATTGAACAAAACATGAGCCAATCCAATTTTTAATAGTTTTACTATTTGAGCCGTGGAGCAAACATATCGAATGATAACCATATGATGTTTTTCTATCAATGACCTACAAATTAAAACCTGCATCTGAATGTTCTTCTTCTTTTGCTACATGAGTTATACCTTTGTGCATGTGAGATTATTGTGACTTATTTTTCATTTTGATATTTATTCTGTTCAGTATCATGAGGTGATCAGCATAGTTGCTGGAAAGACGCTCGGTAATTTGGTTCTTGCATTCAACATGACTGCTCTGGCTTTTGTATGTGTTTTGCAACTCATAGGATGTTCCAGGTAAAGTAGCCGCTTGATGATATCCTAAACTTGTGTGACCAACCCCAAATTGTTGAAATTCAGTTCTTTTTTGTTTTTTAAGTTAGCCTGTGACCGAAATTGTGATGCATGCATGTGAAAATTCATATTTTGATACTCACATCGAAAGAAGTTATGCTTCATCTCATTTGTGTTAGCTTACATCGCAATCGTGTAGCCTTGCTTAAGCTTAACAACACCTGCAAAAGCACTTGTCTTCTTGATATTTATTTTTTTTCTATAAGTTCAATACCATTTTTTCAGACTGAATATCTAGTCTCCCAATTGATTTGGTTGTTGTTGCATTATGTCGGAATACTTTGTATAATGACCTAACCTATGAGTATGAAACTGTTTGGTTTCTGCTTCTCTATGATGCAGCCAACAATCTTTTTCAAGCTGATTATATGTCCATTGTACTATACATCAGAATCCTTCTACATTAGAATATCAAACTAATGTGAAGTTTTTAATTGGCACCGTGATGGCTTCAGAATCATTTATGATTTGATATGTATTATTCCTTCATATGTTTTATATTGGTAATAATTTTTTTGGTACTTTACATACACACTGTATCCACACAGGTGCCTCAAAGAAATTCTCATTTCGTCCCAGAGAAGGACTTCTGGTTCCATCTTCAATAGGGGAGAAGCCAACTGCAGGATGCTGGTCTGTTCTCGAACCTTCAAGTTTTAAGCTTCGTGGCGAGCACTATTTCAGGCATGTTTATTGACTTGCTCAATGAGTCATGTCATTTCCACTTTATCATATGCTATGTACCATAGTGACAAATCTCATTTTTAGCAATTTCTCAGCTTCGAAATTTCTTTGGAGATTTTTAAATTTTGAGGTTTTCTTGGGATATTATTGGGAAAATCTCACCAAAAATAAAATATTTAAAAATATTTATTCCATATTATTAAATAAATATATATTTATATAACGAAATTCTTAATGTACCATTTTTGAGTTAATATCATGATAAAACATGATATTTGAAACTCTACTGAGATCTTGAAAATCTCATGATAATATCATTTAGTGAATTTCTCACAATATGGTTGTGAGATATTCAATATCTCAGTGATATTTGTCACACTGGTAGACAGAAAATTACATATAGTTCTATTTGAGCTTGGCGTTGTCTATTCATAAGAACAGAATCTCAAACATCTATCCTGCCGAGATAAGCAAAAACATCCAGCTCCAAATTACGCTCCTTATGTGCCAATTGGTGTTGATTTATTTGTGTGCCCACGAAAAATCTCGATTTTTGAGTTTTGTGGTTTTTCTCAAGATATTATTGGAAAAATCTCGATTTTTGAGTTTTGAGGTTTTTCTCGAAATATTATTGGAAAAATCTTGTTGAGAATAAAAATATTTTAAAATATCTAAATGTAAATTAAATATATATTTATATAACAAATTTCTATAGTTTTTTCGAGTTAATATGGAGATAATATCAAGATAAAAATGTTTGGGTGGGGAACATCACATGATCAAGGTTAAGTCTAATCTTGATTTAGCGGGCCTCGTGCCCTCCACGCCATATTCACTCTGTTAAAGTGTTTCTTTCCTCTGCATAAATATAATTACTAGAAGAAAGCGACACTTTAGGGCGGCGAATCCAACATGGAAGCCATGGGGCCTACCAAATTCAAGATCAGGATTAGTATTGATTAAGTAGCATCCCCACTTGGACAGATCCCTAAAATCTATAAATATTTCAAAAATATCGCTGTAACAACGTTGAGCATTTTTTTCCCAAACTCTTAACTTCATTAACATTTTTCATGTAGAAATATTGTAAGTTCCTCTGTTACAACAGTAAATTGAAAATCTTAAGATACTCTTACCTGTTGATGCAGCCATGTCTACTACATGAATTCAAACTAGAACAAGCGGCAATGGCTTTATTTGTTTGGGGCTCTTGCAATTCCAACAGTCCTTTTGCCTTCAGTTCACAATTTTTGTGTTGCTTCATTTCTGGGCATTGTGACAACCAGCATTACTTCGGCCTACATGATGGTAGCTGCTATTCAGCATGGTCAGGTGACACCATCATCATTTATGTATTCTAATTGGCAAGCATCTTGATTTTATAAACATGGGATCTGTCCCACTTGGTCGCAGGTGCCGAAATCTGAAGCCACGCATCAGGTGGGCTATACACATATAAATGGTGGAGGCTGAAGAAAACTGCTAATGGTCCATGCCAACTTACTTGGGTGACCTACCTGATGACTGGACGAGCAATATGGGTGCATTTGAATTCACAAAAGAATGTCGTTACGAACTTTTAGATCACAAATTTGAAGCATCAAGGACCCGAAAACATGGTGGATTTCTTTACTGGAGCCACAAACATTCTTTTCACATTCGGAAGCCAAATCGCTGTGTTAGTATTACATTTCTAGAGTTTTCAATGCTCCTTTTTCGTTGTATCATTACATTCTGAATACTTGCATGGCCATATTTAGTGACATAGCACCGGCTCTTGCATTGTTGCAGTGAATTAATGGAAGCCATGTGGAAGCGTAACAAATACAAGTATGTGTATATATTTGCAGTGTTGTACGTCTACTTATTAACTATACCAAAATCTGTTGCGGTTTATTGGGCATATGGAGACATCCTCCTACAACAGTCGAATGCATTCAGTGTTTTGCCCCCCTCGAAGATGAAAAATATATGCATAATTGCCATGATTTTGCATCAGGTAGCTTCTACGTGATCTCATCTCTAAACTTGTTCTAGATTTTTATATCTAGAACAAGTTGTCATAAACATTTCTTGAAGTTGAAAAATATATGCATAGTTGCCATGATAAAATTCTTGAAGTTGTGTAATTATTTCTAGATTTTTTTTTTCATGTCTCTCTAATGTAAGTTCAAAAGTTTTTTCACAGGATTTTTTTTTTATAGTGAGATTTGTGCCATGTGGGCCATCTCTAATGGGACTTTCTTGATAAATGGTAGGGGTCATCTTGTGGTGGGAGAGAAGGGGAATGCATATCTTTATTTGGACACACCTTCAAAAGGAACAATTTCTCAGCCTGAAGGACTGCCTCTAAAAGTTCAGGATGCAAGAGGCAAAGATTGGGTATTTCAATTCCGTTTTTGGCCTATTTCATTTCTTTACCTTTCATATGTTTTCTTTTCTTACCATTTTTATCATGTGCTTGCTGCTTACAAATACTTTATGACCTCTGTTTAAGTAGGTCTAACAGTCCATTTTGTTTCTTCAGTAACCTTCAGTCAGATAGATCCAGAGGGAAAGTTAATCATGGGATTCAGAAAGGCTTCAAATGTTCCTTCCGAACAGGTTCGGTATAATTTACAAAGTTCCCTGATTGATTTTATTAAAAAAATATGCAGCAATAAAATTTACGTATGAAGATAACTGTTGTCAACTTTAGTCACGTCTACAGAGAGTGCAATGACATTTGATATGGGATTGTTGCTCATCATTCTTTTTCTTGTATTGCTTGTTCATGTTGCTTCTTGCAGTACACTGCATTTTAAATCATGTTATATTGATGCTTGAGAGCCTGTGAATCTTCAAAATTATGATGGGTTCTTGAAAATCTATTTGTTGAACACTTTGAATTTGAAGCATGAGTGCATATGTTTTGATGCTGAGCAGATGTAATATTGAAAGGAGATTATCCAGAATATTTTGCTGCCCATTAATCTGTATTTATAGTTTGCAGAAAACATGGTTTTTTCCCCTTTGTCTTTTGTAGAGTCAAGTTCAATGACTTGCAGTGTCATGTATGGCTTTAAAGTATTTATTCTGGCCTTTCTGGCCCCTTTTCGCATGATTTTGGGAAGGAATTGGAATTTTGTAGAGATTATTGTAAGTGTTGTTTATGTATATCTTGTTTTGGGTGTTCTTGCTCTATTTTTTTTAGGATTATTTGGGTAATTTTTACTGTATGATTCTGTTATCTTGAGAAATCTAATATTTGAAGTAGGACTGAGTCTGAATTTTAGAGATTTTATTATTATTATTATTATTTTGGATTCTTTGATGGATTTGAAAATTTTGAGAATGGCAACTAATTTTTGAACACAACCTGTTTGTTAGATGGCTCCTTTCTTTCTACTTCTGGTATTATGGTAGTATAGCTTTTTGTTGTTGAATTACTGAAACTTGGAGGAAAGGGTGCATCTATCTGTAAGGTGGTGTAAATAGTGTAATTGCATGTTTTGTATTAGTGTAAAGGGTGTCTGTAGTTTTTAGGCCATTTTTCTGTTTTTGTTTTTATTTTTTGTGTATGATTTGTAATAGAGGATTTCCAAGACTGTTTTCTCAAGTATAGATGGAAAGGCAATTTGTGGCACATGTGCCACCGCCTGGATCAATAAAGAGGAATGACCCATGCGGGGCTAGCCACCAAACATGGAACATCATTAATAGCTTTGACCATCATTGGTTTAAAATGGGGCCACACCCACATTGGTACTTTTCTTCATTGTAGGTGAGTTTGTGTGGTTAGTTGCACTCTTTTCAAGTGATTACGCTATGGTACCACTCACTAGAAATCCTCCTTGGATCCCGACATTACTCTACTCCTGTTGATGTGTGGTAAGTGGTACTACACCAAAATCATTTATTAGGAACAACTACTGTTTTTTTTTTTTTCCTGTGGAACTGTGATTTATGTGGGTCCACTTCCTGCTTACAGAGTATTCTATCTTTTTGTTGGTCTTTTCTTTCTTTCTTGAAGATATTGATCATGGCCTTTGTGTTTGGGCAATTAGAAAAGTGGGAAGCTACAAGGAGACTGTAAGATTTGTGGAATGGGATTGAAATACAGCCAATGTGTGATGATGTAGATTTTAAGTGTTGGTGCTTGTTTCTGCATATCCATTTCATTATGTGGTTACGCTTTTTTTATTTTTATACTAATTACCCGCTTGGTATTGATTATTTCTAAAAGTTTGTGCTGGTATATTTGTTCATTTTCCTATTGTAAGGAGTTGCTAGGTTTGGAGAGTGAGGACATGTTAAGCTGGTGACTTTTTTGTGATCTGCAATACGCCACATGATCTATTGATGTTGCTATATTTCTGCTCTCAAAATGCAAATCCCATCTAGTTTTTGGTTTTGTTGGATTGATTGTTTAGTGTTAAGCAGTTGCAGTTTCACTCATATTTAGCAATTAGAGACTTCATCCTTTTGAGCCCCTTAATATGTAATCAAAACAGGCGCGGTCTATAGGATTTAGAATTCTCAGTTTGTGTGTCTCATGCAATGTCCATAAATCCATATTATATTCCATGTCCTGCCAATGCCAAGTATTTAAAGTTTCTATTATCTATTGGTTCTATTATAATTTGTCATGTAGTGAAGTCAATTTCCTTAATGAGATTTTCGTTATCTACCATCTCACAGAATTTGGTTATTGGATTCTTGCAGCTTTCCAATCATGGCTCTTCAGAACACTCAGACAGTGAAGGTGGATCATTTTTATGTTTCAAAATGGATATAGACAGATCAGATTTGGAGAAACATTATGGTGGCCCCATCAAGCATCCCACGAAACACTACAACAAATGGGACTTTCGTTATCTACCATGTCACAGAATTTGGTTAGTTGGATGATGAATGATACTTGTGATTGGGAATGACAATAAACAACTTATATATATATATATATATATATATATATATATATATATATATATATATATATATATATATATTTGATACTTTTTAGTTTTTAGAGAGATGGTTAAACCTGTAATTGTGTTGTGTGACATTTTCCTTCTCTTCATAATTGTAATAAAAAAAATTTATTGTGTATTAATATAAATTTTGTTTAATATTTGTATTGCATTATTTTTATGTTTCAAATATTTAAAAAATACAGTTTTTGATTGAATCATATATAATAATAATAATTACTGGCATGCTAGGGCCTCTCAAATCCATACAAAGGCTTTTAGCGGCGCTTGCGTAGAAATCTGACGACGCTTTTTCGCGGGAAAAAGTGTCCACAAACCATTTTTACTGGCGCTTATTCGCGTCGCAAATTCCTACAATAGGCGGCGCTCAGAAAAGCGAAAAGTTACCTAGTGCCGCTAATACTTTTAGCGACATACATATCTATCGGCGCTTGACTAGCGCCGCTAATAGAATCAGCGGCGCTTTTAGTAGCGACGTAAAGTTCCATTTGTTGTAGTCACCACCTTGCCAAAATTGTCCTACCCACTAATAAGGTGGGCCGCACGGGATAGCGTTAAAGAGCTTGTTTTAGCAGGCTATTTGTTTTGAAAACCAGTGGAATTGACGAGTGAACAGGCCTGATTTTTGGGCCAGGCCGTCTATGAGGTGGGTTCCACCGAATGAATGGCTTCATTATCTTTATGCAATGGGGACTATATAGTAAATATCATAAGATTAAAAGTCCTGCCAGAATAAAGGCAACTAAATTGAATCAAATAAATAGATCGAACTCTCAAATAGGGCTGAAACTGGCACACATTTTGTATGCCAATGGAATACCATTTCAAAACTTGAAAGAAATGAGGGACCAAAACAAGTAGTTATATATAGGGAATACTACAGAGTTTCACTAGAAAGTCGCTGTGCACATCTATTATTATTATTATTTTTCCACTCGACAATCCCATTCATTAAAATAGTGGGTCCCACAAACTTATACGCTAGAACGCTCTCTCTCCTTGGGAGAGGGCTACAACATTTACATATAAAGGGAAGACAGAATGCTCGGCCGGAGAATATGATATCATACTCAGGTTTCAATTATTATACAAGTGGAGCCCATGTCCTAGTAATCCAAACCGTTGGTGGATGATCCTAGCCGCAAAACTCGCATCTATAGGAAAATCCCAGCCTTTCAGTAGAGATGGCCCAAAATCCGTGGCTAGAATCTTCCAATCTAGAATATCTTTTGAGCATTAACCATCCACGATAGGCCCAAACAGACTAACGATCCTGATCGTTAAACCGTGGACCCCACTTGCAAAAAAAGAGAACACGAGTACAGTTTGCATAATATCCTAAGGTGTAGAATTCTACCAACAGCTCCCTCACATCAGAGCTAACATAAAGAACATTGGATACTGCCTTTCAGCCTTTGCGGTCCAACGGTTACTTAAATAAATAAATAAATAAAATTTTTAAAAAAAGTCATTTGTGTGGACAAAAAGCCCAAAAAGGGTAGAGATGGTATTATTGTATTGGGAAATTGAGACGTGAGGTGTAGGTGGCCTTTGGAGACCAGTTCCTTGGGATAACATCTCTGGCAGAAAGAGTCCTTTGTGTGGACAATGTGGTTAGCTTCACTGAAAAAGGTCCTTGTAGTGGCCCACCAATAATACACCAGCTTGCACCCCATAGATGCTTCATATCTAGCCATACAGTGGATCCTGCTTTTTTTATGTGCATGGATCCTATATCTCCATCTCCATCTTCAAACTCCACGAGAATGGACAGCCAGTACTCAGTGGACCCTTCGTTCACGCGGAAGGCTACGTTCCTTCCCCGGTATTTGCATGGGGTCCGTCTATAGATGACCGAGATCTCGCCACGGTTTCTGAGCGGGCCACCTTACCGGCAATCGCCATCCGTCCAAAAGCGGTTCCACTTGGATCGAAATGCGTACGACCGAACCCGCAATAGTCACCTGGACACTCATCAGTAATAATAACGGTAAGGGCTCTCCTGCTGCAGATGCTCCTGTCCAAGCACCCGACCTTGTAGCAGGCCCCACAACCTTTTCCATCCTTGAATAGAACCGGGCTAACGGCCCCCACCCTCGCTTTAAACGGTCGTACGTCCACCAGCGATCCGTACCCACATGCCCCACCGTCGCTGCCATCTCCGTTGGGGCTGCCGTACCACGTGGCGGTGGCATGAAGCCAATGTGGGTCAGACAGGGCGGAGATGAAGATGGCGGAGCAGAAGCTGAAGAGGAGGAGAGCGGAGCTGGGGCGGTGGTCCGGCATGATGTGGGTCAGATGGGTGGAGTGGAATCTCCACCGTTGGATTTTCGAGATTTGCAAGAAAGAGGGGCTGATGTTGCTGCCGACAGTGCTTGTCTCTCTCTCTTGGTGGAAACTCAAAGAATTCTCTGTTCTTTCTTTTCTTCCCGCTGTACACATCTTTGCTTGATGGGAACTTGTATGCAGCCACCTTATGCCATGAACACAGTTACACAAATAATAAACTCCGTTGGTCAGTGATGTCCTAACAACCGAGAAAAATCTCACGGATGAAACTATTTCAAAGCTTCAAATAATAACAATCTGATGACCCACATCTTATGTATTAAATATCTGCCCCACACACACACACACACAGAGCACGCACACATACACAGCTTCTGCAAGGGTCATTTAAAGTGAACCCATTATATGGGCCCCTTGTATGAAGTGACATGATCACCATTCTGCCTCTTTCCTTTTATTCAAGTATTTTTCCGTTGTCATGGAAACATAAGATCATTTCAGCTATAGGCGGCCCTTCTTTATGTTTTTTTTTTTCCAAAAAGTATCTTCCATTAACTATGCAAAATTACAGCCTAGGCCATTCGGGAGGGAAACAGGAAAATAAAAAATAAAAAATCCTGCCCCACCTATCATATTCTGTACAAAGAGGGGCCAGACCATCCTCCAAAGATCCAGGAACTCCAGCAAAACAAAAGGATCAAAAAGAGCTGAAAGCAAGGGGCTAATCTTGATGCTTGGACGCATGATCTCTGATGGTCCCTAGGCCCTCTTTATCTAGGAGAATCTGGCCTTCGTGACGCGGGGCAAGGAGAAAATGTTAGGAAAGAGCCTGTTGTTTTGCAATATGCTACCAAGCTTGGCCAAGCTGTCAGCCAGACCATTGGCTTCCTGGAGAAAATATTCTTGTTAGCCAATAAGCCCACTTCCTTGAGGGGGCACAATTCGTCTGAAGACAACGCACGACCTAGGAGTCGGATTCCAGGATAACATTCTGAAGGCCCATGTCTAAGTAGAGAGTGATACCATCTTGGACGGCCCTTAAATCTGCCAAATTGTTTACCGTACCCGTAGGCGAAGGCAAAGATCACATTACCCTGGTGGTCGCGACAGATCCCACCTCCACCAGCAGGGCCAGGATTGGACAACTTTATGTATTTGTTCTCTTGTTTATTACAAGCCATGGAAGAGTATAATACCATATAATCCCTACTGCCATATATCAGGTGGACCTTGACTGTGTCGCTTGTTCCTAGTTACGATCGCGTGGAAGGCGGGGAGGGAGCTTGGGGAGCAGGCAAGACATAACGGTGATGCACGTTCCCAGTAGGAGAGGGAGGACGGGAAGGTACTCTATTCCCCAATGCACGTGGACGCAATGGAATCCCTGGAGAGAGAGAGAGAGAGAAAATATAAGGGTAAGCTGACGCCTCATGCGTCTATATAATGCCCATTCAAATGGTTTTTAAGACTCGCGTGAGTCGCGAGCGACTCGTCCAAATCAACTCAGACCTGTTCAGGTTCAAAAACCTAGTCGCGGCGGCGGAGAAGGCGAGTTGGTCCGATTCAGCCGGACTAAGAATCCTGACTGCACTCGACACCAAGTTAGTCCATGTTGCCAGAGTGATTTATATTCACATTCAAACAATGTATCGAAAACGTGAATATTGCCCTGATGTCTCATTCTATACGTGTATCATGGCCATGTTCAGAGATTCCAGCCGTTCAAGTGAAGGGCATGAAAATCTGATGTAGAACGGGTCACGGACAATTTCATGGCCAGGATGGATCAGAAAAGGCACGGTCGGTGACAGAAGTGATCCGGACCATCAGACTTTAGATCAGGCGTATCTCGCAATTCGGAATAAGTTATCCAACGCAAAATATATGATTTTGGGGTAGAACGAGCTACTTTAGCCAACCAACCCAGTTAAGCCGGGTTGCGGAGCCCGGATTTGCGAGAAACCCCCTGATCGATGGTCGTTTCCCTGTTTTAATTTTGTTTTTACTATTTATAGTAAGTTTTAGTTTGCTTATAGCTCTTCATCCGTTGGGCTTTAGGAGTTGTGTCCAACATGAAAAGTGCTTAGGATAATTAGGAGAACAATTTGGTGAAGCCAAATAGGACACTTACTATTTTTGGCCGAAAACCTTGTGCACTAGTGGACATCACGACCATCTATAAATAGTAAGTTTACTATTTATAGTAAGTTGTGGATTCTAGGAGTTTTAGTTATAGTTTGAGTCTGATTTCTTTCCTATTTCTTGGTTCCCTTATTTAAAGGGTTGTAAACTCATTTTTAGTCAGTCAGTAATCAATTTCGAATTTTATTAGAATTTATTTCTATTCTCTTGCTTTCTTTCCTCGTGGATTTGAGAAGTCTCTGTGAGGAGTCCAGAGAAGCTACATGGATTCAGAGTAGTTATCATTGAGGAAGACGGTGATCGACCTCATCACGTTCATCTCTGAGTTAATTTGGTATCAGAGCGAGGTTTCCCCTCAAGCCGATGGAAAACAACGAAGTTATGAATCAAAATCCTATGGACGGTGATCCAGGGATTCGTTATCTTTCGAAAAGAATGTAAGCTTTACATTGGGAGAGTCAGTTGACCATGCAAGGGTTGCAGGTAACTTTCGACCGTCTTGTGGATGCGCTACTTCCGCCCCGAGCCTTAGGCGGTGCTCTACCACCTATGGTCGCTCCACCACCCATGGTTGCTGTACGACGCGACCCCGATTATCGAAGAGTACTACCAGTGGCAAACCGTAGGGCTACACCAGATGATTCTAGTTCTAGCGACGAGGACATTAATGAAGGTTTTGACCAACGACCAATCCATAGAGGTGATCGTCTAGATCGTGCTGAAAGAGACTATCGAGGTAAGGCTGAACTTCCTAGTTTTAACGGTTTATTATGTATCAAAGATTTTCTCGATTGGCTAGCCGAAGTAGAGAGATATTTCAATTATATGGATGTGCCAGATCATAAAAGGTTGAAATTGATAGCGTTTAAATTGAAATTTGGTGCTTCTGCATGGTGGGAACAATTACAACTCTCACCAGCCTTCCAGAACAAGGTGCCCATTGCATCATGGCCTCGGATGAGACGTATTCTTCGATCACGATTTCTCCCCTGTGATTATGAGCAAATTTTATTCCAGCAATACCAGAATTGCCGACGAGAAAATCAAACTGTTACAGATTACAATGAAGAATTTCAGCGGTTGGCTACACGAAATGATCTGTCAGAATCTAAGTCACAGAAGGTGGCACGATTTATAGGTGGGTTGCGATCGGCAATTCAGGACCGAGTTCAGATGTACCCAGTCGGGACCGTAGATGAAGCAGTTTAATTGACAGGAAGGGCAGAAACACAACTTGCAAGAGCTCCTACTCGTCCCCATCCTTCAAATCGATCCCCTATAACAGGTCCCACATAGGATCCAATGCTAGCTCGAGGAAAAGATCTGGTAAGAGAACGTCATCAACCTCCTTCACCCGTAAACCGTGATACGAGGAGCGGACCATCCAGACCTCAACGGACAACACCCACAACAGCGGGCCCGAATAGGATTCTAAATGCTTATGCCCAGTAAAGGCCGAACAATTGTTACCACTGTGGCCAATCAGGTCACTTATCAAACATTTGTCCTCAACGTCCGGCAGCACATTTGACTATAAACGAAGGGGGTACTAAAGATGAGGCCGTAGAAGATCATCATGACTTTAATGAATATGATCAAATCACTGAAGAAATAGCAGGTGGCAATGAAGTGACAGGCGAGGATCGTGGCGAATCTCTCGTTGTGAGGCAACTACTGTATACCCCACTAAAGGAATTACATCCACAGCGACACAATATATTTCGTACTCGGTGCACTGTCAGTGGAAAGGTCTGTGATGTGATCATAAACAGTGGTAGCAGCGAGAACATCGTCTTAAGAGTGATGGTGAATAAGTTACAGCTACCAACGACGAGACATCCTTCCCCATACTCAATTGGCTGGATAAAAAAAGTAAATAAGACCAAGGTAACTGAACAATGCACTATCTCATTTTCAATTGGTAAACATTATAAGGATCAGATACTTTGTGTCGTAGTTGACATGTAAGCCTGCCATATGCTACTTGGTCTACCCTAATAGTCAGACCGTAATGCGACCCATCGGGGACGAGACAATGTCTACATATTCGTCAAGGATAGTCGAAAAATAATCATTGCCCTATGGCACTAGAGAACCACCCTAAAGCCTCTAAAGTGGAGGGGAGTTCTCTCTTGACCATTCAGGATTTCATGGAGGAATCCAAAGAAACTGGCGAGGTATACGCCGTAATGGTGAAGGGTGAGGAAGAGGAACCTTCGAACATCCCTCCAAGCTTAAAACTGTTGCTAAAAGAATTCAAAGAAGTTTGTCCTGAAGATTTACCTGATGGATTACCCCCCATGAGGGACATCCAACATCATATAGACCTCGTCCCTGGGGCTAGCCTACCCAATCGCCCTCATTATCGGATGAGTCCGAAGGAGTGAGATACTTCAGGGGCAAGTGGAGGAATTGATCCGTAATGATTTATTAAGAGAGAGCATGAGCCCATGTGTTGTACCAGCATTATTAACGCTAAAAAAAGATGAAAGTTGGCGCATGTGTGTCGACAGCCGAGCAATCGACAAAATTATCATCAAATATTGGTTCCCAATACCACGGTTGGACGACATGCTCGATATGGTAGGAGGGGCCAAGATGTTCTCTAAACTCGATCTAAAGAACGGGTACCATCAGATTCGTATCCGACCCGGTGATGAATGGAAAATGACATTCAGGACAAAGGAAGGATTGTATAAGTGGCTGGTCATGTCATTTGGCCTATCAAATGCACCAAGTACTTTTATGCGTTTGATGAATCAAGTTCTAAAACCATTTGTTGGCCAATTTGTGATGGTATATTTTGATAACATATTGATATATAGCCAGGATGAGGCGGAGCACAAGAAACATCTCAGGCAGGTGCTGCAGGTCCTACAAGATAACAAGTTGTACCTCAACTTGAAAAAGTGTAGTTTTTTAACTGACAGCCTGTTGTTTTTAGGATTTGTTGTAATGTCCACAGGCATTCGGGTGGACGATGAAAAGGTGTGAGCTATTAGGGAATGGTCGATCCCGACAAACATTCATGAAGTGAGGAGTTTTCACAGGTTGACGACTTTTTATCGTCGATTTGTGCGAGATTTTAGTACCAAGTCGCGCCTATAATAGACTGCATGAAAAAAGGGTCGTTCTAGTGGGCCGATAAAGCTAACAAGAGCTTTCATGAGATCAAACATCGTTTGTCTACAACACCGGTCTTGGTGCTTCCTAATTTCGACAAATTATTTGAGGTGGAGTGTGACGCTTCATATGTCGGAATAGGAGGAGTATTATCACAGGAAGGCAGGCCAGTAACCTTCTATAGCGAGAAGCTCAGCGAAGCCTGAAAGAAGTGGTCGACTTATGAGCTTGAGTTGTACGCAGTTGTTCAGACATTGCGACATTGGCGGCATTATCTGATTCAAAGGGAGTTTGTTCTGTACACTGACCATTAGGCATTAAAGTTTATTAATAGTCAGACTATTGTGAATCTTGTGCATGCTAGATGAGTTACATTTTTACAGGAATTTACGTTCGTTCTGAAGCATAAGTCAGGTTAGCAGAACAAGGTGGCTGATGCACTTAGCTGTCGTGCGTCACTACTTGTTACGATGAGTAAGGAGGTGGTCGGCTTTGACTGTCTCAAGGAGTTGTATGCCGAGGATGAGGACTTCAAAGATTCTTGGTTGAAGTGCCAAGAAGGTCACCCCAGTGACCTTCATATACAGGATGGTTTTCTCTTCAAAGGGAATCGATTGTGCATCCCCCAAAGTTCTCTAAGGGAGCAGATTATTCAGGAACTACATGGAGGTAGCCTCGGTGGACACCTTGGGCGATACAAGACGCGAGCTCTTGTGGAAGAGCGGTATTACTGGCCGCAATTAGTACGTGATGTGGGAAGAGCCGTACAACGTTTTCATATTTGTCAGACTTCCAAAGGACAATCTCAAAATACGGGCCTCTACACCCCGTTACCTGTGCCTGACGGTCCTTTGGAGGATTTATCAATGGACTTCGTGCTTAGTCTCCCATGAACACAACGCGGCATGGATTCGGTGTTCGTGGTGGTCGATCGTTTCTCAAAGATAGCGCACTTTATCCCATGCAAGAAGACCCTTGATGCAACACATGTGGCGAATTTATTCTTTAGGGAGGTTGTACGGCTACCCGGGTCCCTAAGACAATTAGTTTTGATCGTGACACGAAGTTCATTAGCCACTTTTAGCGGACTTTATGGACTCGATTCGATACACGACTTCAATTCAGCAGTGCTTACCACCCATAAACTGATAGGTAGACCGAAGTTGTGAATAGCACATTGGGAAACCTCCTTCAGAGTATTGTAGGAGAAAAGACGAAGCAGTAGGACTTGGCCTTATCTTAAGCAAAGTTTGCATTCAACAATATGGTGAACCGCTCGACAGGAAAATCGTCATTCCAGATTATCTACGGACGACTGCCTCGCCACACACTTGACTTGGTCCCTTTGCCCAAGCACCCAGGCACGAGCGTTGTAGTAGAACATATGGCAGGTAAGATCATGGGCATCCATGCAGAAGTACAGGCCAAGCTACATGCCTCGAACGAGAAGTATAAGGAACAAGCAGATAAGCACCGCCGACAAAAAGTGTTCGAGGTGGGCGACCGCGTTATGGTCTATCTACGTAAAGAGAGATTTCCGACCAGGACATACAATAAGTTGAAAGATAAGAAGATTGGACCGGTACCGATCATGCGAAAGATCATTGACAACGCTTATGTTGTTGATCTTTTAGATGACATGGCGATCTCCCGGACTTTCAACGTTGCGGACCTGACTGAGTATCATGAACCAGCGCAAGAGGAGAACTCGAGGACGAGTTCTTTTCAAGTGGAGGGGACTGATGTAGAGCGGGTCACTGACAATTTCATGGCCAGGATGGATCAGAAAAGGCACGGTCGGCGACAGAAGTGATCCGGACCATCAGACCTTAGATCGGGCGTATCTCACAATCCGGAATGAGTTATCCGACGAAAAATATATGATTTTGGGGTAGAAGGAGCTACTTTACCCAACCAACTCGGCTACGTCGGGTTGCACAGCCCGGATTTGCAAGAAACCTCTTGATCAACGGTCGTTTCCACATTTTAATTTCGTTTTTACTACTTATAGTAAGTTTTAGTTTGCTTATAGCTCTTCATCCGTTGGGCTTTAGGAATTGTGTCCAACATGAAAAGTTCTTAGGATAATTAGGAGAACGGTTTAGTGAAGCCAAATAGGACATTTACTATTTTTGGCCGAAAACCTTGCGCACTGGTAGACATCACGACCGTCTATAAATAATAAGTTTACTATTTATAGTAAGTTGCGGATTCTAGGAGTTTTAGTTGTAGTTTGAGTCTGATTTCTTTCCTATTGCTTGGTTCCCTTATTTAAAGGGTTGTAAACTCGTTTTTAGTCAGTCAGTAATCAATTTTGAATTTTATTAGAATTTATTTCTATTCTCTTGCTTTCTTTCCTCGTGGATTCGAGAAGTCTCTGTGAGGAGTCCAGAGAAGCTCCGTGGATTCAGAGTAGTTATCATTGAGAAAGACGGTGATCGACCTCATCATGTTCATCCCTACGTCAAAATCGATGGAAGATGACTTAAAGAGCAAGGCTGAAAGTCCATCGAGTTAGTGCTCGACCCTAGCCCAACCCAAGGTTCATATACCTCAACCCTAACCCAACCCAACCTCGGGTTGAGAATTTTCAACTCAAGCCCAACACAAGCTGGCACAGTCCGGTGGATACATGTTAATATTTTTATTATTACATTAGTCTATTATATTTCAATATACGCCTTATTTTTTATGAATATGATTTTATTAATTATGTACATAGTTATCTATCATAAAGAACTTTATTTTTTTCAAACAAACTAATTAAAATATAGGATAACTACTTCAAAAGTTGTGTTGTGTCCCACACAATCTAATTGGAAAATCACGTGGACCAATGAGATGTGATGGCAATGAAATTTCATGTGCCTTTAACACAAGTGATCTGCACTCAATTATAATTTATAAGTAACTTATATGTCAATCAGGTTCGAGTTGGGTCGAGTAACCCGAGACCTCAACTTGAGCCTGACCTAAATTTTTTCGGGTTGGTGTTTGTATAGCCCAAGCCTGGGACCAGATACCGAACCCGTTACATCCTGCCTGAGCCCAACCCAATGTCGGGTCAAGCACAGGTCATTTGGGTTGAACCCGCCTGGCTTTCACCCCTATTAAAGAGTCACCGATGGATGATTCTAACTATTGGCCCGTCCGATAAAAAAAAGAGCGGTTATTGAAAAGGAGAATTAGAAAATAGAAAATAAAAAATAAAACGCACACTATCACATTAACGGCCCAAACAATCAGAGATTGGATGGATAATATGATCTGAAAGATTGGAGTATCATCATTGTCGATCGCAGACAGAGAATCATGTCCACGATCTTGACAAACAATCTTTCCAGCCCGACCCGCCCAGGCCCGATATGATCCAGCCCAAGCCCTGCCCATTGACAACTCTATCCAAGGTGGTTTTGACTATGTGGATCTTCTATTCCAAAAATAAATCTAGTCCAACAGGTGGGTCATAAATTTGATCTGTAATCTCTGGCCCACCTGAAGATTGGACCGATGTGATTCTTGGGTTAGAGATCATGTGCGCCCCACTTTCGATTTCACGTACACTTTTCAAAAGTCATCTACTGTGGTGATTCTAACCATGCAATCAATTGATAGGACATAGATGTACTAAATTTACTACATAGAAAATGTTATCCGTTAACTTGTACCGTCCATCATGTGGGGCTCACTTTCAATTGCTGATTCATCACAGAAATCACTTTTGATGGCATGATCTTTAACTATCCTGTAAATGACTAGAGAGGTTGGCAATCAAAGGTAGGCCCCACATCATAAGTTGCACACCGCTCTCAGGCAAATGGCCGAGGGGGGATAATGGGAAGATGTGCGTTTACCTTGAAGAAGAGGATAGAAGCATACGCTCCTTGATTCTACCACGGGAGACCATAATCCTAGCAATATTACAACAAGGGCGAAGATGCATGCTAGCAAATCCCCATGAGATCGCTTCTCCATCTTCTACTTAGTTTTCCTTCTTCTTCTTGTTCTTCTTTTTCTATCATCTTATTTCACTTCTTGCCCATACATGTCATATAAATGAAGTGGGGCATGATCTGATCACATTCCCACTGAGCATCCAACAATACTCTTTCGTGAGGTGGACGGCCATTTATACAATGAGGAGGTTTGCTTGGATAAAGGACGTTGAATGTGGGCTAAAAAACAAAGCCGGCCGACCATTCAAAACACATTAGGGGCTCTTTACTGCTGGACAAATGCGGGTGTGGAATTGATTAGGAGGAAGAAAGGTAAGAAGGGAGTGGGCTGATACACTCTGGGATGTTGTGATTGGGCAGATTTTCTTTTTTTCTGTTAGGGAAGGTATTTTGTATATGGGCTAATATAATAGGCAACATCCCAAGCTTTTAATGGGATCATGTGTAGTCTTGTTACAAGTTTGTTAATCAAAACTAAAACTAAAAATAAAAATAAAAGAAAAAAATTTGTGAGCCACCTTTCAACTATCCAAACCCGTAATTTATATAGTGAATCTCACATGGTAGGGTGAAAATTCAACAAATAAAAGTATTCAATGGATTAAGCATGATTCGACTCAATTCCTCAATCAGTCAACTCAAAGACTCAATCGAGTATTCACTCGACTTGAATTAGAGTGCGGATCCTCTATATCCTGGAAACAGCGAGCAGCTGAATCCAATATTATTATTGGTCCACGTCACTTTAAGTGCCATATCACCAGTTTTTTTTTTTATATTTAAAAAAAAAAAAAACATTTAACGAGAAGTCTAACGCCGTTAGACGGTTTCGTTCGGAAATCGTATTGCATACCGATTATGGTACGCTCTTGCTCTTACCGTACTGAGTAAACTTAGTTGGGCTCACCTTGTATGTATGTAGTCTATCCAGGTTGTCCATCCGTTTTTCCATCTAATTTAAGGGGTTGAGCCCAAAATTGAAGTATATCCAAATATAAAGTGGATCATACCACACTAAATGGTGGGGATAATGATTTCCACCGTTGAAACCTGCTAGGCCCCACAGTGATGTTTATTTGTCATCCAACCTGTTCATAAGATCATACAGGCATGAATGAAGAGAAAACACAAATGTAAGATTGATCCAAAACTTTTGTAGCCCCAGCAAATTTTCAACGATAAATGTTCAATTCAACTGTTTCCGTGTGGTCCATTTGAACATTTTACATGCTTCATTTTTGAACTCAAGAAGAACTAAAATTGATAGATTGAGTGGATAAAATACATAAATCATGGTGGAACCCATAGAATTTGCTCCGTACGCTAATGTAGTGATTTACTCACTGCGCAATCCGCTTCCCTACCATCTGGGGGATTCAGCGCACGGTTGAACGGCGAGAATCACTACTAAATTGACGTCACCTAGTTATGTGGGTCTCACCCTGATGTATCTTTTGTATCCACAACATCCATCCATTTGGAGAGATCATTTTAGGCATGAGCCAAAGAATGAATCAGATCCAAAACTCGAGTCGTCCCCACCACAGAAAATAGTGGAGAGAGTCATGCCCACAGTTAAAAACTTCTAAGAGTCACAAAAGTTTTTGATCAAGCTAATATTTATGTTTTCCCTTCTTCAATGTTTGTGTTCACTTAAGGTCCACCGTGATTTTTATTTAAGTTTTCATTTGGGGATTCAACACACAGGTTGAGTAGCGAGACTCGCTACTAAAGTGACATCACGTGGTTATGTAAGTCCCACCATGATGTATGTTTTATCCACACTGTCCATCCATTTGGAGAGATCATTTTAAGGCATGAGCCAAAGAATGAATCAGAACTAAAACTCGAGTGGACCCCACCACAGAAGACAGTGAAGAGAGTACGCTCACCATTAAAAATTTCTAAGGGCCACAAAAGTTTTTGATCAAGCTGATATTTGTGTTCCCGCTTCTTTAATATCTATGTTAACTTATGAACAAGTTAGATCTCAAATAAAAATCATGGTGGACCTTAGGAAGGCTTCAACGGTGGACGTCACTCTCCTCACTATTTTCTATGGCGGGGTTCACTCCAGGTTTGGATCTACCTCATTCTTTTGATCATGCTCTAAAATGATCTCTCTGAACAAATGGACAATGTGAATATAACCCACAGAACTTGGTGGCATCACTTCAATAGCGAGTCTAGCTACTCAACGTATCGATAGCTAATCCGCCTCCAATTTCTTTCTTTTATAATTTAATTAGGCCATGTCATCTCACGAAAATTTTATAAGATAAAAAAATTTACATAATCTGCTTGATTAATAAGGAATATTAATTGCGACCCAAGATTAGTGATGTCTAGCCCTAACTCGGTTTGAATCGACTCGATGCCCACCTCTAACTATGATGGTTGCTTTTTTATCCACACTGTTTATCCATTTTGTCCACTTACATCAGGGCATGAGTCTAAAAATAGATAGATAGATATCTCAAGTGGACCACACCATAGAAAAAATGGTTATTAAACACATACCATTATAAACTTTGTAGAGCCCAATATAATGTTTATTTTCCATTCAACCAACTGATAACATCACAAAGACATGGATGAAGAGAAATACAAATATCGGCTTGATCTAAAACTTTTATAGCCCGCAATAAGTTTTTAATCTTCTAATCATCCATGTTTCTTGTGGTGTGGTCTACTTGAGATTTGGATCTTCCTCAATTTTGTGCTCATAAACTACAATGATTTGTAAAAATGGATGGACAACGTGGATAAAAGACATACATTATGGTGGAGCTAATAGAACTTTTCCAATAATACATAGTACTGTAGTTAGTGGTATATACTACCAATGTCCCCTTTGTCAAAGCCAATTGTTTGAGCAAATAATCAGTGGCTCAGGTGAGCCATACTTCAATGTTTTTTGGAATCAACCTGGACCACAAGGTGTGTCACCTCATTTTAAGTCATAGGCCGAAAAAATCAGTTCTATCTATAATTCAAGTTGACCACATGATCAGTGTATTGACAATCCTCTCCTTCTAAATTGTTTCCATTAGTCTAGCCCAAGCGATTCATGTATCAATATGATTTTTGGCATTTTTTTTTTTAATAATCTAGTTATTGAAGTGGATTTTGATGTAAGTATAATGTTTGACCCTTTAAAAGAAAGGATAGACATCTCTCTCCCAACTATTTCCTTTAATGCGTATCTTTAGGCTTCATATGAGACTTAATAGCCAATGGTTATAGTGGATATTATATAAACATCACACACACACACACACACACATAAACTCTCTTTATAATTGGATAAGTATGGGGGATTGAATGTTTGGCAGGGGCCCACCATGATGTGTATGCAAAATCCATTATGACAATTAAATTCGTAATCATTTAGGCCCGAATCCAAAAAAAAAAGAAGTTAACACGAGATTCATGCGAGCCACACCAAAGAAAATATTTGAAAGAGAGACATCCATCCTTGAAATTTATAAGACCTAACATAATGATTATATAAAATGGACACATTAATTTATCTAATAGAGCCCCATCATTTTGTCTAATGGAACCCTATCACTTTGTCAAATAAACCTGTCACTTTGTCTATTGAAACCCCGACATTTTATTTGATAAGCCGTTACTTTATCTAGTGAAATCCCGTCACTTTGCACAGTAACATCATCACTTTTTCTAGTGGAATGAAGTCACTTTATTTGAAAACTCGTCATTTTATCAAGTAAAACCCTATCAATTTGTCTGACAACCCCATCACTTAATCTAGCGGAACATTACTTTGTCAAATGGAACCCCCTTACTTTATCCAATTATCACGTCATTTTGTGTATTAAAACCTTGTTACTTTGTGTAGCACTCCTTTCACGTTATCCAGTGAAATCTCGTCACTTTGTCCAACAACCTCGTCACTCTCTGTATAACCCTGTCACTTGATACAGTAGAACTTTGTCACTTTGTCCTATTACATAGTCTCCTTGTCTAGTAGAACCTAATTACTTTGTCCAACAACCCATTCACTTTGTCAAGTGAACCTCATCACTTTGTCCAACAACTTCGTCACTTTGTCTAACAACCTCATTACTTTATCTTTCAGCCTCGTCACTTCGTTTAGTGGAACCAGGTCACTTTATCTGGCAACCCATCACTTTTTTCGACAATCTTTAAGTTTGTCTTATGGAATCCTATTTGTTTTGTCTCGTTTAACCTTATTAATTTGTTTAGTAGAATTATGTTGCTTTGTTCGAGCAACCTCGTCACTTTGTTTAGTATAACTTTGTCACTTTGTCTAATAACCCCATCCCTTTGTCCAATGAACCTTGTCACTTTGTTTAATGACTAAGAAAAAATTATCGATAATGGATGGTCTATATTTTCAGTGGCCCCACATGATTTATGGCCCACATAGAATTGTCTTATTATCATGAAAACTATTCATTATATTGTTTTTAAAAACTATGCTTAATTATTTTGATGTTTAATAAATCTTAGGGGTTGTACCTCACTAGGATAGACATTGATGCTATCAAACCATATTCAATGTGTAGGATACACAAATGACGGGCATGTTGTTGTCCACATGGAATAGGATAATCTAAATGATCTTGCGACTCTTTATTTCTCATTTCATTCATATTTAATTTGTACTGTCGTGTATCATAAAAACTTAAGACATTGGTTTGTATAAGCCTTCACGTAGCCACTCGATTATTTTGATATGTGTATTTAGACTGTCTCTTATATTTAATTTGTTTCTATTTCGCTAGATTGCTAACTCTGATAAAGAAAAAAAAAAGTACATAAAATTTGAGTTATCTTTAAAAGTTAACACTTAGATTTTTGGAAAACGAATAGGGTACTCGGGTTTTGAAAACTGGGGTGTTACAGACGTGATTATCGGTCAAAGTAACAGAGCTCCATTAGATAAAGTGACGATGTTCTACTAGATAAAGTGATGGGGTTGCCAGACAAATTGATAGAGTTTCGCTTGATAAAATGATAAGGTTTTGAATAAAGCGACTTGGTTCTACTAGACAAAGTGACAATGTTATTTTGCAAAGTGACAGGATTTCACCAGATAAAGTAGTGGCTTGTCAAATAAAATAATAAGGTTTCTATAGACAAAGTGGCAGATTCATTTAAAAAAGTGATAAAATTCCATTAGACAAAATAATGGGATTCCATTAGATAAACTAATATGTCCATTTTATATAATCATCATGGTGAGTCCTATAAGTTTTAAGGGTGGATGTCTCTCTTCCAAATATTTTCTTTGGTGTGGCTCACAAGAATCTCGTGTTAACCTATTTTTTTTTGGATTCGGGACTAAATGAGTATACATCTAATTGTAAGAGTGGATTTTGTATACACATCATAGTGGACCCCCACCAAAAATTCAATCTCCCATGCTTCTCCAATTGTAAAGAGAATATATATATATTTGTATGGGGCGTGACTCTTGATTTTTCCGGGGCCCACTGCGATGTTTATGTAATATCCATTGTAAGCATTGGCTATTAAGTCCCATATTGAGCCTAGAGATATGCACTAAAGGAAATAGATGGGAGAGATATGTTCATCTTTTATTTTAAAGGGTCAAATATTATACTTACATCAAAATCCAATTTAACAACTAGATTATTAAAAAAAAAAAAAAAAAAGTCATTTATCAAAAATCATACTAATACATGAATCACTTGGGCCAAACTAATGGAAACAAATTGGAAGGCGAGGATTGTCTATATACTGTTTGCAATTATGTGGTCAACTTGAATTATATATATAACTGATTTTTTCGGCCTGTGGCCTAAAATGGAGTGACACACCTTGTGGTCCAGGTTGATTTTCCAGAAAACATTATAGTATGGCTCACCTGAGCCACTAACTATTTGCTCATACAAGTGGCTTTGACAAAGGGAACACTGGTAGTATATACCATCATAGTACTGTGTGTTATTGGAAAAGCTCTATTAGCTCCACCATGATGTATATTTTTTATCCACGCCATCCATCCATTTTTACAGATCATTGTAATTCATGAGCACAAAATTAAGGAAGATTCAAATCTCAGGTGGACCACACCATAAGAAACATTGGTGATTAGAAGATTAAAAATTTATTGGGTGCTATGAAACTTTTGAATCAAGCTTATATTTGTATTTTCTCCTCATCCATGTCTCTATGACGTTATCAGTTGGTTGGATAGAAAATAAACATTACATTGGTCTCTACGAAGTTTATAATGGTATGTGTTCATTCACCACTTTTCTTATGGTGTGGTCCACTTGAGATATCAATCTATCTATTTTTAGATTCATGCCCTAATGTAAGCCGGCAAATTCAATAAATGATGTGGATTAAAAAACAATCATCATGGTTAAAGGTGGGCATTGAGTTGATTCAAACCGAGTTAGGGCTGACCCGACTCGATTTGGTTTTGAAATAGGCCTAACCTGAACTCAACCTGACTCAGTACCGAGTCCAACATGCCTAACTTGATCTGAATCTGGGTCTGGCCTGGAATAATTCGGACTAAGTATGACCCGATCACAAGTACCAATTCAGGTCAAGTCGGACTGAGTTGGGTCGGGTGTAGTGGGTATCCACAAGATGAGAAAATCTAAAACCATGCTCGCAATGATCCAAATAATTAACTCCATTGATCAGTGATGACCAACAAACTGAGAAAATCTTATGCATATAACTATTTCAAATTTTCTAATATTAACCATCTAATGAGCAGCATCTTATGTATTAAAACACCTTTCAGACAGAGAGAGAGAGAGAGAGAGAGAGAGAGAGAGAGAGAGAGAGAGCATACAAAGTGAAACCTTCCCATGGGCCCCCCTTGAACTGATATCCCTGCTTTGCCTCTTTTTTCTTATTCCAAATCTGTTTCGATTGTCTTGGAAACATACACCACATCACCTATAGGCCATAGCATGGAATGGTACATTATGTATTTGTTCTTTTTAGTATTACAAGCCATGTGGTACTACAATACCATATAATTCCTAGCGTCCTATATCAGGACTAGTTTGATCTTTATTAGGATTCCCAGCGGGAATAGGATTCCGGGAATATACTCTTTCCCGCAAGGCTCGATGACTAAATGCAGGTCCTGAAGGAGTAATAGTGGTAAAGCTTCAGTGATCGTCATGCCTCTTTAAAATGATCATTCAAATGGTTTTTAAGGCCTGGGTGAGTCGCTTGCAACTTGTCGAGTCAACTAAGACTCATCAGACCTAATCCAGTTTGACAGCCCAAGTTGCCCCTGGCTCACCCCCGACTCAAGTCGAGTCACCAACTTGGTCGAGTCATGACTCGACTCGAGACCAAACGAATTAGTTCGTGTTACTCACGGGCGCCAAACCTGCCACTTAAAGGATGGGCATTAAATAATCCTCACAAGGGCTGGGTGGCACGTGTGTGACACGTTACATTGCTTTGATTATTCCCACAAGGGACGGGTGAGAGAACACGTGCGCCATCTGTTGCATGGCTTGGATGGCCCCAAGAACTATCACATGTGGTCGTGGCTGCACGAGAAGGTGAGGTGCTCCCACGTTTGAGTAATTAAAACGAAATTATTTGATAAGGCCCCTGCCTTTCGGCTATAGACTTAAGAACTCCTGCTTTTAAATTATTTTTCAAAAACTACCTACCTATTTTATATACCTCTTACAGCCGCTTGCACTAAAAGTATGTTTGATTATCCATGAAACCTGTAAATCCTAGTAAATTAGTAATTATTACTTCTTTTTTTTTTACCTTGTGAGAGTAATTCCACCTGAAAAATTGATACAAAAGTGTTGACTTAAATATATTGACCCTACCATAATGTATATAATATATCTTTACCGTCCATTTTATAAAACATTTTGGGGAGAGATGAAAAATAAGGTAGATCTAACACTCAAATGGCTCTCACGAAAGGAAACAGTAGTCTTAATTCGTCCATCGTTGAATGCCACTTTCTTCATTGGGCTCACATTACGGTTTTTTCATCATCTAATCCATTCACGGGGTCACATAGACATGGATAAGGGGAAAACACAAATATCACCTTGATCCAAAACTTTTAAGGACCCTACGAAGTTTTTAATGATAGGTGTTTGATTCACACTGTTTCCTATGGTGTGGTCTACTTAAGATTTGGATCTGCCTCATTTTTTTTGCTCATGCCCTGAATTTAGCTAGCATAACAAATGAGCAGCGTGGATAAGTCACATACATTACGATGGGCCTCACATGAATTTTGTAAATTTCTTAATTTAAGTGTTAGAAAAGTAAGCTGGCACAGGAAAGATGTAATAGTTACCTAATTAAATAATTATTACTCATTTACATGGTAATTACAGTTCAGCTTTTACTCTAGGAAGATTTTTGGGCCCGTACCCTAAAATATGCTGGCAAAACAGATGGACTATAAGATAAGTAGGATCTGACATAGATTTCTTTGGGTTGTCATCTTGCTAGCCTAGGCAGTTTTAAAAGCAGCAAAACGGGCTTGAAAAACGATTTCACGCCAAACGGCACCTAATGTGGTAGGGCCTACCATGCTGTGTTCGTTCCATCCAATCCATTCATCAGATGCTTCTCACAACCATGAACATATAACCAAAAATAGTACTGATCCAAAGCTTTTAGGCGAGCCATACTGAATAAAATCACTGGTTTAGAGAGGTTTTTTTTTTTTTTTCGTGGTGTGGCCAACGTAAGCTGTGTAGACTTATTTTTGGTATTTGTGGTAAAAGTGATACAATTCATCTGATGGACGAAGTGGATATCACATGCACAATAGGATGAGCCCATAAAGCTACGCAGATCTACTCTTCGCTTATGACCAATGTATTAAATTAAGCTAGGAGATGGCTTCCAAGATTTTGGGGCCCACCATGTTCTTTGCGATGAATCCGAACAGTCCACCATTTCCCTCGTATGATTTTAGTACTGCTGCTAAAAGTTACCTAGATTTGAAGCTCATTTCGGCCACATGGCATATAATAGCACTTATTCAAAACAGGTCCTTCAAATCTTCATGGGGCACAAAATGTTTAGATCAGGGGTAAAAACCAGTGTTTATAATCATCCTAATGGGAATGACATTCTGACCGGTTAGGAATGCCATTTCAACGGTTTTAAATAGACTATATATATAATGAACTGCTGTTAGTTTCAACGGTGGTAAGCTTCCAACCAACCTTTTTCCCATCCTAGGACCCGTAGGAGCCAGTTTTGCATTGGATCCGCCTGAATATTGGACCCATGTCCTAAAATGAAATGGCAAAATGGTGGGTGATTTGGATTTGTGCCATTCATAATGAAAATGGCCCCCACAAAAATTAAGGGTTGCATGAAAAGTCACATTTCTGTCTCTCTGTTGGATTTTGCTAGTAAATGGTCTTTACGGTGGTGGAGCCCACTGTTTTCTGCCAAAAATCTGAGTCGTCTGCCATTTCCCTCTTATTAATTTATTCCGTTGGCAAAAAAAATCCGGATCTAAAGCTAGGTGGGCCACAAGCTCTAAACCATCATGATGCACATAAGAGTTCTTATTCAACTCATGCCCTTTAAACCATCATGTGGACATTATGAATAGTTGATAATGCCATTTCAATAGTTTGGATGGCATAAAAATAAAAATAAAGTACCATTGATAGTATCAACGGGATAAGCCACAGATCCACTTTTTCCTGTCATGGAACCTACCTTTGCATTCGATCTAAATGGATTTTCGGCCCGCGTGCTAAAATGATGTGGCAAAAATGGTGAACAGTTTCGATTTGCAGCAATCATCACGAAAGGGAGCCCACCAAAATTAAGGTTACATAAAAAGGCCATCCCGGGATGGTAGATGATCTTGGTAAAGTGGAGCCCACCATGTTCTTTATGAAAAATGTGAACCATCCACCATTTTCCATATATGATTTTAGGGCTTAGTTGTAAGAAATTAATCCAGATTCAAAGGTCAGGTGGGCCACATGGAAAATAATAGTGCATATTGAATCTAGGGCCTTCAAATCATCCTAGGGCCACAAAAATTTTAGGTTAGGGGAAAAAGCCAGTGGTTAAGTTTAGCTCTCTAGGAATGACCTTCTGAATGGTTGGGAATACTATTTCAATGGTTTGGATGGCCTAAAAATATAAAAGAAAATGGACCATTGATAGTTTCAGTGATTGTTAGCCCAAATCAGCTTTATAATATCATGGAACCTACTTGTGCATTGGATCTTGGATTTTGGGCCCTCGCCCAAAAATAATATGGGGAAAATGGTGGACAGTTCGGATTTCCTACAAGCATCATGAGAGTGGGTCCCACCTACTGGTGGTTTCCATAAAGTAAAGGCTTCCGTTTAAAAAGTGACATGCGCAATTTTGTGATTACCAAACTATTAGGATTTTTGGAGAAATAGTTTATAAGTAACAGTTTTCAGCCCATGGTAAAAAAAAGGCAGGCGGCTAATCAGAAAAAAAAATAAAAATCCAAAACGTAGAACAATTAGTTTGGGTGTGGGGCCACCATGATGTGTGCAGGGACAGAAGAGTTGCCCAATATGAGAAATAATGTCACAGAAATCAAGCAAATCCAACCATTGGCGGGCCCCAAGGAAATTTGGAAGTTTTTGAGTGGTTACTTGGTCCTTTCGGGTTTCAATTCCGTGGCCCAGTTTGAATATCATCAGTTCGTGCTGCATCGGAACGTGAATATCGTCCTGATGTCTCATTTCATAGATATATGGCCACGTTAAAAATCCCAGTAGTTGGCTACCCATCAAATATGGTTTTCATCAGATGATCAGTTGGGATCCATGAACCATGGCCTCGATAAGAACACATTAGCATGAATTACACCATTCATGTTCTAACTTCTAATACGCCAACATTTTATAATTGCTCATGCTGAGAGAGGAAGTAATCCAACGACCAATATCCTCTGGCCGATATATGATAGCATCCCATCCAACCCAAAAGATGGAAGAAGAGGAGATAAAGTAGGTATTCAAAATGGTAGCATAGACGTACACTTACCTTGAAGTGGAGTAGGGAAGTATGTGCTCCTTGATTCTACGGTAACAGACCATGATCCAAACAATGCTAGAAGGATTAGAATGAAATCACGCAGAGGCCTCTTAGATAGCTTCTTCATTTTCTCTACTTTTCTTTTTCTTTTTCTTTTTTCTTTTTTCTTTTTTCCTTGTTTTTGCTATCTCACATGCGTGGCGTGGTTACATATAAATAGAAGGATAAATCCTACGCCTCCACTATCTTTACACAGTCCAACACGCGTTGAAGAAATTCACGAGGAAAGAGAGGTAGGGGTGACTTTACAAGGCCAGTATACACACACGGCCCAAAGGATGGGTAGATGGGCTGATTTTGGCCCCATAAATATGAAAGAGAGTCTGGCTAACAGTCCAAGTCAAAGCCCGTGCTTTCAAATGGTCTTCATTTTGACAATCAGCATCGGTTTTTTTTCTTTTCCACAATAACGTGCAGAAGCTCTACCGTGCGGCACGTAGAGAAGAAAAAGAGATTTTTCCCACTGTAAATCTTACCTTTTACCAACAAGTTTTTCTAAATCACCCAAACATATACTTTCCCTGACTAAACTATTGCTATACATATTAATTCTTTATACACAAAAATATTCTTGCTTTCATGGTAGCACCATGATATCTATAGTGCCACCGCGAGACTCTGTCTTGCTTACTGTGGCACCCTTCACTACCAAAAAAAGGATCAAAGGATGCATCTAAAGATATATAACTATGGATTATAATTGTAGCAGGGTCGTGCTCATTGGTAGCATAGCTATTACTTTTCTAGGTTTATAGCCATTAGCTCTCTGGCTACGGATCTAATTCGTAGCAATTTTCTCTGTATCAAAAAATACACACAATTACAGGTAATCAAGCGAGCTTTAAATGAATTTGAATGAGCCTAACATGAAATTGATCGAGCTTCAAATGAATTTAAGTGAGCCTAACATGAAATTGAGCCAGCTTCAAATGAAATTGAATGAGCTTAATATGAAATTGAGCGAGCTTCAAATGAAATTAAGCAGCCTAACATAAAATTGAGCGAGACTTACATGAAATTGAGCGAGACTAACATGAAATTAATCGAGGTTCACATGAATGTATGTGGTCTTACTCTTTCACATTATCACATTGCTCCTAAAGTCATGATGGATAAGTGCTCAAAGGTAGGCCCACATCAAACAAGCTGTGAATCGCCGTCAAAGAACTTACCGACGGAGGAAACAGGAAGAGGAACATGTACCTTGGAGGGGAGTATGGAAGCTTGTGATCCTTGATTGTACCATGTGATACGATGGCCCTAGCATTATTATAAGAAGGGCTAAGGTACTTGCGAGCAAAGCCCATGAGATAGCTTCCACATCTTCTACTTCCTTCTTTTTTTTTTCCACTATCACTATCGTTCACTTCTCACCCATCTACATCATATAAATAAGAGGGTGCATATCCCATCAAGTGGATGGTTGTCTTCGACAATGATCCAGAGTATTTATGTCTCACTTTGTATAGCTCATTCTCAAAGTGATTGAGACTGCTGATAGGTTGCAGTCATATGACAAGTCATATTGAACTTTGCTGACTTGATCAAAACCACTAGAAAATTTTATTGTTATGTCATGACAAGTGCAAATTATGCCACTAGCACCTCTACAGCCACACTAACTCACATCGAGCTCGTGCACGCACAAGTATTCCAATGTCAGTACTCCACAGATCTACCAAGTAAATAATAAGATATTTCACACCCTATATATAAGCACAATATTTTATTCTCTACTGTACGATGTGGGATTATTCCCAAAACACCAATAAAACTCAGGTTTTTAAAACACTATATATATAATGCTCACCTGCGCACTAGTTTGCAAGGAACTTGTGAGAACTTTTTTGAGAACCCATCATACATGATTTGACTCCAAAATCTGAACAGTTCACGTGAATCAACACCTCATGAAACACCACGGGCCCAATTTTTACTTTGATCTAAAACTCTAGTGTGCCATGGAAAATGAAAATAGTTTCCTCCCTTGATTTGAATTAGGCTGATTTCTTATCGGATTATTATGAAATGGTGCACATAATGAATATATTAAATTTTGTGCAAAACTTTATGTAAAATTAAAACAAACCGTGTTATACATCGAGTATGGAGATTTTTAAAAATAATAATAAAAGGCATACCTGATTGGAAAGCCATTACAAAATGGATGTCAGTATCTTTTGCCCCTTACCCATTTGGGGAAGCCGATAGATGAGAGAGCTTACCATGTATGTAGGTTTGGGACCTAGCCCTATCTAAATAGTTATCGAGATTAGGAAGCTTGAACCTATTGAAACTCATCTCCCTTAGGCTCCATGCCAATTTAACAATCACATAACACAGCTGTAGCACGCTACCCATACACGATTATAGATCAATCACATCTTAAATGGGTCCACCGGTACGAATGTTTGATCACGTTATCCAACCCTTTGGGAGATCCAGACCGTTGGTCAATTAAGCTCACCTTATGCACATGTCATGGTGGATCCCACACAACTCAGACACCAACATAGGATCATTTTCCTAAGTAAAATAGTTATAGGTGTTTTTGCTTTGTTATCCTAGACCAAGATATGAACTCTCCCTTCCCGTCTTTACATGTTAACCCATTAAAGTCAAGTAACTTGAGCCATGAGTCACACCCACTCAACATTTCTTCTTGATTCCAGACGAGTACTCTTCAAACTACTCGGGTCAAAGCACACCCAAGTTGACTAAGTTCCAAGTTGAGTTCTTGAGTTTAAGAACAATAAATTCGATCCGTCCGCTCTTAGTGTATGAGAAAGTAGGATGGTTTGAATAGCATCAGCTACTGTCCATAGTCAACATCAATGGCTGTATATTTACCCTTGAAATGAAATTTTCGAGTTTCTTTTTTTTAAAAAAAAAGCTACTGTCCATTGTCAACAGTAATTAATGCGTGTTCCACTTGTTGAGTGCTGTCCTGATTTTTGAGGCCAAGATATACCCCTGAGAGGGGAGTGGAATCCTCTACGAATAGCTGTTTTTTTGTAGTGCGTACAGCACCCAAGTTCATGAGTACCATCATTTGTATATGTAAAATCCAATCCCAATATCAGACAGACCCACAACTCAGACGGCCCCACCACATGGAAAATGGGGACGAGATGTCAACCATAGGTTTTCTTTTTTCTGGGCACCATGGTTTCTATCTTTTATCAAACCCATTAATCCGGTGGGGCTTACTGTCGAACTTAGCTAGTGGTTTTGGGAGAAATTATACATGGTTCTCATTTGTGTGTCCCATGTATGTTTTTAATCAATCTTATCTACTGTATGTTACAATCCAAATAATGGTTGTCACTTATGGATGGATTGGATTTTATGTATAGAACATGGTTGACCCCATAGAGTCTATTTGTTTCAAGGGCTGTGTAAAACAGGCGTTGCAGGCGATTACGGTCCCTCCAGGAGCTGTGCTTAATGGATGGCACCTCATTTTCTACTTGAGTAATAGTTCAAGCCAATGTCTGCGTGGAATAATGATATTGACTTTAATTGATTTGCGAATTCCACACGCGTGTAGCGCTGTGCATTTCCACGGGTGAACCCACGTGCAAATATAAAACAAGTGTGCGAGATCTCAGCTTTTCATGAGGTTGGTAATAACGATGATCTTCCAATGTAGAGTGGGTCATAGATACTTTCATGGCAAAGATGGACCAGAGAAGGCTCCATAAGAGGCGACAATAATTCAGACTATTAGAACCTTAAAATAGTTGTATCTTGTAAATTAGAATGAGTTTTTCAACGCATCATATGTTATTTTGGAGTAGGAGAAACTATTTTAGCCAACCAACCTTGCTATGCCGGGTGGCACACGCTGCTAGATTTGCAAGATTCCATCAAGTTGATGTTCAAAAGTCAATTTTATTTTGGTTTTTAATATAAATAGTAAGTTTTAATTTGATCTTTGATGTAGTTAGGCCAAATTGGACACTTATTAATTTTGGTTGGCTAAAAACCATGAAATCTAGTTAAGTATGATGACCATATATAAATAGTAAGTTAATTATTTATATATTATTTTTTTGTCATAAAAATAAATTTAAAAAATAAAAGTTATTTTTAAAAAGTAAATAAATATATTAATTATTTAAACTTTTCATAAATAGTGTATATATTATTGGATGACTTTTTCTGTTTAAAAGGAACAGAAATAACTTCTATAGGACAAGGGTCATATCTTTTCATATAAGAATGTTGTTTGCTGCGAATGAGTGTGGATGTCTTGAAGAAGCACATTGGTATCTCTTCAAGCAGAAATCTATGACCATTCAATTGCTATAAATCTTATATACGATCATCCAAAAAGATTATTACATTCTCTCCATTTTCATATATATCATCCATTGTGAAGTTTTCTCGAATCTGATATCTTGCTGTGTTTATTCAGAACTTTTTTAAGGCATATCTGTGTCAAAAGTAGATATTTGTTTAACACTTAAATGTTAAAATTTTCGTGTTAAAATTTGGATTGAGAGTTCATTATATTCTGAAGGCAATTTGCAGATTTCATTCGTTTACATTTGCTGGATTATCAAAAAAATGGCAGTCGATCTGTCTTGAGAAATTGACTATTCAAGTCGAGCCCTGAACCCGATAGATTCGATTGTTTGGTTATTTCTTTTCCTTTATCCTTCGTTGTGTATAAGATTCATTTATTTCCAACATTATAGTTAGTCACGTTTTTAGGGCATTTGAGTCAAAAACTTTGTCCTAAGTTTCAACTCATTATTTGAAGGAGAAATTATTTCTATTTTCATCCTTTGTGGATTTGAGGAATTTTGGTGAGGTATCCAAAAAAGCTCCATGAGTTCAGAGTAGTTATCCCTGAAGAAGAAGGGATCGTGTCTTTCCATGCATCAATTCCACTCTTCCAACCATTCGGTTGTTTTCGTATGTTATCGCCCACCTTTTGTTCAAAGTAAACCAGTTTAAAAAGTTGTTTTTTTGTTTTCTTTTTCTAACCATTCGGTTATTTTGGTACGCTGTGGCCCACCTGATGTGTGACCTGATTTTTATACCAGAAAATCTAAACAGTATGTAGCTATCCTCATTGAACGCTCGGATCTCACACACATTCAAATTATGATACGTTCACCTGCACGTGGATCTGTACAGCTCCCACATGTACATGCACGTGGAATTAGTAAACTTTCCAACATCTGTTTCTGTGTGGGAGCCTTGCTCATCACCATGAAGGCACACGTGCCAAGATATGAGATCTGAGCTTTCCATCATGTGGGCTACATTGTATTTAGGCCTACGAGCCATTTCACTCATATGGCCCAGTAAAAGTCCGCTAAAGTAGCTATTTCTGCTGAACATTGGTTTTAAACACATTCTCCGAAACGGATATATATATATATATATATATATATATATATATATATATATATATATATATATATATATATATATATATATATATATATATATATATATATATATAATCTGTGTGTGCGTGCAAACGAGTCGAGTCTCGTTCTTCTACAACTCCTACAGGTCGCAAAAGTTAATTCACTTGACTGCAAATATTATTCACCTTCCCTATCCACCTATTTCACATGCTGATACTGATGTAGGGCATTATATTTTTGCATATTCTATCCAGTCTGCTCATTAAGTGAGCTTTTCCATGCTGCTGAGGTGCTCTAAAAGTCAGGTCCATCGCATCATTAATTATATGAGTCACACCCAATAAAAAAATTTGACAACCATCTAAAAACCTTCGAATTCACATCAAAGGTAGGACCCACACAATGGACGGTCTACATCAAGTGTGGTCCCCACATGATGGATGACCCACATCAAGGTGGGCCTCACATAATGGATGGTCCACGTAGTTTTATAACCTTTAATGTGGACTATTCATCATGTAGGACCTAACTTTGTAATGAACCATCCATTATGCAGGGCCCGCATTAGATGTGGGCCTTTCATCATTAAGGGCTGACCTTCGATCTGAAGTGTCCTCATGTGGGGCCCACCTTGATATAGGCCGTCTATTATGTGGGGCCCACTATCAATGTAATTGTCAATCATGTGGGGCCCACCTTCAATTATACACAACCCATCATATAGAGCCCACCTTTGATGTGGATCGTCCATCGTATGGCCCCACCTTCATTATGGGTTTTCCATCATGTGGAGCCCACCTTGGATGTGGGTCATTAATCATTAGGAACCAACCCTTAATGTGGATCATCCATTATGTGGGGCCAACCTTACTGTGGGCCATCCATCATGTGGGGCCCACCATTAATGTTATTGTCCATCATGTATGGCCCACCTTCAATATCCACCACCCAAGATGTGGAGCCCACTTTTGATGTGAACGGTCCATCATGTGGACCCCACCTTTAATGTTGGTCATCCATTCTATGTGGATTGAGATTGTAACACAATATCGATCATGGCTATGAGACTTCATTAATCGTAGTTCTAACACTCCATAGATTGTGGTTAAAATATTCAATTGAGCATGATTCTAACACTGCACTAATTATTATTATTATTATTATTATTATTTTCTAGAAAAGGTTTTTTCATTTCACAAAAAAGCTTTACATGGACTATTTACATTCGGGGTTGGTAGGAAGAGAAGAACCTAGCTAAACCTATCATAAAGCTGGCTAAGAGCAAGGAAAACCCCTGAGGCGCGGATATCAGCGCTGGAATGACCTGGGGCTAGCACCTGAGCGCCCCTAGACCCACCCTGTCGAGGAAGATTAGGCCCCTAACATCCCTAGGGAGGTCAAAAACTGCGTGGAGGACAACCGAAGTCTGGGTCCCACTATCCATTTTGGCCAGCCTATCTGTCGGCCCATTATCCTCCCGTAGGATATGTTGAAACTTCACTTCCCCTTTAATTTGCAACCCTTTAATCCTAGATGGCGTATTTCCACTTCTAGCTTGGGCGGAAACTCCCATTAATGAGATTGATCACCAACAAAGAATCAAATTCAATGATGGCCAGTATTTCCACTTCCAGCTTGTGAGAATCCCTTTCTGAGGCAATGAAATAGCCTGTTGTGGATGACCCTGATTTTCGCTCTGATGTTAGAAGCTATCTCATAGCCCGCAATGAAGCCAAATGGGACCTCGCCTCTCTCTCCTCTGTAAATCCCACCATCCCCTACCATACCTGGGTTGCCCTTAGTGGACCCGTCGACATTCATCTTGACCTATCCCAAAGGGGGTTTAATCCACTTGACCACTTGCGCCTCTCTTGCAGTAGGGCAAGGCGAGCTCTAACACTGCACTAATTGTGATCGCAGTTCTAGCATTGCATGGATTGTAGTTCTTATCTAGCATTACGCGATTCCGCAAAAACGATCATAACTCCCTTATTACAGGTCGTACCAAGGCGATCGTAGGCTCATTGGAAAGATAGTTTGACGAGTTTTTAAATGAGTTTGAAACCATCTTATTTAGACATTGTTTAACATTTCAAAAATGTAACTAAAGTCCATGATGGCATTCAAATTCATTTCTAACATCACGCAATCCCACGAAAACAATCATAACTTCCTTATTACAGATAAAACTCAATGTGACAAAAATCAAAGATGGGCTACACCTATAAGAACAATGTAAAATTGGACCTAAAACCTCTAAGGTAACGCAATGTGGCCAACCTAACTTTTATTTCAGGCTGAATTTTTTATCTTCCCTTCGTTGTGGTCACACATGATTAAATGGTGGTTTCACACACAAGCCTATGGTTGGTGTACAACCCCTATCACTGCCCTAGGATGTGGTGTAGATGACCCATGGATCTGGTTGACTTTTGACCCTAAGGCCTAGCATCAAGGAGCTAATGGACAAAATGGATGTCACGCAGATAACATATGTTGGGCGCACAATATAGACCAAGAAATCCGACCCATTTAATTATAATCAGGTCGAACTTGCCAACCTAACCCGACCCATTACAATCCAACTCATTTTTGAGAAGGGAATATGAAGTAAAAGATATACATTCGCTACATAAATACATTATATTATATATTTATGTTCTATCAGTTTATTTGGGATATTGAGCTTGTTGGGGATTTTGACCTGCGGAATCACACAGTTCTAGATCTAGGATAACAATGCAATGACACCAAGCACATACAAGAGAACACACAGATTTAACGTGGAAACCCTTGCGGGAAAAAACCATGGCACAAAGTGACAAATCTCCACTATAAAAATAGAAATTACAAAGAGAAAAGACTTACCCGATTCAAATAACCTCAAATCTCACCTTTGCTACACCCTTAAATTTCCCTAGAACCCCTTTAGAAAGCCTTAGAATTATTTTCCATACCTTAGAAAAGCCCTAAGAATACCTACTTATAGTTTAGGCAACTTCCCCTCTGCATCCCAGTTATGAAAGGACTCAAAATCCGCAATTCGCACAAAATTACGGAACGAATCTGCATAACCACGACCGGTTGAGCGCCACCCATGACCGGTCGAGCATGGCCCACGACCGGTCGAGCACCTCGGACCCCAAAATTTTATGCTCGCTAGACTTTGAGTGGAGTAGGCTACAACTAGTCAAGCCGCTCCCACGACCGGTAGAACATGACCCACGACCGGTCGTGCACGTTCAAATTTAAGACATCCGTAACAATCTCCACCATGTCTTCAATCTTGAACTATGTAGCTTCTTGACCTCTTCTCTTATTTCTGTATCACATCATATATAGCATCTTGTGCATACTCTGCCCTTCTTTTACGCTATCGCCAAGCTCAGAGAAGTTACACAAAACTTGAACTTCTCTGCAGGAACGATCTAGGTGAGCATGTCTGCCGGATCAAAATCCATATGCCCAACCACCTTTGCTCCTGTCTTTCCAAAAGAAAAGACGTAGTCTTCTTACCATCTCACCACTACCCAATATTGCTTGTTGGGGTACTTGCTCACAACGTTGATAGCCTATGAAATAACCAGTCTAATCCAGACCCTAACATACATTGTCAACCGCATTCGAATAAGGATCATGAGATATCTTGTTTTTCCTCATCTGTTTTGGGACATATCCTAAGGAAAACTTGAGGAGGTATGCGTAGGGAACGCTCTCCGGCTTTACCTGGCCCATCACATCCTTGATCAATACCTACACACAAGGTATTCCTCCTGTGATTACCAAAGCCTACTCCTCCTTTAGTCTCAATGCCGAGAACCATCTTTGTAGCCCCCCGATCCTTCATCCATGAAAGAATCAAACCACTGCCTAGGTGACAGGTCGAACCATGACCTCTTGCAAAGTCTTTTCTCAGCCCCTTTAACTTCGAACTACTCTAGTTGCTTCATGTAGATCTGCTCTTCTCTTTCCCTTACAGAAGTGTAGACTCCACATTCATCTTTCCATCTCAAGATCACAGTAGCTAACCAATGCCAATCATGGATCTAATAGCGTAATGCCCTGAAAATCGAGGGTCGAGCAGAACTCAACTCCCGAGTTCCAACGCATCACTTATGTAACATAGATTATGCTGATGATCATGAGTGCATGTGAACATGAGTGAGATTATACCAAAACAGCATATCATACTCCAGGGATGACTAAATTAAGCAAACGGAAGACTGTGATAAATATATAAAGTACATAAGTGGTTTCAAATCCCCAGAATATGAATATATAGCAGGGCTAAATAGATACATGTCTGGTGTCAAATTATACTAATTACCAGAAGATAAAGTGTTCAACTAAATCATATAGCCCTGCGACCCCGTTGAATCAAGACAAGGTCGAAGAAGACCCGTCTGAATACAGCATATAGGAGAATGCCTTCTCATCATCCTCGAAGTCAGGCTCTGCCTCGCAGGCTGCGCCATCATCTGAAACTACAACAAGGTCTGATTGGTGTGTACAACACCGTCCCGTAACGTGGGAGTGAGTAGCTAACTCAGTGAAATAATAGAGTAAAGATTAACATGTTATCAAATCAGTCAAGCAGTAATTATAAAGCAAACATAACAAACATTCCTAAATACTGTAGTTAATGCAAGGATGAAATGACATGATGTATGCCCTCGCCAACATACTCCCTCATGCGACACCATCTTACGTTCGCGGTATGCTTTCTTCCCTCAGTGCTCCATATCTTCCAGGCACATTAGTGTGATGTTATGAGTGTGATTACCGAGTTATTATTAGTCCTTTTCATATGCAGGATTGGGCAGCTAAGGTACCTCCCGTATATCAATTCCCAACAATGACCCAGTCTAGGGTCGTTAGTCCTAGTATATCTCATACGAAGTACAGTTCTAGGTCGCTGTAAGGGCTACCAGGGCTGTTACACACAATCATTACACCACTCCCTCATCACCTTATTAATACAGGCCTAGTTTGTACTCTTGTTGTTATGAAAGGGTCGTCGCCTTCCCGTAGACTTAGAGTACGCTCGAGGTCACTACAAAGGACTGCCAGGGCTGTTACACGCAATCATTACACCACTCCCCCATCACCTTATCAGTGTAGGCCGACAGCTCGAATACATTGTCCCATACCACCATATTTGGTTCACGAGTCTGGGTTGCTCACTGGTCATTACGGGGAGGCTCGTGGCCCCAGCGTAGGCCGACAACTGGACCACGGTGTCCCATACCACCATGCCCGACTCATGAGTCTTAGCGGATCGAGGTACCATGGTTAATGGAATTTTCACTGGTAAGTTTGGTACTTTAGATTCAAGCAGTAACGTCCATACATAGTTAACATACATCGAGTTAATTGGGTTACTTGACGAGTTCGACTAGTACGAGTGCCTATTGAGTTGATCAACATGAAGTGCATAAGCACCTCGTGTGGCCTAACCACTGTCGACAAACAACGCACGGCTCGGGTTCGTCAAACACGTTCTGCGTGGCGAGTCCAACTCAGCCACGAAATCAAGTCCGATTACCGATTGTCTGGACTATTCAATAGCCCCAAACATATTCAATTACAACATGATGTCCTATGAGATAGTCAAAGTAGTAATGGATCAAGATTACAAATCATTCAATCATATGAACATGTTCTGAAGTGCATTGCTAACATGAATTCACACACATTCAATTCATAATCAAGCAGACATTAAAATAAGTCACACATGGAGAAAATCATACACATCATTGATGTGGTTAAGAATCATATCTCAACCCGCATACAGGTACATCTTACTAACAACTAACTCATTCAAACATTTTTACAAACACTTAGCCTACACATTACATCATACATATTATGTGTTAATTTGCATATGTATTAGGGCAAATCCTTTCGTCAAAGGGTTGTCGCCCATACAACAATCATATATCCACGACAGTTTGTCATAGCGAGTACGAATATAAAGTTTATACTCATTCAGTCATTTTCACAAACACTTAGGCTACACATACTAAATACATATCGTATGTTGGTATATCATGTATTTAGGTTAAACCTTTAGCCTAGGAGTTGTTACACATACATCTAGCATACATAGACTGCAGTTAATCATGGCAAATACACTTTCATATTTTGTATGTATATGGTATTTTCTACGAATACAGAGAATACACAAAATTCCATATTCTTCGTATTTAACTGAAACGGAAAATGGATAGCATGTTCTACATGTGAAATAGCATCCACGTCAGGAATCTATCATTATCCGACATTAAAAACTTTGAAAAATGACAACCTAAACGTCTAAATTCCACACCTTATGCCGTAGAAGCGTAAAGAAGTTGATGGAATCTCTAAGTCTTTGTCAACGTTGATATGACGACCTATAAAACGAGGTAAGTCAGGTATTTCGCTACTTGCAACTATCGAAACCCTAAAATAGATTAGGGTTAGGTTTTCTTACCTAGAAACGAAGTCAGAATTACCGGAATAGCGATTAGATCGTGATGGTTAAGCACGTGCAGCAGTAGGATAGAGTATTAGGGAGATCTTCCCACTTCTCCCACACTTTCTCTCTCTTTACTCTCTCCTCTCTCCTAGGGTTTTTTCAAATTCTTATGGGAGGAATGAGAGAGGGTTTAAGGTCCTTATATAGGCCCAGAACTCACGGAAATAGACCCCAGGCCATGGTATACTTAGGTTATGTCCAAAGGGAGGCTGTTTCGATCCAACGGAGTACTTCTGGAGCTCCCTTTGCTGAATACGGTCGGACTTAAGCTCACAAATATTGGATCTTGATTAAGTTAAGTTTTCAGTCCGATCGGGTTTCCAGATTAACCGTGGCGGACCAGTTTTAATTCAACGGTCATCGAAACTCGATCAGGGCTACAAGTGTACTGCCATGTACTAGCAACCTACCCTGATCGAAGGGTGTATTTGGGTCGGATTCCGACGGTTTGATTGCTTATACTTGGCCCGCAAGCGACATGTCTTAGATTACTTAAATTGTATTTAATTTATAAAGAAATCCACATTTTCTCACACTCTTCACTCTGGGCTCAAGTGAATAGTCACGGGACATTATCTGGACTTGATTTCCAAGATGGTTATCAAGTCCAGCGAGGCGGTCTTAATTATATAACTTCGTAGTAATCGAACTTTCGACGTGCGGTTCAGGTCTGATACGGAGTTTCAAAGTGCTCCCGAGACCAAACGGGAATAGAGATTGTCGCTAAGTTTTAGGGTAACCTAGCGTCAATGTTTATACAAGCTTTGGGTCTTACAGATCATATTTAAAGCGAATAGTGCGAATTTCACAAGTAAACTAGTTTAGCACTAGCTAATACTCGCCTAATTTCTAAAGGATTTGATCCTAAGAGATTTCTGCTTGAGGTGGTACTCGGGTCTTTTTAGTTTGTATAGATAGTGATTCAGGCTATTTATTTCTTAACTAAATTGCGCCCTAATTATGACCGAATATGACACAATAAGGTCCTAGGGCAGTTTTATGTCTAAGGACGTCCATTGCCAAGTTGGAAAAAATCTGGGATGTTACAATATACCTCCCTTAAAATAAAATTTCATCCCCAAAATTGCCTAAGGGTAATAAGGAAAGATTAATTATTTCTTTTGCCTAAGTTTTGTTGATTTCAAGTTTCTATATGTGGTAGGGTGTATACGATCTATATTAGTCTGGTTCCTTTTGGTCTACCTCCCTTAAAAACTTACTTTTTTATCCATTTCTTACACCTTGATGGTTTGCTACAATTTATTTCTTTACCTATTTGAAGTCTTGACGACAATTCCCAACTATATAGAGTAACATATTCATTTCCAATGGTCGAACAATACGGAGAGACGGTTGTAGTGTACTTGATCCCGATACATTAATTATCTACCTAGCCAGGGTAGAAGGCTCATTGTATCCCTTCCTAACCCTGGTGGATTCGGGTCTTCTGTTCGGCTAAGCAGTGAGTCCATTGGTAGTCTCCCAGGATTGAGAATTGGGTCAAGCCGAGAATGCTTCGCAATTGTATATGTCAGTAACTCCGTAGTCCGATCACTCTAAAATTTTAGGGAATGCCCATCACGGAAAGGTTCAAATTTTCTATTTCTACGGTTTCCCTTTGGGTCTTGGTTTAGTCCTCGTCTTTCTCTATGTCCAAGGTAGGAGCTTACCAATATCTTACTAAATTACCCTAAAAGGATTCTAATCGTAGAATTTGCTAAGACTTCTATTGGGTTTGTACGTAACGAGCGGATTTGTGGATAAACTGACCTCGGCTATTGTACTTCAACTCATACCTATTGTTACGAATTGGTTTATCACTTAAACCCTAATTGTTGTTATTTCAGTACTTCATTGTTGACATTCTAAGGAAGATTCAGGACCTATCCTTATGCACAGCCTAGATTAACTTCCTTCGATCCCGGGCCAGTGGGGTAGGGGTCCACCACGCTTCCACTGCGCCATACTGATCCAAGGGATGCATAAACCGACCTAACTAGATGGGGCTCATAATGCTCTACCCCCCTTAAAAATAATTCTACTCTCAAGACTCAAGACTCTATGTCCCGTTCCATATATCGAAACCAGGTATACTGTAGGATCTATGGCATTGGTACCTATGGTTACAGAAGGAGCTAAAAATGATGGGTGTTGTCATTGATTTCAGGGATGGGTGTGAGTTGGTGGCAAGATGATTAATCATGTCTAGCTTAACAGAAAGGCTATCCTTCTAAGTCCATATGCACAATATGTACGCCAACATGCCATGAGATTTGGGACCTAATTCCTAACTGTCTATTGCTCATTTAGGAAATTCCTTGGGCCTAAAGAGAAAATCTCTATTGGCTATATGGTCTTAACACTTCTCAAAGACAAAATTTAGTTGCTAGTGATGGGGCCAACACGGAAGGAAAGTTGTGTAGTGGGTCTGAGTCGGATACATGGACCTTCTGCCTCACGAGGATAGAAAATTTATCGTATCAGTTCTTAATCCTAGTTAATCTCGACTTTCTGCTTGATCAGAGCCTTGAGTTCAAGGACAACTACCAGGATTAAGAATTCAAGTCAAACCGAGAATACCTCGCTTATATAGATTTCTCTACTCCGTGTTCTCGATTATAACAAGTCCTTGAGAAGGCAAATTTTAGGGGGTGTGTTGATTTAACCTAGTGTTCAATCCGAGGGATATATCAGTTTTCTCTGAGCATGAATAGTTTCTAATCAAAACAATGTTCCTAAGAGTCATTAAAGAAGCCTATACGTAGTAGGGAATTTAACGAAGGAGTGAGGTCTCACTCCAACCTAATTAAGCCTACAAATTAAGTCTATCTTTCAATCATCTTAGCATATTCAGTCTTTTATATTCCTTAGTATAACTGGTAGCCTAGTCTTATCTTGGGAGTAACACTTCACATATGTCCATACTAGCTAAGGAGGTCATAGGGTTCACGTTATTCACGTTATTAATTTATTGAATTTCCTACACTGTCAGATCCTTTGAAATCTAAGAGTACCAACTTTAGGTCTAAACTCTAAGGGCCTGTTTGGCCAATGGTATTAAGTTGTATTAAATGGATAGCATTGTTAATCCCACCTTGGGATTGGAAATGACATATTTAGAAGGTGGGTGGGATGAGATTAAAATCAATTACATAGACTTTGAAAAATGAGCCTTGTGTTGGAAAGAGTGAGATGGGATTTTCAAATCCCATGATGATGAATTTTCAAGAGTAATATGAAAGGAGAACTCGGGATTTACTTTAAATTGCATACATTCCACGCATGGTATTGGAAACCATGGGATACACCCGGTCTAGGGACAATACCTCTCACATGCATTTTTCATTACTTTTACAATTCCATCCACCATAATCTCCCCTAATGCAATAGGTCCAACGGGCCCTAAATGACCCATCATGATGGTGGGGACGGGTATGCATGTAGAGGATAGATGAATGCATGAAATGATAAAGGAAGATCACTATTCTAGGAAGAAGGAAGTGGGATATGGGGTTTGCACAATTTTGAGACACAAATGGGGGGTGTAAAGGCCCAAATGAAAGGAAAGGGAGAGGGTAGGCAGCAATGGAGGTGGGGTTTGATAGGTGGTGGGTGTAGTGCATGAAAATGAGGAGGAGTGTTGGAGGGGAGATTTTTGTGAAAAATCTGAAATTTTTGAAGAAAAGGAAAGCTTGGGAGGGTGGTTTATAAAGGAAGTAGGTGTTTGGGGAGGTTTTAAGGGACGGACCCTATATCAGGGGAGTCCTACAACCCCTAAACTCGATCGGCCTAGGCGGCTCGCCCGGCCTGGCTCGCTGACTGGCGAGGCCTCGCCGACTCGGTGAGGCCCTCACCACTCCATGGAGTGTTTGGCGAGGGCTCGCCATTTGGGCGAGGCCCTCCTGCCCCCTAGGTCCCAAAAAGGTGTGGGGCCCACCCTGGGTCCCTCTGGATTAGCGTCGGTAGGCCCCCGACTCTATTTGAGGCATTTTTTAGGTCAATTTGTAAACCGAAATGAGTTTATGCAATTTGTAGCATATGCTTTTGGGGTAGGAGACGTTGATCTATCCAACTAACCTATTTATTTTGTTATATTCCAAAAGGTTAAGGGTCAAAATCCATTTTATCTCTTTATTTACTATTTATGGTAAGTTTTAGTTTTGGTATTGTTCTTCCTCATTTATACCCTAGGATTGGTGTGTATTATGAATGTGCTTAAAAATAAATGAAGAATAAAGTGGTGGAGGGTGAGATTTTGAAGGAATTGGATAAAAATGGGTTTTAGGCCTTGAGATTGAGTGTAAGGTGTTGTGGTTGACCCACAACTTAAGGACATTCATTTCTAAGTTTGGAATTCTTTAGGGAACCACTCAAACCCATCGACTGACAGCCCAGAGGCGACTTAGGTCGCTTCACGCGACCAAAGATACGTTATGGACTAAATTACCATATAGTCTCACCTGACGGCGAAACTTAGGATTCTAATATGGTTTCTAAGTTTTATCACCCCCTTCCTAATTCAGAGTGCGTCAGAGTGTGTCGTGTTACCATAACCCAGGTCTGATTTAATCCAAATCATGCTCTGATACCATCTTGTAACGCCCTGAAAATCGGCGGTTGAGCAGAACTCAACTCCTGAGTTCCAACGCATCACTTATGCAACATAGATTATGCTGATGATCATGAGTGTGATTGTACGAAAACAGCATATCATACTCTAGGGATGACTAAATTAAGCAATCGGAAGACAGTGATAAATATATAAAGTACATAAGCAGTTTCAAATCCCCACAATATGAATATATAGTAGGGCTAAATAGATACATGTCTAGTGTCAAATTATACCAATTACCAGGTGATATAGTGTTCAACTAAATCATATAGCCCTGCGACCCCATCGAATCAGGACAAGGTCGAAGAAGACCCGCCTAAATACTGCATATAGGAGAACGCCTTCTCATCATCCTAGAAGTCTGGCTCTGCCTCGCAGGCTGCGCCATCATCTGAAACTACAACAGGGTCTGGTTACTGTGTAAAACACCGTCCCATAACATGGGAGTGAGTAGCTAACTCAGTGGAACAATAGAGTAAAGATTAACATGTTATCAAATTAGTCAAGCGGTAATGATAAAGCAAACATAACAAACATTCCTAAATACTGTAGTCAATGCAAGGATGAAATGACATGATGTATGCCCTCACCAACATACTCCCTCATGCGACACCATCTTACGTTCACGGTATGCTTTCTTCTCACAGTGCTCCACATCTTCCAGGCACATGCAGTGCGATGTTATGAGTGTGATTACCGAGTTATAATTAGTCCTTTTCATACGTAGGATTGGGAAGCTAAGGTACCTCCCCTATATCAATTCCCAACAATGATCCAGTCTAGGGTCGTCAGTCCTATCATATCTCATACGAAGTGCGGTTCTAGGTCGCTACAAGGGCTGTCAGGGCTGTTACACGCAATCGTTACACCACTCCCCCATCACCTTATCAATACAAGCCTAGTTTGTACTCTTGTTGCTACGGAAAGGTCGTCGCCTTCCCGTAGACTCAGAGTACGCTCGAGGTCATTACAAAGGGCTGTCAGGGCTGTCACACGCAATCGTTACACCACTCCCCCATCACCTTTTCAGTGTAGGTCGACAGCTCGAATACAGTGTCTCATACCACCATATTCGGATCACAAGTCTGGGTTGCTCACTGGTCACTACGCGGAGGCTCGTGGCCCCAGCGTAAGCCAACAACTCGACCACGGTGTCCCATACCACTATGCCCGGCTCATGAGTCTTAGCAGATCGAGGTACCGTGGTTAACGGGATTTCCACTGATAAGTTTGGTACTTTAGATTCAAGCAGTAGCGTCCATACATGGTTAACATACATCGGGCTAATCGGGTTACTTGATGAGTTCAACAAGTACGAGCGCCTGCTGAGTTGATCGACATGAAGTGCATAAGCACCTCGTGTGGCCTAACCACTGTCGACAAGCAACGCACGGCTCGGGTTCGTCAAACACGTTCTGCGTGGCGAATCCAACTCAGTCACGAACTCAAGTCCGATTACCGATCACCTGGACTATTCAATAGCCTCAAACATATTCAATTACAACATGATGTCCTATGAGATAGTCAAAACAGTAATGGATCAAGATTACAAATCATTCAATCATATGAACATGTTCTGAAGTGCATTGTAAACATGAATTCACACACATTCAATTCATAATCAAGCAAACATCAAAATAAGTCATACATGGAGGAAATCATACACATCATTGATGTGGTTGAGAATTATATCTCAACCTACATATAGGTACATCTTGCTAACTACTAACTCATTCAGACACTTTTACAAACACTTAGCCTACACATTACATCATACATATTATGTGTTAATTTGCATACGTATTACGGCAAATCCTTTCGTCAAAGGGTTGTTGCCATACAACAATCATATATCCATGACAGTTTTTCATGGCGAGCACGAATACAAAGTCTATACTCATTCAGTCATTTTCACAAACACTTAGGCTACACATATGAAATACATATCGTATGTTGGTATATCAAGTATTTGGGCTAAACCTTTAGCCCAGGAGTTGTTACACATACATCCAGCATACATAGACAGTAATTAATCCTGACAAACACACTTTCATATTTTGTACGTATACGGTATTTTCTACGAATACAGAGAATACACAAAATTTCATATTCTTTGTATTTAACCGAAACGGAAAATGGATAGCATGTTCTACATGTGAAATAGCATCCACGTCAGGAATCTATCATTATCCGACATTGAAAGCTTTGAAAAATGACAACCTAAACATCTAAAGTCCACACCTTATGCCGTAGAAGCGTAAAGAAGTCGATGAAATCTCTAAGTCTTCGTCAACGTTGATATGACGACCTATAACACGAGGTAAGTCAGCTATTTCGCTACTTGTAACTATTGAAACCCTAAAATAGATTAGGGTTAGGTTTTCTTACCTAGAAACGAAGTCAGAATCGCCGGAATAGTGATTAGATCGTTATGGTTAAGAACGTGCAGCAGTAGGATAGAGTATCAGGGAGATCTTCCCACTTCTCCCACACTTTCTCTCTCTTTACTCTCTCCTCTCTCTTAGGGTTTTCTCAAATTTGTATGGGAGGAATGAGAGAGGGTTTAAGGTCCTTATATAGGCCCAGAACTCATGGAAATGGACCCCAGGTCATGGTATACTTAAGTTATGTCTAAAGGGAGGTTGTTCAGATCCAACGGAGCACTTCTGGAGCTCCCTTTTCTGAATGCGGTCGGACTTAAGCTCACAAATATTTGATCTTGATCAAGTTAAGTTTTCAATCCGATCGGGTTTCCAAATCGATCGTGGTGGACCAGTTTCAATCAACGGTCATCGAAACTTGATCAGGGCTACAAGTGTACTGCCATGTACTAGCAACCTACCCTGATCCGAGGGTGTATTTGGGTCGGATTCCGACGGTCTGATTGCTTATACTTGGCCCATAAGAGACACATCTCAGATTACTTAAATTGTATTTAATTTATAAAGAAATCCACGTTTTCTCACACTCTTCGCTCCAAGCTCAAGCGAATAGCCACGGGATATTATCTGGACTTGATTTCTGAGATGGTTGTCAAGTCCAGTAAGGCGGTCTTAATTATATAACTTCGTAGTAATCGAACTTTCAACGTGCAGTCCAGGTCTGATACGGAGTTTCAAAGTGCTCCTGAGACCAAATGGGAATAGAGATTGTCCCTAAGTTTTAGGGTAACCTAGCGTCAATGTTTCTATAAGTTTTGGGTCTTGCAGATCATATTTAAAGCGATTAGTGTGAATTTCACAAGTAAACTAGTTTAGCACTAGCTAATACTCGCCTAATTTCTAAAGGATTTTATCCTAAGAGATTTCTGCTCGATGTGGTACTCGGGTCTTTGTAGTTTGTATAGATAGTGATTCAGGTAATTTATTTCTTATCTAAATTATGCCCTAATTATGACCGAATATGACAGAATAAGGTCCTAGGACAGTTCTATATCTAAGGACGTCCATTGCCAAGTTGAAAAAAATTCGGGATGTTACAAATAGACACCTGCTATACCGTCGGCGTAAATATCTCTGAGAAGCTGATCCCTTCTCTCTGAGCATAACCCTTCGCTACCAACCTCGCCCCGTATCTATGTTATATCCTCCTAAAGATCCACATGCATCCAACCCCTTTCCGGCCCACTGGAAGCTCCACCTGATCCCATATGTCAGTCTAGTACAACGAATCCATCACATCGCCCATAGTCACCTTTCACTTCTCAGCACCAGGCTTACCTAAAGCCATCTGAATTGAAGATGAATCCCCTGTAATATTGGAGTCGTCCATGTACCTCATTGATATCCTGCGATCATGTCGTGCGATTCTTTTCACAAGTGACTGTTCCACCTGCTCTGTAACCCTGTCCGCGCGTCTCAGCCTTCCTACCCTGCTCGCTCATGTGGCCATGCCCAACATGCCACACACGTACAAAGGTGAAATCCGCTACATCCACTGCAGCTCTACCTTTTGAAGTGCTCTAAATCAACCTGTACAAGTTACCAAGTCGTTGCGCTTTCATGATTACTCGTGCCCCCTTAGATATTGAAGAGCACCATCAATACATGTGTACTTGCATCCTTTTGCCTCAAGCACACTAAGAGAAATTAGATTTTGCTTCAAATCAGGAACGTGCCTTACATCTGTCAAGGTACGCTTCACCCCATCAGACATCCTAATGCGCACCGAACCAATAGCCACAACATTACAGATAATGTCATTACACATAAATACCTGTCCACCATCGCACTCCCTATAGTTGGTGAACCAACTTCGATGAGGAGTCATGTGAAAATATGCCCCTGTGTCTAGCATCCACTCATCCTTACAATCATCGTTGGTCGTCTGAGCGAAGACACACATAAAACATCACCATCACCATCACATCCATCTGACGTGACAGTGTTGGCCTCCCTGCATGAAGCCTCAGAATCTTTCCTCTTTGATCTAGGATTTGAAAGTGCACCTACTAGTGCCCTGGTTTGTCAATTACGGTGTGAATTGAGTTAGTCGGACAACAGAGCCTAACAGAAAGATCAATTCAAGCGTCTGCCTCAACTAGGTATGTGGAAGCTCGCCATAAGTAAATCATAGCCTCACATCCCATGTCCCAAAACACCAGGTGATTAAAAACCCTAAAAATAACTTAGAAAACATGAGGATTTTTAGGTAAGTGAACTTTTTCAATCAGCAAAAAATCCTTAAGTTTGTTTGTCCTGTCGATTATATCAATTCACCTTTCGATATGATCGACCTGCTCTGTCAATGTCCTCGGCATCTCAATCGATACAATCAAGTGAGGACAAAGAACGTCCAGCAACCAAATATTCATCTGAACGATTTATCGATATATCGAAGTTTCAATCGATATCATCGATATTCAAATATCGAGCCCATCGAAAGTGGATCGATAATATCGACAGGCAGTTTTTTGGCGCCCTTATTTTTCCAAAGAAAACTACTTCGATATATCGATGACTGTCCAATTATTTGAATTCAAATATCGATCATATCGGAAGTTATTCGATCATATCGATAGTGGGCACATGTTTCCTCTAGTAAAAATTTCAAGGTGTTTTAAACGTTGATCGAGGGCCATTCGAGGAAATCGATATTCTTATGTCGATACCATCGAGTCCTGGTCGATTAGATCGAGTCTGGCACAAACTGTCCAACGTGCTTATATGTAAATCTATATGATTTATCGATCATATCGACAAGGTCTCGATATCATCGACATTCAAATTCTGATAACATCGGCTGTTCTCCAATCATATCATTAAAACTTAAAATTCTTCAAGGCTTGTCTCTCTTATTTTCACCTGTCGATAGATCGATCCCTCTATCAATGGAATCGGAGTTCAAAATTCAATAACATCGATGTGTGTCTCGATCCCATCGACCAGTTGACAAAAGGTTTCCAAAAGTAAAAATGACATTTGAGTTTGTATCATCGAGAGGTCAGTCGATGCTATCGGGAGTATACGCTCGATGATATCGATCCTACTCGATGATATCAAACTCTGTCATAAATGTGACCATGTTATATCCGTTGAAACCTTTATCTATATATAGAGAGGTTAGTCTTTATTGCTGGTAGAGAAAGAAGAAAGTACTTCTGAGTGTTTTAAACTTCATATCATTTATCTTAAGCCCTTTCTCTCAGGGAGTTTATCCTCCAATCTACCCTCATCATAGATATTCAATAGAGTGGATTGGAGAATGAACTTCCGCATTCAAGGATCCTCCAGCTACTACCTTAATGGCAAATCATTAAGTTGGGATGCCTTGAATGCATAGATGATTGGAATCACTCTATCTTCCTAATAGGAAAACCTTTAGAGAGTAGAATTCCATCATAACCTTGATACAACCCAAAGCCGAATATTAGTACATCTTTTGTGTTGCGGATCAATGGAGCTGAAGACTCTTCATCAACAAGAAGGAGATCTTCATCACTACGCTAAAAGGGACTCATCAACTTATCTGTAAGTATCTAGAGTCCAGAGGGCACTTGTGATCTTTCCTATTTAAGATTTGGTCGTAGGTGTTGCTCACCCTTTGAAGTCCTCATAGAAGGCCTTCAATGGGAGTGTACATGCCGGGTGCGTTATGTGGACCCTTGCTCTGTGTGGGTATAAATATCTCGTTAGGAGTGAACCAGTAAAACTCTGGGTTGTGAGGTGAACCATGTAAAATCTCTGTTAGGGTCTTAGGGTAAGATCCTTGGCCAGTGTGCCTAAACCGGGTGCTGACCCTTGCTCATGAGAGCATAAACATTCAGCCTCTGTGTAGGTTGTAAAGGTTGAAGGTGAACCTGATTTAAAACCTTAGGTTTGAGGTGAACCCTGATAAACCTCCTTAATGAAATCTAGTACACTCAAGGGTTGAGTGTGGCAGCCTGGAGTGGAGTAGACAAGTAGTCGAACCACTATAAAAACGACTGTGTCTGTGATTGACTGGGTTGAGAAATTGGAAAAATTGTTAAGGATGGGAAGACTAGGAAGAGACAAGAGTGGACTAGGATACGAGAAAAAGAAAAAGAAAATTGGAAATAAAATCCAAACAAAACTTACTGCTTCAAGTAGCAATATGGGAATCTCTCCAGTTTGCCACATATGTGGTGATATGTGTCATTATGAGTTTGAATGCTTGGCACCAAGGCAGACCTCACTTAACTCTGATCAGAAAAACCTTAGAATCAAACCCATTAAGGAAACGCTGAATGATAAAGGTCTACTTAAGAAAAACACTTATCCACCACCACCCGAAGATAAGGACAAAATGAAGAAATCTGTCTCACAATGGGTAGTTAAAGAAAAACTAAACTGTCTGATGATTAAATCCCATATACCCTGATATATCAAGCAGAAAAAGGAACAAATCCAGATTATACATCTAGATCTAGATATTTGCTGAAATGATGCAATTTTGTTGAGCCTTCAATATACATCTAAGGTTGGAGACCTTGAACTTTTGTATATAAACATTATCATGTTTATAATTATACAGAACTGGTACAAATTTTTATAACATATACTTATCAAGCTAAGAAATACCCAATAGTGTGTCGAAATAGTAAAAATTTTGAATAGTATCTACTTTCGATATGAGTGTCGGCCTTTTTCGATTTCATCGACCGAGGGTCGATACAATCGACGGCTCTTCAGAATATGAAAAGCCGTATGACCGTGGATGACATCGTGGACAGACTCGATAGAATCGATTGGCAAATTCTCGATACCATCGATACATTGATCGATATAATCGACAGATGGCGCCCGATAAAAGTCAGCAGGTCGAAAAAAAAAAGGGTTTCTTCAAAAGGCTTCTCGGTCGTCTTCCCTGCCCAATCCTCTTAACCAATCACCAGAAGCCACGTCAGAATAACTAAATCCTTCCAAAAATCAGGTAATATTCTTCTAACATCGACAAAATTTTCTTTTCTTGGTTTGCCGGGTGTTTTTGTCATTTTTCCCCAAAATACTTCAAACAGCCTATTCTTCCACATGGGAAAAGACAAAAATGTAGCATCCGGTCCGGGGGAGTCTTCAAGAGCTACCCGACAAAAATTCCTTGCCTCAAGGGAAAGAGCGAGGATCCTAGACCGTGGGACACCCACACGGCAAAGATCACGACATAGTGGGTCCCAGATTGAAGTTCCTGCATCGTCTCAACCAACGCCACCTCCTCCGGCTATCCAACGTCTTGCAAAATACACTAGAAGGAAGTTGATCCATGAGAGAAAAGTTGACAAGGGTATTTGGCACCATACAATTTGGAACCTCTATTCGCTGAAATTGGATGGCTGCCTATTCTAGATTTCGGAGGACCCTGTCAACTAGAAAAAACACACAACTTTCTTGCAGTGTGTCGTTCTCCAATATCTGATCCTCCTTCATTCATGGTATCCCTAGATGGTGATGATGTATTTATCACTCCAGCCACTGTAGCTCACATTTTCAATCTACAGTTGGCTCCAGAAGGCCTTCCAAATTGGGATCTCGATCTTCCAAATGTCCGATCAAAGATAACCAAACACCTATGTCACAACAGAGATATTCCATGGCATCAAGGGAATGCCTTAAATGCCAGGTATATGGAGCCCCGGTTTCGAGTCATGCATGGGATTTTCACTACAAATTTGTACCCAAGAAGTACAAATCGATCTGATCTCACAAGTCTCATGGTCATGATAATATACTCCATTGTAACTGGAACACAGATTTGCCTTCCAACACTGATAGTCAATCAGTTTGTCAATGTCAGACATACATCTAGAGATCTGCATCTACCATATCCTTGGATTATTAGCAGAATCTGTCAAAGCATTAGCTTTCCTACTACAAATGATCTTGTGCTTCCACTTCATGTTTTTAATTTTAAAAACATTTGTAAGATGGATCTAATTTATCACGAGTACAAGGAAGGAGGAATTCAAGAAGAAGGAGGCAAAGGTACTAGTGTCCCTCAGGCTGAGGAAACTGAAATGGAAGGTGATGAATCTGCCAGAGTTGATCCAGTCCCATCTATGTCAATCCCTGGGCATACTAAACGATACAAGCTGGACAGGATCGGGGCAATTCAGCAGGACATTCAATCAGTGCAAGAGCGACTTACAATCTTGGAGCGTGTTGTCCACAAGGTACAACAGTCTGTGCAACAGTTGGTCGATCTGATGACCTGTTGCCGAGATGACATTGCTCCTTCTCATTCTGCTCCTTAGCACTGATTTCCAAAAGCTGTCACGCACACTCACTCTTTAACTCAGCGTATGAACTAGGATATCTTTTTGAATGTTCTACGCTTCCTTGAGTGCATGAGACAGCTCTCTTTTGTTTGCACAGGTTGAATTTTTTTTTGTGTTTTCCCTCGGATGGGATGAAATATTTGGTTACAATATTTGGCGGCCCTCAAATGGGCTTTGTTTTATTTGGATGATGGGTTAAATATTGCTGTTTGTGGTAGTATATATATAATTTTGGGATACTGGTTGATATGGCTGCATACAATTCTTATTTTATTGTCATTCCTATTACTTCTATAATGACTGTGCTGATTGCTTCATCCATTTTTCTTCCTGCCTTAATTAATGTATGCTTATCCTGTTGAAAATCTGTATTCATCTGTTTGTCTGTGGTTCTCTCGTATGCTTCAAATATTCAGTCAATATCACTTGTTATGCCTTTGCCAATGACTGACAAAAAAGGGAAGAACATTTAAAAACACCCCTGTGGAAAATTAAATATTTGTGCTCTTATATGTTGCAGGTGTAAGGGAGAGCAGCTGCACCTAGAAAGGGGTCTTTATAGTAAGGGGGAGTAAATTATAGTTGTATACATGAAAGTGTTAGAATTTATAAAATTGTGTAATCACATGTATACACAATTTAGGATGTATCTGTCTAAATATTTTTCTTAGGGTGTTTTGGGTATTTTTGTCACGTAATTGACAAAGGGGAAAATTGAAAGTGCACCTACTAGTGCCTTGGTTTGTCAATTATGGTGTGAATTGAGTCAGTCGGACTACAGAGCCTAACAGGAAGATCAATTCAAGTGTCTGCCTCAACTGGATGTGTGTAAATCATAGCCTCACATCCCATGTGCCAAAACACCAAGTGATTAAAAATTCTAAAAATAACTTAGAACACATGAGGGTTTTTGGGTAAATGAACGTTTTCAATCAGTAAAAAATTCTTAAGTTTGCTTGCCCTGTCGATTATATCGATTCACCTTTCGATATGATCGACCTGCTCTGTCGATGTCCTCGGCATCTCAATCGATACAATCGAGTGAGGACAAAAAGCGTCCAGCAACCAAACATTCATCTAGACAATTTATCGATATATCAAAGTTTCAATCGATATCATCAATATTCAAATATTGAGCCCATCAAAAGTGGATCGATAATATCAACAGGCAGTTTTTCGGCGCCCCTGTTTTTCTAAAGAAAACTACTATAAGCTTCGATATATTGATGACTGTCCAATTCAATCTGAATTCAAATATCAATCATATCGGAAGTCATTCGATCATATCGATAGTCGGTGCATGTTTTCTCCAGCAAAAATTTCAGGCTGTTTTAAACATTGATCGGGAGTCATTCGAGGATATCGATATTCTTATGTCGATACCATCGAGTCCTGGTCGATTAGATCGAGTCTGGCACAAACTGTTCAGCGTGCTTATAGGTAAATCTATATGATTTATCGATCTTATCGACAAGGTCTCGATATCATCGATACTCAAATTCTGATGACATCGGCTGTTCCCCGATCATATCTTTAGAACCTGAAATTCTTCAAGGCTTGTCTTTCTTGCTTTCACCTGTCGATAGATCGATCCCTCTATTGATGGAATTGGAGTTCGGAATTCGATAACATCGATGTGTGTCTCGATCTCATCAACCAGTTAGCAAAAGGTTTACAAAAGCGAAAATGACATTTGAGTTTGTATCATCGAGAGGTCAGTCGATGCTATCGGGAGTATACGTTCGATGATATCGACCTTGCTCAATGATATCGAACTCTGTCATAAATGTGACCGTTTTATATCCGTTGGAACCTTTTATCTATATATAGAGAAGTTAGTCTTTATTATTGGTAGAGAAAGAAGAGAGTGCTTCTGAATGTTTTAAACTTCATATCATTTATCTTAAGCCCTTTTTCTCATGGAGTTAATCTTCCAATCCACCCTCATCATTGATATTCAATAAAGTGGATTGGAGAATGAACTTTCGCATTCAAGGATCTTCCAGCTACTACCTTAATGGCAAATCATTAAGCTGGGATGCCTTGAATGCATAGATGATTGGAATCACTCTATCGGATGCCTTGAATGCATAGATGATTGGAATCACTCTATCTTCTTAATAGGAAAACCTTTAGAGAATCGAATTCTATCATAACCTTGATACAACCCAAAGCTGGATATTGATACATTTTTTGTGTTGCGGATCAAGGGAGCTGAAGACTCTTCATCAACAAGAAGGAGATCTTCATCACTACGCTAAAAGGGACTCATCAACTTATCTGTAAGTATCTACAGGCCAGAGGGCACTTGTGATCTTTCCTATTTAGGATTTGGTCGTAGGTGTTGCTCACCCTTTGAAGTCCTCATAAAAGGCCTCCGACAGGAGTGTACGTGCCAGATGCGTTGTGTGGACCCTTGCTCTGTGTGGGCATAAACATTTAGTTAGGAGTGAACCAGTAAAACTCTGGATTATGAGGTGAACCATGTAAAACCTCTGTTAGGGTCTTAGGGTAAGATCCTTGGCCAGTGTGCCTAAACTAGGTGTTATGTGTTGACCCTTGCTCGTGAAAGCATAAACAGTCAGCCTCTGTGTAAGTTGTAAAGGTTGAAGGTGAACCTGATTTAAAACCTTAGGTTTGAGGTGAACCATGGGAAACCTCCTTAGTGAAATCCGATGCACTTAAGCGTTCAGTGTGGCAGTCGGGAGTGGAGTAGACAAGTAGTAAAACCACTATAAAAATGACTGTGTCTGTGATTGATTCTTGTGCTTGATCATTTGTGTGATTATGTTAATTGTATTCATATCTACTCACACTTCACACACACAGTCACATCCATCATAGACTATAACTGCTTCATGCTTATTAATTGAATAGTTCTGTGATTGGATCCTCTACTGGGCTTAGAAGCCAGTAGAGTTACATTTGTGTAATCTTGAAAATTACATACCTGTTAGGATTAGAGTGATATGATTTTAATATAACTCATAAATCTTTAAAAAGTCCTATTCACCCCCCTCTAGGACATATTGGCATATTCCAACTTCAACTCAAGCGGTCTTCACCGCTATTTCAGGATTTTCACAATCCTTCTTCACATATCCTTCATTCTCACAGTTTCAGCACTTTATTCCTTTGCCCTTGCCCTTGGATTTGGATCTAGAACCTGTACCTTATCTAGAATTCTTATCCACTGTAAACAGTGCATCAGAAGTTGTCCCCATGTTACTGTTTAGCTGTCTCATAACCTTCCCTTGAAGGGCTAAGATAATAGTGTCGACACTCAGAATTTTATTCATGCTGCACATAGTGTCCTTAAATAACTCATAAGAGCAAATACATGCTTGTTCTTCATCTTTCATTACTTCTTTCATATCCAGCAATTTGTAAACTAATTTATTAAAGTTACTAATGTGAGCCTCTAGATCTCCACCCTCTGCCAACTTGAAGTTATACCACTGCCGCTTCAAGTGCAGGCAATTTTCAGAGGATTTTTTTGCATAAACATCCTTTAACTTCGTCCATAACTTGGCCACATTTTTCTCCCTCATGACGTTGTAGAGAACCTCATCCGTGAGACTTAAATGGATCGATGATAAGGCCTTCTTATTAAGAGCATTCTACTCAGCATCAGTCATAGTAGACTTCCGCTCCTCAAGAGCACCATCTTCGCCTTGCTTGATTAAGAAACTCGGCATCTTGATTTTCCATAACTTAAAATTATTTTTCCCTGAGTACTTCTCAATCTCATACTTAGCGCTTGCCATTATTACTAATCCCTCAGATTCAGATCTGTGCCCCAACGATAGCTCTGATACCAGTTGTTGGGGATTTTAACCTGCGGAATCACACAGATCTAGATCTAGAATAGCAATTCATTGACACCAAGCACATACAAGAGAACACACAGATTTAATGTGGAAAACTATTGCGAAAAAAAACCACGGCACAAAACGACATATCTCCACTATGAAAATAGAAATTACAAAGAGAGAAGACTTACCCAATTCGAACAACCTTGAATCTCACCCTTGCTACACCCTTTAATTTCTCTAGAACCCTTTTAGAAAGCCTTAGAATTATTTCTCATATCCTAGAAAAGTCCTAGGAATACCTACTTATAGTTTAGGCAACTTCCTTTCCGCATCCCAGTTACGAAAGGACTCAAAATTCGCAATCCGCACAAAATTACAGAACGAACCTATGTAACCACGACCGGTTGAGCGGACTGCACGACCGGTCGAGTGCCACTCACGACCAATCGAGCACCTCGAACCCCAAAATTTTATACTCGCTGGACTTTGAGTCGAGTGGGCTACGACTAGTCAAGCCGCTCCCACGACTAATCAAACCTGACCCACGACCCGTCATGCACGTTCAAAATTAAGACATCCGTAACAGGGCTGAGTCACGTCAGGCCCTCTTAACTCTACAGCCCATCAATTCCCTTCCCCACCCACAAAATTGAAACCTTGTACCTCAAATACACAACAAACAGACAAGGCCCATTAGACCCATGGTCAAGATCATCCAACCGTAGCCCCACTTGTACTGACCACTAGTCTAAAGATACTAATCTATAAATATGATATGATTTCGAACCACACCAAGCCAAAATAGCATATTTACGATGGATTTTGCAGTGGACACCATCCATCATAAAAAAGGGATGGTTTAAGGATGGACTTCTTCCGTCACTAACGGAAAGTGTCCGGCGCACACACTACAAGACAATGTACTTTTAGCGGTGACCAAAACCACCGCTAAAAGCCGAAAGAGTATGTCGGTAACTGTTTTAGTGGCACAAAGGTATTTTTAGCGGCGCTTGTAAGAGCGCCGCTAAACATGGAGCCTTTGGCGCGCACTTTCTGGCTTCATCGGTGCTTTTGCTGAGCGCTGGAATTTCTAGTAAAGCGCCAAAAAAGTAGAAATAGCGCTGCTAAAGTCAATATAAGCGCTGCTAAAAGGGGTATCTGAAACTTTTAGTCACAGAAAAGCGCCGACATAGATCGGTATTAGCGCCGCTGTATAAATTTAAGAGGGCCCAGTAATTTTTTTCTATTATTATATATAATTCTATTGAAACCTGCATTTTTTTAATATTTTAAATATAAAATGTTGCAATATAATTAAAACTGAATATTACACAAAATTTATATTACTATACAATAAAAAAAATATATAATTTTTATTACAATAAATTGAAAATGGTCTTGAATTATAAATAAATAAATAAACAAACAAATCCTCTATATGGTATACTCCTAGCACGAGTGGCATCAAAAGGCTAAAGTTCTTGTAAGCTTAAATTTAGGCGCAATTGATTAAAATCCTGCACATATGGCATTTAAAAAAAGTCAAAAAGTAGCATTCAACAAATTGATGCATGGAAAAAAAATCAATCCTTTCATCCTTTGTCCTTAAAAAGTCAAAAACTATGAAGTGATAGAAATGCTCTGTGGGATAAGAAGCCTGGCGGAGAATATCTAACTTTAGAAATTGGTCCTCAATCCCCTGAATTCAAGTGATAGAAGTGTGGTTGAACTTAATTGCAAAATGTCAACCAGATGACAGACACAAGCTGAAGTCTGTTACATGCATATGAAGGAATGCATACGTGCACTATTGGATTAGTGCTCTCATTCCTCCCTGTGACAAAGAAAACATCTACAACATACCATGTCAGGAACATAACAAAAACTTTGGGTTTGTGTTCCTGGAGCTTGGACCGTCAAGGATTCACCCCTGCATAAAGTTTGAGCCAAATGATAAATTAAAGTAGATATGTGTACAAATGAATACCAAATGGCTCCTCCATTCCAGGAGACTACGAGTAATGCATTAAAGCAATAACATAATGGAAAGACATGAAAAGAAAAATTAGGAATTAAAGGCATGGGCTCTTAGATATTGATAACTTATTTAAATAGATAGATTCCATCTTGTCGCTACGAAATTACCTGTCCCAATTAACTGGATTAAGCCATTCATATTGCAGCACTCGTTATCATTGTGCTTCTTTGCACATCACTCCATAAGAAAAGCTTTTTGGACACAAAATTGCAACCTTAGAAAATCTCTCTCTCTCTCTTTCTCTCTCTCTCTCTCATATTTTATATTTTTTTATTGCAATCATCATGCAGATAACTGGTGAGACAGTAGGAGAAGTGAAGGCATAGCAGATATGCACGAAAGGAAGGCAACAATCTGATGCCTTTATTGCTTTACCTGGTTAGTGTATATATATATATATATATAAGGAAAATATGCAAATCCTTTAGTCAAAATCACCAACACCCAATTGAAATTTTAAAGCAAAAAAGATTTATATATAAAAAAAAAAAAAAAAAGGAAGAAAGGAGACTTTAATTATGCTTGTTTGGGGTTTACTAAAAAAACCCATTTTGAGTTCAAAGGAAGAGATCACAGAACCATGTTTTGATGGCCCAAAACATATATCCAGATTTGAGGAGATTGATAAACAAACAAAACCCATGGTCTTTTTCTTTTTTCCTTTTTACTTTTTATAGAGGGTCAGGGCTAGAGCCTCACCTGATGGTAAGACCTTAGGTGCACCATCCTTCCAACTAGGCGCCTCTCCTGTTTTGAGTCACGCTTCTGCATCCCACTAGTTTATATTTGAAACCATTTTGAAACATATACTTACCCACTCCCACACCCGGATTTGTTGGTAATATGCTTGGTCTAGCTCTCTGCTAGGAGAACAACGCACGAACTCAGATACTAATCTGGTTGTGTTACAAAACCCATGTTTTGATTTTTCTCAAAGTTGTGAAAACAGTAACAATTAAGGTTGCAGATGGGCCAGTATATGCTGAATGCATGTTAGAATCCTGCCCATGAGCAAAAGACATGGGTCTAGGCCAACCCAGCCCATAAGCTAAGGATCAGACTCACTGCTGGGCCAGACCCACCGGCAAAATATCCAGCTCAGCAATGTTAACAAAGTTGGATGGGGCTTTTCATACTTGTTATTAAGGCCCTTACACATGCAAAACCCTCTCCAGACCAATTAATTATTGTAATGGCTTGGTGGATGCATTGAATGATGTATCTCAAGGAAAAAAGAAAGCATTAGGAATACCGAAGTGCTTGAGCTATGAACTTGCTGACAACTCGCCCATCATCAATATTCATGCGTGGCCCGTAAGTATTGAAAATCCTAGCAATGCGGATTTCTGTTACAAAACAAACCCAAACATCAAGGGCATACATGAGGATTAAAGTCACGTTCTTCACATAACCAATACATTTGTTTATATATCAACAGAGAAATATCATTTCACAAACAACTTAACTGAAGCATCAGAGCTTTTTTTGTAGAAACACAAGGAACAGTGATATCTTTTACCTATGCCATGTTGCCTGTGATAATCAAACATCAGAGTCTCTGCTACACGCTTCCCTTCATCATAGCAACTCCTAACTCCTGCAATACATGCAACATCATTCAACATGAGAGTGTTACATCCCAAATTCTAATAATTAATCATTAAAGAATCAACAAGGAAAGGCATCCACATGGAAAAAAAAAAAAAAAAAAACCAGAAAATTGATTGCTAGAAAGAAGAGTAAACATACCAATTGGGTTAACATTTCCCCAATACTCCTCCTTTTGGGGATGTTCAAGAGGATCGCCATACACCTCACACAGTATTGTCAAAACAACAGTGAGAAATGGATTCATTCTACATTCAGAAAAGATAAAGCACGCTCATGGAAATTATAGGCATGTTTTAGTATTTTATTTTTATATTATACATAGGTAAGCTTGTTGCCAACTGCCAAACTGACACAAATCTCCTCCTTTATCCGGGCTGGGGGACCAACAATGAGAGTACAAAACTCCCACAAGCGCAATGTAATAGACTATTATTACAATCAGGCGCTCTAATTGTCTATCATAGAGGTCAATTACATTGAACAAGTTTATTACAATGCCATCCCCAGGCAAAGGAACGTTGACGTTAGGTGGGTAGCTGGTTTTAAACTTTTTCCAAACAATAATCACAAGAAATCCTCTCTCAAATCTAGTTGGTGAAACTGGGTGCTTAACACCAACAGCAAATGGCTTGGACAAGGTTATGATGATGACAGTGATTGACATAAAACTGGAATTCCTTCTTTGCAAGAGGTTGAACTTAGTTTTCTTCTTCTTTTTAATGCCAATATAATTTTATTAGGAAAACTAAAATCCATCCATCATGTGCATCCGTTGATGCTCTCTTAGGGCCTCAAAAAGAAAAGCCCTTTTTTTGAAAGTATAAAAAAAAAAAAAAAAAAAAAAAAAAAAAAAAAAAAAAAAAATCTGCGGGATTTGCCGCTCCAAGCTCTATGGTGTGAATGTCCACTTTCTACATGGTAAACACTTTACAAGTTAGCCAAACACGCAAAACTATCACCCATAAACACATTAGCACTTGAAGCTAAAGATGACAAAATGTAATAGTTTGCTTGTGAAATTCTTTACAGGTGTAAAGCGTTTGCAACTAAAAATTTTACAACCATCCAAGTGACCCTAAAAGAATTTATATTCTAGACAACATTGCATATAGGTGAAAACCGTTTTTCATTGCTCTACATTGTTCATTTGGTTGACCCTGCCCGAGATGGCATCATCATTGTCATCGTCATCTTAGCATTTCTCCTATTAATTTGGGTTCACCTCTTAAAAAATAAACACCCAACCCAAGTTGGACCAAGGCATATGCATGTAGTTGGCGACAAGGAATAGAAGGGAGTCCTAGGATGAATGACAATAGACCAAAAGTCTTCCCCTCCAAAGAATACCATCCACTCGGATGAATGACAATAGACCAAAAGTCTTCCCCTCCAAAGAATACCATCCACTCGGCCAGTTGACTTTCCCCACCCATATGAATGACAATAGACGAAAAGTCTTCCCCTCCAAATCAACAAAAATAGGAACAAAAGAAAGCAAAAAACAACACATAAACAAACACTACCCTACAATCAGGGAATCCATTCCCTTATACACAACTCCACCCTATTACACACCCCCTCGAGGGAACCCCTAACATTACGAAAACAGCTATTGTTCCTTTCTAACCAGATTAGATAAACATCCCAAATTGCTAAAAATTCTCGCCCTGCCAGTACAGGATGCTCCCCTGAACAAAAACACCAGTTATCAATTTGGATTGGGCATTGTATTTCTTTCACCAAATTATCAGAATCTATACTCATACTTGCAAAGGGATTTTTACTGCAAAATTCATCAAGAATTCCAATTTTACCAACCAAAAAAAGAAAGGCCTCCATTGATTTTTAGCACAAAAACATGCTTTTCGGACTGCGAAATGACCACAAGGTCCTTTGCATATTCTGTAAAAAGAAAGGTGGAATTGAGTATTGTGGGGCCCATATGGTGTGTATATGAAATCTAACCAACCACTCCAATAGATGCCTCCCACCAAGATGATCCGACGACCCAAAAAACAGGCCGATCCAGTAATCAGGTGGTCCCCACATGAATCCGGGCAGTGTACTTTATTTCATATGGTGTTGCCCACCTGATAACAGCATCGACCTGATTTCCAAGTAATCTAATCATCATGGTGGACCACACCTGTTGTACAGGTTTGATTTGAAATGCGTGCCATCAGGCCCGACAAGGCTTGACTCCACTACTACTAAACAGAGAAACATACAAAGGGCATTGTGGTCATTTCACTCTCTTAGAAAATCATTTTTTGGACTTCAAATTAGTTGAGGCATTTTCTTCTTTTTCTCGTAAAATCAGATTTCTGAGAAATTTTGCCTTTAAAATCCCAAATTGCAAAAGTAGAATACAATTCATTAAAATCCCAAATTGCAAAAGTAGATTGCAATTCATACTACTACCACAACAATAACAACATGCTGCAAAACCTAGTTTCAGAACAAACCGAGGGTTTCGTCTTCAGCCCTGGGTTTGGCAGTCCATCCAAAAGGGCCATGATCAGGACAATACCTCAAAATTGGGAAAGAAACCAGGATAGAGACCAGTCCACACAGGAGGATGCTTAGGCGCCATGGTCAAGCATTGAGCTTCAGATCAGAGCATCCATCAATCCACAAATCAGAGCATTGATACTCCCTCTACTTTCCTCTCCTTTAGAACGTTTAGTACTCCAACAGAAAAAACCCTTTGTGTATAACCAGCCATTTCCTTTCCCTTGTGTGCTTTTCAATGCAATCTGAGAATGCAGAGGTTTGTCAGATTCTCCAACAATGCATGAGTACAGATTTCCATAACAAAATTTTAAAGATTGTTCACTAACCTAGGGTAGGGACTTGCATAAAGCTGACCACAAATAGTTGGGACAAAGCTATGATGATGATGAAGTTGTGAAGCTAGTGATTCTATCAGCAGCTAACAAGGAGCAATTCATATTGTTTCTTTCTAGCTGAATATATACTTAAAGACAGGTCAGATGCAGCAGAATTTCAAAGTTTACCAGTCCAATGCAACAAGTCAAGGAGTGCCCTGTTCACTTGGTACAAATGCTTGAAGAAGACTCTGTGCAGCATATGTCTGCTCAGGTGTTCCAGACATTATAATCGCAGTTTCTGTTGCTACAGGTCTGGGTTCAGTGATGGTAATTTTTGCACCCTCCTTAAATGGTTACTTGAATCAGACTGTTGAAATCATGGACCTCAACAATCTGTTGAAATCCACCCTCAAATGCATGTTTGAGCTTTGCTAAATCAGACAATGATGTGTTCGGTCGAATTCCATCATCAACAGAAATTGTAACATGTTTCTCCTTTCCAGTTTTTACATCTATAATCTTCATTAATACGGAACCCATCAAATCTAAAATACATGCCATCTAGCATTAACTTCTAAAAATCCAAACAGTGAAAGAAAGCGATCATTAGAGCGAATTCAATTCATAGTATGATACAAGTGTCTATAGGATAAGCTGAACATACAAATTGACGTGCAGGGCCTATTGAGATGTTTTAATGACATTCAATCCTTCCATTAATTCGGTCTGATACAAATGTCTCTAGGATGCACTCTAAAATAAAGAAAGAAATAAAGGTGCTTTCAAGAGAACCATCTAAATTAATTTCCACCTGGAGAAAAATCTGAAATATGGTTGCACAAAATATGACAGGAAGCGGAGCAGATTCATGTACAGAGGTGGGCAAGCATCTATTACTCTATTCATGATCGATATTTTACAGCCAACTAAAAGCTTCATGTTGGGTGCAAACACGGAAATACTCGAATCTTATGCAGACACAGCAATACAAGTTGGAAATTAAGACTGATGATTACTTTACCCATCTCTTTTAGCTGTTTTGGAAATACTAAAACAACTGAAGCATCAACCAGCATTATCCTCTAAAATTGCTAGAAACTTCTCAACCTGAAACAAAGGGTAAAAAACAAGGAAAAAAAGACAAAATAAAAAATAAAATAAAATCTGATAAAAACCTGATTCAAAGCTCTATTAAAAGCCATACATATCAGTTTGAAAATCATTTGGGCATTTCCTACTTACCCTTCCTAATGATGTATGATAATACACATGCCTTTCCAACCTTCCAAGATCTAAGGCCCATCCTAATTCTATCTTGTGACAACATCATCATTCAACAATCTCTAAAAGTAGATTCTCAAGTTGTCACAAAATCCAGTCTATTTTCTTCGTCATCTAAAGCCTTAATGCCAATGTTTCACAATATCCAGTTATAAATTTAGGAAAAGAAGAAGGTAGACAAAACATTGACGCTAAACTAGACAATAGAATATTGAAGAAAAATGCAAATGATAAATAGTAATAAAAATTTTAAAGCACAAATCCAATTGGAATCCCCTGCTAATTAAAAGGACTGTCCAGTTCTAAAATGACCAGTCAAACAGCACAATAATACCTCGGGATGCACCGCGATAGCTGTATCAGCAAATAATGTCTCTGGGCGTGCTGTTGCTATCGTCAAATAGACACTCCTTTAGCATAAAACAAAGCATGTAAGCAAAAGAACTGGTACAAGGATTATTCCACACAATGATGCATGTGCAATGCAATTTTCAGCCTTTCTATACATCAACTAGGAGATTGTATAGGTTATTTAAGTCAAAATGACTGGGTAACATGAGCGGCACAGTTTTAGAATGTATGATAAAAAGAAAAAAATAAATGCATTGACCATGTAGAATATGTTTCTCTTCCAAAATTACTTGTCATACTGAAAAATAGAAAAAGTAACAGATAAATAAAACACATGGATTTGTACATGATTTTGCCAGTGCCACTTCAAATTGGCTAGAGATTTAGTATTTTGAAACACAAACTAATTCCAGTTTATAAAAGGACAATTGAACTAAATCTATAATAAAATTATTTTATTTTACCATCAGAATTAGAATTTTAAAGAGCAAACTGTCATTCAACAAAATTATAAAGAACAAAGGCTTCCCTGAATTAGAATCCCATTAAAAAAAATTAGAATTTATAAATATTATCTAAATCCAGTGAAAGAACCACAAGGAAGAGAATTTATCATACATCAAGTGAAAAAAGAACAATAATTGAAACCCTAAAATGTACCTAAGCCAAATTGTTGAGCAATGCCATCATCTAAGCCTTATCCATGATCTCAATGAGCAACTATACTCGGGAGATCATGGACATTGAGAATAGCCACAAAACAAGCACAAAAGTGACAAACCAAGAGAACAACTTGCATTCAGTCAATGAGCCTAATGACCAAAAACCATGATGTTGTCATGAGTTTCAATGCAGGATATTTGAGCCATGCAAAAAGGTTGACCAAAGACCATATAAGACAAGGAGTTGTCCTCTTCCTCGTTGTGTAGAATGGTTTCAGAATTTAAATTATTGAGAGTATTAGATCTAGCATGTGATGGAATTCCTTGGTTTGGTATCCTAGGACAGTTTTTGGTTTTTCAGGTTGAGTGGTCTATGTTTGTTTTGTTTGTTTGCATGTTTGCAGCTTGGGGATCTTCTTGGGCAAGGCGATGGAGTGGTTTTGAGTGATCTTCTTGGAGGCCTATGCTAAGATTGTTGGTCGTGGGCCAGAGTTTTTTGGTCATTTGCTTCTGCAGCCATATTTCCAAGTGGATTTTGGTCAGAAGATGGCAAGCCAATGTTTCGAAGGGTCTGGATGATGAAGTTTTTTAGTTGCTGAATTAGAGTTAGGCTGCGCTCAGAGTGGCCAGGTCGAAGTAGAGCTGATTTTGGATCTTCTCAAAGCTGTGTTCCAGCCAACCTGCAGGCAGTTTTGGATGCTGCTGGGTCAGATCCTATAATTGCTCTATTTTGATCAAGTCCTATATGTATTATCATACATCATTAGTAAGGGTAAGTAGGAAATGCCCAAATGATTTTCAAACTGATATTATCATACATCATTAGGAGGGATCCACTGTGATGTATGTGTTTTCTATCAATGTTGTCCAGCCATTTTTTCAGTTCATGTATGTGTTTCATGTCTCCAGTGTCCATCCATTTTTAAGGCATGAGCCTAAAAACGAAGCAGATCAAAGCTCAAGTGGACCACACCACGGGAAATAGCAGGGATAATGACACCCACCATTGAAAACTTCGATAAAGTTCTGTTTACGAGCCACACGCCAGTAGAGGGATAGAGAAAATACCTATACAACTGCAAGATGATCATGACGAGTAAATCCATCTGTCCGTTTCTTGAAAGCCTCACTATCATCGATCTCACCGCCTATCAAGCGACCCCTTTCTACCACCCTCTCTACCTTCTTTTCATGCTTTCGTACAGCATCTGCATGAGAGAAAGCGAAGCAACAGATGCTCAACAGATACTCCCTACAAATCCACATAGTTCTCTGTTTTTATCTCCTAATCAAAGAACTATACCAAAAAAGATCTCTGTAATTAAAAAATTAAAAAAAAAAATTAATATGCAAAAGATCTAAATCATCAAACAATGAAAAAATAGATTAAAAAAAATAAAAATCTCATGAAACAATTTTGACATCAAAATGCAACTCCAGAAACCCCCAAAATTCGTTGGATAACATGTGACTTAAGAAACCCTAGAAAACAGAATTGACTTTGATGAAACCATAGCGTTACAATGCAGGAGGAGGAGATCGAAAGGATCACATTCTCTCTTACCCTAAATCGATAAAACGAGGAACAAGAAATTAGAAGAAACCTTAAATCTGATGCGAGCGTGAGAATCGAACAGGTCTGCCATTGAAATTACATGAGCTCGTTGAGATCTGCAAATCTAAAGGGGAGCTCTCTCCTCTAGCATTTAAAGTGAGAGAGATAGGTTGTCGGTTTTGGGAGGATGGAATGGGGGGCGGAGAGAGAGAGAGAGAGAGAGAGAGAGAGAGAGAGAGAGAGAGAGAGAGAGAGAGAGAGAGAGAGAGAGAGAGAGAGAGAGAGAGAGGGAGGGAGGTAGGGTTTTCTTTTTTCTTTTTTAATAGACCTTCGTCAGTAGCGGGTTTCGGTTACCGTCTTCAAAGGTTACTCCAACCCGATAGAATAGATTTTCGATTTTCGGGATGCTCGCCGGTGGTGCATGTTGGCCACCAGCAAAAAAGTGTCGGTAATGCAGCAGTTTCTTGTAGTGACATCTTTTAAAAGGGACTTATGGTGGTTGGGCTGCGGGATTTAGCGACGGGTCCGGTCCGTCAATTAAGTAATACTTGAGAGACCATATCCGTGACCAAATTTTAGAACGATGCTGTTTTTATAGTCTACTATGTCTACTGACAGATAGGTTCAGTCAATTAATAGGAATGGATATAATCCATCACAATTTAACAACGGATCCCACCCGTCGTTTAACTTTTGCCTATATAGCAAACTGCAATGTACCAGGTCGGTCACTAATTGCTTTTTGCGATGGACAAGTCTGCAAATTAGCTGTTTTGGCATATATTCTTCAGACATGCATTGGTACAAGTAGCATGGTGAGATTTGAGATGTTTTAATACCAGGGCGAGACCCTTTTTTTGTGTTTTGTTCTAGCGGTGGCGTACGTAAAGCGCCACTAGCCTGGCACTCGACACCCAAGACCCAGGCCCACTTACAGGCCACCTGAAATGCCTAGGGTATCATTCTTGCTGAACCTTTGGTAGGTGTCTCCGACCAAGTACACGACCTTGCCAAAATTGTCCTACCCACTAATAAGGTGGGACGCACGGGATAGAAAATTAAAAAGAACTGCGATAAAGAACTTGTTTTAGCCGGCTATTTGTTTTGAAAACCAGTGGAATTGACGAGTGAACAGGCCTGATTTTGGCCAGGCCATCTATGAGGTGGGTTCCGTTGAATGAATGGCTTCAATATCTTTATACAATGGGGACTATATAGTAAATATCATAAGATCAAAAGTCCTGCCAAAATAAAGGCAACTAAATTGAATCAAATAAATAGATCGAACTCTCAAATAGGGCTGAAACTGGCACACATTTTGTATGCCGATGGAATACCATTTCAAAACTTGAAAGAAATGAGGGACTAAAACAAGCAGTGTTTTTTCTTTTCTTTTCTTTTTTTTCTTTTTTTTTTTTAGCAATCCAAACTGTCCACATTATGGACGCTCAACTTTTTTTTTTTTTTTTTTTTTTTTTGAGACAAATGATGCAGTGATTCGGGCGAACACGGGCTCACAAAAGGGGCCCGGTATCATGTGGCTATACAAAGGAAAACAAGGAAAAGAACTAATCTTTCCTAAGCGCGCCTATGCCAACTTTGTCAATGAAACAAAAGCCCCTAATCAGCCTAGGGAGATCGGCCTTTGTGTTGGCCCAAAAAGGATTCTGATTGGCCACTCCTAATCGAGCAAGAGCATCCGCCGGCCCATTGATTTCATGGGGGATGAGCGAAATGAGAAAGTTCCCTTTTTCTTTAAGAACTTTAATTCTCATTATCCATTAATCTCATTTCCAATGGAGGTGGGACAGCCCCTTGAACGCATCCACCACAAAAGAAGAGTCTGATTCAATAAGCACATCATGTAGCCCCTGTGAGATACACACTTGCATCGTATCGTGAAGAGCCAGGAGCTCGGCCCTATTATTAGAGGCCAAGCTGTAGCCCTGAAAGAAAGCAAAAAACCACATCACCATTGGCATTTCTGCAAATGCCACCTCCCCCCGACGGACCGGGGTTCCCTGAGGCAAATTCTCACTTATAAAACTATTTCAAAGCTTCAAATAATAACCATTTGATGAGCCACATCTTATGTATTAAATATCTGCTACACACACACACAGCTTCTGCAAGGGTCATTTAAAGTGAACCCATCATATGGGCCTCTAGTATGAAGTGATATGATCACCATTCTGCCTCTTTCCTTTTATTCAAGTATTTTTTTCCATTGTCATGGAAACATAAGACCATTTCAGCTATAGGCCATGGCGTGGGATGGCCCTTCTTTATGTATTTGTTATCTTGCTTATTACAAGCGATGGAAGAGTATAATACCATATAATCCCTACTGCCATATATCAGGTGGACCTTGACTGTGTCGCTCGTTCCTAGTTACGATTGCGTGGAATGCGGGAAGGGAGACACTACAACAAAAAAGAGTAACAACGGCACTTTAGGTGCCTCTTACACCGGCGCCCTGTAAAACAAGGCCCACGGATGTTTCACTGTGTGTGTGTGTGTGTGTGTGTGTGTGTGTGTGTGTGTGTGTGTGTGTGTGTGTGTGTGTGTGTGTGTGTGTGTGTGTGTGTGTGTGTGTGTGTGTGTGTGTGTGTGTGTATATATATATATATATATATATATATATATATATATATATATATAAACCTACGGTCATTTCGCTCCCGGACCCCGGGCCTCTCTCCATCTATTAAAAAAAAAAAAAAAAAAACCCTATAGTCATTTTGCTCCCAGACCCCGCGCCTCTCTCTCTCTCTCTCTCTCTCTCTCTCTCTCTCTCTCTCTCTCTCGCATCATCTCCAAATCTTGTGCCTCTCTCTCTCTCTCTCTTCCTCACTTGCATCATCTCCAGATCTGGTGCAGCCAGCAGCCCCTGCCCTTCATCTCTTCCCCAGCCAGGTACTCATTTCTCTCAAATAGATATTTAGATTTTTTTATTTTTAGATCGGTAAATCCACAGATTATTAGAGGATACAATATTGGAATTAGGGATTTCCTAAACTCTGTAATGGGAAAAGGATTAGGGCTTTCCTAAATAATCACTTTTATGGTTTATTGGTGATTTGGGATTTCCTAAACTCTGTAATGGGAAAAGGATTAGGGTTTTCCTAAACTCTGTAATGGGACCAATGATCTAGATGGCCTGGGTTGCTATAGATGTATGCCATCTATACAATGGATGTAGACATAGAATAGTCTTGCCATTCATCATTTGTTGTGAATGTTTAAGCTGTGTACAACATGTTTTTAATGAAACGTCTCAGGGGAAGAGCTATGAGACTTGGCATACATGTTCCTGAATCCAAACTTTTCAAATGAGGCCTATCATGGAGGGACAATTCAAAATTTATGCTGAGAGGCATGGTTTTGACCATCCGATTAATTAGTGGGCATCACACAGATGGTTAAAATGAAAAGTAAGCCAAAATTCAACTAAAAAATGTCCGCCAATCAAAGGTTAGGAGCATTCGGTTGATCTGATTTCAGGGCAATGTTCCTGTCTAAAGCCGGGCCAAAGATTGGGATGGTTTAATTTGAGGTACATGTGCCAATTCTTCCCCCAATTAACAAAGAGATCTTGGTGGGATTGCCACATATGAAACTGATGCTATGATCCTGTTTCTATCTGCCTCTGCATTTGTTTGGATTGTCACTCATGAGACTCTACAAGAGTATCCTTCTCTCTTTCTTAAAGAAGATGTAAACAGTCCATGTTTTTTTACCTAGCACCTGAAATACTTGGAACTCTGGGATTATCTTTGATAACCTGCTAGTTGCCTCTCACATGTTCTGTTAAATTTCATGACTTGGGGTTCTTCTCCTTCATCTGTTTAGGGCTAACGAGTAGTATTTTTGTAGTGTTGCACTCAAATTCAAGGAATCCAAACTCATATATCTGGCGTGCTTCCAATAAAGAAATGTCCAGATGGGTTTCATAGATTTGGTGGCCTGGTACTTGAGCATACAATGTGTCAGCTGTTGATAAAACAAGGAAAAGAACTAATCTTTCCTAAGCGCGCATATGCCGACTTTGTCAATGAAACAAAAGCACCTAATCAGCCTAGGGATATCGGCCTTTGTGTTGGCCCAAAAAGGATTCTGATTGGGCGCTCCTAATCGAGCAAGACCATCCGCCGGCCCATTGATTTCATGGGGGATGAGCGAAATGAGAAAGTTCCCTTTTTCTTTAAGAACTTTAATTCTCGTTATCCATTAATCCCATTTCCAATGGAGGTGGGACAGCCCCTCGAACGCATCCACCACAAAAGAAGAGTCTGATTCAATAAGCACATCATATTGTAGCCCCTGTGAGATACACACTTGCATCGCACCGTGAAGAGCCCAGAGCTCGGCCCTGTTATTAGAGGCCAGGCTGTAGCCCTGAAAGAAAGCAAAAAACCACATCACCATTGGCATTTCTGCAAATGCCACCTCCCCCGACGGACCGGGGTTCCCTGAGGCAACCCCATCAATGTTCACTTTTACCTTGCCCGGAGGGGGTCTGGACCACATTACCAACTGGCATGAAGAAGACTGACGAGAAGTGAGCGGGCAATCCATATGGTGGACGAGCGGGTGGCAAGCTGGGGAGCCCTGTAAAAGCTTTCCAAGCAGCCCTTCCAATTATCCTGCTGCTAGACGTTGTTATCCCATCGTACTTAGCTGCATTCCTCTCTTTCCAGATATCCCATACGATGAGGCACGGAATACTTCAAAGAGTTTTCACTAGAAAGTCGTTGTACACATCTCTTTTTTTCCCCCACTCGGCAATCTCATTCATTAAAATAGTGGGTCCCACAAACTTACACACTAGAACGCTCTCTCTCATTTACATATAAAGGGAAGACATATAGAATGCTCAGCCGGAGGATATGATATCATACTCAGGTTTCAATTATTATACAAGTGGAGCCCATGTCCTAGAAATCCACAATAGATCCTTGCCACAAAACTCACATCTATAGGAAAATCCCAGCCTTTCAATAGAAATGGCCCAAAATCCGTGGCTAGAATCTTCCAATCGAGAATATGTTTTGAGCATTAACCATCCACGATAGCCCCAAACAGACCAACGATCCTGATCGTTAAACCGTGGACCTCACTTGCAAAAAAAGAGAACACGAGTACAGTTTGCATTATATCCTAAGGTGGAGATTTTTACCAACAGCTCCCTCACATCAGAGCTAACATAAAGAACATTGGATGCTGCCTTTCAGCCTTTGCAGTCCAACGGTTACTTTAAAAATTAAAAATAAATAAATAAATAATAAAAAAGACCAGCTGTTTTTTTGCCTTTTCTTTTTATTGGCCATGGGCTGAGAGACCACTAAAAGCCCAAAAAGGGAAGAGATGGTATTATTGTATTGGGAAATTGAGACGTGAGATGTAGGTGGTCTTAGGAGACCAGTTCCTTGGGATAACATCTCTGGCAGAAAGAGTCCTTTGTGTGGACAATGTGGTTAGCTTCAGTGAAAAAGGTCCTTGTAGTGGCCCACCAATAATATACCAGCTTGCACCCCATAGATGCTTCATATCCAGCCATACAGTGGATCCATCCACTGCTTTTTTTTTATGTGCATGGATCCTATATCTCCATCCCCATCTTCAAACTCCACGAGAATGGACAGCCAGTATTCAGTGGACCCTTCGTTCACACGGAAGGCTACGTTCTTTCCCCGGTATTTGCATGGGGTCCGTATAGAGATGACCGAGATCTCGCCTCGGTTTCTGAGCGGGCTACCTTTACCGGCAATCGCCATCCATCCAAAAGCGGCTCCACTTAGATCGAAATGCGTACGACCGAACGCGCAATAACCACCTGGACACTCATCAGTAACAATAACGGTAACGGCTCTCCTGCTGCAGATGCTCCTGTCCAAGCACCTGACCTTGTAGCAGGCCCCGCAACCTTTTCCATCCTTGAATAGAACCGGCTAACGGCCCCCACCCTCGCTTTAAACGGTCGTACGTCCACCAGCGATCCGTACCCACATGCCCCACCGTCGCTGCCATCTCCGTTGGGGCTGCCGTAGCACGTGGCGGTGGCGTGAAGCCAATGTGGGTCAGACAGGGCGGAAATGAAGATGGCGGAGCAGAAGATGAAGAGGAGGAGAGCGGAGCTAGGGTGGTGGTCCGGCATGGTGTGGGTCAGATGGGTGGAGTGGAATCTCCACCGTTGGATTTTCGAGATTTGCAAGAAAGAGGGGCTGATGTTGCTGCCGACAGTGCTCGTCTCTCTCTCTTGTTGGAAACTCGAAGAGTTCTCTGTTCTTTCTTTTCTCCCCGCTGTACACATCTTTGCTGGATGGGAACTTGTATGCAGCCACCTTATGCCATGAACACAAATAATAAACTCCGTTGGTCAGTGATGCCCTAACAACCGAGAAAATTCTTACGTATAAAACTATTTCAAAGCTTCAAATAATAACCATCTGATGAGCCACATCTTATGTATTAAATATCTGCTACACACACACACAGCTTCTGCAAGGGTCATTTAAAGTGAACCCATCATATGGGCCTCTTGTATGAAGTGATATGATCACCATTCTGCCTCTTTCCTTTTATTCAAGTATTTTTCCATTGTCATGGAAACATAAGACCATTTCAGCTATAGGCCATGGCATGGGATGGCCCTTGTTTATGTATTTGTTCTCTTGTTTATTACAAGCGATGGAAGAGTATAATACCATATAATCCCTACTGCCATATATCAGGTGGACCTTGACTGTGTCGCTCGTTCTTAGTTATGATTGCGTGGAATGCAGGAAGGGAGGCACAACAACCAAAAAGAGTAACAGCGGCACTTTAGGTGCCTCTTACACCGGCGCCCTGTAAAACAGGGCCCACAGATGTTTCACTGTGTGTGTATATATATATATATAAACCTACGGTCATTTCGCTCCCGGACCTCAGGCCTCTCTCCATCTGTTAAAAAAAAAAAAAAAAAAACCTGTAGTCATTTTGCTCCCGGACCCCGCGCCTCTCTCTCCATCTGCCTCTCTCTCTCTCTCTCTCTTGCATCATCTCCAAATCTCGTGCCTCTCTCTCTCTCTCTCTTCCTCACTTGCATCATCTCCAGATCTGGTGCAGCCAGCAGCCCCTGCCCTTCATCTCTTCCCCAGCCACGTACTCATTTCTCTCAAATAGATATTTAGATTTTTTTATTTTTAGATCGGTAAATCCACAGATTATTAAAGGATACAATATTGGAATTAGGGATTTCCTAAACTCTGTAATGGGAAAAGGATTAGGGCTTTCCTAAATAATCACTTTTATGGTTTATTGGTGATTTGGGATTTCCTAAACTCTGTAATGGGAAAAGGATTAGGGTTTTCCTAAACTCTGTAATGGGACCAATGATCTAGATGGCCTGAGTTGCTATAGATGTATGCCATCTATACAATGGATGTAGACATAGAATAGTCTTGCCATTCATCATTTGTTGTGAATGTTTAAGGTGTGTACAACATTTTTTTGATGAAACGTCTCAGGGGAAGAGCTATGAGACTTGGCATACATGTTCCTGATTCCAAACTTTTCAAATGAGGCCTATCATGGAGGGACAATTCAAAATTTATGCTGAGAGGCATGGTTGTGACCATCCGATTAATTAGTGGGCATCACACAGATGGTTAAAATGAAAAGTAAGCCAAAATTCAACTAACAAATGTCCGCCAATCAAAGGTTAGGAGCATTCGGTTGATCTGATTTCAGGGCAATGTTCCTGTCTAAAGCCGGGCCAAAGATTGGGATGGTTTAATTTGAGGTACATGTGCCAATTCTTCCCCCAATTAACAAAGAGATCTTGGTGGGATTGCCACATATGAAACTGATGCTATGATCCTGTTTCTATCTGCCTCTGCATTTGTTTGGATTGTCACTCATGAGACTCTACAAGAGTATCCTTCTCTCTTTCTTAAAGAAGATGTAAACAGTCCATGTTTTTTTACCTAGCACCTGAAATACTTGGAACTCTGGGATTATCTTTGATAACCTGCTAGTTGCCTCTCACATGTTCTGTTAAATTTCATGACTTGGGGTTCTTCTCCTTCATCTGTTTAGGGCTAAGGAGTAGTATTTTTGTAGTGCTGCACTCAAATTCAAGGAATCCAAACTCATATATCTGGCGTGCTTCCAATAAAGAAATGCCCAGATGGGTTTCATGGATTTGGTGCCCTCGTACTTGAGCTTCATGGGCATATATCATTGTTTCAAATTCAAACTCTGAGAGGTTTGTTGTATCGATTCATTTTTTTTACAGCACGCATAAAATTCTGCCTTTACCATTGAGTTCAGTGTAAAACATTCCATAAGCGAAAGAAACATTTTTGTATGGTAGGATTCAAAGTGTGTATGGGTTTTTAAAGGTGATAATGAGTTAACAACTTCCTGTTGTAACTAATAAGCACTGTTTTGGTACATCCAATCTTGTGATTTGGTGAGCTGCTGTATACTAAGCATACAATGTGTCAGCTGTTGATAAAATTCGTTGTGATATTCTTACAGTTATTACTAGCTCTTGATGGTATTTTCTAGGTGACCAATCATAAAACTTTTGCCAATCTACCTTCTAAAAGCAAACCCAAATTGTTGGGAATGGAGTAAGGCCTTGTTTGGTAGATACCTAAAAATGAGTAGATCTCATTTTCATTCACAGTAATTATGTATTAGAGATCTTGATCTCTAATACATAATTACCGTCAAGTAAAATGAGATCAACTCATTTACTACCAAACAGGACCTGAGATGATGACAGCAATGTTGTTGGTTTGATTTTCTGATTTTTATTTTATTTTATTTTATTTTATTTTATTTTATTTTTGCTTCTACATATTCTGCCAGTGGACCTGTTCTAGTGTGATGTTTGTTGGTTGATGATTAGAAATACATGTAATCACAAGGTGATCCACTTGAAGATGATCAGAGTTTTTTTTTTTTTGTTTTTTGCTGGCACACGTGCCAAATCTACTCCATTTGTTAGATGCACTGGCCCAGTAGTTGGGTTGGTCTACTCATCTATGGTCTATGTCTGGATTATTCAATGCATCTTCTCTCCTTTGTACCCTTTAAATGTTTCAGAATATCTGTTAAAAGCATATCATTTGATTTTGAATTAGTATTTGGACTCTTGAATTAGTATTTGCCTATGATCATACAATCCACACTTTGAATGGGCCCCTCCATTTCGGCTTTCTAGTATAAACGGTTTATTTACTCAAGATTCTGGAGGTATTGTTCAATTCAAATGATCCTGTTTTATTTACTCAAGAACGATTCTTTACATGTTAACTGGAAGCCTATGAATGAATCGTTTAATATGTTTTTGATACAGGAACTGCCCACAATCTCGATCTGAACTTGAACCTAATAATGCAATCATGGATGCAGAAGTGCCTTTGCCCCATGAAAAGGTTGACCTTGTTCAGATTTTCTCTACATCTTTTGTGTATTGGTGATTCAGGTTACACTTTTCTAATGTTTTGGGCGCAGCACAACAACGATAATGTCAGTTTTGATTGCAATGGAGCCTTTGGACAGGAGGATCCGAATCACTTATACACATGACACTATCTCTATCAGCTCTAAACTATGCTTTCTATACTTCTCCACCCTTTTTGAGTAATGTAGTGTGGTTATATTTCCAAATAATAGAAATGGGTTTATCTATTAAGAAACGATCCCAACACATGAGAATGTGGCATACATCTCACCGGTCATCAAAATAGGTTGTTTCAATTAGCAAGTTGTTATCACATGCTTTGAAATGATCCCCTAACACATAATAGACTGGTGAAACTCCACTGAAAATCTGCTTTGGAAAGATTCCTAGTCAGAACTTTTGAAATGATCCCCTGACACATAATTGCTGACAGTGCATCCTTGTATATATTTTTATTTTTGTTATCAATTGTACCTTATAATTTTGTTATATGCTTGCACAGGTGATTATCCTACAAATGTTAATAAGCTCTGTTTTATAGTTCTGTTATTTGAATCACCATTTTCATTTTCTGTGAAAGTGATTAATGCTTATCTATTACATTTATTTCTCAGATTGGATTGGCAATGTCTCCATGGAGCAACAACTCCTTGTTTCTGGAATATAGTTTTGCCGCACAGGTTTATTTGATTTCAATTCCTACTATTTTGTCCAAACATCCAAGGTCAGGTCACTTAACGAGTGATACTTTTTTAGGTATGGAAGCTCACTGCTTGTGATTTTTGTGAGATAGCAAGAAATTCAGTTCATCAATCTGGATTTTCCCACGCAGCAAAGGTGTGAAATCTCAAAAAATGTTTACTTCTTTGCTTTCTTTTGATTGATTTTTAGTTTCTTTTAATCGTGTTCTTACTTTTTTGGTTGGAGAGCATTCTAATTATAGTATATCCACATCCAACATGACTGTTCATTTTCTAAAATCTTTTGCTTTTTTTTGGTTGGATTGATGGCTTTCTTCTATATTTCCCAAAAATGAAGGAATTGTTACTGATTTCCACTGTTTTACTACTAATAACCTCCATCCATTTCCTCAAAAACTTTTAAAATTTTAGTTAATTAAGTCTTCTTCCTTTTTTGTATGGACCTTACTAAGCCGAATTTGCAGTTAGTATGGGTTGCTAAACAAGAACTTTATAAATAATTTTTTTTTAAAAAAAAAAGTGGAAAATAATCCCATTTACTTGGAAACAAATTGTGACTGCAATCATTGTAATAATACGGGTATTGTTGTCTCCTGCTACCACACAAATTATTAATTCTAATGTTTTGTTTCTCAATTCAAGTGCTTCAAATGTGAGGAAATTGCTTCTTTAAATTTGAAGCATTTTCAATGTGGATTTATATCTTACATAATTTTTTTCTTGGACCAAGAGATTGTCAATATTTCTCTTTTATGCACAATTTAAGTTTGGAATTCATCTGCTGACCCATTCATATATGCTTGTTTAGGACATACGCATGTGGCTAAGGCACTGAAAGTACCGCTTCACATATTCTTTACTATGCCTTGGACGTAAGTCTTGTTGTTTGAGTAGAAATCCAATACTCTTAAAATGATCAAAGTCACCACCTTATCATTATATTTCACTTGCATTCTGCAAGTGCCTTTTCTATATGCCATATTGTTCATTTGTCACTGTCACATTTTAGAAAGCATGATAAAGCAAACAGAAACTACAGTTTTCTGCTTCAGATAATATTATATTCTTTTGCTTTGCACTTACAAGACTTTTCCATTCTAACCTGAGATGCATTTGAGGTCACAACAAGGACCATGGAACACCATCTGTCTTTGAATCTTAGGATATTGACAAAAAATCATCTAATGTTGGAATCCTAGATGTTAAATGTTCATTCAAGACTTGGAATTATTTCACCTTATTTGTATCAAAGGCTATAAATTTCTTCTAAATAGAGAGAAGCAAATTGTCTTCAAATTGCATCTCACATATTATCTATCTGGTTGATAGGATATTAAGCTAAGGTAACACACTATATTTGCATTGAGCGAAATGGTGAACTGAGCTCACTTGCTATTGTTAAAGTCCCTTGATATACATTGGCATATTATCTATATACTTTTTGATTTTTTTTTTACTTGTGCGCAGGATTTTAATCAATTGTGCCTAAATTTATGCCTACAAACTAGCACTTCAGCCTTTTGAAGCTACTCGCACTGGGAGTACCATATAGAGGATTTTTTTTAATTATTTAATACCATTTTCAATTTATTGTAATAAATATTGTATATACTTTTTTTTATTGTGAAGTAATATAGATTTTGTTTAATATTTAGTTTAAATTGTATTGCAACATTTTTTATGTTTCAAATATTTTTTAAAAAAATACAGGTTTTAATTGAATTATATATAATGAAAATAATAATAATAATAATGCTAGGTCTGTACAAGGACTTTTAGCGGCGCCTGTACAGATCTTTGTCGGCGCTTTTTCCATAGCTAAAAGTGTCTGGGAAGCCACCTTTTAGCGGCGCTTAGATAGACTTTAGCGGCAACGAGAGATACCGCCACAATGGCTTAGCGCCGCGAAAACTTTTACGCCGGCGTTTTTAGGGGGCTTTGGCCGCGGGTAAAAGTCCGTTGTCTTTTAGTGAGGGAAGATGCGTCGCCCATTCCCAGTAGGAGAGGGAGGACGGGAAGGTACTCTATTTCCCAATGCACATTGACGCAATGGAATCCTTGGGGAGAGAGACAGAGGGTTCAATGAAAGAGATAAGATATAAGGGTAAACTAACTACTCTTGCATCTATATAATGCCCATTCAAATGGTTTTTAGGACTCGCGTGAGTCGCAAGCGACTCATCCAAATCAACTCAGACCTGATCAGGTTCAACACCCAAGTCGCGGGGCCAGATAAGGTGAGTTGGTCCGATTCACAGTCGGACTTAGAATCCCGATTGCACTCAAGACCAAGTTAGTTAGTCCTTGTTCCCAGAGTGATTTATATTCACATTCAAACAACGCACACGGGGACATTTGAACCTTGCAAGGGCTGGGGGGCATGTGTGTGACACATGTTGCATGGCTTGGATTATCCCCACAAGGGATGGTGAGAGAACATGTGTGCCATCTATTGCATGGCTCGGATGATCCCCACGAGTGCCATTTTGGCATGTGTGGTCATGCCTATATGGAAAGGTGGGGTGTTCCTTTCAAGTTTCAATAGGGTGGCCCAGTTTTAATATCATCGGGTCCGACTGCATCAAAACATGAATATCGCCCTGATGTCTCATTCTATACATGTATGGCCATGTTCAGAGATTCCAGCCCTTAAAATGAAGGACATGAAAATCGATGGAAGATGACTTAAAGAGCAGGGCTGAAAGTCAGTTGGGTTGGGTCGGGTCGGGTTGGTGCTTAACTCTAGCCCAACCCAAGTTCCTATACCTCAACCCTAACCCAACCTCGGGTTGGGAATTCTCAACCCAAGCCCAACCCAAGGCGCTTCAGTCAGGTTGGTCGGGTGGATACATGCTAATATTTTCGTTATTACATTAGTTTATTATATCTCAATACACGTCTTATTTTTTGCATCTATGATTTTATTAATTATATATGTTGTTATATATCGTAAAGAACTTTATTTTTTTCTAAACAAACAAGTTAAAAATAGGATAACTACCTAAAAGGTTGTGTTGTGTCACACGCAATTTATTTGGGAGAGAGAAATCCGACATATCTTGTTAGCTTCAATCATCAGAAATTATGTGGACCAATGAGATCTGACGGCACTGGAATTTCCAGTGTTGTTTTATCGGGTTGGTGTTTGTATAGTCCGAGCCTAAGACCAAACCTGATATTACATCCTGCCTGAGCCCAACCCAATGTCGGGTCGGTCACAGGTCTCCCGGGTTGAACCCGCCCGGCTTTCACCCCTATTAAAGAGTCACCAATAGATGATTCTAACTATTGGCCCGTTCGATAAAAAAGAGCAGTTATTGAAAAGGAGAATTAGAAAGTAAAAATAAAACGCACACTATCACATTAACGGTCCAAACAATCAGAGATTGGATCTGAAAGAATGGAGTCATTGTTGTCGATCGCCAATAATCATGTCCACGATCTTGACCAACAATTTGTCCAGCCAGGCCCGATAGTACTCCAGCCCAAGCCCTGCCCATTGACAACCCTATCCAAGGTGGTTTTGACTATCTGGATCTGCTATCCCAAAAATAAATTCCGGCAACAGGTGTGTCATAGATTTGATATGTAATCTCTGGCCCACCTGAAGATTGGACTGATCGATGTGATTCTTGGGTTAGAGATCATGTGCAGCCCACTTTTGATTTCACATACACTTTCAAAAGTCACCTACTGTGATGATTCTAACCATGCGATCAATTGATAGGAAATAGATGTACTATATATTTACTACATAGAAAATATTATCCGTTAACTTGTACTGTCCATCACGTGGGGAAGCTCACTTTCAATTGCTGATTCCTCATAAAAATCACTTTTGATGGCGTGATCTTCAACTATCCTATAAATGAGTGGAGATGTTGGCAATTAAAGGTAGGCCCCACATCATAATTTGCACACCGCTCTCAAGCAAATGGCCAAGGGGGAATATTGGGAAGGTGTACGTTTACCTTGAAGAGGAGGATAGAAGCATGTGGTCCTTGATTCTACTACGTGAGACCATGATCCTAGCAATATCACAACAAGGGTGAAGATGCATGCTAGCAAATCCCCATGAGATCGCTTCTCCGTCTTCTATTGGTTTTCCTTCTTCCTCTACTTGTTCTTCTTTTTCTATCATCTTATTTCACTTCTTGCCCATCCACGTCATATAAATAAAGTGGGGCATGATCTCACATTCCCACCGAGCATCCAACGACGCTCTTGCGTGAGGTGGACTGCCATTTATACAGTGAGGAGGTTTGCTTGGATAAGGGACTTTGAATGTGGGGCAAAAAACAAAGGGGCTCTTTGGCACTGGAAAAATGCAGGCCGATAATGTAAGACCCGTATCTTGGTCCGTACCTTTTCGTACACTTCCGCGGTCTTACCAGTCGAATTCCAGCGACTTTCGACCCTTAACCAGTATCGACGCGCGACCCTGATTCATGTGCCGACAACCCGAGTCGACTCAACCCGAGACCAATACCATAGCGACCGCACCGTTGCCGCGGTTCCAATACCGCGACTCGCACGCCGAGGCGATACCCTGGTCAAGAGTTATGGGCCAACGTTCGGTGAGAGAAAACGCCGCGCGTTGCGAAACTCAAGGGAATCTCAACGATGTGTCACATCAATCACATCAATCCCATCAATCAATCACCCATCAACCCATCACATGTCAAGTACACATCACTCTCACCCATTTTCTCAAGCAACCACAAAAGTCTTCACATCCCATACCTCTCTTACACAAAAAGCCACAAAGTCTTCACATCTCATACCTCTCTTACACAAAAAGCCTCAAAAGTCAAGCTTTTCTTACACAACCATCACTCACCCATCCATCCATCACTCTCTCTCTCCCTTTACATCACTCTCTCTCTTTCTCTCTTTCTCATTTTGCAAAACCCCAAGCTAAGGAGCTCCATACGTATGAAAATTTGCAAGAGCTCCTAAGCTCGAAGTGGCCCACCTTCCTACCCCAAAATCTCCCATCTCAACCCTCCATTCTTCATCTTAACCATTGAAGTTGAAGCTAAGGTGCCAAGGGACCCCTAGGAGCAAGAAGATCGGACGGTGGGTGCCTTTATAGGGTAGATTTATTTGTTTTTATAGTGGACCAAGTGAGGCCCACCGATCAATGGTGAGGATCTCACTTGGGACCCTAATACGTGGCTGATGGACCACTTGGATCATCATGATCATTCCATGATGGGGCCATTCTCCATAGACCCCATCATGATGTTTATTTTCTTTAAAAAGGTCATCTAGACCATCCATATTGGTGGGGAAAGGATCTCCACTGTTGATCTTTAGTTTTGATGGTCATATGTGCAAAATGACCCATTTGATGTATGATTTCATGTATGGGAGGGCCCATAATGACGGGGTCCCTCCATCACAAGCCGTGTCCCACTCTCCATCTCTCTCTCTCTCTCCCTCTCTCTCTTATTTTATTTTATTTTATTTGATTTTTATTGCAATAGGATGGTGTGGCCCGCTTGAATGGATCCCACTTTGAGATATTTGATTTTATTCAAGTGGGGCCCACCTTGGCCGTTGCTCCCATGCCACCCATTGATGGGGGGCCCACTTCATCAGGGCCCACCATTGTCAAAAAAAAAAAAAAAAAAATATATATATATATATATATATATATATATATATATATATATATATATATATATATATATATATATATATATATATATATATATATATATATTTTATAATACACCGTCCAGCGTCTGGGACGCTGGACGTTTTTAAGGAAAGAAGAAAAAGTAAGAATGAAAGGGGGGCTTTTTGGTGGCCCACTTGCACAGGCCCCACCTTGATGTATGAGTGTGATCCAAGCCGTCCACCCTCTTTCCCATAACATTTTAGGCGTTGAGCCAAGGAATGGGTTCAATCCGATGATCAGGCAGGCCATACCAGAGAAAATGATGCTTTTACCCTTCTAAGGCTTTTAGGGCCCATTTAGTCGTTTCTACAGGCCAATTAAATGTCAACCCTTGAATTTTCACGGCATGTTTGGGCCCTAGAATTCATTGGGCGGAGTGGATTATCTATGTGTGGGCCCCACATAAAAGTTATAAAAAAAAAAAAAAAAAAAAAAAAAAAAGAAGAAGAAGAAGAAAAGGTGGCAACGCTGCTGCCTCAGACGGTGGCAGCAGCGCTGCCTGCGTGAGGATGCGGACGGACGCAGGGGGGCCCACGGCCCTGCATGTGGGCCCCACCATGATGTTTATTTGAACTCTAACCCGTTCATGAGGTGGGCCACCTTCTCAGGTGACCCCCCTCCAAAAATGAAGCAGATCCAAAACTCAGGTGGCCCACACCACGTGAAATAGTGAAAATTGAATTCTATCGTTGAAAAGCTTTTGGAGCCCACAGAAGTATTGGATCAAGCTCAAATTCATGTTTTCCCTTCATTCAGGTCCGAGTGACCTTATGAATGGGTCGGATGTCGTCTAAACATTACGGGGTGGGCCCCACATGGGACCCACAGTGATGTATGGGTTTGTTCCCACCGTCGGCGTGACGGTGGGGCCCTTATGACGTGTGTGCAGCGTGTGTTCATGCGTGTGTGTTGAATGTGTGTGCAACGTGTGTACAGTGTGTGTGTAGCATGTGTGTGCGGCATGTGTGTTTATATATATGTATATATTTATATTATAAATGATATAGTATACTATATATATATATACATATATATAAATATTATGTAGTTTAGATATATATATTATATAGTATACTTTACAAAATGGCGGGCCCTCATGTAGACCCCGCCATGATGTAGGTGGTGCATCCGGACCCTTCATCCTCTTGAAATGATCATTTTAAGCCTATGGGTTAGGCCCATTTGAGTTTCAAAAGGGCTATAGGCTAGACCCATTTGGTTTATGAAATGCTTATGGGCTAGGCCCATTGGATTCATTTAAGGCCTAAAAACTTAGGCCCATTTGATGTGTTGCAAGTCCATGGGACTAGGCCCATTTGATGTACTTCAAGGCCCATGTAATTAGACCCTTTTGTTGAAATTTTAAAGCCCATGGAAGTAGGACATTTGATATATTGTAAGGCCCATGGGATTAAACCCATTTGATTTGTAAAATGCCTATGGGCTAGGCCCATTTGATTCATATAAGGCCTATGGACTTAAGCCCATTTGATGTGTTGCAAGTCCATGGGACTAGACCCATTTGATGTGCTTCAAGGCCTAGGGGTTTAGGTCCATTGAACTCATGATTAGGTCTATGGGTTGAGGCCCACTTGATCTACATGTGGGGCCCAATTGTTGTAGTCCATTTGTTGCATATGAAACCTATGAGTTTAAGCCCATTTGATAAAATCTAAGGCCCACGGGTTTTGACCCATTACAATGCACATAAGACCCATTGGTGTGGCCCATTTACGTGGCTCATCTGATGAATAAAAAGGGCCATAAGATATGGTCCATTTAATATATATGTAGGGCCCAATGGGATGAGCTTACGGTCCATTGCAATGTGTAATTCCCATAGTCTATCTAGCGCTGTTTACAAAGATTGTGCCTGGGAAGCAATGTTGGTTTGACGTCCACATTGCGAGTGTAATGTTGGTTAAATGTCCACATTACGACTCTCCTTAGGGCCCATTACTGGGCCGTACTTATCATATATAGGCCATCCAGGCCCATCAGCGTTGTAAGAATGGTTCATCACTCATGTACATGTTTAGTATAGTTCATGACTCATGATCATACGCATCATATGCATGCTTGACATGAGGATTGACTGATCATAGCATATGCCTTCGGGCAGTTTGTTTATGGGCTCTCGGTTAGGCGGTGTTGCCCTACATGAGCGCACGATATGCGCAGGATTGGTTGCATGACTGGATAGCGTGATTCATGCATTCCGCATTTGTGTGACATGGTTATTGTATGCCCTAGCGACATCAGGGCCATAGCCTCCACAGTCACATCGTGGTTGGCAGGATTGGATACCGGAAATCATGTTCTACATGGGGTACTATAGATATCCCTGGGTGAAAGTTCCTAAACCCTTAAGGTACTAAGAGGTTGCTCCAACGTCTAGACCGAGTGGGTAGATGAGGACTGAATGCCGAATACCAGTTGGCTGTGCTCTCCACTGTGTCGTGGTCGGTTGGAAGGGGGTGCGGCCTTACCCGCCCAAGCGTAGGGGGCAATACTAGGCTAAGTTTGACCAGCTCGAGGAATGGGTCCGCTATCGACGAGTCGCTCTCGATATTGGCAGACGGATAGTGTGGTCTCTTCCACTTACCTTATTGCGCGCGATGTGGCGGCAATCTGGTTTAGAGTGTACTAGACCCCGGTGATATTCCATACTTTGAGCTATATTGATGTTTGGACATAGATGAGGATCTGTATGCTTGAGTTGCATTATACATTGCATGGCCTTAGGATGGCCGATACCATTCATGTCTTGCATCGCATAAGCCTTGGTACGGCTCATGATATTATGGTTTCATCCGCATATTCCGCATTACCCTGACATTGTATGTTCATATTCTACCTTGTGCACACACTTTCACCACCCTCTGAGCTTTCTGTAAGCTTATGAACGACCGTTGCGTGCAGGTGACGTTGGATCGCAGCAGCGCTGAGGCAGGAGCACGTTGCTGACCATTTTGGAATTTTTTTGTACTTTACCATTGTATTTTCCTTTATGCTCATTGTACTTGTAAAGTTTTTGATCATAGTGGAAATGTAATGGAGTGCTTGGTTGTTGTTTGTGGATTATGCCTTTGGTTATGCTTATTACGAATCAAACTGAAATTGAAAATTCTCCTCGTAGCATCCCAGGATCGGAACTGGCGAATGGGAGCTAGGAGCCGAGAATGGAGTTCTACGGAGGCTGTCGGCGCCGGATTCGGCGATCGAAAATTTTGTGAGCCCAGTTTCCGAGTTTGGGGCGTGACAGATACACTCTGGAACGTTGTGATTGAAGCAGATTTTATTTTTTCTGTTAAGGGAGGTATTTAGTATATGGGCTAATATGATAGGCAACATCCCAAGCTTTTAATGGGATCGTGCCCGAATGTAGTCTTCTTACAAGTTTGTTAATAAAAATATTTATAAAAAAAATAAAATTGTGGGCCATCTTCCAACGATCCAAACCCATAATTTATACAATGAATCTCACATGGTATGGTGGAAATTCAACAAATAGAAGTATTTAATGGATTAAACATGATTCGATTCAATTCCTCAATCAGTCAACTCAAAGACTCAGTGGAGTATTCACTTGACTTGAATTATTGTATATAAAATAATGACTAATATTTAGAAGGAAAGTGTCCCGATACATATTAGTGTATAACATCTACTCCATCCATCATGTTGGTCACCACATATTCACCGTTGATCCCAACAATATGGCTGATACATGACATAGGTGGGCTAAGGGAACAGTATGAAAATTTATGCCTAGCTAAAACCTCTAAATTCATGTGGTGTAGCCCACCTTTGTTTTGGAACGGCCTGATTTTTGGCGTGTCCCGTCATCTAAGCAACACCAAATCTTGGGTTGGATTGCATATGCACAACGTGGTGGACCGCACAAAATGTCTGAAAGGTGTTATTGGTAGGTATCCTTTTGAGCAACACTGCTTATGGGACCACGTAAACCACCCAAACCCACAAGGGAAGCTACCCTCCCACCATCTCTCATCTACACCAACAGCCACTCTCCCCGTCTCTCATCTTCACTGACAATTTACACCAACTTGTGTGTGCGTGTGTATAAAGAGACCACATTGTGCATTTCATATCCATGGACCGGAATTAGTAACTATTGAAGTCAATTTAAAAGCATGAAGAATGCAAAGAAAATTCCAGACAAATTAACAAAATTTGGGCTGGGCTTATGAAGACAGCAATACACATGACCAACCGGCTACCTGAAGAAAAATTAGAGTTCGACTCACCTTATCGGATGCTTTGGAATATCAAACCCACCGTAAGTCACTTTTAAAGTTTTTGTTCATATGTTATGTACTTATGCCTAAACAACTTCGTGGTAAGTTCGAGAAGAAAGCTCTTTGATACATATTTGTTAGAGATGACATTGAATCCAAGGAATTGAAGTATATGTGATCCCACCAATCGATGTTATACATCTGGAAACATCATGGCATCATCTTGGTAACCACCAAATTAATACTGTAATGCTACCAAGTTTCTAAGACATGGAATAACAAAAAATTGAAAATAGAAGAGCTCAAAAAGAAAGATAAATAGCTATATAAATAATTAAGATCATCCTGGTAAAAAGATCCTGCCTCAATACAATATAACACCTAGGAGTGTACACGAACCGAGCTAGCTTGGTTAGCTCGACTCGACTCGAGTCCAAAAAGCTTGATTCAACTCAGTTCGAAGCTGAGTTTGAGCCAAGTCGAGCTGATTTTTTGAGCTTGAAAATGAGTTTGAGCCGAGTTCGAGCAGGCCCTAGCTCGACTCCACTTAGATCAAATCCAGTTTGAATCGAACCAATTTGGTGACTCGGTTACTTTGCATTGATGTTGCTCACCAACTATTTGATTAAATGACTCAACGAAATGTGGCTAGTGGCAAGGAAGATTTGGATGGTGGCAAGGAAGGTTTGGCCGGTGGTAAGCAAGGTATGTACATTAAACAAATACCCTCTCTCTCTCTCTCTCTCTCTCTCTCTCTCTCTCTCTCTCTCTCTCAAATGTTTTTATGTTACTTAGAAGGTGTTTGATAAAACACCTGTAAAACCATTGCCTCTATTTGTAAAACAGTGGGTTTTTAAAGTTGCAGTTCAGGTGTTTGTGGAAATGCCTCAATGGCGAACTCGGCTTAATCTTGGCTCAAACTCGGCCCGAGCTAGCCCAAGCTGCTGACCGAACTGAGCTGAGCTGGCTAATCAAGCTCGAGGACTGAGCCGAGCCGAGTTTGAGCTAAGGTCAGCCAGTGTTCGAGCTGAGTCGAGCTGAGGCCAGCTCGACTCAATGCACACCCCTATCTCTTATGGTAGAATCAAGAAGCACATTGATGCAGACATCAGTGGACCCTTTAGATTGTACTAGAAGAGGAGACGTTGCCAATAGAGTATTAGAGTGGAGGAATTTATGTGAATGGATGTTGAGTCCATCGGACTCATTTTCTAATGCGCTACAAGTGCAGGAGCGACACAAGCGCACCCTGACCATTGGTGAAACTACGTGTCTTTTCAAAGAGTTCATTAGTGCGTGTTGTGATGGGTAGTGACTCCGTTGTTTCTAACACATCCCAATCCCCAGGTATAAGTGAGTAATGGGCTGATTTTTGGCCCACGGACTAGTTGAATTGTTGCAAGTACACCTCCTCCATTAGAAAGGTTGGAGGAATCTGTCGCAAATGACAACAAAGAGTTCATTAGTGCGTGTTGTGATGGGTAGTGACTCCTTTGTTTCTAACACATCCCAATCCCCAGGTATAAGTGAGTAATGGGCTGATTTTTGGCCCACGGACTAGTTGAATTGTTGCAAGTACACCTCCTCCATTAGAAAGGTTGGAGGAATCTGTAGCAAATGACGACAACACCTCCATCTAAGGAGTTTGTTTTGCCTGCATGTGCGACCCATGCCATATATAAATGGTATCCAACTGGTCCAACTGTATCATTTCACCTCAAACAGTGGATGCCTAAAAAATTAGGCTGATCCAATCATCGAGTGGGCCACATCAAATAAAAAAAATGGACAACCACCAAATTAAACTCCTGTTGTGAGTATTCCATCCAAGCCAACCTGTGCATTAAGTGAGTCCCACCATGTTGGTTAGATGCTCTAAAAACAGGCTTATCTAATAATTATGTTGGTCAAATCACATACCTTCCTAATCAGGTTGAATGCCATGAACACCAACGCTGGGTCAAATGCTGCCATTGTAAGATAAGCTTATTTATACAAGGACATGATCTTCAATATAATGATTAATTTGGGCATTCGGAAGTCAGATGTACCTCATCTTTTATATATAATACACCGATTTTTCCCACGCTATATTAATAAAATATATTGCACTTTTAAAGTACCAAGGGCTTTTTTTTTTTTTTCACCGAGAGCTTTTCTCGTTGCAATACATTGTAAGTGGTGTGATTCAACCTTTTCAAAATTAGAAAGAAAACGCCCTCATCACCCACGTTCTAAATAGCATTCCCATTCACACGTTGGCAGCAACGGAGGTTCCTTTTGGTGTCCTTGCTCAACTAAAAAAAATGTTTGCAGAATTCTTCTGGGGCTTCGCTGGGCCGAAAAAGAAATTCATTGGCGAAGCTGGAAAAGTCCCCTTCTCCCCAAATCAGAAGGTGGCCTGGGCCTGCGGTCGCTAAAATTGGTGATGTACACCTCCCGCCTAAAGCTAACTTGGACGGTTATGTTCCGAGAAGATAAGAGTTGCTGATGTAAGTTCGTTAGAATGAAGTATGCTCCAGATTTTCAGGAGGGGCACATCGAACCGCCAGTTACTGCTCTACATCCTCTAATGTCATGCCGATATGGAAAAGAATCAGGGCTGCCTTCCCCCTGCTGAGGAGTAAATCCAGATGCATGGCTGATTGGGTGTGGCTCAATGAATTTCTGGACGGAAGATTGGATGGGGCTCGGGCTCTTGTGGGACCTGTGCCTGCACTTGCAGGAACCGATCGCTGCCTCTGTCCGGGATTGGATTGGTCCCTCAGGCTGGCTCGACCAATCCAAAGCCTTGTGTGTCCCCCCTCAGGCGGTGGTTGATCACATCTCAGCAAAAGGGTTTTGTACGTCGGATAGCGTCTATAGATGCATCTGGATTACAATGGGTGGCGAACTCACGGCTGCCTCGGCCTGGTAATGCATCAGATCCTTAGCTCCTAAGCCCACCTGGGCCAGCTGGGTGTGGTATCCCAAACTCCCTCCTAAACTTTCCCTCTTCACCTGGAAGATCTTCCAAGATGCAGTCCCTCTGGATGCCAATATTCAAGCTAAAGGGATCAATCCGGCCTCGATGTACTCCCCCCCCCCCCCCCCCCCCCCCCCCCCCTTCAAGACTGTGAATCGATGACCCACCTCTTTGCTACTAGCTCCCTTGCCAGCCAAGTGTGGGAGCGCTTTCGTTGGGATTGCGAGATCCCCCACCCCGTTCCTCACTCACCTTCGGCCAGGGTGATCCTTTGGTGGAACGCTTCTACGCCATCGACCTCTCCCCTCAAAGGTCTGACTCCCATCTTCATCTTCTGGGAATTATGGCAAGCTAGAAACTCCAACCGCTTCGAGAACACATCTATCGAGATAGCCACTATTATCTCTCGTATCCTCCATTGGGTGCAGCGTCTCAGCCCTTTATTACCTGCTCCTCACATCGGTAACTTTCATGACCAATGGCTGGAACGTTCTGACTCCTCAATTGAGACAATCGAAGATTTCCATCATTAAATGGTGCAGCCCCCTCTGGGTTGGATCAAGCTAAATGTGGATGGGTCAGCTCAGGGCAATCCGGGGCCCTCGGGAGGTGGTAGTGTTGGGAGAGATGAGTCTGGGAATTTCCTCTTTGGTTGTGCCCACGGTTACGGGAACGGCTCTAATAATAGGGCGGAATCGAGAGCTGTTTTGGATGCACTCACGTTGGCACATCAGTTAGGGTTCTCTAATATTTTACTGGCTAGCGACTCCATGATTGTGGTGAAAGCTCTTGCAAACTTTGTTACTCTCTTCTGGCCAATGTGGTACTGGAAGGCTATAGTCTCCCATCTCGCTCACGCCCTTCATCTCAAAATTATTCATACTCCTAGGGAAGCCAACTCCATGGCGGATGGCCTGGCCCATCTGTGCAGCGCGGCCTAGTCTAACACAATCTTCACAAGTAGAGTTGATCTTCCTCGCCACATCAAGGGCCTCTTGTTCTTGGACAAAGTAGGTCTTGGCACGCTGCATCATTCCTAGCTCTCCCTTTCCCCCTTGTTTGTTTTCTGCTCACATGATAGGAGGGCCTTCCCCTTTTTTGTTCTTGGCCCTCCCAAAATTGAACAGCCGGTTCCAGCCGTTGATCAATGAATTTTCCTTTGAGGAAAAAAAAAAAAAAAGACCTTTTCAAAATTAGAAAGAAAAAAAATCATATTGTAGATATTGAAAGCAAAATTTTCATGACCACTAATGTGGCCTTTAAAAAAAAAAAATACACAAAACAAAACAAAATAAAACAAAACATAACCTAACATATGCACTTATCAAATGTGAGGCCTGCTGTGAAAAGTAATGATTCCCTTGCTAAAAGTGATTATTTTGCCCTTTTTACTACGAGAACAACATCTGACATATGCTGATGGCGCTTTCTCTTTAGGCCACTTCTAATTTACAAGGACTCCTTAACCAAATTTTGGAGGCGATTCACACAGCAAATACCATCAATCTAAAATCTGGCAAGCGAGCTCCACAAGTGTCAGACAATCGCATCATCTCATCCGTCTCTCGCTGGCTAAGAGAAGTTGGTTCAGCTATCCCAGGTCTTGATAGGAACGCTTTGGCTAAGAGCATCATTCTCCAGTGTCTGAAGATAGACACATCCTTTTTGCTCCCTGTAGGTAAACCTCTTATTGTCAGATGGTCTAAACCTCCCCAAGCCTAGCTGAAACTAAATACTGATGGTTCTTCAAGAGGTAATCCAGGCGAGAGCGGAGGAGGAGTTTGCAGGATGATATTCGTCTTCCACAAATACTATGGGACCACCTTGAACATGTATTGGCTCAGGCTGTTCTAGATGGAATAAACATTTGCTCCTCTCTCTTTAACCAACTTCATTGTTGAAATTGATTCGAAACTCATTGCAGATTCAGCAAATGACCCGCTAGGCCCTTACCCTAGGAAAATTTCGTACATGATGGGTACCATTGAGCACAGATGGCGATCCGTGAACCTTATCTTCAACCATATATTCCGGGAGGGGAACTCGGTCGTTAACGCATTGGCTTAGATGGCCAGCGAGGGTCGCCTGGATCACATATTCAGTAATCGTTCAAATCTGCCGACGAAGGTTAGAGGTGCTCTAGTGTTAGATAATGTTGGCTTAGGACTCCTTTATAGTCTTTTTTTGGGCTCTTCGCCTAGCCTAGCGGGTGTTTATATGATAGGTGTGATCCATTTTTTTGTTGGGACCAACCCGAATGGATATAAATTCTCATGATTGAATTGAATTCACGTGGCAGGAGTCCACTTAAAATAATAATAATAATAATAATAATAAGAAAAAAAAAAAAAAAAAAAGCGAGCTCCACAAGTGAGCTGCACATGCAAACAAAATCTGAACCATGAGAAATCTCTTAAATGCTCATGTATTCTTAAGGATGATATTCAATCATGGATTACATTCCACATCTATCTCATGTATTCTTAAGGATGATATTCAATCATGGATTACATTCCACATCTATCTGCAACCATGAGAGAGAGAGCATTCCACATCTATCTGCAACCATGAGAGAGAGAGAGAGAGGATTCTATGGTTGCTTAGAACATAAGGTTTGGTGGGCCATACGGAGGTTTTGCAGGAGTAACAGGGTCCGATTCTGGTGGAATTTGTCGACGCGGAGGATTTTTCAGAGGAGAAGGAGGAACCATTGGACTCCTACCACCCAAGAGCTGCCTTCCAAGACCTTGCACCACAAAACCCAGTTTTCAAAATGTCTGGAAAAAAAAAAAAAAAAAAAGTCCAAATGCACTAGTACTATACTTTCTAGGCATAGCATCTGCAATGCACCTGGAAAGAGAGAGATGGTTCACATAGCTGGCATCAATGTACGTTTGTGCAGACGTATTTCATTTATGAGAAGTAAGACCAACAGATGGTTATCTCTAAAATCACACTTAATTGATGGCCGTCCAATGGATTGTAAAAAATAGCAAGTGGTACTACTTCCAAGGGCAAAACAGATGGCTACCATCATCTTTTCCGTTTTAGTTTTTGTTTAAGATGCACCCACAATTGGGCTGGGTAACCTATCCGACCCGACGACCCCAACCCTTTATTTTTTTTCCGACGGGCAGGCCAAGTACCCATTGAACCTTGGCTTGGGCAACATATTATTGAAGAATGCGAGAGACGTTCAATACCTTCCATCAAGGTAGTGTGTTGCAGACCCATCTCGGAATCTTTCAGGTGTAGCCAATCACATGAGGCTGGCACGTAATGTCGCAGATTGCACCACACTCTCATACGGCGGGTCGTGCAATGCGATCGGGACGAAGGGAAATGTTTTTTTTTTTTTGAGAAAATTTCATTCATTGATGGTAACTAAGTTACATGAGATGCCTTTGGGCCCCATCAGGACAAAAAGGGCGGACAGGAGCCTATTGTAAAGAGAGAAAACAATCCTGTACACATGGAGGCCCTGGAATTGAAGTAGAAAATTACAAGCTGGGCAATACTAACTTGTCGCATTCCTGACAGGGTCTGAGTGGACCGCGCCTAGGCCCACTTTATCTAGAAAAAGACAACCCCTGACATAAGGGGGAAGCAGGGAAAGTTGCCCGAGAATGAGGACAGCTGAGAAGTACTGCCCGGGGGGGCATGGACGACCCCAACCCTGCTTTCGGCCGATTTTGTACCTACTATCTTGGTCCATGGCCGGGCTTAAGCTTCCATCCATGATCCAATTAATAGTTTTAGGGTTGGGATTGGATTCAACTCAATTTGGCCCAACTCGGCTGGCCTAGCCCAGCTTGACACAACTTTATATGTACATAGAGTGCATCCTACAAATATTCCATTCCAATCCTTGATTGAGTATCCCATTCCAATCTTACAGGTTATAATATTGGTTGAGGGTGAATTCATCATAAAAATATTATTGCCTGGCATAGAATGGCTGAGATTTTATCGAAGCCCTCGATAACAAGGATAGTATGAACTCACTTTCTTTCACTTATTTTAATGCATCACTTATTTCAATGCATGTAGTTTGTACTGACATTTTTCGTGTATAACCCCCGGGTCCATTAATGGCCTGGGGGCTGCCTAATGACCATGTAACATCAACTTTATATATTTGTTGCATAGGCTCATACTTACGTATTAGCCAAGAAATTATGTATACGAGGGACTTGAGTGAGCCACAACCAGAGAAACGATGAGATGGTGCCCCCCTCCCTCAATCCATTACAGGCTTATCTCACATTTGAAAAATGGTTGTATGGTTGCATAGGCATATCGAAGAAAAATGGTTCATTGGATTCATGCCCATGGCTTCATGGTAGACAAAATGCTTTATAACATCGAGGTGGATCCATGCCCTGTAGTGACTAGAAGAGCCTCCTACAAACAATCTTATTAATTTATTTTGCATGCTAGGGAGTGGATTATTTTGGATCATCCCATCATCATTGTTTTCTCGAGTTTGGGTCATCCATTCTTTAGCCTTTTTTCAAGGCAGCCAATTAAGAGTGGGTTGAGCCACCAAATTGGAAATCTGAAATTAATGAAATGAATTGTCCCCTTTGCCTAACATGCATGTGCATGGGAAGCATCATGCAAAGGGGATTTCTTAGAAAAAGGGAATATTCGAGTTTTAATATATATATATATATATATATATATATATATATATATATATATATATATATATATATATATAAAAGAGAGAGAGAGAGAGAGAGGAATGCTCACCTGTGCACCTTCTTACATGAACACACATGCGCACACCCCACGGCCCACTAGAGTTTTGGATCAGGCTTAAATTTGTGCCCATAGAGTTTCAAGGGGTGTCGCATCACATCGACCATTTAGATTATGTGTGGGTGTTGCATCACGTCAACCGTTTAGATCAGTGTGCATGGGTACTCATGTAAGAAGGTGCGTAGGTGAGCATTCCGCCGACCATTTAGATTATGTGCCCATGACATGTGTGCAACGGTGTGGATGGGTACTCATGTAAGAAGGTGCGTAGGTGAGCATTCCTCTCTCTCTCTCTCTCTCTCTCTCTCTCTCTCTCATGGGAACTTTCCACGAGGTCGAGCTGTATGGACTCTACTGTGATGTGTGTCGAACATCTACCCCATCAGCCATACACACCATTCCATGGTGGGCAACGGGCTTAAAAAACAAGTCAATCCATGAATTGAGTGGGCCACACCACATCAATAGTTGAGAGGAATTACCCTCCATTAAAACATTCATAATCATTAATTAGGCCCACTAAAATGTGGTTCACAAATCCAGCCCATCCATTGTGTGTCCTACTTGGACGAGGGGTCAAACCAAGTTTCAACCGAATCAAAAACTCAAATAGGATCCACTAAATGCTTTTATATGTTTTAGGCATGCATTCACATAGTTTTAGATGGTATGACCCACCTGAATTCCATCTGCAGTTGATTTTAGGATATCCATAACCTTAAGGGGACCCCACACAGCTAGACCTCATGGGAAGTTCCCATGAGGTCTTGTGTGTGTGTGTGTTTCTACGCAGTCGAGCTCATAGGAAGTTCTCATGAGGTTGAGCTGTGTGGGCCCCACCATGATGTGTTGAACATCAACAACATGCATTTTATGGGTCCCCTTTAAATTATAGGATATCCCAAAAATCAGTCGGGAACCCAGGTGGGTCATACCATCTAAAATCATGTAAAGACATGTCTAAAATATATAAAAGCACCTGGTGGGGCCCACCTAAAATTTGGATGCATCTGAAACTTGGTATGACCCCTCATCCAAGTGGGACACGCATAATGGATGGGCTGGATTTGTGAACTACACCTCGGTGGGCCCAACAAATGATTATGAATGTTTTAATGGGAGGGTAACCCTCTCAACTTTTGTACGTGGTGTGGCCCACAAAAGTCATTGATTTACCTGACTTTTAAGCCTGAGGCCCACTATGGAATGATGCATCTGCCTGATGGGGTAGATGTTAGACAAGCATCCGGTGGGGCCCACACAGCTCGACCTCATGGGAAGTTCCCATGAGCTCGACCGCATACTTCCCACACACACACACACACACACACACACACACACACACACACACATATATATATATATATATATATATATATATATATGAGAGATTGCCACGATACTAAATTGTCGCTTTTCAATCTCAACAAATCCAAACAGGTTCGAAGACTGAATTCTAGTACGTACAAGAGAGGCCCAAGACTCTGTGATGCATACCATTGTTTCGCGTGGCCCCCAAAGTAGATGGACCGTGCCCAAAAATCTTCTGTATTTTGACATCCTAGCCACTACCATTAATCACGTGCTGTGTGGCAGCAGACCATTGGTCTAGATCACTGAAACATAGGTCCCAATAATACAAAACCTACTCATACAACTTACTCTCAGAGTTAGATAAGTACCTTGATGAAGAGGACGAATGCACATGGCCCTTTCGAGATAGAAACTGAGTAATATCACAGAGAAAGCCAACATCCAAACACGCAAAGCACTGGGCAATAGTTTCTCCATGATCTTTCTTTCCTCGATTCAATCTCCATCAATCAATCCATCCTATATTTAAAGAGAGCCGTCTGATCATTTTCAACCCTACTTTCATTATTTCAGGAACCGAAATGATATGATACGAAGCAACCTCTCCAAAGTCCACGCGTCCATACTACATACTGGATTGGTGCTTCCCACGCGTGCATTCTTTTAAGTCCTTTTTTGCATGAGTCGTGGATCATTTGCTTCCAGCATCCATCGCCCCGTGGAACCCACATTAAAAGATTGTTGGATGATCCAAACCATTCATATCTTCCATGTTACCTTAGATGGACCATGTTGTATAAATTTTGTTAAAATGATGAGTATAATAATCTATGTATATAGATGAATGGTGACCCAAAAATCAAAAACTCCAAAATGGATGGTCTATCATCATCTGCTAAGCATTTTAAACATGTTCGACGAACCTCAGCAAGTACAGCTCGAGTAAAACGCTCTTCATTTTTAATACTATAATAGCAGGGCACGTTTGACTATTGTTTGCTTTTTCAAGAAGACATCATCGGTCCAACGCCCGGCTTTACCAACCCAATGTCTTTGGAGGCCTTAATAATTAGAGGTGGAGATGATTGGGTTCAGGTAAGGTTGAGGTTAGCCCAAGCACAACACATTCTCGAACCAACCACAGCCATTCTAGTATGACTCGCCTGACCCAAGCCATGGTTTTTAAGACTTGAAGCCATTTTGTCCGGGTTGGGATTTGGTGCTACCTGGTCTAGCTCGATAGCATATGTCACACCTTGACTTGAGATTGAATGAGTTGATCTGAGTCGCCAGTTTAGAGACCATGGCCCAAGTTGGATGGATCCTAATCATTTACAACACCACATATGTTTTATAGAGCACTGCAAAACACCCAAGCCTTGTGGGGCAAATACACACTGATCCTTGGCTCAAGGGGTATAATGGGGTCTGTTTGTTAAATCTAATTTTCGAAGCCTGAATCTGAAATTTGAAAACCTATTTTGTAACTGTTATTGAAGTATGAAAATTAAGTACAAAATCTAAAATAACTTGTTTATTAATAAATATATTATTTTGATACATTTGCACATATCTCTTATTTAGAGATGTTTTACATTATAAAGAGTTTATTTTTATTAAATAAAAATAAAATTGTTAAGTTAATATCTTTTAATTCAAAAAAGTCATGGGCCAAAAAATAAAGCAGATCCTAATTTCTGGTAGACCACACCACAAGAAACAGTGGTAGCTGAACACCCACCAACACCACCAAATCCAATTATAAGCTTGGGTATGCATGTAAAGTACTAACTATGGATTCATAATTAAATCCTTTAATGTGTCATATCCGCACAGTTCATCCATTTTGCAATATTATTTTAGGGCATGACTCCAAAATTGAGGAAGATCCAAAAGTTTATAGACCATGCAACAGAAAGTAGTGAGACAATAGCACTTACTGTTGATACCTTCTTAGGGCCCACTATGATGCTTATTTGTCATCCAACATATTCATAAGATCACGTAAACCTGGATGAAGGGAAAACACAAACACCAACTCGTTCCATAACTTTTGTGGCCCCTAATAAGTTTTTAGGATAGGCACTGCTGTGATGTGATCCATTTCCTTTTTAGATTTGTCTAATTTTTATCATATTCCATAAAATGATCTCATAAGAAGAATGAACAGTGTCAATATAACACATGTATAGAGGTGGGTCCAACGGTCATTGCCTCATCTATTAATCTAGTACCCCTACCTCACCAAATCTGCGCTCAACAAACAGAAGAGAAGTGTGTTTTACACCATTGAAATAAAATAGGTACAATGCTCAAGTGAACCACACTACAGGAAATAGTGATGATTAAACTTTTACAGTTGAAAACCTCCCAGAGCCACAAGTTTTGGATCAAACTGATATTTATGCTTTCCCTTTATCCATGGCTGACCTTATGAAATGGATGGCCAATAACCATCATGGCGGACCTTATGAACTAGATTTGCTTCATTTTTTACCTCTTTCTCTAAAGTGATCTTCCAAAATGGATGAACAACTTGGATAAAACACACATGTCATGGTAGCCCCACAGAGCCCTTAACCTAGCAAAAAAATAAGACAATTCAAAAGATCAAGTACACTACACTACAGAATGCAGTGGGGTATTGAACTTCTGCCGTTGAAACTTTCTTAGGGACATAAAAGTTTTGGATCAAGCTGGATATATCCAGGTCTATATGACATTATGAATAGATTTGAATGGAAAATCATTATGGTAGCCATACGAATGGTTTAACTGTGGGAATCACTGTCCCATTGGTATTCGTGGCGTGATGCACTTAAGCTTTCTATATGATTTATTTTTTTGGATCATACACTAAAATGATATGACTTGTTTTTTTGGATCATGCTCTAAAATGATCTTCCCAAATAGATGGCCGGTGTGGATATAAAAAATACATTATTAGGGGCAATGTAATTTTGATTTATTTCCAACCGTTCCTACTTTTGGAGGCTTCGAGCGCCACGTACACACTAGCGAGCTCGGTGGTGTACAGTACACCAGCCAATCTGCTTCCGTCCGTCTCTGGGTTGGTCCTGGTTGAAAACGGATTGTGTGGTGTGTTGATGTCACCAAGTTCTGTGCGCCCCACCATAATGTATGTGTTATATCCACACCGTCCATCCATTTTACGAAATCATTTCAGAGAATGGGAAGAAAATTTTGGCTGATTCAAAGCTAGGGTGGTCCACACCATAAAAAGCAGTGGGGATAGAACGTCTACCATTGAAAACTTCTCAAGGCCTCACAAGTTTTGAATCAATCTGTATTTGATATTTCCCTCCATCTAGCTCTTTGTGACTTCATGAACAAGCTCGATAACAAATAAACATCACGGTGGGTAATGGGAAGGTTTCAACGGTGGAAATCATTGTCCCCACTACTTTCTATGGTGTGGCCCACTTGAGTTTCATATCAGTCTCATTTTTTGAGTTCATCACTTAAAAATGATCTCGCCAAATGAATGAACAGTATGGATATAAAACATACATGATGGTGGCCCCACACACAAACCTATGGTTGATGTACAACAGACGTGGATGGCGTCCTACCCCCGCCCGGACGGTATTCCGTCCGGGCAGGGATCTTTGGTGCCCACCGTAGTGTAAGTATTTTATCCATGCCGTTAATCGTTTTTCTAAGATCATTTTAAGACATAAACTAAAAAACGAGGTAGTTACAGGTCTTATGTGGACCACAAAGTGGGGATTGAACGTCTACCATTAAAAACTTCTTGGGAGCTGGAGAAGTTTCGGATCAAGCTGATATTTGTGTTTTCACTTCATCCACGTCTACATGACCTTATGAATAGGTTGTACGGTAAAAAACATTACGGTGGTCCTTATAAAGTTTTCAATGGTGAATGTATTATCACTTCAGCTTCAGTTGGTGTGGTCCACTGGAGCTGTGGACCTGCTTAATTTTTATGGTCATACCTTAAAATGATCTGAGAAAAGTGATGAACGGCGTGGGTAAAACACTTACATCACGGTGGACCCCACATATCCCTGCCTGGACGGATTACTGTCCGGGCGGGGGTTGGACGCAATCCGCGTCCATGTACAACCCCTATATTGTTGTCCATAATGTGGTGCGAATGAGTGGCTATTTTTTGGCCTGAGTCTGGTTTGCACAATCAGCACTGTTGGTTGTGTCTTCGCGACTGTTAGATGGACCATGCCTGAAAATTTTATGAGATTGGAAGATGTGACTGACCACCTGATTTATAAACCAGAGATGGACCTTCATTGTAAGAACTGATTAATATTACTACAAGCTGATATCCATATTCTTATTTGAGAGAGAGAGAGAGAGAGAGAGATGTCCATATAGTTAGAGGGGACTCTTTTAAGGATTTCCAGGAGTAGTAGGACTCTGCTCCGGTGGGCTTTGTCTGTAGGGAGTACCAGGACCAATCACTGGTGGAAGCATGTTATGGATTGGACTTCGAAGAGGAGAGGGAGGACCATCCGTTGGAACTCTAGACCCCATCAGTTCCCTTCCCCGTCCACGTAATGGAAACACTGTACGTCAAATACACAACAAACGGGTAAGGCCCATTAGACCAATGGTCTAGATCATTTAACTATGGCCCCACTCTACCGACCATTTGTCTAAAGATATAAACATCATTTCACTGATTTAGGATATCATATATACATAGGTACAAGTAACATGGTGAGACTTGAGATGTTTTCAAACCTGGACCAGTGGGTCCTGTCCTAGGGGCTGCTGGCCCAGCACTTAACACCCAAGGACCAAGCCCACCTACAAGCCAGCTGAAATGATAAGGGTAGAATTGTACACGAACTGAGTTAGCTCAGTTAACTCACTCAACTCAACTCGAAAAAGCTCGATTTGACTTGGTTCAAAATTGAGTTCGAGCTGATTTTTGGAGTTTGGAAAATTTTTAAGCCAAGTTCAAGCTTGTCCGAGCTTGAATCAACTTGGATTGAACCCCAACTCGAATCGAACCAGTTTGATAACTCAGGTATTTTCATATTGATGTTGTTCACTGAGTGTTTGATGAAATAACTCAAAAGTGTTAGCTTATGCAAGGAAGGTAGGGATATGAAACAAATACTCTTGTATCTTAATTTTGATGTTGCCTATGAGTATTTGATTAAATACTTGTAAATTGCTGTTATTGTTTTACGTACCGTGAAAAATTGAAAGCGTACTCCATGTGTTTGGCACAATCTTGATCTTTGCTCAAACTCAACTCAAACTAGCCTGAGATGCTGACCGAACTGAGCCGACCTGGCCAGTCAAGCTCAAGGACTGAGTTGAGCTAAGTTCAAGCTAGGGTCAGCCAGTGGCCGAGATAAGTTGAGTTGTGCCAAGCTCGACTCTTGTACAGCTCTAGCCAAGGGCGTCATGTTTGTTGGGCTGATGAGGTCTTAGACATAGCATGAGCCCAGCCCAATTTATAAATGGGCTTTAGGCCCCTATATGCCATTAGGCCTATTACTTCATCTCAAGCCCAACAGAAGTGGGCCAAAACCAAAGTCCAATTGCCAACCCCTCCCATTGACAGCCTAGCTCATGAAAAAGCTGTAGAATAATCTCCATCCCAATTAAAATAAAAGAGAAGATGATTGCAATTTATTAAAAGGTCCTTGTAATTCTCCAAGAGAAATCATCACATGCAACTCCTGCATGTGATGCTCACACCCATCCCTTTCTTTCCTGCCAATGGGTAACACATCTGGTATATCCCATCCATACAAATGATGGGCCACACTAGGAGGATTACCTGGTGAAAAAATCAGATAGGCCCTACGACTGAATGACTTAATTCATCGTTCTGGAGCTCTGCATCCACTAAAAGCTGGCAGCCTTTGTCACTATCAACATTAGCTACTCTCTCCATAGTTTCAATGGTTTGTAAGAATTTTCACAAGGTAGGCCTAATTGGTCAGTGGTTGGGATCTCTCTAAGGATTTGGATAATATGAACAGGCATATTAGTAGATCCCATCCAATTTCTGATTAATCATAATCGTATATAATGGTCCGTACATCTGTGTCATATGTATATATATATATATAGTGTTCTAGTTGAACTAAGATCATCTAATCGGTGTGGAACCCAAAGAAGAGGAGCAATGGGTTTCAAATACCTCAACCCATGCACACAATTATAGTACTCAATCCTACATGCTTTTAGAAGCTTCTCATCCCATATCGGTGCTTATCTAAAGAATGTAATATGCGGAGGACAACAGTATTAGGCTTACAGTACTGGCATCCTAATCAGACATGATTTTGATTACTCAATTCCCATCTCTGATGCACTGTCCAATCCTTTCAATTCTGCAAATTTACAAATTTACATAGTTCACCAAAAGTCATTGATATAAGGATTTGCTAGGCTCTCAGAAAGAATAAATAAATAAATAAAGATTGCGGAAATCAACAGTGACAAAGGTTACCGGCCCATGCGTACGTCTGCCCATATATCCTCCACATGTGACCCATAAGCAGGAAAGTAAAGTACCATGTGAAAGATCACGTACATGGGCTGTATGTGATCATATCTCATTTTCAATCTTCCAAATTAATTGTGCCATTAATAACAATTATTACCTTGGAGAGGAGGATTTTGGACCCTTGATTCAACCCTTTCATGCTGCAAAATGAGTAGCATGATTAGAGAAACAAACATCCAACCACTCAAAGAAATCCCAGGTTGCTTCTCCATTTTCTTCTTTTCCTCAGTAGGCTTTTGTGAAGCCATGCTCCATATATATATATATATATATATATATGGAGAAACATTTGACCATCTCCAACCTAACTTAAAATATGTTAAGTCGTCTAATATACATTATATATATTTTATACATATCTTTCTTCTTACACTGTTGTCCAACCTCCAAAGTCCACACTTGCAAACAGGTTTCTACCTAACCTTAAAATTTCAAGAGATAAAGAAAGGGCACTAGACTCAGTGATAGTCTACTGCCAAATTGAAAATGATTGTGACTATTCATCCTCGCTTGTGGCAATCACGTACGTATATCCAGACCATCTAAATTGTGGGGAAACATCTACAGTTATGGTGAATTGAAAATTATACGAGTCAAGTAATCCTTACCTTCAAAATGATGGCTTCAAATGGATGGTCTTGCTAAGTGTAATTTTTGTATTATGTTCCCTCCACAAACGCGTTAAAATATCAGATGAGCCTAGCCTATCTTTGGACCATTCATTAGGTGAGAAGGGAAACACCTTACTGGGGGAGGCCCTGACAGTGAGGCCCATCTCAATGTACGTGGTGCATATCCATGCTGTCCATCCGTTTTACCCTATCATTTTAGGTTATGGTTCGAAAATGAGGCAGATCCCAATTTCAGGTGGACGACATAGTAGGAGTTGAATTTCCACCGTTAAAAACCCTTGGGGCGAGAAAAGTTTTGGATCAAGCTGCTATACGTGTTTTCCCTTCCTCGAGGTCTGTGTAACTTCTTCAGCTGGTTGGATGGAAAATACACATTACAGTGGGCCCAAGAAATATTTTAATGGTAAGCGTTCAATCACCACTGTTTCCTGTGATGTGGTCCACCTGGGATTTGGATCTACCTCATTTTTTGAAATATGTCCTAAAATAAGATGTAAAAACAGATGAACGGGATGGATATACAGCACATAAATCAAGGAGTCCAATCTCTATTTAGGTCCTGGTGGTGGAGGTACTAAGTCGCACCCGGTCTTGTCACGCGTAACCATATTCTTTTTTAATTGTAATTTAATATGAAAACTGATGGTGTCCACTTTGACTAAGGCTTATATATATATATATTCACACCATACATACGATTTTCCAGCTCAGTCTAGGACATGATATAAAAAAAAAAAATAAAGCAGATACAAATCTCACGTAGACCACACCAGCAAACGGTGGTGATTGAATGCCCACGGTTAAAAACAATCCTAAGGCCCACTGTAATGTTTATTTTCCATCCAAACCCTTGATAAGGTCACTCAGACCTGAATACAGGGAAAACACAAATATCAGCAAGATCCAAGACTTCTGTGCCCATAAGCATTCAATAAACACTGTTTCCTATGGTGTGGTCTACTTGAGATGTGGATTTTCTTCATTTAATTTACCACGGCTTAAAATGGGATGGAATAACCGATGGACGGCATAGATATACAACTCATATATCAAGGTTCCGAACCTACAGTCACTGCCTCACCGAAGTTGGTACCTCCCTGCCTCACCAAATCCGCGTTTTGCGCAGGCATATCAACGGCTCACATGCCAGCGATCCGGGTCATTCATCAGATGGGAACATGGGGCTCACTGAGAGAGTGCCCTGGCCTAAGAGTCAGACTCGTACACTCGAACGGTGGACCAAATGCGATCAAGAAAAATCTAATGGAAGAAAAATGACCACGTGGTCCATACCCCAACATACACGTGTGTTTCGACTGATGAGTGAACCAGCCTAATTTTATCAACCGTCCATTTCATGCTTAGCCCAACCCGATAAACAGTCTGGATTTTATACACGCGTGCCACGAATGGCATCTTTGAACCTTCCTCGAAGGGCAATGGCATTTCTCTATGCCATCAACTATCAGTGGGGCGTGTTTCGTTGGGCGGTCATTCTCGGCTGACCGAATCAACGACTATAAAAACGCTCTGCAAGACAGGTGACTGGACGCCGTTGAATTTACGGGTATGGGAATCCTCCTTCGACGGGTTTTGCGGCAAGCAGCTACACCACCCTAGCTCTGTGGGGTACAGCATATTTCCTGTGTAACATCCACTCCGTCAATCTGGTGTATCCATCACACATAGCCCCTGGGGCCAAAATTCAACATGATATATGACTTTTGTGGTCCACAGCACAGGAAAGAATGGGATGGGGACACAACTTGGAAGTATTTTTAGATTCTGTATTGGGCCTTTAGTACAATGTATACTCTATCTAACACGTTCATCAGGTGAATCTCACCTGGATGAAGACACTCATAAAAAATTCAGCCTTATAAATAACAGGTCGGCAATAAAACATGAATTAAGAGCTTTAAGGAGACATTTTATATATATATATATATATATATATATATATATATATATATATATATATATATATATATATTTCATGTTTTGTAGCTCCCATGATTACAGTATTCGGATGAATTTTGGGTTGTATGCTGAACATGGATCGGAAAACCTGATGGACGGAGTGGATTTCACGTATACAAAACGATGGATTCCATAGAGCATCGGTGGCCGACGATTACACCTGTTGTGGAGGATTCTGGCCCATCTGGGAATGATTGTTGTCGCAAGATGGAACGTGAATAGCCTGCTGACCGAACATCATGTGGTGTCCGTATTTAATTGGGCCACGTGGCTTTGTCAAAAATGGCCACAGCAAGGCATGTTTGTTTGAAAATTTAAGGCTAAGGAACATTTACCGTGAGGACCATCCCATTAACGGTCTGGATCTGTCACACACGCTACATCAGCATGTGTAAAGCGTTTATATTTTGAGCTTGAAGATGAGGCATTTGGAAATAACGCTCTCGTAGAAGTGTGTGTACGAGATGTGGTCCGGTCATTGGCTGTGGCACCAATGAACGCGTGCCTTAAAACGCTACATCCGCTCATCAAATGGGCCTCGAATGCAGTTAGAAGAAGATCTTTTAGTCATTTTTTTTCTAAGTATCTATTTTTGTCACGCTCTAAAATTTGGGTACCCGAATAGGGTATTCAGGATTCGAATTTTAGACCCGTGACTTATATAAAAAATAAAAATAAAAAGATAAGGTATAACAATTTCATATGCATTTCATTTTATTTTTGTTCACACCATAGTCCAAAACTTTAAGATCCAAACATAAACTAAAATAATTAATTACGTAATCTGTTATTACATCGATAAGACATTTTTAACTTAAATTAAAATAAGAAAATTAAATAAGACATTACTATATTCAAAGTTCTAAAATAAGATAAAATTTATCCTATGTAAAATGACATACCACGTGCATTCAATCACACCCCATGCTCAACTACTAATAGCAGTACCCTTCATTTTCAAAATATTAATAACCTGAAATGGTTAAAACATAATGAATTAACAATTCAATAGAATCACATTAATCCCGAGTTGAAAATCTCATAAATATTATCAAATTTAACCTCGACATATTAATCAAAATAAGACGAATATTAGATGTAAAATCATAATTAATAATTTAACATTCATGAATATGAAATGAATAAATTATTTAACATAACTTTTCTAAAATATTAAGATTTATAGTGTGCAAAACACTCATGTGTGCTGATTCTTTTAGGGAATGACCCACGACAGATCACCTATGTTGATTCATGATGATATCAAATGCATTGTATTAATGATCGACCACATGGGACAGAGCCGTGAGCTCGAGCGCATTGTACCTTTTTTCATATATATATATATATATATATATATATATATATATATATATATATATATATATAACCACTGTTTCTTAAGATATGGCCCATCTGATTGTTGGATTCTAAATCATTAATGGGAACATGAGTTAAAATGATCTTGAAAAAGGATGGACAGCGTGGATACAGAATAGATATATCAATGTTAGCCCATGGTGAGTGCCGCACCGTCATGGGTGAGTCGGTGTCTCACCTGATCCGCTCCCGAAAACAAGAGATGGGGTGTGAGATCGTTGGAGCCATCCAAACGAGAATGTCTCACATCCTGCTTGTGGACCATCCAACCATAGCAAAACATCAACTTCTCAACTTCACAAAGCATCCAACCCGTTCAAAGATTTTTCCACCAAGAAGAACCCAAATGGTGGAAAATTAATGCTAATCCACTTATCATAGAGATCAAATCTTAAAAAAAAAATCACAGCCATCAATAACCAAAAAAAGTACAATGTGGCCCATATAATGATTTTACATCCTAATTTTTCAAAAATGTGATTTAAATGATGGGGGATTCCTTTGGGATGTATTGGATTTTATACATACATGAAATTTTGCCAAATATACGCTGTTGTACCATAGCATATCGGTCCAACTAGTTGTATGTGAGACCTCGTCCATCCAAAATACTAGAGGATGGCATTTCACGTAAAAATTAAAAAAAAAAAAAAAAGGAAAATCCTCTAATCCCTACCACTCTCTTCAACCGAAAGAAAGCCCTCCCAAACATCAATCCAAATCCCATTTCCGTAGCCACCCAAGAGCTCCCATCTGAAATCCACGTCAGCATTCGATCGGAGAAGTCAGATTCAGGCCATTTCTACGGCGTAAATGTTGCACGGACAGTTGGGGTGCCGGTGAGATATACTTCTGACGCTCTTTTCCGGCCATGAGCTTCACCAACATGGCTTGTATTCGTTCTATCAACGTCTATGATAGTCCCTTGGCGAGGCCGATGAAGGGTTGTGCTTTTCCCGTTTTCTACTCGGTTTTGCCCACGATAGACGGCCGGTTGAACGTGGGCAAAATGGTAATTTCACGTGGGAGTGTTGCCTGCTCCGCTTCACCAGAGTCGTCTACCGTCACAGGTATATAGCGTTCATTTTAAATCTAAATTAACACTTTAAAACAATCCAGACCGTTCGTCGGATGGGTCCCCAGTCTTGTGATCTTGAGTTGTATTGATTGGATGATCCTATCCATCTGATCGGTTGAAGCAGCTTTCTCGCTCTGGTGGGTCACTTTCATACCCAAAAATAAATCTGGTCCACTCAGCTGGTGGGCCACTACATTAGGAAAAGCTAGAAATCTTCACCCAATTTTTTAACAGCCGTATATAAACTGTCCAATGGACCGATCTGATTCATGGATCATCGCATCTACATGGGACTATCCTTGTGATGGATGGATCAGATCACGTGCATGTGTGGCAGGGATGAGTTGAGGGTAGTTGATAATTTCTTTTTCTTTTTTTTTCTTTTTTCTTTTTTTTGGTCTATTTGCTCGTTGAGGATGGTTTTTCTGAAAAATAAAATCTTCTTTCGATCTGGAATCTGGACCACCGATCCTTGCTAACCATCCCTTCGACGGCTACATTTTGATGGCTAGGATCACCTGATAGGGTTCCACAATTTAGTCGGTCTAATTTGAGTTAATCTATGGCACGTGTACATTCATAAGTGCCTGTGGATCAAGTATAATCCTTTCCAGAGTATCAGATGACTCACATACCATGCGAATGGGGCAGTTCATGATTCGGGTAGCAATTGGTCGGGTCTGGGTCGGGTCTACTAAAAGGGCCCATTCCAACCCAAACCCAACCTCCGACCCATTACTATATGGCTCGACCTGACCCACTTAAAATTCATCCAAGCCCAACCATACCCAACTCATTGTCTATTAATCTGTTTGGGGTTTTGGACAGTTCCAGTCAGGTCATCTGGCTCATCCCATTTGATAAACTATATGGGCTGCCTTGGGTACCGTTCAAATGGTCCCTGACCCATTTATTTAAATGGCCCACATTTAGCTTAGCCCAAACCCATCTCATTGGGCCATCTTGCCATGGGCTAGGCCTGGGTTTAGATTTGGAACTGTAGGAAGGGATCAGACCCGATTATAGGCCCGCCTATACATTATCCTTCCTGGGCCCAGATTTATGACCATTCACAGATGTCTGTGGTCAAGATTGCATAAACTTCAGGCCCAGAAAATTTAGTGGCCGGGATTAAGCTAATGTGGGCCTAGCTCATCAAAGCCGTTGATGTTATTTTGACAAGCTATCTCTTTCTCCCAATAGTTCCAGAATCAGAGGAGACAGTATCTGAAAATGCAGCTCCGGTGAAGCCAAAACGCGCACCACCGGCAAAGGCTCCTGCGAAAGCGCTACCTCAGCTTATGGAAGAGGAAGTGATCCCTTCACTGAGATCTACCCTTGAAGCTCAAGAAGACCTCTTACAGATTGAGCTTTCATTTCAAGATAACAGGGTCAGTATTTCTATAATACACATTGTTTCAAGGCCCACCTTTATCTCTACGTGTGACCCCGCACGTTCATGGGACATCTGTGTATCTGGTGGACCACATATGTAGTGAAACAATGGAGCTGGGTCATGATACGTATTGTAAAGATAGGCCCATGATATGTATTGTAAAGAAATGCCCAGATAGGTCCATGATACGTATTGTAAAGATAGGCCCAGATATGTAGTGTAAAGATAGGCCCATGAGACGCATACAGCATACTCGTGGCGTGCCAAATGAGTGAAAGGGCCTGACTTTTGGGCCAGCTCATGACATGGTGGAGCCCACCTGTTGTACGGCTCAGTTATTCTTGATTCTCTGTTGTTTATGGGCTTACGCCCATATTGGCAAATACCTTAAACCATAAACCCTTAATTACAAGTAATCAAGCATGGATTTTTGAGTCTGCTACTCGGACTGACCTGTTCGTCTTGGGCCATCAACATAGGAGTCTTGTCCATCAACGTGCCTACACACACATCAGCCGGATCAGAGCCTTCCATTAGATTGGGTACACTGAATAGATCTTCAAGCCTAAAAATCAGACCATTTCACTCCTCAGGTGGGTCAGATCACACCAAAAAACAAATGGACGGCTAGATGTATTTGCACGCTGTAGTCCACCTGAGGAATATTGAAACCACCTGAATTTTGAAGCAGGGAGATTTTATCATCTCTCCAACCAGATGGAAGCTACATTTCACACATGTGGGCCACATTGGCATGTGTGACTGCATGTGGTACTAGCAAACCCTTTTATCCTTACAAGAAATTAAAGTTCTGATCCTTCTCTATGATTTTGTTTTTCCTTGTTTGGACGACCCAAAAAAAACAGTTGGAAGGTTCCTTTATAAAGAATGGTATTCCCTATTACTTTTGGGCTTTCTTTCCAGACGGTGTTCTCACAGGTAATATATATGATCACTTATATTAAGTTCACCTAAGATTTCAATGAATCAGGTCGGCCCCACTATCCAGATCATCTAGACCATCAGGTGGGCTGAACCTATTTTTATAGACCATCGATTATTTTCCAACACGCGCAGCCCACCTGACGAGTTTGATGGGCTAGTCCATCTAGTGGGGACCACCCACTTGTGGGATTCTCAAAGCTCTTTCTTTCTTGATTTATTTCATTATGTACCCATCTCATGGGCCCTACTATCCAGATCATCTAGACCATCAGGTGGGCCGAACCTATTTTTCTAGACCATCGATTATTTTCGAACGAGTCTCGCCCACCTGATGAATTTGATGGGCTAGTCCATCTAGTGGGGCCCACCTACTTATGGGTTCTCAAAGCCCTTTCTTTCTTGGTTTATTTCATTAGCCATCTCATGTTCTATTTTGGAACTGTTTGGCAGGTCCAAAGGGATTTGCTCTATCTTCACATGGTTCAGAAGCCAGCACGGTTGAGCCTTTTCTCATTGATGAAAAGAAAATCACAGCCAAACATGTTGTGTTTTGGGTTGAGAAGAGGCTAGCAGCTCAGGGAATCATCCCTGTTTGGATAGAGTAATTATGGCATTCTATCAAAATACGATCCATACCAATTGTAATCTGTATCAAATCATCTTTTACTAATGACAATGTTGAAAAATATCTTCCATTGAAGTGTGTTAGCCTCTAAACACTTGCATTATTTTATCAAATCTAAGCTTTGATACAATCTGTAGAACAGGAGTACGTGGAGCCTACTCTCCTCGGGCACACGTGGGAGGGTAACATATCGATCGGGACCGTCCATCTATTGCCCTTGATCATAGATGATCCGTGTTCTGAAAGGCAAACCTATCAGAGGGTCTAAGAAATCACTTTTCCGCATTGTATGTTGACCATTAACTATTTTTGTTTTCTAGCATTGCTTTTGCTGCCAATCATCTGATGGCTAGGATCATCTGATCATTATATTTTTTGAAATATTTTCTGCCAGTGAAGACTTTTAAAAAGGACAGAGAGACCAAGAAGCCTTACAATCACTTAAAAGTAATAAATTTGAAAGTTACTAATTAAAATATCAACCCATTAAATATAGCAAATCAGATCAAAATAATGAAGCAGTGACATGCTTATAAAGTATATTAAATCCAATCAAACTAAGATAAAAATAATTAAAAATAGTAAAATTTCACTTCAAGTTGAAAAAAAAAAAAAAAAAACAACGTAAAATTATAACGAATGATAACTAGTTGCACAAGTACACTCATTGAGAAAAACAGCAACTTTTACACTGTTAGAGCATATATGGTAATCATTTTAAATTAGAAATCTTCTATATTTGTTAAGAGTATATTTAAGATATCTGTGGATCTCTCATAAATCTCATTCCACATTTGTATATTTTAGTTATTGTAAGTGAAATACATTTTTTGACCAGCACGACTAGGCAGTGGAACCAGCCATGTGGGTGAGACCCTTATGGTAGGGCTCACCCCTATGTATTCATTGAATATCCACATTGTCTATCTGCTTTTTTCAATTTATCTAAAGACATGGTCAAAAAAAAATGTAGTAAAATATTTCATGTGGACCACACCTTAAGAAATTGTAGTTATTAAACATCTACCATTAAAAACTTCCTAACGTGCAATGTAATATTTAACTTGTTAATAATGTCACACGATGTTGGATTAAAGTACAAAAGAAAAACCAGTTTCATCAAAAACTTTTGTAGCTCACAAATAGAAGTGTACACGAGTTGAACCGAGTCGAGCTTGACACAGCTTCACTCGGCTCGGCCACTAGTTGACCCTAGCTCGAACTTGGCTCGGCTCAATCTTCAAGCCTAGCCGGTCAACTTGGCTCAATTCAATCAGCAGCTCAGGTCAGTCCAAGCCAAGATCGAGCCGAGTTCGCCTGTGGAGTATTTTCATAAACATATGTTCTGCACCTTCAAATTCTTATTGTATGTAAAATAATAACAGTGATTTTGCAAGTATTTTGTCAAACACTTTATAGATAACATTAAAATTAAGAAAAATGTGTATTTTTTCATATACATACCTTCCTTACCACCAGCCAACACTTCTTTGAGTCATTTCATCAAACACTTAGTAAGCAACATCAATATCAAAGTAATTGAGTTATCGAACTAGTTTGATCCAAGTTTGATTCGAGTTGGAATTCGATCCGAGTCGAGTCGAGTCGAGTCAAGCTCGGGCAAGCTCGAACTCGGTTCGAAATTTTTTTGAGCTCAAAAACCCAGCTCGAACTCAATTTCGAACCGAGTCAAATTGAGCTTTTTCGAGCTGAGTCGAGCGAGCTAACCCAGCTAACTCGGTTCATGTACAGCCCTATTCACAGAAGATTTTTAATGTTTCCTATGGTGTGGTCCACCTGAAATTTGTATGTTTTGGAAATTTAGTTTAAAATCAGCTGGAAAAAATATATAATGTATACATTGAAGTGGGACTCTATGGTCAGGGTCTCACCCACGTCATGGTTCTAGATCGCTGCCAAGTCACATTCAATTTACACAATATACCCTCTTATGGTCTTAAATGGCATTAGATACAACCCAACCAATCTTATACCGGATCTCTAGAGCGGTTTGAAGGAGTGGGCTGTGTATGTAGAATTTTACTTTAGAAATTGGACCATTAGAGGTTTTACTTTTAACCGTCCATTTTTCAGATACCAAAAGGATGGTTAGGATTTCTGGGTTGACATGACTGTGGAGACATGGCCCATCAACCCTGTCCAGCGATCTGGATGGTTTGCATAGCCATGTAGGGGGCAGCATGGGTGGATAAGTCTCCACTTTTGGAATGGTCATGAAACATACACGAGTGGAGCAGTCCCATGATATGATATAGAGCACCTGTAATGGCCCACCATAAACAACTATTATATAATTTATAACTACTATGATGGGTGTTGGAAAATTGATGATTACAGTCATGATGGTCGCTGCAAGGACAAGCACCTATGAGAACAACCTATAATGGGAGACTGTGCACACGTGATGCAGTCCATAAATTAGGGTGGACCCACATTATAATAGCCGTTATAATTAACAGTTAGTAAATGCTTGTGAGAACTTGCTTAGATTTTGCTGAGATTTTGAAAATCTTACCATCACGTGGTTAAAAATAGGTTATAGGCTTGTTCGGATACTAAATAAGTTGCTTTTTAACTTATTTTCAGTTATTAAATTATTTTTTTCACTTAAGTGAGTTTAGTAACCATGATAATCGTAACAAGCCACTTATTTTTTTTTTTAAACGGTGGGAACTAAATCCCACTATTTCCTATGGTGTGGCCCACTGGACTGTTGGATCAGACTTATCTTTTAGCCCATGTCCTAGCATGGTAAGGCAGAACTGATGAACGGAGGAGATTGGCCACATCATCTTATGAGGCCTTCTTTTTATATATATATATATATATATAGAGAGAGAGAGAGAGAGAGATCACTGACGTGCATGAGCACACTACTGTTCACGCCCAACTCCCTTCTCAATTTTCTCTCTCCTCTCCATCCTTCTTCTCCACCGTGCCTTGCGTCCTCACCACCCGGTGCATCTTGCACGTTGTCTATCACATGGGACCCATCTCACAAATCTTAGTCATTATATCTTCCTCAACCAACTTTATTCAATAGACTTCTAATTTTTAGTGATTTCTCCTGTTTCTAGTAATTAGAAAACACCATTTCTAATGTTCTCTCCGCTTATTTACGTAAGAAAATTGAGAACTCTTCAATCATGTAACCATGAACAAAATGGATATACAGCTTATTTTCAACCATTTAAAAGCTTCATAGGATGAATCCATGCCATTCAGAAAGATTGCTACATTGAAATATGCCGAGAACAAGAAATCTTCATTAATACTTACCATCCTCATGTCGTTCAAAGCTACACTGTAAGTTCTCTTGTATCTGTATTATCTATCTGTCACACCCCAAAAATCGGAACCCGAGTTGGTCAGGCCCTGACCCAAATTTCAGGACTGTAAGTTGTATTTAAATAAATATACATCGCAACCCATATTATTTCATACATTTTCAAGGCAATCAGAGCAACTAAAAGGATACTAATCATTGTCATTAAATATTGTCCACTATTCAATCCTTAATCTTTAATTACACTGAAAAAAATAAATAAATAATAACGACATACATTGAATTTTAATTAATTTCTAAATAAAAAAAAATATAAAAATATAAAAGTCTTCAATCTTGTCCTCTTCATACACAGATCCTACAAAACAATTTATAAGGGTGTGAGCACGACGGCTCGTAGGGTCACATCCTTTCCAAAATTGAAAATTTTACATTAACACAAATAAAATGCAATAATACAAATATGATTAATTACGAGTATTGAAACATTATTGTACATGACAACAATAATAATTTATTTTTCGTAATAACAAAATAAGACAATGTCATTATCTAAAATAATTTTTTGTTCAATCCGGGGCAGGGCACCTGTATGTGTTAATCCTTTTAGGGAATAACCTTCGGCAGAGCACCGGTGTTGATCCTTTTAGGGAATGACCCTCGGTAGAACACCGGTGAATAAACTTTTAGGATAAATACCCGGGGCAGAGCACCCGTGCCAATCCTTTCGGATATGACCCTGGGCAAAGCACCCGTACCGTGTTGATCTTTTCGAGAATGACCCTGGGCAGAGCACCCCATAAAAATAACATAATGGTTCTTTCGGAGCAAAGCATCCATAATATAATTAAAAGTATTTAACAATAATTAAATAAATTTATTCCACATATTAAAAATCAAACAAATGCATTCTACATCATATAAAATCAAAATTAAATATCTTATATCAATAATACAAAATAAATAAATAATGAAAAGAAAGTATATAATAATGTAATCTTTTCAATCAGAAAAATCACCTACTTGATTTAGTGTGACATATCCCATATATGACTAGATTAGGCAAGAAGATCTAAGATCGATACAAATGCGGTCCATTTGGTCCAGATGACTTCTGATTTGAATCTGAAATAATGTTTCATGTAGATCATTTGGAAGCTACTCGACAAAGGAGATGTCGCTGTCTTCTATGGCGAATTCTTGTATAAGATAGATCTCAACGTGCCCTTTCTTCTAGATGGCTCAGATGAGTCCCACGGGACTGAAGGAAGGTAGATTTTGAAGCTTCAATGAACTTGGTTAGTGGGTACTGTGGTTAGAAGCTTGCAGATGTCGCACATCTCTCGTCAAGTGTGAAAAAGAGCAGGCATTATTTTTTTGTTGAAGGCTAATGCTGGAGCTAATGGTGGGTTGATGGCCAAAGATGGGTTCAGGCTTGCGGTTGTATTACGGAGAAGAATGAGAGGAGAGAGAAATTTGGGTGGTGGGATTGGTTTTAGGTGACGTGCACAAGCACATCACTTTTGTTTTGTTTTTTTTTAAAATATATTTTTTTTAAAAAAACACGGTGGGCCCCACTCATGATGTTTATCAAAAATCCACTCCGTCCATTTATTTTTCCAGATCAAGTTAGGGCATTAGCCCAAAAATGAGGCTGATCCAAAGTTCAAGTGGGCTACACCCAAGGATATGGTGGAACACACTGTTAAAAAAAATGGGGTATTACACTATCTGTACTGGTTTCGAAGTTGAAATCCAACCCATATACATCATCTATCAAGTAAGCTTCCCTCCCAAGTTTTCTATTTAAGAATCAATTTATAGTTGTAGTTCATAAGGCTTGACTCATTAAGTCGACTCACCAAGTTGACTCGGTGAGTTGATGTGTTGATGTAGTTGGATTCCAAGTTTAGAACATATAAATTTTAGGATAATAGTAGTATAATTAATATGTGTGTTTTCTTGTAGAGATCTCTAGTATTTTACGTAAAAACGCTCACCAAGTGACGTTATGTTGAATTGAGTTGAACTTGATCTAACAAGACCGAATGGACCACATTTGTATCAATCTTAGATTTTCTCACCTAATCCAGCCATACATGAGATCTGTCACATTAAATCAGGTAGGTGATCTTCCCTGTTGAAACTTTTAAGTTAACATATCGATTGATTTGATTATTTATTATGTATTAAATTTATTTGATTATTATCATCAGTCGCATATTATTTTATTTGATTTCTTGGTTGCATATTGTAAAGATAATTTATTTTAGTTATTAATTAACTTCATTTTATTTATCGTGGTATATTTAAATTACAATTATTTCCTTATTATTACATGATGAAGAATGTATTTCAATTTACACGTGCTCTCTCCTAAAAGGATCACTATGTTATTTGTTTATGGGTGCTCTGCCTTAAAAGGATTATTATACTTTTATGGGTTCTCTTCCCAGGGTCATTTCTGAAAGGATTGGCACGGTACGGGTGCTCCGCCAAGGGTAATATCCGAAAGTCTCGACATGGGTGCTCTGCCCTGGACGATTCTCTAAAACAATCAACACACACGGGTGTTCTACCCTGGGTATTTCTCTAAAAGTTTATTCACCGGTGCTCTGTCAAGGGTCATTACCTAAAAGGATCAACATCGGTGCTCTGCCAAGGGTCATTCCCTAAAATGATCAACAAAGACAGGTGCTCTACCTTGTATTGAACCAGAAATGATTTTAGATGACTGTATTATCTTATTTTGATATTATGAAAAGTAAATTGTTATTATTGTCATGTAAAATACCGATTCAATACTCATAATTAATTCTATTTATTTTATTGAGTTGTCTTTATGTTAAAGTAGAATTTTCAATTTTGGGAATGATTTGATCCTACGAGTCATTGTGCTCACACCCGTATAGACTGTTTTGCAAGTTTTGTATATGAAGAACCGGTTAAGCAAAATTGAGAACTTTTCATATTATTTTATTTAAAGATTTCTTAAGATTCAATGCAGTCTGTTATTATTATTATTTTTTATCAATGTAATTAAAGATTTAAGAATTAATTAGTAGACGTTATTTAATGATAATGATTATTATAATTTTATTTGCTCTGATTGTCTTGAAATTACATAAAAATAATGTGGGTTGTGATGTATATATATTTTGTTTAAGTACAACTCACAGTTCTGGAATTCGAGTTCGAGCCTGGCCAACTCGGGTACTAAATTTCGGGGCGTGACAATAATAATAATAATACTAAAAAAAAAAAAAAACAAACCTCGCATGCTTAAAAGATACTTATTCCATGTTGTTTTTACTTTTAACCTTTTAACCTTGAACTTTTCAATCATTGTCCATATCAAAGGAGTGTCCACATCGAAGGTGAGGCTCACTTGATGGATGGTCCACATCAAAGGTGGGCCCCACATGATGGATCACATATATCAACATGGGCCCACATAATGAATGGGCCACGTCAAGGGCAAGCTCCACATGATGAGCTATGGACATTGAAATTAGGCCCCTCATGATGGATGAGCCACATTGAGGTAGCCCCACATGATGGACGACCAACATCTAAGGTCGGGCCCTAATGATGAATTGCCCACATCACAGGCAACCCATATTGAATGCAGAGCCCTCATGATGGATAATCCACATCAAAGGTAAGCTCCACATGATGGAAAATTAATAATGGTGGGCTCCACATGATGGATGATCCACATCAAGTTGTGCCCCACATGATGGACAATCCATATTAAAGATTGACCCTAATAACAAGTGGCCCATATCCAAGGTGGACCCATATCATGGATGACCTAATTAGAGGTGGGGCCCACATGATGGATGACCAACATCAAAAGTGGGCCTTTCATAATGTGGATGGTGCACATTAAAGGTCGGCCCCCAATGATGAATAGTCGCCATCCAAGGTGAGCCCCACTTGATGGACAACCCAAATCAAAGGTGGGGCTCATAAAATGAAGTCTTCATCAAAGGCTAGCCCCATGTGACATGGACGGTGAATGTAAATGAACCAAACAAACTTAAAGGATTAATATTTATGATGTTGGAATCCAAACATATTTTTTTACTCTTTGGTTGAAATGTTATTTGTCAAAATTATTTATCAGTTGATTAAATAGAAATCGAGATAAGTTACGTATAGTGTAAATAGCTTATCCAAAATAACTTGAGATCGAAACACCTAAAAATAATATTATCATGACATTTTCAAAATATCATCATATTTTAAAATAATGCTTTTTATGAGTGCATTATTGTGATCTTAACTTGAAAGATAGTAAAAAAAAATTCAGCATATTTTAAAATAATGCTTTTTATCACCACATTATTGTGATTTTAACCAGAAAGATAGTAAAATATCTCAAGGAATTTGACAAATCCCCTTTTTGTTATATAAATGCATGCAAATTCTAAATTTATTATTAATTTACAATAAATATTTTAAATAATTTTATCTTTCACAAAATAAATAAATAAATAAAAATCAATAGCATTCCAAGAACCTCATAATTTAAAAATGCCAACAAATTACCAATGGGATTTGTCATTGTCTTTCATGGACTAACGTGCACTCTTGAAAGCTTTAGTGTAACGCAAAATCCAATGCATGAGACCTAATGTAATGTGTGCATGACATCCAATCCATCCATCATGCTCAACCCTTTTACTTTTCCAGGCATTCAAAAATCTTGCCTAAACAAAACTCATGTGGAGCTACACCATACAAAATCATGCCTAAAACCTCTAAATTCACCTGGCATATATATGGCCCACCTTAGTTTTGATATGGCCTGGGTTTTTGGGTGTCCGTTTATACGGTTTAGCGCGAATCTTCTAAATGGTTAGATGGCATATAAAAACGGCAGTGAGCTCCACACACGATCTGAAAGGGTTTTAATGGTATGCTTCAGTCTCAACTGTTCCTTTTGGGTGCCCTACTATTTGGGCAGCTAGGATTTGAGGAACATGTCACGGCCATGTGCTCATTAGGTCACATTGCATATGCTAGAACTTGATTGGTGGACATTTGGTGGACAATCAAGATGAAAAATAACCAATGGTCTAAACAAGTGTCCATAAATCAGAAGTTTTTTACACGCACACACACCCCCTCGCACTCGAACCCTTGACCCGATGTTGAAACTCTTGAGAATCTACCACCAAAGCAAGAGCAAGGACCCATTTCATAAATCAGGAGTTAGAATTGTTCATCAAATCTGAATTTGCAGTTGCAACCTATTACAATGAGTCCCACAAATTAGATGGTTTATTTTGAGCTAGTGTATGAACCGCATTGCCGAGTATTAAATAACAGCCACTTAAATTTTCCAAGTAATTTGTACCTGTAAAGGCCATTATACCTTTTCAAAGGGTACCAGAACATGCAGGATGTTCCTGCAAGCAATGTTGGTCCCACCAAGATGTCGGTGAGAAATCCACGGTACGCCATCCATCAGTTTCTCCAGTTCATGTTAGGAAATTGATGTGGTTGGCTCTTCAACCCAAGCATTTTTGTCATTTCACTCTTTATACGTAACCCCTTAAATGATGTCATATGTCATAATGCCTTGCACAAATGTTGTGGGGGCAGCTTTATGAAATTCACTCTTATACATTTATGAACACAAAACATGCAAAGGTATCGACACAAAATAATAATAATAATTTTTTTTTTTTTTTAAAAAGGTAATTCTAAAACTAGAGCAGACCACAGCAATGGAGAAAATGAAAAGGGTTACCAACATTATAATCTTTTTGTGCATCCCTCTCTCTTTCACTCTACATGTAGCATGCTGCCAGCTATAGCCACAGCTTTCCTCCATCCCTTTCAATCATATCTTTCCTCTACATGTGTTGCACGTGTCATACTCCTTCATGAGTTGTAACGGTTAATATGCTTTTGGGTGTCTCTCCAGAGTTGCAAATGAGCGGTCCAACTGGTTTTAGCTCATATTAGAACAAATTGGGTGGGCCTATTGGACTGATTAGACTACTAAATTTCTGGTTCTAATCAACTTAGCCCAATCCATTTGCCATCTTAGGGTAATTTGGATTGAGATATGCATTTCAATAAATACAATACCCAAATGCATAGTGGGACATAATCAACGGACCAGGTTTGTCCAGGCCTGGCCTAGTCCGACATTGCAAACCGCAAGACTCTAGGACAGTATGGGCCTAGAACAGCTGGCCCAAGTCCAAAACTGTTAAGCCTGGTCCTGACTCGGCCCAACTCTGCCGTATTAAAATTTTGATTAATTCGGTATTTTCCACATGAATATTCCTAATATATCCGTTGGTCAGGTGGGCCACACATACCGAAAAATACACATTAACAAAAATGAATCCAACGGTCTACATCCAAAATGCATATGTTTCCTAATCAAGGTTGGAACAGCATCTCATTTCCAGTGAGTCAGATAAAATGGTTTTGCGCTCAAGCCCAGCCCATGGACCATTCTAACTAATTTAAAGCCCGGTGGGGCTCGCCGGATGGGTGGCCATCTGGAGGACTTAGCTAGAGACTAACGGTCCTGTCTATGGGACCCACGATGATGGGTATGTTTTATCCACGCCGTCCATCCATTTTGAAAAATTATTTTAGGAGACGTTCCCAAAAATGAGACAGATTGAATGCTCAAGTGGAATACACCGTGAGAAGCAATAGGGATTGAAATCCTATGGTTAAAAACTTGTTAGGAGGCACAGAAGTTTTAGATCAATAATTATTCTTAAAAAATGTTTGTTTAACCTTATGAACAAGTTGGATGGAAAATAAACATCATAGTAAGCTCTAGAAAGTTTTCAACAATAGAAATTCAATCCCCATTGCTTCCCTTAGTGTGGTCACTTGAGCATTCAATCTGCCTCCTTTTCAGGCTAAAGCCCTAAAATGGTCTTTCAATATGGATGGACAGCATGGATAAAGCACATACATCACGATGGGCCCCACAGACAGGATCGTTCATCTTTAGCTAGTTACTGGTGGGGGTAGTACCCAATCAACGCCCCACCCAGAGCTGTACACAAGCAAAGTAAGCTCGGTTACTCACTTGACTTGACTCGACTTAACTCGGCATGAGTTTGAGCTGAGCACGAGCATGAGTTTGATAGTCATTTTAATTACGAGTAGAGTACAAGCTGGCAATATTCAACTCGCTACTCGACTTGTACACGAGCGTATTATTATTATATTTTAATATAGTTAATATAAATTAAAATTATTATTATATTTTAATATATATTAATATAAAAATTAGGCTCAAATTTAGACCTGTGGAGCAAGAGCAAGGAATCCATGCTCAATGCCTCAGCAGAGCTAAGTACAGGTAAAAATTGGTCAATGAGAGCTGAGTATGCTCTGGCTAATACTCAGCTTGGCTTGGCTCAGCACGGCTCGGCTCAACTTGACCCGTGTACAGCTCTAGCCCCACCTGGCCTGTTGTTCACGGACACGGGTGGGCCCGATAGTACAGGTAGAACCCGGGCAATGCGAGCGAGTGTGATATGGGTAATGCTCTGCTCGGCTCGGCTCGGCTCGTGTACAGCTCTAGCCCCACCTGGCCTATTGTTCACGGACACGAGTGTGGCCCTGATAGTATTCGCCCACTTGCAATACCAAATGTTTCCATCTCACCGTTGATATTTGATCCAACAGCGATTGGAACACATACCAAGGTTCCAGATAAATATCCCACTTATGGGGAGAAATGATATTTTAAGGTGGGGCCCATAGAGCCATCTTGGATTCTATACATCTAATAAGTGGCCTTCAAATCAACGGCAGGAAATAAATTAAAATAAAAAAAGAAAGAGTTTAAAAGTATACAATAAGTAAGGAAAAGTAATAAAAAGTGATGGCTAAGGTTATCCGTTGGATGCCATTTATTTTTTTATTGGTCATCCATGATATTCCACTAGAATGGATCACTGTACATAAAGCATATAAGTGCAATGATCTTGACCGTCGAAATCATGGAGCCGTTGACCATATGTTCCTAATTCCTGACCATCCAATTTCTGGCTATCCAACGAATGGTGGAAGAAAGGTCAAGTGTCCAGATTCAATTTCTGAAATCAGATGACTACCAGTCTCGGGTTATGCTCCATCCGAAATGGGATTCAAGATTACAACGGTCAGGATTGGCGTACATGTGATCATGTACACCACGTGTACGGTGGATGAGTCACCACCATTTTGACATTGTTGGTACAATTATCATTGCAGCCTGGCTCCGCAATAAATCATGTGACATTCTCTAGGTGGGTCAGCATGTTTGCTAGTTCCACACGTGTGCAGGAGGTGTATACACCCATGGATAGTCACGCATGCCATTCACGTGTGTGTGATCTGAGTTCTCCATCAGATGGGTTACAACGTTTAGATCTTCTGGCCTAAAGCCGTATCACTTCACACATCTACCAACAAAATGAATATCAAAAGAAATGAATGGTTAGAAAAAAATTAACCGTTGAATTATTTTATATATTGTGGCCTACTTGAAATGTGAAACTATCTGAATTTTTAGGCAGAAGAGCTAATCATTATTTCCAACCTGATGGAGAGCTTAGATCTCATAGAACACATCAGAAAACTTCCAATTTAGTAGGTAATAACTACGGTTAGTTGTCCACGTCCTCCACAAGCCTAACATCCCGTACGCGGATTGCGTCCAACCCCCGCCTGGACGGTAATCCGTCCGGGCAGTGTTCTGTGGGGCCCGCCGTGATGTAATTGTTTTATATACACCGTTCATCGCTTTTATCAGACCATTTTAATTTATGATCCTAAAAATGAGGCAGATGCAAAGATTCAGTGGACCACACCAAAGGAAGATGCAGTGATAATTACACCCACCGTTGAAACCTTTCAAAGGGCCAATGTGATGGCTTTTTACCATCCAAACTATTAATAAGATCTTCTAGACGTGGATGAAGTGAAAACACAAATATAAGCTTGATCCGAAGCTTCTACAACTCTTAAGAACTTTTTAATGGTGGAACTTCAATCTCCACTTTGTGGTCCTGTAAGATTTGAACCTGTCTCATTTTTCATATCATATCTTAAAATGATATGAAAAAAACGATGAACGGCATGGATAAAATACTTACATCACGTTGGTCTCCACAGAGCCCTGGACGCAATCCGCGCCCTAACATCTCAGACCAAAAACCATTATCCAAGCACTCGAGCCTTCTCAGCAGTCAGCATGGGACGCGGTTTGTCTAGTGTCGCTGCCATAGCCAGGTGGCTATTGGTCAGTTTTCTGTGGGGCCACCATGATGTATGTTTTTTATCCACGCCGTCCATCCATTTTAAAAGATAATTTTACTAAGATCTAAAAAATGAGGCATATATAAATCTCAGGTGGGCCACACCACAGAAAAACAGTAGTGATCGGATGTCCACCATTAAAAACCTCCTAGGGTCTACTGGAATGTTTATTTGACATTCTACCTTCTGATTAGGTCATACAGACCTGGATGAAGGTAAAAAACAAATATCAGCTTAACTAAAACCTTTGTGGCCCCCCAAGAAGATTTTAATGGTTAGCGTTCAATCAACATCTTGTGGTCCACTTGATATTTGGATCTACCTCATTTTTTATCTCACACAATGAAATGATCTAAAAAAAATGGATGAATGGCATGGATGAAATATATACATCATGGTGGGGTCCACAGAGCACCTACTAATGAGGTTAAAATGAGAATTGCGTTTTCCATGCAGAAAGTCATTCGACATATGCTAATGGGGTTTGTGCAAGATCCAAGCCGTCGGCTAATTGACCGATTGTGCTTGCATCATGGCCCAAGAGAAAAATGAATATTGATGTGACTTATAGTACAGACAAGCTCAGAGGGGAGCATTTTCACGCATATTCCAGCATATTATAAAAATAGTAATTTAATACTTCCTAATGCCCAATTTAGACGGACAAAATCATGCAGTTACTGACTTTTATTAATAAAAAATACAAGAAATTTGAATGATCCAAAAGAAGAGACTTGCCACAAATGTTAGCTCATATTTTAAGAGTTGGGAGCGTTTGATACCTAAATGTAGTTTAGATCCAAACCCAAGGCTTTTTTGATTTTTATTTTTATTTTTTAAATTTCTTTTTGTCTTTCTTTCCCTGCACACACTCACACCCATGCTCACCACAATGGGTACTTGTCGCGGGGAGGGACGTGGTAAAGGTGATTACCATCTTCCTCATGAATAACTACTCTGAATCCATTGAGCTTCTCTGAACTCCTCCTATAGGGTTATCACTGTCTTCCCAATAATAACTACCATGTACTCTTCATAAAGGGTGATCACCAACTTCCCCAGAAATAACTATTCCGAAATTATTGAGCTTCTCTGGACTACTCATAGAGATTCCTCGAATCTACAAGGGATAGATGAGGCAGATGTGGGGACCACTAAACTATATATGATGTGATGGAAGCTAATTCATAGCCTCTTAATCATGTGACACCGAATCTGAGTCATTCTCCGTATGAAGTATTGGGCGGCCATAATTGAAGAGTTAATGTAACTGGGTATAGTGGGTATGCTTGTGATTGTGCCTTTGATGCTTTGAGATGCGATCACTAGACTATGATACTAAGTATATGTCTACTTAACCAAGTGAAATTATGGCATCAACAACCTAACCATATGAGAGCTTAATAAAGTGGCTGCCCATAGATGTATGAGTTATGATAAGTAACCATGTGATCTTAAATCATTTATTAATGCCAAGTAGAGTGACATTTGTGTGGCCACTCAACCATATGGACATTTGATAATGGAGTGACCATAAGATCATGTGGGAATATGAGAATTGTGTGATTAATTAGACTTGTTAACTATGCTGATGGTGTAACCTTTTGGATATGTGAACTTAGGGCGTGTGTCGGATTGATTATGAACCTTACCTTGATGTGAGTATTACATATTTCATCATTTATCCATTAGGCTAGCTAATTCTAGAATATGATTCCAAAATGGCCTAGATCCAATCTCTAAATAAGTTGGACGATATGAAATAGTGTTAATTAGATGTATAACTTTCGAACACTTGTGAACCCACTAAATGTACATATTTTATCTGCACCGCTCCATTGTTTTGCCAACCAAACAGTTCGATCATGGAGCCTGCTGACGTGTGCCTTGTACAACTGAACTATTTTTCCTTGTGAGTTACCTATACTATTTTCTTGTTGAAACGCACCGTAATGTTTGTGTGTAGACCTATCTACTTGTTGTACCACTTGGAAGTGTCAACCACTACGTTGTGTGAGACAAACCCGCATTATCCAACCGTACTAACTCTTATGTATATATTATATACCAAGTCGTTCAACTTAGGGCTCACTATATCTTATGAAGTTTACCTATGCCTTCTAAACTATTGTAGAACTACTACAATAATTATTTATAAATTCAATCTACTAACAACTCACGTGAAGGTGAAGTCCACTACATTATATGAGTTTCACCAGCACCATCTATCCTGTGGCTCATTTACTATATGTCTTTCATCTCATGACCACTAGGTGCATGTAATTTGTATCACCACTACTCATTAATCATAAGGTCCAGTTGGAGTATAAGCATGTGATTTTAATAGAAGAAAATCATATCGGGCCAAGCTGCTAATGGAATATCTATTTTTCTAAGGATGTAGTGTAACTTTGAATATAATTAATGCTTGTAATTATGGTAGCTATGGATGATACCAGTGATGTTAGTTATTATGGTTAATAGAAGTATGTGATTTAATATCTTGACCATGTTGTTATTGATCATACTCATGCACCATGGAATGATGGTATGTACAAATATACTTCAATACATTTGTCCATGTGTAAGATATATCATCTTCAGTTTAGTCACATGATCATGGATTGATATAGTTGATAGTGGCATATGATGATTATATGTCATTTTTGCCTTAAAGGTTAAGTAAACCTTAAACTCATGACATTATATGCATACCACATGCACTTGAACGTATGTCTTGTCATGGTTGCTTGAATTCATGTATAATCATGACATACATGATGATCGAAATACCACAGCTGTGCCGTATAACATGAGTTGGATCTTGATGATGAAATTTATATCATGTGATGACTTGGGTTATCCCTGAAAATGAACGGGACACGGAAATGTGAAAATAGTAGGGGATGATGTGCCCCTTGGGTTGAAAGTCCCTAAACCCGTATGCTACCTAGGGTTGCCTCACAGTCGGGCCGAGTGGATACATGGGTCATGGATTTGACTCCCACTGACGAGGTCGGGTTGAGAAGAGGTGAGTCCAACCTGCTTAAGGGTTAAGGTGCAAACAGGGACCGGTCTAACTCGCCGACGAGGAGAAGTGCGAATGAAGTCAGCTACTGACATGCTGGGTGGAAGTCCACCGCAGGGCGGGTATGCGAAGTCGATTACTAGTGTCTGATGCATGGGTATCAACCACGGTGTTTCCCATGATATACAGTTGGTGGAAGTCCACCACAGGGTAAGTACGCGAGGTCAATTACTAGTGTCTGGTGCATGGTATCGACCACAGTACTTTTCGAGATATACAGTTATGATATGATATGACAATATGATAATGGTAATGTGATTACGGATGCGTGTCATACTGTTATAGCTGTGGTATGAGAGAAATGAAAATATGACTTGGTGATGCTGGTAGCATTGACTCGGAGTATCGCTATGATGCATGTGCATTGCATTGACATTGACATTACACCTTATGTACTACACGCCTTTCACATATATGATTTTCTTGCAGCATATTTATCTTACTTGCATGTAGGACACACTGCACACACGTGTGTACTCACTAGGCTTTTTGCCTAAGCTTCCTATTTTTCTTTTTCTTTTTAAGGTTGAAGTAGCTTAGAAGAGTTAGTTTTCTCGATGCATTGCATCTATTTTTCAATTTAGCAATGTTGACGTTATGTACTTTTTGTAAAACATTATACTTGTAATGAGAAGGATTTATAATGGATAGTATTGCTTGATATTTTGACCATGGATCTTCATGCTCAAGTATTACTATTACTATTATTATTATTATTATTATTATTATTATTATTATTATTATTATTATTATTATTATATATATCAGTCAAAAATCTTTCTTATAGTGCACCGAACTTGGGACTTGGTATATGGAAGCCAAGTGACGGATTCGGAGCATCACGGAAGCTGTCCGTCTTCAGATTTGGGGTGTGACAATGTATATCTCTTATAGAAAGAGAAGAATTCTCCATGTGTATAACATACCTTTTTTTAAGGAGTTGTCCAAGACTCAGTATATTACTTTTCATGTTGGGCACGTAGTACACATTAGAGATGTAGTTTGGAACACCATTCTTCTAAAAGATTTTGATTTTGCCTTTACCTTTCATTGGTCATGTCTTTGACGAGTCGTCGAATGTCACATCACCATGAACTTCTTCTGTGAGTTATTCAAATAGGCTTTTGTTACCACACATGTGATTGCTCGCATCTGTGCCGAGATACTATACATCTGGTCGATCACATCCTTTCTTTTGTGCAAAGAGCACTGTGGAGTCTTCCTGATCATGATTCGATACTTCAACATAGTTGGATCGTTCATCGTGATAAACTGGTTTGCACCAACAATCCGAGGCATAATGACCGAATTTTTTACAATTTCGGCATTGAATATTTCTCATATTTCTGAGACTGCATGCGGATCGACCTCTACCATTCCCTCTTCCACGAAAATTGATAAATTTCTGTTGATTTTGTGGATGGTTCAAATGAGATCCACGTGCCCTTCCTCTTGCATTAGTGTTGGCGCCATGACCTCTACGATTTATATGACCAATACTTCGGTCATTTAGAGTAAACTTAGACTCAAGGGCATGTTCCAACGTCGATGCGTTATTTTTCTACATTTGTTGCTCATGCACTTGCAACAATCTCATCAACTCTTTGACGGACAAGTTTTCTAACTTCTTTGATTCTTCGAGGGCTAGAACCATATGCTCGAATTTGGTTGTGAAAGATCGGAGTATTTTTTCTACTACCCAAATATCTTCAAACTTTTCATCATTTCTTTTTAAATTGTTAACTATAACAAACAATTTTGAAAAAAAGTCTGAAATGGACTCACCTTCCTTCATATGTGCAGCTTCGAACTTGGCTCTAAGGGTTTGAAGTCGAATCCTCCTGACACGATCAACACCCTTAAATATGGTGCTGAGACTCTTCCATATTTGTTTGCATGTCTTAGCTTTGACGATTCATTCAAAGGTAGAGTCATCCAACCCTTGATATATAAAAAATAAAGTTTTCTTGTCTTTTTTCCTTTGATCTTTGAGAGCCGTCTTTTGTTCGGCAAAATAAGAGGCTTCTTGTCCATTATGAATTTTACATATCCATCACTGACGATATCCTATAGATCCTGAGATTCAAACAAAGCCTTCATCTGGATGCACCAGTTTTCATAATTATCCTTGGATAACTTTGAAATCTGTGGCTAGATCAAAGACGCCATCACTTCTTCACACTATAGATCAACAATGCATTTTTCTTGACGTGGTAGTGACAACACCTTCATCACACGATCAACCTTGTAACTATACCTGTCCCACGGAATTGTCTGGCCTTGATACCAAATTTTATTGGCTTTACAAAGCTTTAGAACCGTACACACCACAAAGATACAAAAATAAACACCTTTTTTTTATTATTTAATTATTATTTTACGTGCTTTTCACTCCTGCACAGTTGATACACGATGACCCTTTTACAGGCTTTTGCATCAATTGTGAAATGACTACAATACCCTCTCTAGCCTCTTCCATTATTTAATATTCCTAGAAGCTTACATTGACCGTTAATCTTCCAAAACAGCTCCTTAAGAGCTTCAGCTATCATGCATGGGGAGTTCAATGGTCACCTGCTGTTGCTGGAAATGCCTGTTTGAGTTTGATGTTTCCAACAGTGCGCACATCCACTAGGGCCACAAGGTGCCCCTTTCAATTTTGCCCCATACTCAAAAAGGCAGGTTGACCAAAAACATAAATTGGTCACACCAAAGAGAATATTAGGGGTGCACATGAAACCAGTGAAACTAATAAACTGGGTTGGAACCAATCAAATTCCATGGTGTGGTCTGATTCTGAAACGCATCAATTCTGAAAATAAAAGAAATGGTTATTGCTTAGGTTAGGCAGAACTGAATTAGATAGTGAACCGTACCGTAGAACCGGACCTTGTATACTAACTTAGAACGTAATTGACTCATTGGCTAATAAACATTTAAAATTTATTTTAAAAAAAAAACATAAAAACAAAACCAAAAAAGATATATATATATATATATATATATATATATATCAATCTTTCTTTATTTTTCCTTCTTTCAGGGCCTTTTTGTGTCTCTCAAGAACCGTGCAAATGAATTAAATTATATACAATAATATAAACAAATAAATAAATAAACTCCGTAATTAGACTTAGTTATAAAAACAAACCATGTAATTGGATTGGATTATAAAAAGCCTAAAATCATAAAATTGATCTGAACCAAACCAGTTTTCTACTGTCCCATTCCAATTCAGTTTTAGGGTGCAAATGATCTGAGTTCCATTCTGTCTTTTCTGAAACTGTCGAGAACAGTTTGGCTCTAGTTTCACCTCGGAACCGATCGAACTGAAGCATGTGCAATCCTGGGAAATAGTTAAGATCAGATGTTTACTACAGGAACCTATACTCTCATATCATAGTGCGTGGGGCTCATTATGATATAAAGCGTACGGAAACTCCAGCCAAAAGGTGACCCCTTCGACTCACCCGTTGTCCAAAAAGTCAGGTCGATCCAAAACATAAGTCGGTCACACAAAATGGAATAATTGGGATGGGCCTACAACTAAAACCTACACTCAATCAGGATGAGTAGACTAATGACCCTTTGCACGATTTTAGAGTTTTAAGCATAATTTTACATTCTATGGCCTACTTGAATTTTGAACCAACCTGATCTTTTTTATCCAGGAAGATCATGGGGTGCAGATGATAGACAGCGTAGATGTAGACCCTACATCATTTTGGGCTCAAACACATAGTCATAGGATAAGCTTGTACCGGAAACATTGCGTGGAAGGTTCTCCATAATAACAGATCATCCTCTACTGTCCCATCATTTAATAGTGGGCCCACTACAGATCTTCTGCAGATTCGAATTCAAAAGAAAACAAGATATGATTCCTGTAACAACTCCCATTTGATTGTATAGTTTGTATAATATCATCTATTGCCAAATAAAGGTCGTCCATCTTGGTTCTATCATTGAATCGAATGTAAGATACCTCTTGAAATCTCCAAGTCCACACACCGACGGTTTGCAAGACAATGCCTTCATCTCCACGTGTCCGTATATACCTCTGCTGAAGGGACATGATACGGTAAATGCAGAATAACCATGCTGTGTACAGCCATCTCAGCACTGAGCGAGTGGCAGAGTGATGACTGGATCCTGTCCACCCATACACTGGCATCCGTATGGGTTGCATATATTTTAAAAATAAAACCCATAAGAAAATTCCATGCATTAGGTTAGATTGCATCCATGGAAAGTATAGGAAAATGAATAGTATTTCTGATAAAAGTTTACAAGATGCTGAGGGAAAGATGTGAAAAATCATTATAGAATCTGTAGATTTTTTTTTATTTTTTTTCCTTTTCCTTTCTTCAGTGTAGTCACTGGCATGTGTTAAACCAGTACATGTACGATGCTTGAAGATGGATAGTGACATACCTCAGTGCTTGAAGCTGAATTAATTGCAGTACCTGGGATACATGTTAGGCGTTTGATTCTGAATTGCAGTGCTTGGGATACATGTTAAGTGTTTGAAGCTGCACGGAGGCACCTGTTCAAGTTGAAACCATTGACACATGTGGCATATGGATAGATTTTAGATGGCGGATGGCACATGTGGCAGTACATTGGTGCATGTTCTTTATATCTATTTATACTGCACCGATGTGGAACAATGAGAAGTCACCATGTCTTGTCACTAAGGGTTCAATGTTGATAGATTTGTAGTTGTGCCTGAGGATACTTTCATTTAATCTTCACTATGCAATGACGCAAGCTAAGCACATGCTTCTAGGAGAATGAAATGTCAAGTGTCACATGATCGTGATTAATGAGGTCTTTAATGAGGTAAAATGGCTGCATGCTTATAAAAAGAGTCGAGATCCTCTGTTATCTGGTCAACAGGGAGTTCCTATTACCCTAATGGTTTGATGTCCGAAGTTTTTTTTTGATTTTTTTTATTTTATTTAGTGAGTGGTGACGTGGACCAATGAGGATTAGGATATCAGGAAATCTCTATTGACCTGATAACAGAGGATCTGGACTCTTATAAAAGAGCCCCATGTGATCGTGACTAATGAGGTCATTAATGAGGCAACATGCCTGCATGTCGATAAAGACGGCCCCCCTAAAAATTACAAAAAATAATAATAAATCCTTATCACATATTTGGTCATGATAGATTTAATGAGACTGTCTCTTATAATTCTTCTAAAATTGAAGATCTTCCTAGATATATTTAGAAAGTTTACAATGATCACGAAGATTCTAAATATTCAAAGATCAATCTAATATCCAAGCAAATTGATCTCAACACTGGCCCAAATCAAAAAATGGTGGAAAACAATGGATTAGATTGATCGCTAGCCGTGCATTGATTCATCAAGAAAATAAGAGAGCTCGATTTGGTAGATCCGATCCTACCAATTCCATATATAATTAGAAGGGGCTGATACCATGGAAAGGTGAATGGCACCAATTGGGTCATTCAGATGCAACAACTTGATCGATTTCAAGCCTGTGATGAACAGTGGAGATGGATTTAATTGATCCCAAACCTAGATGCAATAGGATCTTAAAGATATTGAATATTTGAAAATCAACAGATTCAAATTCACCAAGACTTTCTTTTTCAGAATGCATGTTGTAAATGAGAATGATTCAGGATTAATAAGGAGACCCAATGAAGATTTTGCTACCTCAACAACCTATAAAAGGAGCACACGATAAAGACCACGAGGCTCACACCAAACACAATTCTATCTTCTTTTATATTTATCTTTATGCTTATCTTAGCATAGCGTATCCTAGTCTTAGTATATATCTTTATTACCCAATGTTACTATTAAAGTACTATAAAATTAGATTATATATTCACAATCCTAAGTTGTTTAATCTCAATCAACCAAGTCTTTACTTGGGCAATCATCTTTCTAAATCCATTCCATCGACTATTCACCTCGATCATCTGTTCTTACAAACAGATCTTATATTTATCTCTTATTTGTTTATTTTTCTAGTTTATTTTAATACTTCATCGATAATAATGAGTCAAATTTAAATATTAATAAAATTGATATTGTTGTAGCTTTCTTTTTATTTATTTATTCATCTTTATTTCATTGAGAAATATTGATCGCAAATACTAACGAAAGAATAAGTCCTTAAACACAAGGCAAAAGGAATCTATTAGAAATGAGTAACTTCTATCCTTTTGCAAATCGCTTAATCACTAATCATAATTGGTGGTTGGCTTGACAACTAGATTTCTAAATCCAATCTTACCCGGTCAATTTAGCATGGGGTCATCAATGACTAAACATTGAGTCAAGTGCAACTCTGGCACACCCGCACTTCTTACCTACACATATAAAATGAATATAAGCCATCAATCACATGTGTGTGTGGCCTTGTGTCTGATTGAATTATACGAACACATGTAAGGAAAAAGAGAAGATGAATGGTGGTACATTTTCATTTCAATTATCGTCACTTCCTATGAGAGCCTATCAAAGAGAATTACATGTGATCTGTATGGATCCGCATGGTGTATTTATATCTATATCGAAAAGTCTTTTCGTACGGAAGGCAGAGGTGTAATCTATCATTAGAGGATGAACCCCGCCCTATAAATATCATCTGATCTTATTTTACATGTCGAGTGAGTGGCTAAATGGGTGATTGATCTCCTCATATCTCAATCATACAATACATGTTTACGGTATATTAAATCCATTCAAACTATAAAGTATATTAAATCCATTCAAACTAAAATAAAAATAATTAAAAATAGTAAAATTTGACCTTAAATTGGAAAAAAAAAATCATAAGATTATAATAAACCAGACTACTCACATCAAGAATAAATAACTTCCTAGTTATATAATATTATGACAGTGTCTCGATAACTAGTTGCACAAGTACACTCATTGAGAAAAACATCATGCATTGGCAAGTTTTACACTGTTAGAGTATATATGGTAATCATTTTAAATTAGAAATCTTCTATGTTTGAGAAGAGTATTTTTAAGATCTCTGCAGATCTCTCATAAATCTCATTCCACATTTGTATATTTTAGTTATTGTAAGTGAAATACATTTTTTGACCGGCACAACTAGGCAGTGGAACCAGCCATGTGGGTGAGACCCTTATGGTAGGGCTCACCACTATGTATTCCTTGAATATCCACGTTGTCTATCTACTTTTTTCAATTTATCTTAAGACATGGTAAAAAAATGTAGTAAAATATTTCATGTGGACCACACCTTGAGAAATTGTGGTTATTAAAACATCTACCATTAAAAACTTGCTAACGTTCATTGTGATATTTAACTTGCTAATAATGTCACACAATGCTAGATAAAAGTACAAAGAAAAATCAATTTCATCAAAAACTTTTGTAGCTCACAAATAGAGGTGTACGCGAGTTGAACCGAGTCGAGCTTGACTCGGCTTGACCACTATCTGACCCTAGCTCGAACTTGGCTCAGCTCGATCTTCGAGCCTAACTTGTCAACTCGGCTCAGGTCGGTCAACAGCTTGGGCCAATTCGAGCCAAGATCGAGCCGAGTTCGCCTGTGCAGCATTTTCACAAATACATGTACCGTACCTTCAAATTTTCACTATATGTACAACAGCAACAGTGATTTTACAAGTATTTCATCAAGCACCTTATGGGCAACATCAAGATTAAGGAAAAAGTGTATTTTTTTATATACATACCTTCCTTGCCACCAGCCAACACCGCATTGAGTCATTTCATCAAACACTTGGTAAGCAACATCAATATCAAAGTAACTGAGTTATCCAACTAGTTTGATTCGAATTGGAGTTCAATCCGAGTTGAGTTGAGTCAAGCTTGGGTGAGCTCGAACTCAGTTCAAAATTTTTTCGAGCTCAAAAACCCATCTCGAACTCAGTTTCGAACTAAGTCAAATGGAGCATTTTTGAGCTGAGTCGAGCGAGCTAACCGAGCTAACTCAGTTTCTGTACAGCCCTACTCACGAAGATTTTTAATGTTTCCTATGGTGTGGTCCACCTGAAATTTGTATGTACTTCAGTTTTGGAAATTTAGTTTAAAATCAGCTGGAAAAATACGTCATGGTTCTAGATCGCAGCCAAGTCACATTCAATTTACACAATATACCCTTTTGTGGTCTTAAAAGGCATTAAAATGCAACGCAACCAATCTTATACCGGATCCATAGAGCGGTTTGAAGGAGGGGGCTGTGTACGTAGAATTTTACTTTAGAAACTGGACCATTTGTTATTTTACTTTTAACCATCCATTTTTTAGATACCAAAAGGATTGTCAGGATTTCTAGGTTGACATGACTGTGGAGACATGGCCCATCAACCCTGTCCAGCGATCTGGATGGTTTGCATAGCCACGTAGGGGGCAGCATGGGTGATTAAGTCTCCACTTTTGGAATGGTCATGAAACATACACGAGTGGAGCAGTCCCATGATATGATATAGAGCACCTGTAATGGCCCACCATAAACAACTATTATATAATTTATAACTACTACGATGGCTGTTGGAAAATTGATGATTACAGTCATGATGGTTGCTGCATGGACAAGCACTTACGAGAACAACCTATAATGGAAGCAGACTTTGCACACGTGATGCAGTCCATAAATTAGGCTTGGCCCACCTTATAATAGCCGTTATCAACAGTTGGTAAATGCTTGTGAGTGTGTGGGTGTGTGCGCGTGTGTTTTTTTTTTAAAAACAATAAAAATAAAAATAAAAATAAAAAAAGAAAGAAAAGAAAAAATGAAAAAAAAAAAAGTTGTGAGAACTTGCTTAGATTTTGCTGAGATTTTGAAAATCTTACAATCACGCAGCCAAAAATCGGTTATAGGCTTGTTTGGATACCAAATAAGTTGCTTTTTAACTTCGTGTAAGTTATTAATTTTATTTTATTTTTCACTTAAGTTATTTTAGTAAGTATGATAATTAAAAAAAAAATAAAAAATCACATGCTTAAAAGATACTTATTCCTTGTTGGTTCTTCTTTTAACTTTTTAACTCTACACTTTTCAATCATTGCTCATATCAAAGGAGGCCCCAATGACACGATGGAGTGTCCACATTGAAGGTGAGGCCTACATGATGGACCGTTCACATCAAAGGTGGGCCCCACATGATGGATTACATATATCAACTTGGGCCCACAGAGTGAATGGGCCACATCAAAGGTGAGCTCCATATGATGAGCTATGGACATTGAAGTTAGGCTCCCATGATAGATGAGCCGCATTGGGGTAGCCCCACATGATGGGCAGCCAACATCAAAGGTCGGGCCTTAATGATGAATTGCCCACATCGCAGGCAAGTGCCATGTGATGGGCAACCTATATTGAATGTAGGGCCCCAATGATAGACACTCCACATCAAAGGTGGGCTCCACATGATGGGAAATTAATAAAGGTGGGCTCATTCTACTCCAAAATCATATATTTTACACCTAATAACTCATTTCGGATTGTGAGAAACGCTTGTTTTAAGGTTTGACGGTCTGGATCACTTTCGTCATCGATCGACTCTTTTTTGATCTATCTTGGCAATGAAATTTTCAGCAACCCACTCTACATCAACAATGAGATGAAAAATAGCCAATGGTCCTAGTCCATCAAACAAGTATCCATAAATCAAAAGTTAGAATTGCTCATCAAATCTGAATTTGCAGTTGCAACCTAATATAAGGAGTCCCACAAAATGGATGGTTTATTTTGAGCTAGTGTATGAACTGCATTGTGGAGTACTAAATAACTGCCACTTAAATCTCCAAGTAATTGGTACCTATAACAGCCATTTTACCTTTCCAAAGGGGACACGAGATGCAGGACGTTCCTGCCAGCAATGTTGGGCCCACCAAGATGTCGGTGAGAAATCCATCCTATTCATCAGTTTCTGTCATGTTAGGATTGGATGTGGATGTGGATGGCTTTTCAACGTTAGTATTTATGTTATTTTACTCCTCTTTAATTATATGTTATCTGCATGGAATGATGTCATCTAATATAATATCTTGCAACAAATGTTGTGGGGCCCACCATAATGACTTAATGAAATTCACTCTATATATTTATTGTTGATGTGAAGGCGACATCACAAATAATAATAATAATAATAATAATAATTAATAATTAAAACTTAAAAATAAATTATTGTTTTTTAAAGTAATTCTAAAACTAGAGCGAGCCAAGCACTGAAGAAAATCGGATGAGTTACCAACATTAGAATCATTTCGAGTTTCCATCTCTCTTTCACTCTACATGTAGCTAGTATGCTAGCTGCTAGTTGTAGCCACAGCTTTTCTCCATCCCTTTTGATTGATATCTTTCCCTACTCGCTCCACGTGTTGCACGTGCCATACTTCCTCATGACTTATAACGGTTAATATGCTATTGGGTGTCCCTCTAGGATTGCAAATGAATGGCCCAACTGGTTTTAGCTCAGATTAGAATTAATTGGGTGGGCCTTTTGGACTCAACCTACTAAAATTCTGGTTCTGATCAACCATCCCAGCCCATTTGCCATATTAGGGTAATTTGGAGTGAGAGATGCATTTCAATAAATACGATACCCAAATGCATAGTGGGACATAATCAACGCACCAGATTTGTCCAGGCCTAACCTGTTATCCAGGACTGGCCTAGTCTAATAGTAAAAAGCCCAAGACTCGAGGACAATATGGGCCTAGAACAGCTGGCCCAAGTCCATAAATCTTAGGCCTGGTTCTGACTCGGCCCAACTCTGCCAGATTCAAAATACGATTAAATCGCTATTTTCCCCATGAATATTCCTAATATATCTGTTGATCAAGTGGGCCACACATATCAAAAAAATTGCACATTCACATAGATGAAGGCAACGGTCTACACCCAAAATGCATATGTTTCCTAATCAAGGTTGGAACGGCATCTCATTTCCATAGTGTCTGATAAAATGGTTTTGAGCTCAAGTATAAGGCAGTACACGAGTCAAGATAGCTTGAAAAGCTTGCTGGGCACTGCTTGACTCGAGATGAGCCAAGTTTCATATATTTCAGCTCGCTTTGAAAACAGGCTGAGTTCGATCGTGGTGGATTTTGACTCGGCTCGAAGCTTATGCTCGAGTTGATCCTATATATATATATAAATTTGGGCAGAGATTTTGACCGTACTAAACTTGAAGTTTGGGCAAATTATCTAAAAAGCTACGACATTCCATGTATCCCAATAGTAGCCTTCTGACAAGCTTTGGCTATTATTTCAGATAAAAATGTCGATCCTTAGTTCGGAAGTCATACGGTCCTGGAGAGATTGAGTAACTACTTTCCCAAGAAAGTAACAGATTGGCTACCCCCCAGGCAATGGCTGGTGCTCGGTGCTTATGTGTTTTATCCATGTTGTCTATAATCCATGTCGTCTATAATATCCATGCCGCCTACCCTTTTTGCCATGTCATTTTAGGGATAAAGCATTCATGCGGTCCATAATCCATGCCATGTCATTTTAAGAGTAAGGCATCCACGCCGTCCATAATCCATGTCGTCCATAATCCATGTCGCCCATCCTTTTTGCTGTGTCATTTTAGGGGTGAGGCCAAATATCAGCCAACAAGGTGGATAGAAGTGGATATTGCCCAAGTTAGTACTTTTTGGGCTCACAATGAGCTAGCCGACAATGGGTCCACAATGAGCCCACAATGGGCCCATAATGAGCTAGCCGACAGGGTGGATGGATCGAATCACCCAATTACGGAACTTAAGTTATGGTACCAATGGTTTTGGTAGAAAAGGAAGTGAACATATTGAAAACTACAACCACAATCTAGGCAACATGAAAACCACAATCCATATAACATGGCAACTACGATCCATGCAAACCACAACCCATATGGCAACTACAACACATATAAAATGACAACCACAACCCATATAATAAGACAATCACAACCCATATAGTATGACAACCACGACCCATATAACATGACAACCACGACTCTTACCTAATATAACCACAACCCATATAACTTGCATTTTCTGCTCCTGCAGTCTATTAATAGTCATCTCATATTCGAAAAATGCTAGGCTAACTTTGGTACAAAAAGGCACATTACTTTTTTAACTTTGATGGACAGTAAGGATCATATGTGCATGTATGTGTCATGGTTGTCATGTAATTTGGGAGTAGAAAATGAGAACCACAACCCATATTACATGGCAACCACGAGGGTTGTGGTTGTAATGTGGTAAGGGTCGTGGTTGTAAGATCCTTACCATCCATCAAAGTTAGTATATGACATACGTATATCGTGCAAACGATATCTGTATAGTAGTATAAGTCGCATCGGGTGGTTGTAATGCGATAAGGGTCGTGGTTGTCATGAGGTATGGGTCGTGGTTGTCATATTAGATGGGTCATTGTTGTCATGTTATATAGGTCGTGGTTGTCATGTTATATGTGTCGTGATGAACATGCAACAACCGCGACCCATATAACATGACAACCACAACCCACGTAACATGATAACTACGATCCATGACAACTACAACCCATATAACATGACAACCACAACCCATATAACATGACAACCACAACCTATGTAACATGGCAACTATGACCCATGCAAACCAAGACCCATATAACATGAATACCATGACCCTAATAACATGACAACCATGATCCATGACAACAGCAATCCATATAACATGACAACCACGACTCATATAATACAGTCAATGCTAGAAGAGAAACTTAGAACTACACAAGACTTTGTAAGTTTCTTCCGCTTAAGTTTGAAAATTGGGATATTATCATCCTCCTCACTCTCACCATCACTAGTTATTAGTTTTGAAAAGTGTTTTCTCTTAGTTGTATAGGATAGTGTAAAAATCTCCTCGCAATTACTATCATTTTCTAAAGTTGCACTCTTACTTCCCTGGTCAGAATACTGTTCAACTGTTTTTTATAGATCATTTTAAGGCTTGATCCAAAAAATGAGACGGATATAAATCTAAGGTGGAACGCACCACATGAAATCAACTGACAACCACGACCCATATAACATGATAACCACGATCCATATAACATGATAACCACGAACTCTATAGGAAACCATGACCCTTATAACGAAACAATCACAACTCATATAACATAACAACTACGACCATAATTACAATACAATATGAAGAACAATTTTCTTCAATGGGCACCAAACGAGCTAAAAAACTCTGTTGAGAAGGTCCATAAAACATGGGTCATAGTTCTCATGCTATATGAGTCATGGTTCTCATGTTATATGAGTCGTGGTTGTTATTCTGTTTTCCCCCGATCCACAATCCAACATGGATAAAAACCACAATCCAATGTGCATGTGAACAACGATCACACGACAGGGTCGTTGTTGTCATACACGTTGGGTCGTAGTTTCCAACCACGATCCATTGTGGATGACAACCACGACCCATTGTTCGTCATATCCACAACCCTTCCCTTCAGAATCAGCGCGACCCTTCGGAATCAGCGCCACATTCTTTTTCAGAAAATCTCATTAATGTCACTACTTCCCCATAATCCATTCGAAATTAGCGCGACCCTTTAGAATCAACGTCATATTCTTTTTAAGGAAATCTCATTAATGTCACTACTTCCCTGTAATCCCTTTGGAATCAGCGCAACCCTTCAGAATCAGCGCCTTAACCATTGGTTGACTAACCTATAAAAGTGGTACTTAGGTTTCAAATTACTTTTACAAGCCAATCCGAACCAAAATTCTTTTTGCAACACCTTAAGCATTCATGGATTTCTTTGCTCTTTCAATTAAAATAATGGAAGAGGTATTCGAAGAAGCCATCGAGTCCCTCTCGCATTCTTCCTTTATGGGCAATCTCTTCCCTCTCCTCAGGGATATTGATAATCTTCTTAAAGATGAACGACCTCCACAGAAAATTCTGAAGATAATTTTTGAACTTCGGCAACTCGATAATTTCAACGGGCACCTAATGAGATAAAAAACTCTGTTGAGAATTTCCATAGAGTCGCTGGCCCATATTACATGACAACCATGACCCATATAACATAACAACCACGACCCATATTACATGACAACCACGGCCTATATTACATAACAACCACGACTAAAGGTGGGCATTGAGCTAAGTCGAGTCAAGGTGGGCCAAGCTCAGCTCGGCTTGTCCATGGTGTACTTGAGTTCGAGCTTGAGCTCGGCCTCGAGCTCAACATTGAAGCTTGGCTTGTTTGCTAAAGTTGTCAAATCAAGCTAGTGTTTCAAGTAGAGCCAAGTTTACCTTGAGTCAAGCTTGAGCTTCATATGTTTATAGCATGTCTCTTTACAATGATGTCAGAAATTTTCCTTCATATGGTTTTTCAAAGTGATTGTTTTTTATATTATCACAATGGAATCATTCACATTTCGTAGTCAAGAAGAAGAGTCCTCATCAGCACTTACTAGCGAACAGGCAAGTACTAACGGATGATGAATAAACTGAATTATGATGGTACTCCATGGTTGTGTATTTGTCTTCGTATATTTGATACATGTCTAACTTGAAATTCTTGAGGTATTTTGGTGTGAATTGGCTCATTCACTGTAAAATAACTACTGTCGATTATTCTGAACAAAATTCCATCTAGGATTTTGCTCTCCACCATAATGTCCTCAATACTAATAGGCCATGATCTCGAGCTAAGTAGAGTTAAGTTCAAGAAGTTAGGATCTCATGTGAGTCATTTTCTTAGGTCCTATAAGGCATTTAAAGAATCATACAGAGTCTGTAAATCCATGTGTCAATAATGGATTTACATGGATAATGTCGTCCATTAATCGTACTTGTAAGATAGGTGGTGGTGGATCGGTGAAGGGATGGTCGTGCGAGCAGCGTTAGGGCGATGGATCTATGGTCGGCGTCAGGCAACTGTTGGGTGAGAGAAGAGGAGAAAGAAAGAAAGGGGAAAGAGAGGCTAGGGTTGGGGTCGGGCGACGGGCAGCGCTAGGGCATTTTGTTTTTTTTAAAAAAACTAATATATATATATATATATATATATATATATATATATATATATATATATATATATATATATATATATAATATAATATAATATTTATTACTATAATCATTAAACGAGCCAAGTTAAGCTCGAGTTCGAGCTTCGAGTCGAGTCGAGTTAAAATGGCCCATAGTCGAACTTGGCTCGAACTCAACTTGAGCTTCCAAAAATCAGCTTGACTTGGCACGAATCAACCACTCAAGCCGAGTCAATCTGAGCTGACTCGAGCTAAGTCGAGCGAGTTTTTCGAGCTGACTCTACTCTTGAACAACCCTAACTACGACCCATATAACGTAACAACCACGATCCATATAACATAACAATCATGACCATAATTACAATACGATATGAAGAACGGTTCTCTTCAACAAGCACCTAGCGAGCTAAAAAACTCTGTTGAAAATGTCTTGTTTAAGCCTTACCTTCTCAACAGAGTTTTTGATTAGGCTAAAATAAGACATTTTCAACATAGTTTTTCAGTTTGTTGAGTGCCTGTTGAAGAGAACTATTCTTCATATTGTCATGTTATATAGGTCATGGTTGTCCTGTTATATGGGTCGTGGTTGTCATGAATCATAATTACTAACATGTGGCGCTAATTCCGAAAGGTCACGCTGAATCCAAAAGAAAATGTCGTGGATATGACGAATAATGGGTCATGGTTGTCATGTTATATGGGTCGTGGTTGTTATGTTATATGAGTTGTGCTTGTTATGTTAACCAGGTCGTAATTGTCATGTTAACTGGGTCATGGTTGTCATAGATCATAGTTATTAACATGTGACACTGATTCCGAAGGGTCGCACTAGATTCAAAGGGAAGGGTCATGGATATGACGAACAATAGGTCACGGTTGTCATGTTATATGGGTCATGGTTTTTATGTTATATGGGTCGTGGTTGTCATGTTAACTGGGTCGTGGTTGTCATGGATCGTAGTTATTAACATGTGTCGTAGTTCGCATGTGAATTGGGTCGTGGTTATTATGTTATATGGGTCGTAGCCCTAAAATGACACGGCAAAAGAATGGGCGGCATGGATTATACACATACTTCAATCTGGGCCCATATATATAGGTCGTGGTTCTCATGTTATATGAGTTGCGGTTGTTACATGTTTACTTCCTTTACTACCAAATAATAGAATAGCCATTGATACAATAGCCTAAGGCCAACAATGGGGAGATCCATTCCGTCCACCTTGTCGGCTAGCTCGGCGTGGGCACAAAAAGTCCTTTTTGGGCAATGTACACTTCTAACAAACACCACGGTGAGCCTAGAAAGTTTCAACAATGGGTTTCATTGTCACGATTTTTTTTTTATTATATGACCCACACGAGCTCTGGATCAGGCTGATATTTAGGCCATAGCCCTAAAATGACACAGCAAAAAGGATGGGCAGCATGGATTATACAAATACGTCAATGTGGGCCCCACGAGTTTGGTCATTGCCCATGCACACAAAAGGGTTCCGTACACAACTTTCTTAGCATTAAATACGACATAACTTCTTATTCCCTAGAAAACCGTACAATTACTAAAACAAGGACAAGGGCATTTTGATCCAAGTAATTTTCGGAAGCTTGTCAAAAGGACACTCTTGGGATATATGGAACGTCATAGCTTTTTAGGTAATTTGCCCAAATTTCATGGTCAGTACGGTCAAAATCCCTATTTCTATGCGGTCTAAGTTCAAGGGAACTTCTCATGAGGTCAAACTATGTGGGGCCCACCATGATACGTGTCGAACATCTACCCCATCAGCCAGATGCATCATTCCATGGTGGGCCTAGGGCTTAAAAATCAATTGAATCCATGACTTGTGTGGGCCACATCACATATAAAAGTTGAGAGGAGTTAGCCTCCATTAAAACATTTCTAATCATTTGTTCAGCCCACCGAGATGTGGTTCACAAATCCAGCCCATCCATTATGTGTGTCCCACTTGGAGGAGGGGTTAGACCAAGTTTCAGATGCATCCAAATTTCAGGTGGGCCCCAACAAGTGCTTTTATATATTTTAGTCATGTCTTCACATGATTTTAGATGGTGTGGCCCACCTGAGATCCATATACAGCTAATTTTTGAGATATCCCATAATTTAAAGGGGACCTATCAAATGCACGGTGTTGATGTTCAACACACATCGTGGTAGGCCCCACATAGCTCGACCTCATGGGAAGTTCCCATGAGCTCGACCGCATAGTACCTTTTTCTTATATATATATATATATATATATATATATATATATATATATATATATATATATATATATATAAAAAAGAAAAACCCTACCTTACATGTCCGTCCATTTCTTACCATTTTCCTTCCTTATCAAACTCGCCGTGTCCGAGCTCCGTACTCTCTCTCTCTCTCTCTCTCTCTCTCTCTCTCTCTCTCTCTCTCTCTCTCTCTCTCAATACCAACAACAAGGTACCTCTATGGCTTTATCTAATATTATATATATATTACTAATTAAATATTTAATTTGGGAGTTGGTTTGGGTGCGGGTTGGGTCCGTTGGGTTGAGTGGCTGGGTTGAATCGGGTGTGGGTTGGGTTGGGTCGGGTTGTTGGGTTGAGTCGAGTACAGGTTGGATGTTGGGTTGGTTCTGATTGGGAGCAGGATAGAATCGACTTGACTTCATGTAAGCCTGCCTTGACTCGATCCACTAGTTCCTCTTGAGCTCAATTCAAAAGGTGTGGCAAACAAGTCAAGCTTCAATGATAAGCTCAAGGCCGGGCTTGAATTTGAGGAGAGCACGAGTTAGGCCAATCTTGGCCCACCTCAACTTGACTCGGCTCGATGTGCAGCCTTACTCAACCCTGGCCGAAAATTGTTAACCTGGGCCCATGCTCAGTCCACGGGCCGTTCTAACTAATTCAAAGCCCGTCGGGGATCGCTGGATGGGTGGCAACCTGGTCGGGCGCGGATTGGGTACTACCCCACCGGGAGCTAGAGACGGACGGTCCTGTCAGGGAGTCTGTGGGACCCACAGTGCTGGGTATGTTTTATCCACTCCATCCATCCATTTCGAAAATTATTTTATGGGATTGTCAAAAAAGGAAGCAGATTTAAAGCTCAAGTCAACCACACCATAGGAAGCAGTAGGGAATGAATTCCTACTGTTGAAAACTTGTTGGGAGTCATAGAAGTTTTACATCAAGCAGATAATTATTCTTTCTCTTCAAAAATGTACATTTGACCTTATGAACAGGTTGGATGGAAAATAAACATCATAGTGGAAAATTTTCAACGGTAGGAATTCAATCCCCATTGCTTCCTTTGATGTGGTTCTCTTGAATCTTCAATTCGACTCCTTTTCATATTAAAGCTCTAAAATGATCTTTCAAAATGGATATAACATATACATCACTGTGAGCCCCACAGATCACCTGACAGGATCTTCCGTCTCTGGCTAGGCACTGGTAGGGGTAGTACCCAATCAGCGCCCCACCTGGCCTATTGTTCACGGACACAAGAGAGCTGGGGCTGTGGGCCCAGATAGTAGGCTGCCCACTTGCAATGCCAAATGTTTCCCATCTCAGCGTTAATATTTGATCCAACAGTGATTGGAACACATACCAAGGTACCTAATAAATATCCCACTTATGGGGAGAAATGATATTTTGAGAAGGTGGGGCCCATACAGCCATCTTGGATTCTATATATCTAATAAGTGGCCTTCAAATCAATGGCAGGAAATAAATTAAAATAAAAAAGAAAGAGAAAGGTAAAAAAGTCAGGAAAAGTAACAAAAAGTGATGGCTGAGGTTATCCGTTAGATGTCATTTTTTTATTTATTGGTCATCCATGATATTCCCACTAGAATTAATCACTATACACAAAGCATATAATTGCAACAATCTTGACTGTCGAAATCATGGAGCCGTTGACCATGTGTTCCTAATTCCTAGAGTTGAGCAGAATCCGACCCGATCTGATGAATCCAACTCAATCCGGTGGTTCTGACTCGATTCAAACTGAACCGAGGGTTTGGATCAGTGCAGATCGAGTAGGACCACTCAAATCCGATCATACATCGGATCGAGTTTATATCATGGTCAATCCATTCGATCTGAAATCTGAACAAACTCTAACTCCTCTTTCTCTACCCAAGGAGGCATCATACCCACCCATCTCTCCTCCTTTCTTTCCATCTTTGTCTCCCGATTTCCCTCATCTCCTTCCTTCTCTCCTCCTTTCTTTCCTTCTTTCTCTCCCAGTTTCCAACATTTCCTTCTTTCTCTCCTTTTTTCTCTCCCTCTCTTTCCCTAGTTTCAACTCGATCCAACTCAATTTAGTTTCCTAAACTGAATCGAACTCGGTTCAAGTCAGGCCAACAAGGATTTGAATCGGATCGAGTAGCCCTGTTGGACTCGATCCCAGATTGGATGGAGTTTTCATCAGGTTCTTAAAAACTCAGATCAAGTTGAGCTGGACCTAATCTAGTCCGACTGGACTCGATGCCCACCTCTACTAATTCCCTACCATCCAATTTCTGTCTATCCAATGGATGGTGGAAGAAAGGTCAAGTGTCCAGATTCAATTTCTGAAATCAGATGACTACCAGTCTCGGGTTATGCTCCATCCGAGATGGGACTCAAGATTTCAACAGTCAGGACTTGCGTACATGTGATCATGTACACCACGTGTAAGGTGGATGAGTCACCACCATTTTCACATTGTTGGTACTTGGTACAATTATCATTGCAGCCTGGCTCCGCAATAAATCATGTGACATTCTCTCGGTGGGTAAGCATGTTTGCTAGTTCCACACGTGTGCAGGAGGTGTATACACCCATGGATAGTCACACATGCCATTAACGTGTGTGAGATCTGAGTTCTCCATTAGATGGGTTAGAACGTTCAGATATCAAAATAAATGAATGGCTAGAAAAAAAAAAAAAAACAATAATAAATAACCGTTGAATTATTTTACACATTGTGGCCCACTTGAAGAGTGAAGCTAACTGAATTTTTAGGCAGAAGAGCTAATCATTATTTCCAACCTGATGGAGAGCTTAGATCTCACAAACACATCAGAAAACTTCCAATTTAGTTGGTAATAACTACGGTTAGAAAGAAGTCCACGTCCTCCACAAGCCTAACATCTCACCATTCCAAGGATGATGGCCCAAAATCAGACCAAAAATCACTGTTCAAGCACTCAAGCCTTCTCAGAAGTCACCACGGGAGGAAACGGATTGGCTACTCCCCCTGCCACCAGCCCCGTGGCTGATGATCGGTGCTCTGTGGGCCCCACCATGATGTATGTTTTTTATCCACACCGTTCGTCCATTTTTTAATATCATTTTAGGGCTTAATACAAAAAATTAGGCAGATCTAAATCTAAGTTGGGCCACACTACGGAAAAACACTAAAAACCTCCTAGGGCCCACTGGAATCTTTATTTGACATCCAACCTGCTGATTAGGTCATACAGAACTGGATGAAGGAAAAAAAAAAAACAAATATCAGCTTAATCTAAAACTTTTGTGAACCCCAAGAAGATTTTAATGGTTAGCGTTCAATCAACACCTTGTGGTCCACTTAAAATGATCTTAAAAAATGGATGAATGCAATGGCTGAAAAACATACATTATGGTGGAGTCCACAGAGCACCGACTAATGACTAGTGGCATCTGTTTCAGTCAGCACGAGCTTAAAGTGAGAATGGCATTTTACATGCAGAAAGTCATTCAACATATGCTAAGTAGGGTTTGTGCAAGATCCAAGCCGTCTGGTAGTTGACCGATTGTGCTTGCATCATGGGCCAAGAGGAAAATGAATATTTATCTGACTTATGGTAAACACAAGCACTGAGGGAGCATTATCATGCCCTCAAGTGGGATCTTTCGAATATTCCACCAAATTATCAAAATAGTTATTTAATACTTACTAATGACTAATTTAGACCGACAAAATCTTGCAGTTATTGACTTTTATTAATAAAAAATAGGAGAGATTTGAATCAGCCAAAAGAAGAGCCTTGCCACAAATGCTAGCTACTATTTTATAAGTTAGGAGCGTTTGATACCTAAATGTAGTTTAGAGCCAGACCCAATTTTATTTTAATTTTTTCCTTTCTTTCTTTACACACGATCACACCCACACTCACTACAGGAGGAACTTGACACAAGGAGGAATGTGAAGAGGGTTATCACCATCTTCCTTAGGAATAACTACTTCGAAATGACTGAGCTTCTCTGGACACCTCATAAAGATTCACCAAATCTACAAGGAAATAAAATAGAAATAATTTCCAATAATTCAAAATAAATTGATTGATGATAAAAAAAAAAAAAAATTAAAAAAAAAAGAAAAAAAAAAAAAAAGAAAAGAGAAAAAGGAATGAAATTACAATAGTGAATCAATCCTGAGATGAAATTTTAAAATCAAAAGAAAAATAAATAAAATTAAAGAAATGTTTGTCATGTAATTAGCCTTTTATCTTAAAAACTGTAAGGGCTGTTTGAAATGAAGGCAAACCAAGGGTCGTTTGGCAGCTTGGATTACATCTAAAATCTTTCTAAGAGTAACTTGTGTGTCCATAGGCTATTAATTTATTTGGCACATGGCCCACTAATGATATGCCAAAACTATTACGTTATCAACTGCATCACTATAATTACTTTAATGGAATAATATGTGTTGTCCAAACATTGTCCATGTAAATCAATGGTTAATAATTGCTAGTTAATCACTCGGATGTGATCTTATGCTTGTGGCCCATTCGAGACTTGAAATTTCATCATTTTCAGGCATAGCATATATTTCACTGGGCTTTTTTTTTATTTCTTCTAAGAGTAATATATTTCACCGGGCTTATTACAACCATTGTATCAAACATTATATATGTACACTAAGTAATTAAATTCAAATCCCTATAAATATATTATGCATAGTTACTATTGAATACAAAGAATTATGAATCCAGGGTGCCAAACACAACGGAAGGACTCCAAATTCACAAGGTTCCAAGAGGTTTCGAATCTAGGGATTCCAAATCCACGAACAGGCCATAAGCAAATACAAGGGGAAACAACTAAGAGGTATAAGCAAGCAGTTAAAACTGCTATCAATACTGAGGGAAGTAAACATTGTTTTAATTTGGATATGTTTGTAAAGATCATCTGATCAGTCTGATAAATTTCCATGTCACATCAATAAGTGAGGACCACAATCTGGATGATTCAGATGAGTGCACACCTGCCACGAGAATGATCCCTAATGGTAGTTTCACATGAACTTTATTCAATGATATTTTATACGAAACGACGCACTTAGGTCCGTCTCATGGGCCATGCACCTTGTACAAGCATCATGGGGGGGTGGTCACCAGGTTAGCCACCCCCGCTGAGGATCGATACCAAGATTTAAGTGTTGAAATGAGGTATCTCCACTCAGTCTGCCAGTTGAGCAATGGATCTGGGTGTACCATGCTTCCACATGCTCCGTGCACTCTTAAAGAGCTCTTGCCTCATGGGAGTAACGATTGTGGAAGATTGGAGCCGATCAAGAGGAGATCCTGACCGTTTACGTTCCATGTCATAAAAATCAGATTGACTTGATCATCAGGAGAGTCATGTGTGTACATTGAACTTGAGACTTTTATCGGTTTAAAATAAAAGTTTATATGGACATGGATTGCATGGTGAAACCTACACCACGCAATTCCATGGTGTGAAAATGTATGTGGGTCAGTTCACCTCGAATGGCCCGTTTCAGTAAAGATTGATAGGTTGTACACCCCATAACGTTACCCGGATCAAAAGTTATGGTCAATTCATGGTCCAACTTCTTTTGGCTTAACCATACTGGGAATATCTCTGTGACACGTTTTATATCAGACCCCTCCGCTTGAAAAAAAATTCGTCCTTGAGTTATTCAAGGGACTTGGCTCATGATTCTGAGATAACTTTTGAGTTAATTTCTGACGCTGATGTTTATTAACCCTTTTTTTCTACTTGGCATTAAGTTTTTGAGCTGACACTATACATGTACTCATGTTTTCCTTGACTTGACTAATATTGATCAGTTTCTTTACATCTATCTTCAAGATCTCATATTTTTTCTGATAATGTGGGCAATTATGAGGACTTGCCCTTGAGACGAGATCAACATGATTTTGTATATCTCATATGGGAGGCAATTTATTGGGAGGTTCATCGAGCATAATCTCCTTGAATTCCTGCAACATTGGCTTCAAATCTTCTGGGATATTCATAGACTCCATATATTCTTTCTTTTCAACTAATGGATATATATCTCTTGTTTCCTCAAATTGTTTAACAAAAGTCTGTTCAGTTGTGAGAGACTGTTCCTCAACTTTAGAAGTTTTGAGTTAATTTTTTCTTCTCATAGGGACGAGGATAATCTTTTTACCATCTTTAATAAAGATAAATAGGTTATCCTGATCCCTATGTGTAGCATTAATATTATTTTACCAAGGTTAACCAAGTAACATGTGACAAGCTTCCATGTCGACTACGTCACACATTACTTCATCCTTATAATATTTACCAATAGAAAATAATATACAACATCATTTAGTTACCTCTATTTTGTTGACCTCATTGATCCATCCAATCGTGTATAGAGATGGGTGTCTTTCCGTTTTCAACTGTAGTTTTTCCACCATTATTTTTGACACAAAATTCTCATCGTTCATGGCATCAATGATCACATTACAGACTTTTTTATATGCAGTGCACCTTGTTCGAAAGTTGTTGTCTTGTTAAAATTCTATTTCTACCTTTGACATATATAATGACTTCCTCATAATCGAAGTGGTAGCCTGTGATTTACCATCATCTGATGGTGCTTTGTAAAAATTGGGGTTGTGTCGTACAATGACCACAGGTGGTTGAGCATCACTTTGAGCTCGGGGTGGAATTAGCGCATCCGCAATATGGTTGAGGGTTGTTTGCAGCCCTTGCATGGTCAACTGACTCTCTCGGTGGAAAGCTTCCATTCTTTCTAAAAGATAACGAATCCCTGGATCACCGTCCACAAGATTTTGATTCATACCTTCATTATTTGTCATCGGCCCGAGGGGAATCCTCGCTTTGATACCAATTGACGCAGGGATGAACATGATGAGGTCAATCACCGTCTTCCTTAAGGATAACTACTCCGAATCCATAGAGCTTCTCTAGACTCCTCACAGAGACTTCTCGAATCCACGAGGAAAGAAAACAAGAGAATAAAAATAAATTCTAATAAAATTCAAAATTGATTAATGAATAATTGATAAATTGTCTAATGGGTCTCCTTACACCATTAATATAGAAAAAAAAAAAAGTAAAATTCGTAATTACCAAAAATAGCAAAATTCTAACTCTAATAAAAATCCTAATTCTAATAAAACTCTTCTAAGCCTAATTTTTAAAAATAAAAATTACAAATAAACTTTCTCTAGAAGAGTCCTAGTATAACTAAAAGTTATTTCTAAAATGAAAGAAAATCTAAAACTCTAAAAATATTAAAAAATCAGAATTACTAAAAATAGTAAAAAAAATTTAAAAATTCGTGTTTGAGCTGAAAGCGTGCGTTTCTTGACGAAACGGACAGATGCGACCATGGATTGGTTCACCTCGGATGGCCCGTTTCAATAAAGATTGATAGGTTGTACGCCCCATAACGATACCCGGATCAAAAGTTATGGTCAATTCACGGTCCATCTTCTTTTGGCTCAACCATGCTGGGAATATCTCTGTAACACGTTCTACATCATTCAAGTACAAAATAAAGTGTGTGAATAACTAGCATCTCAAAAGAAAAAAAGAGAGCCTTAAAGTTGGATAGACATAAATGGATTAAAAAAAAAGAAAAAAGTAGAACCTCTGTAAAAAGAAAGAAAGTAGGGAATGAACTTAAGTAGAACCCTGATAAAAAAGACTAAGAGACCTAATCTTGGAAAACACATTAATCATACATAGTAACACAAAAGAGGTTAGATATGGACAATGTTCTACATACAAAACAAACTGTGTGAATAACTAGCATCTCAAAAGAAAAAAAGATAGCCTCAAAGTTAGACATGAGCAAAGAAAAAAGAAAAAAAAAAAAGAAGAAAAGGAGTAGAACCTCAGTGAAAAGAAAGAAAGTAGGGAATGAGCTTGAGTAGAACCCTGATAAAAAGACTAAGACCTAACCTTGGAAAACATATTAATCATGCATAATAACACAAAAGAGGTTAGATGGACAATGTTCTACATACAAAACAAAGTGTGTGAATGTCTAGCATCTCAAAAGAAGGAAGAGAGCCTCAAAGATAGACATGAATCGAGAAAAAAAGAAGAAGAAAGTAGAACCCTAGTAAAAAGAAAGAAAGTAGGTAATGAGCTTAAGTAGAAGCCTAATAAAAAGACTAAGACCTAACCTTGAAAAATGCATTGATCATACATAGTAACACAAAAGAGGCTAGATGGACAATGTTCTACGTCCGAAACAGAGTGTGTGAATAGCTAGATCTCAAAAGAAAAAAGAGAGCCTCAAAGTTAGATAGACAAGAATGGAGGAAAAAAAGAAAGAAAGTATGGTAAAAAGAAAGAAAGTAGAGAATGAGCTTAAGCAGAATCCAGATAAAAAGACTAAGACCTAACCTTGAAAAATACATAATCATGCATAGTAATACAAAAGAGGTTAGATAGACAATGTTCTACATACAAAACAAAGTGCAGGAATAGCTAGCATCTCAAAAGAAAAAAGAGAGCCTCAAAGTTAGATATACATGAATGGAAAAAAAAAAACAAAGTAGAACCCTAGTAAAAAGACAGAAAGTAGAGAATGAGCTTTAGTAGAACCCTGATAAAAAGCTACGACCTAACCTTAAGAAACAAATAATCATGCATAGGTGGTGAAATTCTACTACAGTGTGTGTGTGTGTGTGTACGTGTTTTTTTTTTTTTTTTGTTCAATAAGAGAGGTTAGATGGACAATGTTTTACTTGCAAAACGAAGCGTGTGAATATCTAGTAGAAAAAAGAGAGCTTCAAAGTTAGATGGATGTTGAAAGAGAGAAAAAAGAAGAACCCTGTTCAAAAGAAAGAAAGTATGAAATGAGCTTAAGCACTATTAAAGAGCTTAAGCTCTTTACTTTCTTTTGGATTCAGTAAAACTAGTTGTTAGGAAACAGTTTCAACCACTCTACATTTTAAGATTTCACACATTTGTTTGTTATCTCATGTGTGTATTTAACGGTTGTAAATGTATATAAAAAAAATATCTGATTTCCTCAATCTAATATGGTATCAGAGCCCAACCACAATTAGTATAAGCCGATCCAAATTTTTTTTTCCTTGTTTCTCAGCAGTTATGGCTACCGAATCTGCCCCTGCAACGATCTTCAACACCAATGCACCACACCAAACTCTCATCAGCATCAACATTACTGCTCAAGCCCCTCTCAAATTCACCTCTACTAATTACCTCTCCCGCAAACTAAAGTTTCAAACACTCTTCATTGGCTATGACCTTCTTGACTATATTGATGGCTCCAATCCATGTCTGCCAGCCACCTTGATAGAATCCAATACTACCAGACCCAATCCTAGTTACATTTTATGGACCAGACAGGACCAACTGATCCTCAATGCTGTCATTGGCTCCATCTCACCCACCATTATTCCCTTCATAGCTCGAGCCAAAACCTACAGATAAGCCTGGACAATTCTAGTTAACACCTATGCTAAGCCCTCTCGTGGCTGCATCAAACAAATCAAAAATCAACTCAAAAATACTACCCTTGGCTCAAACCTTACACATCACACAAACTTGAATCATGGTCCATATCGTGTGTTTTCCTTGGGTACTCTCTCACTCAAAGTGCATACTACTGCCTTGACCCTTCAACCTCACGAGTCTATGTCTCCAGACATGTCCAATTTGTTGAATTTCAGTTTCCCTACTCTTCACTATCTAGTCATTCCTCTAGTCCTCATCTCAACACCATCGCCACTTGGATTCCTGCACCAATTAGAGTTCTCTCACCCTCTTCCCAGCCGTCACTCACTATGCCATCAGAAGTCATCGTCCCTCCACAACCTTTATGTGCAGCTCCACCACACCCTCGAGTTCAAGTTCCATCCAGCACCACAACCCAACCCACTCAACCAAACTCACCGTCCTTGACATCCTCCACCAATCCAACCCCACCACTACATATCCCACCGTCACCTTTTCCTATCCTAACTAAAACTCATCCCCTTCTAACTCACTTAATGACCACCTGAGCTAAGAACCACATCCATAAACCCATCACTAAGATGAACCTTCATACCCAACTCTCAAATTCCAACAACCTTGAACCAACAACAGTGACTAAAGCCCTTAAAGATCCAAAGTGGCATCAAGCCATGTCTGATGAGTGCGATGCTTTAGTTCGAAATGGAACATGAGAACTTGTTCCACCTAATTTGACACATAGTATAGTTGGGTGTAAATGGATTTTTAGAATCAAACGTAACTCTGATGGCTCTATTGAGAGGTTCAAAGCACGTTTGGTCGCAAAAGGGTTTCATCAAAGACCAAGAGTCAATTACCTAGACACATTCAGCCCTGTTGTAAAACCAACCACAGTTCGTGTTATCCTCAGCCTTGCTGTCTCTTGGAGTTGGTCCTTATGCCAACTTGATGTCAACAACGCCTTTCTCCAAGGACACCTCTCCGAGAATGTCTACATGCAACAACCACCAGGCTTTGTTGATCAAGATCATCCCTCCTATGTCTGCAAACTTCGAAAGGCAATATATGGCCTTAAACAAGCACCTAGAGCATGGTACCATGAACTTCACACTTTCCTTCTTTACTCTGGCTTCAAGAACTCTCATGCAGATACCTCACAATTTGTTCTCACTACTGCTGGACATATTCTGTATATACTTGTATATGTGGATGACTTCATCACTGGTGACAACTCTAAGATGATCGACTCCTTTGTTTATGTTCTTGCTCATCGATTTTTAATTAAGGATCTTGGAAAGCTATCTTATTTCTTGGGTGTGGAGGTAGTCCCAAATCAGCACGGTCTTTTACTGTCTCAAAGGAGTTACATTCTAGATATTCTGGATTGTACTCATATGACTGATGCCAAACCCATGCTAACTCCAATTCCAACTAGCCCACCTCTGCTGACACAATCGAGCTCTCCTTTGTCTGATCCCACTGAGTACAGGACAATTGTTGGTAGCCTTCAATATCTCTTGATTATAAGGCCAGACATTGCATTTGCGATTAACAAGCTCTCTCAGTACATGCACACTCCGACAACTGACCATTGGAGCTTCTTCTTTTTTTTTTTGAAAAGACTATATCTCATTAAACAGCAACATGTACAACCATTTGGGTGGGTCCTTACAAAAAGGGAGAGGACCACACCTATCGTGTAAAAGCAAACAAGCAAACTAAAAGATGGCAGAGGGTCCCCTCGTGGGACGCAAAACACCGCTAAACAGGAGAAGTGGATGCCAATACCAATGCCATTGCCTCGCAAAACACCGCAAAACAACCATACCCACCGAGAGGAGAATATGGGGAAGAATCATGGGGATCTAACGACACCTAAGCCTGTGTTGTCCAGCACGAGCTGGCCCCTAACAAACCTCGGGAGAGAGGATCGGCTTGTGTAGATCCGATTCGGGCATCCTTCAGTAGCCAAATGGGCTAGAGCATCCGCCACAGAATTCCCCTCGCGAAAGATATGAGAGAATTTCAAATTGAGGCTCTATCTTTTTTGTCTAATTGCACCTATAATGTACCAAACCTTCCAGGGAATAGAAGAAGTGAGATCTTCTAAAGCTTCGACTGTAACTTTAGAATCTGATTCAACGATAATGTTGGCAAGGCTCATGTTGGAGCAAACGACCAAACCATCAAGCATTGCTTGGGCTTCTGCAACCAAGTTGAAGGTTCTTTCATAGTATCTGTGAAAAGCGAAAATGACTTCTCCAGAATTGTCTCGACAAACTCCTCCTCCTCCACTCTCCCCTGGATTGTTTCTCGACGAGCCGTCAATATTGAGCTTTAGCTAGTCCTTTGGGGGTTTGGACCATCAAACAATAATCAGGTGATGAGGCTGAGAAAGAGGAGGAATAGAAATCTGCAGGGCGCTGAGGATGGCTTTCTCAGCCATAGAGCGCCGGTTTGGGGATGGGATGGTGGATCCAATCTCTCGTAGCCAGCAAGAGACCCTGGTGATAATAGCAATTTCAGACATGATATGACCTTCGAACCTAGCTGCGTTCCTGCTTAACCACAGCTCTCGGATGAGAATGCAGGGGAGGATGCCAGTTAGAATGGCAAAACAAGAATTTTTTCTGGCTGTCGCAATCCAGAGGATGATACGTTGAAGGATTGATTGACCTTGGATTAGAGGGATGTCGAAGAGCCTGCTGAAAAAGCCCCATACCCTCGAAGCAATATAACCATGAGAAAAGAGGTGATCGAGGGACTCCACCGCGCCCTGCTGTCCGTAAGCATCCCAGTCTCGTTGCTGGTTGCTGGAGGGGAGAGTGTCTGACCGGTTGCTGTCCATTGAAGGCGGGGCAGTAGGGGTTGTCTGAATAGGGGCTTTCCTAGTGAGGGGCATTATCGAGGGAGCGGAGCCTTCCGGGAGAGGGAGACTACAACATTCACACTTGGAAACAATAGGGATACCAAATCTCTGCAACGTTGCATCAGTGGGGACCGCCTTGTGGATCGTTTTCCATGCAAACGTAGCTAGCTCGGGAGGAAGATGTTTATTCTAGATCCATGATATCCATGGAATTTTGGGTTGTTGCCTTCTGATGCTATTCCATGTAGATTTGAGGGAGAGAGCTCCAGACGGGGATAGATCCCAAATCAATTTATCAGGGTGGTCAGAAATGGCAACTGCAGAGGACAGAATAGATTGCATCACAGCAGGGGAAATAATATCCTGAATGTCAGAAAAGTTCCAAGAACCTGAGATGGGATTGAAGTCGCTGACTGTGGCATGGAGAAGATGATTTGGAATGGTTGATACCGCAGCTGTAGCCAATATCCCATTGCCCGACCAGTTGTGGAACCAAAAATTGACATTCCCTGCTCCAAGAAGCCATCTAGAGTGAGCAAGGGTGAATGGAAGAACCTTTTTCAGCTCTTTCCAAATTGGAGACATGGTGGAATCCATCCGCCCATTGGTAGCGAGGAATTTCCACAAATATCGGGCTGAGAAAAATGTTGCCGAGAGGGACAAGCCTTTCAGCAAGTTCCAGGCCATTTTAATTCTAAGTGCTCTCACAACTTCCTCAATTTTCCTGATTCCCAGTCCCCCTTCTTGGAGCGGAGTACTGAGCTTCTCCCAGCTGACCCAATGCCTCTTATTTCCTACCTCTGAGTTGCCCCAGAAGAAGTTGGCGAAAGCTGTGTTTAGCAGTTTACATACAACCTTTGGAATATTGGTTGCTGACAGGAGGTGGATGGGGACACTAGAAAGAACGTGCTTAATGAGCACCACCCGAGCTGCGGGATTGAGAAGCCTAGCTTTCCAACCCTCGATCTTATTGGTGATCTTCTGGACGACATGCTGCAAAAGAGAAGATGTGATTTTTCCTTTGGATAGGGGAACACTCAGGTAAACTGAAGGAAAGAAAGCCTGGTTAAAACCCGTTAGGTTGCATAATCGCTGGACTTTGCTGCGAGCCGTCTTCTTAGGAGCAATGGAGGATGATTTAGCCACATTGACCTTCTGCCCTGAGGCGCTTTCGTATTGTCGAATGAATCTGAGGAGATTTCTCACGTTAGGAAGCCTGCCATTAAGAGATAGAATAGCATCATCAGCGAAAATAAGGTGAGTGATTGTAGGACATGATTGGGGAAGGTGGTAAGGTTGATAACTTCCTGAGGAGAAGAGATTTGTGATGCCTCTGCCAAAAGCTTCTGCTACAAGAATGAATATGGACGGAGAGAGAGGGTCCCCCTGTCTAAGGCCCCTGCTGGACTTAAAAAATCCAAAACTCCTACCATTGGAGCTTTGTTAAACATCTATTACGCTATCTATATGGAACTATTAATGACGGCCTTCAACTACATCGCCAGTCCCCCTTGAATCTACATGCCGATTCAGACACAGATTGGGCAGGTGACAAGGTTGATTTTTCATCTACTAGTACTTATGTCATCTATTTTGGTCGCAATCCAGTCTCTTGGAGTTCTAAGAAACAGAAAACTGTTGCTAGATCTTCCACTAAAGTAGAATACAGGTCAGTAGCTGCATTAGTTCTAAGAAACAGAAAACTGTTGCTAGATCTTCCACTGAAGAAGAATACAGGTCAGTAGCTAATGCAGCTGCTGAGCTCAACTGGCTTTGCTATCTCCTAACTGAACTTGGTGTTCGGCTACCTTATTGTCCCGTCTTATATTGTGACAATGTTAGTGCTACCTAGCTCTGCTCCAATCCCGTGTTTCACTCTAGAATGAAGCATGTTGCTATCGATTTTCACTTCATCAGGGACTAAGTACAAAATGGCGTCCTTCATGTTGCTCATGTCTCCTCTACAGATCAACTTGCTGATGCTCTCACCAAGCCTCTACCTCGTGCCCACTTTCTTGATCTCAAATTCAAGATTGGACTTTTCTCTCGAGCTCCATCTTGAGGGGGCATATCAGCAGTCATCGAGTTGTAACAGATTGTAACAGCTCTTTACTTTCTTTTGGATTCAATCAAACTAGTTGTTAGGAAACAGTTTCAACCACTATATTTTATGATTTCAAACATTTGTTTGTTATCTCATGTGTGTATTTAACAGCTGTATATGTATATGAAAAAATATCTGATTTCCTCAGTCTGATAGGCCGGACTTCTTTAAGTCGGTGTGAAATTAATACCATTTTCATTCAAGAGTCACCTTAGTTGAAGACCCCACCATGGTATATATGCTCAGTCAAGCAAGGTGGGCTAAGATTCCATTGGAAGCAACTTAAAAGGATTAGATTATGCACCACCTTCAAAAGACCTCTTCTCGGGATAGGATCCAGACCTTTTCCTTGGGCCCCACATGATTACCAAGCCAGTTTCTCAGATATGGTATCGAGTACTGAGATCATTGTCCCACGTGTGTGAGATCTACCGAGCATGGATCTGTTGCACGTAATGAGATCTATAAATCATGACATGATTAGGTTAAATATCTTATCCATCAACTGTATGAACGATAGACAATCTTACACCATAGCATGAGACCGTTGTTGATCAAGGAAAGCCTTGCAATGCATTCAAAAATCCCATCAGAGGAGCAGAATGTCCAAAAATGAGTGATTTTCTGAAAAATGGAATCACCAACCGTCCAATTGGCCCACTTGATAATCGCTCAACAGTGGTTATTGTTAGGTAATTGTAACTCCTGGCCTGGCGTCCTAATCTGTAAAAACAGCGTTTTAAAAGAAAGGCAGCTTCCGCTACAACAATTGTAGAATGAGCTCACTTTCAAAATATGTGTGTGGGGCCCACCATGATATGGATCGTACATCCAGTCCGACAACAAGGTAGCCCCTTCGATTTCACCACTTACCAAAATGCCAGGTCGACACAAAATACAAGTCGGTCGCAGCACAGGGAATAGTTGTGATGGGATGCCTAGCTACCACTAAAACCTACACTCTATAACATGATATGTGGGGCCCACCATGATATAGTGCACGCATCCACTTGGGCTACAAGGTGCTCCTTTCAATTTCTCCCAGTACTCAAAAAGGCAGGTTGATCAGAAACATAAATCGGTCACACCAAAGGGAATAAGATTAGGGGTACACATGGAACCAGTGAAACCAGTAAACCGGGTTGGAACCAATCAAACCGCACGGTCTAGTCCGATTGAAACGCACCAATTACGAAAATCAAAGAAATTGTTATTTTAGTTTGGTTAGGTTAGAACTGAATTAGATAGTGAACCGTACCGTAGAACCGGACCTTGTACTCTAACTTGGAACTTAATTGACTCGTTCGCTAATAAATAATTTAATTTTAAAATTTTTTGAAACATAAAAACAAAACAAAACATATATATATATATATATATATATATATATATATATATATATATATATATATATATAATCTTTCTTTATTTTCCCCTCTTTCGGGGCCTTTTTGTGTCTTTCAAAAACCGTACGAGCGAACTAAATTCTATATTAAAAAAAAAAAACCATATAATTGGACTCGGTTATAAAACAAACCATGCACTTGGATTGGATTATAAAAAGATTAGAATTATAAAACTGATCTCAACCGAACCAGTTTTCTACTGTCCCATTTCAATTCGGTTTTAGGGTGCAAATGATCTGAATTTCATTCTGAATTTTCTGAAACTGTTGAGAACAGTTCGGTTCTGGTTTCACCTCAGAACCGGGCCGAACTGTACCATGTGCACCCCTGAGAAATGGGTAAGATCAGATGCTTGCTACAAGAACCTACACTCTCATATCATAGTGTGTGGGCCCACTATGGTATAAAGCGTACATCCACTCCAGCCAAAAGGTGACCCCTTCAATTCACCCCTTACCCAAAGTGTCAGGTCGATCCACAACATACGTTGGCCGCACAACAGGGAATAATTGGGATGCGATACCTACAACTAAAACCTACACTCAATCAGGATGAATAGACTAATGACCCTTTGCACGATTTTAGAGTTTTAAGTGTGATTTTACATTCCATGGCCCACTTGAATTTTGAACCAACCTGATCTTTTTTTATCCAGGAAGATCATGATGGGGTGCAGATGATGGACAGAGTATGTAGACCCTACATCATGTTGTGCTCAAACACAGTCATAGGATAAGCTTGTACCAGAAACATTGCATGGGATCCACTCATCACTCTGCCACTTGCTCAGTGCTGAGATGGCTGTATTCTGCATTTACCGTATCATGTCCCTTCAGCGGAGGTATATACGGACACGTGGAGATGAAGGCAGTGTCTTGCAAGCCGTCGGTGGGTGGACTTGGAGATTTCAAGAGGTATCTTACATTCGATTCAATGATAGAACCAAGATGGACGACCTTTATTTGGCAATAGATGATATTAGTTACAACTATACAATCAATTGGGAGTTGTTACAGGAATCATATCTTGTTTTCTTTAGAATTCGAATCTGCAGAAGATCTGTAGTGGGCCCACTATTAAATGATGGGACAGTAGAGGATGTTATGTTATTATGGAGAACCTTCTTGTTCACCATACACTGGCATCCGTATGGGTTGCCTATATTTTAAAAATAAAACCCATGAGAGAATTCCATGCATTAGGTTAGATTCCATCCATGGAAAGTATAGGAAAATGAACAGTATTTCTGAGAAAAGTAAGTTTTCAAGATGCTGAGGGAAAGATGTAAAAAAACATTATAAAATCTGAAGAATTTTTTTTTTTTTCCTTTCCTTTTCTTTCGTGTAATCACTGGCATGTGTTAAACCACTGCATGTACTATGCTTGAAGATGGACAGTGACATATGTGACATACCTCAGTACTTGATGCTGAATTGCATTACTTGGGATACATGTTAGGTGTTTGAAGCTGCATGGAGGCACTTATGCACGTTGAAACCATTGGCACATGTGGCACATCGATAGATTTTAAATGACGGATGGCACATGTGGCGGCACATTGGTGCATGTTGTTTATACCTATTTTTAGTGCACTGATGTGGACCAATGAGAGGTCACCATGTGCCGTCATTAGGGATTCGATGTTGATAGATTTGTAATTGTGCCTGAGGATACTTTCATTTAATCTTCATTATGCGTTGACACAATGCTAAGCACATTCCTTTAGGAGAATGAAACGTCGACTGTCATGTGATTGTGACTAACGAAGTCAAAAAATGAGGCAGCATGCCTGCATGCCTATAAAGACCCACACAAAAAAATCTTATCATATATCTGGTCATGGTAGACTCAATGAGACTATCTCTTGTAATTCTTCTAAATTTGAAGATCTTCCTAGATATATTTAAAAAGTTTAAAATGATCACAAAGATTTTAAATATTCAAAGATCAATATAATATCCGAGCAAATTGATCGCAACACTAACCCAAATCAAAAAATGGTGGACAACAATGGATCAAGTCGCTAGCCGTGCATTGATCAGAATCAAGAAAATGAGAGAGCTCGAATTGGTAGATCCAATCATACCCATTCCATATATAATTAAAAGGGGCTAGGATCAAGGAAAGGTGGATGGCACCAATTGGGTCATTCAGATGCAACAACTTGATCGATTTCAAGCCCGTGATGAACAATAGAGATGAATCTAATTAATCCTAAACCTAAATGCAATAGGGTCTTAAAGATATTGAATATCTGAAAATCAATAGATTCACAAACACTTTCTTTTTCAGAATGCATGCTATAAATGAGAATGATATTTCAGGATTAGCAAAAAAACCCAATGAGAATTTTGCTACCTCAACAACCTATAAAAGGAGCTCATGATGAATACCACGATACTCACACCAAACACAAATCTATCTTCTTTTATACTTATCTTTATGTTTATCTTAGCATAGCATAGCCTAGTCTTAACATATCTTTATTGCCCAATGTTATTGCTAAAGTACTATAAAATTCAATTAAATATTCACAACCCTAAGTTGTTTGATCTCAATCAACCAAATCTTTACTTAGCCAATCATCTTTCTAAATCCATTCCATTGACTATTCACCTCGATCATCTGTTCTTACAAACAGATCATGTATTTATCTCTTATTTGTTTATTTTGATACTTCATCGATAATAACGAGTCAAATTTAAATATTAATAAAATCGATATTATTTTAATTTTCTCTTTATTTATTTATTCATCTTTATTTCATTGAGAAATATTAATCGTAAGTACTAGTGAAAGAACAAGTCCTTAAACAGAAGGCAAAAGGAATCCTTTAGAAAGGAGTAACATCTGTCATTTTTTGCAAATCGCCTAATCACTTATCATAATTGGTGGTTGGCTTGACAACTAGATTTCTGAATCCAATCTTACTCAGTCGTTTTAGCATGGGGTCATCAATGACCAAACATTGGGTCAAGTGCGACTCTGGCACGCCCACACTTCCTACCTACACATATAAACTGAATATAGGCCATCAAACACATGTGTGGCCTTGTGTTTAATTGAATTACACGAATACATGTGAGGAAAAAGAGAATATGAATGGTGGTACATGTTGTTCATCTCCATTATCTTCACTTCCTACGAGAGTCAATCAAAGAAAATTGCGTGTGATCTATATGGATCCGCATGGTGTATTTACATCTGTTACAAAAAGTCTTTTCGTATGGAAGGAAGAGGTGTAATCCATCATCAAAGGACGAACCCCACCCTCTAAATATCGTCTGATCTTATTTTACATGTTGAGCGAGTGGCTAAGCGAGTGGCTAAATATGCAGTTGATCTCCTTAGATCTCAATCATACACTGTGTCCACCTATCTTAACACTTTGGGTCATTGTTGTTTGGTTCGAATTAAAAGCACAATTTCAATTATGACACACTTGCATACATATGGTGTTGAAAACAATAGCAACACATGTGGCACGTTAGCACATGGGGGGTGCAAGAGAAGATGGCCGGCGATTGAAGATAAATGGTAGCACACTTGGTATAACCCTTCCTAAATGTATTTTCTTCCCTGGAGGTGTATTTTCTACAATGACAGCAGATAGAAAATAGTGTTTCCCATCAATTTACATAGAGAAAAGCTTGATTAAAAACAAAATTGAAAATTGAGTTTCATAAGAAGCAAATGTTTTCATAATCCAAACGGGCCCCGGATTTTATCCCACTGGATATTTGATTAATAATGGTTTTTCACTACCGTCTCTTTAACAGCCACAGTTCAGATGGGTATGACTGGCTAACATGAGTAACTTTGAGAAATAAAAGATCCTTCATAGGGACCTGCATATGAACGGCCCAGATATGCAAATCACCTTTCCACGTGTACTCAGAGAAAGATCCAAGGTATTTCATTCAACCGGCTCCACCGTGTGTGTGTGTGTTTATATATATATATACTGATATAAAATATACTACGTATCGAACATACCGTATACAACCGACACAACAGTGCGGTTAGATGTCTCCATCAAACGGCAGAGAATGATTCTGCTGTCCTCACCATGAGGTGGGCCTCGGCCTCCTTAACTCACGTGAGGTAAGGCCAGTGAAATTGATACCGACAGCTTGATCCTGGCCCACCATCGGTGGGCCCAAACTACTTGATTTCTCCAGCTACGCGACAACCAATCACGTCTCTACACCCAGCTAATCACCTCGCATGATCCAACGGCTGGTGGGCCCCACATGCAAAAGCAAGAGCACACGGCCGTTGCTTATTAAGATGAGGAGTGGGCCCCACCACGTGGCCGAGCTAAACACGTAAACTGCTTTAGCGTGACCAGCAGCCTGTCGGTCCACGTGTCATCGTAAGAATCTCACGACCCTTATTCTTCTTCTTTTTGTTTTTTACCCTCCATTGGCTACTTTTCGTGAAAACTACAGAATCGTTCTTGCTTTTTGTTTTTCAGCCTTTGCGTGAACCGCCATATAATGGCGAGTTTAGCCTCAAAGACTTTCGAGCTTGAGGGACAAGGAAGATGTATGGAGAGGGCATTATAGTCATTTCGATATCAACCGACCCTCAGAGAATACTTTGATACTCTGGCGGAGCGTGATGGATGATACACCGGAAATTAGAACTCACTTATCTTAGATGTATTATGAACCAAAATTTACGCTTATGTGATTACTTGAATCTTCAATATATATTGGACGGTTAAAAATGAAAAGTATCCAACGGTCTTGTTTCAGTAGTACAGGTCCACGAATCAGAGGATAGGATTATTCAACGAATCTGATTTTTGGACGGTAAGGGACCGAAGGATCCACAAGTTAGCCAGTTTAACTTGAGAAGTATCAAGTGCCTGCTTATCAAGCTTCATACACAACCAGAGTATCAAATAACTCTCCACACGTTTAAAAACTGCCGCGGCGCGGCGTGACTTCGCCTCTGCACTCACGTAAATTTCGGTTGGCTGTCGTTTCTTTTCTCTGGTTTGCCAATTCCACGCGCGTGTGGATCCATGCACATCCACACGCAAGAACACGTGTGAGTGATCTTAGCTTTTCATCAGCTTGGAATTATGCTGCCTCAGAAATCAGGAGTTTTATCCTCGGGTGACCACAATTTACAAATTAAATTGACAATTAAATCAATCTTTTCTAACCGTCTGTTTTTTTTTTGTTATGGTGTGGCCCACCTGAGGTCTGAGATAGCCTGATTTCAGCCGCACGATATAAACAATGTCTTTCACATTATCGAGAACTCAGATCTCGTACACATTCTGTATTGGCACATGTGCCCGCGTGTGGATGGGCTGGGTCCCACACGCATATAAAATTAGCCACCCTGTTCTGTCAAGACAGTTGGACTGAAGCTTCTGAAGGGTAGCTGCAGCAGGGGCCACGGTTGCAGGATTTTCTATCAATATGGTACATCCATCTACTGGGCCCCACCTGAACGGCACACTTGTCAAAATCGAATATATTAAACAACCTTATCCGTCAATTTAATTTACCCTACTCTATTTTCACTGTGGTTACTTTGAAGGTAACGGATCAAATGGATAGGACCGTTGAATAGGTGTGATCTTTTAGATACAAGCCATCCACATCAGATCCCAGTCCATGGACGGACCCGATTGATATGATGACGTAATATTCCTACTTTTCCATATTTACAGTATTATATCCCTACTTCCACATGGTGTTTTAGCCATCAGGAATTGTATGATATTTTCGACGGCAAAATCGGAAATAAAAAGTATAAGAAATACGAGAAGCTTCATCTACGACAAGTTGCGGTCCACAAATGGTGGGTGATCCTTCAAAGCTTCTTATCAGAATCTGTCGGTAGAGTGATGAAAGGGAGAGAGAAAATTACAACTGTTAACCCCACCTTTTACCCAGCGCCTTTTACAAAGAATCCAAAACTTACCTCCCAACTTAGACCTTGCACGTATGGATAGAGTATTTGAGAACGAAAATACCTTGCTTTTCAGAGTGATTTTACGCTTCTGTTACATATTGCTACGAATTCCAACCGTAGCCAACGTAAGCAGGGGTATTTTCGTCCTCGAATGCCCTGTCCGTATATACAAGACCTAAGTTGGAAACGTAAGTTTTGGATACGCAGCTGAGTTTCAATAAACAGTCAAGGGTTCGACTACCCATAGGTGGTGAAATTCCACTAGCGTGAGTGAGTGGGATTGTGTGCGCGCGTGTTAAAAAATAAAAAATAAATAGCTGTGTATGATTATATCTGTACATATGCACACAGCCACTTCTATCATGAACCCCACAAGTAGAGAAATTACTGGAAAATGCTTGACCGACTCCCTGATATCAGATATTTAAAATGCATTGGGTTGAGTTACTGGGGGCGTTTGGATGTACACACAAATCACGATTTGAGCACATGTTGGAAACGGATTGGCTACTCCCCCTGGTGGTCGGTGCTCTGTGGGCCACCATGATGTATGTGTTTCATCCATGCCGTCCAGCTATGTTTTTAGATCATTTTATGGTATGAGACCAAAACTGAGGTATATAACAATCTCAAGAGGACCACGTTACAGAAAACAGTGTTGAATGAACTTCGACTATTAAAAACTTTTTGGGGCCATAAAAGTTTTGGATCAAGCTAATCTTTGTTTTTTTTTTTTTCCCTTCATCTGGATCTATATGACCTAATCAACAGATTGGATGTCAAATAAACAGTACAGTGGGCATTAGGAGTATTTTAATGGTGGATTTCCAATCATTATTATTTTCCTGTGGTGTGGTACACCTGAGATTTATATTCCTATCATTTTTTGCATCAAGATCTAAAATGATCTTTAAAATGGATGAACGGATTGGATGAAGCACATAAAACACGGTGGGTCTCACAGAGCACCGACCATCAGCCACGGGGCTGGTGGCAGGGAGAGTAGCCAATCCGTTCCCATGTTCCGAAAGCTTAAACCGCTGTCGGCAGACGCGGATTTCCTGCGAAAGAAATTCCTGCGCTGGAAAAACTACGTGGGGCCCACTGATGTTTTTGATAAATCTACCTCGTCCATCCGTTTTTTGAGATCATTTTAGAACTTGAGATCAAAATTGAGAAGGATCCACCAAGGCTAAAGTGGGCCGCACTAAATGAAAAGGTGGGTAGGGAAATTCCTACCGTTGAAACCTCCCTGGGGTCAACAGTGATGTTTACATCCCATCCATACCGTTCATAATATCATTACTACTGGGATGAACTGAAAACAAAAATATTATTCTCCCATCCATACCGTTCATAATATCATTACTACTGGGATGAACTGAAAACAAAAATATTATTCTGATTCAAAGCTTCTGTAGCCTCACGAATATTTCAACTGTGAACGTTCAATTCTCATGTTTTCGGCCCACTTTGAGTATTGGATCCAGATCATTTTTGGCTCCATCTCCTAAAATGATCTCAAAAAACGTATGGACGGTGTGGATTTCTCACAAACATCGCGGTAGGCCGCACCTATGTTTCCAGTGCAGGAACTTCCTGCGAAAGGCTTTTGCAGGAAATCCGCGTCCTCCGTCGGCCGCTTCAACTTCCCCCACCTTTTCCAACTGAGTCCACTCGTATTCGACTCGTGCCTTTCGCAGAAAATCTGCGTCCTCTGTCGGCCGCTTCAACTTTTCCCATCTTTTCCAACTGAGTCCACTCGTACTCGACTCGTTTTGGGTTAACTCTAAAGCCGTTTTTGGTTCAAAACTCGATGACTCAGCTCGGGTCGAGTAACTCGTACAAGTTTTCTCAGTAATATTTGATAGTTAAATTTTATTTTTTTTTAAAAAAAGGAAAATGCCTCTAGTCCAACTAGTTGGACCAATACTTATGGTCCAACGGAGGATATATTCTAACCTGTAATGTGCATGATAAATCCAACCCGTCCAATATGTTGTTCCCATCATGATGATCACACTTTAGCAAAAAAATGATCACATCCACTCATCAAGTAGACCATACTTGTGTTCGTTACTTATCAATGGCTAGAACTGTTTTCTATGGTGTAGACCACCTAATGAATGGATGGTGCTGATTTTGTATATGATAATTCTCATGAGGGTGAAATCTACATTGGCCGGCTGGACGAGTGAATTTTAACTAGCTGAGTCGACTCAGCCGACTTGGGTCAATTTCTTTTGAGTATTTTAAGTATGATTTGGATTAGCACTCTCCCATAGAAGTGGATAACCAATCTTTCAAAATAAAATTAAAAAAACAAAGAAGTGGGTAAGCATCAATTCCACCGTATGGAGTTTTCCCAGATACGAATCGGAAAAGGGGGCTTTTATAAGCCGAATCATCGGCAGTGCAAACACAGGTAGACCACACCAGCTGCACAACTTGCAGGGAAAGACATCCATCCAAACCAGTGGACTTTTGACAAACAGAAAAAATACATCCTTTAGCACTTTTGTCTTTTCCTACTTTTAGGAACATTCTAAATAGCACTTGGAGACCAAACCGGCATGACTAACCCCAACTCGTTTATGTTTCGGTCTGTTCCAGTCCTGTCTACAGTCTGGTGACTCACTTCAGTCCCCCAAAACAGAGACGACTCGACCGTGTCGACTCGGTCTTGGACAGTGTTTAGAAACATGTGTCTGACTCAGTCTCGGGCTATATTTAGAACCATGCCGCTATAGATGAGAGAATAGAGAAGTCCCAGTCAGGTGAGATTGATCTACACACAACTCTACCCAAAACTCAAGAAGATTAAGAAACATGAATTCAGCGGAGGAAGGTGAACTGGGACTAATTCCATTTATCCTTAAAAAGGAGCCTTTTGATTTTCACTTGGGAAGATCCAAATCATAACGAACTGGAAACCCTAGGAGCAGGACTGACTTTTTTATACCACATGAAGCTCGCCGACGAAGAATCTTCCATTGGATCTTTACATCTAAAACACTCCAATGATGAAACTAGTTCTCCTAGCAACCCCAAGAAGCTCTTTCTCATAAAGCACTTTTATAGATTTGAATACCATGGAAAACATACAGACACAGTACTAAAATGGGTAGTGTTTTATTAGAAATCAGGGTAACTTGTTAGAGGAGTGAGAAATTTAGGTGTGCTAAAACATCAAATCCCTTGAAACATATACATGCAAATTGAGAAAACAAACTAACCTTGTATAACTGAATCACTAACATTCTAATTTCTGAACATGTACAATATATCTGCACTTATGCAGAGAAACAAAAAAGGACAGCATGGACAAAGATGTAAGGAATCACGGCCGTACATGACATTACGAGGATGCATGTGTGCAGATTGCAGAAAGAATCGTAACTAGAGCTTTCAAATTCGAAGAACCCAGCAGAAGGAAAAAAGGCCAGCAAAAAAATTGCCCTTATCAGTTTTAGAAAGGAAATCCAAGGTGTTTGTGATACCATTTGCTTCTAGGGATTGATGTTGCAGTCACGCAGATAGACTTGCTCGTAGTTGATGAACTTCGTCCAGTAGTTACGGTACTTGGGCATGCCTATCTCGAGCCACGGTTTCATGTTTCCATTGTAGTGAATAACAGCGGCCCGCTCAATTTCTTTTGGATTGACATTCGGATTGTAACCAAGGCCTAGAACATGCCATGATCGATCTAGGGCGCATGTCCGGTTCCAAAATGTTATCAAACCAGGGGGTAGAGTTCCCAATTTCCATAGCTGCCTGTCATGATTCTGCAAACAAAATGCACATACTTCCAGTTATCTTCTTTAGCAAACAAAAAAAATTAGATACAAAGATTACTTTTGGATCAATACATAACAATGTCACAAATACATTCCGTCAGAATAGCATGGATAAAGTGCTGAAGAATGTTTTGCACACCCCGGCATCCACAATTTTTAGGATATGCAAATTGGCTCCATTCCCACAGAATGAACATTTGAGTCCATTCTAATATTAATTTCATCTAAGGCAGCAACTTGGGTTTGGGTCAACCCAAACCTGACTGACCAACCCTAGTTCGGGTTGGGTTGTCAAAGTTCTCAGGGTTGGGTTAGGATTGGAGAACTCCAAAACTATTTGAAGTCGGGTTGGGTTCAGGTTGAGCAAAGTCAAGTCAGATTAGGTCGGGCTAGATATAATCACATATATTTGGGTCAGGTGGGTCAGTTTAGGATTGAGTGCAAAGGAATTCGGGTTGGGAACCTCAGGTTGAAATTAAGGGTCAACTCAGGTCCTCCTGATGTAGGGTTGGGCTTGGGTTGACCCTCAGCCTGACCCAACCCACCCAAGTTGCATCCGGAGGGCCTGTTTGATGAGAGGAAATCCATGGAAAAAGAACGTAAAATTTGTAATCACTATTGTTTTTCTCTAGTTTGATTTTGCAGGGAATCATCATGGATTCCTAATGTAAACATTATACAACACACATTTCCATCTCTACCATTCTTAAGCATAAAAGCCAAGGTGACCCTACCATTTAAAAATAAAAATTTAAAAAAAAAAAAAACACGAAGGTTACCCTCGTGAGATTAAGTGGAGATTTACACTTGCAAACCAAACATCCCCCTGAAAAAGGAATCCCTTGAAATCCATTCCTCAATAGTACCTTGGCAAATAATGATTGTGAATTCCTTTATTTTCCCATGAAAGCGGCTTATCAAACAGGCCCCTAGTTTAATTTAAACAAGCTGTTGGGATTTGCTTTTCAGTGTCGGTGTTAGAAGTTTCCATTCGGAGTTCCAAGGAATTGGATTACCAATTACCAAAATGCATACTAAAAAGCCTAACAGGACGAACCATAAAGCATAGCTTGCATGAAAATGTTTAGATAAGAATCAAATATAGCAAATATATCACAGGGAGCCACGATTTGCACCCCCCACATTTTGATCCTTGCAGCACTTTTCCATTTTTGACATTAAAGTGCTCCGCTTTTGGTACTGATTTTATTACCAAAGTACACAAAACGGGTTTACACAATAAGGTGGGTGGGTGCAAATATTGGTTCCCAATAAATATACTTCGACAAATAAACACTTCTTACCAGTTTCTGCCATGAGTGGTAGACCTCAGTTATCTTCTGCTTCCTCCATTCCACCAAATCAAATACATTCATTCCATATGCCCATCCACAAGCACGGGGGTCGAAGGTCTTCGAAATGAGAGGATTTGAGAAGTTGAGATACCTATCGAAGCGGTGGAAGCTTTCTCCACAAGTTTCAACCGCACCATTGACCTTCCCCTTCAGATTGAGTGCCCAAAGGGCAGTCAGATCCTTCCGCACGACTATATCATCATCTAAGAAGAGCACCTTGTTGAGCTTTGGGAAAACCTCGGGTAGGTAAAACCGGAGATGATTTAAAATAGAAAGGTACTTGGGATTGCGGAACTTCAAGTTTGAATCGGAGTTGGCTTTGTGAGTCCTGAAGTAATAATCTATCATTGAAGGAGTTCCAAGTTGCTTGAGAACCGGACTGTAGCTTGAATTCAGCCATGTAAATTCTTCAATGTTCTGAACCTGAATAGTGGCTTGGCGGGGTGGGTTGGCTAGGAACCACATCCTCATTGCTGCATAGTTAAGCCTATCTGTAACAATGTGGAAAACATGCTTTGCAGGCGCCTGCAAAGGCAACAATATTGAATTGACTATAAAGTGCCAGAAATTGAAATAGACAACTAATAAAGAAGCGGTTTTGTAGTGTTACGTAATCCTGCAGCCAAGGACATGAATGGTATCCTCAAACCCCTTGATCTGTGCAAGCAGGGCACATGGTTTGAAGATCCAGAAAATTAATCTGATCGGTCTAGCTGTGGATGGGCAATGCCCAAATAATCTCCTTGATGGGATGATTTTAATCCTTTGATAGGTTTCCTACACATGGACAGGTAAGAGAAAATGCGGCAATGATCCACATTAAGAGGAGAAAAAAAAAAAAAAAACAGAGTCAAATTTGCATGGCTAGGATCTCCTAATCTAGGATACTTTGGGTATGGTCCAACTACAGAAGGCCCATCAGTTCAATGATCTGGATCACCCAACCAAGCACCCATTTTTACACAGTAAGAGCCCAAGGATACTATAAATGTCTTCGCTAACAAAGATAATAGAATTCATCTTTTATTTTTTATTGGCCACCCTACCTTGGCATGAAATACAGTTGAGTTCACAACCACTGCTGCCGCCAATATGTTATCTGAGAAGAGCGCATAATGATACAGTTTGGGGTTTTCCAGTTTATCTTGATTGGGAAACTGCTGTTGGCTAGCATTCAGTGTATAGTACTCAGTGGAGAGGCGCAAGGGAAGACAGTGAAGACCTTTGGGAAGAGTTTTTGCAGCAAGTTGTGTTAAGAACAAGGTCTGCTTTTTATGCACTCTTAGCTGTTCTTCTGTCGAGTGGAGTATAGCACGAAGCTTCTTTATAACAGCTGTACAGTCATCTTGAATCTGCTTACTCTTGGCCAGTGTTTGTTCCATTGCCTTCAGCTTCTCATTGGCACTGGATTGGAATAAAAAATAAAAAATAAAAAAAACTGGTAAGCAGATCTTCAGCTAAAGTGGCATAAGTTGGAAACTGATGCAATTAATCAACATACTTCCATTACATGATCCAAACAACAAGGGGGGAAATTCCATCTGCATTAGTAATCCCCTTGATATTTGGTTGAATACATAGATGGTGTTTGACTTTGTTTTGAACTTCCCAGGGACTTAGGGCAGGGCAGAAAACAAAGCCGAATAGCGCAGTCAGCTTTCTGATTCCCACTCTAGGGGGGGCAATTTACAAGCAATTAGCCACTGCCCCAGATTAACAAGGTGAAATAAAGAACTTACTTCCTTGGTAGTTCAGAATCCTTCGTTGCATCACCAACAACTCGCTGAACTTCTCTTATCCGCAACCGGAGCTCCCTCATGTAGTGAGGGTTGTTTCGGATAGGACTGAGGCCAAGGAAAACCTTTGCCCTGATCAACTGATCTCTAAGATGCCTGACACGGGTATCTGGCATGCTCTCAGTGTCGGTCTTACCACGTTCTTTCAGATCAACCTTGTCAGAACTTAGTGAGGATCGTTGTTCAGGTTTATTTTTCTGATATACAAAACACGAAAAAATAAAAAGGTAGTTCAGCTCATGCATAGTAGCTACCTGCAATTAAAAATGGACATGTTTTCTTGGGAATAGATTGCCAGAGAAAGTAGAGCAGGTTATAGTCGTCTTTAACAAATACTAGCAAAATTTTGACAAGGATTGTTTTAACCATACAATCAGAGACCACATTCATTATCTGTAGTAAATGAGTATTCTACACATTGGTGGACTCAAATGAGTCATCTCTTGCAAATCTAGTTCCTTCAGTAATATTTCTTCGGTTGTTCATTTAGAAATAAAATAAATGTTAAGCATCAGAAATCAACCATTTCTGATCTCTGTTAAGATGTTTGAGCAGTTTCTGTGCTAGATTTGTTTTTATTACTCCAAATATTGGTATGAAACGGAGAAATAATTAGTTCAACTCATCCAATCGATGACAACCAAAAATCATTTCCTGTGACGAAATAGCAAAATGTCTGTGAAATCTATGAATCACATCATCTTCATTTCTCCAAATATTTTACAAATGTGTCATTGTTTAAATACAAAAGTGTAGGCCCTATTTGGTCGCCACTTGAAAACGATTTCATCTCATTTTAGTTAGCAATGATTATGTAATAGAGATCATGGCTTATTTAAATTACACGATTATGAATGTTATTTTTATTACATAACACTGTTACCTAAAATGAGATGAACTCATTTCCAAGTGGCAACCAAACAGGGCCTTAGATAACTACCTATTGTAAAATAATAAAAGACATGTTAGCTTGATATCAGGAATCTGATCAGTTTTTTGGTTCCTCTTAGAATGCTACCATGCTACCAGTCTGCGGTGGATCTTTCCAGCCCAAAGTATTCCACTCACATCAGATCACCATCATTCGATGGAAGATGTGTTCCGGAAACTGAAAGTCTATACAAATTGTAAACATCGAGGGATCATATGGAATCTATAATCACCACCACAGAATATACCCATAATTCACATCAAGACGCCCCTTATTTCCTCCATAAAAGCGACCCAAAACCCAGAAATTAATTTAAAAATAACCACAATCAGAGACCAACACATAATAAGTCAAAATAACGTCTAATGAAGACAACCTTTTAAAACTAATTTTGTTCTAAAACATACATATATTCAACATTCCAGAGGCTATGAAATTGGGAAAAAATAAATATCTATGATAGCAATTTGTGCGCAGGAGACCCCCAAAACAAGAGAGAGAGAGAGAGAGAGAGAGAGAGAGAGAGAGAGAGAGAGAGAGAGAGAGAGAGAGAATCACCTGTTTCTCCGAGCGGGTTTCAGGCATCTGCTGAGACAAGCTTTGTTTCTCCTCCTTCTTTGTATCTTCACCCCCTTCGCTTCCATTTTCCACATTCGTCTTTTGTTTCTGTAATCCACTGCTCTCATTCTCTTCATGAACCTCATCCGTTACTTGCACAATGACATTCTTTTCTCCAGATAGATCCTGTTCATCAGTTGCCGATAATACTCTGCTCGTATGCTCTGTAGATTTCCCCGGTGGCAATTCTGTAGACAGAGAGTTCAACAATAAAATCCAAAGGAATCATAAAAAATTTCCCAATGGCTATCCAGCAAAAACTAAGGAATCACCAAAACTTCATGAATGGCAATTTGGTAAACAGAGAATCATGAAGATTTCAACAGTGGCAGTTCTATAATCACATCATGCATCAGACACAGTTCATGAAAACAACAGAATAATGAAGAATTCCTCAATGTCAGCTCTGTAATTATGGAAGCAAAGAACAGTTCTGAAGCTGAAAATTTACCCAAAAAAAAAAAAAAACAACCAACCTTTCATCACTTCGTCAGAATCCAATTCATCTGAATTCGAAGCAGAGTCGGCGGAGTTCTTAGAATAAACGATTCCGACTGGTTCTTTCAACACATTCGATGATTCCTATTTTCCAAAAATTAGAAAATTAAAATAAATTTCTGAAAATTGCATACCAGTGTCAAAAAAAATCAGATAATTCCTAAAAATGAAAAATGAAAAAACATAATAATAATCACCTGAGGAAGTACATTCAATTTCCCAATCTCACCGCCAAAATTCTGAAAACAAAAGAAGAAGAAAAGATGAGCTTTCCATGAAATTGGATACTGAAAAAATGCGACTAGGAGGATTCAAAACAAAAGACTTACGAGAGTCGAAGCATCGTCAAGAAATTCGTTCTTACCTGCAGAAAGTAAATGGAAAAGAAAATCAATCAGCCAAATTATCCATAAAATCAGAAAAATTATAGTTGAAATTCACAGAATTTTCTGCATTTTCTTCTTTCCTTCAAGAAAAGAAAGAACGATCGAGTTATCAAAAGAAAACCTGCAAAAAAAAAAAAAAAAACACTACAAATTCTCAAGTTTCTCGAGATTTTCAGTTCTGTTTTGGATTTTCGAAACTTACTACTGGAATTCGAGAAGCTTCCGAGCCTGTCTGTGTATAAAACGAGAGGGGCAAGAACTGTAAAAACGAGCAAAAGCAAGACCGGTTTTCTCGGTATCATCTTCTCCCGGCTCTCTTCCTTCCTCAGCCCAAAACCACTTCTCTTCCCCGAATACAGAAAAAACCGCTTAAAGAAAACCGCTCATTCGCTAAACCGCTCAGCACCACTGCCGGTTTGCCAGTAAAACCCCTCTCCCTCTCTCCTCGTGTCCGTACAAATGGCGTTGTTCTTGAAATGCAAAAAAACTGCTCTCGGCTCGAGTAAAACCGCTTTTCGAAATACCGCTTTGAACTGAAAACCGCTTTTTTAGGAAGAGGGCGGTGCCATTATTCGTGCTTGCGCTCCCTATCTCTCTCGCTCTCGTCTTTAGATCTCAGGACTTTCTCCCGTGGTTATCTTCGATACGCGGGCCGCATCTGACGTGGAAATGCCACGTATTTTTTTAACGGCGTGATTGACGGAGACGTTGCCACGTTGGATAGCTATTTCCGGGAGCGGATTAGTAGTTACCCTGGTAGTAGGTGTTACCCTAACCGTGTAAGGACCACCTTGATGTTATTTATTGTATATCCATACCGTCAATCTGTTTTTAAATATCATTTTAGGACGATATCCAAAACTTTAAGAAGAAATAAATTTTAATTAGATCATAAAAATAGAAAAAGTGATGAATGACAAATAGAAGCCTTTTTTGAGCCATAAAAGCTTGGATCGAGCTAATATTTTTATTTTATCATAAATAATTTCCTATTTACATTATCAACAGATTGGATGGAAAATAAATTAATAAAATCTTACTATGTACCCTTTAGAATTTTTAATGGTGTGACACTTAGTCAAAAGTATTTCCTGTTTTGTGGTTCATATTAGATTTAGATCTTCTTAAATTTTGGTTTCATGTGTTATAATTTTATTTATAAATTGATAGAAGGAATGGATATTCTATAAACCATCAATGTGGGCCCCACGGTAAGGGTAGCACCCACTAAGCTGTTACCCAGTAACACCTAATCCGCTCGCGCTATTTCCTTCGCCTCTTTCACCTACGCGTACAGAGGGTGGAAGAGGGAGATTGCCAGCTGGAGTTTGTTTTTCTTCCGTTGCGAGATAATAACTGAGTGTGTCTCCATCCATCTGAGGATACATTGTTAGATGTTCCAATGATCTGTACCTTCCATATTCTTTATAATAATATAATATATTATTTTATAAATAAAGTGGATAATATTCATTTTTATGGTGTAAAAATTGAATACGAGACAAAAAATAATTCCTTTATAGATACTGATGAAAGAAATCAGATTTTAGTTTTAATTTCTTTAAAAAATATTTATGTCACATAATCTATAAATGAACGGTTCTGATCATGTTTTTACATAGTATCTGGGCTCCATTGGGTAGAGACACACACTGAAATCTCAGTCGCGACAGAGGAAATTTTAATTATTTACATTTCCTGGGCCATTCGGGATAGGAGCTCCACCGAAATTTCGCACTGCTAAGCCTTTAATGACTACTTTTACTTGTTTCTCCGTAAATAGAAGGGTATTTTCGACATTTTAATCAAGTTCGTTTGACTTTGAATAGTTAATGCAGACGCTCTATCTACAAGCGCCTAACACAGACGCAGCACGTGGGGGAATTGTAAAACGTGTTAGAGATCCGGAACGTTAATAGTTGTTTACATATTTTATATTCTTTATCCTTAAATTTTATATTTTTATATTATGTGGTCTATGGTATGAAATGGACGGTTAGATAAATGATAACCAACGATCTACATTCAAGACGGATGCGTGCTATATCTGATGAATGATCCATTCTGAGTTTTTGGATTCATAACCCAATTCAACCTCGAAAATAGTTCATGAACGTCCTGGATCCCTCACATGTGTGCCAAGTTGCACGTGCTTCTCTTTTTTGCTTTTGTCGCTTGAGTATGTTGAGCGCCTAAAATGAGCACTCTATTTCGGGCTCTGCGAAGTGGTTTTTCCGTTGAAGTGCACTCACACGTGCTGATGTGGCATACTTGTGAGAGATCCCAGCCTTTCATCAGGAGAGATGGATCTTAGGATGGACTGGGCTAAAAATCGGTCTTTTTCAGCGTATATGGTGGGAGCATGCAATGTCGATTGTAAGCCGCTGCTCGAATGCTTTTAACCGTTCGTTTAATTTATAAAAATGCAGCCCACTTGATAAGGTGATAGCCTGATTCTCAACCGAGGGATTTAACCTTCTGATTCACGTAATTGACGTCTTGGATCTTCCACACGAGTGCCACATTAGTTCGTGAACTCACGCAAAGGCAGCTAGGGAGCTCTTTTCTTGTCTTGGCTAAAGGCCCCTAAAGGGAGTCACATCACCTTTGTAGGGCATCCTAGCCATGGAAAAGGCAGACCACATGATGACCATCACTTAGGTCTGGAATCCAAGATAGTTTTCTTCAGGTGGGCCACACCTTAGAATCAATGGTCACCAACCGTCTACTTCAACATAGAGGTGGCCCTTACGGTGAAGTGGGTTGGTCTTTGACGGTGCGGCCCATTTTTTGTGAGAATTGGATGTCCCACATGGAGTTGAGTATGATCAACGGTTGAAATCAAATGAACATGTGGCACGTGTAGAGATATGGTGAGATCGGCCCCACATCTCTTATTCTATCGCAAAGCTTGGAGATTGGCCTCAGCTTCGAGGCTGGGAAATGAGCCGGCAGTTGGCTTCCACCTGGAGTCTTAAGCGTGACACGTGTCGTGTTTCCTCGCGAATGCACATGGTGTAAGAATAGTACTCTCCAGTCCCCCACACGTGTCAAGTGGGGCCCACCTGAACTGGTTGGACCATTCATCAGGGTAAGCAACGTGTATTAACAGAGTGCACAAAGTAGACGCGTGGCCGTATACTGAAGGACTAGACGGTGACTCTTCACGCGTACCAATGACATGGTTGTAAGACCATCCAGACCGTCGAAATCCCTGACCCAATTTTGGATGTAACACAACCCAACAATTAGACTGAGAAGATGATGATTGTAACCATCTGATTTTGTGGACCACTGACTATTTTTCTTTAAACTTTTAATTGAACGGTCAGGAATGATTGCTTTGTCTCTGTAATTGGCGCACCCCACAATTTTGATGATCAGGACAGCCGTACATTCATGCTTTATACGGTCTTTTCGGTGGAAAGTGGGGCCCACCTGATGGATGTACTGGATTTCGTACGTGCACCACGTTGGCACGACGACGAGAATCCTCAAACTCACACGCGTTAACTATCAGCGACCGGCCTTTCCAGTCTCGGAATTCATCGCCTCGATTCCTCGGCAACGGCTCCCCCAGCGAGGAGTCAGTAGGTCACGAGCGCGGCGAGCGTTGGACCGGAATCGTCTACGACACCTGTTTCACGTAGCCCATACAACAATAAATCTATGTGGATCCATCATATAGTATATCTAAATCCACTCCGTTCATAAGGTAATATTATTAATTCTATGTGTGGGACTAAAATTCAATAAATACAAAACTCACTGGACAACACATTTCGAGAAAAATGGTGATTAGACGCTAACCATAGGTTTCTGTGTGGACCATAGTGCTTTTTATCTTTCATCTAACCCTTTAATTGTGTGTGAATCATAAATATGAAGATAATTGGCAAAAATTATCCTAATCTAAAATTATCGAGGTCACACCGTATGAAAGTAGATTTCTTATCCGTAATTTCACATTGTTCCAATGTTGGGGTCCCTATAATTTTGTTGATAATAATTTTATATTCATGGTGAAAACAAAGGTTCTCACGTGATGGACGGAATGGATTCAATATACATTGTTGCTGAGTTTTTTGGGACGGTTTTCCTCCGCGACAGACCCTCCTTCACCTGCACAAAAACAATGTCAAGGGAACCCTGGCTAGGGCCGGGGAACCTCCGATGCTTAAGTCAGTAATCTCCTCTCTGGCTCAGAGCTTTTCTCAGTTAGTATATGCGTACCTTTTACTGTTTCAAGCTTGGAGATTTATACAAGCCGTCAATCCTTATCTTTGGAGGATTCTTCTCCTGGGATCGCTCAGGATTCCGAGAATCTCGGGATTCGCAATCAACATCCCTGGATTTCCGTAGATCTGCATCTGTCCTTGCTCCACCATTCCCTGTCTCGGTTGGATATCGGCCGACACCGGGAGAGTCTCGGCCAAGGCATGACCGACACAGGGGGAGTCTCGGTCGATGCAGGAGGTCGGGTCCTGAGCCGTGCCCGACAGAATTAGCTCCCTGAAGGGATCTTTACTCTACCGGTTAAATGGCTTTCACACGCCCGACCTTCAATGGGGTGAGGCAGGCGAAGTTATCATACTGACAGAGCGACTTTACTCGTCTTTGCTTACACCTGACGGCCCGCCATCTGCACCGTCAGCGTTGTCTCGGTTTCTTCACGCAGTGTCGGCAAAGTCGACTCGGGACTTTACCCGAGGCCGACACATTTTTCCCCAACAGTGAGCCCCCCTGCTTCTGGTGCCGTCTATGGCAGCAAGGAGCACGATTTTATCGGTCGGTTGGCGTTAGCATCCGAGACAATCATGAGGCATTTAATGTTCTTTGAGTCGTTCTTAGCGTGCGTCGTTGCGCCTTCCAAAGTCACACGTGCGGCCAGCCGTCAACTCGCTCTGTCCGCGTATAAGAAGCAGACGCGTGGCTACGATTTCAGCGCAATCAATCAGAAGTCGCCACGCGTCGGAAGGGGGAGCCGAGGCGAACGTCGCTTCGCCTCCGCCATAATGACCCGCCTACGTGGCACGGCTATAAATAGCCCGGGCGGGAGGACGGTTCGAACTTTGTTTTCGTCCTCCTTCCTCCCCTCCGCTGTCGCGTTTTTCGCTCTCTTCTTCCTCTCCTCCGCTGTCGCGTTTTTCCTCGTCAACCATTCCTTGCAATCACCGTCAATCCCTTTGGTGAGTCTTTAGTCTTCCCCTTCTCCTTTAATTAGCTTTAATGGCCGCACAAGGCTCTCAAAGCCCTCGGGAGGAAATGTCAGTGGACGAGGGCGTGTCCCAACACCTCTGGGATATTACGGACCCACCATCTCTGTTGACGGAGTTCGCCGCCGGAGCTGACGCCGCATTTCGGCTTGTCAGAGAAACCGGCAGCCCTTCGGCTAAGCATCCCGCCCAGACAGGTCCATCAAGTGGCGGGACATCTCTGGTGACTCGTCCAGGGAGACCTAACCCGTGGGCGGACCAGATGGAGGACGAGGAGGGAGAGGGAGAAGAAGATTTGGTCACAGGTGAGGGAATGGTCGTCCCATACCCTGTGACGCGAACTGCGGAGGCTTCTGGATCGTCTTCGAAAGGAGAAGGAGACGAGCCCAGCGGTCTCGTAGCTTCTACCCTCACCGAGTCCGATTTAAACCGAATCAGGGCTGGTTACCATGTGCCTGATTCGGCCATCCTTCATCTGCCTCGTCCGGGTGACCTTCCCGACCATCCCCCCGCAGGGATGGTCGCAATTTTCCAAGTATCGATGCAGTGCGGCCTGCGCCTGCCACTCCAGCCCATCGCCCGTGACTTCCTCTCTCGAGTCAAAATAGCCCCCGGCCAAATCGTCCCAAACGCGTGGAGGAACTTGTTCGGGTGTGCCGTGCTTTGGTCCGAGCTAGAACAACCTTCTCTCACGGTAGACGAGTTCCTCTACTTGTATCAAGTCCGACCAAACCCCAACTTCCCTGGCCTATACTTCCTCAGTGCGTGGAGAGGCAAGGGGGGATCTCTAATAACCGACCCACCTACCTCGAACAAGTTCTGCAAGGAGAGGTGGTTTTGGGCGTGCGGTTGGTGGGAGTCGGCCGACTCGTGGCCGTACGAGCCTAAAGTACCCCGCACGTTCCGTAGAGCAGGTGACTCGGCGCCTCGGCTCGCCCTTTTTCTTATCCTCCTTTTACATATTATCTTCCTCTGATCTGGATTGTTCCGTGTCTTGCAGATATCTTAAAGAGCAGGGGGAAGTTCGAGTCCGGGGCTTTGACTCGGATAAGAGAGTTGAAGAAGCTGAGCGCGGCGGAGCGATCGTGGAAATTGCTCCTGCAACCCGAGCGTCTCCACCTTGCCGGTCTTGACTCGTTCGTTTCAGGTAATTCACTTTTCCTTACGCTTATCTCCTTGGTTTTTGGTTCGCTTGCTTAACCTTTACATTCGTCGTTGCAGATCTCCCCGAAGCTCGCCCAATTTTGAGACCTACCCCAGAGAGCATGGCCGAGCCCCGACCCTCTCTGAAGCCTGTTTCCAAGGTGAAGGCTCCCCCACGATCGACTCTGCTGTCTGGGTCTCGACCCTCAAAGCAGCAGAAGGTCGCGGGCAAGGGGAAGGACACGGTCGCTCCACCTGCTGCCGTGCCCGCCGTTCCCCAGGTGGTTGTCCTCTCTGACCCTGATGAGAGGGCCGAGGAGACGGGGCCTATCCACCCAGTCACCCAGGCGGCACCTGAGTCGGGGCCCGCCGCAGGGGAGGTCTCAGGGCCGAGGGAGGCCCTTCGCGAAGAGTCCCCGAGAAGGGAGATGACTCAGGCGGAGTCCCCCTTCTCGAAGATTATTGCGGGGATGGTGCCTTGGGCGCTTACCCACGGGAGTGAGAGAGAGTTCGCCAATTACTACAGCGCTCCGACGGCCCAGACCCTCGGGCATGCGGCAAAGCTGCTTTTTGAGGTAAAACCTTCTTTCTTCTCGTGTTGCTTTCTGTCTGGGTTTCCTGAGGCGACTAACCGTCTCCGTATTGCAGCTGGCGCCTTGCCTCGTTAAGGCAAGCTCGGAGCTGGTCGCCTCCCAGAAACTTACGTCCGAGGCAGAGTCTGCGAAGAGGATCGCGGCCGAGGCTGAGGGCCGCAGGGAGATCGCCGAGGGCCGAATCGGTATCATGACAGGCGATCTTTCTATCGCCCGGAAGATGGCCGCTGACGCCCGCGCGGCTCTCGAAGGCGTGAAGGCCGACAATGCTCGCCTTACTCTGCTCCTTCAAGAGGCCGAGGAGAGGGAGCGGCTTCTTCGGGAGGTTCATGGCGAGTGCGACGGCGCCCTTGCTCGCGCAAAGGCCGAGGCCGGCGAGCTTGTTCGGGAGGCCCAGGGGGAGACGCGTCGAGCCCAGGAGGAGCGAGACCGAGCCGTAGAGACCTTCCTCGAGTCTACCGAATTTGAGGAAGAAAGGGACCACCTTTACCAAGGCGGCTACAAGGCCTGCGTTCTCGAAATGAGGGCGGCCTTCCCTGAGCTCGATCTCTCTGCTTTCGAGGTTGACAGTCCTCCTGCCGAGGCTGCCGAGGGTGACGCCGCTGAAGGAGACGCCGCCGTTGCTGCTGCCGACGAAGTCGGTCCCTCGGGCGCCTCTTAAGATTGTACTTTTTTTTTGTGTTCATTTTTTTTTTTTTTTTTTTTTTTGTAATCGATACTTTTGTAACTCACTCTCTGTAACTGGCCCGACATTGGGTACTTGAATGAAATAGAGCTTTTATTCAGTCATCTTCTATTGCAGTAAGAGTGATTGTATCTTACGGATAATAAACTTTAAGATTCTCGGCGTTCCAAGGATGAGGCAGCGGCTGCCCGTTCAGGTCTTTCAGTTGGTAGGTTACAGGTCGGATGATGCCTGAAACGACATAGGGGCCTTCCCAGTTTGGGCCTAACGTACCCGACCCAATTTCCTTAGTGTTTGGGAAGGTCCTTCGGAGGACCATGTCCCCGGTTCGGAATCGTCGGACTTTTACTCGGCGATTGTAAAACCGAGACACCTGTCTCTGTCGAGCCATCACTTTCAGTCGCGCATTTTCTCTTCTTTCTTCTAGGGAATCTAGTGCAAAAGAGAAGAGTTCACCGTTCTCTCGTTCATCATATAAGTTGACTCGGGCTGAACCGATACCGATCTCGACCGGCGCGACCGCTTCCGCGCCATAACATAGAGAGAAGGGGGTTTCTCCCGTCGCGGTTCGTGCCGTGGTTCGATAAGCCCACAGTATATTCGGAAGTTCTTCGGCCCATGCTCCTTTTGCCTCGTCGAGTCTGGTCCGGAGATGCTGCTTTATGATTTTGTTGACCGCCTCGACTTGTCCATTCGTCTGAGGGTGATGAGGTGAGGCGTATACATTACGAATGCCGAGGTTGCCGCACATCTCCCGGAATTGCCTGTTATCAAACTGCCTGCCATTGTCTGTTACTATCGTCCGGGGTATTCCGAACCGACATAAGATATTTTTCCATAGGAAACTCGTGACCTTTTGCTCGGTAATTTTCGCCAACGGTTCTGCTTCGGCCCACTTTGTGAAGTAGTCCACCGCCACCACGGCAAACTTAGTTTGGCCCTTCCCCAATGGAAAGGGCCCGATTATGTCTATTCCCCACTGCGCGAAAGGCCAGGGTCCCGACAATGGAGTCAGCTCCTCGGGGGGTTGTCTCGGGATCGCTGCGAACCGCTGACACTTGTCACACCTTTGTACGAATCGTTTGGAGTCATGTTGTATGGTCGGCCAATAATATCCCTGCCGCAACACTTTGTTGGCGAGCGAGCGTCCTCCCGAATGGTTTCCGCATATTCCGTCGTGTATCTCCCGTAAGACATAGTCGGCTTCTTGGGAGTCGACGTACCTTAGTAGAGGAGTATGAAAGCCTTTTTTATACAGAATCCCATTGAGAACAGTGTAGCGCGAGGCTCGGGTTTTTAACCGCCGTGCCTCGGCGCGATCTTCTGGCAGTTCACCATTGTTAAGGTACCGGACGAGCGGGTCGAACCAAGCGGCCGCCGGATCGATTGGAAACAGGACCGAGACGGTCGGCTCGTTCACACTGGGTTCAGGGACATGTTCAATTGGAACTGACCGAGGTATGTCTTTCTCGTCTGCTGAGGCCAGCCTTGCTAATAGGTCGGCTTTGGCGTTGTCGGTTCTGGGTATTCGAACTATTTCACACTTCTAGAATCCGCTGATCAATTCTTTAGCCTTCTCCATGTACGCCTTTAATTGTTCTTTCCGAGTCTGGTAGACGCCGGAAATTTGGTTAACAACCAATTGTGAGTCGCTGAAAACGCTCAAATGGGTCGCGCCCAGGCTCGCGGCTAGTCTGAGGCCTAGTAATAAAGCTTCATATTCTGCTGTGTTGTTGGAGGCTTGAAAGTCGAGTCGCAAGGCATACTGCATACAGGTTTGATCGGGAGTTTCTAACACTACCCCTGCCCCGCTTGCCTTCGAGTTGGACGAGCCGTCGACAAATAGCTTCCAAGGTGTAGGCCTGAGAGAAGAGGGACCCTTGGGTACATTAACTCCCTCTGGTTCGGGCGGATTATTGGGATTTGGAACCACTTCGACAAGGAAATCGGCGACGGCCTGTCCTTTTAAAGCAGCCCTGGGCCGGTATTGTATGTCAAACTCGCTGAGTTCGACTGCCCACTTTGTAAGTCGACCAGAGGCTTCCGGCTTTAGGAGAACCTGGCGGAGTGGTAGGTCGGTCACAACGGCGATGGTGTGGGCCTGAAAATATGGCCGAAGGCGTCGTGATGAAACCACTAGTGTGAAGGCTACTTTCTCAAGCTGAGGATACCTTGTCTCGGCGGGCAACAAGGCTTTGCTAACGTAGTAGACTGGCAATTGCTTCCCTTGACTCTCGCGTATTAACGCTGAGCTTACCGCAGCTTCAGACACGGCCAAGTATAACAATAACACTTCACCAGGTTCGGGCTTAGATAATAGCGGTGGAGATCCGAGGTAAACCTTCAATTCTCGAAACGCTCTCTCACATTCCTCCGTCCACATCATAGTCTGTCGTCCCTTCAATTGCTTGAAGAACGGGAGACACTTGTCTGTGGCTCGGGAGAGGAAGCGATTGAGCGCGGCCACTCTTCCAGTTAACCGTTGAATGTCTTTGATAGTTCTAGGAGACTCCATTTCGAGTAAGGCTTTGATCTTCTCTGGGTTTGCTTCGATTCCCCGCTGACTAACGAGGAAACCGAGGAACTTTTCCGAGCTCACACCGAACGCACACTTGCTTGGGTTTAGCTTCATTTTATACTTACGCAGAATTGAAAACATTTCTTCCAAATCTTTCTCATGGTCGGATGCCTGTTTACTCTTGACGAGCATATCATCAATATAAACTTCCATCGTTCGGCCAATTTGTTTGGAGAACATTTTGTTCACCAACCGCTGATAAGTTGCGCCGGCATTCTTTAATCCAAATGACATCACTCGGTAACAGTAAAGGCCTTTGTCGGTGACAAAGGCAGTTTTTGATTTGTCATTTTCATGCATTACAATTTGATTATAGCCTGAATAGGCGTCCATAAAACTGAGCAATTCATGACCCGCCGTACTATCAACCAACTGGTCGATACGAGGAAGAGGGAAGCTATCCTTGGGGCAGGCTTTGTTTAGATCCGTATAGTCTATACAGACTCGCCACTTCCCATTAGCTTTCTTCACTAGCACGACATTAGCTACCCATTCTGGATAGTACACCTCTTCGATAAACTTAGCTTTAAGGAGCTTGCCGACCTCCTCTCCTATGATAGTGTATCTCTCCGGGCCGAGAGGTCGACGCTTCTGCCGGATGGGCCTGTAGGTCGGGTCGATGTTGAGCCGGTGCGTCATGACTGAGGAATCAATCCCAGGCATATCTTCGTGACTCCAAGCGAAGACATCGGCATACCTCCGAAGCAAAGTAATTATTTGTTCTCTAAGAGGCAGGCTCAAGGATGAGCCGATTCGGACTACTTTTGAAACGTCCGTCTCGGTTAACGGCACCGAGATGAGCTCTTCCAGCGGTTCTCCCCGCTCCTGCAATCCGATACGCGGGTCCAGTGATTCCATCATCGAAATTTCTGCTGGGGCTTTTACTGCGGTGGCGTAGCACTTCCTAGACTCTTGCTGGTCTCCTTTCACCACCCCTACTCCCGATTCAGTCGGGAATTTCATGGAGAGGTGGTAGGTAGACACTATGGCCTGAAGGAGGCTGAGAGACGGTCGGCCGAGGATGGCGTTGTACACTGAAGGTTGGTCCACGACCAGGAAGTCGACCATCCCGGTCCTCTGGTGGGGCGCAGTTCCCGCTGTGAGCGGCAACGAGACGATTCCTTCCGGGAGTACCTGCCCGCCCGAGAAACCGATGAGCGGCGTCCGGACAGGCCGTAGTACAGACCGACCTATGTCCATTTTGTCGAACGCTGCAGTAAATAGGACGTCCGCTGATGACCCTGTATCCACCAGTATCCGGAACACCTTTCTGTTTGCGATGGTGAGGGTGACCACTAGCGCATCATCGTGGGGATGATGGATGCCTCGAGCATCTTCTTCAGTAAACGAGATGCAATACTTCTCTCGTTTTTTCTCTTTGGGAGGCCGAGATAGCAGGAGAATCTCGGACTCGGGGCGGTCGAGGCTTCTGGCGTGGTTTTTTCGGGCATTATGCGAATCCCCGCCTCCTCGATGACCCCCGACAATCGTTCGAATTTCTTCCTGAGGCCGGTCTACACTCGGTCCCGCGACGGCGTCGGTCCCAGCCGTATGCTCTCTTAGCCGGCCTTCTTTAATCAGCCGCTCGATCTCGTCCTTCAGATGATAGCAGTCACTCGTGTTGTGACCGTGATCGCGATGGTAGTGGCAATACTTGTCCTTGTTTCGACGACCAGGATTCCCTCGCATTTTTCGAGGCCAGTTGACGAAACCCTCGGTTTTGATCTCCATCAGCACTTGTTCAGGAGATTTGTTCAGCGGGGTATATGCAGAGAATTTCCTGTCGGGTCTTTTCCCTGACCTGCTGTCGTCTCGATCCCGGTCGTCTTTTCGCTTCTTCCCTCCGGCCGAGTCGGCTCCCTTTTTGGCCGACTCTTTTGCCGAAGGCTTCGTGGTCTGGTTTTTCTCTCTTAGGAGTCGCGTTTCCTCCGCGTCGGCGTACTTGTCCGACCGAACCATAAACTCGCCCAATGTATCAGGCGGGTTTTTATCCAGCGATGCCAGAAAAGGCTTGTCTCTGACTCCCTGCATGAGAGCGTTGAGCGCCGTTTCCTCAGAATGTTTTCGAACCTGGAGAGACTCGAAATTGAAGCGTTTAATGTAGTCCTTGAGTAATTCTCCTTCCCTCTGAACTATGTTATTCAGATGCGCGGGAGGTTTCAGTTTCTTCTTTCCGCCAATGAAATTGCTGAGGAAGGCGTCGCTGAGTTCGGCGAACAACTTTATTGACCCGGGTTTCAGTTGTTTAAACCAAAGTCGGGCGACGTCGGTCAAGGTCAGAGAAAACGCTCGGCACATAACAGCATCCGAAGCATCGTGCAATTCCATGTAAGTCCTGAAGCATTCAAGATGCTCTGTAGGATCGGTCTTCCCAGAAAATGGGGTAATCTGGGGCAAGCGGAACCTTTCCGGCAAGCGGGCCCGCATTACCTCGTTCACGAACGGAGAGGCTTTTTCTTCGTGTTTGGTCGGATCTGAGCTCCGACCATGCTTTATATCTGCCATTTCCTTCGCCATCTTCTCTCGGACTTCGTTTTTGAAGTCCTGCATGTCGGCCTTCCAAGGTTCGGCGCTCTCTGCCGTTTCTTCAGCGTCCGCTGGTAGCCGACTACGCCTCCTCTGATCTATTCTATGCCTCAGGTCAGAGGGAGGCAGAACTGCTGTTGCCGAACGAGCAGGTGCCGGGTGACTTGGTTCTCGTGGCTGACTCGGTCGTCTAGGAGACGGTGGCGCGGGCGGCTGCGCTATGGATGCGGGTGGATGACCTGGTGTCGACTCTTGTCGCTGCATCTGTTGGTTACACAGTTGTTCCAGCATGTGTTTCATGGTGGCCATCTCGGAACGCATTTCCTGAACCTCACGATCCAGGTATGCGTTCCCGTGGTTGGGCTGGCTTGCAGTCGCAGGCGGCGCTGCCGGGGGAGCTCCCTGAGCGACGCTGGCGGCGGCCTCCCTTACTTCATCTGGGTCCGTCCTTCTTGTTCTTGCCATTTGAATGGTTGGAGAAAGCGGCTTTTTGTCCGTATCCCACAGACGGCGCCAAACTGTTGCTGAGTTTTTTGCGACGGTTTTCCTCCGCGACGGACCCTCCTTCACCTGCACAAAAACAATGTCAAGGGAACCCTGGCTAGGGCCGGGGAACCTCCGATGCTTAAGTCAGTAATCTCCTCTCTGGCTCAGAGCTTTTCTCAGTTAGTATATGCGTACCTTTTACTGTTTCAAGCTTGGAGATTTATACAAGCCGTCAATCCTTATCTTTGGAGGATTCTTCTCCTGGGATCGCTCAGGATCCCGAGAATCTCGGGATTCGCAATCAACATCCCTGGATTTCCGTAGATCTGCATCTGTCCTTGCTCCACCATTCCCTGTCTCGGTTGGATATCGGCCGACACCGGGAGAGTCTCGGCCAAGGCATGACCGACACAGGGGGAGTCTCGGTCGATGCAGGAGGTCGGGTCCTGAGCCGTGCCCGACAGAATTAGCTCCCTGAAGGGATCTTTACTCTACCGATTAAATGGCTTTCACACGCCCGACCTTCAATGGGGTGAGGCAGGCGAAGTTATCATACTGACAGAGCGACTTTACTCGTCTTTGCTTACACCTGACGGCCCGCCATCTGCACCGTCAGCGTTGTCTCGGTTTCTTCACGCAGTGTCGGCAAAGTCGACTCGGGACTTTACCCGAGGCCGACACATTTTTTCCCAACATACATTATTGTGGGCTCCGTAGAGCTTGGGTGTTGTACGCAGGTGTTGTAGACGATTCCGTTCCATGGTCGATATCTCACGTCAGCACTTCCCACTGAATTCGGTGTATTGTATATTACCGTATCTCGGGCCTTGCGTAGATCCGCGGAAGAAAGTGTAGGCGCATGGGCCGTGAGTATGGCACGCTTGGTAAAGACCCGATATTCTTCTTTATTTTTATTTATTATTTAATTAATTAAATATTTTTTATATGCGTGAGGGTGTGCGTATGGAGCTTCCAAAAACAGCCGAGCAATACGTAAGTGAAAGTATGCTGCAATCATTTTCAAATCAAAGGAGTTATGCTAATTCCACACGCGTGTGGAGCACTGCAATGTACTAGTGCACGTGTCAATGTATCACACGTGTAATAAATATGAGATTCCCATCTGATTGGGAACAATACCCAGATCTTCTTAGTCAAAATATAGGCTGTTTTACTCCTCTGGTGGAGCACACTGCACAAACTACAAAACCTGGCCGTCCATTTTCTCTTGTCTGCCGTGGCCCACCTTGAGGGTGAACATGGTATGATTTTAGGCCAGAAAGTCTAAATACTGCATCCTACCGGAAGGAGATATCGGATCTTTCACACGTATGGCGAGCTTGCAGGTGTGACTGCGTGTAAATTGTAAATTTCCCCCCGCGTACGGAATTTGCAAACCTTCTAGGTCAGGCGTTATACAATGCTAGACTTAGGGAACTGCACAGTACGTTCTTGCTTTCAGTTTTTACAAGTAGGGCCATTGATCGCATTGATCTAAACCGTTGGTAGGATGTAACTCACCTTTTATGTTGATATACATAAAATTTAAATTTCAGAAGATTTCATACTTGATGGGAGTTATTATTTGAATGGAACCGCTGATGATTTTCATTCCTGAAATTTTAGGATTATTGACTGGAAGAATTTTGATTATCGACTATTCAAAGTTAGGCCACGATATCAACCGTTCGGATCATTTATCTATCCTCTCCCTTGTACTATCTGGGAAGTCGAATCTACCGTGTACGGGACCACTGTATTGTATCGCGGCCGCGTTCAGTAGCCCGCGGACTATGTTGGGCCTTGGCTGAAGAAGTGGGACAAGGTTACTGCGCACGAGATTACTATTGAGTGAGATGATAAGATAGAGCGGGTAGAACGATAATATGGTAGACCTCTTTCTTCACTGTACAGGTGGCATGGAGATGCGTCTAACAGGACCGTCCATCTATGGAATTTACTATAGATGGCTCATATTTTAAAATTTGCCTAACGCCACTAATCATAGACATCATTTTTCTTCACCTCCTTTCACTGAATGCTGACCTTTGACTATTTTTCGTTTCTATTGTCACTTCGAAGGCCTCTAATTGATGGCTAGGATCATCCAATCAGTTTGTATTTTGAACTATTTTTCCAGCCAGAGTAATCTAAACTAAATGAACGTTCTAGATTGAGAAATCTTCCTAGCACGTGTATTGTGCCTCCTGTTCTACCGGCTCTACCGTATCGTCAAACATATACCCGTCTACCTGAGATTGGCTAGCGATCCTCCACCGCCCAAGTCGGTGGTGGAAAAGCTCTGTGGGCCCCACTATGATGTATGTGTTTTATCCACACCGTCCATCTATTTTTTAATCTAATTTTAAGACACGAGTGAGAAAATAGAGCAGATCCAAAGGTCAAGTAGACTACAAATGAGCTGGCAAAATGAATGGACGGCGTGGATAAAACACATACATACATCCGGTTTCCGTTTTCGCACTCAACGAAGGAATGTGCCCCACGAGGTTCCTCCAGTATTACCGTGGCTTTCCAATTCCTCAGTGTAAACTGAGGGGGCCCTACCGTTCGTCAGCCACTCAGATTGTGCTAATCGAACGGTCATGGTTGCGTTTGGCCTATTGAGTGCGTGGGTGTGTGCAGAGGTGTGAGTACATGTGTATAAAATAAAATAAAATAAAAAAATAAAATATAATCCAGCAAGGCACTGACTACCCTCAACCATGGTACGAAGGCTATGCGGAGCTGACTATGGTTTACGTATTCTATCCACGTCATCTATTTATTTTTATTTTTTTTTACTTATATTTGGTAATAAAAACAAAATTAAAGAATATTGAAAGCTCATAGCTATCAGCCGATCAATTTCTATCATGTTTGGATCTAGTAAGTTTCTTTATATATATATAATAAAAGTTATTGGCTCGACGTCAATAGTGATGGTTTTTTTTTTTTAATTCTTTTAAGTTCCAGCCTTGTAATTATACTCCCTTCAAATTTTAAAAACTTTGATTATTTCCCATAAAATATTGGTAGAATTCTAAAAGCAACATTGACTAATTCCTATTTAGCACCGGGCATCATTTATAGTCGAGATTAAGATAATTTTTGATCGTCTTCAAGCCCATAGCTTACATTCTTGATTAATGAAAACATCTTAAATAGATTATAATATAAGAAATACTGAGAATTAAATATGTTTGAAAACATTTTAAAGATTAAAAAGTATTGGATCAAGCTAATATTTACTTTTTTATTTTTCCTTCTTCTAAGCTTATGTGACTATATTGGTAAGTTGGATGACAAATAAATATTTAGAAAGGTCAAGTTTTTAGTGGTGTGGTCCACTTGAGATTTGGATATACTTTCTTTTTTGGCTCATTTTTAAATGATCTAGAAAAATAGATGAATAAAAAAAAGGCTTCATACCATGACAAAAGGACAATCCATAAGATTCCACTCTTAAAAATGAGCATGTTTGAATATTATCAGGATGATGTGATCATCGAGTAGGCCAAAAGATGTACATTTAATTTGAATAATTACATGTTTGACTCACCTCATAATCATGTTGGCTTGATTTGAGATGTGGTAAGCAGCTTTGATGGCTCATACATATGCATTCAGAATTTAAGGTGTAGGTTCATTCATAGGGGAAGCCCCCTACATAAGTCATAATGCTGAAATAGGATGGATGGTGAGATCTCAACCAATAATTATTGGACATTCATTTATTGTATTAATACCATTAATTACTTTTTCCTGTTTTCTTTTTGACCGTCCAATAAGTCTGCTAATTGATCAATTGGGACACTATAATTTTGAGTGTCACAATTCTATTTAGACTATTTTGCTTGGATTGATGGGACTTAAAAAATAAATTTAAAGAGGAAAATGTCAAGAAGAAAATAGTAAATAAGAAAAATTGAAAAAAAAAAAAAAAGTCCTAAAAAGATTATTTGTTTTAGTTTTTATTATTTCTAAATAAATATGAAACTGTCAATGATCAAAAAGTAATGATCGTCTCACAAGAGGTGTGAAAATGAAGATTATTTAGTCTCCCATAGAAAAGAAAAAAACACACTGTTTTTTGTGGAAATCCTCATAAAGAAAAGTACATTCAATGCATTACTTCATGTCCCTATCCAAGAAAGACATCACATCCACAGAAAAATAAAAATAAAAATATTTCCTTTTTCCATAGTTACATTTTGAAATCTAATAATCCATATGACCCTAAGATTACATCAACGTCACGTGTGGATTTTTAAATTAATGTGTAGCCAGGGTTTAAAAATTGAGATCTACAGTACAAATGTTTCCAGGATAGGTTTAACGTACCAGTCAACGTGTGGGCCCAAATTCATGTTTCAATGGCATCCCATCCGTTCATCATGTGCAGCCTCTAATGTTCTACTTGGTAAAAAATCCAGCTGATCCAAAACTAAAGTGGACTACACCATATAAAATAAAGTATAAAACCATTAAGACTGTATGTTGTTGCCCACTTGAGTTTTATAATGGCTTGATGTTTTGGATGGTTATTTATCCCACCAGAATGCATATTCTGTATAGATTAGATGATATGTAGAGAACATAGTGCTGGGCGAGGGAAAATTCAACTCGGCAGACTTCTTTTTTTTTTTTTTTTTTTTTTTTTTTTTTTTTAGCTTGTTAGTATACACCAACCGTCAGTACATGGACTGTTAGCCACCACCACTAGGTATCGATACCAAGACCTCAGGTGTTGAAACGAGGTATATCCACTCAGCCTACCAGTTGAGTTATGGATAAGGAAAGATTCAACTCGGCAGACTTGCTCTAACGTGAATAAATTTTGTCCAATCCAAATTTGAACCGATTTGAGTTCGAATCACTCAATAATTCGACTTGGTAGTGACTCAACTTCATCCGAAGGACATATTAAAATAAAAAATATATAAAAAAAAAAACCTAAATTTGAAATTTCAGATCTGAGATGCCCTAAAGAGGCTGCAATTTCGACAGGTGAATTAAGTTTTGAACAGTGACTTTAGCTCGCTTATACCCGCCACACCTAACTTGACTCGGTGTTGAATCAACCGACTTGGTACTTGTGACCGCGTCGGACTTAGTCCGGATTAGTCCAGGCCATACTCGAATTCAGATCGGGTCAGGCATGTTGGACTCGGTACTTATAAGTCCAATTGAGGCCAGGTCAAGGCAGGTTTATTTCAAAACTGAGTCAAGTCGGGTCAGCCCTAACTTGATCCGACTTGATTCGATGACTAGCTCGAATAGAACATGATGAGCTCTATGAACAATTTGAACGGTTTCAATGGAGGGTGCCTTTGTTCCTATTGCTCTCTACGTGCGGCCCAAAAGAGTTTTGGATTAATGGTGCTTTTGTGGTCCAATGAAAACATTAGGGTGCACATGACGGTAGGCCCCACATTAGGGATCCATCCATAAACTTTTAAACTCACATAAGTAGCCTGCCTGTGTTGATTGGATCCACCTGCTCCTCCATAAGTGTCCCATTTTCATGGTGTAGCAAGCCTGCTAGACAGGTGAATGCCGCATGTGTTTTAGTGGTTCTCACATGCACACGTTGCATGAAATTTTCCTTATATAACTTATATAGATGAATTACAGAATATGAAAACATGAAATTGAAACATTAGATTCACCCAAAAGATATGATTGGAGGTGGAAATGATCAGTCGTTCAAATATAAGACAGATATCTGTCATTTTCCCTTTTTTGTCCATGCCGACAATCAGCACGTAAGAGATGGTATTTATCCTCAACCGTTCGCTGGACCTAAGTGCCCGAGAATTTATAGGGGACTTTTAAATTTGAGGTTTTCTCCGAATATTATGAAGAAGGTCCCACTAAAATTAAAATAATAATAATAATAAGTATAATAATAAATTAATAACTAACGTAAACTTTTAATATATACATATATAATAAATTAGTTAAGATTTTAAATAATTTAATATAAATATCTGGATAATTTTGTAAAAGAGCTTTTCTAAATATATAATAAATTAGTTAAGATTTGAAATAATTTAATATAAATATCTGGATAATTTTGTAAAATAGCTTTTCTAAACGCACATACATACATGCTGCACATGTGCCAGCATGGATCAATAGGTTCCAGATCTAAACCGTCTACCTGAATGGCACTACTATGTTGATTCTCTAACCCAAGAATCAAGTTAATTCAACTTTCAGGTGGGCCACACTTCTATAAAGAAAAAATTCCTCTGAAAAAATTGATGGAAGGAGATTATATTGTTGGTAAAACATGTCAAGGTCGGACCAACTGATGGACGGATTAGATCTCGCACGTACGTGCTATGCCGGCATGTCTGCTTTAAGATAAGTGACCGTTTGATTGTGCCACGTATTATTCCTTGACCTCATAGACACACGTGCGAGCAATACTATCCATTGACTGGAGGGCCTGAAGACTACAAATGGACGGCCAGAGATATGTCAGACCAGCGACTGACATTCAAAGGGTGGACTTTCTCCATGTAGGGAGGCTTGGATGATCCGTGTGTTGTATAAGTGGCGCATTACTAACTTTGATAAAAGTGTGTTTCACCGCATTGCATCTTTTCAGAAAGGTAATTATTCATTGACTACATGCTTCATATAAAGTTTACTGTTGGGCCCTTTTGCAGAAAGTTTTTGACAACCTACCTCATTATATATCCTTAGAGTACCTGCAACCAAAATGTCGGCAGCTCTCGTGTACCGCTGTAACATCTATGTGCAGTCATATAAGGACCGAGGCTCAAAACTTTAACTCTATATATGGTTTAGTTGCACATTCTACTATTCATCTCTGTGTGACCTACTTAAAGCATGGTTAGGTTTGTTATTTGAGTCCCATATCTAAATTTTGGTATGGCATCGTAATTTCATATGATTATCATCGTAGGCTCTATATAAATCAATGGTGAAGATGTCTCTCTCAACTGTTTTCTTAAGTGTGGCCCACCTAAATCAAAGGTTAACCTAATTTTTTGGCCCTATGCTTAATGTAGGATTACACATCTAAATGCATGGATCTCACATAGTTATCATGGTGGGCCACATCAAAAATCTAAGGTGGGTGTGAGCACTGTTGTTTTTTTTTTTTTGTCTTAAATCAATTCAGAAATAAGCCAGGGCATTAAATGTCATTGAGCATTGTTCGATGCCATTGAACAATTGCTCAATCTCATCAAGAATTTTCAGATTTTCACTAATTGGTTATTGGAGTACTATTTGAGTGTTTATTTGATGTCATCGAAATTTAAGTTCGATGCCATCGAGATCCAGTGAAGTGCAATCGAATATTTCGAATATTTCATGTTTTGTCATTGGATTGTTTTGATGTTTTTTCGATATCATCGAAGTGGATTCAATGTCATTGATGATCTGTCGATGACATCGAAGTCTTATCAAAGGTGTCATTGAGCGTATCGCAGAGTTACGTAGAGTTGCAGATTTGCCGAATTTGTTTCCGATTTTGATTATGATTCCTCCTAATGCTATATATAGGCGTGTAATCAGGATTGTGTTATATAATAGAAGTTCTCCAATTCATTCATAGGATTTCAAGAGTGTAGCTTGGGGTTGATTCGAGGTTAATCGGATCGGGTATTCTCTAAACTCTTGTAATTTTTTACTTTCATAGTGATTATCTGTTGCTTTGTGCCGTGGTTTTTTCCTGTAAGGATTTTTCCACATTAAAATCGGTGTGTTTACATTATGCTTGCTTGGTGCAATTAGATTACTTCGCTTGATTCATCTCTGGGTACTTCCACGATCCCCCAACAAGTGATATCAGAGCTAACGTTGGGGCGCAAGTTTGAATCCGAAACTAAGTAGCAGTGGCTGTCAATCTTAAGTATGATGTTGACAAGTACTTTGGGAAAAATAATTTTGAATTATGGAAGGTCAGGATGATTGGCCTATTAGTTCAACAAGGATATGATCAGGTACTTGAGAAGCAACCAGAATCTATTGATGATGATGAATGGAACAAACTGGATAAGAAAGTTAAAACCTCCATCTAATTATGCTTAACGAATAAGGTTCTTTACAATATCGTGAGGGAAAAAACTGTAGCAAGTTTGTGAGTGAAGTTAGAGGATATTTATATAAAGAAGTCTATTGAAAATTGCCTACACTTGAAGTTACAGTTCTTCAAGTTTAAGATGATAGATGGAGGAAATGTTGAGGCTCACATCAGGAACTTTAATAAAATGATATGCAAATTACTGGATGTGGAGGAAGTGGTCGAGGATGAAGATCGGGCGTGTATCTTGTTGGATTCACTCTTGGCTTCGTATAAGTCTTTTTAAAGACACGTTGTGCATTGATAAATCGTCCCTTAATGTTGATATCGTCATCTCAGCCCTTTAAAGAAAGGCGATGAGAAAGAAAAACAGTAACATAGGGGCCTCTATTGATGCATTGCTTACAAGGGGTCGTAATTCTAAGCGAGACACATGATTTTCTCGATTGAGATCCAAATCTAAAGGCAATGACAATGGAAAGTTAAAGTATTAGACTTATGAGATGTCAAGGCACATGTAGAAGAATTGTACAATTCCTAAAGTGAAAAAAGAGAACTTAAAGGCTTCTTCTAAGGATGTCAACACTACTACATCTAATGAAGGAACAAGCAAAAGTGATATGTTGTCTGTATTTATGATTGGACACTTATATGATGATCAGAGAGACGAGTAGATTTTTGACACAGGGGCATCATATTACATGACCACTAATCAGAATTAGTTCATCGGCTACAAAGAGTGCAATGGTAGCTAGGTATTTATGGAAAATGATAATGCCTGTAATGTTGTAGCTGTTGGTACGGTGCTCATCAAGATGTTTGATGAGATATAGTGTACCTTGACTAAGGTGAGGCACGTTCCTGATATGAAAAAGAGTTTGATATTTCTTGGTGCACTCGAGGCGATTAGGTGCAGATTCACCGGTTTTGATGGGGTCCGTAAAGTTTTAAAAGGAGCTCTCATGGTTATGAAAGTACAGAGGTCCATAAATCTTTATAGGTTGATTGAGAGCACTTCTACAAGTGAAGCTACAATGGTTGTAGCAGATTCCATGTCTGCATATATGTGACACGCATGCCTGGGCTACATGAGCGAGACGGGGAATGAAGGTACTTTCCAATCGTTGTTTAATTCTAAAATTTAAAGGTTTTAATTTAAATATATGCGAGTATTGTATATATGGTAAACAATCTATGCTAACTTTTAATTTTAAAAAACATGTCTGTAAGGGTATGCTTGATTACGTGCATTCTGATATAAGGGGGTGTCACTTGTGGTTTTCGTTGAAAGGTTGTTATGCATTGTCCCATTCATTGATGGTTATTTCAGGAAAGTATGGATTTATTTTATGAAAAATAAATCAAAAGTTTTTACCAATTTCAAACAATAGAAGGTCATGGTAGAAAAACTGACATGACGAAAGCTGAAAGTTCTAAGGACCGATAATGAGGGTGAATTTACTTCAATTGAATTTAATCAATTCTATAAAGATGAATGAATGATAAGGCACAACACAGTGCACCATACACCTGAGAAAAATGGTGTGGCTGAGGGAATGAATCGGACTCTCTTGGAGAGGGCCCGATGCATGATTAGTAATGCTAAGTTGGGTAAGGACCTTTGGACTAAGGCTGTTAATACGGTTTGTTATTTGGTGAATCGGTCTCCTTCTCTGGTAATTGATTACAAAATTCCAGAGGAAGTATGGAATGCTGGGTTGGGCAGGTGTATGGTGTCATACACCTACGCCATACACCTGAGAAAAATGGTGTGGCTGAGGGAATGAATCTGACTCTCTTGGAGAGGGCCCGATGCATGATTGCTAATGCTGGATTGGGCAAGGACCTTTAGACTAAGGCCGTTAATACGGCTTGTTATTTGGTGAATCGGTCCCCTTCTACGATGATTAATTATAAAATTTTAGAGGAAGTATGGAATGGTCAAAGAGTAAACTAGTCAGGACTGTGAGTGTTTGGTTGTGAAGCTTACTATCATGTACCATCATTTGATATAAATAAACTAGACCAAAGAGCCAAAAAGTATATCTTTGTTTTCTATAGTGGTACTGTGAAGGGCTAAAGGTTGAATAACCCAGTCACACAAAAAATCATCATTAGTCATGACATCAAATTCGACGAAGACTTCACAAGAATGACCAGGAGAAGCAAAAAGAACCAGAAAGGTTGGTCATGGACATTTAGGTTGATACAGATGTTACATAGGCAAAGACAGATGCGTAGACAGAGGTACATGAGCAAGTAGAGCAGCCACCTGTGAGGAGGAATCCGCCGTGAGACTGTGAGTTACCGGCGAGATACAACGATGACTTTAATATCACACATGACCTCATTATATATGAGGAGATCTATCTACTCTTCAAGAGGCCCTTGATGAGCATGATGCTGAAAAAGTAAAAAGTTGTGATGGTCGATGAGATGGACTCTTTGTATAAAAAATGAGATGTGAGAGCTGGTGGAGCTTCTTATTGGCCAAAAAGCGATCGGGTGATAGTGGATCTTCAAGAAACAGGATAATAAGGCAAGGTCGGTAGCGAATGGTTATGTTCAAAGAGAAGACATTAACTTTATAGAGATATTATGCTGATTGTAAAAGTAAATATCTATCAGATTTGTGTTGGCACTGGTTGCCCAATATGATCTCAAGCTGGAATAGATGGGCATTCAGATTGCATTCTTGCATGGAGAATTGAAAGAACAGATCTATATAAATCAACTAGAGGGTTACGAAGTTACAAAGTACAAGGGGTAGAGAACAAGTTTTGTAGGTTAAAGTAGTCATTGTACGGCCTACAGTAGCCACCTAGGTAGTGGTATAAAAAGTTTGATTCTTACATGTTGAGTCAGAAGTTTACTCGGAGTGAGTACTATCACAATTTCTATTATAAGACACAAACTGATAGAAAATTCATCATCCTAGTATTTTATATTGATGACATATTGATCACCAGTCACAACATGTCTGAAATCGATGTATTGAAGTGTAACACCCTGAAAATCGGGGGTCGTGTAGAAACCTGACTCCCGAGTTCCAGACCATCACTTATGCAACAAATATAATTATGATTCAATGTTGTCTGAGTTAAAGCATTCACATGAGTAAGATTATACCAAAACTGCAATTCATACTAAAGATCCAGTAATAAAATGCAAGCGGAAGACTGAAAAATATATATATCACTATACAAAAACAAAATAATCTCAAACTGTCTCCAAAGTATGAATACATCACTGAGTCTCATATACATGTCATAAAGTAAGAAATAAATGTCAGGTGATAGTCCAACTAGCATGTCCCGCCGATCCAGGACACCTACGCAAAGCCGTCGGAGAACTGCATATACGAGAACTCATCCTGATTCTCGTAGTAATCCGGCTCAGCGTCCTGAATCGCCTCATCACCTGTATCTAAGACAGGGTCTGGTGGTGTTGCAAACACTGTCTCGTAACGTGAGAGTGAGTGATCAACTCAGTGGAATAATAGAGCAAAGATTAACATGTTATCAAATCAATCACGCGTTAATAGTAAAGCAAACAATCAACCATCCTTAGGTACTGTTGTTAATGCAAGCATGAAATGATATGATGGATGCCCTCATCGACATACTCCCTCATGCGGCACCATCTGCGTTCGCGGCATGCTTTCTTCCCGCAGTGCTCCACATCTTCCAAGCACATGCAGTGCGATATGGATAATGATTATTGGGTTGTTATTAGTCCTTTTCATATAGTAGGATTGAGAAACTAAGGTACCTTCCTTATATCAATCCCAACACAGATCTTGTCTAGGGTCGTCACTCCTAGTAATCACATACGATGTGATATTTATAGGTCGCTACAAGGGCTGTTAGGGCTATTGCTCGCACTCGTTGCACCGCTCCCCCATCACCTTATCAATACAGGCCTAATGTACTCTCATCGCTACGGAAGGGTCGTCGCCTCCCGTAGACTCAGAATACGCTCGCGGTCACTACAAAGAGCTCGTCACCAATCAAAGCAGGCCGACAGCTCGAATGTAGTGTCTCATACCACCACAATCGGCTCACGAGTCAAATGTGTTCACTGGTCACTACGGGGAGGTTTGTGGCCCCAGCGTAAGCCGACAGCTCGACCACAGTGTCCCATACCACCATGCCCGGCTCATGAGTCTTTATGGATCAAGGTACCATGGTTAACAGGGTTTCCAATGGTAAGTTCAGTACCCTAGGTTCAAGCAGTTATGACTCATATAAGGTGAACATACAATGGCCAGTCGGGTTACTTGACGGGCTCGACTAGTACGAGCGCATCTCAAGCTGAGCGACATGAAGTGCATAAAACACTTTGTGTGGCCTAACCACGGCCACCAACTCAAAACACGACTCGCGTTCATCGACGCGTCCTTCGTGACAAATAGAAACCAACCACGAATTCAATCCATTACCGACTGCCTGGACTAGGTCATAGCCCCAAGTATTTGTAAATTCACATCAATAATCATATGAGAGTAATAGAAATGAAATACAACAATACAAGCATATTAACACATGTTATAGCATACAAAGTAAGCAAATCAATCCAACACATGTATTCCATACATATAAGGAAATCAATTCATATGGCAAACCTGATGGAAATCATATGCATCCGCATATTAATTGAGAATTGAATCTCAAAACTAATTCACAACACCATTTACTCAATACATACTAATACAAACATTTATACATACACTTAGTCTACATACTTTAGTCTACATAGCGTATGTCGACTCAAAGTGCGCATTAGGGCGAATCTCTTCGCCAAACAGATCATGCACGCATTCCTAGTATCCTAACACGACAAATAACCGTGATAAACATTTCAACAAAATATGGACGTAAACAGTATTTCCTACAAATGACTAAAATACCCTAAATCTCATATTTTCCATACGCAGTCGAAATGGAAAACAGACAGCATGTTCTACATGTCAAACGGCGTGCTTGTCGATAATCTACTATTAAACGACATTAAAAGCTTTGAAATCAGTCAATCAAAACGCCTAAAATCCGCACCTTTCGCCTTAGACGTGTATCGATTCGAATAGAACGTATACGCTTTGTCAACGGCGTAACAGCGACCTAATGCACAAGATACGTAAGCTACTTCACTATTGAATCAAAGGAATCCCTAAATCAGCAAGTGGTTAGGGTTTTCTTACCTAAAAGTGCATTGAAAATCACCAGGAAAGTGATTTGAATGCGTTGTTTTGGTACGTGCAAAAGATGGAGCAAACGACAGGAAGTCCTCTCATAAAGTCTCTCACAATCTCTCACTTTCCCTCTCTCTCTTTTTAGGGTTTCAAGCAAATTCGGATGGGAGAGATATGAGAGGGTTTAAAGCCCTTATATAGGCTAAAAACTAACCTAAATAGACTTGGGAACAAAGTATACTTGAGTTATAACCAAATCGGGACTTTTTCGATCCAAAAGAGTGTTTCGGGAGGTCCCCTGGCCGAACGCGGTCAGACTTAAGCTCATGCCTATTGGATCTTGCTCACACGAAGTTTTCAGACCGGCAGAGTTCTCAGATCGTACGTGGCGGTCCAGTTTCAGTTCAGCGGTCATCGTACCTAAATCAGGTCTAGGGGTCTCATGATATGAAAGAGAAATTTTTTCTGATCCGAGGGTAAAATTTGGCTGAATTCTAACGATCAGAATGCTTAATAATAATGCGCAACGACACGTGCCAGATTTGAAATTAATTTCCTAAACCTTTACCCTATTCTCACTCTCTTTAGTCCAGGCTCAATGAAATAGCCTCAGAACATCGGTTGGGCTTGATTTTTGAAATGATTGTCAAGTCCAGCCAAGCGGTCATAACGGTCTAAGATTGTAGATATCGGACTTTCGACGCGCGGTCTAAATCTAATATGAAATTTCAGAGGGTTCCTGAGAGTAAACGGGTTTAGAGTTTGATCCTAGATTTCAGGGTATTATAGCGTCATTGATTCTACAAGTTTTGGGTCTTGCAAAACGTATTTAAAGCGATCGATGCCAATTTCACAGCTAATTTAACGTAGCGCTAGTTAACTTACATTTATTTTCTAAAGGAATTAATCCTACGTGATTTCTGGTTGAGTTGGTACTCGAGTCTCTGTACGGATTTTTTCGAGGCGTTACATGAAGACTCGGTTATCAGAGACATTCAAGATGAAAGATTTGAGGCTGCAAAGAGGGTTCTAGACACAAATATTCATAAAGACAGGAAGAGAAGCGGGCTTTGGTTATCACAAATAGAATACTTTGAGAAAGTATTGATCATGTATGGGATGAACAAGGCAAAACTGATCTACGTTCCCCACACGGCTCACTTCAAGCTATTTTTAGAATAATGTCCTAAAATAAATGAAGAAAAGTACGATATGTTTCATGTTCCTTATTTGAATGCAGTGGACATTTTGATGTATACCATAGTTTGTACTAGACCGGATATTTTACAAGCGGTTGGTATTGTGAGCAGATATATGTCTAACCCCAGAAAGTAACATTGAGAAGTGATGAAATAACTACTTTGATACATTCGAGGTACGAAAGACTACATCTTAACTTTTAAAAAGACAGAGGCTAAGTTAGTTGGGTATGTTGATTCACATTATGCAGCCAGTGTGGACTTTAAAAAGTCGACTTTAGGTTACTCGTTTGTACTAGCGGTGGAGCAATTAGTTGGATATTGAAGCTTTAGTCTGTGTTGGCTTTTTCCATAATCGAAGCTGAATATATGAAAGTGACGGAGGCGTTTAAGGAAAGTATTTAGTTGAGAGGCATGATAAATCAGTTGGAACTTCAGTATGAGGTTTTGCAAATTAATTGTGACAGTGAGAGCGTTATCAATTTGGTTAAAAATTCTGTTTATCACTCACGTACTAAACATATTCATGTTCGTCACCATTTTATTCGACTGATGCTTGATGAATGAGGCGTGACTCTGAAGAAGATTGACATTAGTGTGAATCTAGCGGTCATGCTCACTAAGGTGGTTCCTACAAAGAAGTTCAAGTTCTGTGCAACTTCTCTGCGCTTGGCGAAGGTGTAAAAGAAGGATGAAATGTGTACGAGAAGCAATGATGGAGCTATGATGCAAGACAAAAATGAGAGAAGAGTATAATGCCCTGAAAATTGATGATCGTGCATACGCTCGACTCCTAAGTTCTTGGATATCACTTATATCCAATTTTACTAATTTATGTTTAATCAAGGTAATGCACAATATAGAATTACTTGAAACATGAATCACAATTCACAACTAGCCTACTGAAGTGGGAATGATTAAAGATATACAAGTCTAAAATATAACTATAGGTCGCCTAAGGTATTGCCCAATAAAATTACAAAAAATAATATGTTAAAAAAGAATGACGCGCTGAGTCCCCTACTCAGCGATCCAAATCCATCTACTAGGCCGATGGATAACTGCCCACGATCAGCTAGAAGTAGGATAGCTCGTTCTCCTCATCAAGACTCGCACCGCCAGGCTCCTCGTACTCTGCGTCACTTGCAACTACTGGAGAGTCTGGTTGGTGTTTTAAAACACCATCCCAAAGTGAAAGTGAGTGATCAACTCAGTGGGTGCTATTAGTCTTAAGTTGTAACAAACATCAATTATATTATAAATTTAATGAAAGGTAAACATTCATAAACACCTAACTAATCTTGTTAATGCAGGTACATGATAAATGATACAATGCATGCCCTCGTAAAAACACTCTCTCGAGCGACTCCATCTAACAATCACGTATTACTAACCACCTTCACTACGACCTCAACTGCTGAGTCGCCAACGTAACTAGTGCGATGTGGTTATGATCGTGTTAGCTGAGTTTTTAATTAAGTCCATTCAAACAGTAAATTGAGAAAACTAGTACACCTCAGGATGTGAATGCCCTAAATTGGTTGCGAGGCCAAGGCCCCCCAACGTGTGAGGCCAAGACCCCACGATCCTTGATCCCGTTGGGTTCCTTATCCCCAACTTCAAGCACATGGAGAGTGCTGAGCAGAGGGATCGCTCATGGTCACTACGGGAAAGCTCGTCACCCCAGCGTAGGTTGACAGCTCGGACACAGTGTCCCATTCTACTATGCCTGGCTCTCGAGTCAGTGGATCAGTTTCAATTGGTTATCAATGTGCTTCAATGGTTGAATGGTGTTCCAAGTTCCATACAGGCGTGAGCAGACAAGGTTAACAAACATGGTTGGTCAGTGAGTAGACTAAATCGTACGAGTTTAGGTGAGTACGTGATAGACGACATCGAGTACAAGCGACTCATGTAGTCCAACTACTGTCACCCCATACGCACCCACCCAATTCTGTGGGTTTAGCCCCAGGATAGTCCTACCAACGGGACCACCGTCTCTCACCTCAGATTCCTGACTAACCGAGGGGTTTGATGATATTCAATAATACTTCAACAATCAGGGTTTATCTACTAACACAAGCGATATCATGCATTCATATTTTCAAACATAAAAATTCAGATTTTGTTTTCTACAATGCGAATGCTAACAATATTATGAAATAAAGGTGCATGTGTGTTGTGTAGATTAGTGAGGAAGCTAAGCATTTCATATATCTCATAGTACAAAAAATACACAAGGGTCAGTGCATCCAACATGTTATGAAGAAACATCATACAAGAATCGAGTAAGGAATGTACAAGAAATCATCAATTGCATACCCAATCATGTTGAGAAGCATCTCATTCCATATTGATTTAGGGAGGACCTAAAATACAAAGTCTTGTCTAGGTTTCTCTAGATTGTCCAAATACATGACCCAACAAGCAAAATTATTACATTTATATTAAAATTAGTGCTAGGCCACCTAAGAATAATAGTCCGCACCTATAAATCGTTGGGATCTTAGGAAACGACCTAGGATTGCCAACTTGCGGGTGGATTTGTACAGACCTTGAGCCAAAGGAACTTTGCATGTTAGGATTACATGCAACATCTAGCTCTATGCAAAGGATCTCAAGAAGATGGGTGCTTACCTCTCCAATCGGTTGGAATTCGATCTTGGAGTTGTGGATGTGGGAGAAAGGAAGGAGATTTGCCAAAGTTCTAAGTTTCTTTGGGCCCCTCTAACAACACTCTCTTTCACTCTCTTCTTCTTTTCTTCTTTCTCTCCTTTTTCTCCTCTCTTTACTCTCACCCTTCTTTTTGATTGTTGGAGTAATGGGGGGAGTATGAGAGAAAGAGCCTTAGGGCTTTATTTTCTAGAATTGGGCCTATTGGCCTTAAGTTTCAACGATTGTCCCAATTAGCCCTGTGGGGGCCCTTTTTTGCTTTAGGGCATCTTTGTCACCCCTTTGGCCACAAAACTTAGTGAGTAGGTGTCTCATGGCTCGATGAGGGGCTGTGCAAAATTTGGGAGCAATCGGATGTGGGGTTTAATCATACGTTTTCAATTTATAAATGGCCATGTGGAGTCCATTCTGGCCGTTGGGACGGTTCTGATGGCTCCTTGGTTATAAAATTTATAGGATAGACACTCTATGGCCCGATGAAGGGCTATGCAAAATTTAAAGGTAAAAGAACTCAGAGTTTTACTGTACGAGTCTGATTTGTGATTAACGGTCACCGTTTCACGATCAGGTTCCAGATTTTGTGGACGGGCGTAGAAAAATATGTTAGGCCTTCACCATAAATGTAGAAGAGATCCGATGGCTGCAAAGCCTGATATCTTAGTTTTATTTACAAGTGCTAGATTTCAATTCTAGCTATTGAGTCGAGGCTGGGGTAAGTTGTATTTGACAAGTGCCGTTGGGACAACGTGAATAATAAATTCTTAGGCTTATACTGAGCCCGTGGTCTGCAATGAACCACAAGCCCAATGAGATTTGAGGTTTCCCCAAATTTTAGATTTTTCTGACATTCCTGGGTTGTTGTACAGCCCGTACAGGCAGTTATTGAGCATAAATAGCTTATTTAGCTTGAGAGCCCGCACACGGTCTGATTATAACCAGATTGGTCCACCCTAATGGGCTAATCTTGGGTTATTTTATTTGTGGTACCCCACCCATGGGTGGTTTAAGCGAATGGTCTTGCGGTAAATCCTACGTGGACGCCTCAGGACACTGTTCAGGTTGGACAGGATGTTACAAAGAGGATAAGAAATTGCATGATTGATGATTGAAGATATGGTAGAGATTGTTATTTTTTATGTTTTAAATCAATTCACAAATAAGTCCTGTCGATGCCATCGACAAACCATTCAATGTCATCGAGCACTGTTCATTGCCATCGAATATTTGCTCAAACGCATAGAAAATTTTTGAATTTTCACCAGTTGGTTGCTGGACTATTTGGGTGTCTGTTTGATGCCATCAAACTTAGTTTCAATGCCATCGAAACTTAGTTTCGATGCCATCGAGACCCATCGAAGTGTAATCGAAGATTTTAAAATTTACATGTTTTGTCTCTGGACTATTTTGGTGTTTTTTATATACCATCGAAGTGGGTTCGATGCCATCGATGATCTATCGATGATATCGAAGTCCTATCAAAGGTGTCATCAAGTGTATCGCAGAGTTACACAGAGTTGCGGATTTGGGGGATTTGTTTCCAATTTTGATTGTGATTCCTCTGAGGCTATATATAAGAGTATAATTGGAATTGTGGTATATAATCAAGCTCATCCAGTTCTTTCCTAGGATTTCAAGGGTATAACTTAGGGTTGATTCGAGGTTGTTCGGATCGAGGTTTGTTCGGATCGGCTATTCTCTAAGCTCTTATAATTTATGCTTTCATAGTAATTATATGTCGCTTTGTGCCGTGATTTTTCTCCGTAAGAGTTTTTCCATGTTAAAATCAATGTGTTTGCATTGTGCTTGTTTGGTACGATTTGATTACTCAATTCATCTATGTGTACTTCTGCAATCCCCCAACAAGTGGTACATGATTTTTTATGGCCCCACCCTAATGTGAATGTGAAAAGTACTTTGGCCATTAGATATGTATTCCCTCATTATATATATGGCTAAAATATTAGGTTAACTTGTGATTCAAGTGGAAAACAGTTGGAATAGAAACAACCAAATTTTAGGCTTGAGGCCCAATAATCTAACAGTCGCGTCTGTGATTTACATTGGCCATACAAAGACACTTGGAGAGTGAGTGTTGCCTAGGCCTTGTGATGCGCCTGCTGGCCAGGAGAATTCCATACACACATCACGACAGGGGGCCCACACGAGCCTGGGACCCCTTTTGTTGGCACCGTAGTACTCTGATGGGCCCACACGAGCCGCGCAACCTCCTTTTCTGAGCACTGGAGCACTCCTTTGGGAATTACTGGATGATGGAGGTAGTTTATTGAAAACATTTAAAAATAGGAGCCCGAATGTAAAATCTACAAAGACGACCTGTACTACGCGGAAGCGGATTGGCTGATGTACCTCACACCAGCTATACAGCTGCTGGCAGCAAGTTCTATAGGTCTGATCATAAGTTATGTGTTATATCCAAACGGTCCTTCCATTTGAAGAGCTCGTCTTAAGGCTTGAGACGAGACATAAGACAGATCTAACGATCAAGTAGACCACACTGCAAAAAGCATTGGGGATTGAACATCTACCATTGAAACCCTTTTTGGGGTCAGCGAAGTTTTGGATCAATATGAAATTTGTTTTTCCTATTAATTCAGGCCTTTTTGAACTTATGAACAGATTGGATGGAAAATAAACGTTACGGTGGATCCTAAGAATTTTTTAACGGTGAAAATCATTATCTCCTCTGCTATTTGTGGTGTGGTTTAGATTGTATTTGGATATAATTAATTTTTTGGATAATACGCTAAAATGATCTCTAAAAATATATCAACGGTGCAGATATAATAAATACATCACTTTGGGGCCCATGTAACTTTGATCTCCTTTGAACCGTTCGTACAACTGGAAGCTCGAGGAGCGTCGGTGCTCGTCATCGCACGACACGCACCTACAGCAGCTATATAGCCGGTGTGAGGTACACTAGCCAAACCGCTTCCGTACTACTGTTGGGAGGCCCATGCACGTGTGGGAGAATCTGGACGTTCATTAGATGGTACCTCATTATAATGCAATCCTACGGAGAAAATCAGGCTGGGACATTATCTCAATTAATGTAATCCAACCTGAGAATCAGACCGTCCACAGATTAGGTGTCCACAACTGTTCTAACACGTGTGGAAGATCTTGGACGTTCATCAAATGTTATCTCATTATATATACAACCCTACCAAACAAACCAGACTAAGGACAGTGTCCCAATTAATGTAATCCAACCTGGAAAACAGACCGGTCCACGGATTAGGTGTGCCTTAGAAACTAGCTTTCTTTAAATATTCTAGCTTTCTTTAAATATTCACTTTTTCATACGTGATTAGCCCTTCTAATGAATGGATGAGCCAGATTTCTAGATTAAGGAGAATTTCATGATGGGCCCCACCATTTGAACGTCCCGGATCTCTCACAATTGCTGCATGGCGTTGGTTGATATGGGCGTTTGTTTTGGGTGTTTCTTCATGCGCGGATTCAAATATCAGTCATCTTAAATGACGGGGTCTCCCAACAGTAACATCACGTGGCCAATTAAAGCCCATTGATTTCACGTGACCCACCTTCAAAGGGAAATGGTAGGGTGCGTGGGATTATACCATAGCAACAGAATTTCTGTGGCTCGCTTACTGTACACGTGGCATGTGCCATGAATCTGAACAGCACAAGTAGTGAGAAATACTCTAGATTGGTCATATCGTTATCTAAACAGATTGATAAAAAAATCATGACCTTTAGTCGACGACCATTTACTACTGTTTTTAACCGTCCATTTGATCCTTACCAGTCGGGTGGCTAGGATCATATTTTCAGTGTAGTTCACCTAAAATCCATCCTTCCAGTGGGCCTCAGGCGTCTCAGATTACATGACACGTGCACAATAAGGAAGGTGTCACTGCAATTTTTTGAGAGATTAACAAGCTCGAATTTAAAATTGGGCCTGCGGGGTCCACGTGGCTCAATATTTAAAAGATCTGACCATCCATCTGGTGGGTCACAGTAAGTATGGATGATTGTAGATAAACCATACCCATGAGAATAGTCCCCGTTAAATAATTACCGTTCACTTGATAGAAACTTTTGTGCACTGGAAGGGTTTGATGGTTGATATGCATGTAATAAGAAATTGTACACGTGGCATAAGATTAATTCAAATTAAACCGTCCAAATCGTGGCTCCAATTTCAGATGGACGGTAAACCTAAAATTACACTGACCATATTTCCTAAGTGGTGGATTTGTGGCCATTTAGTGGACGGCTGAAGTCAAAACTAGTCGATGGTTCATGTTAGGATCGTTCAATCAATCTGATTTTGAGATAATGACCTACCTGCACTGGGTCCCACTTGTTGACTTGAGGTCCATCACCCTTGGCCTATCCATCATGTGGCCCATTTGGATTCATGGTCAGATAATCTGTATCCATCTGGTGCTTCGGTTACACGAGGACGATGGAACAATCCTAGCCGCTTGATTGTCTCATTGTACATCGTCCTCTGATTATTATATTGTTTTAAGAGGCGAGATCCTCCAAGCTTTATAAGTTAAGATCAATCTACAAGGCCATGTGTGGATCCGAAGTGGTGTCTGCATGACATCCGATCCATCCATCATGTAGGCCCCCTCAGGTTTTCTTTGGGGCACAAAAATCAGACCGCTCAAAAAACTCAAGTGGGCCACAGAGGACAGTGGGATTGCGATGCCAACCATCAAAACCTTTTTAGTTTGTTTATGGGGCTCAGTTTATTCAGAAGATGAGGCTCACTAGAATGTATGGGTCTTATCCACACTGTCCATCAATTTTTTACTATCAGTTTAGTGTACAGGCCCAAAAATTAGAGAGATCCAAGGCTCGAGTAGATTACACAATGGCCATTAAACTCTTACCGTTGAAAATTTCTTGAGGGCTACAGAAGTTTTGGATGGAGCTGATATTTGTGTTTTCTCTTCATCCATGTCCATGTAACTTCATGAATAGGTTGGATGGTAAATAAACATCATGGTGTGCCCTAGAAAAGTTTTAACAACAAGAATCATGAGAATCACTATCATCGCTGCTTCCTGTGGTGTGGTTCACTTGAGCCTTGGATTTGCCTCATTTTGGGGCATATACCCTAAATTGATACGAAAAAAATGGATGAACTATGTGGATAAGACCCATACATCACGGTGGCTACTCAAAGCTTTTGCCCATTTTGAATTGGTAGGACTCGAGCTGTACACATGGCTTGATTCGACTCAGTCCTCGAGCTGGACTGGCCAGCTCAGTTTAATTTGGTCAACAACTCAAGCTAGTTTAAGCCAAGTTTGAGTTGAGATCGAGCCTATGCGACATTTTCTCAAATACATGGAGTATATTTTAAATTTCTCATGTTATGTAAAATAGAAGTAATAATTTATAGGTATTTTATCAAACACTCAGTAGACACCATTAAAATTAAGATGCAAGAGTATTTGTTTCATATCCATACGTTCCTCGTCAGCTGGCACTTCGTTGAGTCATTTTATCAAACACTTGGTGAGCAACATCAATATCAAAATAATCGAGTCATCGAACTGATTTGATTCAAGTTCGATTCGAGTTGAGGTTCCATTTGAGTCAATTCGAGCTCAGATAAGTTGAAACTCAGCTTGAATTTTTTTGAGCTCCAAAAATTAGCTCGACTCGGCTCGAACTCAATTTCGAAGTAAGTTGAATCGATCTTTTTACCAATTGAGTTGAGTGAGTTAACCGAGATAACTCGGTTCATGTACCGCTCTAGGTGGGACACAATCAACATCCTTCCAAAACTCAGTAAACCACACGACGAGATTTAGAATGCATGATTTTAATTGTGTGGCCCACCTATGTATTGGGTCGTCCTGATATTAGGATAAAAGGAGAAAATGAGGGGTGCACGTGATGGACGTATTGGATTTCATCCACACATCAAGGTGGACCCCACACATTGTGCGTCGGTTAAGTTTAATGGAAAAAGCTTTATAGTGGATCCAGCCTCTTTTTTAATAGTCCGTTCAAAGGCAAAATCAACCGACCCCCGTTTAGAGGGGGATGTGGATGGATTATTCGGACCATGCAAGATGGGCCCACCAGTTATAATTAGAAAGAAAAAGGAGAAAAGAAAGGTTGCTTTTTCATTCCCTGATAAACAAAAGTGAAAGTATTCGACTTTAGATAATGAGCAGCTCTAAATAAAATACTCAAATCTCACTGAACGTGGCTCAACAGGCACCTGATCTGGTCTAACCATGGTTAAAAGTCTCTTACCTCAAATAAACTCGTCTGGTCTCGTGTCGAGTTGTAACTCTCCCGAGAGTGAATTAGCCTGACTCGCTCCTGGTGACTCATTGTATCAAACTGGACTCATCTACAATATCCAAGCTGACTCGGATTGACTCATTCTGTCTCGTTGAGTCAGGCCTCGCCCAAGTTACGGTAGCAAAAAAGTAACTTATTTCGAATAAGTAACTTTAGTTTATGGTTAGTTATAAATAACTTTTTTATTTAAAATTACTTAATCACTTCAGTTAGTTTGTTTAAGCTTTTCTACTTTTTTATAAGTTACTTAAGAGATGTATAAGAGAGATGAAAGAAAAAAAAATTGATGCATATGTTGTTTACCAACATACTTATCTACTTAATAAGTATAAACTAAGATAAGCTATTTGAGTTATAAGTAGCTTATTTGAGGCATAACACCCACTCAACGAGAAGAGAACAGTGGATGACCATTCCACATCATTTCTATGGTTGTGACATGATTAAGTTTATGTTTTACTTAATTTGTAGGCTATCATAGTAGTAGAGTTGGGCATTGAGTCGAGTCGGACTGAGTTAGGGCTGACTCGACTCAATTCGGTTTTGAAATAGGCTTGACCCAAATTTGATCTGACTCGATAACAAGTTCAATATGCCTGACTTGATCCAAGTTCAGTCTGGCCTGGTCTGATCTGGACCGAGTCTGATATGGTCATCGGGTCAAGTTGGCACTAAGTTGGATTGAGAGATGAGAGAGGGAGAGACCAAGAGAGTGAAGAGGAGAGAGAGGAGAAAGAGGAGGAGGAGGAAGAGGGTGATGGTGGTAGGTGGTTGCCGAGCTTAGAAGATGAGGAGGATGAGAGAGGGAGAAAGAGTTTAGGATCGGGTCGGGGTAGGGTTAGAGATAATAGAAATTAGTTTTATTATTATTATTATTATTTTAAATTTTATATATAGCCAAACCTAAGTTGAATCGGGTTTTAAATCGAGTCTAGTTTAACCGGATCGAGTCGAGTCGAGTTACTAGGTAACTCAAACTTGACTCAATTTGAGTTCGAATTGGGCGAAGCCTACTTGGTTCGAATTGACTCATCCATTCGGTTCGGGTTGAGTCGAATCTGAACAACTCAAACAAGTTGAGTTAACCAAATCGAGTTGTCCCGTGCCCACCTCTACATAGTAGTGTGAGCCAACACTTTAGATGTATGGAGTAAATGTCTCACAACCATCTAAATAGTGGTCCCACAAAGTTTTGGTCACATGGACATTTCATTTAGATACTTTGTGTATGTAATTAGGGATGAAGAGGCATTTGCGCTAGGTATACCAATTAAAAAAAATATGAAAGGAAGCAGGTGCAATTTATGCCGTCATATATTGTATGGTAAAATCTCAACGGTTTTCTACCCAACAATTATTATTATTTAAATAAATTTATTGTTCCTTAAACATTGCCATTGGCATATTATATAATATGGAGATATCAAGAAGTCTTACATGCCCATTAGAAGTTAATCTGAAAAAAAAAAAAATCTCAATTTGTTGAGTGCATCCAACATCCAAACCCCTGCAAATGGTTGGCCCACCATTGAAAGAACATATGATTCAAAACTTAGGCCGCAGGAATGAGAAGGACAGCCATTGATCTAGTCTAAATAAAGTACACGTCACCTCATGGGGAGCGGATTAGGTGAGCCGTCGGCCTCACCTATGATGGTGCAACCCTTACTATGGAGCCCACCTTGATATATGTATTTTGTATCCACACCCTACATATGTTTTTCCAGATCATTTAGGGCATTATCCCAAAAATTGAACATCTTACCATTAAAAACTTCTTAGGGTGCACCTTAATGTTTCCCTAGTGTTTATTTGCCATTCAATCTGTTGAAAAGGTCGCATAAGTTTGGATGAAGGGATAAAACAAATATCAGCTTGATCCAAAACTTTTCCAGCCCACTAATAGTCAATCACCACTTTTTCTTATGGTGTGGTCCACATGATTATTAGATCTGCTTCATTTTTTGTATAATACCCTAAAATGATATGGAAATACAGAAGGACGGTGTGGATACAAAATAGATACATCAATATAGGGTTGGATGTCAATCAAAAGTGAAAAACTTGTAATTATGTGCTGATTAGAAGATAAGCACATCCTCTTGCTAGTCCTGTGTGAACTCTGGAAACTGCTAGTGGGATGGGGTGGGCCATCTCATCTGAGCTCATGGGCGAGCTCCATCTAGAATTATGGGTCCATTTAATAAATGGATTGAGTCCAGCTGACCTTGATTTGGACCCAACTCATGCCCACCCTGTCACAATCCTGATAAAGGTAGGCCCACATTTCTGGCCATCTGATTAGTTATCTACATTAAGTGGGGCCCATGTAAGGACTTGTATCCAGGCCCAGACCAATACAAAAAGACCCAAGTTGATCTGGCCTACGGTGTAAATCTCGTCCGTCCAACCCATGGGCCTTTATGTTCAGCAAAAAGCATTCTGATTGCTTGACCAGGAATGCACTGCTTGCAGGCGTGCATTTGGATATAGACTGCACAAAAACTCTGCAAATACCAACAGCGCATATGTACCAAGGACCCAATTTCGGGATCTTCATTGACTGGATGTGGGCCGTCCATTTTTCCTTGGTGGCCCCCAGAACAAATGCCATAGCGCACAAATCAAGATAATCCAATCAACTACCAGAAATTATGAAAACTCAAAGCTCAGGTAGGCCGAAACATAGGAAACAGTTGGGATGGAACGTCCACAATACTCAGGTGGGCCAAACCATGTGAATTTAGAGGTTTGGTGTATTCTTTTGAAATCGGCCTGAACTTTGAAATCAAGGCCAAACAAGGGGTGATGTACCTGATGGACGGTTTGGATTTCATGCATATTAATTCCTTTTCCCCACTTTAGAGAAATTCACCCACCTAAGGTACCTAGTACCTAGCAACGTACGCAAGCTTTTTCCTTAAAGTGGGCCCCACTTGCCAAAGCCCATAATTCAAGCTAAAACACTCATTGGGTGGGGTCAGATGTGTACAGGTAAATGGATGGCTAAGGAAAAAAATGATGACTTGTGCTTAACACTCCACAGACAGGTGTGGCCCACCTCATGACTAGACTACATGCTTTCCAAAAAAGTCAAAGAAACAAATGCAGCTAAGAAGCGTTTTCATATTGTAATTAGATGTTTTTAGTTGGACTTGAAATAATCAAGTGCTTCTGCTTCCTCACTATAAATGCTATGAAACAACATTAGTTTTCATCATTCCTTGTGATTAGGGTGCGTTTGGTTGCACCATTGCACCAAATGTCATGATATTTGGTGCAACCAATCGCACCCTAAACAAAATGTTTGCAATTCAGTTCAGGTGCCACCGGAAAGCGTAGGACGGGTATGTCGACGGGCAGGGCATGCGACGTGCCGAGGCATGTCGAAGCCCAACTCGCATCTAGGGCTGATCCCGCCTGTAGTCTCTGATGGGCCAAAACAAATAGGGCCCAGCTTGGCCCATGATGATTATGCATGGGGCTAACTCGATCCTGGCCACTCACTTTTCTAAAAGATCTGGGCTGTTCATTAGGTGGGCCCCGCTGCACATGATATATGACAAAAATTCCCTTGACACCGTAAATGGTCCACTGTCGGTCTAGGTTGATAGGCTCTTAGACACCTTCCGAGTGAATAAATATGCTTAAATTTGAAAAAACTCCAAAAAATAAAAAAAAGATTTATGAGAAAAATACATTTCTTAATTTGCAGAAGATGGAAAGGGTAAATTGACTATAATGCCCTTCGTGTGGTTTCTTGATAGAGGGAAGGACGTGATGAGAATGATCATTATCTTCCTTGAACGGTAAACACTTTGAATCCACTGGGCCCTCTTAAATCCACAAGAGAAATAAAATAGTTTTGAGAATTGTATTGATAGTATATTAAAAAATAATCGAGTTTGCATGCTTAAATAATCCTAGCAAACCGTAAGAAGTAATTAGAAGAGACCTAAACGAATAAAAAAATAAAATCTGAGAAATGCGCAAGTTTATATTATTTGTCATCGGTCAAATATAAGCATTGAGAGACTAAAATTAAAAATTATGTGAGTTTTAACCTATCCACCCAATTTCTTGAGTTGGACTTTCAACCTATCTAAATGGATTTTGACATGTCTCAGTTGGCAAAAATTATCCAGAAACCAATTTGCAATATCTAGCAGAATTTCGACCCATCGACCAAGTCGATCAATCAAACTATGTTGAATTTTGTTAATTTTCCTTTGGAGATTCTTGCACTCCTCTACTACAATTCTTTCAAGAAAAGTTATGCAGAGCCAAGCATTCTGGGACCTACGTGATGGATGTATGACATCCAACCCGTCAAACCCATATCATAGAAAACAACATACACCTCCCGAAGTTTTCCATGTCCAGGTGTGGCCCACATGATAATTGGATCGTCCTAATCTTTTAGGGCGTTTGATCATCACGAGGGGTGCACCTTAAAGGGGAGCCTTTGTTGGTTTTTGTCATTTAATGTTAATTTGTATGCCGAGTAAGGGGCCACGACTGTCTAAACAGTGTGATTTTTGGACCATGGCCTGATCACTAATTAATGGAAGCACGAAATGGATGGTTTCGCTGCAAACCTTGTGCACCACATATGCAGAATGATAAGGGAGGCATGGAAAATATCTTGCCTCGTATTATCCAGCTGCTGTAATTCCTGTAGCATGTCCAATTTACAAGGCTCAACAGATAAACGGTCCACCTCATGTTAATTTATTCAACTTTATGGATATAAAGAATGCTTCATAACAGACTTCAATGTTAGTGTTTGGATTGGATCCTTCATGCATTTTGCACGTCCATTAGAAGCATGCCTGCATGAAGAAGAAAAAGAAAAAGATCAAGAAGAAGAAGAAGAGAAGTTTCTCTTCATTGTGTTGGAATTATGGGCCATGGATGGCATAGTTCCGTTGGGCAATGCAATGATCGATATGAATTGATTGCATGACCATCAGGATGAGACCCACGATAGTTTGGATCTTCATCTAAACCCCTTTATAAGGAGGTGCTTGGTCTCCAAATCTATATACATTACATGTGCATTTTTCCCCATTAGAGTGGGCAATTAACACAGGTGAGATATAGGCAGATGACCGACGTGCAAACTCCTAATAGCCTGAGAAATGGTCTATCAAGGTAAGCATTCTAGATGTAGTTGTACTCCCTAGATTGATGATGGTGTAGATTGTAAATAGGATGTGGGTTTTATTAAACATTGCTTCTCATCCAAGGAAAATCAGACAAAGAAAGAAGAGAAATAAGAGAGTAGATTCTTCCGTGCCTCCATGTCATTTTGTATTTGCGGTATACATTTTATTTTATTTATTTTTTTCCGTATTATTATTATTTTTTTTTTTTTGAAAAGATGGGAGCACATCTAATAATACTTTTTTTTGAAAAGATGGGAGCACATCACCTATAAATTTGTTGATGAGATAAACTGACTGTACAAAATTTAGACAGGCACCACAAAATGAATTAGACCAGAACCATCCCTTGCGTGCTTCCATTAATGTTGGGTCATGTACCAAAAATCAGTGTTTAGATGGTTCTAGCCCTTCACCGGGTGGCATAAAATGCCATCAAAAAATTTTGAAAAAACCACCAACAGCTCCTACTCAGCGCCCCCACCCCCCCCCCCCACCCCCCCCCCCCCCAAAAAAAAAAAAAAAAATAAATAAATAAATAGAAAAAGGAAAAAATAAAAAATGGTTAATATAATATAGTCAAAGAAAATATGTTGGGATGAATGTATGGTTCAAATCATCATACACATGCCAAGTGCATGGTAAGCAACATGGAGGCATGAAAGTGCCGTGCCTTTCGAGGCAGGTAATCCATTTTACAGGCCATTTGTAGCGAGTTCTGGACGTTCGTTTGAAGAATATGCGGCAGTGGACGACAAGGAGCACCTCATGCAATTTCCTATTCTTAGTCGGAAAGCATGGAAGAAGTCTATATATGTGTGAAGGCTAGTTCTCAGAACTAGCTGTAAAGCTCATTTATTCAAGTGGCCGCTGCAACTGTAGGATCTCATTATCATAGCCTACAAGCCACTCCATCTAACTTGCTCCATCAGGATGCAACGTTATCATCCATCACACACTGCTAGAGTATGAAAATATAAGCTGGTATCCATAGTCTGGATAGTTTATTTTGAATGACATGGCATGCATCCAATTTCAAACAAGGAATTTTAAGTGCCTGTGTATCATCCATCACACACTGCTAGAGTATGAAAATATATCATAAGCTTGGTATCGACGGTCTGGATAGTTTATTTTGAATGATATACCATGCATCCAATTTCTTACAAGGAAATGTAAGTGCCTGTGTATCATCCATCCCACACTGATAGAGTATGAAAATATTACCGGAGAGAAAAAGTAGGCATTTGAAGAGGCCTTTGGCAGGTAACATGTAACCGTCGGCTACCTTTGGTGGTAGCTGTTGATGCACAGATCTGGTTGGCCCTCCCTCCACGTCCGTCTTCTCTTTAAGGTATCACTCCTAGGACTTGCACCAAGGGAACAGGCAAAGGTGACCTTGGCTAAGCCGGGGGCCCTCCGATGCCTAAGTCAGGATAAGGGAATCGGAGTCTTAGTCGAAAGTAGAGGGGAGAGCACTTGCTGTTGTGTACTTGTAGATCTGGCGTCGTGTGCTATTTATACTTGCCCGTAGTATGGTCTGGGTCCGATAATCTCGGCACGATCACAGGGATTCCCGGATCATGGATATACTGCCCGTAATCTATTGATCGTGCAACGTATCGGGCGAGTACTGCGTATCTGCGAGCGAAGTTATCGGCCACGATCAGTAATGACAACTTTCGTATTTGGCGTAGGCCACTACACGTCTACTCGGCTCGGCTCATCTGAGGATACAGTCGATCCGACCCGTTAGGTCGGTTCCATCGGTTCCATCATAGTTGGCAGGGCTAGCTGTGTCGAGCAGAGTGTGGTTACAGTGTAGTAGGTCATCCGATCGGAGTATGAGAACTGTCCCGAGTTGCACCTCAACCGTGTCGCTGCTCGGACGGGTCGCGTCTCGAAACAAGTCAGAAGAGTCGTGCCTCGGCTCGGCCTGGCGCTCGGATCAGTGTTGTATCGCGAGCTCGAATTTTTCATAACAGAAGCCCTCTACTCTTCGAGTCTGCTTACGGACTTGGAGAGTATTCGTATGAAAGATCTCTCGCCCATGCTTCATTGATGACGAATTTCTAACTTCGCGCGTGACAATCGCTCTAGTCGACGTGTGGCGACGGTTATGATTCTGAATCTCCATCTGACCTATGAGAGCTTGCCACGCAGGTCTGAGGAGGCGTGTACGTTACGGTTCCCACTGCTCGGGCGTCGCTTCGCGTATCAAAACACGCTGCCCGATGTCAGGGCCGTACAATCGGTTGAGTACTTTTCCAACGGGGTGTGGCCACGTGTGCTAGGAGATCGGCTCGTGTCGATTCGGCTGCGGCCATTATGACTTGCCATTAATGCGAAGTTCCTTCGTTGCATATATAAGGAACTCCGAATTTTCGTTCGTCACTTTGCATTACGAATCAGAAGAGCGTGCCGGAGAAGACGATTCCGACCAATCTCCTTCTTTCGGTAGAAGACGATTTTCGACAGTCACCCGGTAAGTCACCTTCGCTGTTCTTCATCTCTCCTTCCATTATGTCTTCTGACCTCGAAGTCGTGCGTGAGTACGCCGAGGACTCCGAGCCAGAGAGTTCTGAAGATGGAAGCGGGGCATCCGAAGGCCCCTTCGAGACCACACCCCTATACCCCCCGCCTCGAAGACAAAAGACGTTGGGTGCTAGGACCAAGCAGTCCAACAAGAAGAAGGCTACGCGCGCCTGCCGAGTCAACACTGCTGAGGCTACTGAAATGCCCGCAAGTCTGCGCACTGCGGAAGTAGTTCCGAAAGGTTCCGTCATGTCGAAATCTCAGATGGACTGGACCCGTTCAGAGTTTCAAATTCTGAACTCCGTTCGGATAAGGACCCCTGGGCCTTTGGACGTGGCTGGATCACCAGCAGAGGAGGAAGTCACAATCTTCCTCTACACGTTGTAGTGCGGGCTTCGACTCCCACTTCATCCCTTCATCCGGAAGGCCACGGCTTACTTTGGGCTGGCTCCTAGGCAATTTGCTCCCAACGCTTGGAGGGTGTTAATCTCCACCTTCATTATCTGACGTCAAGTTGGAAACTCCAAGCTGACCTCGGAGGAGCTGATGAGTCTGTACCTAGTCAAGCATGACAGCAACGATCCATGGTACTACTTTGCGACCCGAGGCAGTAAGGGGTCGGGACTGGTGATGAACCTGCCATCCTCTAATAAAGACTGGAAGAATAAGTGGTTCTGGGCGGCGGACGAATGGGAGGCGCCGACAGCGAAGCTCGGAGCTCTATCAGCACGGGTCCCGACCCATTTCACAAAATCAAGTTGGACTTTAATCAATATTTGTGTCAATGGCTTTGTTTCCCTTCGTTTTAATTGACGTAAGACTTCTTCGTTTTCTCTTTGCAGCTTTCTCGAAGGGGTTGCCTTTCCTCGATCCAGCTCGGAAGAACCGGATCACGAAGGCGAGAGCGCGGTCAGAGACCCTTCGCTCCTGGACGGACTTGATAACAGCAGACAATCTTTATTAGTCTGGGCTTTGCAAGACACAACCTTTGCCCACATCTTTCAGTAAGATATTCCGATCTTTCTGTCGAGCTCAGTTTTACTCACTTGTCGTTGACACTGTCGCTTATCTTGCAAGCATGACCGAGGCGTCTGGCGCTCGGAAGAGGAAAGCGGCTCCGACTGCAACGGAGTTGTTGAAGGACGCCCCCGGGTGAAAATCACCCGAAAGAAACAGGCCCCTCCTCGGGAGGGGGAGTCTTTTGCCGTGCCGACCTCTGCTGCCCCTGCCCCGAGGCTCGCCGGATCGCCTCTTGTGGTGCTTGCTCGCCCACAGGCATTAGGTGCTGCGCCGTCCCCGGTGCTTCCTAAGGCGGGTGTGGTTCCTCCGGCAGCTCCGCTTCCGGCGCTGTGCGGGTCGACCAGGGGTCTGGCAGTAGCTTCTCTCCCGGTGCCCTCCTGTACAACTGTGGCTGGCGCCCCGGTTGCTCTGAGTCCTCCTCTTTCTTCCACCGCCGTTCCCCCCACCACCGGGGCTCTTACCGCAGTCCCCGAGCCCCTCATTGCTATTCCTTCTTCCTCCGAGCGGGAGGAGGTCAATAGGAAGACTGACAATGTGCTTTCCCCTCCAGAGGTTGGGGGAGATGTCCGAGTCGAGGGTCAAAACTCGGCCGGCAGTAGGGTAGGGGCTGAAGAGGCTGGGGTCTCGCCCCAGGTAGGCACAAGCGGTGGGAGGTTCGAGCTGAACTATCATATGGCCTGCCTGGCTCTATGGGCTGCCAAACACGCCCCCGAGGAGGACATAGTTCGAACCCTCAGCTGGTCGGACAGCTCCTTTCTGAACGACTTCGCTGCCGTGTGTTACACGGTACGTTTCCGAGAAGATTCTTTCTGTTATTTGTATTATCATCGTACATTTTTTAGATGTTGATTCTCTTTTCCTTATTCAGGCTGTTCTGGCATTGCTTTCGATTCGGGAGAGAGGGAGGGAGCATCAGAGGAGAGAGACTGAGCTTGAGGCCCTCAAGGCTGAGATGACAGCTTTGAAAGATGAGTCCGCCATCTTGCGGTCCAAATAGAGTGAGCTGCGTCGGCAGCTCTCAGTCGAGAGGGCCAGAGGAGGTCGGCTACAGGGGTTATGGTTGACCTACAGGCTACAGGTAACATGTAACCGTCGGCTACCTTTGGTGGTAGCTACATTTTTATATTCATTAAATACTCTTATATTTAGTTAAACAATCTTTCGTGGTCTCGCTACATAGTCTGCAATACTAGGTTCAAGGAGCTGGATAAAACACCAAGCTATGATGGGCCCAAGCTATGATGAGGTTGAGTTTTGTAATATTTTCACATCATCGTATACACTTGATGAATGGGTTTGATGAAAGATACCCACCATGATGCCGTACCACACAAACCTTTGAGTAGCACTATATCCCCATTGTTCCCTATGGTGTGGCCCAACGCCCACCTGAGTTGTGGACTCACTGATTTTTTTTTTCACGTACTAGAATTGAGGTAGAACATGATGGACGGAGTAGATTTTAAATATACAAGATGGTGACTCAAGAAAGAAACCTATGGTTGGCTTCCTATATTCCTTGTTCCTCATTGTGTGGGCCGCCCGAATTGTGCATCTCACTAATTTTATAAAACATGGTAAGGCCCACAACCATTGGTGTTTTAGGCCATGCATAAAACTAATGTTACAAGGATTTTGGCACATCAACAGAGGGGAGAGAAATTCGGATAAGATGCATAAAGAGAGAAAGATGCCAAGGGAGACCGAGTCCTCTGCAGCATCCGTTTCACACACCACCAAGTGTGCGGGGCCCACCATATTTTAAGTGTAAAATCTGCTCCGTTCATCAGGATCTATGCTCATGTTAGGTCTTTTGGTGAGAAATCAACTACACACACACAACTCAGATGGGTCACACTACATGGAATAGTGAGAATGGGATAATGACCCTACTTTTATGTGTGTGGGACACTATTCGGTGTATATCAAACTCGTTAATCAGGCCTAGCCTACCGAGATAAAGAGAAATTTTATTTTATTTTTATTTTTTATTTTTTAAATCAATGGTGGGCCACACCATGTGAATTTATCAAATTCACTAGAGAATCCGGCTCAACTAAAGACAGCATTTTCCGTACCCTTTTCTTATAAAAATGGGACAGCCTATTTTTGGAATACAGGCCAGCTTTCTTGAAAGGGTAGTTGCATTGGAATCCCAGCTTCCAGCTTTATACATTTCTAGACCTATTTGTGGTTATCTAAAATTAAAATTACAACCTTGTCTTAAAGAAGAGAACGCGCCATCTTCGAACGACCGTCCCCTGAGGCTACAATTTCGATCGAGACTTGGTTGAGTGATCCAGGCCGTTCATATGGTGGCCCACTGTGGATGGTCCATGCATCAGGAATATTATCTCAGGTTGGAAGACTGTAATCCGACCGTATTTGGCCCCTTTTCCAGCATGTGGAAGGTTTTCGGCCAAACACACATACTCCCACACGCATACAGTCGACATGTTCCAACCTGACACGTGTAGGGTATTCGATGCATGTATCAAGTGGGTCACACCGTTTGGACCATTGGATCAGAGCTTAGGACCGTCAAACGTCAGGTGGGCACAAAGCGGACGGTCTGTCTGCTGCTTTTCTACATGCAGCATGCTTTTAAGTTGACAGGCCTCAGTTTTCTGTCAGAATGATCATCGATCGAGACACTGGGTCCCACTTAATGGACAGCTGCTATGTCCCACGCCCCTTAGGTTGTCGCGTGCTTTCAGCTTCAGGATTTTATTTTCTATCATGCAGGATTTTGAGGGCATGGGCATGGTCCATCCAGGGGTGGCAATGGACCTGGCCAGGCCAAGCCGGTTAAAGAGGCCCTGGTCCTGGCCTTTACATTAGAGTGCTAGGCCCTGGTCCTGGCCATTACATTAGAGCTGGGGGTTAAACCTATTTATTAGTTAAGGATATATTACATGTATGTGTCGTGTGTAATTAGTGAGTACTGTTTGTATACGAACTATTATATTTGTTGTCTACCGTGTTAAATTTATATGTAACTGGATTTGTCAGTGATATTAATGGACTACTCGATTCCATGGAAAGAATCTAAAAGAATCCTAATTTATTACTGAACAATTTTGGAGGTTGGTACTTGAAAGCATCGCAAGATCTTCGATGCCATTGACTAATCCTCGATGGTTGGCGATGTCATTGAAAGACACATTAAAGACACATGTAAAATTGTGTAAGTGTACGATTTATTTTCTATTCCCATTGAATAGTATATGTACCGTGACTAGTTGAAATTAGGAAAAAGATTAAGACTTTCTAAGTTGTTCTTAAGAGGTTAGGGACTTTTTAAGTTGTTCTTAAGGATTTAAGGGCATATTTATGGATTCAAAGGAGATTCGACGGGTTATTCGAATCGGTAAGATTATCTATCTCTTGTAATATTACTTTTATAATGTATTATCCATTACTTTCTGTCATGATTTTTTTTCAAAATGATTTTTCCACGTAAAATTTAGATTATTCTTTGTTTGGCTTTATTTGTTAAATTGTGATTATTTTGTTTCATTTTTTTTTATGTGCTTCCGCAAGTCCTAATAATATTCTTTCAAGTAATCAAAGTTTTTATGCGACCCGCTTGTGTCAAGATAATATCATTTATTAATCAAGCACACGCCCTACCTTACCGTTCATCATATTTATGGATTTAAAAAGGTTTATTATTGTTCACCATCTAACATGGATCCTACAAGTTGGATAGTTTATAAATGCCTGTTTCTCATCCATCGGATTACCGATCTATCAACACTAATTTACTATACAATAATCGATAATACCAATATATTACTATACCATCTAATTTAAAATTCGCATCGAATATTCATCCTTTGAGGTAACTCATCCAATTTTATATATTGACCTAAATTTTGGGCGTATGAATAACCAGAAAGAGCAATCCTCAATTCACGTCCACCCAAGCTCTACAGGGCTTTGTATGTGTAAAATCCACTCCATCGATCAGGTGACCACCCTTATTCTCACTGTGCTTACAAAACACCAGAATTGTAAAAACTTCCCATGGGATGGAAACAATCCAACATTTCTCCTGAAAGCTCTAATATCACACAGTGAGGAGTGCCTGATTTTCCCATTTTGTTGATTTTTGAATCTTTAATTCATCCTCGTGAGTTACACCTGACTGAGGGGTTTGATAAAAGGCATAAACAATGGTGGCATGGCATCCCCTCCCCCTTGTGCCATATGGTATGGCCCACCTGAGTTGTGGATCTCGCCGATTTTGGTCCCAGGGCCATGGCATGCTTGATGGAGAGATTGTATTTTATACTCAACATGGTGAGTGCTCAAGAGCTATAGTGTTTTACGCACCACCTAATTGAAAGGTTCGTGACTTATAAGATCTTTGTAAATACATTAGGCTTGGTCAATCCACGAAGCGCCGCATCAAGCCATTGGTCTGGATTACTGAACCATGGGCCCCATTTGCAAAGTACTTTTTGGTTTTATGATGGCAGGAGTATGCAACTTTTCGAGTGATCCAAGGCGTACAAGACGTTGATGTGTTCATACGTTTGGATGTGCTGTCAGAAAATGTTGTCCTAAATAAATTAGCAGAAAAGACGAGGATGCCCTGTATCGTCATTCAAGGGGCGATACGGAATTCTAGGAAGGTTAAGGGCTTATCTGTCAATTATGTTAATATATCCATTAAAAAAGTACTAATCCTACTTTGAAATTGGGAATGGCATCTTCAAAAGGAGCGTGAAATGAGATTAAAATTAACTTTGTAAACTTTGAAAAATAAGCCTTATGTTAAAAAGTGTGAGACGTGATTACTAATTTCATGGACAATAAATTTCGTTTCATTCAATTCAATCCAATTGGAAGTAAATTTAAGATTTATTTTTTAATATATATATTCTAAACATGGTATTAAAAAATATGAAATACACTTAGTTCAGAACTTATACATTACACATGCATTTATTATAACTTTTACAATTCAAACTACCTTAATCCCACCCAACGCAGCTGGCCAAACAAGCCTTGAAATCGGAAAGGAAGTTGACCGCGGGGAATATAATCAATCAGTCAGGGTTCTGTGGTGCCCACATTGGTGTGTGGGTCTAATCTATGCCGTTCATCCATTTTTCTAGATCATTGCACGGCATAAAAATGAGGGAGATCCAAAGCTCACGTGGACCACACCACAGTAATCAGGTGGTAGTAATGACACCCACTGTTCAAACCTTCGGCCACCATGATGCTTATTTTCCATACAACTTTTTCATAAGATTACGTAGACCTGGATGAAGGGAAAACAAAAATATCAGCTTGGTCCAAAACTCCTATGGCTCCTAATCAGTTTTTAATTGTGGGAATTCAATTTCCACTGTGTGACCCGCTTGAGATTGGATCTGCCTTATCTTTTGGGTTCATATCCTATAATGATCCGAAAAAATGGATGGAAAGTGTGAATAAAAATCATACATCACAGTGGCTACAACGGAACCCTGCCGGGACAGATTATGGTCTAGAAATAAGGCATTTCTTAAAACGAAATTATGTGCTGTAAAAAGCTTACTATAATGAAAACGCCTTGAGATTATCGCTGCTCTTTACGTAGAGCTCTACGCTCCAGGGGCCCACTCCCTCTAGCTTTATCATGGCAAATGCTCAGGCGCTATGATTATACTATAGCTATTTCCTACGGACGCGGTCGGGACGATGACCGTAACACCAGCCACTTAACTGGTGTTGGCCCACCATGATGTACGTATTTTATCTGTGGTCCATTATCTTTTCAGATCATTTAGGGTACGAGTTAAAAAGCCACAAGACCATAAAGAATGGGAATTCATGGCTTACTGTTAGAAAATTTCTAAAGGCTAAAAAGGTTTTAGATCAAGCTGATATTTGTGTTTTTCCTTATCCAGCCTCTTTAACCTTATGAACTGGTTACATGAAAAATAAACATCACCGTGAACGGTAAGAAGATTTCAATGATCAACATCACTCACCTCACTGTTTCCTGCTGCATCATTTTTGGCCTCATTCCTTGAAATAAGATGAAAAAAAATGGATGGACAGCATGGATTAAATACATACATCATGGTGGGGTCCATAGAGTTTTCACACCAGCTAGCTTGCTGGCGTTCGGGTCACCAGCCGAACCACGTCCCCCTTCGACTATACACGTGGGAGATGGGACGATGGACTGGGAGTCGGACCAGCCAGACAGACCCCAAATTGGACCATGGATAAAGTTCACTCTACAAGATCCTATCCATCCAATTGTAGGCTTCAAATGAACGGCCGGGGAGAAGCAAAGGCCCAAGATTATTTAATTGGCCTGATGTTTTGATACACATGCCATCTAAATCAGCGCTAAGGTCCACTGGATGGACGGTCATGATTCATCAATCATCCTCTGTTGTATCATGTAGGACAGTTTCTATGAAACCACGGTTATTGAATCAGATACAATTTTTCCTCTGTGGCGGTTCAGTTGTTGCCCTGTGTGGCCCACATGCAGAGCGGTGCTATGATTGGAACCATCGATGCGGTGGACTCTATTCCACACGAACCACCGTAAAACTTACGCTGGATGGATGATTGTGATCATCATCATCTGCGGATGAATTTCGAACAATGGCTCGCAATCAACCCAAAAAAAATCAACGGGTTATGACGGTGGATAGCTTATCTATAGCAGCAGCCAGAACATGGACGGCTCGAATCATTGGACCATCTCAGCATGTGGGCCATGAGTGGTGATACCCCTCCATTCCGAGTGGCGACAGAGACAAAACGAAACTCGTCGTGTCATTAACAGCTTACTTACCAATCATGGCAAGCACATGATTGGCATCATTTATAAAAATTGACAAAAGTGCCCTCGAAGTAGAGAAAAAGGTAAGCATAAACAATATGCCATTCGCAACAAAGCCGGGGTCATATCCATAAAAACCGATTTCCATGCCTAGCCTGTTGTCTGATTTTTAGAGGTTTTAACCTCGCGCACCGAGAGTCACGTGGGTGAAACTTTCACGAGATTCACCTCGCCATCGGGAGCGGATTGCGTGCAGCTCCGGTTTTGGAGATTCCTGCAAACCTAAGTTGTGTGTGATCCACAACAATGCATGTATTATATCAACCCGGGTCGTCTGTTACATTACCTCATTTCAGTACATGAGCCCACACAAGAGTCAGATTCAATGCTCAAATGGACCACATTATAAGAAACAGTGATAATTGAATACCCACCATTAAAATTTCTTGAAAGCCACGCAAGCTTTACATCAAGCTGATTTTTGTGTTTTCCATCCCAGTCATCTCAAATAAGCATAACGGCAGACCATGGGAAGCTTTCAGCAGTAGGTATCTTTATCGGCCTAGTTTCATGTGGTGCGGTCTACTTGAAATTTAAATCTACCTCATCATTATCATCATTGTTCCAAGTGATGCGGTTTACTTCAGATTTAATAAACGTCTCATGTTTTGCCTGATACATGCTCTAAAACGTCTCATTGTTCCTAATTTCATGTGTTTGATGTAGCACCACACCCGGCCCCATATACCTCCTTCTTGTTGCCCGGCGCAGGCAATGCGCATCCCTTTTATCACGCACCCTACATAATGCTCGCTTTCAAATGTTAAGGGCCAATTCGGCACATGGGCTTAGATAGAATTAGATGGGATGGAATTGAATTTGGTCTTGTTCAAATTTCACTGGTGGTTTGTGGAGGACGGAAATGGTTGGGATTAAGTAGAATGGATTTGTATTTGGTTCCATGACAGGATTTTTTTATGAACTTCTCACTGCATATGAGAGTCCACATTAATGCATGTGTTTTATCCATGCCGTCCATCCATCACATGACATTTTAGTTATACACGTGAACAAGTGACCAACATCCTATTATGAAGTTGGGTCGTTGATTGGTGGTCCACCAAATGGGATTTTGCTAAATCCAGCAATTTTCTCATAGCAAGAATTTTATTTTAAATATAAGGATTAGATGACCAAAATACAAACGAATTTTCCAACACGCTATCATTGTTAATGGTATTAATCATATTTAGTACAATTCCATACCATTTAATTAATCCCATACTCCAAACAAGCCCTTGATCAAGCGAATCCCACCATTAATTCTGTTTTGGACCCACCATTTTGTTTATGCATAATTCAATCATATGAATGATGTATTTTCATTGGGACGAAGGAATTACTAAAAAAATCACAGCATTCAAAGGCTCAGGTGGCCTATCCAAGATGAATTTAGAGTAAGGTATATCTTCGAAGGTGGCCACCTGAATGTCGAGTCATTCTTACCTAGGGAATAAGGCCAAATAATAAGTCTGTTTCGCTCGAGCTAGAGAAAGCGACCACTATAGGTACCAACGGGAGAGATACGCATGTCTTTTCATTTTCAAAATGTGGCAACTTATCCTTTTCACACGTGACACTCGAGTAGGCTTGCTATGTAGCGTATTTTCTTTTAAAATCGCATTCAACGAAATGAATGGTGAACAATTGGGTCAGTAATTTGGATGGTCCGGATTTCTTACCACTACGAGATGTTTCGTGTTAGAAGGTCACCATACTATTTTGTTAAAGGATGGTGAACTATCCGTCTAGCAAACGAACATTCCCGCCAACAGCCATCGGCCAACCAAAAGGAGATCTGTTTCCACTTCTTAAAATGACAAAACCATCACTATCCAAATTCGTGGATAACGAAGGGACAGGACTGAAATTCTGAGAATGAGATGGGTAATAATGTCATTTCGTTACGCTTTTTAACTATCAAAATCGAACGAATATTAAAAAAAAAAAAAAAGAATTTTGTGTTTTTTAATATTGTTACCTCTTCTTATACGTTGGAGAGCTTGCTCGCTTCAATCGAAAGCGGCTGACTCAGCACACAGCTCCAGATGCAATCCGCACCATCGATCTCTTCCTCTTCTGACGGCCACGATTCGACCTCTGGCTCCTCCGCGGGAAGCACCACCGGCGCGGGAATCTGACACGGCCCTTCGATTGGGAACTCGACCGAGCTACCGTCGATCAGGGAGGAGTGGAAAACGTCGTGCGACTTCCACTCGTCCGATTCCGAGACGAGAATTTCCTCCTTCGCCCAGGGGAATTCGAAGACTCCAAGCGGCCCAAACGAATCCGAGAACTTGAAAATCTCGCTGTCTTCAAGGCCGCCGAGAAATTCCAGCTTCTTTGTGTTTTCCTTGAAATCTCTCCTTCCTTCTTCTTCTTCTCCTCTTCCTCGTTTCCTATTCTCGCGCTCCATTTACGAGAATTTCTAGAAAGAAAAACAACCGAAGAAGATTAAAACTCCTTAATGATGATTAAAAGGATCTTATAATCGTAAAGAGAATCTCGAATCGAAGCAGAATCGGAAAAGCTGAGGAAATTATTTATTTATTTATTTTTATTTTATATCTGAGATCGGATGGTTGAGATTAAAGACGAGACAATAACGAGGATCGAGATCGGAAGCTGCTTGAAATTCAACAAAGCTCGTTCGAGATCGGCTGCGGTTCTTGAAAAAATCGTCGAAATCAAAGCGTAACGGGAGATAAGCAGAGATGTCGATTTTACTACGGAAAGCACGATAAACAAAACGATCGGAAGAGCAGAAACCGAAATCAACGGTGAGATTCGAGGTAAAGGTTCAGAACTCAAGAGAACTTAGATCAAAACGAGAAGAAACTGAAAATCTTGGAGACTTTAGGTAGATTATTGAAAATCGACGAAAGAACATTAAAAAAAGGCGGATTTCAAAAGCTAAAGAGAAATCATCAATGGAATTTAAAAAAGCGTCAGTAATCAACGAGAAAGCGGAAGAGCGACGATCGAAACAGCGAAATCGTCTAAATGTGGGAGGAATCGAAAGCGATCTGATCTGAAAGTAAAGCAGAGACAAAAAGCACTTGGAGAGCGAGAGAGGGAATTTCTAGAGCGGTGTGTGATGCTTTTTCAGCGTTTTGTATTACCTTTTCGTTGTGGTGCTTTTTTTTTTTGGTTGTTGTTGTGGTTGAATGATGAGATTCGAGAGAGAGAGAGAAGAGAAAAGAGCTTTGCTCACACGCCACGCGAACCTAAGCGAAACTGCCTCAACGACACACGCCTCTCTCTCTCTCTCTCTCTCTCTCTCTCAAAGCCACTCTCTCTCTCTCTCTTCTATCTCACGCCTTTTATCTGTCTCCTCTCTCTCTTGCTTTTTTTTGTGGCGGTTGTGAAAGAGAAGAAGCGGTTTTGCCTTTTCGCGTTTCTCCAGCTCTATTTATAGCAGTGAAAATGCCTCCAGCAAACGGACTGTTCGGTGCTCTCTCACTCACGCTTTTAGTTCGTTTTCGTCTACATCGCGACTAAGCATCTTTTCATATATTGCGTTATGGGGCCACGTGAAGATAATCGGAACCGTCCATCATATTTTAAAATCAATTAAATGAATTTAAAAATATTTTCATTCAGAAAGAACGGTCCTGATCATTGATTATTCAGTTAATTTGACACGTTGAGTTTTCCACTTAATGGGGTTAGAATAATTTACTCAATAATATTTTACACATGGTCCATCTAGTTTCATAGAAATAATATGAAACATAAAATGGACGACTCTGATTATTTAAGAATCCTTGCATCTGAACCCCATGGTGCGATTAATATTTCCTTAGTCGCAATTTAGTAAGAAAATTCATCGGGATCTTCTTATGAGACGTCATTTGATACTTTTAAGGAGTGTGAATAATCCATAGATTGCACAAAACCGTTATACAAATGTCACATTTTTACCTATGTTTAGACCGTCCAAGTTGTGGGACCTGATGTAGATATGGCGTATACAATATATATATATATATATATATATATATATATATATATATATATATATATATATATATATATATATATTTGGACAATCCTACTCAGTGATGAATGGATATTTATTTGTGTAACCTGGACAGTTGATTGGTTTTCATTAGCGGTTCGTTTGATGGGCAAGATCAGCAAGTTAAGATCACCCGTCCAGTAGAAGTTCAAAGTTGGGTCTACATACGGTGCGGATTACATTTGGATGGTTTAGATCCTGGTGCATACGTGCTGCATGTCCAGACCATGCACACGTATGGGTTGTCATACGGTAGTAAGCGTGGTCCTCTTTCTTTGGTTTCTTTCCTCCTTTTAATTGACCATTGGATATTGAGGATAACAACGGAGAATGCTGGCACCCGCTCTTGCACATGACAAGTTGAAACACGTGTGGGAGATCCAAGCTGCTCATCAGGCACGAATGGGTAACTTGTCTCAATAACGAGGCTGATCTGATAATCGGGCGGGCCATTAGCGTAAAAAATAAATAGGCCTTCAAGAAAGACGGTTCATATTTAACGTACGTCTGTGGCCCACCCGATCATCATATCAAAATGAATGATGATACAATAGCCACTATCATACCTGCCGGATGTGCAGATTGGATCTGGCACACGTGTGACGTGCATACAATCGTTCCGTCTGTTTTGGATTAGTGGGACAATGGTTCGGTGATCCAGACCATTGATGTGGCTGGTCTCAGCGTGTATTGCATCCCCTCATCCAGATTGGGGTCATGCATGAATTGGGATTCCCTGAAAATATCCCAGATTGGAACATCATAGCCATTCACTGTGGGGCCTTTCTTCAATGGACCACTGCTGTACTGCATTCTCAACCTTTTATCCGTGGGCCATCAATTGAACGATTAAGATCTCCCCCCAAGCAGATTCTTCATCAAGGATGGGACCCATCATGGACAGCTACTCAATCTGCCAACCTGTTCGGACTTGGATGCCTCGGTATGCCACCTATCTCTCTCACAAAACTGATGCCACCCGCCACACGCCACGCCTTGATGAACGGAAACGGATTGGCTACTTCCCCTGGTCGGTGCTCTATGGGCCTCACCATGATGTATTTGTTTCATCCATTCCGTTCATCCATTTTTAAAGATAATTTTAGGAATTTATAAGAAAATTGAGCCGAATATATATCTCAGGTGAACCACATCACAGGAAAACAATAATGATTGGATATCTACCATTTAAATCCTCCTAAGGCTCACTGTACTGTTTATTTGACATCCAATATGTTGATTAGGTCATAGATACCTAGATCAAGGGAAAAAACAAATATCAGCTTGATCCAAAACTTTTATGGTCCCCAATAAATTTTTAATGGTCGACGCTCATTCAACACTGTTTCTGTAATGTGGTCCACTTGAGTTTGGGATATATCTCATTTTTATTGTAATACCATAAAATGATCTATAAAAATATATGAAGGGAATGGATGAAACAAATACATCATGGTAGGGCCCACAGAGCATCGACCACTAGCCACGGGGCTGGCGGCAGGGGAGTAGCCAATCCGTTTCCATGATGAACTCTCTCTCAAATAACTGACCCTGCCAGTAGCCAATGGCCAGTGGTCGGTGCTCCGTGGGCCCCCAATATGATGTATGTGTTTCATCCATGCCGTCCACCCATTCTACACTGTCATTTTATGGTATGAACCCAAAAATGAGGTTGATCCAAGTCTCAAGTGGACCGCACAGTGTTAATTGAACGCCCACCGTTAAAAACTTATCGTGGGCACAAAGTTTTAGATCAAGCTGATATATATATAATTTCCCTTCACCCAAGTTTGAATGACCTAATAAACAGGTTAGATGTCAAATAGCCATTATAGTCGGCCCTAGGAGGTTTTTAATGGTGGAAATTCAATCACAACTGTTTTCCCATGGTGTGGTACATATGAGACTTATACCTATTCCATTTTTGGAATAAAGCCCTAAAAATTATCTTTAAAAATGGATGGACGGCGTGGATAAAACATATACGTCATGGTGGGGTCCACATAGCACCGACCATCAGCAACAGCTGATGGTGGCGTCACCAGCCAAACCGCATCCCTATTTCTCTCTGTCATAACTGATGCCACACGACGCCTTGATGAATATGTGTGCGGTCGGACAGTACCACTCTTGCGGTGCAGCAGACTGTAGGTCATCGGTTTCCAGACGGGAATGCATCCCCATTTTTACAATACATACCCTTGGATTGTAGCCGTTGGATCCGGATTTATTTGCAGTGATCCAAACCATTTATATAATGGACGTGTTCCCAAAAACTTCTTTTGGATGAAATCTTTTCAGCTCATACTTTGGTAACCTTCAGTTGGACGGTAGAAATTGAAATCACCGTACGTGAGTCACATATCATTTGACCATGCAGTCCTTAGTGGGCCATCACCGGTGAGCCATGGCTCATCACTCAATTGCCGGGGCTCTTCCCTCAATTGTATTCTAACCATCTTGATGAACGAAGGGTAGTATACGTAGATCATAACCATTATTAATTTATAATAGTATATAAGATATTCTTGGAAAGCTATTATAAATACTATAATTTACCAAAAAAAAATTAGTTAGCATATTATATTATTTAAATTTGAAGGTTAATTATTTTTACCAAGTTTTAATTTTTCTGTTTTTCTATTTTTCATTCACTATAAAGTTTTGAGAGTCAAGTTAATCCTTGTTTGATTATCTAAAAGTTAATTGGTTGATTTGATTCAAACATCTTTACTATATTTAGTAAATTTTATTTATTTTTGATAAAGTTCAACTCAGCTTCCATAAGCCAACATAAGTGTCTTACATAGAACAATTCATTATTATCATCATCAATTTTATTCTCATGTTGATTTTTTTTTTCCCTTAATTCAAGATGGCAATTTTGTTCTGGTCCCTGTGCATTCGGTATGTTAAATAAGTAGGGGTGACACTTGGCCGATTTTATGTTAGATACGTATTGGGTACTAGCCTTGCCCGTCTGGAACTTAGCATGAGCAGGGGCACTTAGCGACCGCCATAATGTGTTGGATTCATCCACACTTTTCATCCATTTTGCCATGTCATTTTATGATATAAGCTCTAAATTGAGGCAAATCCAAGGCTCAAGTGGACCACACTATGGGAACTAATGGTGATATTGACGTCCACCATTGAAATCTTCTTAAGGACCACTGCTGATGCAGAAATCTGGTTCACCCTCAACTGAGTTCCGAGCTTTGTAAGCCTGCATGGGAAGAAAGCAGAGGAGACCATAGTTAGAATAGGAGACCCTCTGATGCCAAAGTCAAACTAGAAATTTGGGTCTAAGTAGTATAGCAGGAGCTTAGGTGTGAGATTTTGCATACCTGTTTCAATTGTTATGTCTCCTATTTGTACCTCTTGATTGCAGTGATAGTGTCCGTTATTCTTGGCATGATTTATGCCATCAAGCGGGAACGATGCGTGCACTGATGTTGACAGTTATCTTGAAATCGTGGGCCAGACGTGGGTCCATACGTGCACTACTGGAATTAATACCCTGAGCGTGAATGTAGGGCACCTCTTCCTCCGAGCTAACCCTCTAATATGGTTCTTGCCCATGATGATCCAAGCATGTAAAGGAGCCGAGCCTAGCCTCCTGATAATGGGGGTCTAGTTGGAGCCAAAGGCTGAAGTGTGTAATGGTTTCTTTCGAGTTCCAGGCTGATGTTAAAGCTCTACAAAAGAATTTGGAAGCGAGATACTAATATTCCAAACTCGCTTTGAGTAGTTGGACTAATATTGAACTGTGGGCCGACTTGACTTGCTCTGCTATCCTACGCTTCTTATTGCAACCACTCAGGTGGCCGAGCTGGGCTTACTCCAATTGGGGTCGGTTCAAATTCTCCCATAACAGAAGCCCCCTACTCTCTGAGTATGAGCTTGGACTTAGGGAGTAAATGCTTGGGGAGATGGTCCGTCATGCCCTCCACGATAATGAGTTAGCAAAATTGAGGCATATAATTGTAATCATGGTTCTCTATTACTAAGGCGTCGTACTATGTTGGCAGCTTTTCGATTATGAGCATGTGGTTGGCGAACACGTGGCGACGGTTAAGGATTCGAATTGCAGGGATGATTAGAGCGCCATCGCCTGGACTTTGAAAGGTGGAAGGGTGTCTGCTCATTAATTGCCATTAAATGCAAGCAGCGTATGACTCGATGGACGTGAGCTTGAACCAACGGTGTACTGCCATGTACACCATAAGGTTCGGCTCTGTGACGTTCCAGCTTTGGGTACAACTATTCATCATGATTACAGATGGCCGATTGAGGCTATCAGAGCTGATTCCTCCCCTCATTTGAGTCTCTCCTCTATTTCTCCTGGAAGGCGCTTGCTATTTAACAGTTTTCTGGAGCAGGCGATTTCCGGTGAGTCTTTTCTTTCTCCCGCTCCCCTCTTCTTTTAAGTATTTCTCTTTCCCGTTCAATCTACAATGTTGAATGAGTCGGGTGATGTTCAAGAGGTCTATGCATTCGAGGGTGAGTCAAAGCGAGAGAGTGTAGATTCTAGGTGCGGGGCTCCGAAAGGTCCACTTGAAGTGATACCCCTTCTGCCTCATGCCAGAAAAGATAAGGGTCCCAAAGCCAGTGGTCGCTCTAAGGCCTCCAAGAGAATACCTCAGGATCCGATGGGAAGGGCGGTTGCTAGATCGTTAGGTGGCCAACCTACCGAGCTTCTCCCCGACAGCTCGGTCTTGGTAGAATCCCAGTTGGCTAAGATCCGAGAGAATTATCAGATTCTAAGCTCGGTGCATATCCGTGCTCCAGCTCATCTAGATGCCCCGGGGACCTAGCTGAAGGTGATGTTGTAATCTTCATCTACGCCCTCTAGTGCGGGCTCCAATTTCCTATTCACCCCTTTGTGTGCACCATGATCGCACATCTAAAGTTGGCTCTGGGCCAACTTGTCCCCAATGCTTGGAGGATGCCGATATACACCTACCTGATCTGCCGTCGGCTTAAAAACCAAGAGCTGATGCCTGACGAGTTCATGACCATCTACCAAGCTAAGCACGACCGCTGCCACGAGCCGTGTTGATATTATTTTTCGGCGAGGACTTAGTATGCTCCCCACTTCCAATAAGAACTGGAAGAACAAGTGGTTTCGGGCCTCGGGAGAATGGGAGGCGCTCGTGGCCGAGCTCAGTGGTCTGCAGGTCAGGGTTCCCACCAAATTCTTTACTCCAGGTTGGATTTCTTAAGGTGTCTGTTCTGTCATCGACTTTCGCATTGTGTTGTTCTCATCTGACCTTAACTATTCTTTGGTATATTATTCGAAGGGCGCTCCCGAGATCTCTCCCCTTCTTTGGACCCATGTTGTCAGGGTGAGATTGCTTAACACCAAGCAACGCATTTAGCACCACGTCATCAACCCGGACGACCTTTATCAGTCTGGACTTTGCAGATTTAAACCCACCCCTTTCGCTTTAGGTCAGTATCAATATACGATTCTGTTAGTTGGGAGTTTTTAATGAAGTCGTCCCCTTTAGCTGAGCTATTTTAAGCAAGTATGGGTGAGGCGTTGGGGTCTAGGAAGAGAAAACCTCTTCGTCTCCAGAGACGCTATGCTTCGAACCCCGAATGAAGGTCACCGCTTAGAGGAAGGAGACTCCTCAAGTCAAAGCTGATCCCGCCATTGCTTCCAAGGCTAGGGTTGTTGCCACTCTTGCCCTTGCCCGCGAATTGCCCTCGATTGCCCCTCCACTCCCGCTCAGAGTGGAAAGGGAGGTAGTTAGGGAAGATTCTATCATTGTCCCCTCCTCTTCCGAGCCTAGAGGGGAGGCTCCGGTGGGCGACGAGGACATCGTACTCGTTCCCGCCGAGGTTGACTGCCCGGTCAGGAGAACTCATTCTTCGCCCAGGGATGGGGGCGAGCCTATGACGGAGCCTTAGGTTTCGGCTGCCAGTGGCATCGGTGAGGCCGCGGGCTCTACACCTCTCCCTGAGGCCGGGGAGTTCCCCCTGGTTATCACATGTCCCAACTAGTTGGCTGGGTGACGAAGCATGCTCTCGAGGTGTAGATTGCTGAGCTTCTCACATAACGCCATGAATCCTTCGTCAATGACATTACCTTGGTTTGCTAAAAGGTAACCTCCCTCCCTTTGTTGTATTTGCCTTTCCCTGGTTTTGACGTATCTTTCGCCTTTTCTTCTATGCAAGCGTTGCCCATGTTCTTATCAACCCGGGAAAGGCTAAGGGAGACAAGTAGGAAGGATGAGGAGATCGAGGCTCTTCAGGGGGAGGTAGAGGCCCTTCGAGGAGAGAAGGTCGATACGAATTCGCTCCTAAAGATGGTAGCCGAGGAGAGATAGGAGCTCAAGGGCCTCGTTGCCAAGGGCCAGGTGAGGGAGCTGGTGTTCCAAGGGGAGGTCAACGATCTCCAGTCCTGTCTAGATTCTGTTGTTTCTGAGTTGGGGAAGGTGAGAGCCTACTTAGGTACGGTGGAGGATGATAATGCCCAACTGGTGGGCGGCTAGGGCAAGCGAAGCTTAATGCTGTCGCAGATGCAGAGGCAGTTGTCGAGAAGGCTCTTGTTGCTTAGCATGTTGAGCTTGAGGACTCGGTCGCTTCGATGGCCACTGCTGCTGTCAAGGATTTTAAGACTTCAGTGGAAAGGGAGGCCAAGGCTGAGAAGGTCTACTACTACAATTATAAGGCCTACGTAGAGGACTTCAAAGAGCTTTACATACCAGTCCCACAGCACTGACCCCCCTTCAAACTGACTGAACTGCATTTTATCCTGTTTCTTTTACATACCTTTTTTTTTGTGACTGGATATTATTATGCCTAGGTGCCATTTTGAATACTTGTAGATTTTTTGTTGATGTGGTTGTTGTTGATTGCGTGGAATATGCTTGTGAAGTCTGTCGAATGATGAGCTGACCTCTTATTTAAGATTTACCTCATCGAAGGATTCTATTTCAGAACATGAGAAATAATCCTTCGTAGCATGCTCAATTGACGGGGTGATCACTTTTTTAAGTGGTCGACCCATCATCGGGTCTTCTTGTAGGGGAAGTCCCATGTAGACCATGTAGAATAACTTAACTTTATGTATAAAATTGCATCTTTTATTCAAAATGCCATTGTAACAAGTAGTCCTTTATTTGTGATGAACGTATTCTTTAACTTGTCCAGAGAATGTATTGCAATTTGATTATAACTAGAGTACGCATCCATGAAAGTGAGGAGCTCGTGCCCGGCTATACTATCGACCAGTTGGTCGATCCTAAGAAGGGAAAAGCTATCCTTAGGATAAGCTTTGGTCAGATTCGAGTAGTCCACGCAGACTCTCCATTTCCCGTTGGCCTTCTTTACAAGCACTACATTTGAAATTCAATCTGGATAATGAACTTCTTTAATGAAACTTATGTTGAGGAGCTTAGTAACCTCGTTGGCGATTGTGAATTACCTCTCGGGCTTGAAGGCTCTTCTCTTTTGTTTGACCGGCTTGTGTTCCAAGTCCACGTTCATCTTGTGGACCATTACCTTAGGATTGATACCTAGCATATCATGATTAGACCAGGCGAAAACGTCCCCATGTTGTCATAGGAAGTCCAGCATTTGTGCCCATTGATTGTCGGATAGCGATGATTTGAGCTGGACTGTCTTGGTTAGATATGCATGCGGCTACGAGGTCCTCCATGGAAGAACTTTCCTTTGAGGTATTTTCCCTTGGGTCGAGCATGTCGACTGTAAGGGCTTGTTTCATTACGCCCTTCCTAACTGCTACAAAGTAACAACGTCGAGCCTCCCGCTGATCTCCATAGAGGTTGCTGATTCCTCCCACTGTAGGGAACTTCATCATCAAGTGATACGTGGACACCAATGCCCTCATGGAATTGAGAGATAACTGTCCGAGGATGTTGTTGTATGACGAGGGTATGTTTACTAATAGGAAGTCGACCAGCAAGGTGACTTGACTTTACCCTTCTCCTGTTGTGATTGGGAGAGAGATTGCTCCCTATGAGATCACTTTATCACCTGTAAAGTCGTGTAGTGGGGTCTGAATGGGTCGGAGGTGCAAAATGTCGATTCCCATCTTGTTGAACGCTTCAGAATACAAGATGTCGGCCGACCTCCCTGGTTCACATCTTCTTGCCGTTAACCAAAACAAGCATTTCTATTGCACTGGATTTTCTTCCTACTTATGAGATGGGTTGGCCCCTGATTCAATTTTTGAAACATTGGTCTATATATGGTGTAGATGTTGTGTTAGTGAGTCTCAGTCATAGGTCTCAAAATGGTATGAGATCATAAGAATGCAGTCCATCTACATTAGCACTTACCCTTTGATTAGTTCTAAGCAATAAGCCTTCTCATATCCACTTTCGTGGACCATTTTAAATCGTATTTCATAAACCGCATAAAAAATAAAATCCGTTCATCTTAGCAATAAAAAAAAAGTCTTATATTTCATGTGTGGGTTGTTGAATCTCCTTTTCTTCGTTCACAATCCATTGCTAATTTCCAATTATTAAAAAAAGAATTAACGGTATATTTTGTTGCCAACCTATAGATATGTAAGATACAATATAAATATTTGCTAGCAGAAAAAAAATTATCCCAAATCTCATAAATCATAGGAGGTAAATCTATGACAATATAAGCTAATTATCACTTTTCTTAGTTAAGATAATGATTACATTCAAACTAAAGTGTAAACCAAAGTTAGATCAAGAAATAAACTTTGGCCAGTTTGAATTACACCGCTTGAAATGATTAATGTAAATGAATCCTAATCTTCGAAATCAGCCAGCAAACCTCTAAGTTTCAATGAATTACCTGCAATAGTATTTGGATTTAGTCTCCAAAAGTTGTTGAAATGAAGAGCACATGCTAATGGTTGGAGCAGCTCATCACACCATCTAGTGTCCCACCACAAAGCATGCCTATAGCTGAAAAGTCACAGTTTCTGAATTGCTGCGCTGCATTAGTCTGAAAAAATGGGCCAAATTTACATCAATCAGCATGCCCAAGGACCATTCAATCACTGATCTTTTGGAGTACTGCAATGAAAGCTTGTATGGGTAACAAACACCATTTTTAAAGTAGGGAAATTATCCAGTAAGGAACTCCAATTGCAAATGGCTATGGGAACATGAAACAAAACTACTGTGTTTTGCAGATCATTTCCCACAACACTATTGGTATCAGAGAAATAACCTCTTAATATTACCCAGCTACTAAGTGAAGCTGGTTATACTCATCGCATGCGTGATGGGGGCTCAGGTCTCCTTGATATAGTGATGAGGTGAGGCAAAGGGAACAAAGTATCTAATTCAATGTTAGCAAGAAAAAGGCCTTAGAAGATGCCTGAATTTTTAAGGACTAAAAGGGTAGCAGCAGCAACACTAAACAGTAGGGTACGAGACCATGTAGTTAAAATTACATTTTCAATTGCAACAGTTTTTCCTCCTGGAGCTCATAGAATCGACTTCAAGGTCAGGGAGTAGATTAATATGTGCAGTTTTCCACCATTTCTTAACTGTTGGTAGCTTTTCAGTGTAACGTGGGAAATGCATGTCAATCCAGACCATGCAAACCATGGTCCCTTTAGGATGGAGCATATGTAGAAAATCAACTGATTGGGAAATACTAACCACCCAATTGGCAGCGGTTTAGATGGATAGTTCAAACGAAATCTTCCATTTTATTTGTTCAAATTCCACTGGCTGTATCAGATGGTTAAGATCATTTGATAAGTGTGTTGTTTGGACTATTCTTGTCCACAAAGCTAACAATTTGGGCATGCCTGTACTGATGATTTGATGTCCATATGGAGGATGACCCAGTAGTATTTAGGAAATGGTTGAAAGGCAGAGTTGTGCAGCCCTACGTGTAATGATAACGTCCCTCATCAGTTTCCTTGTGTTTCCAGTTGCATATTAGACCAGTGCTGGAAATACTTTGAATGATCACTTATGCTGCACTCCATTGCCTTACCAATGAAAATTCCTTTGAATATGTTCCAACTTTTTAGCCACCACCACCGGGACATTTTTTTTTTTATAATTATTATTATTATTTTTTTATGGTAACAAATTTTATTAAGAAAGAGAGAAAATGTACATTTTCAAAACTAATGTTAAAAATTCAGCCACCCCCAATGCAATCAACCTCAAACAACATCTAAACAACACCTTAAGATGTGAGACCCAACAAACCGCCCTCCCTTTAGCCCTCTAGCACATCACTCCAAAGGACCCCAATTTATGGTTAAAACATCAGTTATTGTGTTCTTCCCAAATAGACCAATGGCCAGCTAGGAGCAACAACATCCATAAAGAACAATTTTCCCACCCTGCAGACACCTACCCCAAGCAAGAAACATTGCAAAGTGTTGATTTTGCCATCACTTAGCACATCCAAAACAAGGACCAGATAGGTCAAACTTAGTTCTGTGTGTGTGTGTCTGTCCTCTAATCCAATAGGTCAAACTTCATGAGAGAAGCAACATTTAGGGAAAAGAAATCCAACTGTCCAAATTTAACGGATACTACAACCACACAAAATATTATAAATATCATTACATTATTTATTAGACATGAAATCCAGACAGAGTCTACCCATCCCAGCTGGACATAGGGTTGCAACTCAGGCAGGTTGGGTCGGGTTGAGGGTCAACCCAAGCCCACCTGCAAGCCAACCTGTCCCATATTCCAACTGAGGTGCCGAACTCGAAAACAACCTCAAATCCTACTTAACTCAACCAAATCCAAACGCATGATATTCCCAACCTGACCTAACACAAATTTGCTTAACCCGAACCCAACCCAGTTTCATATGAGGTTGGCATTTTCCAATATGAGGACCTCAACAACCCAACCCAATGCGACCCAAACACTTGTAATACTCCCAACCTGACCCAAGCCGACCCAAACTGGGGTTTGGGTCTCTTCAATTGGGTTTGGGTTGCCCATGCCCTAGCGAATAGGTACAAGCCTAGCCCAAAATTGAGACAGGGTCATCGAGCCAAATGGCCAACCCAGCCCATTGCGACCCTTCAGTCCACACGAGGTTAAGACCCCAACAGAATTCGGAATTCAAAATAGAATTAATCACTTTTCAAGTGGGTTTGATCAAGGAACATCGTTGGATTTAAAGTTTGGGTATTGAGTTCTTTTAAAGCCTTCATTTAGATACTTACATTTCCTACAAACGATTGCAGGAGAAAAGTCATGTGGAAGCCACTCAAAGAAATTGCAGGACTAACTCGAGATGATGCACCATCTCCAGTCTCAACTCCAGGAATGTCCTAAGAACTTCATATATGTTAAAGGAAAATGCATGTGACAATCGAAAATAAAAACTTTTGAGAGTTCTTTGTGAGTTCTTACTATCATGTGCTTATAATTATTGTAAAGGAAAATGCTATGCTTCTCTCAGACATTTTACCAAACAGCCTCAAGGCATCATCAATGCTACCACAGTTGGCATCATTATTGTAAATATAAGAACCAAAAATCATGTAAATTGAGATGAGGAAAATGCATATCATTTTTAATAAAAAAAGATAATGAAAATGAAAGAAGTTGGATATTTTAACTGCAACTGCATTGGTGATCATATTGCCAATGTGAACCCTTAGATTCCCATGACAGGAGGAGCTGGCATCAGACCTGACAAAAAGAACACTCATACTCCTTTCTGAGAAGAGAAAAAAGAGAAATTAGTAGGTCAGATTGAGATGGAAAAAAAAAGGAGGAGGAATCTCTTGAAGAAGAGAAAGAGAAGGACCCGGTAGTGGCTGCAGCGACTTGAAAGATCCAAGATGGAATCTCTTGGAATTGAAAGAATCAGATGAAGAAAAAGCAACTACAGCTCCAAATCCATGCAGCATAGCTGCCATTTTTGCAGAGAGAGACGGATGTGAGGAGAGGGAGAGAGTCGGGGGCGGAAAGAGACGGGTAGGTTTTTTCTTTTATTTATAGGGATTCTTCCCCAGCGCCTGGTTTTAGTCAGCGCCGGCAAAGGATCCGTTAAAATGTTGGCTATGCTCTCCTTTCTTGTAGTGTAATTAGCATCATACTTTCCCTGCGTCCTTTGTTTTTGCCTCCAATTCATCCATCAAACTCACTGCAGATTTTCACTAATGAGTGAACCCATCATGATTCAGATACAACACATTATAAGATAGTTATGAATGCTCCAAATTGAAGACATCTGATAGCAGCTTTTGGATGTGCCCCAAATTGCTTGTTGGACCTTCCGGAGGATTGGATAGGTTTCCCTTACACAAAGTGTTTGGGTTGGTAGAGATCTCGTTACAACATTACACTACATAACAACATTGAGCCATTGTCACCCAAATCAAATACTTAAGAACAATTCAGGCTTGGCCCCAAGTTCTTGAATGTTAAACTGGGGGCAAAAGCATCCTCCCTATCTCTGATTGTTTTTGCTGCATCCAAATGGAGTAAATATTTTTTGAAAGAAATGCACTACTTCTACCATTGATATAAACATGTGATAGAACCAGTCCTTGTCTTCTGATACAACACTGTAATTAGTCAGTGCATGATAAATTATCTTCCTCTTGAATTACGCAATTCCTTCTTGTTCTTCACGTTTGAGTGGTGGCATAGCGCGAAGAGAAGGCACAGTATGTAGCGCCATTAGATTTGAGGCCCACGTGTCCTAAGTGTCCATGGACCCCATATATATGGCTCATGATATAATGTAGAGTGGGTGGCAGGCACCTTCATGGCCAAGATGGACCATAGAAGGCCTGATCAGAGGCGGAAGTGATTAGGACTGTTAGAACCTTAAAACAGTTGTATCTCACAAACTAGAATTAGTTTTTTAACGTATCATATATGATTTTGGTGGGAGAAGCTACTTTAGCCAACCAACCCTGGTACACCGCGTTGCCCACTCTGGCTTTGTGAGATTCCATCAAATTAATGGTCGAAAGTCCATTTTATTTCCGTTTTTACTATAAACGGTAAGTTTTAATTTGATCATAACTTTTAATCCTTTAAGTTTTAGGAGTTGTGCCCAAGATAACAAGGGCTTAGAAAAATTAGGAGAATAACATAGTTAGGACAAATTGGACACTTACTATTTTTGGCCAAAAACCAAGAAGTCTAGTTGGAATCATGACCATCTATAAATGGTAAGTTTACTATTTATAGTAAGTCACATTTTTAGGGAGTTTGAGTCTGAAATTCAATCTTAGACTTGAGTTCACTATTTAAAGGATTGTAAATTTTTATTTTTATTTTTTTGAATCATTAATCAATTTATTTTAAATTATTAGAAATTATTTCTATTTTCATCCCTCATGGATTCAAGGAATCTCTGTGAGGAGTCTAGAGAAGCTCCGTGAATTTGCGGTAGTTATCCCTTAGGAAGACGGTGATCGACCTCATCACATCCTTCCCTGTGTAACAATCCTATGTGGTTCACCTGAAGGACGAATTGGCATTTTTTTTTTCCCATTTTAGTGGCACAATGGACGAACAATTTGGATCTTGTACACCAGGAACGCATAAGCATGTGTTGAGAAAAAAATAAAATAAAAATAGGCCAAGGCCCCCAAATAGTTCACACGTAACATGAAAATCATCATTTATTTGATGGTTGTTGATCATCCAACAGGTATAATTGATTAGCTGAAAGGTGAAATTCTTCGTGGAAATGGGTAGTCCAAGTCCAGCTAGTAGGGGAGCCTTCAGTTTTGGAGATTTTGCAAGAGGATAGGGCAATTTTTCTGCTCTGTTATTTATTTATTTATTTATTATTTATTATTTTTTTATAGCTGAAATGATAGGTGAGGCCTAAATATTTTCGGTGTGGAGCTCACCCAAAATCAAGCATGTACATCGTTTGTTCCTTTTATCAAAGATATGGAGGCATGGCCCTTCTTTTGAAAACAAAAAAAAAAAAAACAGAGAAAAAAGGAAAAAAAAAGGTACAATTGATTAGCAGTGGCCCATTCATGATAGAGTATTACCAATGAATGATTTAAAATGTAAATCCACACATCGGTGGCAACGTATAGAGTGGAGGTGGTCCAAAGATGAAGGACAAAAACAGCGACATGCATAGTAGGGATAGTCCAAACATGAAGGACGAAAAACAGCATCTGTTTACGGCAGCTGCATCATAAAAACTTAGGATTCTTTGGTGTACAAGTTCAATTAATTAGGCTCTGGTGGGAACTTAAGAGTATTATCACTCTATCACTTCCAATTCTTTCAGACATGGCTGAGGCTGTTGTTTTCTTTTTTCTACGAAAATTGGGCGATCAACTCGCACAAGAAGTGCAGCTCCTCTCTGGAGTTGAAGGGGATGTAGCATGGATCAAAGCCGAGCTTCAATCCATGAAATCCTTTCTGAAAGATGCTGACAGACGAAGAGAGAGGGATGCAGGTGTGGAGGCTTGGATCATGCAAGTTCGGCAGTTAGTCTTCGATGCTGAAGATGCTGTGGACGAGCACATGATCCAAACGGAGATGCATCGCCGTCTTAGGGACGGCTGCATGGGCTGTCTAGTTTCCCATGCTTGCCTTTTCAGGCATGTGATAACTAAATATCAGTTCAGTTCTCGGATGCAAAGGATTAGAAAGGAGGTGAAAGATATCCGTGAAAGGAGGACTCGATACGAGTTTCATACTCCATCTCAGGAAGGGACGAGTTCAAATTCTGCAGATAGTGGACCAAGCGATCCAGGAGTCGCCGCTTCTTGGGTTGAAGAAGCAGACATCGTGGGGCTTGAGAACGACATCATGAAACTTGGGCAATTGTTGCTGACAGAAGAGGAGATACAACGACGTACCGTCATTTCGATTGTTGGTATGGGTGGTCTGGGGAAGACTACTCTTGCAAAGAAATTCTATAGAACTGCAAAGACAAGTTTTGAATGTCATGCATGGATTTATGTGTCTCAATCATTCCAAAAGAAGGATATCTTGAAGCGCATGCTTGAAGGATTTTATGAGAGCAGGCGAGAGGTGGTTCCAAATCATACAGAGACAATGGATGAGGAAAAATTAGCAGAGATGATCAACGACTACTTGCAAGGAAAAAGGTACGCTCTATTCCTTGATGATATATGGGATAGTTGTGTTTGGGAAGATATAAAACATGCTTTGCCTCGTGAGGGTGGAGGTAAGATCATCTTCACAACTCGCATTAAAAACGTAGCTTCTCCTGTCGATGAGAGTTGCTATTTATACAAAATGGAGCCATTATCTCATGATTCAGCTGGGGAGCTCTTTTGTAGAAAGACATTTAGGAGTAAATGTCCTCAAGGAACTTGCCCGCAACACTTGAAAGAAGCAGCAGAAGCCATAGTTGGAAGATGCAAAGGTTTACCACTTGCGATTGTGGCAATCGGTGGTCTCTTGTCAAAGAAAAGCATGAATCCATCCGAATGGAATGCGGTTCTTGAAAATCTTGATTGGGAATTGGGCAACAATCAAGATCTCTCAAGATTAAATACAGTGCTGCTAACAAGTTACAATGACTTACCTCCTCACCTCAAATACTGTTTCTTGTATTGTGGTCTGTTTCCTGAGAACCATAAAATCAAGAGAAACAAGCTGATTCGTCTGTGGGTTGCTGAAGGCTTCGTCAAGGAACAACAGCGAAAGACACTTGAAGAAGTCTCCGGTGATTACTTTGTTCAGCTCATGGACAGAAACTTAATCCAACCTGTCATTCTTGAATATACAGGAGAATTGATAGCATGTCAAGTGCATGATCTGATGCGTGACATTGCTATCCATATGTTTAAGAAGGAAGAATTTGCAGCAATCATAAAAAATGAAAGAAATACTTTTGAAGAAATGCCGCGTCGGTTGGCAATCCAAAACACTGCAATTAGCATTCCAGGAACCATGTCTGAATTGAATCCTCGGTCACTTCTTGTATTTAATGACAACAAGTTTCCCTCTTCCTCTTTGTGTAAAATGTTTTCTGAATTTAAATTATTGAGAGTATTAGATATAGAAGGCACAAAAATAAAGATTTTTCCCAATGAAGTGGGAAGCTTGATTCACTTACGGTATTTAAGCTTGAGGAGGACACAGATTAAGGAACTCCCAGATTCATTGTGAAGGCTACACAGCCTACAAACGCTCGACGTTAGAGATTCCCAAATGAAACGTTTACCCACTGGAATAGAGATGCTTTTGAAATTGAGGCATCTTCTTTTAAGGAAATTTAATGGCAGAAGGGAATTCTATAAGGTGCTTAAGCAAACAGCCAGTTTAAGCAACCTCCAAACACTAGCAGGTGCATCAGTGGACGGTGGCTTTTCAAGAGAGTTGGGTTCCTTAACCCAACTTAAGAAATTAGCAATTGGGGAAGTAAAAGGGGAAGATTGCAGAGAACTATGTAATTCCATTACTCAGTTGAAATGGTTACGTTCCCTCAAAATAATGAGCCTTGGCCGAAATGAAGAAGTTCGTTTAGAAGAATTGTCACAGCCTCCACAATGTCTTGAGAAACTACATTTGGTATGTGGGATGAAGGAGCTTCCCCAATGGGTTGGTTCTCTCAACTGTCTTCAGGTGATGAAACTCTGGCATAGTCAATTTGTGAAAGACCCATTCATCATCCTTGGACAGTTACCCAATCTGGTGTACTTGTCTCTCATTAATGCCTATGTGGGGAAGCAGATTTGTTTCAGGTCTGGAGGATTTCCCAAGCTCAGAACCATGGAAATCAATGATATGAAAGAATTGGAAGAGTGGAGTGGAATAGAAGAGGGCACAATGCAATCTCTACACTGTCTCTTTATTTTAAATTGTCCAAAGCTAAAGATGCTGCCAGATGGGCTTCAGCACGTCGCTGTCATCCAACAACTATATTTAGGTGAGATGCCAGAAGAATTCGTGGAGAGGGTAAAGAGGGGCGGAGAAGATCATTTCAAGGTACATCACATACCAGAAATTAGAACACTTCGTCGAGTTGGTGAGGAATACAAGTCAGAATTGCTGTAGATAGAGAAAAGAACGATTAGTGTCGTCTATGTGGGCTGTGCTTTGGGAGCGAGGAGGGACAGATATGAACACTTGTACGTCTCTCTCTCTCTCTCTCTCTCTCTCTCTCTCGTATTTGGGAACGTATTATGTGAGACCCCGGCCTCACTCAAGACGGTGTGGCCCTTACCATAGGACCCACCTTCATGTATTTATTTTGAATCCACACAATCCATCCGTTTTTTCAGATAATTTTGGGGCATTATCGAAAAAAATGAAAAAGATCCAATTATTAGGTGGACCATACTAGAGTAAACAGTGGTGATTGACCATTAATTGGCCACGTAAGTTTTGGATCAAGCTGATTTTTTTTCCTTCATCCAAGCTTATGTGACCTTATCAACAGTTTGGATGGCTAATAAACACCAGAGAATCATTAATTTGCGCCCTAAGAAGTTTTTAAGGGTAGGGAATTCAATTACCATTGGCGATGATGACACCCACCGTTGAAACCTTCCTAGGCTCCACTGTAATGTTTATTTTACATCCAACTTGTTGATAACATCACATAGACCTGTATGAAGGGGTAACAAAAATATCAGCTTGATCTAAAAGTTTTGCGGCCCCAAGAAGGTTTTAACGGTGGTTGTTCAGTCATCACTTTTTGGTGTGGTGTGGTCCACTTGTGCTTTTGATTTATTTCATTTTTGGGTTTATTAGCTAAAATGAAGTGGAAAAATGAATGGACAGCGTGGATATAAAACACATACTTCACAGTGGGCCCCACAGCGCCCCACATCACCTAATTGGGCAGTGTTGGGGTCACCACCCAATCCACTTCCTCATCTGAGGAGCACCAATGGTGATGGGATCGCTTGAAAATCTCACTAAAAGATCACTTCTCTCGAACCTCTTGGTTTTTTACTCAGTTGAATGTGTACCACTGCTTTATTTCCTTCTTGATCGCCTAGTTTTTGTAAACAGATGAAAGGATTTGCATTGTTTAATCTAGGAGATTGCTGGGAATCCCTGATTCATGATCTGGCGCATCAGATCAATGGGCACAACTTTCACAGACTAAAAAGAAGTGTAGTGTTTTCTATTCTGTTCTTTTTTTTTTTTTTTCCTTCTATTTTTTCTCTCCTTTTATTATGGAGCAGTAATTTAATTTACCCCAGCTGAGTTGCATATGTCTTTATGTTTGATGCATGAGGAGGCGGATGATTTTATCATGCTTTTGGAGAAGCTTCATAGCAACCACCCTTTGGAAGGTGAGAAGGATGCAATGGTGTGGAAAAGGAAAAGCCAGTCACTTTTCTCTTCAGTACTCTTTTTATGTGTAGCCATGTCAGCCATCTCAGGAATCACTACTTTCATGTAGCGGATTTAGATTGGTTGGCGGGTAGAAACAGGTTCCCGCAGTTGATGATCTATAAAAGTAAGCAATGGTCATTTCTAATTTTGCCTTATATACATGCACGGCGTGGAGACAATAAATCATATATTCATCCATTGTTACGAGGTTGCTGTGGGAGTGGTTCTTTAGCCTCCTTAACATGTCATGGGTGATGTTGGGGACAGAGGGCTTCTTGTTCCTAGAGTGGCATGATGGTGAGATAGGAAAAAAAAAGTAGTGTTGTGAAGGTTAGCTTTGTTGGCTGGCTCATGAGCTATATGTGGGTGAAGAAAGAACTGGTGTTTCCAGAATCAAAGTGGAGCGGCTTCTGAGGTGTTTACCAAGGCGAAGTCATGTATTTTAGTATAGGCTTCTGGTTTAGAAGCTATTGAAGAGTGTATCTTTCTTTCTTGATTTGGACGGGTGTCGTCATTGGTTTTTTTTTTTTTTTTTTGGTGTTTTTCTATTAAAAATTCATTACCTATCAAAATAAAATGTTTCAGTAAGTTTGTTAGGCAGCTGTCTACAGCCTAGAAATTGTTTATGAATCTCATATCTGGAAAGATCACGATTGCAAGGTTAAACAGGCTAGAATTGTATGCGATCACGGGCCATATGGGTGGGCCTCAAATCTAATGGCGCTTCATACTGTGCCTTCCCCTTCAACTCCAGAGAGGAGCTGCACTTCGTGCGAGTTGCTCGCCCAATTTTCGTAGAAAAAAGAACACAACAGCCTCAGCCATGTCTGAAAGAATTGGGAGCGATAGAGTGATAATATTCTGAGTCTAATTAATTCAACTTGTACACCAAAGAATCCTAAGTTTTTGAGGATATGCAGCTGCCGTAAAGAGATGCCGTTTTTCATCCTTCATGTTTGGAATCCCTTCTATACATGTTGCTGTTTTTGTCCTTCATCTTTGGATCATCTCCACTCTATACGTTGCCACCGATGTGTCCATTTAAATTTTAAATCATTCATTCGTAATACTCTATCATGAATGGGCCACTGCTAATCAATCATGTATACCTGTTGGATGATCAACAACCATCAAATAAATGATTATTTTCATGTTAAGTGTGAATTATTTGCGGGCCTTGGTCCATTTTTATTTTATTGTCTCAACCCATGCTTATGCGTTCCTGGTGTACAAGATCCAAACTGTTCGTCCGGGTGCCACTAAAAGGAAAAAAAAAATGCCAATTCGTCCTTATGGTGGACCACATAGGATTGAATGTGGACCCTTAAAGCAGAATTTGTTACCATCAATTTCTTCTTTGCGTGTTAGGCCCACCTGAAGAAAGGATGGCTTGATTATGAAACTACTACTGTTGATTTCTCTGAATATAGAGGATCACTACTACAGTAATGGATATGCCATTGAACTGATCGCTTTGACTGAATTGGAAGCGAACAATTTTTCTTTTTCCCCTAACGATTGAAATGGCAGCTCTCTTCGGGCCACAGGTAGCATCTCGATCAAACAAATCCTGAGAGAGGACAACAAAGTAGCAGACAGTCTGGCCCGTTTGGGCAGTGCCAATCAGCTGAACAAAACCTTTTCGGCAGTCTCTGAGCTGCCCCTTCTCTCTCGTGGAGAGCTGGTCATGGATAGGACAGTTCTAGGTGCGGTGCGTGTTAGCTAGTTTTTTCTATTCTCTCATCTCTAAGAAGTTAGATATGATAGGCTCGCCCCTCCAATTTCCAGGTAGGGGTCAGCCCGAATGTGTATTGTTTTGTACATTGGGCACCCATATGAAATAGAATCATCCTTTTAAAAAAAAGAAAAAGAAAAAGAAAAAAAGAAGTCACAGCTCTCTATCAACAACTACCAACCTATAACTCTTTGATTATAAACTCCTAGTAGCAGTCATCATTCCCGGCTCCCAGCTATGAACCTGACTGATGCATGAAGCCTCAGGCAGAAAAACAAACCTCCAGTTAGGCTACCTGGTAATTGGGAGTTTTCAGTCATCAGAAGCAGAGAAGTCAGAGAAAGCTTGTTTTTCTGACTTCTCTGCTTCTGTGGAACAATCATATGAGGCTTTGTTCCCCTGCAATTTAAGAATTTGTTCAAAGAGAGAAACCCCATTTATAGCTGATGTAGAGTGGGTCGCAGACACTTTCCTGGCAAAGATGGACCAGAGAATGCCCGATGGGAAGCGGAAGTGATCCAGACTGTCAGAACCTTAAGTCAGTCATATCTCGTAAACCGGGATGAGTTTTTCGACATATTATATATGCATGAATGTGATCGTTTTATGATGATGTGTGGCCAATATTCATCAATTAAAGGCTTCCACTTCTCACACAAAGTAAACCATTGTGAAAGTACGAATAATAGTAGTGATCGATGCATATTGAGATATATGTACATATAAGATATATCTCCGCATATGGAATGCTTGATTGAGCGGGCCCAACCAGCTGTACTTGTAGCTCCCACCTTTTGGTGATCCAAATCAATGGGGGATGGGAGATAACCCAATAATCCCACCCATTTGACAAACTAACCATTTGATGTGGGAGTGGGCACCATTAAATGTGGACCATTGGTTTTAATTGCCCATTTTCATCAAACTAGGATCGTTTGATAGGGGAGGTATCAGGGTATGCCCTTACCCATGTGCGGCCACCAGATCAATGGTCTAGGTTCTTGGAAGGTGGGCACCACCGATACCATCGTTGGCCTAAATGAAAAATAAAAAAGAAAAGAAAACACAGCTTCTTTCAATTTAGCATCATGTTTTTTCTTGCTTGCATTGCAATCACCACTTTGTAGTTGTTGCCCTTATATGGGGTCTATTGTACCACTTGTCTTGACCTTTGTTTCGGTATTAAATATTAAATCAGCTAGATCATTTGGATGTGGTCAGGGCCTTGGGCGCAGGTGTGGACATGGCCAAAGCCGTTAATTGCACTGCTCGATTTCTTAATTTTTACTGTATTTGCTTTTGTACACGTAACTTGCTTCCACGTTGAAAAGCTATGGGAAATGCTCATTTGAGCATAGAAAAGTAGGAGCGATCTCTTTACCTCAATATATCGAAAGATTCATGTCTACAGCTTAGTTTTGTTGAGGCATATCTTGAATGAAGATGCTTTCTTGATCATTCATTTGTTTTTTTCAATGCGGTTATCACTAATGGTTGCATCTGAATGTCTCCCAACTTGCTAGGTGGACCTTTTAGTGGAACAGATGGGTTTCCCTTCCTCGGTGTTTGGGGTGGTAGGGATCTCATTACAACGTTGCACTACATGAAACTTTGAGCCTTTGGCCCCAAATCAATACTCCAAATTTTTTTTTAAAAAAAAAAAAAAACTCAGAATAGTTCAGGTATGGACTGAAGCTCTTGGATGTTAAATTGGGGGAAGAGCATCCTCTCTACCTGATTCTTTTTGCCACATCCAAATGACGTAAAACTGTTTGGAAGAAATGTGCTACTTTTTCCATTGATATAAACACGTGATAGAAGCAATCCTTGTCTTCTTGATACAACGCTGTAATTAGTCAGTGCATCGAAAGTTATCTTCCTCTTAAATTGTGCATGCATTTCCTTCCATTCCTTGTTTTTTTTTTTTTTTTAAATAAAAAATTATTAATTTAAGAAAATGGAATTTATTACGAAAAAGGGGAAGATTTACAACCTTTCAGGCTGGCTCCAAACAAAAAGACAGGAGCCACACCTATCACATACCGACTCTCCCACTACTAAATAGAGGACTGAACAGAGGACAACACCAGAGGGGCTATACACAGGGAGCGTCACTGGTCCAGACTCAAACCAAGAATCGAGAGGAACCGAAAAAAAAAACAACTACCAAAAGGGACCTAAATACGTAGATTACCCAGGCCTGCCTTATCCAAAACTAGAAGGCCTCTAACTCTCCTCGGTAGTTCAGACGAAGAACGATAGAAGGAATTTGCGCAGCCTTCAGACGCCAGCCTGGCTAGTGCGTTCGCCACTGAGTTACCTTCACGAAAAATATGCCTAAATATGAGGTTTAGGTTGCTTTTGAGGCGATGAATGGCCCCCCAATCTATACCAAATGCTCCAAGAGTAATGAGCCGAAGGAGCAGAAGCAGCTTCCACCATGACTTTAGAGTCCGATTCAACGATGATTCTTGAGAACCCCAACTTGCTACATAAAATGATTCCATCCAACATAGCCTTGACCTCCGCACTCGTATTTGAAATGAGACCATAGAACCTATTAAAGGCAAATATGACCTTGCCATGGGGGTCTCTAAGCACCCCACCCCCTCCACTCTCACCCGGATTCCCATGAGAGGAACCGTCAACATTGAGTTTAACCTAGCCTTGAGGCGGCCTTTGCCATTTGACAATCTGAGGAGCAACTTCAGGAGGACCCCTTCTGCAATCCAAATTCAAAGAGCCTGGATGGAGACCGAGTCCTTAAAGGACAGAGATTTTCTATCTGGCAGGAGGTTTCCAATTTCATGCAGCCATCTAGACACTCAGGCAACAACCAAGCTGCTTGTGATCTTGATCCCATCAAAATGCGAAGCGTTTCATCTCAGCCATAACTCCCAAGTGATCAGTGCTGGAGCCAGGCCCTTAAGCTTCTTGAGTCGAGAGGAAGAAGAGGCCCTTGAAACCCGAAAAAGAATCTTCTGCTTAATGGTCTGGTCGCATATGAGGGGAACATCAAACAACCTATGATAGTGGGCCCAAACCTCTGAAGCTATGATCCCATAACAGAGAAAATGATTCAAGCTCTCCACTTCATGAGAAGGGGGCGAGCTGATGCTTTGCTGGGGGCCATTAGGGGGCTGAATAATGGGATGATTGTTCATCAGCGGCTGGATAGGAGCAGTCGGATCGTCCATGATTGGGGAGTCCTGGAGGTCCCAGCTAGGCACCATAGCTACATTAGAAAAAGCTGGCAAGGGGCCAGCAGCGTCTCTGGTTCGAACGACAGAGTGTAGAGCATGGTGGGGCATCCCATCAGGACTGGGAAGGCCTGAGGACCCGGGCCGGATGATTGGCTGTTGCGAGATGCTTCGATATTGGGATGAGCGGGTCCCCAGCTGATTACCATTTCTGACGATGCCATCGGCCATCACAGGATCATAATTCCCCGAGCAACATTCGCACCTAGATGCTAGGCTGATGCTTGATTTCTGCACTGCTGAATCAACTAGAATAGCTGCATGCATTATCATTCCAAGCCCACTTCGACCAAGGGGCCTTTTGCCGCTGCTGCCGAATGCAGTGCCAGGTGGACTTTATGGAGAATCTGCCTGACGAAGTCAAGTCCCATGCCAACACATCTTCCCTAGAAAACAGGGGAGCCGGATTGTCCCTGATAGGCTGAATGATGGATTCGGGGAGAATTTCCTGGATGAGGTGCCATATGGAGCTGCCAGTCTGAGCAAATAAATCTTTAACCATTACTTCCGTAAATGAGAGGGAATAGGGCCCATCACTATCGAAGCAAGGAAACCCTCTCCTGACCAATTCTGAGACCAGAAGTTTAATCTCCCTTCTCCAATGAGCCATTTGGAGTGGAAAATCACATAAGGGAGAGAATTGGAGATGTCCTTCCAGACTGTCGAGTTAACTGCTGAATTCCTTCTAGAAGAGTGTATGAGTTTCTTATTATATTTCGCCGCCATGAGTCTTGCCCAGAGGGACCTCCCTTCAAGGAAACTTCTGCCCATTTTGATCCTTGTTTGAGTGATGGAATAGCACCAGGAGTAGGTACCGTATGCAATGCCATTGGTGCTGCCTTCAATAGAACCAGTACATTGCAATGTGCTTCACAAAAAGAGCATGACATGAAGTTTTTGCAACATTGCCCATCTATGGTGGGACCTTTGAGATGAATGGTTTGGATCATCATGAAGCAGTGGGCAGAATTGGCAATCATCTATACAGAAGGGTGAAAAATTCTCTCAATGAACACAATCTACGAATGAAAGACTTTCAAGAGAATATAACTAAGTGAATTTATCAATTAACAAGTTCAAACAATAGAAAACTTTTCTAAAGAAGAGACAAGGGATGATAATTCCTTTCCTGCCCTAAGCTGCTATGTGTTACATGCTCAGAAAATGCAGGGTAGGGTTCAATCAGTGTCCAGGTGTTGACATCTATTTTCCTGAAATCAAGTGACCTGATGATGATCATGTCTTGTGGCCCATGGAGCTAGGCGTCCGGCATTCTAATCTGCACATGTTGTGGCCACATGTTATGTATTCAGATGAAATCACATCTAAGGCCCCATGGATACACGCCTGATGTCTAGACTTGGTGGACACCCTAGTTGGTAATGATAACCGCATTGAACATGGTCTGATTTGAGGCCCACGCATCCAAGTGTCGATGAACCCCATAGGTGTATGATCCCATATAATTCTAGCCTGTTTAACCTTGCAATCATGGAAAGGCAATGAGATTCATAAAAGATTCTAGGCCTTAAGTAGCTGCATAAGAAACCTATTTGAACACTTTTCTTTTGAAAGGTAATGAAATTTTATTATAAAAACAACACAAAGAAATACAACAGAGCACCGGTTTAGATCAAGAAAGAATGATACACTTATAAAGTGCTTCTAAATTAGAAGCCCATGCCAAAGCTAACTTTCACAACATCCAACCTTTTTCCAATCCTGCTCCGATGCCATGCCAGGAATTGCTATCAATAGTCCTCGGAATCACCCATGACATGTTTAGGAGCCAAAGAACTTCTCTCACACCAATCTCACAACTGGGCAATGGATGAATAGATGATTTATTGTTTCTAGGACTTCCGGGGGCCTCATGCCACGCGAAAGTGGTATGACTGGAGCTCTACCTGATGATGGCTGAAATAGCAACTCATAAAAAGTCCGGAGAGAAAATTAACTGTACTTTTCCTTTCTCCACACCATCACATCCTCCTCGCCTTGTGAAACGTGGTAGCCATAAATCCGCTCCAAAAGCCCGATGAAATTATCAGCCTCCTTGTCCATCAAATACAAAACCATATGCAAGTCAGCTAGGGCGAAAAGTACTACTCCATGATAAATGGAGAAAGAAAAGAAAAGAAAGGAAAAGAAAGTAATAGAAAATACTTCTTTTTTTAGGCAGTGGAAGTTAGGCCCATTGCTCAATGGGTTAAACCATTGATCTGATGCACCAGATCATGAATGGGGGATTCTCATCAATCTCCTAGATTAAACAATAGGAGTCTATATACTAGAACTAACTAGGCGATCAAGAAGGAAAAAAGAAGTGGTACACATTCAACTGAACAAAGATTAGAGAGATGTGAACTTTTAGTGATTAATCATAAATTAAATTACTAATTCTAATTAGTCTGAATTTTATATGGTTCAAAAACTCAAGGTCGTTTTATTTTTAAACTAGAAGTCCATCCCAAAATACATGACTTGGCCCTGGAAAACATTTCAGAAGCCGCTTCACACTATTGCACCCTTCACACCTTGCAAAAGGCAATTAGCTTTGAAGCCACTCCCAAAGCCTCATGAAATCATCCACCTCTTTATCCATTGGACATAAAATCATATACAGCTTAGCTGGGGCGAAAGTTAGCACTCTATGATAAACGGAGAATGAAAATAGAAGAAAGGAAAAGAAGGAATATTGGAAAACACATCTATTTAGTCTGTGAAAGTTGGACCTATTGATCTGATGCACCAGATCATTAATGGGTGATTCCCAGCAATCTCATGGATTAAACAATCCCAGTCTTTGGATGTGTATGCTAGAACTAGGCCACTAAAAAGGAAATATAACAGTGGCCCACATTCAACTGAACAAGAAACCAAAGGTTAGAGAGATGTAATCTTTTAGTGAGATTTGGGAGGGATCCCCCTCACATTGGTGCCCGTCAGATGAGGAATTGGATTGGGTGGTGACCCAACACAGCCCAATTAGGTGTGTTGCGAACATGGGGCCCACCATGATGTATATTGTTTATATCCATTATGTCCATCCATTTTGCCTTATTTTTTTTTTAGTACGACCCTGAAAACAAAGCAAATCAGAAGTTTATGTGTACCACACCATATGAATCAGTGGTGATAGAACGACCATCCTTAAAAACTTTTTAGGGCCATAAAACTTTAGGATGAAACTAATATTTATGTTTTCCCTTTTATCCAGGTCTATGTGATCTTATCAATAGGTTGGATGGCAAATAAACATTACGTTGTGCCCTAGGAAGGTTTCACCGGTTGCTGTTATTATCCCACTGTTTCCTGCGGTGTGGTATTCTTGAGCTTTGGATCTGCTTCATTTTTGGGCTGTCCTAAAATGAGCTGGTAAAACAGATGGATAATGTGTATATAAAACATATACATCACAGTGGGCCCTACAGCGGGTGGTGTTGGGGTCACCATGAATTCACTTCCAGAACATCCGTCCGCTGTAGGGCCCACTTATAAATGTGTATTCATGAGAGAGAATGAGAGAGAGAGAGAGGGGGAGAGAGAGAGACTTACAACTGTTCATCGCTGTCCCTCCTTGCACACAAAGCACAACCCACATAGACGGCAGTATTCGTTCTTTTCTCCATCTAGAACGATTCAAATACAAAGTCCTCACCAACTTTACGATAAGATCTAATTACAGGGATGTGACGCACCTTGAAATGGTCATCTCCACCACCCTTTACCCTCCTCATGAATTCTTCCGGCATCTTACCCAAGAATAGTTCTTGGATGGTAGCGAGGTGCTGAAGGCCATCTGGGAGCATCTTTAGCTTTGGACAACTGTAAATACTGAGATTCTCTAGGGATTGCATTGTGCCTTCCTCTATTCTACTCCACTCTTCCAATTCTTCCATATCTGTGATTCCCATGGTTCTGAGCTTCGGAAATCCTCCAGACGTGCAACAAATCTGCTTCCCAACATAAGCATTATTAAGATTCAGGGACACCAGATTGGGTAACTGTCCAAGGGTGATGAGTGGATCTTTCACAAATTGGTTATTGAGAAGAGAGATCTCCAGGAGACAGTTGAGTGAAGCAACCCATTGGGGAAGAGCCTTCATCAAACATCTCAAATATAGTTTCTCAAGGTATTGTGGAGGCTGCGACAATGCTTGTAAGTGGAGTTCTTCATCTTGGCCAAGGCTCGTTATTTTGAGAGAACGCAACCATTTCAACCGACTAATGGAATCACATAGTTGTCTACAATCTTCCTCTTTTACTTCTCCAATTGCTAATTTCTTAAGTTGGGTTAAGCAACCCAACTCACTTGAAAAGCCTCTGTCGACTGATGCACCTGATAGCGTTTGGAGGTTGCTTAAACTGGCTGTTAGCTCAGGCATTTTATAGAATTTGGAAGTGCCTGCAAATTCACTTAAAAGAAGATGCCTCAATTTCAAAAGAATCCCTATTCCAATGGGTAAACCTTTCAAATTGGAATTTCTAACATCCAGAGTCTGTAGGTTGTGAAGTCTTTGCAATGAATCCGGGAGTTCCGTAATCTGTGTCTTCCTCAAGCTCAAATACCGTAAGTGAATCAAGCTTCCCACTTCATTCGGAAAAATATTTATTTTAGCACCTTCTAGATCTAATACTCTCAATAATTTAAATTCTGAAAACATTCTACACAAAGAGGAAGAGGGAAACTCTATGTCATTAAATACAAGGAGTGACCGAGGATTCAATTCAGACATGCTTCCTGGAATATCAATTGCAGTGTTTTGGATTGCCACCCGACGCTGCGATTCTTTGAAATTATTTTTTCGGTTTGTTAGGATTGCTGCAAATTCTTCCTTCTTAAACATGTGGATAGCAATGTCACGCATAAGGTCATGCACCTGACACGCTATCAATTCTCCTGTAGACTGACTAATGAGAGGCTGTATCAGGTTTCTGTCCAAGAGCTGAACAAAGTAATCAGTGGAGACATCTTCAAGCGTCTTACGAGGATGTTCTTCTACAAAGCCTTCAGCTACCCACATACGAATAAGCTTCTTGCTCTTAATTTTGTGACCCTCAGGAAACAGAGCACAATATAAGAAACAGTATTTGAGATGAGGAGGTAAATAGTAGTAACTTGTTAGCAGGACTTGATATAGTCTTGAAAGAGCTTGATTATGACTCAATTCCCAATCAAGATTTTCAACTACATCATCCCATTCAGATGGAAGAGTACTCTTGTTTGACATAAGGCCACCAATTGTTACAATCGCAAGTGGCAAACCTTCACATCTTCCTACTAAGGCTTCTGCTGTTGGTATCAAGTGTTGTGGGAAAGTACCTTGAATGCATTTATTCCTAAATGCCTTTCTACAAAACAGGTCCCAAGCTAAATCCCAAGATAATGGCTCTAGTTTGTGACTAATGGCTCCACTCTCTTGTACAGAAGAAGCTACATTTTGATGGCGAGTTGTGAAGATGACCTTACCTCTACCCTTATTAGGCAAAGCAAGTTTCACATCTTCCCAAACACTAATATCCCAAATATCGTCGAGGAAAAGAGCGTACCTTTTTCCTTGCAAGTATCTGTGAATCATCGTTAGTAGATCTATGAAATTTGAAGACTCTGCACTATTTGGAGCTATCTCCGTCCTGCTCTCGTAAAACCCCTTCAACATTCCTTTCAAGATATCGTTTATTTGGAATGATTGAGAAACGTTAATCCATGCATGACATTCAAAACTTGTCTTTGTGGTTCTGTAGACTTTCTTTGCGAGAGTCGTCTTCCCCAGACCGCCCATACCCACGATTGAAATGACAGTAGGATGTTGTGTCTCCTCATCTTTCAGCAACAATTGCTCTAGTTTCATGGCATCGTTCTCGAGTCCCACGATGTCTGCTTCTTCAACCCAATGGGCAGCAATTACTTGACTGCTAGGCCTGCCTTCTGCAGCATTTGAACTCGTCCCTTCATGTGGTAGATTTCGAATATCGTATCGATCCCTCCTATCATGGATCTCTTTCACATCCCTTCTAATAGTTTGCATCTTCTTACTGAAGTGATGTCGGGCTATCAGAAGCTTTCGAAAGGAAGCAGTTAAAAGAAGACAGCCCATGACTCTGTTACCAAGACGGCGGTGTGTTTCCGTCTGGATCATGAATTCATCAATGGCATCTTCGGCGTTGAATACTAATCTTCTAACCTGCTTGGCCCAGGCCTCCACGCCATCATCCCTCTCTCTTCTTCTGTCGGCGTCTTTGAGGAAAGCTTTCATGGACTCCAGCTCGGCTTTGATCCATGCTACGTTGTCTTCAACTCCAGAGAGGAGCTGCACTTCTTGTGTGATTTGCTCGTCTAGTTTCTGTAAAAAGAAGGAAACAACAGGATCAGCCATCTCTCCAACATGTGACCTTTTTCTTTTTTTTCTTTTTTTTTTTGTGGGGGGGGGGGGGGGGGGGGATTGGAATTTGGAAGAGGAGAGAGAGCTGACGGGAAATGCTGAGGAGAGAGAGCTATTGGGGAATGCAGAAGGAAGAGTCCTTGTAATTTGGAAGAGGAGAGAGGAAATCGGAAATGCAGGGGAGGGCGGAAAAGGTAGCAGAGTCGGGACGCGGATTTCCTGCGAAAGTTCCCGGGAAGTTTTTACGCTGGAATGCGAGGTGTGGCCCACCCTGCGGGAACTAAAGCCGCGTCGGCAGAGTTGTTGTCTCCGTCATTGAATGTTCTACCATTAATTATTCCTACCAACCGGTCCACCCGAGAGTTAGATCTACGTTCCGCGAAACTACAGTTTGGAAGATTCGAGGCAAAGCCTTTCCCAGGAAATCCGCGTCGGCAGAGCCGTTTTATCAACATTGGTGATTGAATGTTTTGAAAGATTCCAGGCGTAGAAATATTATTATTTTTATTAGTGTAATTCTGCTGCAGTGGAAATTACTGCACTGTGAGCTACACGTGCACCACAACCCCTAATATTATAACACTTATCAAAAATCTGAACAGCCCAATTATTGGGACCCACCGTGGATTGGTCATCTCTCAAAAAATAGATTAGTTAGATAGTCGTGACTTATGGTAATGGATTACTTGTTTGTTGCATTTGGACGGCTTAACCAAAACAGTCTCTAGTTGGGTATTAACACGGGGATCCTTACTCTTGCTCCGGTGGTAGACACTCAGGAGTTTCAACAGCCGGTCAAGGGTCCGAGTATCTATAGGTGGTGATATAAGGCGGGAGTGCGTGCACATATATATATATATATATATATATATATATATATATATATATAACAAACAAGGATGAACAGCATGAGATTGATGGCCTTTTTCCTCGAGGGAATAATTACTTCAAATTCGCAGAGCTTCCTTGAACTCCTCACTACTGATATTCCTTGAAATTAATGATTTTTGGCGAAAAAAAAAAATAGTGTCCGATTTGGCCTAACCAAGTTATTCTCTTAAAATTTTAAGCACTTTTCATTTTAGGCACGCCTGGACCAAGAGTTATGATGGAACTAAAACTTACTATAAAAATTTAAAATAGACTTTCCAATCGGGCCTTCTCCGGTCAGACTTGAACATGAACATATTCACCACCTATTCTACATCACATAAAGTAGACCACAAGCAACCTTGTATTTTCAGCCTCATGGATCAATTGTAAATGTCTCTTTCGTTTTCTTGACTAGGTTATTGCAAGTTGTACGGGTCATTGGTCTTTCTCTTGGGTATGACACGTGAAATTCACATTGGATAGAGAGAGAGAGAGAGAGAGGAAAAATATTCCTAAAAAAGAAGAATATTTCCAATAGTGGGTGATGCATCTCACTCTTTTTAGTGGTGTGGTAGACTCAAGTTCTGTATCGTCCTCATTTGGCACATGTCCTTTCACGAGGCAACAAAATAGATCTACGTACTAGATTTCATGCATTTATTTCATATTTTTTTAAAAGGAAAAATTCTGCATTGTATATATATTCAAAAGAGCTGTACATCGAGAGAAGGGGCCTAGTGGCGAAAAGAGGAGAAGCAGGCCCAAAAGGAAACTGAGGCAACAAAGCCCATTACATCTCACGCAAGTAACCTAAACTTACTTTGTCCAAAAAAAGAAGGCCTCTGATGACCGTAGGGAGATCAGACAATGTACGGAAGATACGGCGAAACTGATTACTACTACCTCTCCTAGCAAGCCCATTGGCCACCGCATTAGCTTCTCTAGGGGAAATAGAGAGATCCATAATGGCCCTGAGGGCCTTAATCCTGACCCACCAATACCACAGACCTAGGAGGGGTGATTTGATTATTCATGGCCTCAACCAGCACCTTGGAGTCACTAACCAAATCCACCTTAGTGAAGCCCATCACCTTACCTGCCTGTTTGAACTGAAGTCATAACCTAAAGAGAAGGCAAAGATGAAAGACCCGTCACAACCTCTAGCTACCCCACTTCCTCCAGAACTGCCTAGATTACCCGGGGCAAATCCATCAACATTAATCTTGATCCACCCAAGAGAGCTGGGGTTCATTTGACCAACCGGACCTGTTTTGGTATAGCTGCCTTCCTAAAGAGGCCCAAACATTCAAAGGCAAAGGAAGCAAAAGCCATTTGGGGGCAAAAATATTTCATGCATTTGTCTAACAGTTGGTGTGGGCTACACACAAGCAATTAGGAGGCAAAAATATGCACACACGTGTGCACACATGTGTAGGCCAACTATTGTTATGATTATCTCAATCTCCTGAATTTTGGATGCACCAGCCATCCAAAGTGAAACCCTTCACAAAAGTTGAACTCTTAAATGATCATATATAATTATCCAATAAAACAATAACTTACTAGTAAAATGTGGACTGAGCTAGCCTACTACGTAAATAGGGCTCATTCTGATGCATGCTTTATTATCTATCGTCCATACATTTTTCCATATCATTTTATGTCATGGGCCTAAAATTGAAGCATATCAAAAGCTAAGTGGACCATACCACAAGAAACATGACATCCATCATTGAAACCTTCAAAGGGCCAACGTACAGTGATGTTTATTTGTCATCCAACCTGTTTATAAGGTTACACAGACATAGACGAAGGGAAAATACAACTATCAGCTTGATCCAAAACTCCTATAGCCACAAGAAGTTTTCAATGGTTGGCATTCAATTTCCACCGTTTCATGTGGTGTGGTTCACTTGATATTTAAATAAATGCTTAAATTCTGATTCATGCCCTGAAATAAGCTGTAAAAATGGATGAATGGCATGAGTAATATACGTACATATCATAGTGGGCCTCACAGAGTTTACCGGGCATGCAATGGCATCCTTCCACCAGGTGCAATGCATTGTTTACTTCTTCTGGCATAAAAAAAGTGGCCATTTGAAAACCCATAAATTCATATTATTTGGTGTTTTGTTTTTTGTTAGAATGGAACCATTGCTGTATTATCTAACTTAACCGTCCATTTGTTGGCCACTTATTAAAGGGCTAAGATTTATTTTCGTCAAGGAGATGTATGGTGTGTGGGCGATCCATAGTGCCACATATACCATCAATGGTTTGGATCCCTACTACGTCCCTTCTTATTCTTCCTAAACGGTTCAATATATACAAAGACTATAATAGGTAAGTCTATCCGCATGTGTCTGGGGTCTGTATGACCCGTGTCAGTATTAAATCAACTAGACCATTGGGATGTTGTCGAGGGGGCCTTCTAATTCTAGTGCTCACTTCTTAATTTTTATATCATCTTCTGTCCTAAAAGTAACCTGCTTCAGCATTGGGAAGAAATCTCGAAGCGTACTCTCTGTTTCCTCAGTCATATTCTAAGGGAGGGCAATGGCTCGGCTGATGCTATGGCCCCCATGGGAAGTGATCTCCAAGCGTCCTCTCTGTTTCTTCTTGCGTCCTCCCTCCCTGGATAGGTCAGGGGGATGATATTCCTTGATAAGGTTGGCCTTGGTTCCATTAGAAATTCTTAGCCAAAGCCTTTTCTCAGTCTGATGGGGCTGGCCTTTAGTTTTTGTTTTCCATTTTTCCTTATCTGTTATTGATACGATGGGAGAAGCCCAATCTTTTTGTGGCTCGCCCTCCTGAATCCCTGGTCTGTACATGAAATGTTTTAAAAGATCAATGGTCCAATGGTTTTTTTTTTTTTTTTTTTTTTTTTTTTTTAAAAAAAAAAAAAACCTGCTTCCACATTTAAAAGCTAGGGAGATGTTCACATATATATATATATATATATATATATATATATATATATATATATATATATATAAAAGAAGTGGACTCTTGCCACGATTTCATAAATCATGAAATTTACATCCCTTCCGGTATGGCCCAACAAAATTATGAGCCACACCTATCATATATAATTCTAACCGAGGAAACCGAACCAAAAACAGAGAAATACGATTATACCGCGACTGAGATCCTAATCCGACTCAATCTAGGAAGATCTGACCACACACATGTCTAGGAAGAGATGCTGACTGGAGATGGAAGGAAGGCGACTGGCTGCTGCGGCCTTCACGGGCCATGCCATCTGCCGGGCATTGCCTTCCACATTGAAAAGCTAGGGAGATGTTCACTTGAGCATAGAAAAGCAGGACTGATCTTTCTACCTCAGTATCTTGAAATATTCATGTACACAACATTACTTTTGTTGTTGCATATTGGTAAATGAAGATACTTTCTTGATCATTGATATATATATATATTTTTTAAAATAATCCGGTTATCACCTACGATTACATTTTGATGTGCCCCAAATTGCTAGGTGGACATTTTGGCAAAACACATGGTTTTCCCTTTCACAAATCATTTGGGTGGTAGGGATCTTGTAACAAAATTACACTAACTTTGAAATTTTGGCACCCAAATCAATACTTAGAACAATTCAGGTCTGGCCTGAAGCACTTTGCTAGGTCCAAACACAACAAAAATGTTTCGAGGAAATGCATTTCTTGTTACATTGATATAAAAATGTGCTAGATTATATTACCTTCCTCTTAAGTCGTGCATTTCATTCTTTCCCTTGTTCTCTAAGACCATTGAATAATGAGCCGTTGCTCCAAGATCCGAGCATTGAACAACACAATATTTAAGTTGGTAAGCTGGCCTGCGACCGAAGACCTCAATTGATTTTATTATAAAACAACACAGGGATTAACAAAAAGAAGAAGAAAGAAACACAAGAAATAGACATGTTTTGGCTTATGTAAACAAGATTAGTTCAAATTAGCTAGGTATACATGAATTATTTATTCTTTTTTAAGGTTAAGGCTGACACAACATCACAGGTTAATCAATCACTGGTGAGATTATGCTATTTGACTGCACTACTTGTGGGTGGTAACTCACACTGATCCAGCATGTCTTGTTGAATGGGGCCCACGTGGCTTCATTTTGGGTTATCAGGACCATCCATCCTGTTGGCAATAATGTCGATCAAACATAGCTAGAGCTGGGCATCAAGTCGAGTCGGACCTAGTTAGGGCTGACACTCGATCTGGTTTTGAAATAGACTTGACCCGAACTCGACCCGACTTGGTACCAAGTCCAACATGCCTCACCCGATCCAAGTTTGGGTCTGGCCTAGACTAATCCAGACCGAGTCCGACCCGATCACAAGTACTGAGTTGGGTCGGGTGCAGTGGGTATCCTCGAGCTGAAATCACAACTCAAAATCAGTGCTGAAATTTGATCGAAGATGACACGGTCCAAATAGGCTGTCCCCCATCATCATAATCTCCATTCATTATCTTCATCACAGGCCTTAACCAGCCTTCCTACCCTTCATCCTCTTTTCAGGCCCCCTTCAACCATAATCGAAGTTCCCTTCTTAAAGGCCATGTCTGGCATCCACACCACATGGTCGAACCATTTCAGTTAGCTTTCCATCATAATTAACCAAGTCCCGCTCGTATGCTGCTTTTATTTGCCTTTGTTCTTCATTCTTTCCTCACAGAACTTCACGCGCATCCATCTCGATGTCCTCATCTCGACAATCCTCAGCTCAAAGTATGGTGCGTCCTAATCTGCCCTACATTCAAACTATACTCATCAATCTCTCCCTCTTTTCGAAACAGTACTCGTAGAAATAGAATGAATTGTATTAAGGAATCTCCTGGCGTTCTATTTTAACTAAAACCCTTTTATCTTTAACCATTCATACCAAGGCTGACCGCATTCCGAATTCTTGCAAAGGATCATCAGATCAACAAAAAGGGCCCAACTGCTGCCAGACTAAAGGTCGGGCCAACTCAATGGTCTGATGGATAGTGATCCGCATATCCAATTAGATGAATTGGGTAATGGCACGATTCATCTCTGCAGCCCGACCATAGGTCAATGGGATGCTCTGCTTGTAGATGATTTGGCATAATAACCAGGACAATCCATTCAACTAGGGTTCATGTGTGCATTTTCCTACGAGCTCAATGAAGGAAAAGAAACATGTCCTTATATACTAACCTTATAGAACTAATCAAAGCATTTTCTATGATTAAATGATTAGTGGAAATTAAAATGCTTCTCTGTTATAGTCTTACATTCAGTCACTAACAATCTCACCACAAGATGTTAAACACAAAACAAGGATTTCTAAACTTGGGGATGAGAAAACCCTTCGAATCCTTCGAAGAAGGATCTGAAGACCCAAAGAACTATCTCTAGTACAGCTGAACGCAATTTGGCTGGTGACCCCAACACAACCAACTAGTGTCAAAGCTTTGTGTGTCCCACCATGATGTATGTGTTTTATCCACGCCGTCCATCCATTTTTCCAGCTAAATTTAGGATATGAACCCAAAAACGTAACAGATCCAAATCTCAGGTGTACCACACCACAGGAAAACAGTGTTTATTGAAGGCCCACCATTAAAAACTTCCTAGCACCCACTATAATGTTTATTTGGCATCCAACCTGTTGATAATGTCACAAAGACCAGGATAAAGGGAAAACAGAAATTATCAGCTTGATCCAAAACTTCTTGGTCCCTAAAATGTTTTCAACAGAAAGTGTTCGATCCCCACTGTTTCCTATGGTGTGGTCCATTTTAGATTTGGATCTACTTCATTCTTAGGCTTAAGCTCTAAAACGAGCTAGAAAAATGGATGGACGGCATGGATAAAACACATACATCATGATGGGATGCATAGAGCCTTGACCCAGCTAGCTGGCTGGTGTTGGCTGGCGTTGGGGTCACTAGCCAAATCACATCCCATGCAGCCAGGCGCCCAACTCACCGCCCATTCTAATATTCAGTTATTCACATGGTGGGGTCCACATATTCTGCTTTCATTTGAAATGGTGTCTAGCCTGCAATGAGAATCATAAGGGGGCGTTCGGCCCAGGGCATGAGATGGATGGCAGACCTGGAACATAGAGGAGAAGAAAGAGGCAATGCGAGGGTCTTGGGCATCCCCGTGGATCCCTAGACCATCTGGTTTTTCCGTTTTCATCGGCAATCTGCCGTTTGATTGCTCCTGGGAGGACGTCTTCAACATCTTTGGAAAATACGGGAGAGTGCGAAGTGTCTCTATTCTGACCTTCCCAGGATCCCTGAAACCAACAGGCTATGCCTTCGTGAACTACCTGTACGAAGATGAAGCCCGGGCAGCAATTGGAGTCCTGAACAGAAAACGGATTGATGGGCGAGTTGTCTCAGTCCAACCAGCTACTCCAAAACCCCTCGGGAAGAAGATCCCCCACATCACTCGAGAAGACCCCCCGCCCAAGGCCCCTCCAAACCCCCATTCTTACAGGGAGGCCCTCAACAAGAAACCCCCTGTTTCTCCTCCTCCTGTGGATCCAGACCACGCGGTGGTGGCGGACGAAGGTGCGGTTGCCCTACGCCTGATGCGGCGACAACACTGGTGGGCTTTTCTTCTGACTCGTTACTCTCCCCTCACCCAAATCCTCCGCTCGCTTAGAGAGTCCAGATTTATGTCTTCAACTGGGGATGTGGTTAGGTTATCTCCCTACGCTCTTCTCCTTCAGTTCAAATCCCAGGAAGAGCTTGAGACTTCTCCACTGACTCAGCCTTACACGCTCCCATGGGCCTAGAGAGGCTTGAGCCCTGGGACCCAAGCTCCATCATGGGTCACGGTGGAAGATGGATTCGGCTGTATGGTATTCCCGCCCATGCATGGTTCGAAACAGTGATTGTGGATATCGGGCAACACTTTGGTAAGGTAATACAAGTCGACTCTTTGGCTACTTTTTGCATCTTTTAGGTTTTTGCTAGGGTCAAAATCTGTTCGAAACCTGGGACCGGCCCATCCAAGGTTGTTAATCTAAGAGTGGGGAAAGAGGATTACCTTATTGTTGCAATTTTAGAGGACCCGGGGGCAGGTATTATGCAGAACTCCTACTACCGCATTCCTAAAAAGCCCCTTGGGAGAGAGCAATCCACTAGGGAGTGGGTGCTTTCTTCTTTCTATGGAAACAGGGTGGATCCTTATAGTCACCCACCACCTGTTCGACTGTGTGCCCCTCTTATAGCCCCCCCTCCTGGCCCTATGCAGAGTCCAGAAAACAGATCTTCCTGGGATGACAGCCTAAATGATTCCTTCATCCCAACCACACAAGTTTTAGCAGAGCCACTAGCAATTGCGTATCCCACCCAGGAGGCAGGCCAGCAGGATGCGTCTGTTTACCCATATCTATCCCCCGAGTTAGCACCACAATCCAAGGGAGTAGTGCAAATGGAAGAGGCCTCCACATTGCAACCTATTACCAGTACATCTCCCCCAGGCCTGGCTCGTACTCCCGCAGTAGAGGAAGTCACACACAGAGGAGATGCTCAGGCCAACTTGATGTTGGGATCGAATCTCCAGCGAAGTAGTGGTCACGAGGTTTCGCTGTTACGGCGATTTTACTTCAATAGTCCCACCCCTAGCCGGAGTCACATTCATTCCCTATATGAGGGGGCCAGATTGACGAACACTTCAGCGTTCTCTCTGCCCTCGGAAGAGATAACCCCTTCCCACGACCTCTCCATGACCCCGGCTGATCATCCCTCTCTTGTGGCAGGCCAATTACATATAGACCTCTCACCCTTCTTCCGATCTAACCCTGTCCCAAGTCCTGATCAAGTCCAGGCTGAAAAGGCGCCTCACCAGAAGCCTGCCATGCAGCCTAAGAATCCTGAACCTCCTGTAGCTTGCCCTCAGTGTCACCACCATATACCGGTTACTCAGGGCATTCCTCCTCAGCAATTGACTCCCAAGAAGGCCAGTGGCAGTTTCAAGGTTGCAACAGACAAATTTTACTTGAACTCCCTCCTTAAATTCTGGCGGGGCAAGAAAAGAAGTGGATTGAGCAGGGCCATCAACTCAGGCAGTTTTTCCCATGGATAAAGTCCTACTTTGGAATGTGAGGGGAATATGAAATTCCTCCTTGGTCAGGCATGTTAAAAATCTACTGGCCATCCATAGTCCAGCTGTTCTGATATTGCTCGAACCCATGTTAGCAGACCCCAAGAGAATTAGAATAGGGCTGAAGCTCGGTTTTCACAGTTCTATATCCAATGCAGATGTCGGAGGTAAAATCTGGGTGTTCCACCATCCTCCTATTGGTGTGGAAGTTCTTTCGGTCTCGGACCAATTCCTTATCTTCAGTGCCAAGGTGCCAAATCTCCTCCAGCCGCTTCTCTTCACCTGTGTGTACGCTAAATGCTCCTATGTGCGGAGGAGAGAGCTATGGGAGGAGGGAGCTATGGGCAGATTTAGCTTCTCAATCCAATGTTTTCTCTGATCCTTGGATAGTGTGTGGTGACTTTAATGCAATCATCTCCCAATCGGAGCGAATTGGGGGCAATGCCTTGTCCAGTTCCAGCTCTCAGGAATTTAAGGACGCTATTAATCAAGCTAATTTGCAGGATGCAGGGTTTTCAGGTAATGCCTTCACTTGGTGCAACAACTGTTCGGGGCCAAGCAGAAAATGGGCTAGGCTGGATCGGGCCCTGTGCTCTTCCTCCTGGCTGCAGACCTTCCCCTCCTTCTTAGTGCAACATCTTCTCAAGATCAGATTAGACCATTCTCCTCTCCTTTTGTCTGCTCCTCCGGCGACTCTTCCTCCAAGGCCGTTTCGGTTCCTTAGAATGTGGACGAAGCACGAAGGTTTCCTGTCCTTGGTTTCAACAGCCTGGCATGCTGAAACCTTCATCAATCTGATGATCCATCTCCTTGCCAAGATGAAGAACACTAAGGTGGCGTTGAAAAAGTCGAACAAGGACGTTTTCGGTAATATCTTCTCCCGGATTAAGCTGTCTAACTCGAAGGTGGGGTCCTTGGAACAGGACGCGATTCTCTCCCCATCTCCTCATGTCCTGACGACGCTGGATAAAGAGAAAAGGAATCTGGAAAAACTCGAGTTGCTGGAAGAAGTGTTCTGGAAGGAAAAATCTAGGAACAGGTGGCTAAAAGAGGGAGATCGGAATTCAAAATTCTTCCACGCCCCTACGGTCAACCGCATTAGGCGAGCGCAAATCCTGCAGATCCTTCTTCCAAATGGCACCACAGTTTCAGGTCCGGCCCAGATGTGCGAGGCAGTAGTGGATTTTTTCGCTTCCCTGTACTTAGCAGAAGCTTCTGAACCAATACGTGACTTCTTGGATATGCTCCCTTCTCTTATTTCCCAGGCCAACAATGACATTCTGTTGGCCCCTCCTTCTGTCGAGGAAGTGAAGTAGGTGGTTACAGCACTACCGCTGGACAGAGTCCCTGGTCCAAATGGGTTCTCGGGGGCCTTTTTCTCGGCGTGTTGGCCCATAGTTGGGGAGGACCTTCATAGAGCTGTTAGGTTCCTCTTCCAGGGAGGTACGATCCCTAAAGCCTTTGCTGCCTCTCTTCTTTGCTTAATCCCAAAATGCATAGTGCCCAAATCCTTTTCCTTTTTTTGTCCTATCAGTTTATGTAACTGTGCATACAAGATCTTTTCTAAGGTGATTGCAGCTAGGTTGCACTCAATTCTCCCTAAGATAATTTTCAGCGAACAAATGGCTTTCTTCCAAGGGCACTCCATAGCGGAAAGCATCGCCTTGGCCCAGGAGCTTATTCGAGACATTGATTGGAAGGTTAGAGGCTGCAACATAGTCTTCAAAATCGATCTGGAGAAAGCTTATGATTGCGTAAGTTGGCCCTTCCTCAAGAGTGTGCTCCTCAAGTTTGGCTTCAGTCTAGCATGGATTTCGATTGCTGATCAATGTTGGTCGTCCCCCTGGTTCTCAGTCCTCTTCAACGGCGAGGCCACTAGCTTCTTCAAATCGGCTAGGGGCCTCCGTCAGGGGGACCCCCTCTCGCCTAGCCTCTTCATTATTGTCATGGAGGCCCTTAGTAGGGGCATCAGATCGAATCCAAGTCCTGTCAGCCTTTCAAGACTAGAAGAGGCTCTCAGATTATCTCCCACCTCCTTTTCGCAGAAGACACAACTATCTTCTTGAATGGTGGTGCTATAGAAGCGTGAGGGACTTTTTCAACAAATTCACAGCTATGTCAGGACTTAAGAGAAATCACGCCAAAAGCAGTTTCATCGCCCCTACCAAGGCTCCAGTTAGTAGGATCAGGAAAATTGAAGCGCTTTCAGGTTTTGCTCGTTCAAGTCCTATCTTACAACACTTGGGAGTGCCGCTGCCTAAAGGTCGGGTCTAGCCCTCCACGTTCAAACCCCTCTTGGACAAAATTTTATCCCGAATTTCCGGTTGGAAGGCCCGTTTCCTTAACTAAGGGGCCAAAAGTGTTCTCATCAGGCATGTTCTTTCAGGCGTCCCTATCCATACCCTTGCAGCCATTGAGGTCCCAAAAAAGACACTGGCCACGCTAGAAGCTGAGATAGTAGATTTCTTTTGGGGATGGACAAAAGCTAAGAAGAACTTCCACTGGGTCCGCTGGAGCAAAATCGCTTCCCCAACTGAGGAAGGTGGGCTGAGAATCAAGCGGTTAAAAGACGTTGCGGCGGCGCTGAGGTTGAAAAGATCTTGGACCATCTTCTGCGACAATGACAGCTGTCTCTGGGCAAAATTCATGAGATCTAAGTATGGGATTGATGGCTTCCAAGTCCCCTCCACCCATCGCCAGTCAGACTCCCCAGCTTGGAAGAAAATGTGCAACCTTGTGAACCTTCTTACGGATCATTCTCGCCTTCTCGTCGGTAACGGTACCAACAATTTCTGGGACATCAATTGGACGGGGCTTGGTCCTCTTTCGAGATGAAATTTAGGGAGCATTCCCCCTCATTCTAGAAACTTGCAGATCAGGGAGTTCATAGGGCCAGAGGGCCCTCGCCCCAATGCCCCTTTCCTGGCCTCCCTTCCTCCCTTGGTTTGCTTGCACGTCACTGCAGAAGGTATTTCACTAAACCAGCATGAAGATCGCTTTATTTAGACTGGGGAGAGGTTAGGCCACTTCTCGATAAAATTGGCTTGACATCTCAATCGTGCCTGAGGTTAGTCCTGCTCTTGGGTTGTTTGGGTGTGGTACTCTTTCCTCCCTCCCAAGATTGGGACTTTCATTTGGAAGGCTCTAAACAAGGTCGTCCCGCTTGACAGCTGCGTCAAGAGAAAGGGAGTTTAGATGGCCTCTGCCTGTGCCTGCTGCACCCAGGGGGGCCAAGCAGAGGAATCTATCGCCCACATTTTTGTTTCAGGGGAGATTGCCTCTGCAGCGTGGGCCCATTTCTCCCCCATCCTGTTAGTGGACCTCATCCCCAACCAATCGTCGTTGACCAGAGTTTCCAAATGGTGGGCAGTTGCGAGCAAGGGCTCTTTCTTGGGCGTCCTTAGGGGTCTGACCTCTGCTCTCATCCTCTGGGAAATTTGGAAAAGAAGAAACTCTAGGAGGTTTGAGGGGTCCCATTCCAGCGCCGCAGATACGATTCATCAGGTTCGGAGCTGGCTGTTTCGCCTGGCGACCGCCTTCCAGCTGCCAAGGTGCAAAAGCAGGGCTGATAGTGAGGCCCAGGTGGACCTTCACCTCCCTTACGTTGTGAGGCCCCTCCCCTCGATCTCCTTCGTTAGATGGTTTCCCCTATCTCGGGCAGAGTGAAGCTGAATGTTGACAGTTCATCTAGAGGTAACCCAGGGCCATCGGGTGGTGGAGGCGTCTACCGCGATGACAAAGGCCACTTTTTGTTTGCCTTCGCTAGAGGCTATGGTCAGGGCTTCAGTTTCCTTGCGGAGGCAAAGGCTGTTGTGGACAGCCTTTCTTTGTGTTTCGACAAAGGCTTTGAGTTTATCGATGTCGAAATTGACTCCAGTTCAGTTGCTGAGTTGTTCTCCAGACCGGGGGAGGCGTCATGGTGGGTGTTTTACTTGAAGAAGAATTTCGATGCGTTCTGTGCTAGAGGGCAGCTATCCATTAAGCATATCTCGAGAGAAGCCAACCGGGCTGCGGACTGCCTGGCCGGCTGGGCCAGCGCCAATCAGCATAACATCTCCTTCGATCACCCCACACATCTCCCCTTCCTGTCTCGTGGAGAGCTGGTTCTAGACCGATCGGGCTTGGGTGGGGTGCGGATCTCCTAGCCTTCTTTTGCATTTTGTGTGACTCCTTACGATAGGGTAGCCATTTATTTGTGTCGGGCCTCCCCGAATGTGCAGTTTTTCTCTCCTCTCCAGAGTGTCGAGTTCTTTTTGTTAGCCCAACCTACCTTTCTTGTATAGCTTTGTCCCAGCTCAATGAAATCTTGGGGGTCCTCCTCCTCCTCCCCCACCTTGGGAAAAAAAAAAGGTTAAGGAAAAAAAGAAGGGCATGAAATGGGATTAGGTGTGATAGAATTGCATTCGGTCCGTGCAATTCCATCTAGAATTTGGAGAGGATGGGAAATGATAGAATTAGGTTAGATGGAACTCCATTTAGTCCCATGGAATTGTATTTGGTCCCATGCAGGATTTATGTTGATTTTAAAATCCACTACACATGTGGACCCCACATTGATGCATGCATTTATCCATTCCATCTATCCATATAGATTGTTTACACATGACATTCTAGTTATATATGTGTACAAGTGAATGACATCCGTTATGAATTTGGTTGTTGATTACAATTCCATGGTCCACCAAACATGATTTTGTTTAATCTGGTGTTTTCTCATAACAAAATTTTTATTCCAAACAATATGGGATTGAATGGCTACAATACCATGGTATTTCCAGGCATGCAATGATGTTAATCCCATCTAATATAATTCACTACCATTCAATTCCATGGACCAAAACCGCCCTAAAAGATTTGGGCCCCTAGGCAGGTTGTATCACAAACCTATCTAGACATGAAACCATATAAAACTCAATTGTGGTAGAAAGTAATAAATGAAGAAAGAAGATGAAGAATATGGTGGAAAAAGAAAGGAATGAAAGAGAGAAAAAAAGGAAAAAAGAAAGAAAAAATAATTCTTTTATAATGTTTGCAAGTTAGGCCCATCAGTTGGTGGTCGAGACCACTGATATGATGCACCCCCACATTTCCCACCATGAATGGGGTATTAATTTCCTAGTACTCTCCTTGATTAAACAATTCTTGTATATTGTTCTTCAAGTGACCTGATGATTATCATGTCTTGTAGCCCATGGAGCCAGGTGTACGGTAGACTTTTTTTTTTTTAGGAGAACACCACCTGGGATTCATTGAATAGAAAGAAGCTTTACAAAGACAAAGGGAGGGCACCACACAATGAATGGGCCTCACCCCAAAAAGAATCCAAACGGGCGGCAACTAGATATTGTAGCAGGAAAAAAATGGAACTAGAACACTCTTCGAATAGGGCCAAACTAAAAAAAATCTGGGGCCCCATCTATCATATGTTATTCAAATATACTTCTATCCTTCCTAAAAGAACTGATCCCAACTCTATCCAGAAACAAACTACCTTTCACTAACCGAGGAAGACATGACGAATTATTGAATACACCGTTACTTTGCATCGAGCTGCCCTCCTTAGCCAGACCATCAGCCGGCCGATTGGCCTCACGTGGGATATATGAAAAAAAGAACTTTTCCCGACTAGCAAGCGTTTTAATCCTATCCAGCCAATGCCTCCAAATCCAAGAAAGGTTGGATTTTCCTAACAAGCAATCAATTAGCCATTTGGAGTCAAATTCGACATATGCATTATCGATTCTAAGGAGGACGCATAAATGCAGCCCTTCGAACAGGGCCCTAATCTCGGTCATATTGTTGAAAGCAGCTCCGAATCCAGAATAAAATGCGAAGATCAACTTCTTATTGATGTCCCTGCAAATTCTGCCACCCCCAGCCGGGCCTGAGTTGGCTAAAGCTGACCCATCAACATTCAGCTTGAAAGCCCCAGCAGGAGGCCTAATCCACTTCACTACAAGAGGAGACGAGGAGGACTTGATAGGGCTAGAAGGTTGCCCCACCGCTGCTTTGAAGGGTCTCCGACATGGATTCTTGAGTAGGGCCTCCATCCACCAATTTGCTTTCTGATAGACTGTGTGAAAATGAATAGGGAAGTCGTCGAATCTTGCCTCATTCTGAGCCTTCCGGATTTGCCAAAGAAAGAAGATAGGGGAGAGTCTAAAGAAGGTAGCATTGACGTTAGAAGGGATGGTTCTGTTCCACCACTGGTGGAGCCGGAGCTGGATGGATTGGTGAGCGAAAAGGGGAATTCAAAAATAGTCTGCTAGATGCTTCCAAATCCTACCCGCCAGGATGTCGTCCATAAACAAGTGAGACAAAGATTCTAGGGACGGGTTTTGCATCGAAAATAGCCTGCAACACATACATTGGGACGCTAAACTGACACCCTTAGCTTGAATGTTCTCATCAACAGGAATCGCTCCCAGCAAAAGTCTCCACATAAATGTGGACAACTTTGGCAGAACCTTAGGGTGTCACACCCATCTTGACCAGGGCTTCTTTAGGCCAACCTCCCTAGACACGCCCTAGGTGGACTTCACAGAAAAAGATCTAGAAGGATCAAAAGGCCAAATACGACGATCATCACCCGCAGAGCAGTAGAAACCTCCTTGAAGAATATGGGCCTTAATCCAATCAGGAAGCTCAAATGGGGGTTCCGACTTCAGTCCGCAATCATCCAGAAAATCTGCTACTTTGAGACTCCTACAATTGTTAGGGATAACAAGCGAGGGGATATCAATCAGCCGCCCAAGACCCAGCTAGTTAAGGTCCCACATGTTGCACTCCCCCTGATGAATGTCAACACGGACCTTACTATCCAGCACATTAAATAGGCCCACCAATCTCTTCCATAAGGGAGGAGAAGACGCAGCATACGAAGGAGGACTGGCGTTTGGAGGAGATTGCTGGTATTTGGACCTAATGAAATGAGCCCAAAGGCTCCTTTTGGTCTCATACCTAATATTCCAGGCCATCTTCAAATGGTGAGCCCTCATAACCTCTTTCAATTTTTGAATTCCCAAACTGCCCTCATCCTTTGGCATGGAGACCAAGTTCCACGAGATCCAATGCAGCTTTCTTTTATCTTCTGTCTAGCCTCAGAAGAAGTTGGAGAACGATCTCTCCATCAGCCCAATCACTTTCGCAGGGAGAACAGAAAACGCCAAAGAGTGGATCGGGATGCTGCTCAAGACATGAGAGATGAGCGTGAGCCGACCAGCCTGGGACAACAGCCTCGCATTCCAGCCCTGCACTCTAGCTGAATTTCTGACTAACAACGGTTTAAAAACGCTGCTTAACATTCTACCTTCTACTATTGGAACTCCCAAATAGGAGAAAACCCCAACGGCTTTACAAAAGCCAATCGATCTCTCAAATACTCTCACCCTGCCAGGCAGAACCTTAGACGAGACAAAGAACAAACTTTTCCTTAGATTAACTTTCTGCCCTGAAGCCTCCTGGTATTTATTGATAAACTGACGCACTTTGGAGAGTGAGGAGGCTGCTTCATTAAGAAACAGGACGGTGTCATCTGCATAAAGAAGATGAGAAACCTAGATGCATCCTCGTTTGAGCTTGAACGGAGTGACACTCCCCATTGGCACCAACTTGGAAATTTCACGACTAAAAACTTTAGGTAGACTCAATCCATTCTAAATCTGCGCATGTTGTGGTCCACATGTTATGCATTTAGATGAAATCAGATCCTCCCATACAATTATAGCCTATTTAACCTTGCAATATGTGATCCTTTTAGCGTGATATTCATAAAAAGATTATATACCTTAGACAACTGCATAAGAAACTTATTGGAACATTTTCTTTTGACAAGTACTGGAATTTTATTAGAAAAATACCACACACAGATAGAGGTGTGCAACATGGACCCAATCTAGCAGATCCGACTCGATTCTACCCGATCTGCCCCGATTCGAACAGAACCGATGGCCTGGATTGGTTAGGATCGGGTAGGAGGGAGCAGATCTGAACGGTATTGGGATCGGATTCGGGTAAGTAGTAAATTCGACCGAATCGAACCAAAATCCGATTCATTTGGATCCGATCCAATCCGGTCTGGACCGAACCGGGTGTAGTAACTATATATATAAGTTTTCCCTATTTTTTTAACCCTACCTACCCGCCCCTCTCTGCTCGCACCCGAACCCTCATCAGAAAACTCATCTACTGCATCTTTTACTATTTGGGTCTCAGCGAATTCATCGAATTGGACATTACATGATCCACCAATCCCACCCATCAGCATCGACACCGTTCATTTTCAGCGATGTTGATACGAGAGATCTTGCCTGTTGTTTTATACGAAGATCTACACGGTGATTCCATGTCAGACAGCTGTGCAGTCTGTCTTTATGAGTTCGAGGGCCGAGAAGAGATCCGACGGTTGACGAACTACCGTCACGTATTCCATCGGACCTGTTTGGACCGTTGGATGGGCCTTGATTAGAAGACATGCCCATTGGTGTCAGACTTCTTTTGTGCCGAAAGAGATGCAGGAGGCCTTTGATGAGCGGGTTTGGGTGGCGAATATACACAGGGAGTATCCGTATTCGTCTATGCTAGAATCGGATTCTTTAGCTTTGTACTAGAAAGCTCAAGTGTATATACAGATTTGAGAGTGTGTGTTAATGAGTTCTAACTTCTAAAGATTTGTATTTTGGTTTTGGGTGCGTTTAGATGTGCCTTAAAGTGTGATATTTTACTAACGGAAGCTAAATAACTTGTGTTTTGGAAAGGAGAAAGGGAAAATGGTACTGATGTAATTGGGTATTTTGATTTTGGGTGATTATAAATTCAGACTAATTAGATTGAGTAAGGTTGATTATAAATTCAGACTAATTAGTCGCAGAGCGGCCATTGGCCTAAAGCTCAAATACCACTCTTCTATTTCGAATGCAGCTGAAGGTGGTAAAATATGGTTATTCTTTAGAGATTATCTCAACCTTTCTGTCATCGAGTCCTCTAACCAGATGATCTCGATGGAGCTGACTTCTTTTAACCAAGTTCTCTCTCCCAGAATTTCCTTTGTCTATGCTAAGTGCTCCTCTCTCGCTTAGCGTTCCCTGTGGGAGTGTATTTCGCTGATTGCTGCATCCTCTACTGCCCCGTGGGCAGTCGGTGGAGATTTCAATTTTGTTCTCGATTCATCCGAAAGAATCGGGTATCAGGGTAACGACTCCGTCAGCATGCGTGAATTTTGGAAAGCGGTAGATAATGCTGGCCTTATTGATGATGGTTTCGTCGGAAACAACTTAGAGCAATAATCGATTTGGGCCCCAACGAGCATGGGCGCGCCTAGATCGTCTTCTTTGCAACAGCCCCTGGATCCAATCCTTTCTCAGATTCTCAGTTAACCATCTGCCTAGGGTAAATTTGGATCATGCCCCAATACTAGTTTCCTTCTCAGATGCAACCTCGCCAACCCACAAACTGTTTCGTTTCCAATGGATGTGGCTCCTTCATGACTCATTTCAGCAAGTGGTTGTTGATTCCTGGACTAATTATCTCTCTTCTCAACCCCTTATTAATCTGATGCTGAAGAAGGTTAAGCAACGGCTAAGAGTTTGGAACCGTGAAGTTTTCGAGGATGTTTCCCAGAATGTTCATCTAGTTGAGCAGGAGCTTGCGCAAATTGAAGCGTGTGCTCAATCCGATCCTCAAATCTTAACCGCAGCTATTGTAGAAGCTAAACTCAAGCTTTCTAAGATGGAGCTGGCGGAAGAGGTGTTTTGGAAGCAGAAATCTCATATCTCCTGGCTGCAAGAAGGAGACAAAAATACGAGGTTTTGTCATCTTCCAGGTACAGAAAAGGTTCGCCGCCTGGGTATTCTGCACATAAGTCTTGATGATGGTCGAAGCATCACTGACCAACAATCCATTCAGGAAGAAGCGGCCGCCAATCTCTGCTTCCAATGATCTGTTGGACTTGATCCCTTCTCTTCTCTTGGCAGATGATAACACCGCTTTGCTTTCTACCCCCTCTCTCGGCGAAGTTCAAGCTGCTGTCTCAAAAATGCCGAAGGACGGCGTGCGTGGCCCAGATGGTTTCTCAGCCATGTTTTTCTCAGGCTGTTGGTCTATTATTGGAAAAGATGTCCATGCAGCGATTGTGGATTTCTTTTCCTGCGCGGTGCTGCTGAGAGCCTTCTCTGCTAATCTCATCTGTCTGATCCCGAAAAAATCTGGGGCTGTTTCTTTCGTTGATTACAGGCCTATCAGTATATGTAATGTAGTGTATAAAATTTTCTCTAATGTTCTTGCTAACTGCTTGAATGTTCTTCTCCCCAAGCTAATTTCTCAGGAACAAGGGGCTTTTGCTAAAGGTCGTTACATTGCTGAGAACATCACGCTTGCCCTGGAAATCTTTAGAGATATTGATAAAAAGGTCCGTGGGGAAACATTGTGTTGAAGTTGGATAATGAAAAGGCTTACAATAGGGTGAACTGGACTTTTCTAAAGCTTGTGTTACAGCATTTCGGCTTCTACTCGAGATGGATTCAACTCCTGGAAGTCTACTAAAATGATAACTGGTTCTCTGTCTTGGTTAATGGTTCCACCTACGGGTTCTTTCCTTCGTCGCGAGGCCTTCGACAAGGGGATCCTTTATCCCCGTCCTTGTTTATTCTCGCTTCGAAGGTGCTTAGCAGGGGGCTTGCCAATCTCGTTTCTAGTGGTCATTGTGCCCCGTATAAGCTGAAACAAGGGTGTTTACAGGTTTTTCATTTGTTGTACGCCGACGATACGGTTCTGTTTATCAACGGCTCCAATAGATCGATTCAATCGGTTACCTCTTTTCTATCTCGGTTTCAGGACATTTCTGGTTAGCGAATCAATCCTCGAAAGAGTGCGTTCTTCTGCTCTCCTAAGCTTTATCTTCCTAGGTCCCGCAGGATTGAAAACATCCTGGGCATTGGCGAAGCCGTTGGTAACCTATCCTACCTGGGAGTCCCCATCATAAAAGGTAAGTCGAGATGCTCCTCTTTTGCGCCACTTCTGGACAAGTTTGCGGGCAAGGTCAGCGGTTGGCGGGCAAGAATTCTTTCCCAGGTGGGTCGGCTAACTCTTATCAAGCACGTTCTTAGCGGCATTATAATTCATACCCTTGCAGTCACTATGGTTCCAAAATAGATCCTAAAGTCGATCGACAGATTGTTCTCAAACTTTTTCTGGGGCTACTCCAATGGAAAGCCGAAATGCCATTGGCGTAAATGGAGCGTCATCTCCACCCCATTTTTTGAAGGTGGCCTTGGTGTAAGAAGCACCAAAGAGGTTATGAGCTCCCTTCATTTGAAGCTGGCGTGGGCTGTTATGCATGGCAGAAATAACAGTTTGTGGAGTAGATTTATGCACTCTAAGTATCAGTAAGACATGTTTATCTTGCACTTAACTGCCCCTCATTTTGCCTCCCCTATCTGCAAATCGATTTTTCAGCTTTTCCCCCTCCTGGCTCGGCACACGCAAATCAAAATTGGTCGGGGTAATTGCAGTATGTGGCAGAGTAATTGGACTGGCCTTGGCCCGTTATAAGAACATTCTTCCATCAGCATTCCCGCTTGCTTTCGTGACGCTCGGATTAGGGACTTTAATGATCATAACGACCTCAAGCAGAGTTTGCTCGTGCCTATCCCGGATTGGCTCTGTCAATTCATCTCACACGAAGGTTATTGCACCTCGGATCATGAAGACATGACTCTGTGGCCCTTCGAACCTTCGGGCAGATTCTCAGTTTAGTCTGCCTGGAATCTTCTTCATCAGGTGGAGTCTCCTGTCTCCTGGTTTAAAGTTGTGTGACATCCCTCATTCCCTTCCCCCCCCCCAAAAAAATAAAATAAAATAAAATAAAATAAATAAAAAATAAATAAATGTCCTTATTCATTTGGAGATTGTTACATGATGCCCTTCCTACCGACTCCCTCATTCAGTGCAAGGGAATCACTCTGGTTTCCAAATGTGTTTGTTGCTCGATCGCTCATCCCCTTGGCCCTCAGGTTGATACCCCCTCCCACCTTTTCCTCCTTGGTGAGGTGGCTACCCAAGTGTGGAAAGGAGTAGCAAACACATTCAAAATTCACCTTTTTCACTACCTTTCCATCCATCAATGTCTGCTTTGGTGGTGGACCCGGCCCCTGCCCCGTAAAGCCTCCTCGTTTCTTATTTGCTCTGCCCTTGTTTTTGCTGTTTGGGAGATTTGGAAAGCAAGGAATGGCTCTAGGTTTGATGGCAGAGCGCCCTCCCCTATGGTTATTGTCTTGAAAATGAAAGGGTGGCTGTCTGCTATCCTTCCCCCGCTTCAGGGCAGCCACGCTGATTTTAGAGCTCGCCAATCTCCACCCCCCCCCCCCCCCCCCCCCCCCCGCACAAAGTCATGATTGTGAAATGGCTGAGACCGTGCGTGGGTTTCGCTAAATTAATGTTGATGGCTCCTCCCTCTCTAATCCTGGCCAGGCTGGTGGTGGCGGAATCTGTCGGGATCATTTTGGGCATATGCTGTTCGCTTTCTCTCATGGTTATGGGGTAGCCTCCAATAACATTGCTGAACTTCGGGCTATCTACGACGGCATCAAACGCTGCCATGATTTTGGTCTTCAAACTGCCATTGTTGAGTCAAATTCCATCTGGGCTGTTCATAGTCTGCAAAATCGGTCGTCCCCCTCCTAGAAATGGAGTTACTGGTTGAACAGAATCGGAGCTTTATTGGATCAAGGATCCTTTTCATTGAATCACATTCTTTGTGAAGCCAACGGCCCAGCCGACAGTCTGGCAAAGATTGGCAGCAAACATCAATCAGACATACTCTTCCCTGATTTCTCCACTTTGCCCCGTCTCATCAGAGGTCAAGTTACTCTGGATAGAATGGGTCTGGGAGCCTTGCGCTCGTGTGGGTAATGTTTGGGTGTCTTCCTCTAGCACGGCTTGATGCCCGGGCGTTCGATTTTCTGCTCTCTACGGAGCAGTGACTTCTTAGTTTTGCCGGTTTTGTGTTTGCTCTTTGCCATCTCCGTCTCTTTACTTTGCTCTTTTGTCCTTTTTTCTCTTCCTTGTTGTTGGTTGTTAGATATGATAGGTGCCGCCCAAGTATTTTTGTTACACCCACCCGAATGCCTCTTGTATATCCTCCGTTTCTTTTAATGATATTGGGGTGTTCCCACTTCTTTTTTTTAAAAAAGGGTTTGGATCTTCTTTCGTTGTGTGTCAGTGGTGTTTGGATAATGGACCGTTGTGATTGAAGGTAGGATGGGCGGCTTTAAGCAGATCCAAGAGAAGACAAGATAGTTGATGTCATGCGTGTAGACATGGTGGGATCCGAACCGGGCCAAATCTGATCCGACTCGATTTTCCTGACCGAGTCAGACTCAGATCGGACCATACAATGTAAAGTTCGGATCGGTCCGGGTCAGGTGACTCGGACTTGGTCCCGGATCAGATCGAATTCGGGTCAGGGTACTCAAATTTCAAATCTGATCGGGTTGGTCCCAATCCGATCCGACTCGGACCGATGCCCAGCTCTACACACAGACACACACACATATATATGAGCAATAATGTCAGCCCAAATCAAGAAAGAAAGATACACTTGTCAAGAGCTTCTAAACTAGAAGCCCATCCCAAAATACATCACTTGGCACTAGAACATAATACAGAGACCACTCTACTTTTATTCTAAAAACACTGGCTAACAAAGCCAACCATCAAAACACCCTACCTTCTTCTTCTTCCTTTTCTTCTTCTTCTTCCTTTTCCAATCTCACGGTCCTGCCATTCTAGGAACAAGCCATCAGTCTTTGAGCACCTATTCCTACTCCTTTGCCAAGTGAAAGCCAATACCTTATAAGCAGCAGCATAATGTCACATGAAAGCGGTGTGAGGCAAGCTCTCTGTGATGATAACTGAAATAGCCGGCAACCCATAAAAAGATCGGACAGAAAATTGACTGGACTTTTCCTTCCTCCACGCCATTGCATCCTTCTAACCTTGCGAACGGTGGTAGCCATGAAGCCGCTCCAAGAGTACAATGAAATCAACCACCTTCTTATCCATTGAACATAAAACCATATACGACTCGATCAGCTGGGGCAAAAAGAACTTTATTATGTAAAAAGAAATTTTAAAAAATAAAATAAAATGGAAAACGTCTTTTAGTCCATGGAAGTTGGGTCCATTGCTCAACAGGCTAGACCATTAATCTAATGCACTAGATCATGAATGGTCCCCACTGTCTCTTAGATTAAATAATCTGAATCCTCTGATCTGCCTGGTAGAACTTGGCAATCAAGAAGGAAATAGAGTCCACATTCAACTGAACAAAAAACCAAATGTCAGAGCCATGTGATCTTTGTGAATTGGGGGTGACCCCAAACTGCTTGGGCGCTGTGTGGCCCACCGTAATGTATATGTTTTATATCCACGCTGTTCATCCATTTTGTCAACTCAATTTTTTAGCATAAGCCGTTCATCCACATTCAACTTAACAAAAAACCAAATGGCAGAAATGAAGAAGTCAAAAGCTAAAGTGAAACATACACACAAAACAGTGCTGATTGAATGCCCACCATTAAAAAGTACTTAGGGCCTGTTTGGGCGGTGGGATTAGAAGGGATTAGGTGGGAAGGGATTCAAAAAACATAATTATTACCCATGGCAGGGATTGTTCCCAGTTGCCATGGGATAAGATTAATGTCATGCTTTGTTGATAATACACTGGTACATTGAATGGATATAACCACCATCATTTGAAATTACCGAAAATAACACACACTGTTATATCTAAACCGTTCATTTGTTTTGTAACCTCATTTTATGGCATGGATCTAAAAATGAGGTAGATCTAAAACTTATGTGGCCCCAAAGAAGTTTTCAACGGTGAGCATTCAATCTCCATTGCTTTCTATGGTCGCGTCCCCTTAAGCTTTAGATTTACCTAATTTTTTGGCCCATGCTCTAAAATAATCTCGATAAATGGGTGGACGGTGTGGATATAGCCCACACATCATGGTGAGACCTACACAACTTGCTAACATTGAGTGAAATTGGCATGAGACCAATGCAATTCCATTTAATATAATTCCAAGCTTTTCCATTCTTCCCAAACATGGAGCAGAATTGGCACAGGACAGATGAATCCCATCCCAACTAATCCCTTCTAATCCCACCGCCCAAACAGGCTGGATTAGGTGGGATGGGATTCATCAATTTCACTCCATGTTTGAGAAAATTGAAATAGCTTGGAATTACATTAAGGGCCTGTTTGATTTTTATCATTTCGGCAAATGCCTTGGAAATGGCTTATTATTACCATTTCACTTGTTTGGATATTCATGGGAATTTCCTTCTTGGAAACTGGTTCAAAAGTAGTAGCGGCCATTTTAGGACCCCATCTTGATGTATATGACATATTTGTTCCGTCCATCCATTTTATCATAACATTTTGAGATATAAGAAGAAAAATGAGGTTGATCCAACACTCAACTGGACTATACCAAAAGAAACAATGGCCTTAGGAAGTTTTTAACGGTAAGTATTTGATTCCCATTTTTCTATGGCGTGGTCCACTTAACTTTTGGATATGCCTCATTTTTTGGCTTATATTATAAATTCATCTGACATAATGGATGAATGGTGTAGATATATGATATGCATCATAGTGGGACCCACAAATATTTCACAATATTTGTCGTTTTTACACCAAAAAAGTAAGTCGTCAAATCAATTATGGGGAAGAGTGCGGCAACTAAGGAGGGAAATATTTATTACCATACACGAGGCATTTCCCTGGGAATTGGAAAATCAAACATGCCCTAAATGGAATTGCATTGGGTCCCGTGCCAATTTCACTCAATGTTAGCAAGTTGTGTAGGTCCCACCATGATGTGTGGGCTATATCCACACCATCCACCCATTTATTGAGATTATTTTAGAGCATGGGCCAAAAAATCAGGTAAATCTAAAGCTCAAGTGGACCCCACAATAGAAAGAAATAGGGATTGAATACTTACGTTGAAAACTTCTTTGGGACCACATAAGTTTTGGATCTACTTCATTTTTAGGCCTATGCCATAAAATGAGGTCACAAAACAAATGAACAATTTAGATATAACACGTGTTATTCTCAGTAATTTCAAATGATGGTGGGTATATCCATTCAATGTACCACCGTATTATCAACAAATCATGGCATTTATCTTACCTAATGCCAATAGGGACAATACCTTCCATGGTTAATAATTATGTTTTTTTAATCCCATCCCACCTACTTCCTTCTAATCCCATCGTCCCAACAGAGCCTTAGTCACAATATTTTTGGATTAAGCTAATATTTGTGTTTTCCTCTTCATCTGAATTGTCTTGTCCATAGGTTGGATGACAAATAAACATCTGACGATAGGCCTTGGAAAGGTTTCAAGGGTAAGTGTCATTATCTGTACTGTATCTTTTGGTCTGGTCCACTTGAGCTTTGGATCTGTTTCATTTTGTTAGGGGCCTTGCACAAAACCTTAGGATCTAGCCTCTCGAACAAACTAGAATTATGGGATAATAATAGCAATGAAATAAATCAAAGCAACAATCACATACCACACAAGAGATTTTTACATGGAAAACCCTCAAAGAGGTAAAATACACGGGACCTCGTCCAGATCAACAATCCACTATGAAGTAGAACGTTACAACCTTCTTCACTCTAGCAGGAGCGAATAAACAATAAGAGAATAAAAAGAAAACTGAGAGATCTCACCGATCACGAGGACGTAGAAGTGCTGAGACGATGGCTCCCTTCCACAAGCTTCCTCTCTTTCTCTCACACCCTAAACCCTTTTAGAAAACTCTCTTGTGATTTTTCTGTGTATGAAAAACCCTAGAAAACTCCAATTTATAGTTTTTGGAAACTCCCTTCCGCATCCCGGTTGCGAAAGGACTTGTGACACGAAATCCGCGTAAAATCGCGGAACGAACCGGTCGAGCACCCCCTCGAAAAATAGTCCGCACTCGCTGGACTTTGAGTCGTGCAACCTACGACTGGTCGAGCAACGAACCATGACCGGTCAAGCAGGGGTCTCGACCGGTCGAAGACGGGTCAAAAAACCCATCAAATCTCCCCCTTTTGACCTAGGAGGGATTCACCTTCTTCAAGCCAGCCGGGTTTCTACAAACCTCAAATTTGCCCTTGAGCAAAGCCTTGGTCATCATGTCTGACCTATTATCGTCCGTGTGGACCTTCTCAAGCTGTAACACCTTCTGTTCCAAAGTATCCCTGATCCAGTGATACCAAATCTCTATGTGCTTCGACTTGGAATGCTGACTTGGATTCTTGCTCAAGTGTATAGCACTCTGACTATCGCAATAGATCACGTGCTGCTCCTGCTTCAGGTTAAGTTCCTGTAGGAACCTCTTCATCCAAAGCATCTCTTTACATGCCTCTGTGACTGCAATGTACTCGGCCTCTGTCGTCGACAATGCTACGACCCTCTGTAGCTTACTCTGCCAAGAAACCGCTCCCCCTGCAAACGTGAACATGAACCCCGATGTAGACTTCCTGGAGTCTATGTCGCCTGCCATATCTACATCTGTGTAGCCCTCTAACACAGGTTTACCGTCACCATAGCATAGGCTCAACCTAGATGAGCCTCTTAGATACCGCGGTATCCACTTTACCGCTGCCCATTGCTCTTTGCCAGGATTGACAGGATACCGGCTGATAACACTAACCGCATATGCTATGTCTGGGCGTGTACACACCATATCATACATCAAACTTCCTACAACAGATGCGTAGGGTATCTTCTGCATCTCTTCTACCTCTGCCTTCGTCTTGGGACACTGCCTGTCGCTCAATCTGAAGTGATCATCTAATGGAGTACTGACTGGCTTCGTTGCATTCATATTAAACCGCTATAGGACTTTCTTAATATACTGCTCTTGTGATAGCCAAAGCTTTCTGCTGCTTCTGTCACGGGTTATCTCCATTCATAGGATCTGTTTAGCCAGGCCTAAGTCTTTCATCACAAACGACTTGCCCAACTCCTGTTTCAGCCTGTCGATCTTCTTGATGTCCTTTCCCATGATGAGCATGTCATCAACGTATAAGAGCAGAACTATGAAATCACCATATGAGAATTTGCACGTGAACACACAGTGGTCCGACTCCATTCTGTCATACCCATGCTGTAACATGAACGAATCGAACTTCTTGTACCATTGCCGTGGAGCTTGTTTCAGCCCATACAAGCTCTTTCTCAGCCTACACACCATATGCTCCTTGCCCTTGACTTCAAACCCCTCTGGTTGGTGCATGTAGATCTCTTCTTCCAGGTCACTGTGGAGAAAAGCAGTTTTAACGTCCAACTGCTCTATCTCTAGATCCATGCTAACCGCCAACCCAAGCAACACCCGTATGGATGTCATCTTCACCACTGGTGAGAATATCTCTTCGAAGTCTATGCCTTTTCTCTGACCGAACCTTTTTATCACAAGTCTAGCCTTGAACCTCGTCTGTGAATTCTTCTGTTCAACCTTCTTTCTGAACACCCACTTGTTGCTCAGAGCTTTTTTGCCCTTAGGCAGTTTCACCATGTCATAGGTGTGGTTCTTATGCAAGGATTCCATCTCCTCTTGCACAGCTTTCAACCACTCCTCTTTATGCTTATCGGCTAGGGCCTCAGAATAATCTTCTGGTTCTCCCCCATCAGTCAGCATAATGTACTCATGCGACAAGTATCTCTTGGACGATTATCTGTCCCTAGATGACCTCCTCACCTATGGCTCAACAGGTGGATCAAGTGGGGGCTGCTCTCCCGGTCCATCTTCTGTAGGAACTCTCTCGTCCTCTGTACGTTGTTGTACTACCCCGTTATCAGGCACCACGGGAGGAATAACTGCATCCATGTCCTCTGGCTCACCTGAACTAGGCTGGTTCTTCTCTGGCTCACCAATGTCTTCTATACACTGATCTTCAAAGAAAACCACATCTCTGCTCCTGACGAGCTTCTTCTCGGTCGGATCCCACAATCTGTAACCGAACTTTTCATCACCGTACCCTAAGAACACACACTGCCTGATCTTCATATCGAGCTTGGACCTCTCGTCATTCGGTAAGTGAACGGATGCCCTGCATCCAAACACCCTGAGATGACTATACGATGGATCCTGTCCAGTCCATATCTTCTCGGGTACTTCTCCATTCAATGAGACTGATGGAGATCTGTTTATCAAATACACCGCCGTGTGCATTACTTCTCCCCAAAATGTCTTGAGCAATCTAGCATGGGATAACATGCATCTGATTCTCTCAACAATGGTGCGATTCATTCGCTCAGCTACACCATTATGCTGGGGGGTCTTGGGAACCGTTTGTTCATGCCGTATACCTAGGGACTTCCAATACTCATGAAAGTCGCCAATGTATTCACCACCATTGTCAGTGCAGATGCACTTCAATGATCTACTTGTCTCTCTCTCGACCATAGCATGAAACAATTTAAACACACCAAAGACCTCATCCTTGGATTTCAAAGCATAAACCCAAACCCTCCTAGATGCATCATCTATAAAAGTAATAAAGTACAATGCCCCACCCAAGATTTTTGTCCTCATAGGACCACAAACATCAGAATAAACCAAATCTAATGCATGTACTTTATTAACATGAGAAACGGTTTTAACAAATGAAACTCTATGCTATTTCCCTGATAAACAATCAAGACAGATTTTGAGAGGTGTACCTGTCACTTCTGGAAGGAGCCTCTTCCTCGCTAGTAGCTGAAGCCCTTTTTCACTCATGTGGCCTAGACGCTTGTGCCACATGTCTATAGCTGAATCTTCCGCTGCGTTCAACTCACCCTTGCATACACTGACACTTGCCTTGTACAAGGTGCAACACTTCTTTCCTCTGGCTACGATCAACGAACCCTTGATGAGCTTCCAGCGCCCACCGACAAACTGACTTTCATAGCCATCATCATCCAACCTTCCCGTCGACATCAAGTTGAAGCGAAGGTTTGGGATATGCCTCACATCCCTGAGAACTAATGTGCAGCCCACATCGATCTTCACACAAATATCACCAACCCCTACGATCTTCGATATGCCAGAATTTCCCATCTTCACGGTCCCATAGTCACCTGACTTGTAACTTGTGAAGAAATCCCTGCGTGGAGTCGCATGAAAAGAAGCTCCTGAGTCAATCACCCAGTCGGTGTCCTGACCCGTAGCCGTGAGACATACCTCGTGATCCGTGGAAAGAATAATAACAATGTCGCCATCTGAAGCGACCGCAGTGGAATCTGATCCATCATCCTTCTCATTTCCTTTTCCTTTCTTGTCGTTCTTAGCCTTACGACATTCATGCTTATAGTGGCCCTTCTTGCCACAATTTCAGCACTCAACGTCTTTCCTATTACTCGACTTGCTTCTTGATTTATCTCGGGCCTTCCCGCCCTTCCTGTTCTTTTCTCTTCCTCGTTCCTGTGTCACAAGGGCCTCTTGCTGAGTAGACCCATGAAACTTCCTCCTTGTCTCTTCATTGAAGAGACAGCTAGTAACATGTTTCATGAATATATTTCCGTCTGGCGTGGAGTTACTTAGAGACACCACCAATGTCTCCCAACTGTCAGGCAACGAACTAAGCAATAGTAAAGCCTGCAATTCATCATCCAGGACCATCTTCATAGAGGAGAGTTGGTTCACTATATTGCTAACCTCATTCATGTGCTCGGCCACAGAACCACCATCCTTGAACTTGAGATTCATAAGTCGCCTTATCAGAAAAATCTTATTACTGGCTGTCTTCTTCTCATACAACCCTTGTAGTTTCAGCCATAGGCTAGCGGCTGTGGTTTCCATAGACACATGGTGAAATACAGAATCATCCAGCCATTGTCAAATAAACCCCACCGCTTTTCGGTCCAACTTCTTCCAATATTCATCAGTCATATCCTTGGATTTTGCTAATATGCCTAAAATTGGAGAGTATAGGTCCTTGCAATAAAGAAAGTCCTCCATCTTAGCCTTCCATATGGTTCAGTTAGAACCATTGAGGCTGATCATCCTTGATGAGCCACCTTCCATAATTCCAAACCGATCCTACCCGTTCAATGAACTTAAGCTCTGATACCACTTTGTTGGGGGCCTTGCACAAAACCTTAGGATCTAACCTCCCGAACAAACCAGAATTATGGGATAATAATAGCAATGAAATAAATCAAAGCAACAATCACACACCACACAAGAGATTTTTATGTGGAAAACCCTCAAAGAGGTAAAAACCACGGGACCTCATCCAGATCAACAATCCACTATGAAGTAGAACGTTACAACCTTCTTCACTCTCGCAGGAGCAATTAAACAATAAGAGAATAAAAAGAAAACTGAGAGATCTCACCGATCACGAGGACGTAGAAGTGCTTAGACGATGGCTCCCTTCTACAAGCTTCCTCTCTTTCTCTCACACCCTAAACCCTTTTAGGAAACTCTCTTGTGATTTTTCTGTATATGAAAAACCCTAAAAAACTCCAATTTATAATTTTTGGAAACTCCCTTCCGCATCCCGGTTGCGAAAGGACTTGCACGACTGGTCGAGCAAGGGTAAAAAAACCCATAACATTTTTGGGCTCATGTACTAAAACGAGCTGACACAGTGTATGAATGGCATGGATATAAAACATATAAATCATGGTAGGATCTGGACCAGGTGGTGCTGTGGTAGTCAACCAATTCGCTTCCATTAGACGGACTCGTCCCGGGTAGGAATCCCTCCCGTACGAGCTCCAGTGCTGAAAATACTTTGTGGGCCCCACCATGATGTATTTATCTTATCTACACCGTCGATCTATTTTTCCACTTCATTTTAGGGCAAGAGCCCAAAAATGAGTTATATCAAAATCTCGGTTGTACCACACCACAAAAAATAGGGGTAAGTGGATGCTTGCCATTAAAAACTTCTTAAGGCCCACTATAATGTTTATTTTCCATCCAACCTGTTGATCAGGTCACCCAGTATCAGCTATACGAAACAGTAGTGATTGACTATTAAAAACTTCTCTTGAGTCACAAAAGGTTTGAATGAGTTGATATTTTTGTGCTACATTTATCTAGATCTTTGTGACCTTATCAATAATAAGCTGGATAGTAAATAAACATTCTGGTGCCACAAGAAGCATGTAATGCTGGGAATTCAATCAACAATGTTTCTTGTGGTTTGGTCTACTTGAGATTTGGATCTGCTTCATTTTTTGTAACATGCATTAAAAGGATCTGAAAAATGGATGGACGGTGGGGATTTAAGGATAATACATTACCGTGGGCACCACAGTAAGGGGATCCACCCACCTCGGAGAGAGAGAGAGAGAGAGAGAGAGAGAGAGAGAGAGAGAGAGAGAGACGTACAGCTGTTGATTGTTGTACCTCCTTGCGAAGACAGCACAACCCGCATAGATGACGCTATTAGATATTTTCTCCATCCGAGAGTGTTTCAAGCATGGGTTTCCCGTCAACAACTTCGCCGAATTTAAGAATACGGGGGATGTAACGCACTTTGAGATAGTCATCTCCGCCACTCCTTACCCTCTTCATGAATTCTTCTGACATGCCTTCTAAAATTAGTTGTTGGATAGCAGCGAGGTGCTGAAAGCCATCTGGGAGCATCTTTAGCTTTGGACAACTGTGAATAAAGAGAAACTGTAGAGATTTCATTGTACCCTCCTCTATTCTACTCCACTCTTCCAATTCTTTCATACCTGCGATTCCCATGGTTTTGAGCTTCGGAAATCCTCCAGACGTGCAACAAATCTGCTTCCCCACGTAAGCATTATTGAGACCCAAGCACACCAGATTGGGTAACTGTCCAAGGGTAATGAGTGGATCTTTCTCAAATTGGCTATTCATCAGTAGTATCTGCCGGAGACAGTTGTGTGAACCAATCCATTGGGGAAACTCTTTCATCACACATACCAAATAAAGTTTCTCAAGGTACTGGGGAGGCTGTGACAATTCATGTAAATTGAGTTCTTCTTCTTCGCCCAGGCCCACTATTTTGAGAGATTGCAACCATTTCAACTGACTAATGGAATCACATAGTTGTCTACAATCTTCCTCTTTCACTTCTCCAATTGTTAATCTCTTAAGTTGGGTTAAGTAACCCAACTCTCTTGAAAAGCCACTGTCGACTGATGCACCTGATAGTGTTTGGAGGTTGCTTAAACTGGCTGTTTGCTTAGGCATCTTATAGAATACCCACGTGTCTCTAAATTTCTTCAAATTAAGATTCTCCAATTTCTTCAAATTAAGATGCCTCAATTTCGTAAGCATCTCTATTCCAGTGGGTAAACCTTTCAATTGGGAATCTCTAGCATCCAGCGTCTGTAGGTTGTGCAGTCTTTGCAATGAAACAGGGAGTTCCTCAATCTGTGTCCTCCTCAAGCTCAAATACCGCAAGTGAATCAAGCCTCCAACTTCATTCGGCAAAATCTTTATTTTAGTGCCTTCTAGATCTAATACCCTCAATAATTTGAATTTTGAAAACATTCTACAGAAAGAGGAAGAGGGAAATTCCTGGTCGTTAAATAGAAGAATTGACCGAGGATTCAATTCATGCATGCTTCCTGGAATATCAATTGCAGTGTTTTGGATGGCCAACCGACGCTGTGCTTCTTCGAAATTATTTCTTCGGTTTGTTAGGATTGCTGCGAATTCTTCCTTCTTAAGCATGTGAATAGCAATGTCACGCATGAGGTCATGCACTTGACACGCTATCAATTCCCCCGTGTACTCATTAATGACAGGTTGGAGTAGGTTCCTATCAATAAGCTGAGCAAAGTAATTACTTGAAACTTCTTCAGGTGTCTTCTGTTGATGTTCCTTAATGAAGCCCTCGGCCACCCACATGCAAATCAGCTTCTTTCTCTTAATCACATAATCCTCGGGAAATAGACCACAATACAAGAAACAAGATTTAAGGTGATAAGGTAAATAGTTGTAACTCGTTAGCAGGGCTCGATTTAATCTTGCAAGATCTTCATTATCGTTCAGTTCCCAACAAAGATTTTCAAGTACGTCGTTCCATTCAGCTAGATTTGTGCTCTTCTTTGACATGAGGCCACCAATTGTCACAATAGCAAGTGGTAACTCTCTGCATCTTTTGACCATGGCATTTCCCACTTCGACTAAGTGGGGCGGGCAAGTTCCTTGAGTGTCTTGGTACATAAATGCCTTTTTTTCGAAGAGTTCCCAAGCCAATTTATGAGATAATGGCTTCATTTTGTGTGTATGGCATTTCTCAAGGACAGGACGGACTTTATTTTCACTGCGAGTCGTGAAGATGATCTTGCTTCCACCCTCATGAGGCAAAGCATGTTTCACATCTTCCCAAACACTAGTATCCCATATATCATCAAGGAACATGGCGTACCTTTTTCCTTGCAAGTAGTCGTTGATCATCTCTGCTATATTTGTCTCATCCATTGTCTCCCCATGATTTGGAGCCACCTCCTTCCTACTCTTATATAATCCTTCAAGCATGCGCTTCAAGATATCCTTCTTTTGGAATGATTGAGACACATAAATCCATGCATGGCAATCAAAACTTGTCTTTGCAGTTTTGTAGATTTTCTTTGCAAGAGTCGTCTTTCCCGAACCGCCCATCCCCACAATCGAGATGACAGTACGCTGTTGTGTCTCCTCTTTTTCCAGCAACAGTTTCTCGAGTTTCATGGTGTCATTCTCGAGCCCCACGATGTCTGCTTCTTCGACCCAAGAAGCAGCAACTCCAGGATCTCGATGTCCGTCATCTGTAGCAATCGAACTTCCCCCTTCCTGAAACCTGAAATCTTTACTTCTTTCTTGTATCGCCTTCACCTCGTTTCTAATCTTTTGAATTTGAGTACTGAATCGGTGTCGAAATATCAACTGCTTGCCGAAGCAAGCATGAAAGACAAAGCAGCCCATGTGTCCATTCCGAAGATGGCGTTGCGACTCCATTCGGATCATGAACTCATCCACTGCATCTTCGGCATTGTAGACTGAGTACCTTACTTGGGTAATCCATGCCTCCACAAGTTGCTCCCTCTCCTTTCTTCGATCTGCGTCCTCTAAGAAAGCTTTCATGGTTTGGAGCTCATTCCTGATCCACACAACATCATCATGAACTCCAGAGAGGAGCTCCACTTCATGGACGAGTTGCTCACCCAATTTTTGAATGAAAAATGAAAGAACGGCCTCAGCCATTGCTATGCTGTCGTTTCACTTCTCAATGAATCAACGAAAACTTCTCCTGCTTTTGAATTTTGGATGGAGAGAACTCCAATTCCTCCACCTCTTACTTTAATCTCTTCTTGCTTTCTTTCTTTCTTCACTCCTTCCTTTCTTCTTAGGATTACTGTAAAGACGAAGAAAAAAAAAACCATTTAGGATCTTTTTGGCATTTCTTGGGTTGTTTCCCGAGTCCTTTGTGGGGAGCCAAAGGAAACAAAGATGCAGCTCGTGAGCTTAAGCTAATCTGGGCTTCTTCTTTTTTTTCATTCAAAAGGTATAGACTATCCAACAATCTGCACAAAACTAAACAGGCCCCTCGCAACAAAATAGACGGAAGGGCCAAATGAAACGGGACACAGGTGACCACCTATCTACAAGAAGCACCGAGAAGAAAAACCAACAAAATGACCGAGTTAGTCAGTCGATCTGAGGACACCTAGTCCGACCCTATCCAAAAAGATCATACCATGGATGACAAGAGGAAGGGAACTGGTATGAAGATGGATCGTAGACTTTTGAAGGAGACTCCCCTCCCGAGCCAGACCATCCGCCGGACCGTTACCTTCTCTGAGAATGTGAGCGAAAGAAAAATTTATCAGCTGGCATAAGCGGTTGATTCTAGACAGCCAAGGTTTTCACTTCCAAGAGGTCTTGGCATGATTAGATAGGCTATGAATCACCAATTTAGAATCAAACTCAACAATAACCATGTCCAAGCCTTTGCCTAAGTAGAGCATCATCCCATTGTGAATAGCGCGGAGTTCCGCCATATTGTTAGAACCAACCCCGTAGCCCACAGTGAAACCAAAAAGAAACGTACCATTTTCATTCCTGCAAATGCCACCCCCACCTGAAGGACCAGGATTACCCATTGCCAACCCATCCACATTTAATTTGACTCATCCTTGGGTTGGCTATCTCCATTTCACCAGGATAGAGGCATTACGATTTTGAATAGCAACTGATTTCATGGGTATGCACCCGCGATTCCAGCCAACAGAGTCCATTAAATTTGGGCTTTATAACAAATAAAATATTAATGTGTACTTCATATGACTTAATTGGATGATGATAAGAAGATATCTTCAAAGGATTTCTTTGGAATTGAATGGTAGTTTTCTTGGCCTTCATTACAAGTTTCTTGTGAAGATAATGGAATTTCTTAGTGATATAGTAATATTTCTTGGCCTTCATTAACGTTTTATGGTCTCAGTGTTTGAATGGTATGCCCAGAATAGGACGATCCTGATTGAAACTGGTTTGGGGTTGGTCATATATCTTGACCCTTGGCCTGGACTTAGAGATGCTTCAGCCTGGTTCACTTGCCACATATTTAAAGGGAAATGGAGAAGTTATTTGATACATGGGTAGAGTGTGAAGCTCTATATGCATATTGAAATCGGACACTGGCATCCATATGCCTCAAATTAATCAGCCCAAATTGTGGGATCCACTGTAGATGGGGATATCCCCAGACTCATATCAATAGAGATTTGTTTGTTCAACATAGAATATTGACTATTTGAGTTCTAACCATCCATTGCATGTCGTCAAAATTAGTCAACTAGGATGGTAAGTTCGGGGCTTTTGGCATCTCTACTAATGATAGCTTATTACCTTATTTCTTATTTCTTATTTCTTTTTAAAGGACAAAAAGTCTTTAAAAAAAAAAAAAAAAAAACAAGGTTTGTTAAGTAATTGTTTAATTTTACACCTACAAAATTTAGAAATAAGAGATTTATTTCCTAATTATTTAGTTAAGAGAACTTTAATTGTTATTTTAAGATTTATTTTGCCCATGAATAGACATTTTTAAATTAATTTTAGAACAAGTTTGGTCACGAACTTCTTAAATAATTTCCATATATCCTTCTTCTCCTCTCTACGACCTCTCTCTCTCAAGTGTGCATACATGGAGAGCCACAATATTGAAGGTGGGGCCCCACATGATGAATATCCCACAATAAGGAGGGCCCACATTATGCATGGTTTACAACAAAAGTGGGCCCCTCATGATGGATTTCTATTAGGATCGATGATTCACATCAAGTGGACCCCACCTAATAGAAATCTACATCGAAGGTGTGACCCACATGATGGATGGTGGATGTTGATGCAAAAATTCAGACGTCCTCCTTTGACCACTTGATGCCTATAAGAGAAGACAAAGATGGAGACCTTGGCTGAAGCAGAGGACTCTGTGATGCAAAGTCAGAAAGGAAAAACTAGGTCTAGTAGAACATAAGGTTTTGGGGAATATTTTCTGCTTGAGATTGTGTATACCTTCCACCATTAGATATGCTCATATTTATAGCTAAAAAGGAGGTAGTTGCAAAGATGGTGATTTTTATATTTAGTAGGTGGGTATTGTAGAGGGAATCGAATCCTGAACATGTCGAGGTGATCCTCTGATATCTTCGGTTGAGATCTTGGGCTCAGCCGAGATCTTGAGTAGACCCGTGTTGAGGTTATCTTCAGAGATGATCTTGTAGAGGGAGTTGGATCTTGAACATGTCGAGGTGATCCTCTGATATCTTCGGTTGAGATCTTGGGCTCAGCCGAGATCTTGAGCAGACCCGTGTTGAGGTTATCTTCAGAGATCTTTGGCTAAGATCTCAAACAGATCATTTTGGTAAGATCAGAGAAAACACGTAGTAGGAGGCCGAGTTGGAGAGTCTGAGATGACTTATACGGCCGTCCCAAAGGGTAGTTTGCCGACTTGAATTTTCCAGTGTGTCATGGCTGAGTTTTCCATTGGTATTAAGTAGAATGCTGACCTGCCGACTTGCCCTTGAGAGTTGTGTTCGAGCTCCTTTTTCTTGGTAGAATACGGGATGATCATCCTCTTCACCTTACTGTATTGGGCAAGGTTTTCATGAGTGTAGTAGCTCAAACTCTTACCTCGTGTATGGTCTGTTCACAACCCTAAGTGTAGGGTCGCGATATAGTAATAATATCGATGAGACTGAGGTCGAATCCATAGGGACAAATCTCATGTGTATTCTAAAAGTAACTAGAACTAGAATTAGAAGAAGATGTGAATCTAAATCTAAATGAATTGAGAAAGTAATTGTGATTAATGTGATTAAAACTAACAAATTCAAAAGTGGGAAACTAAGGTTTTCAAGGATCCACTTGTAGAGATCAGGGAGAGTTGACGTGAAGAAGCCGATCCCTCTTAATGTTCTAAGCAGAGTTTACTGGATTCAAGCTGAATTGGAAAGGCCTTGCTTACCTGCCCATCCCCGGGAGATCATTCCGCACCCTCCACCTAACAAAAAGAGCACCCAGCCTACTGGCACCAGAGCATGGGCGGTGGAAACTTTCCACAAGCCTCCTGGCAACGCCCCATTCCGCACACGGATTGCATCCTACCACCGCTAGTCTCCAGCTAGGAACGGGCAGGAGCTTTGAGTGGTAGTCGTTTGATGTATGGGTTTTATCCACACCGTCCATCCATATTTCCTGATGTAGAACGTGTCACAGATACATTTCCAGCATGGTTGAGCCACAAGAAGATTGACCGTGAATTGACCATAACTTTTGATCCGGGTATCGATATGGGGCGCACAACCTATCAATCTTTACTGAAACGGGCCATCCGAGGTGAACCGACCCACAATATGGGTCGCATCTGTCCGTTTCGTCAGAAAACGCGCGTTTTTAGCTTAAAAACGATTTTTTAGGAAAATTTTACTATTTTTAATAATTCCGATTTTTTAAAAATATTTTTATAGTTTTAGATTTTCTTTTCTTTTAAAAATAACTTTTAGTTATACTAGGACTCTTATAGAGAAAGTTTATTTGTAATTTTTATTTTTAGAAATTAGGCCTTAGAAGAGTTTTATTAGAATTAGGATTTTTGTTAGAGTAAGAATTGTGTTATTTTTGGTAATTATGAATTTTTGTTTATTTTTTCTATATTAATGGTGTAAGGAGACACATGAGAGAATTATCAATTATTCATTAATCAATTTTGAATTTTATTAGAATTTATTTCTATTCTCTTACTTTCTTTCCTCGTGGATTCGAGAAGTCTCTGTGAGGAGTCCAGAGAAGCTCCGTGGATTCGGAGTAGTTATCCTTGAGGAAGACGGTGATCGACCTCATCACGTTCATCCCTGCGTCATTTCCTTATCATTTTAGGGCATTATCCCAAATCTCAAGCAGACCACACCACATGAAGCAATGGCGATAATGATTCTCATAGTTAAATATTTTTTAGGGCCCACCGTGATGTTTATTTAACATCCAACTAGTAGATTAGGTCATACAGACTTAGATGATAACAAACAACAAATATCAGTTTAATCCAATAAATTGATAGCCCCAGGAATTTTTTAATGGTGAGAGTTCAATCAACAGTGTGGCCCACTTGAGATTTTGATCTACCTCAGTTTTGAGTTCATATCATAAAATTATTGCGTGAATATATCACTAACATCTTGGTGGGACCCACCTAGCATTTCAGCGAAAGAACGTGAAAGGCTCCCATCACATCGCTCAGAGAATAGGGTGAAGATGGTGGTAGACTCTCAAGAGTTTTAACACCCGGTCAAGGGTAGGAGCATCCATAGGTGATGAAATCCCACTACAAAAAAAGGGTGAAGATGGCTGCGAGAGAAAGGAGCACCGATCATCCTTTCGAACTCGCGCATAAGAGTACTTTCATGTGCTTTCAACGAGACCGCCTGCCTTATCCCTTATGGCACGTTTGACCAATAGTGGTTGATTGAATGCTTGATCTACTTCTTGCATAAAGTAAACTACTGTGGAAGTGCATATTGTTTAAGTATGCATAGCAGGAAGGGTGCATAATTAAAATGCATATGCCGACGAGAGAGGTAGCTGTTTTAATTTATGAACCTTCAGATCTGTAGTAGTCAAAATCATTCAAGCATATATATTGCAGCAGGAATAGATCATTGATTGATCAGAAGGATCCCACCTAATGGTTGTGTATACAATAAACACTTGAATATTAAGATGTATAAATTGAATCACATGTATTGCTAGGCCAATTACCTGTATATGACAGATCGATTTCAAGAAGAACTTCACATCATCGACAAGCTGCTTGCTCATTTTTTGAACGAGAAATTAGGAAAGATTAGCATCAGCCATTGCTATACTCCGGTCTCACTTCCCATCTCTCCTAATAAATACAAATAATTAATGAAACAACATGGTCAGCGTCTCTCGAAGATTTGCTTCTTCCTTCTTCTTCTTCTTTTTATTTTTTTATTTCTTTTTATTTTTTTTGAGGACGATTGGAATTTGGAAGACTAGTAACAGAGCAGTTGGAGAATGTGGAGAGGAAAGGAAACGGAGTCATTTTCTATGCACTCCTTCGCACACGAGTAGTATGATTGCCTGCTGCCCCTGCGTGCCAAAGCTGTGGGCCCACTGTGATGTAATGTTTTATCCGCTCCTTCCATCCATTTTTATAGCTCATTTTAGGGTATGAACCAAAAAAAAAGAGAGGCAGATCCAAATTTAAAGTAAGCCACACAGTGGGGATTGAATTTCCATCATCCAAAACTTCTTGAGGGCCGTAGAAGTTTTGGATCAATCTCATATTTGTTTTTTCCAATTATCTGAGCCCATCTGACCTTATGAACAGGTTAGATGGTAAATAAACATCACGGTGACCCCTAGGAACGAATCAACAGTAGGTGTTTATCTTCACTGCTTCATATGGTCTGTTGCGCTTGAGCTTTGGACCTACCTCATTTTTGGGCTCATTCCATAAAATAATCTCAGGAAACGAATGGACGGTGTTGATATAACTCATACATCATGGTGGGACCATAGAACTTTGCATCAACACACCACGGACACTGCCGATCCGAGTCCTTTTTCTTGGATCACATATTCTTCGATAACGCGCTTTGGTGGACCCATATCCTTTTCTTTTTTCTTTGGTGGATCTTTCCATAATTGCACTAATGCAGATTCTGCAGATGGAAGTGAATTGCATCCTGGCACGCTTTGGACGCTTTAAGTGGACCGCACCATGGAAGCAGAAAGAGAGAGTGAAACTCACCGTTCAAGTTTCCTTAAAGGGCCACTTTAATATTTGTTTGTCATCCAACCTATTTGTAATGTTATATAGACACGGATGAATACAAAACATAAATATCAGATTGATCTAAAACTTTGGCCGCTCACATAAAGTTTTTAACGGTGGGGAGTTCAATCTCCACTGTGTGATCCACTTAGAGCTTTGAATCCATCTATATTTGGGTTCCTATCTGAAAATGATCTGAAAAAATAGATGGACGGTGTAGATAAAACCCATACATCACGGTGGGACTCATAGGTGACTAATCAAATGTTAATTTATGATGTTTTGGCTGTGGGAGTGGATTAGGTGTTACCCTAATGTAGGGCGCAACTTGATGAGTTTTTTGGTACATCTATGTCGTCCATCTGTTTTCCCATGTCATTCCAGGGTGTGATGCCAAAAATAATGAAAATCCAAATTTCAGTTGGAGCATACAACCGGAAACAGTGGTGAATGGCCATTAAAAGATTTTCATGGCCACAAACGTTCTGTATCAAGATGATATTTATATTTTCCTTTCATCCAGATTTGGTTGACATTATCAACGGATTAGATGGAAAATAAATATTACGGTGGGCATTATTATAGACCGTAGGAAGTTTTTGTTTTTTTGGTGCAAGTTCAATCACCACTGTTTCCTATGATTTGGACCAGCCGGGATTTGGAAATGCTTAATTTTTGACAAAACGTCCTAATCTGGCTGGAGAAACGGACAGACAGCATTAAGGTGTGCCCTAGGGTAAAGGTAACACCACTAATCTATTATCCCGATGGTTTGGCTGCTGACCACTGCATATAGCTGGGCATCGAGTCGAGTGGGACAAGTTAGGGCTGACCCGACTGGACCCTATTTTGAAATAGTCCTGACTCGAACTTGATTGACTCGGTACCGAGTTCAACATGCCTGGCCTGATCCAAGTTTTGGTCTAGCCTGGACTAACTGGAACCAAGTCTGATCCAATCACAAGTAGTTAGGCTGGTTGAGTCAACACAGAGTCGGTTCTGGTGCGGTGCGTATCTGCAAGCTGAAATCACAACTCAGAACCTAAATGCACATGCTGGAATTACAACATCTCCATCAGCTATAGGGTATCTCAAATCTGAAATGTCAAATTTGTGTTTTTTCTTTTCATACTCACGAGCTGGGTTTCAGATTGAGTCAAGTTAGTATGGAGTTGGATTTTGGGTTGAGTCAAGTTGAGTCACTGGGTGACCCGAACTTGACTCAATTTGAGTTCGGATTAGACAAAGTCTACTCAGTTTGTATCGACTCACCCTCTCTATTCGGGCCGAGTTAGGTCTGAACAAGTTGGATGAGTCAAATTTGCCAAATCCAGTAATCCAGTGCCCAACTCTAGCCCTACACCTTCCAATTAGCTGGTGTCAAAGCCTTGCTCACCCCACAATGATACATGCTCTATACCTACCGTCCATCCATTTTTTGTCATCTCATTTAATGCTATTAGCCAAAAGAAAAAAAAAAAAAATGATAATTTTAAATCTCAACCGGACCACACCATAGAACACAATAGTGATTGAAGTCCCACCATTAAAATTTTCCTAGGCCCCACTATAATGCTTATTATCCACCCAACCTGTTGATTAGGTCACATAAGCCTAGATGAAGGGAAAACACAAATATCCGCTTGATTTTAAACTTATGAGAAACCCCAATAAGTTTTCACTAGTAATCATTCAATCCCCATTGCTTCTTATGATGTGATCCACTTGAGCATTGAATATGCCATATTTTAGGCTCATGCCCTAAAATGATTTCAAAAAATGGATGGACAGGGCCTTGGAACTTTGCGTCAACACACAAACCAAGGAAGGAGATCTGTGTCCCTTTTTGTTAGATCCCATGTTCTTGACTCTTGAGACAACGCACTTCGGAGGATCTCAAGAGCACCACTTGTCTACATGCCCTGGAACTAGTGATGTGGGTGAAGTTGAAGTCATGAAATCCCTTGATATACATTAATACACCACACTCTAAAAGCTTAAGTTGTCAAAGTGTGGTGTATCAACATATATCAAGAGATTTCATGACTTCAACATCTCGAGATTCGAACATAGGACCTTCCACTTTGATACCATGTTAAATAACCATTCACTTAAAAAGCTTAAGTTGTCAAAGTGTGGTGTATCAATGTATATCAAGAGATTTCATGACTTCAATAAGTGAGACTTGACAGTTGGTCCCACTTTGAAGGATGAATTGTATATCCATACTGTTCATCTGTTTTTCCAGCTTATTTTAGACCATTTTTCTACAAATGAAGCTGATAAAAATTTCAAGTGGACCACACTATAGGAAATGGTGGTTATTGAATATTAAAAACCTTTTATGAGCCATATAAGTTTTGGATCAATTTGATATTCGTTTTTAGTTTTGTCCAAGCCCATGTTACCTTATCAACAGGCTCAATGGTCAATAAATATTACATTATACGCTAGGAAGTTTTTAACGGTGGGTGTTCAATGACCACTGTTTCCCGTGGTGTTGTAACACCCAGAATTTTTGCTATTTTGGATTGTCAAAAATCCTTAAATTATATATATATATATATGTATTATAAGTAGCCATGTCATCACTTACTGACCCTTAACGCTCGAGATGACCTTATACACGGTTGGTACCGATAAAGAACCGTACAAATAGGTTTGATCGATCGTATAAAACCAATGTATCCAACCGATCACTTAAACATCAAGTTTAGTCCCATAATTCATTCACATAGCGACCAAATCTAACCGACCTGCCACCGTCTAATAAAACAACTGTAACTAAATTAGAAATGTATCTAAACCCGAGCCAGCTATGGGTTGGACCTTAATTAATAAACCAAATCAACCCAATTATTCCTTTAGCATAAAACCGATGGTTTAGAGTAATCATCACCGAATCACCATTTTCGCTCATTTCAAATTGGCCTTACTGTGAACTTAATTAATCCATACGTCAACAACTGCGCCCAAGAAATCTCCATACCTAATTTATTCCAGAAATATCTCAATTACCCAAATAAGCTCTAGACCGCCCGTTAGTGGGCCGCTAGTTCCGAAATTATAGAGTAATGTCCATCTCATCGGGCTTGTGGTCCATTGAGGGCAATGGAATCAAATGACACCTGAAAACAGACGTTCTGCACCGTCCAGCCAACGCTTGTAAAACGTAACTCTTCAAGTAATAACATAAAATCTGAATTTTTAAAATAATTAGCCCTGCCACTTAGGACAATAAATTATGACATTTCAATTGTCAGATTTCACCCAAATTTGTACTGTAGGTTGAAGATATTTTCCTGCACTCTCGTCCGCCAAATCTGACCATTGATAAAAAAATGGTGACCGTTAATCGCAAATCGGACCCTTGCGATAAATCTTCACATCTATATGCTGTCAAACCTTGGACAGCCCTTCATCAGACCATGGGGTACCCATCCCATAATTTTGATGGTCCAAGGGGACATCAGGGTAGCCCAGAAAGCCATAGTGGGCCCCAAACGGTCACTTGAGGGAGAAATTAACACCTGGGGCCAATTGGACAAAACTCCAGGTTATAAAAACCTTTAAACCCCTCTCTCATTCAATCCCACAGAAATTTTTAGCAAGGGGTAGAGAGACAGGAGAGAGAGAGAGAGAGAGAGAGAGAGAGAGAGAGAGAGAGAGAGAGAGAGGGCTCTAAGTAGTTGGAATTTGGGGAATTTTCCTCTCCTAACACAATCCCGCGTCAAAACTTACAACTCAGTCGTCATAAAAGCGGCCCACAAACGATAGAAAAGTAACCCTCTAGCCCTCTCCAAATTTCAACATCATAGAACCTTGTGCATGTGCCCTTACAAACTAATTCTTTCGTCGCAGGGCCCCGGTACGTCAAATTTACGGACCCGACACCACTAGAGTGACTCCAAGGACCTTCAATCTACAATAGGTGTGGACCATTACCTCTAGTTGGCTTGTTATCATACCTATAGAGTGAACTTTAGTAATTTTGTGTGAAAAATTCTACTTGCATGTTGCTGTTTTAATGTAAATTGCTGATTTGGAACGCATGCTTAGGATTTCCCTAAATTGGGAAAGGAAAATTGATCCTAAGTTCCCTGATAGATGCATGATTGAATTGTCTATCAATTTATGAAATTTCTTGTGTATTGTCTCAAATTCGGCTAATTGCATAAGTCAGAACTTGTTGTATGTTACTTACATGTGTAGATTGATATATGGTTGTTTGTACTGTAGAATTGCTAAAATTGTGGAACCTATGGCTAGTAACATCCCTGAAATTATCAAATGTACACTATGGGCTAGTACACATGTCTCTCCTAGTTTGGAATAGGGAAATTTACTACTCATACCCTCACCACGGAGGACAAATCCTTCCTATAGCTAGCTACAGTGTTCATTTCCACACCGCAATCCTTTGAAACTTAGACTTGCATAAGTGTGTAACTAGGAACTCCCCAAGTTATGCTCATCGATGTCTTGTACCCTGATTTTAGATGCAAACCATAACCACACTTGCCTGATTCCCTTCACAATTACGAGTAGATTAATTTCTACTTGTTGGTATCGTATTTACATATTTCACCCTTTTCAGATCGACCAACTAACCGGAACATTCTTGGGCAAGCCTTTTGTTAGGTCAGCCCACGGGTAAGTTTGGCCCGGCTAGCCAAACTACGAGTTGTCGACTGTAGTTGGACTACACAAAACATTGCTCTCAAGTCGTACAACCCGTGGTTTGTCTTGTGGGCACAAATTGACCCATTGGTTAGCCATCCTTATACGTTAACCATGTTTGTATATGCCTGCCTGAACCTGAGGCAACCTGTATCCGTTGCTCACACTGACAACCATTAGTTGCGGTCCAGAAGACTCATGAGCCGGGGATGCTGGTATGAGATACTATGCCCAAGCTGTCGGTCTATGTTGAGGTGGCGAGCCTCCTCATAGTGATCAGTGAGCAACTAAGTCTCATGAATCGTGGATGGTGGTATGAGACACTGTGCCCGAGCTATCGGCCTACCCTGGGTAGACGAGCCACCCATAGAGACCTTGAGTAAAGACAATAATTGTCTTAACCACCTTCGTATGATTCTAGTGTTGGGAATGACGAACCCAAACAGGTCAAGGCTTGCCAGAGCCATATGGCCACGGCTGTTAGAGTCGCGTGATCGGTTTATGGCATTGATCTATCAAGATATCTCGGTTTCCTCAAACTGCTGGATGAATGAACTTAATTAATCAACTTGGCTAATATTTACATTACGTTGTATTGGTTACTTTTGGCGATTTCACAGTAGTGGTCACAATGAGAAAATGTTGGTCATTCGCGATCATTAGATGTTGTCGCTCGAGGGAGTTGTGTGAGAGTATGCATCATATCATTGAATCATGCATTTGCATTAACCAGAGTATTTAGGATTCTATGGATGTATCCCTTTCACTAAATTTTTTCCTGCGTACGATAATCTATGTAACTTACTATTAATGGTACCATTGAGTTAGTTACTCACTCCCACTCTGGAACAGTGTTTTAAAACACCAACCAGAACATGTCATAGATGCAGGGTCGACGGAGCTGGATGTGCTAGAGTATGCCGGCATGGACGATGAGGAGGAGCAAGTGTATTATCAGATCTTCGGCAACTTCTTCTAGTTTATGTTTAGACGGTCGCGAGGCATGGGTTAAGGCCCTAGTCGTTTTAGGATATTTATATGGGTGGGACTAATTTCCTGTTTTGGATTTTTTATTTTTTTTTAGCACTGTATTTCAGATTTTTACATATTTTGCAGCTCTTATTTCTACTTTATGATATTCTTATGCTTCATGGTTTGCTAAACTCCCCACTGCTTAAGTCCAAATGCATTGAAATCATAGCCTATTACAGCATATGTGGCATTCTGAAATTCGAGAGCCGAGTTCCTACTCATCCCTTGAAATTCAGTGTGTAACAAGTGTGGCCCACCTGAAATTTACATTTGCATCATTTTAAAATAATGTCCTAAAATAATCTGAAAAAATAAATGAACAACATGGATATTCAATTCATACATTGGGGTGAGCCTACCATCAGAGCCAAGCCACGGTCACCATGGTGGACCCATATCGTTTTCTTTCCTTGTAATCCATATCCTTTAATAATGTGCTATGGTGGATCCCATGTCTTTCAATAATTGCACTATGGCGTACTGCATGATGTTGAATGACCTAATGCTATATGGGCGCGGATTAAGTACTACTTCCGCCCGTGTGGAGCTCAGGACAAGCTAGACATTTAGCCCTTTAATTGGTGAGAGCGGTTACGTCAAAACGCAGGAGGACACATTAACAAATGGAGGTGTTAGCCCGCATTTCTACTCGAGTCCACAAAGAACCCTAAACGTCTCCTCTTTTTTTACACTTTCTACCTATTGCCTAGGATAGATTTCATGCGAACGCCTTTCGCAAGAAGTTCGCACAAGGATGCTGGGTGGAGCCCATAGCCATTTTTTTGGAAATCTACTCTGTTCATCTATTTTGAGATCTCATTTTAGGACAAAAGACCAACAATGAGGTGGATCCAAAACTCAAGTGGGCCACACGAGAGGAAAAATTGGGGAATGACATACCTACCGTTGAAACCTTCCTGGGCTCCACCTTGATGTTTATATGCCCTAAAATGACCCACCATGATGTATGTGTTTCATCCATTTTGTTCATCCATTTTTAAAGATCATTTTAGGGCTTGATTCCAAAAATGAGAAGGAAATAAATATCAAGTGGAGCCCACCACAGGAAAACAATAGTGATTGGATATCCACCATTAAAATCCTCTTAAGGCCCACTGTACTATTTATTTGACATTCAATCTGTTGATTAGGTCATAAAGACCCAGATGAAACTAAAAACCAAGATCAATTTGATCCAAAACTTTTATGGCCTCCAAATTGTTTTTAATGGTCAACATTCATTCAACACTGTTTCCTTAAATGTGGTCCACTTGAGATTGGGATATACCTCATTTTTGGTCTCATATCATAAAATGATCTAGAAAAATATATGGACGGCATGGATGAAAGTCGACCACTAGCTATTGGTTGGTGGCAAAGTGAGTAGCTAATCCGCTTCCTCCATGAATGGGGAAAGGGGACGTGATTTCCTGCAAAAGCCATTTGCATGAAGTTTGTGTGAAAGGATGATGGGTGAGGCCCACCACCATGTTAGTAGGAATTCTACTCCTTTCATCCGTTTTGAGATCTCATTTTACAACATTATACAAAAAATGAGGTGGATTTAAAACTCAAGTGGTCCATACGAAAGAAAACAGTGGGGATTCACCGAGAACCATTGAAATATTCTTATGGCCATAAAAGATTTTTTTCAGGGTAAATTTTTTGTATTTCTATTTCATTCCCATGTTAATGACCTTATAAATGGTTTGGATGGCATATAAACATCAAGATGGAGCCCAAGAAGGTTTCAACAGTAGGTATGTCTTTCCCCAATTTTTCCTCTCATGTGGCCCATTTGAGTTTTGGATCCACCTCATTGTTGGTCTTTTGTCCTAAAATGAGATTTCAAAACAAATGAACGGAGTAGATTTTTGAAAAAAATGGTTGTTGTCCCACCCAACATCCTTGCGCTGGAACTTCCTGTGAAAGGCTTTCGCATGAAATCCGTCGTAGGGAGAATAAATAAAAAGCATAAAAAAAAGAAGAGGAGACGTTAATTTGGAGTTCTTTGTGGACCCGAGTACAAATGCGGGCTAATGTCTCTATTTGCTAATGTGTCCTTTACCGCCTGATATAACTGCTCTTCACCAATACATGGGCTACATGTGTAGCCCGTCCCAAGCTTTGCAGGGGCGGGGTTAGTACCTAATCCACGCCCGTGCTATATTTCCATATCTTGGGAAACGGATTGGCTACACCCCCTGCCACCAGCCCGGTGGGCACAGATTAGGTATTACCTTCGCCTGTTCATAGCTCGGGGATAGGCAGAGGCTTCGAGGGCCACTGATGGCCACCGTGATGTCTGAATCTTATTCACACCGTCCATACCTTTTTTCATATCATTCTAGAGTAATGGACCAAACTTAAGCCATATCCAAGGCTCAAGTGGACCACACCATGGGAAGTAGAGTGCTATGGACGCCCACCGATGAAACCTTCCAAGGGCCCATTGTGTCATTTATTTTCCATCCAACCCCTTGATATGTTCATATAGACCTAGATGAAGTGAAAAAACAAATATCATCTTGATCTAAAATGTCTGTAATGCTAAAGAAATTTTCAACGGTAAGAATTTAATCACCCTCGTGTGGCCTGTTTGAGATTTCAATCTTCTCTATTTTTAGGATTATATACTAAAATAATATGAAAAAAAATGTATGGACAGTGTGGATAAAGTTCATACGTCACAGTGGCCTCTAAGTGGCACTCGGAGCCTCCGCCAATCCCAACCTCCGAACAGGCGAGGGTAATACCTAATCCGTGCCCCAGCCCGGTGGCTGGTGGTGGTTGGTTCTCTATAAGCCCACCATGATGTATTCTGTTCATCCATTTTTACATATCATTACAGGGCATGATCCCAAAAATGAGAAGGATATAAATCTTATGTGGACCACGCCACATGAAAATAATAGTGATTGGATATCCACAATTAAAATCCTCCGAAGGCCCACTGTACTGTTTATTCGACATCCAATATGTTGATTAGGTCATAAACACCCAGATGAAGGAAAAAAACAAAGATCAGCTTGATCCAATATTTTTATGGCCCAAAAAAGTTTTTAATGGTCGATGTTCATTCAACAATGTTTCTTGTAATGTGGTCCACTTGAGATTGGAATATGCCTCATTTTTGGTCTCATACCATAAAATGATCTAGAAAAATATATGGACGGCGTGAATAAAACACATACATCATGGTGGGGCCCACAGAGCACCGACCACAGCCATTGGCTGGTGGCCGGGGGAGGTGCCAATCCGTTTCCCATGACTTGCTTGCTACGGAATGAGTTTAGCTGCTGACCCAAACACTAGCCAGTTAGCTGGTGTCCAAGCTACGATGATACATGTGTCTCCAGAAAGTTTTTAAGTTTTCAACTGTAAGCGTTTGATCCCCACTGTTTCCTTGGTGTGGACCACTGGAGCTTTGGATTTACCTCAGTTTTAGGCTTATGGCTTAAAATGAATTGAAAAAAATAATAGACAGTGTGAATAAAACACATACATCATGTTGGGGCCGATCGAGCCTTGACACGAGCTAGCTGGCCGGTACTAGGGTAACCAGCCAAACTGCGTTGGCCAGTGACTCATCTTTCTTGGGTCCCGCATCCTATAATAATTGATTGTCTTGATGCAGCTTGATTACCTGTCCGGGTGTCGAGGGTCATCCAAAGACCTGAAAGTTTCTGACATTGCATGCGGTCTTTGGCCCTGATGGATAGTTTCCACCATGATATGAGCACATCAGTCATGTAGACCACCGGAACAAAGCTGTTCAAGTGGACACACGTTCATGGATGGTATTACTGGTCAGGACACATGATCAGGTGCAACTCAAGGGCGCATACGGATCATCAGGGATCATAGTTGGACGGTGCAATTCAAGGGCGCATATGGATAGTTATGGATCGCAACAGGATGGTGCATCACTTAACCCAAGAATCTCACCCATTTGACAACTTAACCATGCAATGTGAGACTGGGTGCCATTAAATGTGGACCATTGGTTGTCATTGCCTATTTTCATTAAACAGCTAGGATCATTTGATAGGAGAGATATCAAGGTATGACCTTTCTCATGTGTGGCCACCAGATCAATGGTTTAGGTTCCTGAAATATGGGCACCACGGGTACCGTTCTTGGGCAAAAAAAAAAAGGTTCTCTCCATGTAACATCATGAGTTTTCTTGTTTGAATTGTAATCGCTGCTTTGTAGTTCTTGGCCTTTGGTGGGGTCTATTATACTCTCTTGAAGATGGTATTAAACATTAAATCAGCTAGACCAACCAACCATATGTACTGGAAGACGTGAATGCCAGCCAGGGCCACTAATTGCAGTGCTGTATAAATATTTATTTATTTATTTATTTTATAAGAGAGTCTTGCCCTTCTGTGCGAATTGCCACGGGTATATTCATATGGTGTGACGTGGCCCAAGTTTTGTGAGTCTCATGTGATGTATATAAGTTATCTATCGACGTCGGCCATCCATTTTTCTTGTTATTTGATGGCATGATCTCAAAAATATACAAATCCAAAGCTAAGTTGACCAAACAACAAAAAACAGTAGGGATTGAATTCCTACTGTTGAAAACTTCTTAGCCTAATTGTGATGTTTTATTTGTTATCCAACTTATTTATAAGATCACATACCTAGATAAAGGGAAAACACAAATATAGGCTTGATCCAAAACATCTTAGCCCTCAAAAAAGCTTTCAACGGTTGGCCACAAAGCCATGGATGAAATTTGTTTTCAATAAACTATATTTTCTTGCGAGAAAATGACCACTGTAGACAAAACCTTTTACCCAGTGGTTTTTATCGCGGAATACAAACTTAAGTTACCAACTTAGACTAGCACGTGCGGACAGCGACTTTGAGGACGAAACTACCCCTCCTTTTTTACTTTTTACTGCTGTTGCTTTTCGACTCCCTTTAACAAAAAACACATGCGCTTTTTTTCAACTAAGTTCCATTGCAACGGAAAACCGACGCACGGCCGATTTTTGGATTTACGGAGGATTTGTAGAGAGAGATTTTAGAAAATAGAAGGAAAGATGATGGGTTTGTGGATTGTGGAAGGAGAGCAAGTGTGGAATGAAATGAAACTGATGATTCGTTTTTTGGATTTGTAGAGAATGGAGTGAAAATGATGATGGGTTTAGGATTGTGGAAGAAGGGAAAGTGTTTTGTTGGAGAGAAGGTGGGCCCCAAGAAGCTTTTAATGGTGGTCTCTTAATCATGGCTGTTTTCTACGGTGTGGCCCATTTAATATTTGAATCTGCTTCAATTTGTGGCCAGGTCATAAAATGAGCTGAAAAAATGGATTGACGGCATGGATATAAAACACACACATCAAGGTGTGCCCCACAGTTACAGCCTGAGGGAACCTGGTGTTACCCTCAATTGACCGAATATGTTCCCCGGCTACAGTAGACATTATATATGAGTACAGATCCTCTGCCTCCCGGAGGCCGGAACTCCCTGCCTCGAGCGTTTTCATTGGTCGACGTCACTCTAATTTCATCAGATTTTTTAAATATATAAAAAAAAATACATTTAATAATAAGTATAACGGGGGACGTTAAACGGAAGCGGTTTATGTCCTGAGTAAATTAGTATGGTAAGCGTAATGAGTAAAGTCCGTGGAGCCCACTGTTTCATAAGTTGTATCAACTCTATCCATCTCTTTTATCATCTAATTCTAAGGTTTTACAACAAAAATTAATCATATCCAAAGATCAAGTGGACCACACCACCTGAAACAGTGTGAATTGAATTCTACCATTGAAAAGTTGCTAGGGGCCTACAGAAGTTTTATATCAAGATGATATTCGTTTTTTCTATTCATCTATGCCTTTGTGATCTTATGAACAGTTTGGATGAAAAATAAACATCATTAGGAACTTAGAAACATTTCAATGGTGAAAATCAATACTTCCACTATTTCCTTTGGTATGGTCTAATTGGGCTTTTGATATACTTCAGTTTTGGGCTCAACCTGAAAAAATGGATGGACGGAGTGGATAAACCACATGAATTCACAAAGGGCCTAGCAAAGTTTACTCAGTACGATAAGACTCGGTAGGTAATTTGATTTCACATGTCTAACGGGGACGCGGATTTCCTGCTAAAGCCTTTTGCAGTAAGATCCTGCACAAGGATTCTGGATGGGCCTGCTGCGACATTTGTGATAAATCCAACCTGTTCATCCATTTTTAAATATCATTTTAAGACATAATACCAAAACTAAGGTGTATACAAAACTCAAATGGGCCACATGAGAGGAAACAGTGGGGATTTAGTGTCCACCGTTGAAATATTTATATGGCCACAAAAGTTTTGCATCGGTCTAATATTTTGGTGTTTTCACTTTATCCTAGTAAAAATGACCTTATAAATAGTTTGGATAACATATAAACATCAAGACGCCTAGGAAGGTTTGAACTGTAGGAATTTCTTTCTCCACTGTTTCATCTTGTATGGCCCAGTTGAGTTTTTGATCATTCTAATTTTTGGTTACATGTCTTAAAATGAGCTCTAAAAATGGATGATAGATTGAAATTCTTATAAATATCATGGTGGACCCCACCATACATCCCAGCACTGGAACTTCATACAAAAGGTTTTCCTCGGTGAATCCGCGTCCACGGTTTCCATTGGAAACGGATTGGCTACTCCCTTGCCACTCGGTGCTATGTGGGCCTACCATGATGTATGTGTTTCATCCATGCTGTCCATTTATTTTTGTAGAGCATTTTATAGTCTGAGACGAAAAATGAGGTATAGCCCAATCTCAAGTGGACCACATTACATGAAATAGTGTTGAATGAACGTTGACAATTAAAAACTTTTTGGGGGCCATAAAAGTTTTGGATCAAGCTAATCTTTGTTTTTTTCCCTTATCTGGGTTTTTATGACCAAACTAACAGATTGGATGTCAAATAAATAGTATGGTGGGCCTCAGGAGGACTTTAATGATGAATATCCAATCACCATTGGTTTCCTATGGTGTGGTCCATATGAGATTTATATCCCTCTCATTTTTGGGATCAACCCCTAAAATTATATGTAAAAATAGATTAACGAAATGGATGAAACACATACATCATGGTGGGGCCCATAGAGTACCAACCACCACCACCACCGGGTTGGTGGTGGGGGGAGTAGCCAATCCGCTTTCATTTCCATTTGAGATTCAATGCCACATTGAGCAGTATGACTCGCTACTGAAGTGATGTCATCTATTTATATGGGTCCCACTATGATGTATGTTTTATATCCACACCGTCCATCCATTTGTAGAGATCGTTTTAGGGCATGAGCTAAAGAATAAATTAGATCCAAAACTTAAGTGGACCCCACCACAGAAAATAGTGGAGAGAGTCACGCCCACCATTTATTATGACTGAATCTAATCCAAACCTTGTCACTTTGTCTACTGAACCCATCACTTTGTACTGCAATCCCGTCATTTTATCTACTAAACCCTGTCACTTTGTGTTGCAACCTCGTCACTTTGTCTAGTGAACCTCATCACTTTGTACTGCAACCTCATCACTTTGTCTATTGAAACCTGTCACTTTGTACTACAACCCCATTACTTTATCTACTGAACTCCGTCACTTTATACTGCAACATCGTCACATTGTCTATTGTACCCCGTCACTTTGTGCTACAACCTCGTCATTTTGTATACTGTACCCCGTCATTTTATGCTACAACCTCATTACTTTGTCTAGTGAACCCCGTCACTTTGTACTGCAACCTCGTCACTTTGTATTGCAACCCTATCACTTTGTCTACTAAATCCCATCACTTTGTACTGCAATCCCGTCACTTAGTCTATTGAACCTCATCACTTTATACTGCAACATCATCATTTTGTTTACTAAAATTATATGTAAAAATAATTTAACGGAATGGATGAAACATATACATCATGGTGGGGCCCACAGAGTACCGACCACCACCACCCCGCTGGCGGTAAGGGGAGTAGCCAATCCGTTTTCATTTCCATTTGGAATTCAGTGCCACATTGATCAGTGAGACTCGCTACTGAAGTGATGTCACCTATTTATATGGGTCCCACTATGATGTATGTTTTGTATCCACACCGTCCATCCATTTGGAGAGATTATTTTAGGACATGAGCTAAAGAATGAATCAGATCCAAAACTCGAGTGGACCCCACCACAGAAAATAGTGGAGAGAGTCACGACCACCATTTATTACGACTGAATCCAATCCAAACCTCATCACTTTGTCTGCTGAACCCATCACTTTATAATGAAATCCCGTCACTTTATCTACTGAACCCTGTCACTTTGTACTGCAACCTCGTCACTTTGTCTAGTGAACCCTGTCACTTTGTACTACAACCTCGTCACTTTGTCTAATGAACCCCGTCACTTTGTACTGCAACCTCGTCACTTTGTCTACTGAACCCCGTCACTTTGTACTGTAACATCATCACTTTGTCTACTGTACCTCGTCACTTTATGCTGCAACCCCGTCACTTTGTTTACTATACCCTATCACTTTGTGCTGCAACATCGTCACTTTGTCTACTATACCCTGTCACTTTGTACTGCAATCTCGTCACTTTGTCTATTGAACCCCGTCACTTTGTACTGCAACCTTTTTTTTTGTCAAAGTGACGAGGTTGCAGTACAAAGTGACAGGGTTCAGTAGATAAAGTGATGGGGTTGCAGTACAAAGTGATGGGGTGCAGTAAACAAAGTGACGAAGTTTGGATTGGAATCAGTCATAATAAATAGTGGGCGTGACGCTCTCCACTATTTTCTGTGGTGGGCTCCACTCGAGTTTTGGGATCTGATTCATTCTTTGGCTCATGCCCTAAAATAATCTCTCTAAATGGATGGACGGTGTGGATACAAAACATACATCATAGTGGGACCCATATAAATAGGTGACATCACTTCAGTAGCGAGTCTCACTGATCAATGTAGCACTGAATTCCAAATGAAAATGAAAATGGATTGACTACTCCCCTTACCACTAGCCCGGTGGTGGTGGTGGTCGGTACTCTGTGGGCCCCACCATAATGTATATGTTTTATCAATTCCATTAATCTATTTTTACATATAATTTTAGTAGACAAAGTGATGATGTTACAGTACAAAATGACGGGATTCAGTAGACAAAGTGACGGGGTTACAGTATAAAGTGACGGAGTTCAGTAGACAAAGTGACAGAGTTGCAGTACAAAGTGACGGGGTACAGTAGACAAAGTGACGGAGTTGCAGTACAAAGTGACGAGGTTCAATAGACAAAGTGACGAGGTTGCAGTACAAAGTGATGGGGTTCACTAGACAAAGTGACGAGGTTGGAGCACAAAGTAACGGGGTACAATAGACAAAGTGATGAGGTTGTAGCACAAAGTGACGAGGTACAGTAGACAAAATGATGACGTTACAGTACAAAGTGATGAAGTTCAGTAGACAAAGTAATGGGGTTGCAGTACAAAGTGACGAGGTTCAGTATACAAAGTGACGGGGTTACAATACAAAGTGACGAGATTCACTAGACAAAGTGACGAGGTTGCAATACGAAATGACGCGATTCAGTAGACAAAGTGACGGGGTTGCAATACAAAGTGACGAGGTTCACTAGACAAAGTGACGAGGTTGTAATACAAAGTGACAGGGTTCAGTAGATAAAGTGATGGGGTTGATGGGGTTCAGTAGACAAAGTGACGAGATTTGGATTGGATTCAGTCGTAATAAATGGTGGGCGTAACTCTCCACTATTTTCTGTGGTAGGGTCCAGTCGAGTTTTGGATTTGATTCATTCTTCAGCTCATGCCTTAAAATGATTTCTCCAAATAGATGGACGATGTGGATACAAAACATACATCATAGTCGGACCTATATAAATAGGTGACATAACTTTAGTAGCGAGTCACACAGCTCAATGTGTCACTGAATTCCAAATGGAAATGAAAGTGGATTGGCTACTCCCCCCACTACTAGCCCGGTAGTGGTGGTGGTCGGTACTCTGAGGGCCCCACCGTGTTGTATGTGTTTCATCCATTTCGTTAATCTATTTTTACATATAATTTTAGGGGTTGATCCCAACAATGAGAGGGATATAAATCTCATATGGACCACACCATAGGAAAACAATCGTGATTGAATATCCATCATTAAAGTCCGCCTAAGGTCCACAGTACTGTTTATATGACATCCAATCTATTGGTTTGGTCATAGAGACCCAGATGAAGGGAAAAAACAAAGATTAGCTTGATCCAAAACTTTTATGGCCCCTAAAAAGTTTTTAATGGTCAACTTTCATTCAACATTGTTTCATATAATGTGGTCCACTTGAGATTGGGTTATAGCTCATTTTCCTTATCAGACCATAAAATGATGTAGAAAAATAAATGGATGGCATAGATGAAACACATACATCATGGTGGGCTCACATAACACTGAGTGGCAGGGGAGTAGCCAGTCCGTTTCCAATGAAAACCATGGACGCGGATTTACCGGGGAAAGCGTTTTGCATGAAGTTCCAACGCTGGGATGTATGGTGGGGTGCACCATGATGTTTATAAGAATTCCAATCCATTCATCCATTTTTAGAGCTCATTTTAAGACATGTAACCAAAAATTAGGATGATCAAAAACTCAACTAGGCCATACAAGATGAAACAGTGGAGAAAGAAATTCGTACAGTTGAAACCTTCCTACTTGTCTTGATGTTTATATGTCATCCAAACTATTTATAAGGTCATTTTTACTATGATGAAGTGAAAACACCAAAATATAAGACCGAAGCAAAACTTTTGTGGCCATATAAATATTTCAACGGTGGACACTAAATCCCCACTATTTCCTCTCATGTAGCACATTTGAGTTTTGTATACACCTTAGTTTTGATATTATGTCCTAAAATTATATCTAAAAATGGATGAACGGGTGAATTTATCACAAACGTGGCATTGGGCCCATTCAGAATCCTTGCGCAAGATCTTACTGCAAAAGACTTTGCAGGTCAATCCGTATCCTCTTTAGACATGTGAAATCAGATTGTGTACCGAGTCTTATCGTACTAAGTAAACTCTGTTGGGTCCACTGTGAATTCATATGGTTTATCCACGCCGTCCATCCATTTTTTTCAGATCATTTTAGGGTTTAAGCCCAAAACTGAAGTATATCAAAAGCTCACGTAAACCATACCAAAGGAAACAATAGAAGTATTGATTTTCATCATTGAAATATTTCTAAGCCCCTAGTGATGTTTATTTTTCATCCAAACTGTTTATAAGATCACAGAGACATAAATGAATGGAAAAAATAAATATCATCTTGTTATAAAACTTCTGTGGGTCCCTAACAACTTTTCAACAGGAGAATTCAATTCACACTGTTTCAGGTGGTGTGGTCCACTTGATCTTTGTATATGATTAATTTTTATTGTAAAACCCTAGAATTAGATGATAAAAGAGATGGTTGGAGTTGATATAGTGCATGAATGACGGTGGCTCCACAGACTTTACTCAGTGCGCTTACCATACTAACTCAACACGCAAACTGCTTCCGTTTCACGTCTCCGTTATACTTCTTATTAAATTAAATGTATTCTTTAATATATTTAAAATTTTTGATGACGTGGCACTTATAGTGACTTTGACCGATGAAAACGCTGGAGGTAGGGAGTTCTTGCCTCCGGGAGGCAGAGGATCCGCACTCCATTATATATACCTAAAATCTCAACCACCCAGAGAGCAGGACTCACGGTAGACCAGTCATCTCCAAGAAGATAAGATTGATAGACAATGGATTCGGACCATTCATTGCTTATCCAAAACCTAGTGTCCACTCACGTGTCGAGTATCACAAGCAACCTTGTTTTATCGTACTGAGTAAATTCAGTTGGGCCCACCTTGAACGTATGTGGTCGATGTACGCCGTTCATCCATTTTTCCATCTAATTTAAGAGGTTGAGCCCAAAATCGAAGCATATCCAAGGGTAGATCATACCACACAGGAAACAGTGGGGATAGTGAATTTGACCATCGAAGCCTTTCTAGGCCCCACGGTGATGTTTATTGATCATCCAACCTGTTCGTAAGATCATAAAGACATGGATGAAGGGAAAGCACAAATATAAGCTTGACCCAAAACTTCTATGGCCCCCAAGAGTTTTTCAACAGTAGACATTAAATTCAACTGTTTCCTGTGGTGTGGTCCACTTGAACATTATATATACTTCATTTTTGGGATGAGAAACTAAAATTATCTGGTAAAATGGATTAACGGATGGATCAGATACATAAATCATGGTGGACCTCACAGAGTTTACTAAGTACGCTTAGCGCTTAACTTACTACGTAATCCGCTTCCGTCGAGGGCCACAAGCAACCTCGTTTCATGCCTTACCTGTCGGTTGTGAACGAAACAAAACCCTCGTTATCTCTTTCATGTTATGCCACCGACTGATCTTTTACCTGGTCCCATATGCTTCAATAATTGCATTATTGCATCCGTAGGATCTTGTCTTTACGTTCATGCAGTTTGCAGCTACATTAAATTCCCACCGCTATAGGTTTTTAACCAGTACGACTGTACAAGTGATGAGGCGACCTAAAGGCTCAGATTTTTCAGTTATTATATGTGGATCAGCGTCCTTAACCTTGGGAGGACAGTTTCAACTTCAAATATGGGCACATGAGCCCTGCGGACCACCATCACAAAGCTATCTAAGTGTGGGCATACCTTCTGTAATGGTACTTTAGATGCCATCCTAGGACATCTGCATGCATGTTAGGAGCAAGTAAAGGGCAAAGAGGGATGAAGATCACAGTACATGGTGCATCAGTAGTCAAGACACCATGATCGTAGGGTTGTCAGTTGGCTTGCTCATCAGGCTTTTGGGTCTAGCTCTCTACAGGTTGGGCTTAGGTTAATGCTATCCACATTTCAAGTTTAGATCCGGTCCTATAGTACTCATACTCAGGATAACCGGGTTATGGTCTAATTGAGTCCACATCCCTTTCGGTCCATATCTAGTTCTTGACTAACCAGACTCAGGTCGGTCAGGTTTGGGTGTCTATCAGGTATTTGGATCTAACTTTTGACGCAGGGATGAACTTTATGAGGTCAATCACCGTCTTCCTCAATGATAACTACTCCGAATCTACAGAGCTTCTCTGGACTCATCACATGGACTTTTAGTGGATGGATTATAAATTCTACTCTGAATCCACAAACTTCTCCGAACTCCTCACTAATACTTCTCGAATCCACAAGGAAAAAGCAATGAAAATAGAAAATAAAATCTATAAAATTAGTCATTTGGTTGATGAATGAAATAAATGAGTTCATGTCCCTTTAAATAGGGATATACTAAGCTATGAGAGAAGTTTCGAAATCAAACTACAACTAAAACTGATAGGAATCACATACTATAAATAGTAAACTTACTATTTATAGACGATTGTGATGTCTACTGGTGCACATGGTTTTCGGCCAATCCTATTTGGCCGAACCATGATGTTCTCCTAATTATTCTAAGCACTTTTCATGCACATGGTTATCAACTCCTAAAGCCCAATAGATGAAGATTTATACTCAAATTAAAACTAACTATAAATAGTAAAAATGAAAATAAAATAGGAATTTGATTGTCAATCTGATGGTATTTCGGAAATTCGGGGTAGGCAACCCGACATAGCCAGGTTGAGTGTCTACAGTAGCTCGTCCTACCCAAAATCATATGTGATATATCAAATAACTCATTCTAGATTGCAAGATACGCCTGAATTAAGGCTTGACAGTCCAGATCACTTTTGTCGTCGACAGGGCCTTTTCTGATCCATCTTGGTCATGAAACTGTTTGCGACCCGCTCTACATCAGCGTTTGAAAACTAAGAGCATTTACCTAATTGGGTGTGGTTGATGGGTGGATTATTAGATTATGCACACTTGTGTTTTGATAGATCTGTTGTGCATAAGTGTCGTACTGAGGATGTAGCTTATAAAACCTCACTTAGATCTATTGTGTATAAGTGAGCTCTGGTACGAGAATGTAGCTTAAAAAACCTCACTTTGTTGCTAAATCACCCGTATATATTACACATGAGCATTTCTAAGATCCCCACAATATTTTCAAAGGTAGTAGTAGTCATGGCGTTACGTATCATTAACATAAACCATTCACTGAATTACAACAACTAGGGGCAACATATGTGATGTAGAGCGGGTTGTGGACAGTTTCACAGCCAAGATGGATCAAAAAAGGCCAAGTCAACGACAAAAGTCATCAAGACCGTCAGAACCTTAAAACGGGCATATCTCGCAAACCGGAATGAATTACTTGACGTACCATATATGATTTTGGGGTGGGATGAGCTACTTTAGCCAACCAACCCGGCTGCCGGGTTGCCCATACCAAATTTGTGAGATTCCATCAGAACAACGGTCAAATTCTATGTTTCTTTCCATTTTTACTATTTTTAGTAAGTTTTAGTTTGATTATAACTCTTCATCCGTTGGGCTTTAGGAGTTGTGTACAACATAAAAAGTGTTTAGAAAAATTAAGAGAATAACGTGGGCAAATTTACTATTTATAGTAAGTTGCGAATTTTAGAGAGTTTTAGTTATAGTTTAATTCTTAAACTTATTCTAAGTCTTGGTATCCCTAATTAAAGAATTGTAGGCACATTTATTTTAGTCATCAATCATTCCAAAAGTTTATTTCATGTCTTAAAATTATTTCTATTTCTTTTTCTCGTGTATTTGAGAAGTCCATTTATCCCTGCCATTGTGTCCAAGAGTCACACTGATAGGATGATCCAAACCCTTTAAATGAGACTAATTTGCTAGCACCGTCCATTATTTATGAGCATAGCCATCATATCATGGTGTTACCTTACAATCATAATAAATACAAAGTGAGATTAATCTAGTATATGTTTCAAGATAATAATTGGACCTATTTTGTTTGTCTAAGTAATCATGACTATCCATTTTCATGCTATTAATTGAAAGCTTAGGTTTCCCAATGGGTATGATTTTTTTTGCACCATGGCTTGCTTATAGTTGTATGAATGAATGAGCGGTTTGGATTGATAATAGATCACCCACAATGCACCATATAAGGGTGTGTTTGGCCAGGTGGATTGGAAGGGATTGAATGGTGTTAGGGCGGATGGCATGGATTTCATGCTAATGATGGTGTAGTCAGTGGATTGTCTTAAGATCCATGGGATTGCTATATCCCGACATTGCTAAGCCCAGCCAATCTCGGATTAAACCTTCCCATCCCTTTCAATCCCTCAACCAAACACATCTCGGGAAAATTTGAACGAATTAGGGTGGATTGGATGGGATTTAAAGGTAATGATGGTGTTGTCAGTGGATTGTCTTAAGATCCATGGGATTGCTATATCCAGGGATCAGTTCACCCAGTCTGTTTAGCATGCCCGGCCAATCCCGGGATTTAACTTCCAATCTCTTCCAATACCATCCAATCCCTTTTAATTCGCCCGGCCAGACAGGCCCTGAAAGATTTAGGGAAGTTAACATCCATGCGGAGGTGTACCATACGTTAGCCAAAACCCATTAAATAAATATCTAAATGTACTATAGAACACCATCGGACCTGACTTGTACCCGACTAAACATGGTCCGTCCTACTTTTAACTAGGTCCATCACATAAGCTGACCTGACCTCAACTAAAGTCGACTTTTAACCGGTCCAAAAGCTGACACCTGAACTTAACTGGAATTATCAACGTATCCAAAATATAGCACTTGGGCCCATTAAAATCGGACAGGGTGAATTCAGCTATCCCGTTGGTCTGGGTGCCTATTAACACCCCTACTTGGGTTGGAATACTAGGCCTAACACGACTGGCCTGGGACTAAAAGCTAAGCACATTTAATAACCGGGTTGGACTTGGGCTTTGTTGAAGACCCCGTCAACCTGGCTGCCCTCAGCCCATTTAAGATTTCAAAGGCATTTCTACCGAATTGGATGATGGGGCATACTCAATAAACAGCCCACTCAGGCTTGTGCTATACATAATCATAATGGCTGAGCTCGGGCCTGTTTTGTTTTAGGTTGTATGTTGGGCTTGGACTAGGTTGAGGATATTGGATAGACCTTGGTCCAGCGAAGACTAGCCGTTTATAGCCCTCATCAAGAGGCCTGGTCTCTCAGGACTCTCAACCAGAGTGATGATATTTTTGTAATAATATTGCCATGTGCTCAAAATACGGGTAGCTTTGAATAATTATTAGGAAAATATTCTGATATTAACATAAAAATTATTTAAAATTTTAATAAAATAATTATTATTAAATTTAAAATTATTTATTAATTTACAATGGTATATTTTTTTAATTTGCAGATAGATTTTCTTGATAAGTTGTTAACAAAATCCTCAAAATTTATAATTTCAAGAGAAATTCCTGATGCAAGAAATTCTTGACAATGTTATTTTTCAACGTTGTAACACAAGGTGTACCATGAACTCTTGGTTCGGATGATAAGAACCATCAATATTACCTCTTTTCAAATTCTGCACAGGGGCTACTGCAGAGAGTACATTGGGAATTCTTGTTCTCTGAAATTTCCTGTACGAGTTACGGGGAAAAACAGAACCGGCCGGTCCCCTCACGGGAAGGATATTGCCCTCTGGAAAATCAAAAACTATTTTGGACATGAAAGTGTCTGCAACCCGCTCTACATATCAGAAACTCATTGTCATTAAATATGAGGAATGACTGAGGATTCAATTCAGACATGCTTCCTGGAATGTCAATTGCAGTGCTTTGGACTGCCAACCTTGCGCTTCTTTGAAATTATTTTTTTGGTTTGTTAGGATTGCTGTGAATTATTCTTTCTTAAAAATCAGGCCAATCCTTAGGTGGGCCTCACCACAGATAACAGTTGACCACCACTGAGATGTGGTTAAGAAATCCAGCCCATCCATGACCAGAGTTCCTGATGAATTATAGGGGAAACCTGCGTTCTGGTGAGTTCTGGATTGGGAAACACACCAAATGTTCATTTTATGTGAATTTCACCACATCACCGTAGGGCCTACATAAGTCCCGAGGACATAGAGGCTTGGGCATAATTAAACTCGTTTGACAATAATCTATGTCCATCAAATATATAAAAACTTTTTCTTCCCCCATTTTATGTGATATAGAACTAAAGAAAAGTATAAAAAGACAAAATACCAAACTAATACATTGGCTTTTTAAAAAATGCATAGATTTATTGAAATACACATAATAGTAATATATCCATGAAAAGAACAAATATCGTTTTCCTCTTCTTTGGTTACTTTTCCTTTTCCTTTTTTTTTATTCTTTTTTTATTCTTTTCCAAATTTTGCTTTTATTTACATGATTCCCGATACCAAATATGCCAGACATGACACACTTGTGGAGGATGCACAACGATTTATAGATTGGTCCCTATGATAAACTGGCTGGCCTTGGCCATAAAATCTAGCCTTTAAAACCCACTTAATGGTCAGCTTGGAATTCATGCCGACATGAAAACTAGCAAGTGTGGTAGGGTGTTGTGTCAAACTTCATTTCTGAAGTTTGGGTTTTTCAAGCGGGGCTATCATTTGTGCGAAATGTTAATGGTCAATATCAACAGGAAAAGCTGATGGCTACGATCATTCACACGGTATGTTTTACATTCAAGGGTCATGGAGGAATTATTTCCCAATGGACTGATGAGCTGGATTCACTGCCCGGCCAGCAACTCGTCAGGTATTAGGCACATCTGGTCCACCGGATCACAGTCAACCCATTGCTGGCTCAGCTTGGCTAAGCCCAAGTCCAGCCCACTGTAGACCAGGTCCAATGTGGGTCTTGACAACCATGGGATGGAGCTCAGTTTTGGATCCGATGATTATTTGGGGTGGACATTGGCTTGTGTCTACCTTGCATCCAACAAGTATGCCCCGTCTGGACCTAGTTATTAATGGCCTGTTTAGCACATCATCCAAAAGGCCGTTTGAGGACATGGATCGAGGTCTCCCAGGGTCACTAATTTCAGTGGTTGCTTCTTAATTTTTACAGTATTTTCTTTTGGAAATATACCTGCTTCTACGTTGAAAAGTTCTGGAAAATGTTCATTTGAGCATAGAAAGGAATACTGATTATTTTGTTTAACCTCATTATCTCAAGAGATTCATGCATATGCAAGATTAGTTTTGTTGTCATGAATTTTGTTTTTTAGGAAAACTGCCACAAAGATTCATGTTTCTTTGGGAACATTTTCTTTTGATAGACAATGAATTTTTATTACAAAAACGCCACGAAGAAATACAATAACCAAAAATAAAAATAAAAATACAATATTGGCACCAGCCCGAATTAAGAAAGACAGATACAGTCGTCAAGCTTCTAAACTAGAAGCCCATCCCAAAATACATAACTCTCTCATATAGTTCACAAGCTAGCCTCCATATTCTAATTCTCCATGCTAGGAACAAGCCTTCGATCCCCAACATCAGCCGTGACATGTTAAGGAGGCCAAAGAACCTCGCACGCACCAATCTTACAATCTAGAAATGGATAAATCATCTACATCTTGCATACATGTAAAGCATATATTAGGAATAATCATTGACCTCTTATGAAGGTAATCAATTATGAGCACCTGCTCCTACCCACTTGCCAAGTAAAAGCCATTATGGTAGGAGGAGAACCATAATGCACACGAAAGCAGTATGACTCAGATTGCTTTCTGATGATGGCTGAAATAGCAATGGACTTTTCCTTTCTTCACTTTGCCAAGGATGATTAGCCACGAAGCCGCTCCAAAAGCCCAATGAAATCTTCCACCTCCTTATACATCAAAAATAATAAATAGAAGATGAAAATAGAAGAAAAGAAAAGAGAGGAATGGAAGATATCTTTTTAATCTGAGGAAGTTGGGCCCATTGATCTGATGCACCAGATCATGAATGGGGGATTCTCAGCAATCTCCTAGATTAAACAATCCCAATCCTTCTATGTGTATGCTAGAACTAGGCCATCAAAAAGGAAATATGGCAGTGGTCCGCATTCAACTGAACAAGAAACCAAAAGGTAGAGAGATGTGACCTTTTAGTGGGATTTTCAAAGGATCCCCGTCACCATTGGTTTGATTTTGTGGTAGATCTGTTCATATATTTCATGTTTGGATTACGCTTATTGATTTTGTTCTATTGTCATTTTACTGAAATGGAGTATAGGAGATGTACTGTTTGGTTCATATGGAAGGCGATCTGTCATATCAGTAGCTTTTCTGATCATGATATGGAAAATTATAGGTATTTTGGAATTTGGGTAAATTGTAAGAAGTTATGTTTCTGTGGTTTACATTTTAATATAAATTTTCATGATTTCATGATACCGTAACTGCTTTTCAAGTAGATCAGATGCTGATTGTTTTGTATATTATGCCGCCGTAAATCTTTAAGCATATGGATCATCATGATGATTGGAATTTTAGAGTGTTTCCTGGATTGGAATAGAAAAATTTTGTGGATCCCATTGTCTGTCTTTCAATCCCTGTTTCCTTTTTTTTTTTTTCATTTACTTTACTGATGGGAGTAGGTACATGCTTTCCATTTCTTATGTAAAAAGTGGTAGCAGCTCGGTTTTCGATTTGCCTAGGAAGTGGCAGTTGAGCTCTGTTTGAGGGACAGGATGCATGGAAACCGTGAGAATTCTGTTCGTTTCTCATCTCTTTTTACTGTTTTTCTCATAAGAATGTTTGTTTTTCTTGTAGAATTGCTGTAGTTTTTTCTTAATTTTCAGCAGAATTATGGCAGGAATTACTGTTTTATAGTTGGATTTATTGATTTCCATGTTGAATTTGGTTCGGATTCCATGTTCTTCAGTTGAATTCAGGAGGATTGAGTATTTTTTTGGTGTAATTGAGGACATTAAATGATTTCAAATTTTAAATTTTTGGTTGATTTTCATAGAAACTGTCATTTTTACTCTATGATTTTGTTGTTGTGAGGTAGAATTCTGGTAGATTTCCTGTTTCTCTATTGCATTTGGCAAGGATGTAATCAATGTGATTTGAGTAGCACTAATGATTTTTGCTAGAAATTACGGTTCTTTTTACTGGAGTTCTGATTTTATTGGTAGCTTTTTACTAAGATTTTATAGTTTTCATTAGAATTCTTGAGTCTTCTTGTTGGGGTTGCATTTCTAAAGGATTCTAATTTCCTTTGGACTAACTTACTAGTATATCATCATGTTCAGTAGATTCATGGCAGATTTGGTATGTTTTCAGAGTGAATTGCCAATTTTCAAGTGGATGTTTTGGAATAATTTGTCATTTTTTTTTGGAATTCAAAAGGATTTTCTTGTACTTCTTGCATCTGCTGGATAAATTTCAGCCCAGGCATCACTCTTTGAAGGATTTTTTTTTTTTCCTAGAATGTCAGCATTTTTTAGTAGTATTCTTCCAGATTCCGTCCATGTCTTCTGGTGGCATCATTGGCATTAATTTTGACTTTTTTAGATTTTGTAGGATGTATCTTTCTCTACCAGAAATTTCACAAGCTTCATGTTTAAGCATCTACCAAAACAGGCCCTTAGTTTGTTTATAACTTTATATACATTTCATTGCAATCTTTCTCTGATATTGGGTTATGCATCCATCTGTTTGGGCCCCTTTTTCACCAACATTTTTTCAATTGAATACCAAATGAAAATAATGAGAACACTTTTGACTGGAATACAATTCATATAATCTTTCATTAAGTAACAGTACAATTGTATGATGGCGGCAATGTATTTCAGATATAAACTTAAATTAGACTCATGCATGTTGAGTTGCCCACAATCTGCCCCATGAACGAGTTCATGAGATCCAAGCCATTCATTATCTAGTTTCAAATGAAGTGCATTTTGGAACCTAAAGGATTTAAATCCTTTTGAATCTGATGAATGTGAACCAGTCCTTAGTTTCTTATTTTCTACTAAAATTGTGAGATCTCCCTTATCAGGCCACAATTAAACAATAAGATCAAGTTGATGCTGTAGGTTTCTTCAAGGCCCTGATACAGATCAAGGAACTATCTCTAAAATTAGAGAGGCTATCAAAGAACAGAAGGAAATTAATCACCGTTCAGTTGATCAACTACACAGAGTGGTAAGTTGCTAATATTAGTACTTCCAAGTATGATGTCACTATACCATGTCAGTTCCATCATTTATTGCATTAGGAACTCAACTTTTACAGTTGCTTGTTATGTTTTCTATAAGATATCTATGAACTAATGTTCCAGACACTAGAAAGGAAAGGATCTTTGAATCTACTGTCTTGTCTCACAAGTTTTTATAATTATGCTGTTTAATTATATTTCATTTCTTAATATCTATAACTTGCTTTTTTGTCTCATTTACTTTACTGATGGGAGTAGGTAGATGTTTTTCTTAACTTGGGTTTCAATTGTTTCCCTATGGAGTGTAAATAAATTGAGACAGAAACAATTCTGCATCTCTTTTCTCAATTGTAATTATATCAGGGATTTTTCGTTTCTCAGTTGTAATTCTGTCAATTTCAATTTGGACCTGAAAAAATGGGGCTTTAATGACAATGAGCATTTGATTGTCATATAATTTCATCCAAGTATTAGGAAAAGCAAAACATTTGTTAAGCTTGATACATTTGTACTTCTTGTAGTGTCTCCTTCAACATATCTCTTGTAAAAATTGCTACTACATTAGCTGAAAAATGGGATTGCTCTGTCTAGGTAGCTATATGCAATTGGGAGTACATGATTTGTAGAGCTGTGGGAGCACTGGATCATTTCTCTAATTTAAATTTCAGTTTACTCAGTTCATAATTTTTGTGTTCAGATATCCCAAATACCAAAAACATTAGTTAATGCATACAAGAAAGTAGCAAGAACGTAGGAGGAAAAAGTACACATAAAAAGAAAAAAAATCTGATATGCTTTTTGTTTGTTATCCAATCTCTTGGTTTGAGACACCTGTGGATTTGCTTCTGGTTTCATAGCCAAAATCTCTCTCTCTCTCTCTCTCTCTCTCTCTCTCTCTCTCTTGTTTGCATTATACAGATAATTTGCCTTGCTTTCTCAAGACCATAAAAAATAGATGGCAGATGTTTCAATCCAAATTGCGGGCTAGAGATATTTATTTAGCTGTCTAATGCAAGTGCTCAGGTCCTATCCTCTGTTTGAACAGTTATGTCAGAGGACTTGGTGTTGCTTTTCCAATCGATGCTCATGCTTGGAATTAGTATTGGACTTGCTTTCAATGTGGTTTTGCTTTCAACTGATAAAAGATCAAGACTTCCATGTACAGCTTGTGGAATTAGTATTGGACTTGCTTTCAATGTGGACTTGCTACTAATATTTATGGATTCTACAGTTTGTATATGAATATTCATAGTGACCTTTGTGGAAAAATTTGTATGTAGGTCTTTATGCTTATAATCATTCCATTGAATGGCCCATTCATAAATTTGTGCCTGTATCTTCTATTTTAACTGCCAGATGTAGCATAACTATTGACATGACCATGATAAGGCTGATAATTGATTTTTGGTAATTATAATGATGGTAATCAATAGATAAATGGTACATATTACTGGGCTATGGGCCCCACTTGCATTATTGAATACCTGTATATACTGTTAAGAGACGCGCATTACGTATATAGGGAGTTATTTGATACTTTGGCAGCGTATGACTAAAGGATTTGCATATTTTCCTTTATACACACACACACACACACACACACACACACACACACACACACAAAGCATATATCAATTGCTTTAAAATTTCAATTGGGTGTTGGTGGTTTTGACAAAAGGATTTGCATATTTTCCTTATATATATATATATATATATATATATATATATACACACACACACACACACACACACACACACACACACACAAACCTGGTAAAGCAATAAAGGCATCAGATTGTCTAGCCATCTCTGCCTTCCTTTCGTGCATATCTGCTACTGCCTTCACTTCTCCTACTGTCTCACCAGTTATCTGCCACTGCCTTCCTTTCGTGCAATAAATGCATTTATTTACATTTATATGCTACCATTTCATTTTCCAATGTTGGAAAGACATTGATTTTGTTTTTTTATTTTTTCATACACAGGCTGCTGGTGTTCTGTCAATAAAAATTGGTGAGTTTCGAAGGCATACTTGGATGGTTTTGACTTTTATATGTATATTCTGTCCAGTTCATTGGTCATGATTTTTGGAGGAAATAATTTACACAACTACCTTTTCGACTCAAAGTCTGGTGTAAACACGATTAATCACCCTCAAAAAGACAAAAAAAGGAAAGTAAAAGTTCAAAACCATTAATCTATCTCTGAAGTGCCATCTATATTAAAGAGTTCTAACATCCATAAACTTGCCAAAACCATGTGTAACCTGGATTTCAACAGCTGCATACACCGTTGCAAATAGGTTTCTATACACAAACTGCTATGCATACAGATGATTGTGCTGTCTTGGGAGTAATTGGTACTGAATGAAATGTGCTATGCTAATTGTTGGATCTGAAATCTGCTAGAGAACGTTAAAGCTGCACACAACATCAGCCATACTGAAATTGAATTTGAAAAAAAAAAAAAAAGAAGAAGAAAAAAGAAAGTGGAAGCACTTGTGCATATTTCACCAACTAAGGCAAATGATGCTTTTCACCTTTAACGCATTGATTGCTTCTAACAGAAGCAAATCACAAAAATCCTGCCAATCCCGTAGCAGGTCTTTTTTTTTGAGCCTGTGAATGATTTTAAAACCAAAATTGAGGCTATAACTCTCCTTCTTTGCTCTTTCAAAGACCTTTCTTGGGAGTTCTGCTTTGTTTCCAAAAGTTCTGTTGTTCATCTAGTTGCTTTTGCTGCATGATCTAGTTAACACTTACAGTCAAAATCTCATTCCACATTGATGTAAATCTTATTTCTTTGATTTTCTATTTGAAGTCTTAAATGTTCAGTTTTTGGAAAAACTGCATTCAATTTACATGCTTTTTAATGCTTCGAGACATGCTGGAAGGATCATTCATTTGTTTTCTTTAGTAATTATTTTATTTATGTTGCAACTCTATGGGCATTATAAAGGGATTATTTGTCCATTTGTTCGCTTACTGATTGTTGACTAAAAAATTTCAGTTTATTTTGTTGCTCGATTGCTTTATTCTGTTGAAATGGGAATATGTGTCTAACATTCCCGAAGAACCGATCAAATAGATAGATGAAAGAAAGGAACCCACAGCTTCCGCCCAAGTGCAGACTCTGCATTCCATTTAGTGTATTCCAATGCTATTTTTATTTCCGATATCTGTGTCAATGTGCATATGGGTGTGTTGGTATGTGGCTGTAAGTATCTAATGCTTTAACAATGGTTTGAGATTAAAACATTTTATATCACATCACGTGATCTGCACATCCTGATTTGGCTATTATCATGATGATGTGTGTATCATGATATCCCGGATGTATTGACCTCTTTTATGTAAGCATTAGGACTACAAGAAATGGATCTCGAATTGGAAGCTTAAGCATGCTTTCTACTATGGAATCAGTTTCTTCTTCAATTTTGGGATGATTTAGTTCTGAAATCAGCTTGTGTTCTATGTTCTGATTGAAAAGCTTGCTGTGTCTCCTGATATTCTAAATGCAACAGCTTGCTTTCCTGCTGCCCCTGGTGCTGGAACTGGGGTTGTGTTCTGCCAATGCAAATAGAATATTTGAACATTCTAAGAATCAGTTCTCTAACGAAAACCCAGAAAGGAAAACATGAAATAGAGAAGAATCTGATCTTCTTTTATGAAAATCATACAAAGAATACATATATGAAAGCTACGGGGGTGATGAATCTTTGTCATAATCCTGCTAAGGGTAATTGTACTCGCTGGCCCAAGTGCCAGCTTGGCACATTCATGCAAATCTAGGCCATTCATTGGATGGGCAAAGCTGGCTACATGCCCTGGCCAAAAGGTTGGCTTGTCTCCTCGTTAGGCAGGCCATACATGTACAGAAAGGAAAGGGTAAACGAAAGGGTAATGTAATTTTATTTTATTTTTTTAAAAATAATTTAAATGACCACATTCATTGCAGAATGTGTGGCCCACCTGATGAGAAGACCAGTCTTACCTTTCGACTAGGCCACATCCACAATGTGGCCCATGGTGGACTGAATGTTGGACACGTGTGCACCGCTGCACTTGGCATTCGCATTTCTCATCTCTGCAATATCAAAGTACCTTAATGAATTCTATTCCAATTGAAAATAGCATATGGTTCCAAAAAAGAGGATATCATAACAAAATAAGAAAACCATCACAAATGCTAATCTGATTGAGAATAGAATATGGGTTTCTAAAAGAATCCCAAAATCCATTTTTCAATGAACAACAATCCAAACTGTGAAAATCATGGTTGCTACTTTTGGGTGCATCATTGATATCGGTTTTGCTGGATGATCCTAAATCTGATTAATGGATATCTGTTTGTTGAATCTAGTACCTTGGCTATTTTTCATTTTAACCATTTGTTGATGGCCACCAATTGGATAGTTAGAATCATCACTACAGTTTTGAATTTTGGCTGTGACTCAGTATCTTGGCTGTGAGCATTTGTGTAGTCTGTCTTACCCTTTTATTGTTCAAATCTCTTCTTGAGATTGTGTTTGATCTGGTGCGTTTATCGCGACAGAATATTCTACTCTCTACTGCTGACAGTGATTCTGTGTTTGTTCACTCCCCAAGTGCAAGGTTGTGATGTAGTAATAACTCGGTAAGACCGAGGTCGAATCCCAAGGGACTGAAACCTATACGTATTCTAAAATTAAATAGAACTAGAACTATACTAAGATGCACTCTAAATCAAATAGAATTTTAAGAAATAATGATGGAATATTTATCTAAAATTTAGGAGAAATCAGAGAAAAGGAAACTAGGGATTCAGAGGATCCACTTGTAGAGATCAAAGAGATCTTATGCCTGTTTCATGAATCATGGAATTTACTGAACTGTCATTGATCTAGTTTTCAAAGAGATGAAAGGTGTATGAATTAGAATGGATTCCATCACCAAACCATGCCCGAAAGACGATGGCAAACAACAGAATTAAACTAATTACCAACCCATCACATGTATGAAGTTGGGAAGGGTACCGACATCCAACCATGCCCAGGAGACTATGGTGAACAACAGGGCTTCCTGACATCCTAAACATGAAAAGAAAATAGAAATATTCAAAGCATCGCAGACCCATTGTAATTTCAGTCACAACAGATCATTAAGAACTAAAAATATTTTCAAAATAAAATTAAATCAAAATCAGTTCAATATTAAACAAAAGGCATAATTAAATGTCTCCCATCACGCTACAAGCTTCACCTCTTAGCCCTATCTAAGAGGTTTAGCCACACATAATCATAATTAGGCTAACCATAAAATAAAATTAAACCAAAATAAAAAGGAAAAAAAAAACGAACTCTCTCTCCTGCTTAGCTTCCACGACCAGGACTGCTTCACGTTTCTCCCCTCCAAGCCAAGGATCTTCCTCCCAAGGTCTGAATGAATGCTCCCCACGTCTAAAACCTCCTTATATAACTGCTGGAGTGGTGAAAATCGGATTTGAATCGGATTTGGAAAGCTATGCATGCCTAGTGAAAGCTTTTTCGCAACCAAGTTCGGTGCCTCGAAACACGCAACTTTTCTCGCTCAAATTCTAAAAAAACACTGTCCCGTAGTACTTTCTTGGGTTCTCTACATGATAAACGGCTCAGATCTGCCATATGATCAAATATGGTGGGCCAAAACCGCCTGAAAAAGTCAGTTTTCGCGGATGTACGAAACCTTTCGCACCATTTCGCTGTTGTGATCGGTGGGACCCACAGAAGCATTTTCTGAAAAATTCACCCCATCCATTGGATTCATAACAAAATTTCAGTTAAAAATGGGTAGTTTTGAACGTCCATTGACGAAGCCCAGAGAAGAAATCACTAAAAGATCAATTTTGAACGTCCCAGGGTAGTCCTTTTGTGATATCTGTACCGCACACATGTGCATGCATGGCTGAAAAATATGACCTAGGTTTTATAGTATTCACAGCCGTCTACAAGATGGACGGTTTAGATCGTCTGTACGGGACATGAGTGGGGCCCACTATCGATCGAAAAATGGACCAGAGCCGTCCGTTCGCTGGCTGCCTTACGCAGACGTCTTCCGCTGTGGCACTTGTGGGGCCCATTTCGTTAGACACTTGAGAAATCCAATCCGTCCACCGAATTCCTCTCGAAATTTCAGTAAGAAATGACTGGTTTCAGATTGATTTTTGCTTGGCCCACGGAATATTCTGTTTCGCCGTCCATCTGACGTTTAATGGTGGCAATCGCATGATAGCATGCATGGGGTGAGAAGGTCAACATGGATAGGGGCGTGGTCACCCCCTAGACACAATGAATGGGTTGGATCATGCATTTGGGCGATGGGTGGGGCCCACAATGAGAAACTGGCGGACGCTGGTGCTTCCGCTGGTTTTTTTTTTTTTTTTTTTTTTGAATTGAAGAAGATGGAGTCAGACCGACTTTGAGAATTTTAGTGCACGGCTGGTGCACTTGTCTACCGTATACATGTGATGTAAATGAGGTCCTTTGAAGATGTTCATGAGAAATCTGCTCCGTCCATTTGTATTGTCTTCTCATTTAACGCGTTGATACCAATTTTGAAGCATATCTAGATATCAGGTGGGCTCCAGATGGACGATTTGTGGGATGATCTAGCCATTGGGACACTTCCACAGGGATCGAACGACTGAAATTTGACGTGTACGGTTAATTTATGGTCCCTTGACCATGTATGAAATTCTGAGCTGAACGGATGGTGGGAACCTTGTGATTTTGCATTCTGGCTGACTTTCAGGCCACTTAAGCTTCAGTTTCTCAGTTTTCTCGAATTTCTGAACGTGTATATCCGTCAATCTTGGTCCTCTGAAGTCCGTCCCTTGCCCTCGTGATCATCAGAACGTTAAATCCAAGCTATTGACATCCTTTTTCAGTCAACTCTCCTAATCACACCCTGCAACAAAACATGATTAAAACTAGGCATTAAACAATATTATGCTCGTAAATCCAAGTAATAAATGGGGTCCAATATGCACTATTTGACCCTCAACACAACCCCCAACCAGCATTTTGCTAGTCCCGAGCAAAATATGCGAAAAATAAGTTGAGACTCATATGAAAATTTCTGTAAAGCCGAATGATTTTTGAGAAATAATCCAGGAATTAGAATTTTACGATTCATAAATGTTGGCATTACTTTCTCTTGGACTCAAGCGCATGGTAGACTTCCTAATGAAGTTCAAAGTATTAATTCATAAATCAGACAAATTCTGAACATTATGATCCATGAGTGTATAGTGGAATCTCAGCTAATCACATTAAGATTGAATTTGTTATTTCAGGATCTCATTGGTAACCAGCAAGAGAACTCATGATAACCAAACTTGCCTCATAAATTCTATCTTTTGATCTTTTCAACTTTTTTTATTTTTCCATTAATAGTCATGTCAAGGAGAAGAATCAAATCCCTACCAATAGGGAGCAAACCTATGGTGAAGACCGTACTCCCAGACCTTTTTATATCATTCATGGGGAATTAACTCCACACCTATAGGGAGCAAACCTATGGTGAAGATTAATTACCCAACCTTTACAATTTTTATACCATGATGGTAAAATATTTCAGGCTGGTTCCTTTCATGCTCAGTGATTACCAAGTTAATCCTTCGATATGGAACTGAACACTTAATGTGGAAGCGAGATGTGACATGTGAGATCATGACTCAATCAATGTTTACAACTTCCAATCATGGATTAATGTTTTGATCTTAATTGTGAAATCTAACAGATAACTAAATTCAAGAGTCGTAAAGTTACCAACATCACGTAGCTTGAACTTCTAAATCCAGAATATCCATCAAAATCACTTCGAATTCATAAGAATTCCCAGAATTTTTATTTTTATTTTTTCACAATTTTTACTACTGATTAGGTTACCTAATCCCCCACCCCAACCTAAAATCTACATTGTCCTCAATATAAAAGATATGAGCATGCAATGCACATGGAACAACGAAAGTATAGTGATGGGAAGATAGTACCTGGATAACGAATCAAGAGAGATTTTTCACGAGGTCACAGTATGGAAGCCGGTTAGCACGAGAGAAAAAGAAAAACAAAAATAACGAAAATAAAATCCTACCTATACCACTTTCGTAGGTGCTCTCGATTGCATTTAGCGTATGCAACAAGCCTTTAAACCCTTAGGTTACCCCTAGTGGACGAGTTGTAGTCTCGTGAGGGTTTGCAGTAATGTTACCCACAAACATTGAACTAACTAACCTATGAAAGCGACTATCCTAAACCTATGAAAGCGATAAACCTACCTATACCTCCATCAGACTAGGAGATCAGTCCTGGTAAACAGGAGCAATCAGAGGCATGGACATGTCCTCTGAATCAAATGTCTCAGCAAATGGCTTTAATCGATGTCCATTTACTTTAAACTCCTTGCCATTTTCGGGATCTTTTATCTCGACAGCCCCATGAGGATAAGCAGTGACAACAATGTAAGGTCCGGTCCAACGAGATCGAAGCTTACCCGGAAAGAGATGTAGTCGAGAGTCATACAAGAGGACTTTCTGACCTGGCGTGAATGATTTCCGTAGAATATGTTGATCATGAAACGCCTTCATCCTGTCCTTGTAAATTATCGAGTTCTCAAATGCATCGTTCCGGATTTCTTCCAGTTCATTTAATTGAAGTTTGCGTAGCGAACCAACGTTGTCTAGATTGAAATTTAGATTTTTGATCGCCCAGTATGCTTTATGTTCCAATTCCACTGGTAAGTGACAAGCTTTCCCATAGACAAGTCTAAAGGGAGATGTTCTAATAGGAGTTTTAAAAGCAGTATGGTATGCCCATAAGGCATCGGTCAATCGTATTGACCAATCCTTACGGTTAGGGTTAACCGTTTTCTCCACGATATGTTTGATCTTCCTATTGAAAATCTCAGCTTGTCCACTTGTCTATGGATGGTATGGGGTGCTCACCTTATGAGAGATACCGTATTTCTTCATTAAACTCTCAAATGGTCTATTACAAAAGTGTGAGCCCCCGTCACTAATGATGGCTCGAGGAGTTCCGAACCACTACAGGATATTTTCTTTCAAAAATTTAATGACCGTGCGATGGTCATTTTTGCGGCACGGAATTGCTTCGACCCATTTAGTGACATAGTCTACGGCAAGCAAAATATACAGATTTTCAAATGATTGAGGAAATGGTCCCATGAAATCAATGCCCCAGCAATCAAATGCTTCAATGATAAGGATGAGATTTAAAGGCATCATATTTCGACGGGACAATGCTCCCAATTTTTGATAACGCTCACAAGCTTTGCAAAACTCATGAGTGTCCCTGAACATAGTGGGCCAGTAAAAGCCACACTGTAGAATCTTGGCCGTGGTCTTTTTAGCAGAAAAGTGACCACCACAGGCCTGTGAGTGACAGAAGGAGATGACACTCTGATGCTCATCGTCTGAGACACATCTCCTTAAGATTTGGTCTGGGCAATATTTAAACAAATATGGATCATCCCAGAAAAAGTTACGCACCTTAGTAAAGAATTTCTTCTTATCTTGTGACATCCAGTGTGTCGGTATGGCACCTGTAGCAAGATAATTAGCAATATCAGCGAACCAAGGTGAATTAGAGACTCTAAACAGTTGTTCATCAGGGAACATGTCATTGATATGGGTCGCCTCAAGGGAATCAGAGGTATTAAGGCGAGAAAGGTGATCAGCTACTACGTTCACTACTCCCTTTTTGTCTTTAATTTCTAAATCAAATTCTTGGAGTAGAAGGATCCATTGTATTAGGCGGGGCTTTGGATCATTCTTGGAAAGAAGATACTTAACTGCCGCATGATCTGTATAAATAATGATTTTGGATCCGATCAGGTAGGATCGAAATTTGTCTAAAGCGAACACTACGGCTAAGAGTTCCTTTTCCGTAGTCGAGTAGTTCACTTGGGCAGGATTTAGAGTCCTACTTGCGTACTGAATAACGTAAGGCCGCTTATCTTTTCTCTGGCCTAGAACCGCTCCAAGAGCATAATCAGAGGCGTCGCACATAAGTTCAAAAGGAAGACTCCAGTCGGGTGGCTGCATGATAGGTGCAGTGGTTAACATGCCTTTAAGCTTAGTGAAAGCTTCTTGGCACTGCTCAGTCCACTCGTATGGGGTATCCTTTTGAAGAAGATTACATAAAGGACGAGAGAGGAGACTAAAGTCCTTTATGAATCGTCTGTAGAATCCTGCATGTCCTAAGAAGGATCGCACGTCTCTGATATTCTTGGGTGGAGGTAGGTTAGAGATAAGATCAATTTTTGCCTTATCTACCTCGATTCCTTTGGACGAGATGATATGCCCAAGGACAATTCCCTTTTGAACCATAAAATGACACTTCTCCCAGTTAAGTACCAAATTTTTTTCTTCACATCTTTTCAGCACACATTTAAGACTTGCTAAGCACTCGCTGAAAGATGAACCGAAAACAGACAAATCGGCCATGAAGACCTCTAAATATTTCCCCACCATGTCAGAAAAGATACTCATCATGCATCGCTGAAAGGTGGCAGGGGCATTACATAACCCGAATGACATCCTTCTGTAAGCAAAGGTGCCATAGGGACATGTAAATGTGGTCTTTTCCTGATCTTCAGGGGCGATTTCAATCTGATTATAACCTGAATACCCGTCTAGGAAACAGTAATAGGAATGACCAGCTAGCCTTTCCAGGATTTGATCAATGAAGGGCAAAGGAAAGTGGTCTTTCCTTGTGACGATATTCAGCTTTCTGTAGTCAATGCACATTCTCCAACCAGTAGTAACTCTGGTTGGTATGAGTTCATTAATGGCATTGGCTACGATGGTGATCCTGGACTTCTTAGGAACCACTTGAGTTGGACTCACCCATTGACTATCGGATATGGGGTATATGATCCCCACTTCTAATAGTTTGAGAACCTCGGCCTTAACCACTTCCTTCATGTTTGGATTCAGTCTACGTTGTGATTGCCGAACAGCTTTTGCATTATCCTCAAGATATATGCAGTGAGTACAAATCGATGGGTTAATTCCTTTAAGGTCCGCTATCGTCCATCCAAGAGCTCCCTTATGCTCAATGAGAGTAGATATGAGCATACTCTCCTGTTCTTTTTCCAGGTGGGCAGAGATCACTACCGGGTATGTCTCATCTTGACCTAAATAAACATATTTTAAATCAGAGGTTAAAGGTTTTAGGTCAAGCTTCGGTGGCTTGAGGTTAGACGGTAGAGGCACTACATCAGTCTGGGGCAAATCTTCAATTTGTGGCTTCCATCGGTTAACTTCAAGTACCAGTGTAGTATCCAGCATGACACACGTCTCCCTAATTATATCATCATCAAGATCATGGGAGTGGGCCAGGCACGTCTCTAGAGGATCAGAGGATAAGGTGAGAGGTGTTCTATCTTCCACAAAAGAATCAATCATGTTAACATCGTGGAAATCGTCATCATCCTTTGAGTTGCTGCCGTTGTTGAAAAAGATATTCGATTCCAATGTCAAATTTCTAAAAGACATAGTCATAACACCATTCCTGCAATTGATAATTGCATTTGAAGTGGACAGGAATAGGAGACCAAGGATGACGGGAATCTGAGTGCTCGTGTCATTGATGGGTTCGGTGTCCAAGATGATAAAATCAATAGGGTAGTAGAATCTATCAACCTGGACCAACACATCCTCGATGATCCCTCTTGGTACACGAACAGAACAATCAGCAAGTTGTAGTGTGGTTCGGGTAGGTTTTAATTCACCCAAACCTAACTGTTGGTATACCGAATAGGGAATCAGATTGACGCTTGCTCCTAAGTCAAGAAGTGCGTGATCAATTCGATAGTTTCCGATTACACATGATATGGTTGGGCAACCGGGATCTTTGAATTTTTGCGGCACATCTTGTTTTAGGATGGCACTCACTTTCTCAGTCAAGGAGATATTCTTTTGAACACTTTTCCGTCGTTTGGTAGTGCATTAGTCCTTTAGAAATTTAGCATATAAAGGAATCTGTTTTACAACATCAAGCAAAGAAATGTTGACTTTCACTTGTTTCAACACCTCTAGGATATCCTGAGAGTTAGAGAGATGTTTTGGTTCAACCAACCGTTGGGGAAACGGAGCAACTGGCTTTTCTAGAGGTTCCGGTTCAAATTTTTGTGGGATGCTACTAGATCCATCATTGTTGTCCTCTTCTGGTTCTTGAGGCTTTTCGGGCCTAACCGGAAGGGTTTTATCAATAACCTTCCCACTCCTAAGAGTGGTGATGGATTTAGCGTGCCCCATTTGATTTGAAGAGCTGGGATTACCTGTCTCGTATTGCGGTTTAGGATTGGGGATTGGTTGTGCAGGAAGCATCCCCTTTTCTATAGCCGTCATACGTGAATCTATCTTTTGTATGAAATCCAGCATTATCTGCGTCAGCTCTTGTACAGAATTTTGAGCCGGTTCTTCTTGAGGTCTCCCCTGATTTGAATTTTGATTGAAGAAACCTTGAGGGGTAGCAGTTTGTCCGTTCCTCCAACTAAAATTCGGATAATTTTTCCAGCCAGGATTGTACGTATTAGAGGGTGGTCCATTGAAAGGTCTTTGATAGTTATTTACGGTATTAGATTGTTCATTCAATACTTCTCGAAAGGCAGGTATTGAAGGATAATTTTCAATAGTATGAATGTTGCAATCACAGTGCCGCAAACACTTTCATTAACCTTTTTCTTCCTTCCTTCCATGGCCTCAAATTTTCTGGTGAGATTGGCTACCTTAGCGTTAAGATCATTATCCTCTTTTAGGAGATATATTTCTCCTTTTTTCCTTGAATGAGTCGGCCTAGACGTAGTGTTTGTCCTTGGGTAATAGTCTCATGATTGTGTTTTTTCAGCGAGACTATCGAGGTAATCCCATACCTCGTCGACATTTTTATTGATGAATTCTCCGTTACACATTGTCTCGACCATTTGGCGCATGGAAGATGTTAGCCCATCATAGAAGAAATTCGTAATGCGCCATATTTCAAAGCCATGTTGTGGGCATGCATTAACCAGATCCTTGAACCTTTCCCAACATTAGAAGAATGTTTCATCTTCCTTTTGGGTAAAGTTCATGTTGTAGTATAGTGGTGAGTATTCCCGCCTGTCACGCGGGTGACCCGGGTTCAATCCCCGGCAACGGCGCCAAAAACTTGTTCACTCCCTAAGTGTAGGGTTGTGATGTAGTAATAACTTGGTAAGACCGAGGTCGAATCCCAAGGGACTGAAACTTGTACGTTATCTAAAATTATCTAGAACTAGAACTAGGCTAAGATGAAATCTAATCTGATTGAATTTGAAGGAATACTGGTGAAATAATTATCTAAACTTGAGAGAAATCAGGAGAAGGGAACTAGGGATTCAGAGGATCCACTTGTAGAGATCAGGGAGATCTTATGCATGTTTCATGAAAATTAACTGAACTGTCATTGATCTAGTTTTCAAGAGATGAAAGGTATATGAATTAGAATGGATTCCATCACCAAACCATGCCCAAAAGACAATGGCAAACAACAGAATTAAACTAATTACCACCCAATCACATGTATGAAAGTTAGGAAGGGTAATTGTCTTATGATGTGGGAAAAATTTCTTTATAAATTCCCTCTGCATATCATTCCATGTGCCAATGGATCTACGACGCAGTGAATGTAACCACGTCTTGGCTTTTTCTTTCAAGGAAAATAGAAAGAGTTTCAGTCTAATAGTATCCTCAGATACATTAAGGAAGTATAAGGTGCCTATGATTTCATCGAACTCTTTCAGATGCAAGTATGGTTCTTCAGACTCAAGCCCATGGAACTTAGGAAGGAGTTGGATAACCCCTGGCTTGATGTTAATATGTCCTGTATTCTCAGGAAAAATCATGCATGAGGGCGTACTCACTCCCGTCGGTTGTAAATAATCTCGTAAAGTACGAGGCGGGGGTGCCTGATGCACCTCATTCTCATCATGTACTTCCTCAACCCTTAGTTGGGGTAGTGCTTGAGGTTAATTTTCAGTCATAACGTCCTCTAACTCAAGAGAATTCAAGTGGTGTCTAGTCCTGCGATGGACAGTCAACCCCTCAACTAATCCTCCTTCAGTCACGAGACGGCGAGTGTTATCGCGTACCCACTGGGGCATAAAACACACTCAGCCCTCAAATTCTAACTTAAACTTAAGAGAAAGGAAGAAGTAGAAATCCAGAAAATAAAAGAAAAAGATGGAAAGAAGTTACCAAATTTGGAGGCCTAGGTTAATAATCTGCAAAATAAAACAAAAAAAGTTAGTTTCTAAGAATAGAAAGTCCTAATTAAAAGTAAACTAATTTCTAGAGAAAAGAAGAAATTCCAAAGAAAGAAGAATTAGAAAGAGCTTACTGAATTAGAAGTTTTCTACAAAACAGAAAAAAAAATTAGGTTAGTTCTAAAAATCAGATAGAATGAAGAATAGCAAGTTTCTAACATTAGGAAAAATTTCTAACAAAGAAAATAACTACTTCTAAACCTAGAATTAAAAATTTCAAAAAAAGAAAATCTAATCCTAAGCTAATCCTAAAACTAATTAATTTCAGAAAAACGTATCCGATAGTCCCCGGCAACGGCGCCAAAAACTTGTTCACTCCCCAAGTGCAGGGTTGTGATATAGTAATAACTCGGTAAGATCGAGGTCAAATCCCAAGGGAATGAAACCTGTACGTATTCTAAAATTAAATAGAACTAGAACTATACTAAGATGCACTCTAAATCAAATAGAATTTTAAGAAATAATGATGGAATATTTATCTAAAATTTAGGAGAAATCAGAGAAAAGGAAACTAGGGATTCAGAGGATCAACTTGTAGAGATCAGAGAGATCTTATGCCTGTTTCATAAATCATGGAATTTACTGAACTGTCATTGATCTAGTTTTCAAAGAGATGAAAGGTGTATGAATTAGAATGGATTCCATCACCAAACCATGCCCAAAAGACTATGGCGAACAACAGAATTAAACTAATTACCAACCCATCACATGTATGAAGTTAGGAAGGGTACCGACATCCAACCATGCCCAGGAGACTATGGTGAACAACAGGGCTTCCTGACATCCTAAACATGAAAAGAAAATAGAAATATTCAAAGATCGCAGACCCATTGTAATTTCAGTCACAACAGACCATTAAGAACTAAAAATATTCCCAAAATAAAATTAAATCAAAATCAGTTCAATATTAAACAAAAGGCATAATTAAATGTCTCCCATCATGCTAAAAGCTTCACCTCTTAGCCCTAGCTAAGAGGTTTAGCCACACATAATCATAATTAGGCTAACCATAAAATAAAATTAAACCAAAATAAAAAGAAAAAAAAAAACCAACTCTCTCTCCTGCTTAGCTTCCACGACCAGGACTGCTCCACGTTTCTCCCCTCCAAGCCAAGGATCTTCCTCCCAAGGTCTGAATGAATGCTCCTCACGTCCAAAACCTCCTTACATAACTGCTGGAGTGGTGAAAATCGGATTTGGAAAGCTATGCATGCTTAGTGAAAGCTTTTTCGTAGCCAAGTTCGGTGCCTCGAAACACGCAACTTTCCTCACTCAAATTTTAAAGAAACACCATCCTTTAGTACTTTCTTGGGTTCTCTACATGATAGACGGCTCAGATCTGCCATATGATCAAAGATGGTGGGCCAAAACTGCCTGAAAAAGTCAATTTTCGCGGATGTGCGAAACCTTTCGCACCATTTCGTTGTTGTGATCGGTGGGACCCACAAGTATTTTCTGGAAAATTTATCCCGTCCATTGGATTCAGAACGAAATTTCAGTCAAGAATGGGTAGTTTTGAATGTCCATTGACGAAGCCCAGAGAAGAAATCACTAAAAGATCAATTTTGAACGTCCTAGGATAGTCCTTTTGTGATCTCTGTACTGCACACATGTGCATGCAATGCAGAAAAATATGACCTAGGTTTTGTAGTATTCAAAGCCGTCTACAAGATGAACGGTTTAGATCGTCCATACGGGACATGAGTGGGGCCCACTATCGACCGAAAAATAGACCAGAGCCGTCCGTTCGCTGGTTGCCTTACGCAAACGTTTTCCGCTGTGGCACTTGTGGGGCCCATTTCGTTAGACACTTGAGAAATCCAATCCGTCCACCGAATTTCTCTCGGAATTTCAGTAAGAAATGATTGGTTTCAGATTGATTTTGGCTTGGCCCACGGAATATTCTGTTTCACCGTCCATCTGACATTTAACGGTGGCAATCGCATGATAGTATGCATGGGGTGAGAAGGTCAACATGGATAGGGGTGTGGTTACCCCCTAGACACAATGAATGGGTTGGATCATGCATTTGGGCGATGGGTGGGGCCCACAGCGAGAAACTGGCGGATGCTGGTGCGTCCACTGGATTTTTTTTTTTTTTTTTTGAATTTAAGAAGATGGAGTCGGTCAGCATGTGTTGACCGACTTTGAGAATTTCAGTGCACGGCTGGTGCACTTGTCTACCGTGCACATGTGATGTAAATGAGGTCCTTTGAAGATGTTCATGAGAAATCTGCTCCGTTCATTTGTATTGTCTTCTCATTTAACGCGTTGATACCAATTTTGAAGCATATCTAGATATTAGGTGGGCTCCAGATGGATGATTTGTGGGCTGATCTAGCCATTGGGACACTTCCACAGGGATCGAACGACTGAAATTTGACGTGTACGGTTAATTTATGGTCCCTTGACCATATATGAAATTCTGAGCTGAACGGATGGTGGGAACCTTGTGATTTTGCATTCTGGCTGACTTTCAGGCCAGTTAAGCTTCAGTTTCTCAGTTTTCTCGGATTTCTGATCATGTATATCCGTCAATCTTGGTCCTCTGAAGTCTGTCCCTTGCCCTCGTGATCATCAGAACGTTAAATCCAAGCTATTGGCATCCTTTTTCAGTCAACTCTCCTAATCACACCCTGCAACAAAACACGATTAAAATTGGGCATTAAACAATATTATGCTCGTAAATCCAAGTAATAAATGGGGTCTAATATGCAATATTTGACCCTCAACAGTGTTAAAGATAGCAAATTTTGGTCTTGCAAGGTAATTCAAGAAATTTTATTGCCACACTTACTTTACAGCTTGAAGCACATTACCTTTTATTCATTGGTGGGATGTCATCATTGGAAGAATGCGTGTAATAAGATATTGCATGCAATTTGCATACGCTTAACGTATGGCCCAACTCATAAGATAGTGCAACACCACCTGTACCGTGAATCCAAAGACGCCCTTAGGTGTCTTACATATGTGATTCATTGGCTTGAAAATTGCCCAATAAGGCATGATTAGCATCAATGTAGCACTTGATCATTTTTCCTGAAGAGCACCCTAACCAATAAATGTCAGTTTTAGCCTCTTGATTCACCTTTTATTCATTGTTACGAAGCGTCATGCCTGTCGTTGTAGCTTGTTTGGTAACATTGAAAACTTTAGGAAAATAACATCGTCATAAGAAGCAATTTTCATTTCCAAGGTTTTACTAAAAAAAGGAAGATGCCTTTGGTTTTTCAGTGAAAGTCTTGTGGAACAGGTAATTCACCTTTTTCCTTTCCTTTTCTTTTTCTTTCTTTCTTTCTTCAGGAGTGTTTGAGTTGATGGTTTTGAATTTGAAGCAACATTTGATTTTAATAACTAAGAGACATTGCAATGACAGTAGCGGTAAAAGGAAAACATTTTTTTCCTTGAAACTGATATGAAAGGCCCAGGACCGAAGCTTGACAACAATGGAAAAGCAATTCTGACCGTGAGTGTTTGCTTATTTCTTTTTTAATACTATATGGAAAAGTTCTCCAATTTGAAAAAATAAAAATCTTCCGCTCTTGGCTATTGGGAAATATGCGATCGCATATGCAGTATGCGATTGCATACTCGCATATGTCGCATATTTATCGCATATAAAAGTATGCCATGGCATATTTGCTAGGATCGCATATGCCATCATGGCATATGTGATTTGATCAACAATATGCGCATATGCGATCGCATTTGACAACAATGCATATGATTATCGTTCAGAAAGAATTTTTTTTCCATTAGGAAATGCTATCATGTTACCTATTTCATAGAAGTTATATGAAGTATAGCCTGCACATGGCAAGTATATATGGTGATTGGGACTGTTCGCTGGTTGTCACTACATTGGTGAGCAATGAGCCAAAATGACAGAGATTGGACTGCTCTAATCACCCATTTATGGCAAGTTTTTCCTATTGAATGTGGAAGGATGTTTGTATTTTGAGTTAACTGCTCTAATTAGTACACATATTATAAAATTAGGGTTCCCTCACGGTGGCAGTTTGGTAATTTTGGAGTCCTTGGTTTGGGTTTGGGCTGAAAGTACGAGTGCTGGAGTCGGCGCTTTCGGAGTCCGAACTCATTCTTTTGTAAAATAGAAAAATGGGAATATTAGTAAATAATAAAATATGGATTTTCTTGTTAAGAAGAAAATGGAAGATGGATTGAAAAAGCATATAAGAGATTTTTTTTTATTCTTTTTTTTTTGCTTCAAGAGAGAGAGACGGAGAGGTGTGAGAGTGGGGAAATCGAGGGAGATAGTGGGGGAATGAAGTGGCCGCGTGAGATTTTAAAATAGCGAGTATAGTTTGGTTTGAAAATGACGTTTCGCATGCGTGGCGTGCATTTCTTTTAAGATCGTAATTTGATTTTACTTAAGACAATTGAATTACATAGGCAAGTGTTTAATGCAGGGAACTTCTCTGAAAATGTTATTCTAATAACTAACCTGATAAGAGTAATTTATGGTTCAGTTCCTGGACCAATCTCTCTATCATATTCAAAGAAATCCACATTTTCCTTCGTGTTTCTTACATGGTTCTCTGTCCCATTTTTGTTTGACTTGAAAGTAAAGGTGATGCATCTTCTTATTTATTTAATTATAGAATGCAGGATGTTGCTGTTAGCCTGTTAAGGTTCTAACAGATCAGGACTTTTATGAGGATCAACTGAAGGACTTTCTAAGGGAGGTATGCATTTGCAACATTGCTAATAATGTTCTGTGAAACTGTACCCATTTATGTATCCGGATGTGCGTCGGAGCTATCCGGATGTTGAGTGAGGGTCCGTGGAAGATGAGAACCGCTGTTATGACCATGATGAAGCTGTCCATTTCCTATGGACAGCATTGGGAGGGCCTAGCCATTTAGACAGGCCGTATTTTTGTATTAGCTCGAAATTAATGGATCATACCCGGATGTGCGTCGGAGCTATCTGGATGAGCGGGGGTCCCTGGAAGGTGGGAACCGCTGTTATGACCATGATGAAGCTGTCCATTTTCTATGGACAACATTGGGAGGGCCTGACCATTTGGACATGCCGTATTTATGTATTAGCTCAAAATTAATGAAGCATACCCGGATGTGCGTCGGAGCTATCCGGATGAGCGGGGGTCCCTGAAAGGTGGGAACCGTTGTTATGACCATGATGAAGCTGTCCATTTCCTATGGACAACATTGGGAGGGCCTGACCATCAGGACAGGCCATATTTTTGTATTAGCTCAAAATTAATGGAGCATACCCGGATGTGATGAGCGGGGGTCCCTTGAAGGTGGAAACCGCTATTATGACCCTGATGAAACTATCCATTTTCTATGGACAGCATTGGGAGGGCCTGGCCATTTGGACATGCCGTATTTATGTATTAGCTCGAAATTAATGGAGCATACCCGGATGTGCGTCGAAGCTATCCGGATGAGCGGAGGTCCCTAGAAGGTGGGAACCGCTGTTATGACTATGATGAAGCTGTCCATTTCCTATGGACAACATTGGGAGGGCCTGACCATCAGGACAGGCTGTATTTTTGTATTAGCTCAAAATTAATGGAGCATACCCGGATGTGATGAGCGAGGGTCCCTTGAAGGTGGGAACCCCTGTTATGACCATGATGAAACTGTCCATTTTCTATGGGCAGCATTGGGAGGGCCTGGCCATTTGGATAGGCCGTATTTTTATATTATTGTTTAAATTAATAGAGTATACCCGTATGTGCGTCGGAGCTATCCGGATGAGTGGGGGTCCCTTGAAGGTGGGAACCGCTGTTATGATCATGATGAAGTTGTTCATTTCTTATGGACAGCATTGGAAGGGTCTGGCCATGTTGACAGGCCATGTATATATCTATATTTGCAGGGGCCTCACCCTTAACCTAAACCACACCCTAAACTTATAACCTAAACCTAAAACCAAAACCTATTCTTAATTCCCTAAACCTATAACCTATAACCTACCTATAACCTTAACCTAAAACCTAAACCTTAACCTATTCTCAATTCCCTACAGCTATAACCTATAACCTACCTAAAACCTAAACCTAAAACCTAAATGTGTTCTCAAATCCCTAAACCTAAACCTACACCTAATCCTATTCTCAACTACCTAACCTAAACCTAAACCTAAACTTGAAAACCCAAAGCAAAACTCAATCCCGAACCCAAACCCGATTTCCTAAACCTAAACGTAAACCTATTCTCAATTCCCTAAACCTATAACCTATGACCTACCTATAACCTTAACCTAAAACCTAAACCTTAACCTATTCTTAATTCCCTACTGCTATAACCTATAACCTACCTAAAACCTAAACTTAAAACCTAAATGTGTTCTCAAATCCCTAAACCTAAACCTACACCTAATCCTATTCTTAACTACCTAACCTAAACCTAAACCTAAACTTGAAAACCCAAAGCAAAACCCGATCCCGAACCCAAACCCGATTTCCTAAACCTAAACCTTAACCTATTCTCAATTCCCTACAGCTATAACCTATAACTTTAATCTAAAACCTTAACCTAAAACCTAAATGTATTCTCAAATCCCTAAACCTAAACCTACACCTAATCCTAATCTTAACTACCTAACCTAAACCTAAACGAAAACTTAAAAACCCAAAGCAAAACCAGATCCCGAACCCGAACCCAAAACCGATTTTCTAAACCTAAACCTTAACTTATTCTCAATTCCCTAAACCTATAACCTATAACCTACCTATAAACTTAACCTAAAACCTAAACCTTAACCTATTCTCAATTCCCTACAGCTATAACCTATAACCTACCTATAACCTTAACCTAAAACCTAAACCTAAAACCTGAATATGTTCTCAAATCCCTAAACCTAAACCTACACCTAATCCTATTCTCAACTACCTAACCTAAACTTAAACTTGAAAACCCAAAGCAAAACCCAATCCCGAACCCAAACTCGATTTCCTAAACCTAAACCTTAACCTATTCTCAATTCCCTAAACCTATATCCTAAAACCTACCTATAACCTTAACCTAAAACCTAAACCTTAACCTATTCTCAATTCCCTGCAGCTATAACCTATAACCTACCTATAACCTTAACCTAAAACCTAAATGTGTTCTCAAATCCCTAAACCTTAACCTACACCTAATCCTATTCCCAACTACCTAACCTAAGCCTAAACCTAAACTTAAAAACCCAAAGCAAAACCCAATCCTGAACCCGAACCTGATTTCCTAAACCTAAACCTTAACCTATTCTTAGTTCCCTAAACCTGTAACCTATAACCTACCTATAACCTTAACCTAAAACCTAAACCTCAACCTATTCTCAATTTCCTACAGCTATAACTTATAACCTACCTATAACCTTAACCAAAAACCTAAACCTAAAACCTAAATGTGTTCTCAAATCCCTAAACCTAAACCTACACCTAATCCTATTCTCAACTACCTAACCTAAACCTAAACCTAAACCTAAACTTGAAAACCCAAAGCAAAACCCAATCCCGAACCCAAACCCAATTTTCTAAACCTAAACCTTAACCTATTCTCAATTCCCTAAACCTATATCCTATAACCTACTTATAACCTTAACCTAAAACCTAAACCTTAACCTTATATGTATTTATGCATGATGTAGTTTATGTTTGGATAGATTTATTTATGTACTTTGGAGTTAAATGGCTGTGAATGTAAATATGATGAAATATATTACATAATAGGTGTATATCAGGAATTATATTGTAACAGGTGTATATCAAGAAATTTGTGCTAGAATATAGGGTGGGGAATAAATAAAAAAAAACTTTTACCTACGAACATTTTCGTAGGTAAAAGTATCTCCAAAGTTTTTACCTACGAAAAGTTTCGTAGTTAAAAGTCTCACAAAAGTTTTTACCTACGAACTTATTCGTAGCTAAACGTTTTTTAAGTCTTGGAAAATGTCTGGTTAATATTTTTACCTACAAAAATATGTGTAGGTAAAGGAATTTTTAGCTACAAAATTAGTGGTAGGGAAAGTTTTAAAACCTTGTACCTTTTAGCTAAGAAACTATTGGTAGGTAAAAAGTCTTGTTAATATTTTTAGCTACGAAATTGTTGGTAGGTAAAAATCTTGTAAATATGTTTAGTTACAAAATTGTTGGTAGGTAAAAATTATTTTAAATATTTTTGGCTACGAAAGTATTCGTAGGTAAAAAGTATTGTGATTATTTTTAGCTACGAAATTATTGGTAGGTAAAAAGTCTATTAAATATTTTTTGCTACGAAAGTATTCGTAGGTAAAAAGTCTTGTACATATTTTTAGCTAGGAAATTGTTGGTAGGTAAAGTGTATTGTATATATTTTTACCTGCAAAAGTATTCATAGGTAAAAAGTTTTGTCATTACTTTTACCAACGAAAATTAGCGCTGGTAAAATGTTTTTCCTACAAAAATTTTCGTCGGCAAAAATCTACCTTTGCCAACGAATTTTTTTTTTCTTGGGTAAAAGGCGTTCCCCTTGGACTTTTAGCGAGGAAATTGCCAACGAAAAATTTCACTAGTAAAACTTTTTACCTATGAAATTTTGACTTTTGCCTACGAAAATTTTCGTTGGTAAAAGTGACATTTCTTGTAGTGAAAATCTTACTAGTCAAATCCCAATTATTCTGGGACATCCATTCTTAACCACATCCAATGCTATTATAAATTGCGGGAATGGAGTTATGAAGTTTCCTTTTGATAACATGAAGATTAAACTCAATATTTTTAATGTTGGACAATAACCAACAGACTCGGATGATATATTTAAAGTGAACAGGATTGAGAGTCTAGTGCATGACTCTTTCCTTAAATCTTCCAAAGACGCTTTTGAGACTTGTTTAGCACATTGTAGCATAGATTTTGATATAGAAAGTTCCATCTAAGAAGATAATGCATTGCTCGACTCTAATCTTATAATGGATACTACAAAATGGAAAGCTAAAGTGAAACTTTTTTCACCCTCCGAGTCTAAACTGGTCCCGTCTATTGAGAAACCACCTGAACTTGACCTTAAACAATTACCAACAACTCTCAAGTATGCATTTTTAGGTCCTTCTGAAACCCTGTCTGTCATCATAGCTTCTAACCTTGAAAAGGAATAGGAGAGCAAGTTGCTTAATGTTCTTAGAGAATATAAGACAACTATTGGGTGGATGATAGAGACCATAAAGGGAGTAAGCCCCACTATGTGTATGCATCATATTCATCTTGAAGAAAATGTGAAAACGTCGTGTGAAATATAAAAGAGGCTTAACCCTAACATAAAAGAAGTCGTTCAAGCAGAGGTGCTTAAATTGTTAGACGTTGGTATCATTTACCCCATTTCAGATATCACGTGGATCAGCACAGTTCAAGTTGTTCTCAAAAAGTCTGGGATTAATTAATCAAGATGTTGAGAAAATTTATTTGGAGGACCCATGTTATCAAGATTGATTAATTCATGGTCCATGGGTGCTTTCATTGCTTGTTTGGCTGAAGATGTTAAACTTAGCACTCCTGGGAGGCAACCTAACCTTTCATTTCATTTCTTTTTCCTAGTTAGTTAGTTCAATGTTTGTGGGTAACATTGCTACAAACCCTCACGAGACTACAACTCATCCACTAGGGGCAACCTAGGGATTTAAAGGCTTGTTGCATACACTAAATGCAATAGAGAGTACCTACGAAAGTGGTGTAGGTAGGATTTTATTTTTGTTATTTTTATTTTTCTTTAGGACTAGCAAAACTAACCCTATATTAAGTTAGTTTACTTTTGTTGGTTTCTCTCTTATGCTGACCCGCTCTTACGCTGATATTTTTGGAAAGCCTCTTGATTCTTTGTCCAGATACTATCTTTCCATCACTCTTATTTTACTTTCGTTATCCCATGTGCATTGCATGCTTATTTCTTTTACATTGAGGACAATGTAGATTTTAGGTTGGGGGTGAGAGATTAGGTTACAGTATTTTTTTAGTCTTGAGCAAAAATTGTGAATTTTTTTTTAAAATTTTTATGGAATTTTTTGTAAATTTGAAGTGATTTTGACAGTCATCTTGGATTTAGAACTAAAAGATACGTGATGTTGGTAATTTATGACTCATGGATTCAGTTGTCTACTAGATTTCACAGTTAAGTTTGAGTTATTAATCCATGATTAGAAGTTGTAAACATTGATTGAGTCATGATTGCACATATTACATCTCGCTTACACATTAAGGTTCTAGTTCGATATTAGATGATTAACTTGGTAATCACTACGCATGAAAGGAACCAGCCTGAAAAAAATAATTTAGCATCTTCCTAGGTTGACTGGTGAGGTTGACCTGACTGACCTGCTAGTAAGATTAGTACTCCAAGCATAAGCTTGATGTGCTCTGTTCGAGTCTCCCGTCCAGCGAAAATTGTGCAGATTTTTCCTGCCGGCTTATTGTCGTTACGCTCTTCTCACTTTTCTTACCGAGGAGCAGGTTAGTCTTCCATGTGCTTAGCGATGAACTCGCGCAGGTAGCTACTCTGGATGAGGAACTTTATTTCTTCCTTGATGTCAAAGTAATTAGCGTATCATGGCCATGATCTCAATGAAAGCGACAGTATTTGGACTTGTCCCTCTTCTCTAGAGTGGACTGCATCTTGTTCGACCACTCCAAAATCCTCATCTCTGACTTACGTGAGCACTTGCTCAGGTGTGGTATTCAGTGGAGTATACCGATGAAACTGACTCTTAGAAATTCATGGAGCCTGAGGTGCACCCTCCTGGTCGTCTTCTCTTTTTCTCTTGGGGTTGGCACTAGGTCCCTCCTTCATCTTCTTGTCTTTCGTTGAGCTACTCTAGTCCTTAGTGCTTTATGGGCGCCAAATAGTTCTTTGGCGTTTGTATACTTCCGGGTCATGTTCATCAGGTTGGCTAGAGTTTTCTAGGGGTTCTTGCTTAGTAAAAAGAGGAATCTCCCTCGCTTAAACCCAACCATTATAGCCGTAAGGGCTACCTCGTCGGAGTATAGTCATTCACCTGGACAGCTTCGACGTTGAATCAGATGATGTACTCCTTTGGCGACTCATTGTCCTTCTTGGTAATTGTAAGAAGGTGGTCTTATTAGCATCCGAATATTGAGAGTTCTGGTCCATCATAGTTTGATGACTCAAAAAATTCATGGTCTTCAGGACTCAATAGAACTTAACCTACTCTTTGACTCAACTCTAGTTTGACTTTTCTGGTTTTTAAATTATGATTCCAATATTATAGTTTTTGTTTTATCTGTTTTGTAGTTTGGATTTTTTTTTTTAAAAAATTAATTATGATCAATTCTGAATTTTCTTTTCTTTTCTTTGGATGCTTAGGATAGTTCTTGGAAGAGTTCGAGTGGCTGTAAGACTACAACCTCGGAATGGAGAGGAGTTGGTTGCAGATGCTGATTTTGCTGATTGTGTAGAATTGCAGCCAGAGGTTTTTCTAATTGCACTTCTCTTTTGTTTGTAATTACACATACCTAAATTTACACCAGATGTGCAGCGTGTAATGCTTTCCAAAAATAAATGAGAAATGTAAGTCAATCCATGGGCACCAATCACATGGCCATTCTCATGTTTTGCAAAATGTTATACTGATGCTCAAGCAGAGGATTATAGGCCCTTGTATAATGTTAATGTGCAAGCTTGGGCCTAAAATCAAAGGCCCTATGTGCTTTTAGACCTAATGACTTAAATGGGCCAAACTTGGGCTGATCTAAATTAAGGTTTTGTTGTAGGTAATATGCATATTCCATATAAGAGGATCCAATTAGCTTCTTTTTTTCTCACGTACAACCAAGTCGATTTAATATTCCAGCTTTCTTCTTATCCTTGATTTGGCTGTTTGATAATCAGATAATCCTTCTTGACCACCTGCTAGGCACATGATGTAATTTCTTTAGTTTTGCATAAAGTATGCTAATATTTGGACAACACATAGTTTTATTGTTCTCTTACTGGTGGTTTCTTATGGGTGCTTTTTTCTCAGTTTTGTATTGTTTTGCTGGTGGTTGCTTGCTAACTTTTAGGACTTGATCAGGTTGGTAAATGGTGTTACTTCTTTATTTAGTTCAATGATACTTTGTTAAATATGAAATTTATGACCTTTGGTAACTTGGTTAATTAAAAAGAACTACATAGTGACATAATCCCAATCTGACTTTTTGGGTACGTAGGTAGCCGTTCATAATGTACTAGAATATCGGTGTAGCCACAAATTTTTTTTCTCCTTTGAATTGTAACAGACTGTATGGGTTGCATTTTTCTTTGTCATACAGGTTGTGGCTATCAAAGATATAATATCACCTCCTTATAGGGAAACATTTAATGATATATACAAGTAAATTCTTTTTTTCTTATTCCTTATATTGTTTTCCAATTATATTTGTATTGGTTTCAGAGTACAGGTAGCGATAGAAATTGTTGGTCATTGTGGCTTGTAGACAAAGGGATGAGTAACCAACAATACAAATATGAGAGGCCTTCCCCAGATATCCAGATGCTTTTAGATATATTTATGTTATTTTTAAATGTATTAGCTCGAAATTGATAGAGCAGACCCTGATGTGCATCGAAGCTATTTGGATGTTGAGTGGGGGTCCCTACAAGGTGAGAACTGTTGTTATAACTATGATGAAGCTGTCCATTTTCTATGAACAGCATTGTAGGGGCTTAGCCATTTGGACATGCCATGTTTATGTATTTGCTCGAAATTAATGGAGCAGACCCGGATATGCATCGGAGCTATTCGGATGATCGGAGGTCCTTGGAAGGTGGGAACCGCTATTATGACCATGATGAAACTATTCATTTCCTATGGACAGCATTAGAGGGTCTTGACCATTTGGATAGGCTGTGTTTATATCTATATTTGTAGGGACTACATGCTTAACCTAAACCACACCCTGAACCTATAACCTAAACCTATTCTCAATTACCTAAACTTATAACCTATAACCTAAACCTATTCTCAAATCCCAAAAGCTATACTTATAACCTAAACCTAAACCTTAACCTATAACCTAAACCTATACTTATAACCTTAACCTAAACTTATAACCTTAACCTAAACCTATTCTCAAATTCTAAAAACTATACTTATAAACTAAACCTAAACCTTAACCTATAACTTATAACCTAAACCTATACTTATAACCTTAACCTTAACCTAAACCTGTTCTCAAATCCCAAAACCTATACTTATAACCTAAACCTAAACCTTAACTTATAACCTAAACTTATACTTATGACCTTAACCTAAACTTATAACATTAACCTAAGCCTAGTCTCAGATCCCAAAAGCTATACTTATAACCTAAACCTATAACCTATACTTACAACCTTAACCTAAGCTTATAACCTTAACTTAAACCTATTCTTAAATCCCTAAACCTATACTTATAATCTAAACTTAAACCTTAACCTATAACCTAAACCTAAACTTATAACCTTAACCTAAACCTATTCTCAATTCCCTAAACCTAAACCTTAACCTATTCTCAATTCCATAAACCTATAGCTTATAACCTAAACCTAAACCTTAACCTAAACCTAAACCTAAACCCTTGACCTATAACCTAACCTTAACCTAAACCTAAAACCTAAACCTTAACCTACAATCTATAACCAAAACCTAAACCTAAAACCTATATGTATTCTCAAATCCCTAAACCTAAACCTACACCTAATCCTTATCTCAACTCCCAAACCTAAACCTAAACCTAAACTTGAAAACCCAAACCTAAACACGATCCTGAACCTGAACCCGATTTCCTAAACCTAAACCTTAACCTATTCTCAATTCCCTAAACCTATAGCTTATAACTTAAACTTAAATCTTAACCTAAACCTAAACATAAACCTATAACCTTAACCTAAACCAAAACCTATGACCTAAAACCTTAACCTATAACCTATAACCTAAACTTATAACCTATAACCTAACCTTAACTTAAACCTAAAACTTAAACCTTAACATATAACCTAAAATCTAAACCTAAAACCTAAATGTATTCTCAAATCCCTAAACCTAAACCTACACCTAATCCTAATGTCAACTCCCTAACCTAAACCTAAACTTAAAAACTTAAACCTAAACCCGATCCCGAACCCAAACCCAATTTTCTAAACCTAAACCTTAACCTATTCTCAATTCCCTAAACCTATAGTTTATAACCTAAACCTAAACCTTAACCTAAACGTAAACCTAAACCTATAACCTTAACCTAAACCAAAACCTATGACCTAAAACTTTAACCCATAACCTATAACCTAACCATAACTTAAACCTAAAACCTAAACCTTAACATATAACCTAAAACCTAAACCTAAACCTAAAACCTAAATGTATTCTCAAATTCCTAAACCCAAACCTACACCTAATCCTAATCTCAACTCTCTAACCTAAACCTAAACCTAAACTTGAAAACCCAAACCTAAACCTGATCCCGAACCCAATTTTCTAAACCTAAACCTTAACCTATTCTCAATTCCCTAAACCTAAACCTAAACCTAAACCTAAACCTATAACCTATAACCTAAACCTAAACCTAAAACCTAAATGTATTCTTAAATCCCTAAACCTAAACCTACAGCTAATCCTAATCTCAACTCCCTAACCTAAACCTAAACCTAAACTTGAAAACCCGAACCTAAACCCGATCCCGAACCCGAACCCGAACCCGATTTCCTAAACCTAAACCTTAACCTATTCTCAATTCCCTAAACCTATAGCTTATAACCTAAACCTAAACCTTAACCTAAACCTTTTTTTTTTTTGTTAACACATGCACACACAACCCCACACCCTCATGCCATAGTGAGCTTTCACCACCTATGGATACTCGAACCCTTGACCGGGTGTTAAAACTCCTGAGAGTCTACCACCCAAGCAAGAGCAAGGATCCCCTTAACTTAAACCTAAACCTAAACCTATAACCTTAACCTAAACCAAAACCTATGACCTAAAACCTTAACCTATAACCTACAACCTAAACTTATAACCTATAACAAAACCTTAACCTAAACCTAAAACCTAAACCTTAACCTATAACCTATAACCTAAACCTAAACCTAAAACTTAAGGGCCTGTTTGGCCGGGCAGATCCCATGGTATTAGGAGGGATGGGATCAATTTTAAGGTAATGATGGTGGTGTTAGTGGATTGTCTAAAGATCCATGGGATTGCTTATATCCTAGGACAAGTTCACTGGGTCTATTTGGCACGCCCCCCATATTCTGGGATTTTACCTTCCAATCCATTCAACCAAGGGATAGGATCAATTTTAAGGTAATGATGGTGATGTCAGTGGATTGTCTTAAGATCCATGGGATGGCTTATATCCCAGGACAAGTTCACTGGACCTGTTTGGCTCGTCATGTCTATCCAAGGATATTGCCGATCCCATCCCTCTTAATACCATGGGATCTGCCCTACCAAACAAGCCCTAAATGTATTCTCAAATCCCTAAATCTAAACCCATACCTAATCCTAATCTCAACTCCCTAACCTAAACCTAAACCTAAACTTGAAAACCCAAACCTAAACCCAATCTCGAACCCGAACCCAATTTTCTAAACCTAAACATTAACCTATTCTCAATTCCCTAAACTTAAACCTAAACCTATAACCTTAACCTAAACCAAAACTTATGACCTAAAACCTTAACCTATAACCTATAACCTATAACCTAAACCTAAACCTAAAACCTAAATGTATTCTCAAATCCTTAAACCTAAACCTACACATAATCCTAATCTCAACTCCCTAACTTAAACTTAAACCTAAACTTGAAAACCCAAACCTAAACCCGATCCCGAACCCGAACTCGATTTCCTAAACCTAAACTTTAACCTATTCTCAATTCCCTAAAGCTATAACCTATAACGTAAACCTAAAGTAAAAATTATAACCTAAACCTTAACCTATAACCTATAACCTAAACTTATAACCTATAATCTAATTAACCTTAACATAAACCTAAAACTATAACCTAAACCTATAACCTATAACCTATAACCTAAACCTAAATCTAAAACCTAAATGTATTCTCAAATCCCTAAACCTAGACCTATACCTAATCCTAATCTCAACTCCCACCCTAACCTAAACCTAAACCTAAACTTGAAAACCCAAACCTAAACCCGATCCCGAACCCGAACCCGAACCCGATTGCTGTAATAACAGGGTGAAATCATGCACGGTTAATATTTCGAACTTAATTATGAAATCTATTAGACCTCATCTTATTATCAGGCTTCATCTTAATATTTGTTGTGCGCTTGAGTCCAGGAGAAGGTATTACCCAACATTCATGAATCTTAGACTTCTCGTATCTGGATTGTTTCCCAAAATCACTCGAGTTTTTAGATATTATCCTGTAATTCTCAATTTATTTTTTGCATACTTTGTTCGGGACTAGTAAAATGCTGGTTGGGAATTGTGATGAGGGTTGAATATTGCATATTAGACTCCGATTATTACCTGATTTTACGTACATGATAATGATTAATGCCCTATTTTAATCGTGTTTGTGATGCAATGTGTATTTGCAAGCTTAGACTGGAAAGGATACTAAAAGCATGGATTTAACGCTCAAGTATCACTAAGGCATTGGACGGGACTCCATAGGACTAAGATCGAGGATTTACACGCCGGAGATTAGAGAAATTTCAGCCATTCACCTTAAACAGGCCTGAAGGACGTCCATAATGCAAGATCATAGGGTTCCCACCATCTGATCGGCTCCAAACTTTATATATGGCCTGAGGGCCATAAATTAACCGTACACGTCAAATTTCAACCCTCAGATCATTGTGAAAGTAACCCAATGGACAAATCAGCCTATAAACTGATGATTTCAGGCCCACCTGATAACTGGATATACTTCAATTTTGGTCTCAACAGCATAAATAGGGAGAAAAAATGAATGGATGGATTGGATTGCTCATAAACATCACGGAAGATCCCACCTTGCATGATGTGTGCACCATGCACAAGTGCTCTCATATGCACTGCATCTCAAGTCAAGTCAAACCGACCTTTGACCCGTATCCTCTTCAAAAATGGCAACTTCCGTTCTCTGCTACTGCGAACGAACAAGGATGTGATCTTTGTGGGTCCACACCGTCTATCAAACCAATGATCAGGACTGTCCATCAAAGTCCCTGATCCCTCTCATCCATGCCTAGGTGACAGAATTGAATAAGACAACGATGATTGGTTTTTAACCATCCAAACGGAGGACCAATGGTACAATAATAAATCCTGTGGACCACACCAAATTTCATCTAAAAACTGTCCATCTTGCTGAAATTCCAAGTGTAATCCAGTAGACGGACCGGATTTCTTAAAGAACATCAATTTGAGACCCACCAGTTGTCATAGCGCAAGGACCGTGCGTAGGTTCTGCGTCCGTGAAACGCGGTCGCTATGGGCCGTTTGCTGATCATGGTTAGGATCGGACTGATGATCCAGACCGTCTATCTTGAAATACATCTAAAACCTTCCAAAGAGACGCTATTTTAAAGCCTTTTGAGGGAGGCCAGCGGGAGCAGTTTCTCTGGCTTTCACGCAAAATCGTGAGCGTGGTTGTGTAACAGGGGGCACATAAGAGTTTCTAGATTCTCTCAGCGTAAGCAAGGTCGGTTCCTTGCAACCGACCTCTCCACCGTCTTCCCTGCCTATAAGAGAGAGAGAGAGAGAGAGAGAGAGAGAGAGAGAGAGAGAGAGAGAGAGAATTCAATCTGAAGCTGAACGTGGATCAGCTTTCTTAATAGAGTTTTTTCTTCCTTTTGTCTTATATTTTTTTTAATTTAATCATGTTTAATTCAGGCTAAATTTCTTAGTTAGGGCTGAGATGAAGCCCCTAATTTGAATAACTCTTGTTATGTGTTGAATTCATCTGAATTAATTGATTTATTTCTTTCTCTAGTGTGATTAAATGAAAACTTCATACTTCACTACTCTATGAGCTTAACCAGAGTCTAAAAGTAGATGTTATTTAAAATCTTATTCTAGGGGTGCTTGTGTCTGACCATGAATAGATTTTCCTACAGAGAAAGAAATAGGAATTTACATCTATTCATGCCTGACCATGGATGGAAAGATGTGATCCTTGTGCTTCAAGAAAATTATACATCCTGTGTGCCTGACCAAGGACGAAGAGTGTGCTTTATTTATTAAATTTATGTCATTCTGAATTAGGGTGAATCAACAGGTAAAACAAGGGTTAGGATAATTAGGAGTGGATTCAAAAGTCCTAGTATTCTCCTTGATTGAATTTTTCTTTTTATTCTCAGTTATTTTTCATAGATTTTTGTTATTTTACTAGTTATACTATTTGTTAGATTAGTTAAGAAGAATCGTAAAATTTGAATTGTGACAACCAGTCCTCGTGGGAACAATCTCGTAATACGTACCGTATCTACATCTGATTCGTATACTTGCGAGTTTAAAATCATTTAAATCATGGATAAAGGGACATAAGTAAAGAGCTGCTTCGGCCACCCTGAGCCTAGTGATTAAGTTGAGACCATGATAAAATAAGGGTACCCTAGCTTCCCCAATATATTAAATGAGTGAAACCTAATAACTATTCAACTAACATGCACATTTTCCGCATTACATTAGATAGGACTTGCGATTTGGCGTTGGGCCGCTTGTGAGGAAGTGTTGGCATATGCGAAATAGGTGTTGAAGTCACTTGGGAGTGAGTGTTTCTTGAAAAGAGCATGCATCATATAATATCTTCATATATGCTTTTAATAAGAGTATTTAAGAATTGATTGATTTCTTGTTTTATCATTATATGTTCTGATTAGGTTGATAACATGTGTAACTTATAACTAATGGAACCATTGAGTTATCTATTCACTCTCACCTAGGACGGTGTTTTAAAACACCACCCAAGCATGTAATTGATGCAGGTACTAGTGAGACTTCAAACAGGTAAGCTTAGATCAACTTGTGCCACCACTGTTATGTTTTGGAGGATTGGGCATAAACTGAAAACTTTACACTTTAACCATCTTGAGTATATTGTGGCTAGTATAATCCTCATTTGGGCGGACACCACTTTTCAATTGTACTTTAATGATCTGCCTTATATTTATTAATTTTTATTATCACTACCTCACTTTAAATCCACTAATTTGAATTATGCTAATCTGATTGCTTGTGTGTAAAAGGAATGTGAATCTGAACGAGGTCACATGTGTGCATTTTTGTTTGGTTCACACCCAGGAACTCGGGACTAGATCTCTTTTCTCGAGTGTCGATTTTCGAGGCATGACAATACTAGTGAAGGAATATCTTTGACTGAATACGTTAACATCATTAGTAGTCTAGCCTATGCTAAAAATTATGCATTAAAATAGATATTGCCTCTGTTATAAGTAAAGTAGATCTAATTTACATGCATTATAATGCAATCTATAGAGTTCTTAGATATCTTAAAAGGACTTATGACTTGGGTCTTTGTTATCAAAGATTTTTAGCAGTAATTAAAAGTTACAGCAACATTGATCAAAATTTAAGATCAAATGATTCTAAATCTTCTAGTAGTTTTATTTTCAATGGTAGACTAAGTTTTTTTATGAAAAAAAAAAAAAGAAAAAAAGAAAAAAAGAAGAAGAAGATTTGTATGGCTTAATCCACTATAAAATTTGAGCTGGTTGCCTTGGCAGTAGTTGGTGATAAGACAGAATGGATTAAAACCTTAATAATCAATATACCTTTTTGGGTGAAACCAGTACCACCTATATTCATTCACTGTCATAACTTGCCTACTATAAGGAAAGCTAATAACAAGTGTTACAATGAAAAATATAGAAAAATTCGTCCGAAGCATTGTTATGTGAGACAATTACTAAATAATGGTGTAATAACTATGAACTTTATATAATCCAATGATCATATTGCAAATCCTTTAACGAAAGTTCTAGGTAGAGAAAATGTCTAAAAAGAATCAAGAGAGATGAGACTTAAATCCATAAAAATGAATCATTAAAAATAATAACCAAACATGAGAATTAGATATTTCAAGAATTTGGTTTAATAAAAAAGAAAAGTTTCTATGTGATTCATTGTTTGAACAATGTTATATAGTTAGGAGAAAATATTTCTCTAAGTCCCTTTCTTTGATTATTAGTAATGCAAATTTCTGTAACATCTCGAGGTTGGGTATATCCTTTGATGAATTTATATTATTAACTTAAGAAGGGATGAAAAGTTGTTATAGAAACACCATTGATAAACTCTCACCTATATAAGTGTGGAAATAGGGCCGCTTTCTATGAGAATTAAGTTAATTCTGTAGTGCACTCATGAAACAGAGATATTGCACATCACTATAACATGCAATTATGAACACCTTGTAAGATCAAAACTATAGTTTGTGTTCAATATACATTATACTTTTAAAGAAATTTAATTAAAGACCCAATTTACTAATTTCTTATAGTCTAAACACAATTCACTAAGTGAGGTTCAAGATAATGTTACATTCTTTTACAACTAGCCCATTTGGCTGCATCATCCGAAAGGTTGTTGGAGGCCTAAACTCTATTTCGATCCAAATTGTAGTCTATCTCATGCATGTAGATGCACCTTCCAAACCCTCATCTCATCTCCCCACTCAAAAAAATAAGTGTTAAATCACTATTATTATTATTTTTTTGTCAAGTTGACCAAAAAAGCAGGCTTGAAACCTCTCCTCTTGAAAACACTCCTTTTAACAAGTGCATCCAAATGGGTCCTTAAAATTCATTGGTCTCAATATTTAGATGGTATACCAACCTAGCCCGGTCCTAATTCAGGTTTATCTAGGATGGGTTACATGTCTTAGCTCATGTTGGGCTTAGAGATGCTTCTGCTTGGTCCATTTACCATCCTAAAGGGAAATGAAGAAGTTTTTTAATACTTGTATAGAGTGTGAAGCTCCATATGCATGCACATAGATATTGTCCACTTGGCATCCATATATCTCAAATCAATCAACCCAAATCATGGGACCCACAATAGATGGGGTGTATACCTAAACTCAAATTAATGGAGATTTGTTTGTTAAATATAAAACATTGACTATTTTAGTTCTAACCATCCATTGGATGTCCTCAAAATTAGCTAGTTGTGATAGCAAGTTTGGGGCCATTTGGCATTGTCATGTAGATGCCTTGCATTCTATAAGGCATGGTCTACCATGAGGATCCATAGTCAACCCTGACTCACTATGATGTTCACGGTTAACTGTGGAATTCCACGGTTGACCATGACTCACTATGATGTTCACAGTTGACCGTTGGTGTGACAATCAAGTTTCATGATTTTGTGTGAAACAGAGTATTTAAGTCCATTTTTTCATCAGGGCTAAAAGTAATACGAGTGTTTTCTCTCAAGGGACTAGGATTGGTCAAGGGAGAGGGTTTTCTACACTTATAAAGGGCTTGAGAAGGATTTCTCAAGAGATCTAGGGGTTTCCTAGAGGTGCACATAGCAAGGGAAGATAAAATATATCTGTAATCGAATAAGGTGAGTTTATACAACTCTAAGGTTTTGATTATACTGGATCTTTGTTGCTTTGTGCCATGGTTTTTCCCCATAAGAGTTTTTCGACGTATAATATCATTGTATTTGTGATTGTTTGTTTTTTAGATTGTTTATCCTGCATCATTATATTGTTTTATCTTTAGTTATCGTGCTTCTTGAAAGCGCGTGAATTGGCAGTGTTGTTAGATCAAAATTTCTAACACCTAAGTTTTGATCCAGGTTTGTTGTTGGCTCGAGTTTACATCATTGTGGTGTGATATAGAGCAAGTTTACTCATAAAAAAAGTGGTATTAAAGAGTCAGGTTGGACGTTTGGGTTTGAGTGAATATATTAGGATCAAAATTTGATATACAGAAGTTTGATGGGAAGAACAATTTCAGTTATGGCAACACAAGGTCAAGGACATTCTACTTTCACAAGGGTTGAGAAAGGCATTGTTGGAAATAAAACCGAAGAAGTTGTCGGATGATGACTAGAGTGATGTTAAGAAGAAAACTATGAGCATAATCCATTTGTGTCTGTTGAATGAGGTTATGTACAATGTCCTGAATGAGAAATCTCCCCTGATGATGTGGAAGAAGCTAGAAGACATGTATATGTTAAAGTCCCTCATAAATAAGTTGTTTGTGAAGAAACAACTTTTTGGGTTGAAATTAAAGGAAGGATTGGATCTCCTAGAGTACATGAACTTGTTTAGAAAGCTATTTCGTGAGTTGGTAAGGCTCGAAGAGATGATCAAGGAAGAAGACAAAGCGTTGCTACTTCTGATCACTACCCTCGTCATAAGACCATCTCATCACTACTCTACTATGTATATGGAAAGAATACAGTAAGGCTCTAGGAAACCACTGCGGCGCTCATTTCCAATGAGATGAGGAAAAAGTGGGGTGATGAGGACTCTCAGGCGAAAGGGCTAGTCACGAAATGGGGTCAGGGACATGGCTGATCTGTGGAGTGATATCGGTTTGACAAGAAGAAAAAGTCCAGATTGAAGTTGAAGGCAAAGGATGGATGCTTCTATTGCAGCATTAAGGGGCACTTTAAGAATGACCACCAGAAACAGAAGGATGACATGAAAAGTAAAAGCAAAGGAAAACGTAATACAAGTGAATCAACGAGTATAGCAAAAAAGAACTCAGAAGGCTACCTTCTCTCGATCTCTTTAGGTACGAATCATCTCTTAGATACTTGAATTCTAGACTCAGGATGTTGGTATCACATGTGCCTGGATAGGACTTGGTTCGATTCCTACAAGTCTAATAATGGTGGAAGTATTCTGATGAAAAATGATGCAACATGCAAGGCCATCGGAATAGGACCATCAAAATAAGGATGTTTGACTGAGTCATTCAAACTTTTAGTGATGTAAGACATGTTCTAAATCTGAAGAAAAAACTAATATACGTGGTGTTTTAGATACGAATGATTGTACATTCACCACATCTGGCGGTGTATTAAAGGTCACCATAGGTGCAATGGTGTTGATGAAGGGACATAAGGTTGAAAATCTGTATAAGTAGGTCAGAAGCACAATTATGGGTGAGGCCACTACCACCTCACATGCAGAATCTGATAGGGAATATGCGGCACAAATGATACAAATATGTGGCATATTCGGTTAGGGCATATGAGCGAGAGGGGTATGATTGAACTCCACACACAGAAACTGTTGAAGGGATTTAAGGCATGAAAGGTGAATTTCTGTAAGCATTGCATCATAGGCAAGCAGTGCGGATTAAGGTTCAAGACTGCTATACACACTAGCAGCGGGGTACTTGACTATATTTATTCTAATGTCTGGGGGTTACTGACAATATATACCGTCTAAGAGAAAAGTACGATACTTTGTGACTTTCATAAATGATTACTCAAGGAAGGTTTATAGGTTTACTTCATGAAGCACAAGACTGAAGTGTTCGCCAGGTTCGGGTAATGGAAGGCATAAGTAGAGTAGCAAACTAGGAGACAAGTCAAGTGTCTTAGGTCAGACAATGGTACGGAGTACAAAATGGAGAAATTCATGAAATTCTGCAAGGATCAAGGCATCACAAGGTACTTCTCAACTCCAGGGACCCCACAACATAATGGAATAGTAGAGAGGATGAACATAACTTTGTTGGAGAGGGCAAGAAGTATGAGGTTGCATGTGAGGCTACTTAAAAGATTATGAGATGAAGTGGTAAATATGGTATGCTACATAGTAAATCAATCACCATCTATAGAGTTAGACTCCAAGGTTGCAAAGGAAGTTTAGATGGGCAAGGACGTCGATTACTCAAGACTAAGAATCTTTAGGTATCCAGCATATATTCACGTGCAGAGTGGAGAGGACTAAATTATATTTAAAGTCTAGCAAATGCATCTTTATCAGGTATGGGAAATGTGTGAAGGGCTACAAATTTGGGATCCATATGCTCAGAAGGTGGTTATTAGTAGAGACGTCATCTTCGCTGATGCGTCAATGTCGAGAACCAACAAGGAACTTGCAGCTGAGAAGTTTTTGTTGGTGCAAGTGGAGCCAATTGAGCAGGTTACTAAAGGTCAAAATCAGTAGGAGCAAGACAGTAAGTAAAACAATCAGTAGGATACATAAGAAAGTTTAGCCGAGAACAGGGAAAAAAGAATCATTAGAGCTCCGACTCGATAAAAGTTCAAGGACACGGTCTCATTTGCATTATTCATAGGGTGTGGACCATTGCAGAGAAGATGGAATCACTCCACAAGAATCAAACATGCGAGTTGGTGGAACTTCCTAAAGGTCAGCAGGTTATAGGGTGCAAATGGGTCTACGAGAATAAAGAAGCATTAACAAAAAAGGATGGTGAAAAGTATAAGATAAGACTCATAGCGAATGGGGTACTTGCAGAGAAAAGGAGTAGATTGCGATAAAGTTCTCTCTAGTGATTAAATATATCTCAATTAGGGTACTACTGGTGATGGCAGTGGAATCTAATTTGAAATTGGAGCAACTCGATGTAAAGACAACATTCCTTCATGGGAACTTAGAGGAAATCATTTACATGAGGCAGCCTGAAGGTTTCGAGGAGCTTGGTAAGGAATTCCACGTGTGTATGCTGAAGTTGTTATATGGGCGTAAACAGTCTCCGAGGTAGTGGTACAAGTGGTTTAATTCCTACATGGTTGAGAATGGGTATAACAAGTGCGAGTGTGATTGTTGTGTATACTACAGGATACTTGATGACAAGTCCTACATTCTACTGGTTCTTTATGTAAATGATATGTTAATTGTTGTAAAGGAAATTATAGAGATACGTTTACTTAAATCTCTGTTAAGTAAGGAGTTTAACATGAAGGATCTAGGCATTGCGAAGAAGATACTAGGCATGAAGATTAGCAGAGATAAAGAGTTTGAAAAACTATAGCTTTCTCAAAAGGGTTCTATACAGAAGGTGCTAGAGAGGTTCCACATGAAAAGTGCTAAGCTAGTTAACACACATCTACTAGGTCACTTTAAGTTATCAACCAAGTCATATCCAAATACAGAATAAGAGATTTCAAAAATACCACGAGTGTTATACGCTGGTGCAGTGAGAAGTTTGATGTATGTAATGGTTTGCACAGGTCCAGACATCTCACAGTAGTCAGTGTGGTCAACAGGTACATGGAAAATCCATGGAATGAACATTAGAATGCTAGTAAAGTGGATTCTTAGGTATCTAAGGGGCATATTCGATACTGGAATCATGTTTGGTGAACACGCAACTTCAAGTGGAGTTGTAGGCTACGTGGATTCATATTATATACAAGTGATTTAGACAACTGGAGGTCCACTACGGGATATGTTTTTACATCAGCAGGCGAACATATATGTTAGAGATCTACGCTATAGTGTATGTAGCGTTGTCTATAACTGCAACGAAATACATGACTGTGATAGAAGCATCAAAGAAGGCACTATGGTTAAAAGGTCTGATAGGTGAACTCAAATTGAAGTGGGAGGCAATTCGGTTACTTTGTGATAGTTAGAGTGTTATCCATCTAGTGATGAATCAAGTGTATCATGCACCAACCAAGCACATCAATGTGAGCTTCCACAAGATACGGGAGTTCATTGCTTCAGGAGAAATTCTGTTTCAGAAGATTCATACTGATGGGAATGTTGCGGATATGTTGCCAAAGCTAGTGACTATAGAGAAGTTCAAGCACTGCTTGGGCTTGATCAATCTCATTAGCCATTGATGGGATTGAGCATCCTTGCACAGGGGTGCAGATATAGTTGTGTTCCAAGTGGAGGGATGTAGGGAGTGGTTTATGCTCAAGGAAGAGATTGCATGGGAAGTCTTTAGGGTGACTTTACAAAATGCAAGTCAATGTGGACATTGTTGTGAAGACATCTTGCATTCTGCAGGGCAGGGTTGACCGTGAGGATACATGGTTGACCGTGACTCACTCTGATGTTCATGGTCAACCATGACTTGCTGTGATGTTCACGGTCGACTGTCGGTGTGATCGTTGGGTTTCATGATTTTGCATGAAACAGTGTATATAAGCTCGTTTTTTCATTAAGGTTAAGAGCAATACAAGTGTTTTCTCTCAAGTGACTAGGATTGTTAAAGGAGAGGATTTTATACACTTGTAAAGGTCTTGGAAAGGATTTCTCAAACTATCTAGGGGTTTCCTAGAGGTGTGCACGCAAGGGAAGATCGGGTACATCTGTAATTGAAGAAGGTGAGTTTGTACAACTCTAATGTTTTATTATAGTGGACCTTTGTCGCTTTATGTTGTGATTTTTCCCAACAAGGGTTTTTCCATGTAAAATATCATTGTGTTTGTGGTTGTTTGTTTTTTGGTTTAGTTATCCTGCATAATTATATTCTTTTATCTTCATTTATCGTGCTTTCGCAAAACACACAGATTGGCAGTGGTGTTAAATTAGATCCGAATTTCTAACACCTAGGGTTTGATATGTGTTTGTTGTTGGTTCAGGTTTACATTATTGAGGCGTGATATAGAGCAGATTTACTCACAACATGCATCTCTACTAATAAGAGTTTATTTGTTTATTTCTAAAAAAGAGAAGTGTTTTTTTTTTTTTTTTGAAAATATATTGATATGTAATGATCTAATTTTACATCTACAAAATTTAAAAATAAGAGATTTGCCTCTTGATTATTTAGCAAAAGAAAGTAATTTATTTTTTCCTTCGATTTATTTTACTAAAGCAGTAGACCTTTTTAGGTTAATTTTGAAACAAGCATCTTTATAAAGTTTTTAAGTTATTTTAATCATGCTCTCTCTCTCTCTCTCTCTCTCTCTCTCTCTCTCTCTCTCTCTCTCAGGTGGGCTCATACGATGAACAATCAATATTGAAGGTGGGGCCCACATGATGAATGGTCAACTTCAAGGAGGGTCAACATAATGGATGGTTCAAATCAAAGGTGGGCCCCTCATGATGGATGGCCCACATCAAAAGTGTGGTCTTGCATGATCGATGATCCACATTAAGTGGGCCCCACCTAATGGACAGTCTATATCAAAGGTGGGACCTACATGATGGATGGTGGACAATGAAGGTGTAGGCCCACATGATGGAAGGTTGACATTAGAGGGCCACATGATGAATGGTCCACATCAAGGTAGATCCACATAATGCACGGTCCACATCAAAGATGGTCCGCATTAAAGTGTGGCCTCACATGCTAGACCATCCACATCAAGTTGGCCCCACCTGTGGATTGTCCACATCTAAGATAGGACCCACAAGATGGATGGTGGACAATGACGGTGGGCTTACATGATGGACGATTGACATCAAAGGTGGGGTCCACATAATGAATGACCCATATTGAAGATGGGACCCATATGATGAATGGTCCACAATAAGGTGGGCCCACATGATGGATGGAGTGTGCCTCACATGATGGATGACCCACATTAAAGTGTGGCCCCGCATGACAGACGGACTGTCCACATCAAGTGGGCCCCACCTGATGGACGGTCCACATCCAATGTCTCACATGATAGATGAATCATATCCAAAGTGGCCCAATGTGATGGATGATCCACATAGGAGGTGTGCCCCCACATAATGGACAACCCACATCAAATGGGCCTCATTTGATGGATGACCACATCAAGGTAGGTCCCACATAATGGACAGTTCACGATAGAGGTTGGCCCTTTGACAAATGACCCACATCCAAGGCAAAGCATTGCTTGATGCACAACCCACTTCAAAGGTGGTGCCCACATGATGGGAACGTCAAATATGGGCTCCATGTGATGGGCAATGGACATTGAAGGCCCCACTTGAAGGACAATTAACACTAATGGTGGACCTCACATGATTAATGAATGGTCCACATTAGAGATCGGCCCCTAATGATAAATAGTCCACATCCAAGGCAGCCGCATAAAGGACGGCCTACTTCAAAGGTTTGCCCAACATCAAAGGTGGGATCCACCTGGTAGACAATCCACATCCAATATTCGACATGATGGATGGCCCATGAGTGGTGTGGGCCACATGTACAGTTTATGTACATATTCACATCTAGTCATGCGTATGACCATTTTTCCCTCCAAAGGGACATATTTTTCCTTAACTAACGACACCTACCTTTACAAGAGGGAGCCATTGAAGGTAGGGTTCCATGAGTATGACATCCATCGGACCATTTTAGACATGTGTATATAGTTATTTAATGGATCATGTTGGGATTTTTTTATGTTCTGGATTATATGATGTATGCACATAGATATTAAGATTAACTTGAAAATGAGGTTTGGCCAATATTCATTGATTAAAGGCTTAATCTACTTCTTATAGAAATGCAATACACACAATAGGAATCGTCCATAATTAAGATGCAAGTGCATATGAAATGCACCTTCGTCATAATTTATTAAATAATCACGGTAAGATCTCACAGGGATCAGCACAATCAGCTCGGTAGCCTGTCAAGATTGTATAAGCCTATATATTAATGCTGGAACAGATTATTAGTTAATAATAATGATTGCATATACAATAAATGCTTGATAATTATGATGTATGAATTGAATCACGTGTGTTGCGAGACCACTTACCTGTAAATAATAGATCGATCCAAAGAAGAACTTCACTTCCCACTTAATTAACGAAAGTTTCTCCTTCTTTTAAATTGAGGATGGAGAGGACTTCAATTTGTCTACGTCTTATATAGAACAATTTGCCTTGTTGGTCAATTAAAGAAAATGCTTTGCTTCTTCATCCTTCGCATCTCACTTTAACCTCTCCCTGCCTTCTCTCTTTCTTCGTTCCTTTCTTTATTCCGTGCTAAGAATACTTGAAGAAGAAGAAGAAAAAGAAAAATACATTTATCATCTTCCTTTGCATTTCTTGGATCTAGCTCCGGTGGGGCTACGAATCATTCATGTAGTGAGCTTTACGTGGGATTATGTCTCAATGAACTGATGGACTGGATTTACTGACCCACCATCAATTTATAAAGATGTTGGGCACAACCATCTTGATCTAGCTGGCTGGTCAGGTTCAATGTGGGCCTTGAGGCCGCTGGGTTGGAGCTGAGTTTTGGACCCGATGATTAATTGAGCTGGACATTGGATTGTGTCTAAGGATCCAACGAGTATGGCCTGGTTGGACCTAAGAAGGTTTCAAGGGTGGAAGTCATTATCCACACTGTTTTCTATGATGTGGTCCCCTTAGGCTTTGGATATACTTCAAGTTTGGCTTCACACCCCAAAATGAGCTGTAAAAACAGATGAACGGCATGGGTAAAACGCACGTTACTTGGGAAGCATGAGGTACTTGCATCACGTAACTAGGTATGGTTGGGTTCACTTTGCAATCCGCGTCCATGCCAAGTAACTACGCAGTGCGGATTGGGTACTATCTCAGCAGGACCTTGTTACAAACAGACGGTCCTAGCGTTGGCTGTGTAGGCCCACCATGATATATGTCCTTTATCCATGCCCTCCATCCATTTTGACAAATCATTTCAGGGCATGATCCAAAAAAGAGGCAGATGAATGGCTTCAGTGGACCAGACCACGGAAAGCAGTGACGATGGTACGGCTCATGAAACCTTCCTAGGCTCCACCATGAGAACCAGTATATAAGTTCAGACAGAACTGGATGAATGGAAAGCAGGAATATTGACTTTATCCAAAACTTATCGACTCCAATAAGTTTTTTGATAATAGGCACTCTATTCTCACTATTTCTTGTGGTGCAGTCTACTTAATTAGTCTCCGATCCACCTCTTTTTATAACATGTTCTAAAATGGTATGTCACTATCGGTAAACAGCCTAGATAAAAATAACGGATTGGCTACTCTCCCTGCCCAATAGCTGGTGGTCCGTACTCTGTAGGCCCCATTATGATGTATGTGTTTCATTCATGCCATCCATCTATTTTTCTAGATCATTTTATGGTATGAGACTAAAAAATGAGTTATATCCCAATCTCAAGTGGACCACATCACAGGAAACAGTGTTGAATGAAGGTCGACCATTAAAAGCTTTTGGGGGGACGTAAAAGTTTTGGAACATGCTGATCTTTGTTTTTCCCTTCATCTGGGTCTGTATGACCTAATCAGCATACTGGATGTCAAATAAACAGTGCAGTGGGCCTCAGGAGGATTTTAATGGTAGATATCCAATCACTATCGATTTACTGTGGTGTGGTCCACATGAGATTTATACTCCTTTCATTTCTGGGATCAAGCGCACCACCGACCACCAGCTAGGCGCCAGAGGCAGGGGAGTAGCCAATCCGTTTCCCAGATAAAACATACACACTGAAGAATGCGGGTTGTACTCACTAGGCTTGCCGCCTGGAGTAAACTCTGTGAGGTCGGCCATGATTTATGTATTTAATCCGCTCCGTCCATCCATTTTAGCAGATAATTGTATGGCTTGAGCCCAAAAATGAGGTATATCCACTATTCAAATGGACCACACCACAAGAAACAGTTGAATTTAATGTCTACCTTTGAAAATTGTTCTGGGGCTAAAGAAGTTTTGGATCAAACTTATACTTGTGTCTTTTCATTCATCCATGTTGCATGATCTTATGTTGCATGATCTTATGAACGGGTTAGATGACAAATAAATATCATTGTTGGGCCTTAGAAAGGTTTCAACGGTAGAAATCATTATCCTTGCTATTTCAGTGGTATGATCCACTTGATATTTGGATATACTTCAATTTTGAGCTCAACCCTTAAATTATATTAGGGCTCCAAGTTGGGCGGGTTCAACCCGACCGACCCATCATCAACCCGACATTAGGTTGGGCTCAGGCAAGATATATCTAGTCCGATCTCAAGCTTAGGTTATACAAACCTCAACCCGATAAAACTTGGGTCGGGATCAGGTTGAGGTCTTGGGTTGCCTGACCCAGCATGAACCCTATTAATATATAAGTTACTTATAAATTATAATTGAGTGTGAATCATTTTTATTAAAGGCATAGGAAATTTTAGTGTTGTTGGGTCTCATTGGTCCACATTATTACCGAGGACTAAAGCTAATAAGATATGCTGGATTTTTCTCTATCAAATAGATTGTGTGTTGCACAACATGACTTTTAAAGAAATAGTTATCATATATTTTAGCTTGTTTGTTAAAAAAAAAAAAAAAAAAAAACAAACAAACAAAAACAAAAACAAAGTTCTTTACTATAAATAACTACATATATAGTTAATAAAACTATAGATACAAAAAATAAAACATGTATTGACACTACACCAAAATCGCCAAACCAGTACGGCCGGCGTTTTGGTTCAAAAACGGCTTTAAGCCATTCCTGATTTGAGACGGTAGTGAACCGTACTCGAGTAGTGGCCGTTGTACGTTGTTACTTTAACTTTTTTTTTTGGTGTGTCCTAATTGATTGTTATATATTCTTATTTCTTAGAAATATAGTTTATCGTATTATTTTGAAACAGATGGACGGAATGGATTCAGTTAGAACCCTCCAAGTGGACCCCACATGTCACGAGAGTCACATTTATATAAAATACCGCAGACTACTGGATTATTTCCGTCGCCCAAACGCCCTAATCCCTCCACAACGCCCAAAAGGCGATCTCCCTCTCCCTCTCTCGATCTCCCTCTCGCGATCTCAACACCCTCTCTCGATCTCCCTCTCGCGGTCTCCCTCTCTCGATCTGCCTCTCGCGATCTCGCGATCTCAACACCCTCTCTCGATCTCAACCTCTCTCGATCTCCCTCTCCCTCTCTCGATCTCCCTCTCGCGATCTCAACCCTCTCGATCTCCCTCTCCCTCGATCTCCCTCTCGCGATCTCAACCCTCTCGATCTCCCTCTCCCTCGATCTCCCTCTCTTTTGATCTCCCTCTCCCGATCTCAACCCTCTCTCTCGATCTCTTTCTCACTCTCCCTCCCTCTCTCGATCTCCCTCTCCCTGCAACATCAACCATCCCACGACAGTCCCCACATATGGGGTATCTAATATTGTAGAAGCAGCAGCAGCAGCTCCATATGGGTGTGTGATCTGTCATCCACGGTTGAATGGGGAAGACTGAAGGGAGGGAGTGAGTGCAGCAGTAACAGCAACAACAACGAATTCCTAGAAAAGTAATTCATCTCCCTCTTCTATCTTCTATATCAGTCACCATCTCTCCAGCAGATCTCAGCTTGTAAGGTCGCAGATCTTGTTCTACGTCTCTCGAAGCTGCGATTTGTTAGATTTTTTTGTTCTTTCTGCTTTAGCTCTGCTTTGTAGTTGTAGATGCGAGATTTTTATTTGATGTTTTTCTCAATTTAGTTTCTATTTTCTATAGTCATGGACGAGATCTTGTCTCTTGATCTGATCCATACGTGGATTATTTAGCATTTTTTTTAAAAAAAATTTTTGGTTGCGAGGCTGTAGATTTTCATGATTTTTAGATCCTAGCATGAAGGAACACAGATTTAGTTTTTGGATCTGTTGAATAACCATTTTATTTTATTTTTCTGTTCACACTGCATTTTAGCATTGCCACAAATAATCAATCAGTCAAACAATAATTCACAACAGAACTGATAGTTCACTGATGTAGGAAGTTTCATGCTCTCTGTTCTTTCTTCTTTTGATTTCCATGTGTTGTATCTTCCTAACATGGTGCGTGAAAAAAAATATTATGTATGGCATGATCTTACTCTGAATTCACTTTGTGCAATGTTAGATTCCTAGCCAACTTTATTACAGAAGCCGGGATTATCATCGAAAGAAGTAAGGTGAATATTAAAATACTTTTTACATGCTAACATAGGCAGAAAGTAATTTCGCATGAGATATTATACAATGCACGGGCTGAAATTTGTATAGTGATGGGTTTTCTGTATAAATGGAGTCCATGGTTCAGCAGTCCAAACTGTTTGTACAATGCGTGAGCTGAAATTTGTAAAGTGATGGATTTCTGTACAAATGGGGTCCATGGTATTTCGCCAATTGAAACTGTAAGAGCCAGGTTTTTACAAATCATTGTGGACCATTTCATTAATGAGCATGTGATTCTAAGACCACTTTACAAATTGTGGGGCGTCTACAGTCCCACATGCATCCAATCCAAACTCCTAGCCCATAAACAAAACACACATACACAACTTTTCAGCTTCCTGTTGGACTTGTGGGGCGTCTATAGTCCAATCAGTCCATTTGAATCACCCAATTTGTCTTGTTGGATTCAAAGGCCAATTGGATCATTAATGGGCCATGTTGGGGGCTCACAGGCCAATCAAACCATTGAATGGGGCATCTAATTAGATCTGTGGGCCCCACAACCCAATCAAACCATAAATCATTGCTTGATTTAAACTTAGCAATTGGAGGATCAAATGATGGCTGCATCAATAATGCCTACCAAATATTCTGACTCTGATTAAAGAGAATAAATTTATCAGTTACCATTAATTTCCTTTTGTCCTTAGGGATCCTGCAACTGGGGCCTCAAACGTTCTCTGAAATGTAATTCTCCTTTATTCCAGGTAGCAGCAATTTCAGAATAGGCATCTGAGTCAGCTGAAGAGAATTCTGATAAATCTGCTACAAATGCTTCACATGCTCAAGGATGGAAGTCCTTTGACATGCGCTCTGTTGTTGCTGCGACAGAAGATTTATTTCATTTCATAGCTGCAAGACCTTGCCAATTGAAACTGCAAGATTATTCCCTTTTCTGTCAAACTGGTCCAAAATTGTTATTCTACTCATTTTATCTAAGAGCTGAAACAAGCAGGCCATCATTTTTGTACAGGCCTCTTTTTTCTTCCTAGACAAGATTAAGCTTATTGAGCTCCGTGGCACATCAGAATCTGAATTTACTAGTGTAAGACATGCTCCTGTTAGCATTTTCTTTATTTCTACTTTGTAGCATTTTTTTATATATTGGACTTCCAAATCATGGTTGCAGGTTTCAACTTCTATGAAGGGCCTATGCTTTGATGTTTTCGGTATTACAAAGGAAAAGAAAGACCTAAAAGCTATGAAAGGGCGCACTGAGGTACATGTTTTTATTGACATTTCACCAGGCCAATCTCCTTGTTCTTCCACTACACTTCCCACTTGTGCCTGTAAACTCATTTTCTTTACAAATGAATGGCTTGCATACCCAAAAGAATGTTCTTAGTGATGGTGGAGAGCTTATTTTTAAAATGATTGTTACATTCCTTGCTAACAATGGTATTACTTGTTAGAGAGTGCAATACCCTCTCTAGCATGAGGCTTCACATTCACATAAATGGTAAGACACCTTATGCGTGAGCTGAATGTTCTAAATTTCTATTGCATGAGGTATACTTAGTTGTAGACTTCTATCTTAAAAAAGTGCCTTATTTTCAACCACATTTCATATTTTTTATGACTTAAAAAAAAAATAAAAAATCCAAGGAACTTCTTGTCACTTCAAAAGGAGAGAGTTCTGAAAGAATAACTCCTTATTCTTCAAACAGAGAGTTTCTTTGCCCCAAGTCAACACTTAACAAAGTGCCCTTGTAAATTTCAAACCACCAATCAAATCCAAAGTCTTGTGAATGGATTCTTTTTGCCTCCGTGTCCTGAATCAGGATCTAGCATATGGTGGGTCCCAATGGAACCCACTTGCTGAGATGGTCCAATCATACTATCTATCCATATTCTCATTGCTTCCATGAATAAGTTACTTTCCCATGATTACGCTTCAGTGATGATCCTGAACTTTGATTTTTTAAGTTGAATGAGAGCCACTAAAAATGTTCTCCTCAAACTGAGAGGCTCACAAGCATCAGTGCAGCATATGTTTTTTCCAGTAGCTAATGGAGCACAGAGTCTGCAGTGTGCATGGTTCCAATCAGTGGACCGCTTATGTGGGTCCTAATAGGGAGCTACATAGTCCAGATATTGAGCTGTGGCAGAGGCAAAACCAACTCTTTGTGAATTTCCCTTGTTATTGGTAGCATTTGTAACAAAGGATAATGTAAAGAGGCCGGGTCCTCCATAAACGTTCTCTCTACACCTCTTGTTCACCTGTGTAAAGTTGTTACGGAAATTACAGTAGAGCACTTATATTTATGTGTAATTACAGTTATCCACCTCTATATCATCTAATTACATTCTTGTGTTTGTAAAGAATCACTTTTGTTAAGAAATATTCATAACCATCCCATCCATAGCTTGGAAAAGTACAGATGACTATAGAAAATTAGGCTAAATAAAAGATGGATTGGAACAGCTCCTGTTAGATACTCCTGTTGATCATGTGGCTGCTGTGTATGAAACAAATGGATGGCTAAAATAAGAAAACTAGTGCTACCGATGGATGGCTAAAATAAGAAAGCTAGTGCTACCGGTGGATGACTAAACAAATTTCTTTTGGTTGCATAGACAGATTTGATTAGCAAATAGCCTGAGTTTTGGTTCATGGAAGCTGATGTGCATTGCATCTGATGAGTAGGTTGATCTTGCACACGAATACCAACTTGTTTGATGTGTGGTATTAGGTATCATTTTTATTTGTTTCAGGTATCATTTTTTATATATAAGGTCATTCGACTGAAAATGCTTGTTTGATGTGTGGTATTAGGTGGTATGGAATTACAATGGATATATAATATTCATCTTTTCTTTATCAGTGATTTTTTATGTTGAATGTTTTTCTGTTCTGTTTGTATGAAGGCATCTTTTAGTAGAAAAGAACCAGGTTCTGAATATTAAGCTGTATCCAGTGATATCAAATTTTAATAAAGATCAGCCTCCAATTGCTTCTTTTATCATTCGATTGCGTTGTTCAATCAGAGATCGCAAAGTTCTTATTCATCCAGGTAATTCTCTTTTCATGTTTTTATTTTCATCTTTTTTTGCAAAGCTGATCTCTCTGTGAGCCCGCTCATGGGTGTTTTTGTGTGTTTATGCTTGTGTGTGCTTATGTGTACATGTATAGTTATTATTCCTGATTGGTAAAATCCATATCCATGTAAAAGAAAGAAAAAAATATATATATTTTTATGGTTAAAAAAATTCATTCATCTCAGTTATTCCTCAAGAAGAAAAAGAAAAAAGAAAAAAAGAAAAAAAAAAGGGGGTCGTTGAATTTCAAGTACTCAGTTTCACCTCTATGTGTGTGTGTGTGTGTTCTACTATTTTATGGTAATTTTTAGCAGTTTTGTTTTGACTTTCTTTGTTAAATATTGAATTCCCCCCAAATATTTGTGTTTTGCAGACAACAAAAGATTTTATTTTTTTTTAACTGAATTTTTTTTCATTTTTCTGAATTTCCCAGTACAGGTTTTAGTAGTGTATAACTAGAATTAAGAAAAATCTAAGGCAAAGATTTTCTTGGACCCATATATGACCCTCACCACATGCTAAAAATATGCCAAACAGGGTAGTTTGTGGAAAATCTGAGCAGGGTATCAGATGGGCCAATGTAAAGATGAACATGTACAAAGGTTATACCGGGTCGCGCATCCAGCAGGGCAAACATGTGTACTGCATGTGGACAATTGGCAAGCTTTAGTAAACCATCTACTCTTTTCTTCCAAGTGGTTGTCCACTTGAGGAATTGACTGGTCAGATTTTTTATTTATTTATTTTTGGGTACACTTAGTGAGGCTTATGTGGAAAGACAACCAGGGATTGAACCCTGGATCACTCATATATATTATACTGTCTCTACCAGCTCAAATAACGAGCCAAAGACAGGCGGAGGTAGCTTGATTATAAGTGTTGCATAGCATAAAGAGGAATTATACGATCTAGACCATTGTCTGCTGTCTCCCACAGTTTATGGATCATGCGGAAGACTCCCCCAGATTGATGATCCTAGTCACTAATCTTCAAATCATGGAATTTGGGGACAGTGGTCCAACTGTGGGACCCACCCAATGAACAGTCTAGATGGACAATTGTAAAAACTATCCAATATCAGTGCAGCACCCATGATAATGGAATTGATGCACTGCACTAAATTTATATGTTTCCTTTCGGTCCTTGTGCAAACTTAAGGGCACTTTAGTTATTCCAAGATAACAGAAATACAAAAAATGCAGTCATATTCTACTAAAAGATTAAAAAAGAAATGGAAAGAAGATTACCTGGGAATAGAGGAAGGTTCCAAGGATGGCGATGGCAGCTCCAAGGGCATTGACAGGTTGGACAAGTGTATAGTATCAATCTGATCAAACATTCCTACAATCTAAATACCATTGCCATTACAATTTGATCCATTCTCTGATCTAAAGCATCAAAAGCTAGTTATCAACAGTATGTATGTATGTATGTATTTATGTACGTATGTATGTATGCATTAGATATGAAAACAGTACTAAATGTGAACCGATCTTTCAACGCCAAATCAAATCTGGTCTAATCTTCTATTTAATCATTGTTTTGTTTCAGGAATATAATCATATTTGTTGAAGTCCACTTCTCTTGTTGTAGAGAAGAACCTGCTGAATCAGGTATAATTGTGTGCTTACCTATAGCCTTAGTTAATTTATACTTTTATTACTTCATGTAAACATATGTGCCCGTTGAGTCTAAAAAAGAGATGCAATGTTTTTTATTTTAGTTTGTTATCATACTTGCGATTGAAAATGGAAATAAAAAACTTGTTTTATTTCACTAAAGCATGCATCGGAATTTGTTTTTTCACTTTAAACACATTTAGTTAGTAGGGTCCAACCATCATTTTAACATCAAAATTGACTTGATTATCTCATTTATTGCAGAATGTCGTCATTAAGTAACAAAGCATGGATGGACAAACATAGGTTAAGTCCATAATATTTGGATGGACTTATGCATTTTATTGAGTTTACAACGAACAACGGTGGTGGATTTGATCATTATTCATGTCCGTGTGTGAAATGTAGAAATGGGAGTGGGATGTTCACTCTTGGAGAGATTCATGAGCATTTGCTCATTAACGGTATTGATAAGTCATACACACATTGGATTTTTCACGGTGAAAGTCTTGCGAAAAGTAACGAGAAACCATCATCATCGACGTTTGATGATCAATCCGATGATGAGTATCCTAGAATGGAGGAACTTGTTAATGATGCGTTTAGAAATATTGGAGAACATGCTGATACTCTTATGGATGATCTTAGAAGAAATAAAAATTGTCATGAAGACCTTGATGCAGAAAGATATAAGGCTTTATTTGATGATGCAAGACAATCTTTATACCCTTCTTGCCCTAGAGAACTCACAAAATTATCGGTTACTATTGAATTGTATAGTTTAAAGGCACGTAATGGTTGGTCGGATAACAGCTTTAATGATCTTCTTCAATTGGTTAAGAAGTTGTTACCAGTAGAAAACACGTTGCCAGTGAGCATATATCAAGTGAAAAAGATGATCAATTCATTAGGAATGACTAATGAGACTATACATGCATGTCCCAATGATTGTATTATTTATTGGAAAGAGTATAAAGATAGACAAAATTGTCCAACATGTCATACATCGAGATGGAGGTCAGATTACTTAGCAAAGAAAAAAGGCGTTAGAGTTCCATCAAAGGTTTTAAGATATTTTCCTCTGACACCAAGGCTACAGAGGCTATACAGGTGTGCATTCAATGTTAAATATAATTTTAATATTATCCTATATACCTTTTTTAAAATAAATTAATAAGTAATCTTTTAAAAAAAAAACTTTATTTCTAGTGTGCCATGGATAGCGGAGCAAATGACTTGGCATTCTCAACCGAAAGAATATAATGGTGTTATGCGGCATCCATCTGATTCATCAAGTTGGATGGTAATAAATAACAAGTGGCCAAGTTTTGCTGAAGAATTCCATAATGTGCATTTAGGGCTTGCGACTGATGGATTTAACCCATTTGGACATCTTAGTAGTGTCTACAGTTGTTGGCCTGTCATTATAGTGCCATATAATCTACCCCCTTCGATGTGTATGAAAAGAGAGTTTTCAATGTTAATGGTATTGATACCAGGTCCAAAAGGACAGAGTAAGGACATTGATGTCTACCTACAATCATTGATTGACGAGTTGAAGAATTTGTGGCTTAATGGAGTATCAACATATGATGCTCATTCAAAGACAATTTTTAATTTGAAAGTCATTTTAATGTGGAGAATTCCTGATTTTCCTACATATGGGAGTTTATCAGGATGTGTTACACATGGACAATATGCTTGCCCTGTTTGTGCCGAGGGAACCGTCTCTGAACGACTTAAGAGTGGCAAGAAGTACTCTTATCAGGGCCATCGAAGATTTCTTCCTATTAATCATGTTTTTAGGACCCAAAAAGCACCATTCAATAATAAAGTAGAAGAATGAAGACCTTCTCATCGATTAAGTGGTTCAGAGGTTGAAGCGAAGGTAATCGGTATTCAAATGGATATTGGTAAATCGAAGGGGAAGAAACGAAAAAGTTATGGCGATGATTCAACTGGGAATATAACTGCTTGGTTCAAAAGATCGATCCTATTCGACTTGCCATATTGGAAGGTAATTTCTTTAACTTATTATTTTCATTTACATGTATATCAGTGAATAAAAACTTAACATTCCATCATAATTGTGTTTTTGCAGGAGTTACCAGTTCGGCATAACGTGGATGTAATGCATGTTATAAAGAATGTTGGTGACCATCTTTTGTCGACGATTCTAGAAGTCAAAGATAAAACTAAGGATGATATAAGTGCACGCAAAGATTTGAAAAAAATGAACATAATAAAAGACTTATGGCTGAAAGAAGCGGATGGCAAAACTATTAAACCAAAGGCACCATTTACTTTAAGTCGCAAGGAGAAAGAATTGTTCTGTCAAACATTGCATGACTTGAAGGTTCCAACAGGGTATAGTTCCAGATTTAAACATCTTGTGAACTTACAAACTCTCGAGATAAAGGGACTAAAGTCGCATGATTATCACGTCATTATGTGTCAGTTACTACCTGTGTTGCTACAACATGGTTTCTCAGAGCATAAGACATTGCGAACTGCTATTCAGCACATCTGTTACTTCTTTAATGTCCTGTGCTCGAAGACAATTAGTGCAGATAACATCATTGCCGTCAAACAACGTGTTGTTGTGGCAATGTGTGTTTTGGAGAAGTTTTTTCCTCCTTCATTCTTTGTTATTAGCGTTCACCTTATGGTACATCTAGCTGACGAAGCATTAGCTTGCGGTCCAGTTAGATTTCGGTGGATGTATCCTTTTGAACGGTAAATATCCAACCTTGATATGATTCATTTAGACTTCATCGTCATCATATATTGACAATATATTATTAATTGGATACCTCCATTAGGTTAATGAAGATTTATAAAGGATACATAAAGAATACAGCACATCCTGAAGGGTGTATTGCAGAGCGTTACATTGTAGAAAAATCTATTTTATATTGTATGGAGTACATGCCAAACGGTGAGAGAGGAAGTCACAAGTATACGCGTCAAAGGTTCCTAGACGAGGATAGAGTGTGCGATGAAGAGCCTTTGGATAATGGCAAGAATATATACTTAACTAACATACAACATCAACAAGTACGCAGATGGGTTCTACACTGCTACGATGGAATTTATGAATGGAAAAGGTAAGTAGATAAATTTTCTAAAATATTAAATCATGTATAGTAATTGGATAAATACTTACATATATTTCATATAGGAAGTATGAAATATATTTAGGACCAACCACATCAAAGGGGCAAAGAAGAAAGGGCAGTGTGTCGAAGAACAATGAACATGATTTCATCAATTGGTTACGAAAGGAGGTATTTTTCTAATTATTCATTTAATTAATATATTTGGTCATATATAGTTATTACTTTTTTCTTATTTGCAGTTGGAGTTTGTTGAGGGCGAGTTGACATTGAAATGATTAGTAGATGGCCCTACATTTAAGGCAAAATGCTATAACAAGTATCGTGTGAATGGTTTTATATTCTCTCCAAGTGAATATGAGGCTACTAAGTCAACACAAAATAGTGGGGTGTCCATGAAAGCCATCACTAAATACAGGGCAAGTGCTAAAGATAAGAATTACAAAGAAGATGAGGCTACCTATTATGGAGTAGTAAAACAGATAATCGAGTTGGATTACACTGTCTTCCGTCAAACGGTATTTTATTGTGATTGGGTCAGAGTGGAAGACAAGACCAATGGATGTATTGTTGATCCCGAGTCAAATTTGGTAATGGTAAATATGGAGAAATTAAAAGGACATGAGAAAGAAGGAGATGAACCATTCATACTTGCATCCCAAGCAAGTCAAGTATTCTACTCTAAGGATCAAACAAGGCCTGGATGGTATGTTGTTTTATTGTCACCAAAAAGATTGACGAAAAATGTGGACACACTTGAAGATCCGACTTTGTTTTCCTCTTCTGGGGGCGAGAATACAAATTTAGAAAATATTATAAAGGAAATTGGCTATGAGTTATAGGTAAATTTTTTGTTATCATACTTTGTGTTGATTCATTTGATATTTTATCTTGATAAATGAATTTCTATTTGTATGATGATTTCTTCTCATAAAAATTTGTGTCTATAGGTGAGCTGGGACATGTCAATAGTTGAGGAGAACATGTCAACTTCACAAGCACAGACATAAAAAAATGCAGGTAAATACAATTCCTTCATTACTTTATTATTTAATACATTATTTTAAATTATATTATTTTGATACAACATAAGTTTTGTATGCGTTAGGATCTTCATCGTCGTCAAAAAATAAGCCTGTAATCAGCTTAAATGCATTTGGACTACCTGTGGGCGAACACTCACATAGGTTGACTACAAGAAGTGGAGAGTTGGTTCACACCCATGTCTCTATTGCCATCAAGGATTGGCGTGCAGTGCCAATGAGTAAGAAAGAAGAACTTTGGAAGCTCTTACAGGTAAGATACAACAAAATTTCTTATGTTATAAATTAATCATTATTCTTTTTTTTTCTTCAACTAAATTCAACCTCAAATTTTCTTGTAGGACGAGTTTGTTATTCCTCAGTCTTACAAGGAGAAATGCTTTAAAAGCATGTCCGATATGTTTAAGAAGTACAAGTGTAAATTGAGGATGAAGTACCTCGATCCTCATTCAAATCTTGATTCCAAATTAAACAATCGTCCACCAAGAGTTAGGCCTAAAGATTGGAAAATGTTCATTGAACATAATTCGGATCCCAAAATTGTAGAACAAAGAAAAAAAATGCTGAGAATAGGAAAAATTTAAAAATTTACCATACGAGTGGCAGGCATGGCCATGCGAGAATTGAGGAAGAAATGATAAGTATTGATAGTTATATGCAACTTAAATTTTTTAGTTGCTTTGTATTCTTAATAATTAACAATGTGAAATTCATTCAAATATAGCAACGCCAAAAGAAAGATAGAGACACCCTGATTAGTAGGACTGATGTATGGATTAAAACCCATACAAGAAAGGATGGTTCTGTTCACAGTAATGTGGCTTCACATGTGGTAATCTCGTTGTCTTAAACTTAAGTTTATAGAATTTAAATTTAGTGTCAATATATTACTTATGTAATTGTATAATATTGTAGGAAAAAATCAAAGAGTTACTTGATAGCGAAGGAAGTAATTCCCACGACATCCTCAACGATCCATTGACTCAAGTGTTTGGTCCTGATACAAGGGGTCGTGTTCGAGGTGTTGGGACCACCGTTTCCCAATCACAAATCAGGGGGTCTGCTGCAGTTCTTGAAAAAGTATCTTCATATAAAGGAAAAGTAGAAGAGCAATCTTCCACAATTCAAGAGAAATCGATCAAAATTTAAGACCTCTCTTCTAAAATAGATTTTCTTATGGACCAAATTGGGGGTATCAAAGAAATGATTCAGGTCAATTTTCATTGAAATCCTTTTTAAAATTTAAATAGTAATATATATATATATATATAATTATTATTATTTTTTTCAATTATCGTATACAACACATGGTGTGGAATTTTATTACAGCAGCAACGCATGGATTCGGTTCAATCGGAGAATCTACAATCGACTAGTGGAACCTCAGTTGGGAATCATCAATGTGTAGAGAGAATGCGGCCATGCAAGTTGTACTCTTGGCGTAAAGAGCATGTTGCTCAAGGGCGAGTTATTTTGGCAGATGGGCCCCAAATGATTCATGGCAAACCTCTTCAGGAAGTTCTTTACAAGGTTGCCATTGATATCTTTATTAAAGGAGACATCGAATTGCCCGAGCCAGACGAATATCATTCGACTTTAGGAGAAGTTGGAATTGGCTCATTTGTTGCATGGCATCATTGCTTTACTGAGTTCACCGATTAGCGACAATAGTCTAATACCTTTTTAGACTGTATATATGTTTTGATTGTATAACTTACTTGATTAGTTGTTTCTATAGACTGGACATGATAGATGTAATGCAGGTTTGTGACAAAATTGTTGATGGCTTTGATCATCATTGCATGGTAAGGAATTATATGATAAATAAAACACTTTATTGAAAGTAGACTACCAGTTTGGCTAACACTACATTGTTGTTGCCTATTTTCAGGTATCTGTATAGGAGAGATTTGCTTCTTGCATCAGAGTTCAATATCATGAATGATTATATGCTGTCAGGTTTGTCAATTCAAGAGTTTAATATCATTTATAGGAGAGATTTGCTTCTTGCATCAGAGTTCAATATCATGAATGATTATATGCTGTCAGGTTTGTCAATTCAAGAGTTCAATATCATGTTGTTTATCTATTGATCGTTTGGCTTGAAACATCAGATTGCTTCATGGGTTTTCATTTTTAATCTTTTTCTGAAAATTTTTCAACTGACAATCATGTGAGTTGTAAAATCTTATGATCAGTTTCAGTGTCCTGCCTTCATCAGCATTACCACCATCGTCAACAGCATCATCATCATTATCATCAAACACAAGCTGCAGCTGCTGTTTCTCCTGCAGTTCCAACCAGCTTCTTTCTAGCTCCTCAGATGGAAACACAAGGTGGGGCCCTTTACTCCCAGTTGTCTTGATACCCAACCTCAACCATGTCCAGCAGATGAAGGCGGATTCCTTGCAGTACTTCAACAGCACCCACCATGTAATCTTGTACTATGAGGACATTCTTAACAACCCCAAGGTAAACAAAAGAAAAAAAAAAGAAGCTTGCTGCTAAGGCCACATGCACTTGCCTGCATGTCATCCAGGGGCATGTTCCAATTTTTGCCACATGTGCCAGATCCATGCAGCTTGTCAGGTGCGCCCTACTGTACGGATGTCATGGCCAAAAGATCAGGCTGGTCCACTAATCAGGTGGGGCCAAGCATGTATTGAATGTGGGAATTGGCAATTTTTTGAACCATCCATAATTAGGATACATCTGTGGCCTACCTGATGCACTTTGGCCAGGGTATCTACAGTGGGGTGGGCCTGCCTGATAAGTGGGGTGGATCTCATGAGGGGATGCATGCGAAGCAAACATAACTCTGAAAAAACAGTACTTGCTTTTATCTATTTTTCCTCGATATTGATTTTTTTCATTCACTTGCAAACATTATCTGATGTTCAAGAATTTCTGAGAGTTCCTGTAAGAAGATTAAGGAGCCGCCAGGTGAAGATTCACACCAGACCACTTTCAGATCATATCGCAAACTGGGAAGATGTCTACGAGACACTGAATGGGACACAATACGAGCATCTTCTCCACCATGTGGATTACATCCCCTGATGTGAATTGTAAGTGCTTTCAGAGCTTCTCACTAGTGTGTAGATGGCACCAACTAAAACAGCAGCTGCAGCTGTGTTTCTCCTGCAGTTCCAACCAACTTGATTATGGTTTGTTGGTCTTTTATTTTATTTTTAATAAAGGTTCTGTTTTCACATGTACATGAGATGAGGCCCACTTGATGAGTGAACGTATTCTGATCAAATTGGGCCCACTTGACAAACAATCTTGATCTCACGCATGTGTTCTATTTTGAACATTTCACAAGTATTCTCATTTCTCATCTTAATTATGACAGTTCCCTTGGAAGCGCTGATGGCCCGAACATCACAATGATCTAATAAGCAAAGACATCCAATTAAGGGCATGCAAAGTGGACTGTAAGAGTAAAAGTGGTCTTATTGTTCTTTTTTCATGCCTTAACCAAACAATCATGGTGATTTGGGGCCATGGGCAATCCAGTGTGCTCACATAATCCTTTCCATCAGTCCACCTGGGTCCTCAATCAGAATTTGCACTGGAATTATGCAAGAAGAATTCATGCTTTGGATCAATTGCTTTCTTTTGGTTGTACTCAAGTGTTAGGTTGTTGAGTAATTTGTAGACGTAGTTGTCTGCCATTCTCTCTTTTTATTTATTTTTAGATTTTTTAACTTGTCATATAATTACTTTAGCAATGTACGAGACACCCCCCCCCCCCCCCCCCCCCCCACCCCCTTTTTCTTTTTCTTTTCTTTTCTTTTTTGCGGCCTTGATAGTAACTTATGTGGTTGATGTGCCCTTCTGGGATGCAGCGAAGCAGATGAAATATACAAGATATGTGGTGTGATAGGTAGTCCAAACTAGAATACTTGGGCTGAAGGGCTGCAACTTGCAAATGCGATCAAATACCAATTCCCCCAGGTCAGCCTGAGTTTCTTACTTTCGCTCTTGTACTTCTTCACGATAGCGAGTTTGATTGAATAAATCTCACCCAGTGTTTTTACTTAGCGAATAGAATGTAGCATAACGTTCACCCCTTTGAAGAGTGAGGCGTAAGCTACATAACTTCTGGAATTTTTAATCAAGGTGCTTGGTTGCACCAATATCATGATATTCTATACCAGATTAGACTGATTAATAATGAAATTTAACAAAATTTTATGATATTTTGTGCAATAAAATGCAAGCTAAAGTAATAGGAAAGGGAAATGATTAAGTATAAAGGTAAAGAAAGAGCAATGAAACTGATTTAATATTGTTATTTATATTATTTTACTGAAAGCATTAAAAAGGATGACTAATTTTTATTAAAAATGGAAAAATGTAACAAATCATTGAAATCATCATGTGAGCTACGTAGCGTGTATCGTATGTAAATTATAATGTAGTGGAGGCTACATGCTTCACATTAAAGCTATTTTAATGAGGCTATGCTACACGCTACGTATCGTAACCTACGTGCTATTGATCTCACCAACATTTGAAGCTGATATGATAACTTGATGTTGCAGTTTGCGAGTGTCCATCTTTCACTGCTGATACCATCAGCCAGTGGGAATGCTATCAACCTTATCTCGGTATGTACAATTTAGCGATTTTTGCACCCCTGCAGTTTTCATTTCAGTTTATTGCCATATGGAAACTTCTCCATAACCAATCTTCTTATCCTTTAATTGGAATATTGGCTTGATTATAATCAACTTGTTGATTGTGATGAACCTGTGTAATAGACTATTAGATAGTGCTTGATTGTATTCAACCTATGTAATAGTCTTTTACATTGCGCCTGTGGAAGTTTTGTGCTCTCATTGCCATTCCCAAGCCCGGATAAAGGGGGGTTGCGTCAGGTTGGAAGCTCATGTCGAACTAGTGCCATAACTTTCAACACGAATCCTTGCTGATCTGTAGCTTAGGTGATGATGATATTAGTGTGAGCACTACTGTTTTCATATTGTTCATTGTAATTGGTTGAAGTATTTTACATAAATCATGTTTATTCCTGCATATGATCCGTGGAATATTTGCAGTCACTTTGTTCATGGGATCCCAGCAGGAGACCAACTGCAGTAGAGGCTCTTCAGCACCCTTTTTTCCAGGTGCATTGTTTCTTCGTTGTTGTTACCATCAATGTGAGAAATCTGTTGCTGTCAATCACACGAGTACAAGCATGCTTCTTAGTTGTTTGATTGTGCATTTATATAAACTCTGTTTGTTATGGCAACCCTGTTTTTAAATTCCACCATCACTTCGAATGAGAGCAACGAAGCAAACATAACTCTGAAAAAATAGTACTTGCTTTTATCTATTTTTCCTCGATATTGATTTTTTTCATTCACTTGCAGACATTATCTGATGTTCAAGAATTTCTGAGAGTTCCTGTAAGAAGATTAAGGAGCCGCCAGGTGAAGATTCACACCAGACCACTTTCAGATCATATCGCAAACTGGGAAGATGTCTACGAGACACTGAATGGGACACAATACGAGCATCTTCTCCATCATGTGGATTACATCCCCTGATGTGAATTGTAAGTACTTTCAGAGCTTCTCACTAGTGTGTAGATGGCACCAACTAAAACAGTAGCTGCAGCTTGTGTTTCTCCTGCAGTTCCAACCAACTTGATTATGGTTTGTTGGTCTTTTATTTTATTTTTAATAAAGGTTCTGTTTTCACATGTACATGAGATGAGGCCCAATTGATGAGTGAACGTATTCTGATCAAATTGGGCCCACTTGACAAACAATCTTGATCTCACGCATGTGTTCTATTTTGAACATTTCACAAGTATTCTCATTTCTCATCTTAATTATGACAGTTCTCTTGGAAGCGCTCTGAGCTTTCTGCATCCAGGAGCCAGAGTGTCAGGCCAGGCCCAATATGGAAAACTCAAGCCCATTAACGTTTAAGAGGTGAACTATTTTGCTTTTCAAGGTCTTGGGTTAGACTCTTACGAGTGCTTTTGGGTCTTGAGCGCCATCATTATGGAAGCATTTCTCGAGTGCTTTTGGGTCTTGAGCGTCATTTTTATGTAAGCACTTCTCTGGTCATAGGAGTCCATCTAGCAGTCCCTACCAGGATGGTCCCTCGTCGGTGTGATCAGTTCTCTCTCAAAATAACGTGACCCATCTATTCATCAGGTGAGCCCTGCTGTGTGTCATAATCGGCCTTGTATTTACATCAAATAGCTAACATCTTTTTACAGATTTTTAATACGGCCTTGTATTTACATTCAATGTTACAGGCAAAGTTAAAGGAGACTCAGTATCACAGTATAGAGGTACGAAAGATGCGTTTGATGTTTCCCTGGTAAGGGTACTGAGAAGTTTCCAGGAGCAGAGAAGGATATAAATGGAATTAAAAAATTGGGAATGGGAGATCTCGTATGCTGTATTTTGTACTTATCTTGGGTGGGGTATATTGATGGAGGGACAGGATGTTGAAGTAGACCGGTGGACGGGTGGATGGATGTGGTTGGTGGATTCAATCCATTCCATGGATGTGAGAACTTACTCATTTATGGCCATTGATGGAACGTGGATTCAATCCATTGTTGAACTTTTATCTCTCTGGTACATTTCTTTTCATTGAAGTTTGTAACTATTTCTTTGAAAGACAGGTAAGAATTCCATCTTACGTTACTATGGGCCCCACCAGCAATTGCACAAAATGTTGGATGATCATAGACAGGCTGCTTGCTTTTCGTCTTCACCTTCTGTTCAAATGCCACGTGTCCAACTGCTTGTATTCCTAGTGGGGAACAAGTCCAATGCTGCCACGTGTGCGGTGACAAAACTGGGAAAGCAGCTGCAACCACAAAGTTGCAACAGTTCATTCTGCCAAGCCCAAGGTTGTAATGCTTTACATGATAACATTGCTTGTGGCACACACGTGCAGTGCCTTGCCTGTCGCATGCAAGCATGCGTGCCAATATATCATACGTGTGCAGGATCTTCTTCGAACTGTTTAGTTCTCCTATCTTAAAATTCAAGCTATTTCACTCCTCTGATGGACGACAGTCAACTAAACAAACGGACGGCTGGATGAAAATCGTTCTGGCTGACGTTTATTACCTACAATATGGTCTGCCTTGGTAGTGAAAGGGCCTAGATTTGTTGTCCAGAAGATATAACTAGTAGAAGAGAAGATATAATTAGTAGAAGATAATTAGTATGGAAAAAGCTCTAATCCTGCAAACATGTAACTAACCTATTGGCACCTGCATGTGGGCTAGAAAACCTGGTATTGTGAGGCATTTAAATGCGGTTAATTATAAATGTGACCGTTGGCACCCGTAGGCTAATTATAAAAGTGACCGTTGGCACCCGAACGGTTTAAAACCGTTCCTAAAATGGTACCCAAAACGGTTCTGAACCGTTCCTGATTTTCTGCGACGCCTCGTTTAGGAACGGTATTAAACCGTTCCTAAAGCATTTAGGAACGGTTTAAAACCGTTCCTAAATGACGATTTTGGTGTAGTGTGAAATACAATAAATTAATGTAATAATGAGAATATTATCATGTATTCACCCGATAAAGCCCGCTTGGGTTGAGAATCACCAACCTGAGGTTGGGTTGGGTTGGGTTGGGTTAGGACTGAGGTACAATAACTTTGGGTTGGGCTAGGGTACAATAACCTGAGGTTGGGTTGGGTTGGGTTGGGTTGGGTTGGGTTGGGTTGGGCTGAGGTACAATAACCCACCTAACCTTCAGCCCTAAATTATATGAAAAACCGGTGAATGTGGGCCCAACCGTGTTTACTCGGTACAATAAGAGCCTACTGAGTAACTCACTACCCAGTAGAAATCATTATCCCTACTTTTATTGTGGGGCCACCTTCATGTATGCAGCAGCATCAATTTTTCCAATCATTTTAGGGCACTATACTAAAAATGAAGCAATCAAGTGGACTATATCTTAAAAAACTGTGGTGATTGATCATTAATAGTACACAAAAGTAACAATGATTGACAATTACTAGGCCATAAAAGTTTCAAATCAAGCTAATATTTGTAGTTCTCTTTCACCCAAGCTCACGTGACCTTCTTTAACAGTGGTGATTAGGGCGTTCAATCATCACTGTTTCTCAAGGTATGTCCAATTATGCCCCAAAATGATTAGGAAATTAAACAGATGAACACTGTGGATACATAATGCATACATCAAGGTAGGGCCCACCGTAAGGTCCACACTGTCTTGGGTTACTCCCTCGTGTCACCTAATCCGCTCCCCTGGTTGATAAAACATATGCAGAACGATTGGGCCCACACTCCTTGAGAGGATCGTCCGTCTCTAGCTAGTCCCTAGTACCCAGTCCGCGGTGCTGGGAGATATAGTCCAACGCGGATTTAGGGCCATTGCAATGTTTGTGACAACGCACTTCGTCCATCTGTTTTTCAAGCTCATTTTAAGACATGCTATAAAAATATAAGGTATATTTAAAACTTAATTGAGCCACGCGAGAGGAAACATAGGTATTTAGTAACCACCGTTTAAATATTTATATGGCCACAAAAGTTTTGTATTGATTTAAGTTCTTAGTCTTTTCACCTTATTTCAATGAAAATGACCTTATAAACGGTTTAGATGGAATATAAACATCAAGGTAGGCCTAGGAAGATTTCAACGGTATGCACTCCTTTCCCGTACGTTTCATCTCGTATGGCCCACTTGAGTTTTTGATTCTCCTCATTTTTGGCCGCATGTCCTAAAATGAGCTCTAAAAATGGATGGATGGGTTAGATTTCTCACAAACATCGGGCCCCACCCAGAAATCCACATCCAAAAAGTCCATCGTAGGTGGGACACATCAGACCATTACCCAAGAGTGGGCCACGCTTGCGAGAATTAATAACCCGCCTAGACGATGCGGGCCGTGTATCATATACTCCAAACAAGTTAGGATTAAGCTTTTCAGTATCGTCGACGAAAAAGAAAATTCCAATGGGAAAGAACTATAGAAAGAGAAATCTCGAAGATGAGGAAAAACAGAAAGATATTCTATCCGAAGATGAAGAGGAAAGGAGGTAAATTTCTCTATTTCTCTCTCTTTTATTTTCTGGAATTGGATTTTGATTTTTCCTAGATTTGTATTGGAGGAGGTAAAATTCCTTCAGAAGCAACGGGAGAGGAAATTAGGAATCCCTGCTATCTCGACCGTTCAAACGGTCGTCGGCTTAGTTACGAAGCCAAGCGAGAAGACTGAAGGAGGTGATGGGGAGAAGGATGATTTGGTGTTGCAGGATACATTCGCTCAGGAGACTGCTGTTACAGTTGAAGATCCTAATATGTAAGATTTCCATTCTTGGGTTGTGTTTGGATGCACGATTTGGAAAAAAAATAAAATTGTAATCTTTCTTTTATAAAAAATTGATTAGGCTGAGCTGAGATGAACTCAATTTAGAAGCAGATTGATTCTACATTCAATGCCAAGTTTTTTGAAAGTTGATATTTGATTTGACGATATTTCAGTATTCAAATTCTTTAAGATTTGGGAATTTTAAATATCATTACTGTCATCATCACCATCAACATCTTTGTTATCGACCCATCTTCCAAGCCAATGTGGTGCGTGTGGAGAACATCAGAGCAGTCATAAGGTCGACTCCGACGTGAAAATCAGATTGGTAAACTTGTCAGATGGGAAAACAATGGACAGTTTGAATTAGATGTGTTAATAGTCTCATTCAGTATAAATGTGTGGCCTGCCTGATGGTGGGAGTCAATGAACTAGCCTGATTTTTGTGCCAGGTGTTCTTGCAACTGGTTATGGCCTTGTGGGTGATTGTTCCTCTATTTTTAGTGTTTTCATTAGCTTTTCCCCTTTTCATAGATGAATCTAGTCATGAAATGCTAATGAGTTGCTTGGTGGTACCATTACAGCTCATGAAGCTTAGGGTGCATTTGGTCAGGCTGAACCGAGAGGAAATGATGAGATTGTGGTGACTTTTCCTTGCATCTATGATGAGGATGTAACTCTCGCATTGCATTTAATTTCTTTCAAGTCAAACTTAAAAGTAATATAATCATATTTTGGAGACTGATCACTCAGTATTAAAGCAATTTGGTGATTTCCATTTTATGGAACTATTATACAAGTCAAATTTCAATGCAATAGAGCATCCTGTCGCAGCTGTATTTTCACAAAGCAGAATCTAGTCAGTAAAGAAGGATATGCATTCTCATATCTTCCGTAACCCATATTTACACTGCCACTACCGTCATATTAATATTTATTGAGGTTTTCTACATGAATCATCATCATCATATTAATTGAGGTCGGCTACATAAATCCTGTTCTGCGATTCCACTTTATCAAGGGCCATAACTTAAGTTAGACCCTATGTCATCAAGTCTTTTCTTACTACCTCCACCCATATCCTTTTGGCCCTTGCCCTTGCTCTTTTAGAGCCTTCAACTTGTACCGACTGACTCCTTCAAGTTGTATCAACTCTCATATTTCCATGTTTTCTTACTTATAGGTTGATGTTTTACAAGAATTGGCAAAGAAAAGGGGCAAGAGTATTGATGCTACATATCAAATTGAGAATGATTTAAAAAGTGCAGAGGATGAATTGTACATCATTCCAGAGCATCTTAAGGTGAGATTGGTGATATTACATCTCCTCATTGTTTTTATTAGAACAGTGCCTTGGGGCTGCTTTCCTTTGACAATGGTTGTATCTGGATTGATCTAGCCCTCTCTCTTGAGATTGACAGCCCATACAGCCATGTCTATATGGTTTTTGATGGACATGCCTTTAACTGTTTGCTCCACATGCAATCAAATCCGTTGATATTCATATGATTCTGTTATTACTTGAAGGATTGTGTATTCAACCCCTCATACTAAATAGTAATTAAAAAAAATAATTCTTGTGAATCTATCACAGACTAATTTTAGACATCGATGGGGTTTTCATTATACTCATTGCTGATGTCTTCTTCCGTTTTTACTTTGTATTTGTTTTATTTTATTTTATTTATTTTTGCCAAGCATCTCTTGTTTGCTTAGGTCAGTAATTCTTACTCTAAATTCACATGTCTTGTTACCCAATCTTGCAGCCATATTTTCTCTGTGGTACCATCCAATCTCTACTGAATCGTTAAGTTGACTACTCTTTCAGGTGAAGAGGAGGAACTCAGAAGAAAGTTCTACACATCGGACTACTGGGATTGCAGAAGTTCAACTCCCTATTGAGTACGACGATCCTGTTATAAATTTTTTTAAAGTGAATATTATTAAAAGAAACCAGGAACAAAAAAAGCACACCAAGTAAAGGGAAAAAAGAAAGAACAAGAAAAAACCTAGAAGAAAAGGAAAAACCTAAAAACAGAAACTAAAGTAAAACCCTCAGCCCCACTGCTGACAGAACTAGAAAGAACTAAAGCTATAATACTAACTTCAGCCCCACTGCTGAAAGGAAGAAACCCTATATACAGAAGCAACCAGAAGCTGCAGGGGAACCTAACAGCTAGGGAGCCCAATCCCTGAACAAAACAAGGACTCTCATGAGCACCCTGGTCAAAGAAGAGCTCTGATTCCTGAAACAACGATTGTTCCTTTCCACCCACACTGCCCAACACAGCCAACAGAACATCCTCCACTTTCTTTTTCCTAAGGCACTTCTGTGCTTAATGAGCCACAACCACAAGCAGAAAAGGTCTTCGATTGCGTTAGGCATAGTCCACGAGATTCCGCGAGATTCCCGCCATCCTATGAACTCTCCACCAAATATCCTTAGAATAGGGACAGTGGATAAAGAGATGATCTACTGTTTCGTCTTCTTTAAAGCACAGCAAACAAACATTTGGAATGGCCATTCCTCTCTTCTTTAAGTTGTTGATTGTCAGAAACTTTTTTTTTTTTTTAGATTGTCAGAACTTGTTTTCTACCCAGAAGCCAACCAAAAGCCACCACCTTAGGGGGTACTCTGTAGTGCTAAACTGGACCCGTATGAGAGGAAGTCAAAGGAGTCTGAGGTGCTGCTAAGGATCTATACATTGATTGTTTTCTTGATTTCCATAATTCTTTCATCGCCGGCCTATTTTAGTAGCGTTAACTGCATATGCAGCCATCGAAAAGAACTAATTAAAACTCTTTACTAAGGCACTGTAACCCTTTACAGCAACATCTATAGACTTGGGAAACAAATCCGGAGGTGGACTTGTGCTCTTAGGGTACACGATTTTTCTCAGCTACCTAGTTCCTACATACTTCCAAATCTATCAAAACATACAATCGTGAATTTTAATAGAACTTTAGATGTTCATTATGATTTAAGTGAAGATTACAAACATACAAATGGTTTCTGTTGTGTGATTGTTGACTTAACAAAGAGAGCTGAGTACTTACAAACTTTCAAAGGTTATCACACTGATGTTTTCCTTGCTGAATAATTGATGATAGTATCTGGATTTTTATTCCTTGGGCTATGCACCCAAGTAAAAGAACATGATCAAGCCTTCATGGGTGGAACTTGGTTTCGAGTGGTTAGTTGTTTCTAGATATCATTAAACTGTTGAAAGCAGCCACTGCATTTGCTACTTCTGAGCTTTGAATCTAAGAAGTGGTCGTCAAAATTATTTAAATTTTTCATAGGTGTCTCCAGTTCAATGGAAGAACACGCACAAGTCTTCATATGCATTGTTATGTGTTGACAGCTTAAAATTTTGCAACATATCTTACTTTGTCGCAAGGATGTTCTTGTGATTTAGTCCCTTGATCAATTCATAAAAACCAGTTGTACTGATTGAACGTTTTAAGTGCATATGACATTATTTGGACATTTTGGAGAATTCAATGAACTTCAGAAAATGTGATGTACTCGTGGAATTCCTGGATATATTTTGGGCAAACCTGCCTTTATGTAAGAAATAAGTTTTTGAGAGAGTATTAAATGTTCGAACAATTCATTGACTCTATCAAAATTGATGTCGATAGCTCAATTGGAAACCGGCTGTTACCGGCTGTTATGTATGGTGTTTTTAGTGGCAATGGAGATGTAGTTGAGCTTTTCCTTCTGCTCTAATTAGGCTCAAATACTTGAATAATGCCAAGCCAAGGTGAGAAAACAAAGAAAGTTTGAAGATTTTGAAGTCAGCCTTTTCTTGGATCCTCGTTGAGGGATATTGTATCATGGGCATGAAAGAAAAATGTGGTGTTGGGAATTAGGTGTGCCATCAGTGACTTGTTTGAGTGCTACTGGAGTTTTGAGTTTGGCAATATTTAACATTTTGAAAAAAGTAAATTGATTAGTTTTTTTAAAAAATTGTGATTTAAAAAAAAAAAAGTTCAAAACTTTGGGGAAAAAAAAATGACTGTTTGAAAATTTTTTAGAAAAAAAAGAAGAAGAGATTTTGAAAAAAAAAAATTGAAAAGGTTTTAAAAAATATGATTTTGTTTTAAAAAGAAATAATGTTTCAGAAAAATTGAGATTTTGAAAAGAATTGAGTGAGACCAGATTTGGACGAAAGTTGTTTCTAGCTTGGACTGGGTGGTATGTTATTTGGTTGTGTTCAATGGAAAAAATAAAGTTACTGAATTTCATGTTCATGATACATGCAAAATGAGTTTCCTTTCACTACAGCTACTTGTATCATTTGGATGGGCAGGGTATGTGTGAGGATTGCATTGTTGCTGTTCTTATTTGCTATTTTGGGGGCATGCTCCATTATCAATAGGTTTACTTGCATAGCCGGTGAACTGTTTGGTCTGCTTATTGCGATGCTCTTCATGCAACAGGATATAAAAATATGGATTTTAATGCTTGTTTTGGCAGGCTTCGTGTATTATGATGTCTTGTAAGAAGACCCATAAACTAATTCTTCCAAATATATTGATGACTATTTTCTATCATCGAGGGCATTTGGATAACTTCTAAAACGGGGTTGTTGAGTTCTTATTGTTCTTTTCCACCATCATTTGAGATTTTCAATCAAGCCAAAATATTTTGATCCTTAGTCTTGCTCGGGTAGTACTCTTAGGAGTTTCAACACCCGGTCAAGGGTTCGAGTATCCATAGGTGGGGAAATCCCACTATGGCGTGAGAGTGTGGGGGTGTGTGTGCGTGTGTAAAAAAAAATAAAATCAAGCCAATATGAGAACATGTTAGAAAAATCCGATCCTTCAAGCAATTATCTTATTGAAATGTATCTTTTGTGTCAGTACATTATTATGAGATGCAAGTCATTACTCTTTTCATGAAATCGACCTTATCATTAATTCATGGATTGGCTGCTATATAGGTACTTGTGGATCAGTTGCGTATACCCAAATGAGAAAATCAAATTTTAATAGAATTCATGCCTTCATGGAGGTTTTCCAACAGAATGTTTGCTTTGGTCCTGTCATTTGGACTTCTTCTAATCAAAGCATTAAGAAGTCAAAAAGCACGATCATAGTGATATGGGGCTGGTAAGTATAGCTACTAGATTTGAGCATATTTTATGAACTTGAGAGTCCCTTGATAATATACAAGAGATACGTCTGTAACTAATGCATGTTTGACACACTTGTATGATAAGATGGCAATGCTGCCATACTTCAATTTTGGCTATTTACCATATATGTAGTTCAGTTTCCTATTCAGGCCAACCAAGCATCCAAACACCCAAAATTATATTTGCTCCAGTTTCATTTTTAGGCCAATCTTTTGAATTTTGTGAATGGGGTTATTATTAAAAAATCGATGAATTTTTTTTAATTTTTTTTTTGCATGACTGTCAGGTGTAAACAAAAAAACCAAACCAAAACAAAGGGAAGACAATTATGGAAATTTTAGCAATGGACCACATCCGTCACTAATTTCTGAACAACTTCAAAAAACGACAGATTTTAGGTCCGTCGCTTCTCCTAACATCAGTGATGGTCAATATCCTTCCCTGAATTTTTTAATGACAAATAATTCGTGGGTTTTGTATAGTGACAGATATTTAATGATTGCGACACAGAAAACAGCGACAGACCGTGTCGACAGATCTGGTCCGTTTCAAATTCACAATTTTGGCATGGTGTGACCCAAATTGCTAGGTGGACCTTTTGGCAGAATAGATGGGTTTCCATTCCATAAAGTGTTTGAGGTGGTGGGGATCACATAATAAAATTTCACTTTGAACTCTTGGCACCCAAATCAATACTCGGAACAATTCAGGTCTGGCTTGAAGCACTTCGCTACATCCAAACACAACAAAAATGTTTGGAGGAAATGCATTTCTTGTTACATTGATATAAAGATGTGTATAAAAATGTGGTATAAGCAATCCTAGTCTTCTTGATACAATTATTAATGTACATAGATTACATTCGTCTTGAAATGTGCATTTCATTCCATCCCTAGTTCTCTAGGTTTGAATGGTGACGTAGAACCAGTGCCACTGGCGCTGCCTTTAGTAGAACCAGCATATCGTAATGCTACACCAAAAAGAGCTGGATAGCCAACAAACCTTGTGAAGTTTTTGCCATGTTGCCCATCTATGATCGGACCTTCGAGATGAACAGTCTGGATGATCACGAGGCTGTGGGCAGAAGTGGCAAGCTCCTATACGACAGGAGAATATAAAAGAAACTCCAATTCTATAGAAGGAAAGTGAATCTCTCCAAAGATATGTCAAAATCAAGGGTTGAAAAAATCTCTCAAAAAATCTACTCCAATTCTAAGCTCCCATGTGTCACATGCCCAACAAATGGAGGGTCCACGTGTCACAGGAGAATATAAAAGAAACTCCAATTCTATAGGTGTTGACATATATGTTCCAGACTTTAAGTGACCTAATGATGATCATGTCTTGTGGCCCACGGAACTTGGCATCTGGCAGATTCTGTCCATTCTAATCTGCACTTGTTGTGGTCACATGTTCTGCATTCGGATGAAATCACATCTAGCCTATATTAGGCCCCATAGATGCACCGCCTGATGTACAGATTTGGTGGACATCCCAATTGGTAATAATAACCACATTGAACATGGCCTGATTTGAGGCCCACACTTCCAAAGTGTCCATGAGCCCAATATGGCCCATGATCCCATACAAACCTTGCAATCCTGATCTTTCCAGCAATGAGACTCATAAAAGATTCTAGGCCTTAGGCAGCTGCATAAGAAACCTATTTGAATGTTTTCTTTTGAGAGGTCATGGAATTTTGCTAGAAATGCCACCAGGAAATACAATAATGGCACCAGCCCCAATCAAGAAAGAAAGATACACTCATCAAGCGCTTCTAAACTACAAGCCCATCCCAAAACATGTGACTTCACCCTAGAAAACACCTTGGAAGCTGCCTCACTTTGAACACAAAAACGTGGTTATTTCTTTCCTCCCAAATAGCACATAAGCCGGCCAACAAAGCTAACCTTTAGAGTACCCTTTCTTTTTTCCCAATCCCGCCCACGTGCCATGTTAAGAATGTGCCTTCAATACTCGTTGGCATCACCCATGATGTGTTGAAGAGGACAAATAACCTCGCTTACACCCATCTTGCAGTCAGGCAATGGATGAATAGATGATTTCCTGTCTCCACATCTTACATGCATCCGAGCAAATATTAAGAATGACCATTAACCTCTTTTGGAGATTATCAATTGTGAATACCTATTCCTATCCGTCAGCCAAGAGAAAGCCGCCACCTTAGGAGATGCGCCATAATGCCACACAAAAGCGGCATCGACTTGAGCACTGCCCTGACAACTGCTAGGATAGCAGCTTGTAGAAAGATAGGATAGAAAATCAACCGGTCTTTTCCTTTCTTGCACCATTGCATCTTTCTCACCTTGCGAAGGACTGGAGCAATGAAGCCACTCCAAGAGCTGGATGAAATAATCGACCTCCTCATCCATTGAAGATAAAACCATATAAAACTCAGATGAGGTGAAAGTTCTGCTCCATAATAAACAGAGAAAATAATAAAAATGAAAAATAGAAGAAGAGAAAAGAAAGGAAAACACGTCTTTTTAGTGTGTGCAAGTTGGGCCCATTTGCTCAGTGGTCTAGACCATTGATCTATGCACCAGATCACCAAATGGTGGATTCCCCACAATCTCCTAGATTAAACAATCTGAGTCCTTTGATCTATTTACCAGAACCAGGCGATTAAGAAGGAACAAAATAACAGTCCACATACAATTGAACAAAAAACAAAAGGCTACAGAGCTTTGGTCCTTTAGTGAGATTTTCGAAGAATCCTGTCCACCTTTGGTGCCCATCAGATGAATGTTTTTGTTATTGAATTGTAGGCCCACTTACAAGATACACACACACACACACACACAGAGAGAGAGAGAGAGAGAGAGAGAGAGAGAGAGAGAGAGAGAGAGAGAGAGAGAGAGAGAGAGAGAGAGAGAGAGAGAGAGAGAGAGAGAGAGAGAGACGTACAACTGTTCATCCCTGCACACAAAGGGCAGCCTGCCACATAGACTACAGAGTCCATTGTTTTCTCCATCTAGAGCAATTCAAAGATGTACTCTCCACCAACACTACGAACAGTTTTAATTGCGGGGATGTGATGCACCTTGAGATAGTCATCTCCTCCACTCTTTACCCTCTCCATGAATTCTTTAGGCATGTTACCAAAAGCTAGTTCTTTGACAGTGACAAGGTGCTGAAGGCCATCTGGGAGCATCTTTAGCTTTGGACAACCGCTAATAAGGAGATTCTGTACAGATTTCATTGTACCCTCCTCTATTCTTCTCCACTCTTCCAAATTTTCCATATCGCTTATAACCATCATTTTGAGCTTCGGAAACCCTCCAGGTGTGCAAGTAATCTGCTTCCCCATATAGGCATTCGTGAGACCGAGGAATACTAGATTGGGTAACTGCCCGAGGGTGATGAGTGGGTCGTTCACGAATCGGCTCTGCACGAATTCAAGCACACGGAGACAATTGAGAGAACCAACCCATTGGGGAAACTCCTTCATGATGCCAATCAAATACAGTGTGTCAAGATGCTCTGGAGGCTGTGGTAACTCATGTAACATGAGTTCTTCATTTTGTTTCGGGACCAATATTTTGAGGGAACGCAAGTGTTGCAACTGACTAATGGAAGAACATAGTTGTCTGCAATGCTCCGACTTTACGTCTCCGATTGATAATTTCTCAAGTAACCCAACTCTCTTGAAAAGCCACCATCAGCTGATGCACCAGATAGTGTTTGGAGACAACTTAAACTGCTTATTTCCTTAGGCATCTTATTGTACATAAAAATGCCTCGAAATTTTCTTAAAAGAAGATGCCTCAATTTCAAAGGCATCTCTATTTCAGTGGGTAGACCTTTGAAATTAGAATCTCTTACATCCAGTGTTTGTAGGTTGTGCAGTTTCTGCAATGAACCCGGCAGGGCCTCGATTTGTGTCCTCCGCAAGCTCAGATAATGTAGGTGAATAAGTCCACCCACTGCATCAGGTAAATTCTTGATTTTTGTTCCTTCTAAATCTAACACTCTCAAAATTTTAAATTGTGATAACATTCTGTGGAAAGACGAAGGGAGCAAGTCATTTACATTAAATGTGAGGAATGACCGAGGATTCGATTCGACTATGCTAGCAGGAATGTCAATTGCATCATTTTGAATTGTTGAGCGACGTTGTTTTTCTTTGACATTAATGTTTCGGTTTGTTATGATCGCTGCAAATTCTTCCTTCTTAAACATGTGAATAGCAATGTCGCGCATAAGTTCATGCACTTGACAGGACTTCCAACTCCCATGTACCTTGTTGGATGACAGGTTGGAGCATGTTTCTATCAATGAGCTGAGCAAAGTAATTACTTGAAACCTGTTCAGGGGTCTTCCGTGGATGTTCTTCAATGAAGCCCTCAGCCACCCACATTCGAATCAGCTTGTTTCTCTTTATCTTATGATCCTCAGGAAACAGACCACAATACAAGAAACAATATTTGAGGTGAAAAGGTAAATAGTTGTAACTTGTTAGCAGGACTCTATTTAATCTTGCAAGATCTTCATTATCATTCAGTTCTAAATCAAGATTTTCAAGTACATCATACCAATCAGATGGATGGGTGTTCTTCTTTGACATGAGGCCACCAATTGCCACAATGGCGAGCGGTAATCCCTTGCATCTTTTAACCATGGCCTCTCCCACTCCAAGTGTTGCGGGCAAGTACCTTGAGTGATTTTGTTCATAAATGCCTTTTTGCTGAAGAGTTCCCAAGCCAATTCATGAGATAATGACTTGAGTTTGTGTAAGTAGCATCTCTCATTCACAGGAGAAGCTACATTTTCAATGCGAGTTGTGAAGATGATCCTGCCTGCGCCGTCGCGAGGCAAAGCATGTTTCACATTTTCCCAAACTTGAATATCCCAAATATTGTAGAGGACGAGAGCATACCTTTTCTGTTGCAAGTAGCTGAGAGTTGAGAAGTAAACTAAATTGGGAGCCACTACCAAGCTTCTGAGGCTATCAACAACCGCATTTGTCTCCATAGGGGTGTGGGAAAAGGAAACATCCAAGACAACCCTGAGGTAAATGTTACCCCTAAGGCTAACATCCAATGTTTTCCATGTTACCTGTGAACTATTAGTCATGTAGGAAGGACGTGATGAGGTCGATCACCATCTTCCTCATGGATAACTACTCCAAATCCCTAGAGTTCTCTAGATTCCTCATAGAGTTTCCTTGAATCCATGAGGGAAAAAAATAGAATTAATTTCAAATAAATTTGAAAATAAATTGATTGATGAATAAAAAAAAAGAAATTATAATCCTTTAAATAGCGAGCTCAAACCTAGGATGAAGTTTTAGACTTAAACTCCCTGATAATGTGACTTACTATAAATAGTAAACTTATTATTTATAGAAGGTCATCATTCCTACTAGACTTCATGGTTTTTAGCCAAAAATAGTAAGTGTTTAATTTGGTCTAAGCACATTATTCTCTTAATTTTTTTAAAGCCCTTTTCATGTTGGGCATGACTCCTACAACTCAAAGGATCAAAAGTTATGAATGAATTAAAACTTACTATTTATAATAAAAATGAAAATAAAATGGACTTTTGACCATCAATGTGATGGAATCTCACAAATCTAGTGTGGGTCAGGAAACCTGACGTAGTGGGGTTGATTGGCTAAAGTAGCTTCTCCTACCCAAAATCATATATGATATGTCAAAAAACTTATTTCGGTTTGCGAGATACAACTGTTTTGAGGTTCCGATGGTCCTGATCACTTCTGCCTCTGATCAGGCCTTCTCTGGTCCATCTTTGCCATAAATGTGTGTCCAACCCGCTCTACATCAATTAGTGGGCCTTGGTCCAATTTATTTCTGTTTTCAGGTCACCAATTGAACGATTAAGAGTTTCCGATCTGTTCTATTTGTTTGGAAGTTGTGACCCACTCTACATTAATTAGTGAGCCTTGGTCCATTTTGTTTCTGTCTTCATGTCACCAATTGAACGATTAGGAGTTTCTGATTTGGTCTATTTGTTTGGATGTTGTGACCCACTCTAGATAAATTAGTGGGCCTTGGTCCATTTTGTTTGTCTTCAGGTCACCAATTGAATGATTGATGTTTCCAATTTGTTCTATTTGTTTGGATGTTGTGACCCGCTCTACATCAATTAGTGGGCTTTTGTCCATTTTGTTTGTCTTCAGTTCACCAATTGAACAGTCAGGAATTTCTGATTTGTTCGTTTTGTTTGTCCTGCGACCCAAGACTTCAATTGATTTTATTATAAAACAACATAGGGATTAACAAAAAGAAGAAAGAAACACAAAAGAAAAAGACATGTTTTGGCTTATGTAAGCAAGATTAGTTCAAATTAGCTAGGTATACATGAATTATTTATTCTATTTGAAGGTTTAAGGCTGGCACAACATCACAGGTTAATCAATCACTGGTGAGATTATGGTATTTGACAGCACAACTTGTGGGTGGTAACTCACACTAATCCAGCATGTCTTGTTGAATGGGGCCCACATGGCTTCATTTCAGGTTATCAGGACCATCCATCCTGTTGGCAGTAACGTTGATCAACCATAGCACAGAGTTCAGATAAATTATAATCTGGGCTGATGCAGGCTGCATCAGTGCTGAAATTTGATCGAGTCCAAATAAGCTCTCCGACGTCATCATAATCTCCATTTACTATCTTCATCACAGGCCTTAACCAGCCTTCCTACTCTTAAGCCTTTCCATCATCCTCTTTTCAAGCCCCTTTTAATCATAATCAAGGTTCCCTACTTACAGGCCATCTCTGGCATCCGTACACCACATGGTTGAACCATTTCGGTTAGCTTTCCATCATAATTAACTGAGTCTCACTGGTATGCCGCTTTTGTTTGCCTTCATTCTTCATTTTTTCCTCACAGATTTTCACATCCATCCATCTTGATGACGATGATGCTTATCTCAACATATGGCGAGTCTTATTCTGCCCTACATTCCTAGTCAAGCAACTGTCTTGTATTTATTTATTTATTTATTTTCATAAATTCCATCAGCAGGTTGCGATTTCACAGCACAATAGAGGAAATCTTCACTTCATTCAAAATATACTCATCAATCTCTCCATCTTTTTGAAACAATACTTGTAGAAATAGAATGAATTGTGTTAAGGAATCTCCTGAAATTGTATTTTAACTAAAACCCTTTTCTCTTTAACCATTCATGCTAAAGCTGACCGCATTCCCAATTCTTGCAGAGGACCATCAGATCAACAAAAATGGCCCAACTGCTGCCAGACTAAAGGTCGATCGGGCCAACTCAATGGTCTGATGGACAGCGATCCGTATATCGAATTAGATGAATTGTGTAATCGCACGATTCAGCTCTGCGGCCCACAGGTCAATGGGATGCTCTGCTTGTAGATGATTTGGCCTCAAAACCAGGCCAATCCATTCAACTAGGGTTCATGTGTGGATTCAAAACAATCTGTTGGTAAGCATCCAATGGTTTCCTACACGCTCAATGAAGGAAAAGAAACATGTCCTTATATACTAACCTTATAGAACTAATCAAAGCATTTTCTATAATTAAATGATTAGTGGAAATTAAAATGCTTGTCTGTTATAGTCTTACATTGAGTTGCTAACAATCTCACCACAAGATGTTGAACACAAAACAAGGATTTCTAAACTTGGGGATGAGAAAACCCTTCAAATCCTTCCAAGAAGGATCTGAAGACCCAAAGAACTATCTCAAGTACAGCTGAACGCAATTTGGCTGGTGACCCCAACAGAGCCAACTGGTGTCAAAGCCTCGTGTGTCCCACCACGATGTATGTGTATTATCCACGCTGTCCATCCATTTTGTAAGGTCAATTTAGGCCATCAACTAAAAAATGTGGCAGATCCAAATCTCAGGTGGACCACACCACAGGAAAACAATGTTGATTGAATGTCCACCATTAAAATCTTCCTAGCCCCCACTATAATGTTTATTTGACATCTAACCTGTTGATAATGTCACAGAGACCAAGATAAATGGAAAACAGAAATTATCAGCTTGGTCCAAAACTTCTGTGGCCCCTAAAATGTTTTCAACAGTGAGTGTTCAATCCCCACTGTTTCCTATGGTGTGGTCCAACATAGATTTGGATCTATTTTATTTTAGTTCTCAAGCTCTAAAATGATCTAGAAACATGGATGGACAGCATGGATAAAACACACATTCTTTTTTCATTTGAAAAGGTGTCCAGCCTGCAAGGAGAATCATAAAAGATTTTGGGCCTTCGGCAGGCTGTATCACAAACCTATCTGAACATGAAACCATATAAAGCTCAATTGTGGTAGAAAGTAATAAATGAAGAAAGAAGATGAAGAATATGGTGTTAAAAGAAAAGAATGAAAAGAAAAAAGATAATTCTTTTATAGTGTTTGCAAGTTAGGCCCATCAGTTGGTGGTCCAGACCATTGATATGATGCACCCCAAAATATTCCCCAACATGAATGGGGTATTTCCTAGCAGTACCCTCTTTGATTAAACAATTCTTTTATAGTGTTCTTCAAGTGGTGTACTGTAGACTCTGTCCATTCTAAATCTGCACATGTTGTGGTCCACATGTTATGCATTTAGATGAAATCAGATCTAACCTATAAAGCCCCATGGATACATCACCTGATGTGCAGATTTGGTGGATGTCCTAGTTGATAATGATAACCGCATTAAATATGGCCTGATTTGAGGTCAATGCGTCCAAAAAAAAAAAGTATCCATGGACCCTGTATGGTCCATGATCCCATACAATTCTAGCCTATTTAACCTTGCAATATGTGATCCTTTCAACATGATATTCATAAAAGACTATATACCTTAGACAACTGCATAAGAAACTTATTGGAACATTTTCTTTTGACAAGTACCGGAATTTTATTAGAAAAACACCACACACAGACACACATATATAAACAATAATGTCAGCCCAAATCAAGAAAGAAAGATACACTTGTCCAGAGCTTCTAAACAAGAAGCCCATCCCAAAATACATCACTTGGCACTAGAAAATAATACAGAGACCACACTACTTTTATTCTAAAAACACTAGCGAACAAAGCCAACCATCACAACATCCTACTTCTTCTTCTTCTTCTTCTTTTTTTTTTTCCAAATCTGACTGTCATGCCATGCTAGGAACAAGCCATCAGTCTCTGAGCACCTATTCCTACTCACTTTCCAAGTGAAAGCCAATACCTTATAAGCAGCAGCATAATATCACATGAAAGCGGTGTGACACAAGCTCTCTGTGATGATAACTGAAATAGTAACCCATAAAAAGATCGGACGGAAAATTGACTGGACTTTTCCTTCCTCCACGCCATTGCATCCTGCTAACCTTGTGAACGGTGGTAGCCATGAAGCCGCTCCAAGAGCACAATGAAATCAACCACCTCCTTATCCATTGAACATAAAACCATATACAACTTAGCTGGGGCAAAAAGAACTTTATTATGTAAAAAAGGGGAAAAAAAATGGAAAATGTCTTTTAGTCGATGGAAGTTGGGTCCATTGCTCAACGGGCTAGACCATTAATCTAATGCACTAGATCATGAATGGGGTCCCCACAATTTCTTAGACTAAATAATCTGAGTCCTTCGATGTGCCTTGTAGAACTTGACAATCAATAAGGAAATAGATCAGTGGTCCACGTTCAACTGAATAAAAAACCAAATGTCAGAGCCATGTGATCTTTGTGGATTGGGGGTGACCCCAACACTGGTTGGGCGCCATGTCGCCAACCGTCATGTATATGTTTTATATCCACGCCGTCCATCCATTTTACCAACTCAATTTTTTTAACATAAGCCATGGCAGAAATGAAGAAGTGAAAAGCTCAAGTGAAACATACCACACAAAACAGTGGTGATTGAATGCCCACCATTAAAAAGTTCTTAGAGTCACAGTATATTTGGATCAAGCTGATATTTGTGTTTTCCTCTTAATCCAGGCTGAATTGCCTTATTGGCAAATAAACATCTTACGATAGGCTTGGAAAGGTTTCAAGGGTAAGTATCATTATCTCTACTGTTTCTTTTGGTGTGGTCCACTTGAGCTTTGGATCTATTTCATTTTTGGGCTCATGCCCTAAAATGAGCTGACAAAGTGTATGAATGGCATGGATATAAAACAAATACATCATGGGGATCTGGACCAGATGGTGGTGTTGTGGTAGTCAACCGATTGGCTTCCATCAGACGGACTCGTCTCGGGTAGGAATCCCTCCCGTACGAGCGCCAGTGCTGGAAATACTTTGAGGGCCCCACCATGATGTATTTGTCTTATCTACACCGTCTATCTATTTTTCGAGTTCATCCATCTTATCTACACCTCTATCTATATTTCCAGTTCATTTTAGGGCACAAGCCCAAAAATGAGTTATATCAAAATCTCAGGTGTACCACACCATAGGAAACAGAGGTAATTAGACGCTTGCCATTAAAAACTTCCTAAGGCCCACTATAACGTTTATTTTCCATCCAACCCGTTGATCAGGTCATACAGTGTCAGCTACAGGAAACAGTGGTGATTGACCATTAAAAGCTTCGCATGAGTCACAAAAGTTTTGAATGAGTTGATATTTTTGTGCCACCTTTATCTAGATCTTTGTGATCTTATTCAATAAGTTGGATGGTAAATAAACATTCCGGTGGCCCTAAGAAGCATTTAATGATCAGAATTCAATCAAGAATGTTTCCTGTAGTGTTGGTCTACCTAAGATTTGGATCTGCTTCATTTTTTGTAACATGCATTAAAATAATCTGAAAAACGGATGGACGGTGGGGGCCCACATAAGGGGATCCACCCACCTCGGTGGATCCAAGTGTCCACTTAAGCCACGCGCTACAACGTACAGGTGTTGATTGTTGTACCTCCTTGCGAAGACAGCACAACCCGCATAGATGACGGTATTAGTTCTTTTCTCCATCGCAGACTGATTCCTGATCACCATCTTCACCATTTGTAATAATTTTAGGGATGTGGCGCACTTTGAAATGGTCATCACCGCCTCTCCTTACCCTCTTTATGAATTCTTCTGACATGCCATCGTAAAATAGTTCTTGGATGGCAGCGAGGTGCTGAAAGCCATCTGGGAGCGTCTTTAGCTTTGGACAACGGTTAATATAGAGATACTGTAGAGATTTCAATGTACCCTCCTCAATTCTACCCCACTCTTCCAATTCTTCCATATCTATGATTCCCAAGGTTCTGAGCTTCGGAAATCCTCGGGACGTGCAGCAAATCTGCTTCCCCACATAAGCATTTTCAAGACTCAGCCACACCAGATTGGGTAACTGTCCAAGGTTAATGAGTGGATCTTCCTTAAATTGGCTAGCCGTCAGCACTATCTCCCGCAAACAGTTGTGTGAACCAATCCATTGGGGAAACTCTTTCACCACACCTACCAAATAAAGTTTCCGAAGGTACTGTGGAGGCTCCGACAATTCTTGTAAATTGAGTTCTTCACCTGCGTTCAGGCCCACTATTTTGAGAGTTCGCAACCATTTCAACTGACTAATGGAATCACATAGTTGCCTAGAATCTTCCCCTTTCACTTCTACAATTGATAATTTCTTAAGTTGGGTTAAGTAACCCAACTCTCTTGAAAAGCCACTGTCGACTGATGCACCTGATAGGGTTTGGAGGTTGCTTAAACTGGCTGTTTCCTTAGGCATCTTATAGAATCCCCTATTGTCAATAAATTTCCTCAAATTAAGATGCCTCAATTTCGTAAGCATCTCTATTCCAGTGGGTAAACCTTTCAAATTGGAATCTCTAACGTCCAGCGTCTGTAGGTTGTGCAGTCTTTGCAATGAAACAGGGAGTTCCTCAATCCGTGTCCTCCTCAAGCTCAAATACCGTAAGTGAATCAACCCTCCAACTTCATTCGGCAAAATCTTCATTTCAGTGCCTTCTAGATCTAATACCCTCAATAATTTGAATTTTGAAAACATTCTACAAAAACATGAAGAGGGAAATTCCTGGTCATTAAATAGAAGAAGTGACCGAGGATTCAATTCCGGCATGCTTCCCGGAATATCAATTGCAGTGTTTTGGATGGCCAACCGACGTTGTGCGTCTTCGAAATTATTTCTTCCATTTGTTAGGATTGCTGCGAAATTTTCCTTCTTAAACATGTGAATAGCAACGTCCCGCATGAGGTCATGCACTTGACACGCTATCAATTCCCCCGTATCATCATGAATGACAGGTTGGAGCAGGTTCCTATCAATGAGCTGAGCAAAGTAATTACTTGAAACTTCTTCGGGTGTGTTCCGTGGATGTTCCTCAATGAAGCCCTCGGCCACCCACATGCGAATCAACTTCTTTCTCTTAATCACATGATCCTCAGGAAACAGACCACAATACAAGAAACAAGATTTAAGGTGATAAGGTAAATAGTTGTAACTCGTTAGCAGGGCTCGATTTAATCTTGCAAGATCTTCATTATCGTTCAGTTCCCAACAAAGATTTTCAAGCACATCATTCCATTCAGCTAGATCAGTGCTCTTCTTTGACATGAGGCCACCAATTACCACAATGGCGAGTGGTAACCCTTTGCATCTTTTGACCATGGCATTTCCCACTTCGACTAAGTGTTGCGGACAAGTTCCTTGAGTGTCTTGGTTTAGAAATACCTTTTTTTGAAAGAGTTCCCAAGCCAATTCATGAGATAATGGCTTCATTTTGTGTGCACGGCACTTCTCATGGACAGGACAGGCTATATTTTCACTGCGAGTCGTGAAGATGATCTTGCTTCCAACCTCATGAGGCAAAGCATGTTTCACATCTTCCCAAACACTAGTATCCCATATATCATCAAGGAACAGAGCGTACCTTTTTCCTTGCAAGTAGTCGTTGATCATCTCTGCTAATTTTTCCTCATCCATTGTCTCTGTATGATTTGGAACTGCCTCCCTTCTGCTCTCATAAAATCCTTCAAGCATGCGCTTCAAGATATCCTTCTTTTGGAATGACTGAGACACATAAATCCATGCATGGCAATCAAAACTTGTCTTTGCAGTTTTGTAGATTGTCTTTGCAAGAGTCGTCTTCCCCGAACCGCCCATCCCCACAATTAAAATGACAGTACGATCTTGCGGCTCCTCTTTTTCCAGCAACAATTGCCCAAGTTCCATGGTGTCATTCTTGAGCCCCACGATGTCTGCTTCTTCAACCCAAGAAGCAGCAGCTCCAGGATCTTGATGTCCGTCATCTGTAGCAATTGAACTTCTCCCTTCCTGAAATGCAGAGTGAAACCCAAACCGTTCGCCTCTTTCTTGTATGTCCTTCACCTCCTTTCTAATCTTTTGAATTTGAGTACTGAATCGGTGCCGAAATATCAACTGCTTGATGAAGCATGCATGAAAGACAAAGCAGCCCATGCGTCCATTCCGAAGACGGCGTTGCGACTCCATTCGGATCATGAACTCATCAACTGCATCTTCGGCATTGAAGACTGAGTACCTTACTTGGGTAATCCAAGCCTCCACACGTTCCTCCCTCTCCTTTCTTCGATCGGCGTCCTTTAAGAAAGCTCTCATGGTTTGGAGCTCATTCCTGATCCACACAACATCATCATGAACTCCAGTGAGGAGCTCCACTTCATGGACGAGTTGCTCACCCAATTTTTGAACGAAAAATGAAAGAACGGCCTCAGCCATTGCAATGCTCTCGTTTCACTTCTCACTGAATCAACGAAAACGTCTGCTTTTGAATTTTGGATGCAGAGAACTCCAATTCCTCCACTTCTTACTTCAACCTCTCCTTGCTTTCTTTCTTTCTTCACTCCTTCCTTTATTCTGCACTACGATTACTGTAAAGAAGGGAAAAAAAAAAAAAAAAAAAAAAACATTTAGGATCTTTTTTGCATTTCTTGGATTGTTTCCCAAGTCCTTTGTGTGGAGCCAAAGGAAACAACGATGCAGCTCGTGAGCTTAAGCTAATCTGGGCTTTATTACAAATAAAATATTAATGTGTAATTCTTATGACTTGTATCGATGATGATAAAAAGATATCTTCAGAGGATTTCTTTGGAATTGAATGGTAGCTTTCTTGGCCTTCATTACAAGTTTCTTGCGAAGATAATGAATTTTCTGAGTGATATAATATTTCTTGGCCTTCATTAACGTTTTCTTGTCTCAGTGTTTGGATGGTTACGCTCAGAATGGGCGATCCTGAACCGAAATGGAGAAGTTATTTGATACATTGGTAGACTATGAAGCTCCATATGCATGCATATTGAAATTGTACACTTGGGATCCATATGTCTCAAATTAATCAGCCCAAATAGTGGGACCCACTGTAGATGGGGATATCTCCAGACTCAGATCAATATAGATTTATTTGTTGAACATAGAATATTGACTATTTTAGTTCTAACCATCCATTGCATGTCCTCGAAATCAGACAACTAGGATGGTGCAAATGAGGAAACTCATTTAAATAATAATAATAATAATAATAATAATAAAAGTCAACTAGGATGGTAAGTTCAGGGCCATTTGGCATCTCTACTAATGATATATAGCTTATTGCTTTATTTCTTTTATATACTAAAAAAAAAGGACAAAAAGTTTTTTTTTTAATAGGTTGTTAAGTAATTGTTTAATTTTACACCTACAAAATATAGAAATAAGAGATTTATTTCCTAATTCTTTAGATACGAAGAAATTTAATTGTTATTTTAAGATTTATTTTGCCTAGGGCTAGACATTTTTAAATTAATTTTGCAACAAGTTTGATCATGAGCTTTTTAAATAATTTCCATATTACCTTCTTCTCCTCTCTACGACCTCTCTCTCCAAGTGTGCACACATGTTGGACGTCAATAGTGAAGGTGGGGCCCCACATGATGAATGGCCCACATTAAGAGGGCCCATTATGCATGGTTCACAACAAAAGTAGGCCCCTCATGATGATTGCCCAATCAAAGTGTGGCTTCCTAGGATTGATGATTCACATCAAGTGGACCCCACCTAATAAGAATCCACATCGAAGGTGGGACCCATGTGATGGATGATGGACATTGAAGGTGGGTCTACATGATGGAAGGTTGACATCAAAGGTGGGGCCCACATGATTAACTGTCCATATTGAAGGTGGGCCCCCATATGATGAATGGTCCACATCAAGAGGTCACTTAATGCGCATTCCACATCAAAGGTGGGCCCAACATGATGGATGACACACATCAAAGTGTTGCCTTGCATGATGGACTATCTACATTAAGTTAGTGATGTAGAGAGAGTCGCAGGCACTTTTATGGAAAAGATGGACCAGAGAAGGCCCGATTGGAGGCAGAAGTGATCCGGACCGTCGAGACTTTAAATAAGTCATATCTCGCAAACTAGGATGAGTTTTCCAAGATGTCATATATGATTTTGGGATAGGAGAAGCTACTTTAGCCAGCCTGGTTGCCCACACCAGATTTGCGAGATTCCATCATATCAACGGTCGAAAGCCCATTTTATTTTCATTTTTAGTAAGTTTTAGTTCAATCATAACTTTTGATTCTTTGAGTTTTGGAAGTTGTGCCCAATGTGAAAACGGCTTAGAAAACTTAGAAGAACAACGAGGTTGGGCCAAATTGGAAACTTATTAATTTTCACTGAAAACTATGAAGTCTAGTAGGAATCATGACTCTCTATGAAATAGTAAGTTTACTATTTACTGTAAGTCATGCTTTTCAGGGTATTTGAGTCAGAGTTTGAGTCTAAAAATCCACTTTAGGTATGAGTACACTATTTAAGGATTGTAAATTCATTTTTTTTATCATCAATCAAATTATTTCAAATTTATTTCTATTTTCATCCCTCATGAATTCAAGAAATCTCGAGTCCAGAGAAACTCTGTAGATTCAGAATAGTTATCCCTAAGGAAGACGGTGATCGACCTCATCACACCCTCCCTTGCATCAATTAGCCATATCTGATGGATAGTCCACATCAAAGTTGAGACCCACATGATGGAGGGTGGAGATTGAAATTGGGCCCACATGATGGACGATTGACATAAAAGGTGGACCCACATGATAAATGACCCATATTGAAGGTGGGAGCACCATATGATGAATGGTCCACATCAAGGTGAGCACATATAATGGATAGAGTGGGCGTCACATGATAGATGGCCCACATCAAAGTATGGCCCCACATTATGGACAATCCACCTCAAGTTAGCCCCACTATAGACACCCCACCTAGGCCTAAAAGATTATTAGATTGGATTGGCTCAATCAAACCAAACACATCGACCTAAACCCTGAAAAGCTAGCCCTAAACCCTAACCCAATCCAACCTAGTCAAACCCAATCCAACCCAGTCCAACTCAGTGGAAACTCAACCAAAATCCGATCCTACATGCGAGTCAACTCACCTAGTCAACCTACCTAGTCGATTTACAGTCAACCCATTTAGTAAAACCAACCCCAAAGCTAGGCCTAAGATAAGCCCAAACCCAAAGCCTAGAGGAAAATAATCCTACGATAATATGACCCTGAGGAAACCAAAGCCAGCACATGTGCATAAACAACCACTAGCCAAAGCAGGGGGTGTGGAGTGGCTTGGGTGGCACACTATCTACCTCCTGCTATGTGGCGTGCCCCCTACCTTGGATGGAGGGGCGTAACACATGTGAGCTTGCTCCTAGCTCGGGGTGCAAGCATGTGGAATTATAAAAGACTCTGGTGCCCCTCCATTGAGCCACAGTGACCATTTTACCAATCTATATAGCCAACAAGATCTTGCCATGTGGCAATCTTAAATCTCAGTCATCTAACCCTTTAAAACCCTCAACTTTGTAAGAATTACAAGAAAATCAGGTAGCACGGCTATAAATAGCCCCCTCCCCTTCCCATTTCAAGCATCCTTAAAGCATCCAAGGAAGCCACAACACTTCTTAAGCCCTTAGCCATCTTAGCCATTCCATCCCTCCACCAAGGAGAGGAAAGAGCAATACGAGGAGCCCAACCGAGGTCAACTCGGTCTAGCTCAAAGCCTTAGCCACTTGAGCGGTTAAAGCCTCAATTCAAGCCACTTGATCCAAATCTTATGATATAGTTGTCCATCCTACCGTCTGGTACTTATTAGCTTCATTTATTCCAGCATGGGCATTTGAAAATATCTATTCCCTTCTTAACCCCCTTACTTATCATATCATTTACCATTGCATAACATCTATACCCAGTTGACTCAAGCATATGCTATGCGGTTTACTGAGTTAACGGTTCCTGCCCATCAAAATCTTAATTAAGTTGACAGGTGGTTATTCCGCTTCGATAAGTAAGTGAGTTAGGGTACATTTATCTGACCCGGACAACTACTTGGCAACGAGGGTGGATTAATACAAAATTACACACACACACTTTTAAATCTTTAGTGTACAAGAACTAATTTTAATCATCAATAATTCATCTGATCCTATGAAGTAGAGACCATACGTTCGTATGGGAAGAGCGAGTGCCTAACACATTCCCTCTTTATAAACGTAGTACCTTATGCAAAATCTTTAATCGCAGATCAACGAGTCATTTTAGGACAAAGAACTTCTAGATTCCCAATCCTAACATTTCTACGGGGTCTAGCCTGAAAGCAATGAAACAAATCAAAGCATAAACCACACACCACACAAAAGATTTTTATGTGAAAAATCCTCAAAGAGGTAAAAATCACGGGACCTCGTCCAGATCAACAATCCACTATGAAGTAGAACGTTACAACCTTCTTCACTCATGCAGGATCGGATAAACAATAAGAGAACAAAGAAAAATGGAGAGATCTCACCGATTACGAGGACGTTGAAGTGCTGAGATATAGTAGATCACCTCTACGAGCATAACCTCCCTTCGACAAGCTTCCTCTCTCTCTCTCTCTCACTTTTAATAGCCCTAAACCCTTTAACAAACCCTTGTAAAGTTTTAAGAAACCCTCTTACATTGCTTAGAAAAGCTTTAGGCACGCCTATTTATAGTTTAGGAAACTTCCTTTCTTATCTTATTGCGAAAGGACTCAGATTTTTGCAATCTGCATAAAATCGCGAAACGAATTTGCGTAATTAACCTCGACTGGTCGAGCAGGGTTCTTGACCGGTTGAGCAGCCCACTCGACTGGTCGAGCACCTCAGAAGAAAAAATAGATGGTCGCTAGACTTTGAGTCGAGCCCCACTTGACCGGTCGAGCACCACCCATGACCGGTCGAGTGAGGCTCACGATCAGTCGAGTCCTGGGAGGAAATCCCATCAAAACTCTCCCTTTCCGACCCAGGAGGGATTCACCTTCTTCAAGCCAGCCAGGTTTCTATAAACCTCAAACTTGCCCTTGAGCAAAGCCTTTTTCATCATGTCTGACCCATTATCATCCGTGTGGACCTTCTCAAGCTGTAACACCTTCTGTTCCAAAATATCCCTGATCCAGTGATACCGAATCTCTACGTGCTTCGACTTGGAATGCTGACTTAGATTCTTGATCAAGTGTATAGCACTCTAACTATCGTAATAGACCACGTGCTCCTCTTACTTCAGGCTAAGTTCCTGTAGGAACCTTTTCATCCAAAATATTTCTTTATATGCCTCTGTGACCATAATGTACTCGGCCTCTATCATCGACAATGCTAATACCTTCTATAACTTGCTTTGCCAAGAAACCGCTCTCCCTGTAAACGTGAACATGAACCCCGATGTAGACTTCCTGGAGTCTATGTCACCTGCCATATCTGTATGTGTAGCCCTTTAACACAGGTTTTCCATCACCATGGCATAGGCTCAACCTAGATGAGCCTCTTAGATACCACAATATCCATTTCACCGCTGCCCAATGCTCTTTGCCATGATTAAGAAGATACCAGCTGACAACACCAACCACATATGCTATGTCTGGGCGTGTACAAAACATAACATACATCAAACTTCTTACAGCTGACGCGCATGGTATCTTCTGCATCTCTTCCACATCTAGCTTCGTCTTAAGACACTGTCTGTCGCTCAATATGAAGTGACCATCTAGTGGAGTACTGACCGGCTTCGCTGCATTCATAGTGAACCGCTCCAGGACTTTCTCAATATACCACTCTTGTGACAGTAAAATCTTCTTACTACTTCTGTCACGGGTTATCTCTATTCCTAGAATCTGTTTAGCTGGGCCCAAGTATTTCATTACAAACGACTTACCCAACTCCTGTTTCAGCCTGTCTATCTTCTTGATGTCTTTTCTCATGATGAGCATGTCATCAACGTATAACAGCAGAACTAAGAAATCACCATCTAAGAACTTGCGCGTGAACACACAGTGGTCCTACTCCGTTTTGTCATACCCATGCTTCAACATAAACGAGTCAAACTTCTTGTACCATTGTCGTGGAGCTTGTTTCAACCCATATAAGTTCTTCCTCAGCTTACACATCATATGCTCTTTGCCCTTGACTTCGAACCCCTCTGGTTGGTATATGTAGATCTCTTCTTCTAAGTCACCGTAGAGGAAGGCAGTTTTAACATCTAACTGCTCTATCTTTAGATCCATGTTAGCCGCTAACTTAAGCAACACCCGTATGGATGTCATCTTCACAACTAGTGAGAATATTTCCTCGAAGTCTATGCCTTTCCTCTGACCAAACCCTTTCGCCACAAGTCTGGCCTTGAACCTCGTCTATGAATTCTTCTACTCAACCTTATTCCTGAATACCCACTTGTTGGTCAGAGCTTTCTTGCCCTTAGGCAATTTCACCATGTCATAGGTGTGGTTCTTATGCAAGGATTCCATCTCCTATTGCATAGCTTTCAACTACTCCCCCTTATGCTCGTTGGCTAGAGCCTCAGAACAATATTCTAGTTCTCCCCCATCAGTCAGCATAATGTACTCATGCGGTGAGTACCTTTTGGACGATTGTCTGTCCCTAGATGACCTCCTCACCTGTGGCTCAATAGGTAGATCAAGTGGGGGTTGCTCCCCCGGTCCATCTTCTATAGGAACTCCCTCATCCTCTGTACCTTACTATACTCCCCCATCATCAGGCACCACAAGAGGAATAACTGGATCCATATCCTATAGCTCACTTAAACTAGGCTGATTTTTCTTTAGCTTGCCAATGTCTTCTATACACTGATCATAAAAAAAAACCACATCTTTACTCCTGACGAGCTTCCTCTCAGTCGGATCCCACAATCTGTAATCGAATTTTTCATCACCGTACCCCAAGAACACACACTACTTGATCTTCATATCGAGCTTGGACTTCTTATCCTTTGGTACGTGAACGGATGCCCTGCATCCAAACACCCTGAGATGACTGTACGATGGATCCTATGCAGTCCACACCTTCTCAGGTACTTCCCCATTCAACGGGGCTGATGGAAACCTGTTTATCAAATACACCATCATGTGCATTACTTCTCCCCAGAACGTCTTGGGTAACTTCTCATGGATTCTCTCTACAATGGTACGATTCATTCGCTCAGCCACACCATTATGATGGGGGTCTTGGGAATCATTTGTTCATGTCATATACCTAGGGACTTACAATACTCATGAAAGTCGCCAATGTATTCACTACCATTGTCAATGCAAATGCACTTCAATGATCTACCTGTGTAAGCCCCGTATCCTAGACCGTACCGTTCCATAGACTTCCGCGGTCTTACCGGTCGAATTCCGACAACCTTCGACCCTTAACCAATATTTACGTGCGACCCTGATTCATATGTCGTCAACCTGTGTCGACTCAACTCAAGACCTTTACCATAGCGACCGCGTCTTTGCTGCCGTTCCGATGCCGCAACTTGCGCGCTGAGGCGATACCCTGGTCAAGAGAGTAAGCCAACGTTCAGTGCGAAGAAAACGCCGCGTGTTGTGAAACCCAAGAAAATCTCTACGAGGTGTCACATCAATCCCATCAATCCATCATATGTCAAGTACATGTCAAGTACACATCACCTTTCACCCATTCCCAAGCAACTACAAAAGTCAAGAATCTCTTACAAGCCCATACCTCTCTTACACCAAAAGCCCTCAAAGTCAAAAACTTCTTACACCACCCATGCTTTTCTTACACAAATGGCCACAAAAGTCAAGATTTTCTTACACCCATCACTCACCACATCCATCACCCATCTCTCTCTCCCTTTACAACTCTCTCTCTCTCTCTTTCTCATTTTCAAACTCAAAAAAATCTAAGGAGAGAAATCCCGTACGTATGAGAATTCTCCAAGCCTCTCCCTCTCTTTCAAAACTTCAAGTGTGGCCCACTTTTCTACCCCATGATCTCCCATCCTAACCATCCATTCCCCATCTCGTCCATTGGAATCAAAGCTAAGGTGCTAAGGAACTCATAGGAGCAAGAAAATCGAACGGTGGGTGCTCCTCTAGATGTAAAAAAATCTGATTTCTATAGCCTAGATGTTTTCTTTCTTTCATAAGGGAAGTATAGGACCCACCAATCAATGATGGAGATCCCACACAATTCCATGGTTGTGGCCTAATGGCCTACCTTATGCATGCATGATCCATGCATGAGGCCTTTTTCTATGGGCCCCATCATGGTAGCTTTATTTCATATCATATTATGTTTGGGTCATCTAGACCTTATAACCATGGTGGGGATGGCATCCACCATGTATTTTAATTATAGGTCATGCATGTGCAAGATCCATGTTGTAAATGTAAATCTAGGTATGATGTGTGGGTGTGATTGATCTTGGGAGGGCTCGATAGTTGCGAAGCCCATTTCTTTATGGCCGGATTTTCCTTCTATCTCTCTTTTTTTCTCATTTTATTTCCTGATGTGTGTGGCCCATTAATGTATTTCCCTTTTTATTTAACTTATATAATAAATTTTATCTAAGTACATGTTGCTGTCTAGAATTTTCTGGACAGTTTCTGGTTATTTTTGGACCAGATTTTGGGACTATTTGGGGGCCTATTCATACCTATTAAATATAATTTTATGAAAGGTGGGGATCTCATCTTGATGTTCCCCAAATTTCAGCTTCAACTGACCTTCATTGAGGTCCCAAAGGTGTGGTCCAAGTGACGTGGACAGTCTGAATTTTCTGCACTGTTCTAGCAACATTTCACCATGGACAGTTGGATTTTTGAAATTTATTAAAATACCTATGGGTGTTTTAAAATTATAAAAATTTTCATGAGAGTGGCCTACTTATGGTAGGACCCACCTACAAAATTTTAGGGCCAATGGACGCTTGTACACACCATGGTGATGGCGAGACCGGCCCATTATAATATGGTGTCCAGATCAGTCCGATTTTCAGGACAGATTGCTTTATGTAAATGAATTAAAATATTTACAGATATTCAAAAATTCTAAAATTTTTAAGGAGTGTGGTCCACTTATTTTAAAACTCACCTACCAAATTTTAGGACCAATGGACCCTTGTACACACCGTGGTGAGGGCCGGACTAGCCCACTACGTTGGGACGTCCGGGTCTGTCCGATTTTTTTTGGACAGTCTGTTTTTTTTAAATTAATTAAAATACTTAGAGATATCTAAAAATTATAAAATTTTGTAGGGGTGTGGCCCACCTATGGAAGTATCACTTTGTGAAATTTTAGCCTCAAGTGACCCCGTTTGGGTATCCAAAAGAATGGGCCAAGATGGTTGGACTCCTAGATTTTTTTCTGCTGTGCAGTCCAGCAATATGCCTTGATAAAAAATCATAATTCAAAAATATTTCTTCTGATGGTGGGCCACCATTTTGGGTTTTTTCTCATTGTATGCATGACGAGGGACCTTGGCCATCAATTTTCAGAGTTTTAGAGGCCTTGGACCCACTCCAATGGAGTGCCCAAATTTAGGACAGCAACATGTTATAACTATGCTGGCCTTGGGCTGAAATTTTGAGGAGTGGGGCCCACCATATTATAAAGATCTTATAGGAAATGATTTATACCTTTAGTTCCTTAAATGTTGGGCTTAATGAATGCACTTTTGAGACCCACCATAGTTGAATTTAATTGGGTCCATGAATGTAGCTAGTTGTTGAACTATTTAAGGCCCATAGAGTGGACCCATTTGATGTGTTCCAAGGCCCATGGGATTAGGTCCATTTGATGTAATTTAAGGCCCATAGAGTGGACCCATTTGATGTGTTCCAAGGTCCATGGGATTGGACCCATTTGATGTATTTTAAAGCCCATGTGATTAGGCCCATTTGATATGTATAAGGCCCATGGGTCGAGAACCATTTGATGCAATCTAAGGCCCACGGGTTATGACCCATTGCAATGCACATAAGGCCCATTGGTGCGGCCCATTGATGTGGCCCATTTGATGAGTAAAAGGCCCATATGACATGACCCATTTGATGTATTTAAGGCCCAATGGGGTGTACCTAAGGTCCATTGCAATGTGTGATCCCAACCTGGTTTACGTAATGTTATTCACTACGGGCTACACCTTGGGAGCAATGTTGGTTTGACGTCCACATTGCGAGTATAATGTTGGTTAAATGTCCGCATTGCGACTCTCCCTAGGGCCCATTGGTAGGGCCGTACTTGTTGTATGCAAGCCGTCTAGACCAGCTGCGTTGTAAGGATAGGGCATTACTTTATAACATACTTAGTATAACTCCATGACGCACACACCATTTGTATCGGTCCATTTGATCGACCTGCTCGTATAGGTCATTTGATTGATTTAGCCCATATGATTGATTAGGCCCATCTTGATATATTTGTGGCCTGTTGCTAAGGCCATATATGAGGCCCGTTGTTGAGGCCCACCTTGATGTGTATGAGGCCCGTTGTTGAGGCCCACCTTGATGTGTATGAGGCCTGTTGTTGAGGCCCACCTTGATATGTATGAGGCCCGTTGTTGAGGCCCACCTTAAATATATATGAGGCCCATGTTGCAAGGCCCATTGTGATGTATGCAAGGCCCATGGGTCATGGCCCATTGCAATCTATGTAAGGCCCAATTGGTGCGGCCTATTCGATATATTTATGGGGTCCATGTCATTAGGACCATCCTGTTGTATTGGTGACCCGTCCATTGAGGCTCACCCGTGGTATATATTTGAGGCCCATGTGTAGGGCCCACCTATTGTGTATTTAAAGCCCATGGGTTGTGGCCATAGTGATGTATATTAGGCTTATGTGATGTAGCCCATACTGATGTGTATTAGACCCAGGTATGTGACTCACCTGCGAAGTATATTTGAGGCCCATTGTGATATGTGTTAGGCCCATGACTAGGGCCCACCTGTTTCGTATATTTGGCTCTTGTGTGAGGCCATGTGTCCATTATATATTTGATTTTATGTGGGTCATTCCTTGGGGGCAATGTTGGTTAAAAGACCACATTGTCGACGCCGGTTATTGATACCGTTTATGAGTATGTGACATCATAACATCATAATACATGCCCATTCGCATCATCTGCATGTTTGTTATGAGATGTGATTGACTATTGCATATGTCATTGGGCAGGATGATGTGAGACTCCCTGATAGGTGGAGATTATCTCACATGAGCGCATGACATGCGCAGGATTGATGCATGATTGGATTGTATGACTCATGCATCTTGCATTGTGTTGTGATTACTGTACGCCCTAGTGACATCATGGCTATAGCCTCCACAGGCATATCATGGATGGGCAGATGGGACACCGAAAATCTGTTCGAGCATCGGGCAGCCATAAATGGCCCTGGGTGAAAATTCCTAAACACCCTCTTGGTTTCACAGGATGCTCCAACGTCTAGACCGAGTGGGTAGATGAGCGTTAAGTGCCGATTACCAAATGGTTGCGCTCTCCACTGTGTCGTGGTCGGTTGGAAGGGGGTGCAACCTTACCCGCCCGAGGGAGTAGGCATGACTACGCTGAGTTTGACCAGCTCGAGGAATGGGTCCGCAATCGGTGAGCCGGGTAGGTATTGGCAGACTACTGACAGGCAGATAGTGAGGTCTTTTCCACTTACCCAGTTGTGCGCTTGATTGGGGCGGTAGGTGGTGTGAAGCGTAATAGACCTGGTGATTTCCCAAGAGAGGAACCGTACTGATATGAGGACTGACATGATATTATGACACCCCGTCACTGTTGTGCATGTGGGCGGACGCACGTGGGCGGACGCTGATGTGGGCGGGACTGAGGCCTGGGCGAGCTACCACACTGGGCGAGCTACCAGCGGTTGACAGGTTACTGTGTTGACAGGCTACTGAGTAGGAGTTTCATACTCATTCATTCATCCATTCACTATCCACTCGGGCTGGTGGTGCGCAACTAATTATTGTGTATCTTCATTATGGTAAGGATTTCGGTTGGACGCGTGACTAACCTGAGATCAGGAGTTTACCATGTTGAGTCAGACTATCCAAATTTAGGTATGGGACTGGTTTGGATAGAGGTTCCTTGTGGTGGACCCCATAGCCTGCGATACTACGTACTATCATCCCGACATCATACTCCAGCAGGGTCATTCCATTGGTACCATATACTGCATATTCTATTACATCTTCGGTGTGTGGCATTGTGGGTTGTTATGTTTCTGTATTCCTGTGACTTAGATGAGAGTGATGATATTTGTTAGCTCTTTCGAATTGTGTATTACATTATATCATTATCATTCGACGTTTGATTATCTATGACTCATCATTTGCATAGCTGTCCTATATCACGTATTCTGATATTGATTAACTTATGGACTTGTTCATACTTCCGCTTATTCTGTTATCGCATTATTATAATCTTGTCAGTATTTCTGTTTACGCTGATTATTCCTGCTCTTATCAGTGTTTCTGCTTATTCAGTCATTGTATGATTATGATATTGTATTGAATACTTGACACTTATCTTGTGCACACACTTACACCACCCTCTAAGCTTTCTATAAGCTTATGCACGATAGATGCGTGCAGGTGATGTTAGGTTGCAGCAGCATTGAGCTTGGAGCGTGCAGCTATTTTCTGGAGCTTTGATTCTGACATATATATTTCCCTTTCAGCATTGTATTCAAATGATTATATTAGTGGATATGTGATGATGATGTTGCCTTTATGATTTGGGTAAACTTGTGGTTATGCTTATTACTAGTTAAATGTATAAAAAAAATTCTCCTTGTAGGATCCCAAGATCGGAAATCTGGCCTATGAATGTTAAAATTCGAGAATGGGGTACTACGGAGGCTGTCGGCACCGGATTCGGCGATCGAGATTTCTGTGAATCCGATTTTCAAGTTTAGGACATGACAACCTGTCTCTCTCTCGACCATAGTATGAAACAATTTAAATACACCAAAGACATCGTTCTTGGATTTCAAAGCATAAACCTAAACCCTTCTAGATACATCATCTATAAAAGTAACAAAATATAATGCCCCACCCAAGGTTTTTGTCCTCATAGGACCACAAACATCAGAATAAACTAAATCTAATGCATGCACTTTATTAACATGAGAAGCAGTTTTAACAAATGAAACTCTATGCTGTTTTTCTGATAAACAATCAAGACAGGTTTTGAGAGGTATACCTATCACGTCTGGAAGGAGTCGCTTCCTTGCTAGTAGTTGAAGCTCTTTTTCACTCATGTGGCCTAGACGCATGTGCCACATGTCAATAGCTGAATCTTTGGCTGCATTCAATCTACCCTTGTACATACTGACACTTGCCTTGTAAAGGGTACAATACTTCTTTCCTCTGGCTATGATCAACGAACCCTTGATGAGCTTCCAACATCCACAAGCAAACCGACTTTCATAGCCATCATCATCCAACCTTTCCGTCGACATCAAATTGAGGCGAAGGTCTAGGATATGCCTCACATCCTTGAGAGCCAATGTGTAGCACACATCGATCTTCACACAAATATCACTGACCCCTACGATCTTCGATATGCCAGAATTTTTCATCTTCACGGTCTCATAGTCAACTGACTTGTAGCTTGTGAAGAAATTCTTACGTAGAGTCGCATGAAAAGAAGCTCTCGAGTTAATCACTCAGTCGGTGTTTTGACTCGTAGCTGTGAGACATACATCGTGGTTTGCTGAAAGAATAACTAAAACGTCGCCATCTGAAGTGACCGCAATGGAATCTGATTCATCTTCTTTCTCCTTTCCTTTTCCTTTCTTGTCATTCTTCCTACCACGACATTTATGCTTGTGGTGGCCCTTCTTGCCATAATTTCAGCAATCAACATCATTTTTGGTACTCAACTTGCCTCTTGATTTATCTCGGGCCTTTCTGCCCTTCCTGTTCTTTCCTCTCCCCCATTCCTGTGTCACAAGGGCCTATTGCTGACTAGACCCCTGAGACTTCCTCCTTGTCTCCTCATTGAAGAGACAACTGGTTACCTGTTCCATAGATATCTTTCTGTCTGGCGTTGAGTTACTTAGATACACCACCAATATCTCCCGACTGTCAGGCAATGAACTAAGCAAAATTAAAGCCTGCAAATCATCATCCAGGACCATTTTCATAGCGGAGAGCTGGTTCACTATATTGCTCACCTCATTCATGTGCTCGGTCATAAAACCACCATCTTTGAACTTGATATTCACAAGTCGCCTTATCAAAAAAATCTTATTACCGACTGTCTTCCTATTATACAGTCCTTATAATTTCAGCCATAGGCTAGCGGTTGAGGTCTCCGTAGACATATGGTGGAATACGAAATCGTCCAACTATTGTCTAATAAACCCGACCGCCTCTCGATCCATCTTCTTCTAATCATCATCAGACATATCCTTAGATTTTACAGATATGCCTAAAATTGGAGAATATAAGTCCTTGCAATAAAGCAAGTCCTCCATATTTATAAGGCCTCCAGATAAGCGGCCTTACGTCATTCATTACGCAAGTAGGACTCTAAATTTTGCCCAAGTGAACTACTCGACTACGGAAAATGAACTCTTAATGGTGGTGTTCGCTTTGGACAAATTTAGGTCATACCTGATCGGATCCAAGATCATTATCTACACAGATCATGCGGTACTTAAGTATCTTCTTTTTAAGAATGATTCTAAGCCCCACCTGATACGATGGATCCTTCTACTCCAAAAATTTGATTTGAAAATTAAAGATAAAAAGGGAGTAGAGAACGTAGTGGTCGATCACCTTTCTCGCCTTAATGCCTCTGATTCCCTTGAGGCGACTCATATCAATGACATGTTCCCTGATGAACAACTGTTCAGAGTCTCCCATTCACCTTGGTTCGTTGATATTGCCAATTATCTTGCCACAGGTTCCATACCGATGCATTGGACTGCACAAGATAAGAAGAAATTCTTTACCAAGGTGCGTAACTTTTTCTGGGACGATTTATATTTATTTAAATATTGCCCAGACCAAACCCTAAGGAGAAGTGTGTCAAACGATGAGCATCAGAGTGTCATCTCCTTCTGTCACTCACGGGCCTGTGGTGGTCACTTTTCTGCTAAAAAGACCACGGCCAAGATTCTATAGTGTGGCTTTTATTTGCCCACCATGTTCAGGGACACTCATGAGTTTTGTAAGGCTTGTGAACGTTATCAAAAATTAGGAGCATTGTCCCGTCGAAATATGATGCCCTTGAATCTCATCCTTATCATAGAAGCATTTAATTGCTGGGGCATTGATTTTATGGGACCTTTCCCCTAATCCTTTGGAAATTTGTATATTTTGCTCGCCGTAGATTATGTCACTAAATGGGTTGAAGCAATTCCGTGCCGCAACAATGACCATCACACGGTCATTAAATTTTTAGAAGAAAATATCGTGTCGTGGTTCGGGACGCCTCGAGTCATCATTAGTAACGGGGGCTCACACTTTTGTAATACACCATTTGAGAGCTTAATGAAGAAATACGGTATCTCTCATAAGGTGAGCACCCCATACCATCTACAAACAAGTGGACAAGCTGAGATTTTCAATAGGGAGATCAAACATATCCTAGAGAAAACGGTTAACCCTGATCGTAAGGATTGGTCAATTCGATTGACCGATGCCTTATGGGTATACCGTACTGCTTTTAAAACCCCTATTGGAACATCTTCCTTTAGACTTGTCTATGGGAAGGCTTGTCACTTTCCGGTGGAGTTAGAACATAAAGTATACTGGGTGATCAAAAATCTGAATTTCAATCTGAACAACGCTGGCTCGCTACGCAAACTTCAGTTGAATGAACTTGAAAAATTCGGAACGATGCGTACTAGAACTCGAGAATTTATAAGGACAGGATGAAGGCATTTCATGATCAACATATTTTACGAAAATCATTCGCGCCAGGTCAGAAAGTCCTTTTGTACGACTCTCGACTACATCTCTTTCCGGGTAAGCTTCGATCTCGTTGGACTGGCTCTTACATTGTTGTTACTGCCTATCCTCATGGAGCCGTAGAGTTAAGAGATCCCGACAATGGCAAGGAGTTTAAAGTAAATGGACATCGATTAAAACCATTGGTCGAGAAATTTGATTCAGAGGACATGTCCATGCCTCTGACTGCTCCTGTTTATCAGGATTGATCTCCTAGTCTGATGGAGGTATAGGTAGGTTTATTGCTTTCATAGGACTAGGATAGTGATTTATTTTGTCTAGCTGAAGACGATAAACTTAGCGCTCCTAGGAGGCAACCCAGCTTTTTATTCCATTTCATTTTTTTTAGTTAGTTAGTTCAATGTTTGTGGGTAATATTGCTGCAAACCCTCACGAGACTACAACTCGTCCACTAAGGGCAACCTAGGGGTTTAAAGGCTTATTGCATACGCTAAATGCAATCGAAAGCACCTGCGAAAGTGGTATAGGTAGGATTTTATTTTTATTTTTGTTGGATTGTCTCTTATGCTGACCCACTCTTACATAGATATCTATGGAAAGTATCTCTCTCGATTCATTATCCAGGTACTATCTTTCCATCACTTTTTCTTTACTTTCGTTGTCCCATGTGCATTACATGTTTACATCTATTACATTGAGGACAATGTAGATTTTAGGTTGGGGGTGGGAGATTAGGTAACCTAATCAGTGTTTTCTTAGCCTTGAGCAAAAATTGGAAAAAATTTTAAAATTCGAAGCGATTTTGACATCCATCTGTGACTTAGAATTTCAAGATATGTGATGTTGGTAATTTATGACTCTTGGATTCAGTGTCTTTTAGATTTCACAGTTAAGTTTGAATTATTAATCCATGATTAGAAGTTCAAAACATTGATTGAACCATGATTTCACCCGTCATATCTCGCTTCGCTTACACATTAAGGTTCAGTTTGATATTGAAGGGTTAACTTGGTAATCACTAAGCATGTAAGGAACAAGCCTGGAAAATATATCCATCATGATCAATTTAAAAAAAAAAACACAGATGCCTTTGAAAAGGGTTGAACGAATAATTTTCACTATAGGTTTGCTCTCTATAGGTGTAGATTTAATTCCCCTTGGACATATGTGAAAAGGGTTAGGTGTACAGTCTTCACCATAGGTTTGCTCCCTATAGGTAAGGACTTGATTCCCCTCCTTGATGTCATTTGTCATAGAAAAATCAAAGGCTGAAAGAAAGAAAAAGAATGATCTATGAGGCATGTTTCAGTTTTTGGTTATCATGAATTCTCTTGTTGATTACCAATGATACCCTGAAATAAAGAAGTGAATTTTAATGTTGATAAGCTGAGATTACACTATACGGCCATGAAACTCAATGTTTAGAATTTTTCTAATTGATGGATTAATACTTTGCACTTGATTATGAAGTCTACCGTGTGTTTGAGTCTATGAGAAAGTAATATCCAACATTCATGAATCCTAGAATTTTCATATTTGGATTGTTTTCGAAAAAAAAGTAAAATCACTTGAGTTCATAGAAATCATCCTATAATTCTCAACTTATTTTTCTCATACCTAGCTCGGGACTAGTAAGATGCTGGTTGGGGGTTGTGTTGAGGGTCAAATATTGTATATCAGACTCCAGTTATTGTCTAGATTTACGAACATGATACTGTTTAATGCCCGGTTTTAACCGTGTTTGTGATGCAGGTGTATTTGAGAGCATGAACTGTAAAAAGGTATTAAAAGCATAGATTTAACGTTCAGAACTCACCAAGGTAACGGACGGACTCCTGGGGACCAAGATCAATGAATTTACATACCAAAGATTCACGAAAATCGAGAAACTGAAGCTCAAGTGGCCCAAAATTGGTCCAGAATGGAAGATCACAAGGTTTCCACCATCTGTTCGGCTTAAAACTACATTCATGGCCTGAAGACCACAAATTAACTGTACACGTCGAATTTTGACCGTTGGATCCTGGTGGAAGCAGCCCAACGGACAGATCTGCCCATAAATTCGTGATTTGGGGCCCACCTGATATCTGGATCTGCTTCAATTTTGGTCTCAAAGCTTTAATTGAGATGGGACAACAGATGGACAGATTAGATTTCACATACATCAATAGGGGACCCACTTTGCATATCAGGAGTGCACAGCCAACCGTGCACGCACTGTGCACTGAACTAAAATGATCCCATGCCTGCTCAATTTCCTAAACAGAGACAGAATGTCTTTGTCTCTTTCTCTCACAGTCGTCCACTGGGATCGGCAGTGGCCCACCTTCATCATGCATTGCGATGATCCACACCGTTAATTAGATTCAGGTGGCCTAACCGACCGTTCCCTGATCTACAGATGGATTTTCGCAGTTATTTGGTGTATTTGAAGGATCCAAATGAAGAATGGACGGCTGAATGAAAACTACATGGGCCGCACCGAAATAGACTCAAAATCAGTCATTCCTGATCGAAATTGCAAGGGTAATACAATGAACGGAGTGGATTGTCCAAAGAAATCCAATCGTGGGCCCCACCAGCGTCATTGCGTAATAAATACGCAGGCCCTATTTTGCGTCGGGACGTTGCACGATTTTTGCGGGCCGTTACGTTATCTCAATGGAGATCGAATGGCCGATCTGGACCGTCCATCATATAGGGCGTTCAAAAAAGTCCCAAGAGAAGTTTCTTTGGATATAAAATCAAGGGGGAAAGAGTTCTTGGCGCTGTTTTCCAGCTGTGAAACGTGCTACGCACGCTGTTGTGAAAGCAATCTGGTTTTGCTTTGAATGAAAGTGTGTAAACTTCAGCCTTCCACCGTCCTTCACATCTATAAAGGGGAGAGAGAAAGAGAGCAAAAGGATCTTTCTTTTTTGGAGGCTTGACTGGGAACGACAGCAAGAGAGAGAGAGAGACAAGGAGAGTTTCTGTTGAGTTTCCTATTTACTGTTTTTTTTTTCATTTTTCATTAATTTTGTGATTAGCCTCATCATGTCCATGAGTGACTAAACCTCTTAGCTAGGGCTAAGAGGTGAAGCTTATAGCGTGATGGGGGACTCTTTCACTTATGCCTTTTTATTTAGACTGAATTGACATTGATTTTAGTTTAATAAATGGAATGTTTTTAGTCTTTAAGGGTCTGTTGTGACTGAAATTACAATGGGTCTGTAATGGCTTTGAACATGTTTTTTTTCTTTTAATGTTTATGACATCAGGAAGCCCTGTTATTCACCATCATCTCTTGGGCATGGTCGGATGACGGTACCCTTCCTATCCTTCATAGCATGTTGATTAGTTGGTAATTAGTTTAATTATGTTGTTTGCTTTGTCTCCTGGGCATGGTTTGGTGATGGAATCCATTCTAATACATATACCTTTCATCTTTTGAAAACTATATCAATGGCAGTTTAGTTAATTTTCATGATTCTTGAAGCAGGCGTAAGATCTCCCTGATCTCTACAAATGGATCCTCTGAATCCCTAGTTCCCTTTCTCTAAATTTTCTTAAGTTTTAGATTAATTATTCCACAATTGTTATTTGTTTTAGAATTCATCTTAGTCTAGATCTAGTTCTACTTAGTTTCAGATAACGTACATGTATCAGTCCCTTGGGATTCAACCTCGGTCTTACCGAGTTTATTATTACATCACAACCTTGCACTTGGGGTGTGAATAAGTTTTTGGCGCCGTTGCCGGGGACTGACGGCTACATTTTTTTGAGATTAACTGGTTTTAAGATTAGTTTAAGATTAGGATTTTTCTAATTATAGGTTTAGGTTTTTCTGATTTATAGAAACTAACCTGTTTTCTTGTTTTGTAGGCTTCTGAGATAGTTTCTAAATTGGTAACTTCTTTCTTAACTTCTTCCTTTCTATTTCTAGATTAGTTTTGTTTCCTTTTTAACAAGTTCTAATTCTAATTCTTTTAAGAATTCTAACTTTGTTTCGTATTCTAATTTTAGAATTTTTCTATAGACTTTTTGTTTAGGAACTAACCTATTTGTTTTCTAAGTTTTTAAGATAGAAACTTCTAATTTAGTAAGCTCTTTCTAATTTCTACTTTCTATTTTTCATATCCCTTCTATTAACTTACTTTCTAGTTTAAGACTTTCCTAATTTGTTTTTTACTTTCTTTTTTAGAAATTTCTTCTTGTTTTTAGTTTACTTCTAATTAGGAATTTTCTAACATTAGACTTTCTATTTTTTAGAGACTATCTTGTTTTGTTTTGTTTTGCAGGTTGTTAACCTAGGACTTCAAAACTGGTAACTTCTTTCCATCTTTCCTTTTTTATTTTCTAGATTTCTGCTTCTTCATTTCTCTTAGGTCTAGGTTTAGAATTTAAATCAAGGGTTACGAGTGTTTCATGCCCAAGTGGGCCTGTGACAACACTCGACGTCTCTTGACCGAAGGAGGATTAGTTAAGGGGCTGATTGTCCATCACAGGACTAGACACCACTTGAATTCTCCTGAGTTAATTGAGGTTATGGCTGAAAATCAACCTCAAGCACTACCCAAACCTAGGGTTGAGGAAGTACAAGCTGAGAATGATGTGCATCAAGCACCCCCGCCTCATACTTTACCAGATTATTTATAATCAACGGGGGTGAGTACGCCCTCATACATGATTTTTCCTGAGAATACAGGACAAATGGACATCAAGCCAAGGGTTATCCAACTCCTTCCTAAGTTCCATGGGCTTGAGTCTCAAGAACCATATCTACATCTGAAAGAGTTCGACGAGATTATAGCTAGCCAACTTATACTTTCCTAATGTATCTGAGGATACAATTAGGCTGTTCTCATTTTCCTTGAAAGAGAAGGCCAAGACGTGGTTACATTCACTGCATCCTAGATCCATTGGCACATGGAATGATATACAGAGGGAATTTATAAAGAAAATTTTTCCACATCATAAAACGATTACCCTCAGAAAAGCAACCATGAACTTTGCCCAAAAGGAAGATGAAACATTCTTCCAATGTTGGGAAAGGTTCAAGGATTTGGTCAGTTCATGCCCACAACACGGATTTGAAACTTGGCGCATTACAAATTTTTTCTACGATGGACTGACATTTCCATGCGCCAAATGGTCGAGACAATGTGTAATGGAGAATTCATTAATAAAAATGTTGACGAGGTATGAGATTACCTCGATAGTCTTGCTGAAAAAGTACAATCATGGGACTATTACCTAAATCCGAACACCACGTTTAGGCCGACTCAACCTAAGGAGAAAGGTGGATTATATCTCTTGAAAGAAGATGATGATCTCAATTATAAAGTGTCTACGCTCATAAGAAAATTTGAGGCCATGGAAGGAAAGAATGATAAGTTTAATGAAAGTGTTTGTGGCATCTGTGATTGCAACATTCATATAATTAAAAATTGTCCTACAATACATGCCTTTCGAGAAGTATTGAATGAATAATCCAATGCCGTAAATAATTATCAAAGACCTTTCAATGGACCAACCTCTAATAGGTACAATCCTGACTGGAAAAATCATTCCAATTTTAGTTGGAGGAACGGACAAACTGCTACCCCTCAAGGTTTTTTCAATCAAAATCCAAATCAGGGGAGACCTCAAGAAGAACTGGTTCAAAATTCCATGTAAGAGCTGATGCAGATAATGCAAGATTTTATGTAAAAGATGGATTCATGTATGAAGGCTATAGAAAAAGAGATGCTTCCTGCACAACCACTCCCTAATCCTAACCGCAATACTAGATAGGTGATCCCAGCTCTTTAAATCAAATAGGGCACGCTAAATCTATCACCACTCTTAGGAGTGGGAAGGTTATTGATAAAACCCTTTCGGTTAGGCCCGAAAAGCCTCAAGAACTAAAAGAGGACAACAATAATGGATCTAGTGATGCCCCACAAAAATTAGAATCGGAACCTCTAGAGAAGCCAATTGCTCCGTTCCCCCAACGGTTGGTTGTACCAAAACATTTCTTTAACTCTTAAGATATCCTAGAGGTGTTGAAATAAGTGAAAGTTAACATTCCTCTACTTGATGTCGTAAAACAGATACCTTCATATGTCAAATTCTTAAAGGACTTATGCACGACCAAACGACGGCAAAGTTTTCAAAAGAAGATTTTCTTAACTGAGAAAGTGAGTGTCATCCTAAAACAATATGTGCTGCAGAAATTCAAAGATTCTGGTAGCCCAACCATATCATGTGTAATCGAGAACTATCGAATTGATCATGCACTTCTTGATTTAGGAGCGAGCGTCAATCTGATTCCCTATTCGGTATACAAACAGTTAGGTTTGGGTGAATTAAAACCCACTCGGACCATACTACAACTTGCTGATCGCACTATTTGGATACCAAGAGGGATAATCGAGGATGTGTTCGTCCAGGTCGATAGATTTTACTACCCTATAGATTTTATCATCTTGGATACCGAACCCATCAATAACATGAGCACTCATATTCCCGTCATTCTTGGTCGCCTATTCCTTTCCACTTTAAATGCAATTATCAATTGCAGGAATGGTGTCATGACTATGTCTTTTAAAAATTTGACATTGGAGTCAAATATCTTTTTCAATAACGGCAGCAACTCAGAGGATGATGACGATTTCCATGACATTAACATGATTGATTCTTTCGTGGAAGATAGAACGCCTCTTACCTTATCCTCTGATCCTCTAGAGACGTGTCTGGCCCACTCCTATGATCTTGATGATGATACGATTAGGGAGACGTGTGTCATGCTTGATACTACACCGGTACTTAAAGTTAACCGGTGGAGGCCACAATTTGAAGAGTTGCCTCAAACCAATGTAGTGCCTCTACCGTCTAACCTCATGCCACCGAAGCTTGACCTAAAACCTTTACCCTCTGATTTAAAATATGTCTATTTAGGTCAAGATGAGACATACCCGGTGGTAATCTCTGCTCACCTGGAGAAAGAGCAGGAGAGTATGCTCATAGGTACTCTCCTTGAGCATAAGGGAGCTCTTAGATGTTTAATAGTAGACCTCGAGGGAATCGACCCATCAATTTCTACTCACTACATATATCTTGAGGATAATGCAAAGGCTGTTCGGCAATCACAACGTAGACTAAATCCAAACATGAAGGAAGTGGTTAAGGCCGAAGTTCTTAAACTATTGGATGTGGGCATCATATACCCCATATCCAATAGTCAATGGGTGAATCTAACTTAGGTGGTTCCTAAGAAGTCCGGGATCACCATCGTAACTAATGCCAATAATGAACTCGTGCCAACTAGAGTTACTACTGGTTGGAGAATGTGTATTGACTACAGGAAGTTGAATACCGTCACAAGGAAGGACCACTTTCCTTTGCCTTTCATCGATCAAATCATGGAAAGGCTAGCTGGTCATTCCTATTATTGTTTCCTTAACGGGTATTCGGGATATAATCAGATTGAAATTTTCCTTGAGGACCAGGAAAAGACCACATTTACATGCCCCTACGACACCTTTGCTTATAGAAGGATATCGTTCGGGTTATATAATTCTCCTGCCACCTTTCAACGATGTATGATGAATATCTTTTCTGACATGGTGGGAAAATATTTAGAAGTTTTCATGGATGATTTTTCTGTTTTCGGTTCATCTTTCAGCGAATGCTTAGAGAGGCTTAAATGTGTGCTGAAAAGATATGAAGAAAAGAATTTGGTACTTAATTGGGAGAAGTGTCATTTCATGGTTCAAAAGGAAATTGTCCTTGAGCATATCATCTCATCCAAGGGAATCGAGGTAGATAAGGCAAAAATCGATCTTCTCTCTAACCTACCTCCACCCAAGAACATCAGAAACGTGCGATCCTTCTTAAGACACGCAGGGTTTTACAGACGATTCATAAAGGACTTTAGTCTCCTCTCTCATCCTTTATGTAATCTTCTTCAAAAGGATGCACCATACGAGTGGAATGAGCAATGCCAAGAAGCTTTCACTAAGCTTAAGGGCATGTTAACCACTGCACCTATCATGCAGCCACCAGACTAGAGTCTTCCTTTTGAACTTATGTACGATGCCTCTGATTATGCTCTTGGAGCAATTCTAGGTCAGAGAAAAGATAAGCGGCCTTATGTCATTCATTACGCAAGTAGGACTCTAAATCCTGCTCAAGTGAACTATTCGACTACGGAAAAGGAATTCTTAGCCATGGTGTTCGCTTTGGACAAATTTAGGTCCTACCTAATCGGATCCAAGATCATTATCTATACAGATCATGCGGCACTTAAGTATCTTCTTTCTAAGAATGATTCTAAGCCTCGCCTGATATGATGGATCCTTCTACTCCAAGAATTTGATTTGAAAATTAAAGATAAAAGGGGAGTAGAGAATGTAGTGGTCGATCATCTTTCTCGCCTTAATACCTCTGATTCCCTTGAGGCGACCCATATCAATGACATGTTCCCTGAGAAACAACTATTCAGAGTCTCCCATTCACCTTGCTTCGATGATATTGCCAATTATCTTGCCACAGGTTCCATACCGACGCATTGGACTGCACAAGATAAGAAAAAATTCTTTACTAAGGTGCGTAACTTTTTCTGGGACGATTCATATTTATTTAAATATTGCCCAGACCAAATCCTAAGAAGTGTGTGCCAAACGATGAGCATCAAAGTGTCATCTCCTTCTGTCACTCATAGGCCTGTGGTGGTCACTTTTCTGCTAAAAAGACCACGATCAAGATTCTACAGTGTGGCTTTTATTGGCCCACCATGTTCAGGGACACTCATGAGTTTTGCAAGGCTTGTGAGCATTGTCAAAAATTGGGAGCATTGTCCCGTCGAAATATAATGCCCTTGAATCCCATCCTTATCATAGAAGCATTTTATTGCTGGGGCATTGATTTCATGGGACCTTTCCCACAATCCTTTGGAAATTTGTATATTTTGCTCGCCGTAGATTATGTCACTAAATGGGTCGAAGCAATTCCGTGCCGCAACAATGACCATCGCATGGTCATTAAATTTTTAAAAGAAAACATCCTGTCACGGTTCGGACGCCTCGAGCCATCATTAGTGACTGGGGCTCACACTTTTGTAATAGACCATTTGCGAGCTTAATGAAAAATACGGTATCTCTCATAAGGTGAGCACCCCATGACATCCACAGACAAGTGGACAAGCTAAGATTTTCAATAGGGAGATCAAACAAATCTTAGAGAAAACGGTTAACCCTGATCGTAAGGATTGGTCAATTTGATTGACCAATGCCTTATGGGCATACCGTACTGCTTTTAAAACCCCTATTGGAACATCTCCCTTTAGACTTGTCTATGGGAAGGCTTGTCACTTGCCGGTCGAGTTGGAACATAAAGCGTACTGGCGATCAAAAATCTGAATTTCAATCTGGACAACACTGGCTCGCTACACAAACTTCAGTTGAATGAACTTGAAGAAATCTGGAACGATGCGTATGAGAACTCAAGAATTTACAAGGACAGGATGAAGGCGTTTCATGATCAACATATTTTATGAAAATCATTCATGCCAGGTCAGAAAGTCCTTTTGTATTACTCTCGACTACATCTCTTTCCGGGTAAGCTTCGATCTCGTTAGGTTGGCCCTTACATTGTTGTTACTGCCTATCCTCATGGGGCCGTAAAGATAAGAGATCCCGATAATGGCAAGGAGTTTAAAGTAAATGGACATTGATTAAAACCATTTGTCGAGAAATTTGATTCAGAGGACATGTCCATGCCTCTAACTGCTCCTGTTTACCAGGATTGATCTCCTAGTCTGATGGAGGTACAGGTAGGTTTATTGCTTTCATAGGAATAGGGTAGTGATTTATTTTGTCTGGCTGAAGACGGTAAATTAGCGATCCTGAGAGGCAACCTAGCTTTTTATTCCATTTCAATTTTTTTAGTTAGTTAGTTCAATGTTTGTGGGTAATATTACTGCAAACCCTCACGAGACTACAACTCGTCCACTAGGGGCAACCTAGGGGGTTAAAGGCTTGTTGCATATGCTAAATGCAATCGAGAGCACCTGCGAAAGTGGTATAGGTAGGATTTTATTTTATTTTTGTTGGATTCTCTCTTATGCTGACCCACTCTTACGTAGATATATTTGGAAAGTATCTCTCTCGATTCATTATCCAGGTACTATCTTCCCATCACTTTTCCTTTACTTTCGTTGTCTCATGTGCATTACATGTTTATATCTTTTACATTGAGGACAATGTAGATTTTAAGTTAGGGTTGGGAGATTCGGTAACCTAATCAGTGTTTTCTTAGCCTTGAGAAAAAATTGTGAAAATTTTTAAAATTCGAAGCAATTTTGACATCCATCTGTGACTTAGAATTTCAAGATATGTGATGTTGGTAATTTATGACTCTTGGATTCAGTGTCTGTTAGATTTCACAGTTAAATTTGAATTATTAATCCATGATTAAAAGTTCAAAACATTGATTGAACCATGATTTCACCCGTCACATCTCGCTTCGCTTACACATTAAGGTTCAGTTTGATATTGAAGGGTTAACTTGGTAATCACTAAGCATGCAAGGAACCAGCCTGAAAAATTTGCCCGTCATGATCAATTAAAAAAAATAAAAATATAGATGCCTATGAAAAGGGTTGGGCGAATATTTTTCACTATAGGTTTGCTCCCTATTGGTGTAGATTTAATTTCCCATGGACATATGTGAAAAGGGTTAGGTGTACAGTCTTCACCATATGTTTGCTCCCTATAGGTAAGGACTTGATTTCCCTCCTTAGCGTCATTTTTAATAGAAAAATCAAAGGCTGAAAGAAAGAAAAGAATGATCTATGAGGCATGTTTCAGTTTTTGGTTATCATGAATTCTCTTGTTGATTACAAATGATACCCTGAAATAAAGAAGTAAATTTTAATGTTGATAAGCTGAGATTACACTATACGGCCATGGAACTCAATGTTTAGAATTTTTCTAATTGATGGATTAATACTTTGCACTTGATTATGAAGTCTACCGTGTGTTTGAGTCTATGAGAAAGTAATATCTAACATTCATGAATCCTAGAATTTTCGTATTTGGATTGTTTTTCAAAAAAAAAAAAAAAAAATTACTCGAGTTCATATAAATCGTCCTATAATTCTCAACTTATTTTTCTCATACCTTGCTCGGGACTAGTAATATGCTGGTTGAGGGTTGTGTTAAGGGTCAAATATTGCATATCAGACCCCAGTTATTGCCTAGATTTACTAATATGATACTGTTTAACGCCCGGTTTTAACCGTGTTTGTGATGTAGGGTGTATTTGAGAGCATGAACTGTAAAAAGGTATTAAAAGCATGGATTTAATGTTTAGAATTCACCAATGTAACGGACGTACTCCTGGGGACCAAGATTGATGAATTTACACACCAGAGATTCGTAAAAATCGAGAAACTGAAGCTCAAGTTGCCCAAAATTGGTACAGAATGGAAGATCACAAGGTTTCCACCATCCGTTCGGCTTGAAACTATATTCATGGCCTGAAACCACAAATTAATCATGCACGTCGAATTTTGACCGTTGGATCCTGGTGGAAGCGGCCCAACGGACAGATCTGCCCATAAATCCGTGATTTGGGGCCCACCTGATATCTAGATCTGTTTCAATTTTGGTCTCTACGCTTTAATTGAGATGGGACAACAGATGGACGAATTAGATTTCATATACATCAATGGGGGACCCACTTTGCATGTCAGGAGTGCACAGCCAACCGTGCACGTGTTGTGCACTGAACTAAAACGAGCGGTCAAACACTGTTTGACCACAAACTCCCATGCCAGCCCCATTTCCTAAACAGAGACGGAATGTCTCTGTCTCTTTCTCTCACAGCCGTCCACTGGGATCGACAGTGGCCCACCTTCATCTTGCATTTCGATGATCCAAACCGTTAATTAGATTCAGGAGGCCTAGCCGACCGTTCCCTGATCTACAAATGGATTTCCGCAGTTATTTGGTGTATTTGAAGGATCCAAACGAAGAATGGATGACCGAATGAAAACTACGTGGGTCGCACCGAAATAGACTCAAAATTAGTCATTCCTAACCGAAATTGCGAGGGCAATATAATGAACGGAGTGGATTGTCTGAATAAATCCGATCGTGGGCCCCACTAACGTCACTGCATAACAAACACACAGGCCCTGTTTTGCGTTTGGACGCTGCCTAGTTTTTGTGGGCCGTTACGTGATCTCAACGGAGATCGGATGGCCGATCTGGACCATCCATCATGTAAGGCGTTCTGAAAAGTCCTAGGAGAAGTTGTTTCTTTGGATATAAAATCAAGGGAGAAAGAGTTCTCGGCACTGTTTTTTGGCTGCGAAACGTGCTACGCACGTTGTTGCGAAAGCAGTCCGGTTTTGCTGCGAACGAAAGTGCGTAAACTTCAGCCTTCCACCGTCCTTCACAGCTATAAAGGAGATAGAGAAAGAGAGGAAAGGGATCTTTCTTTTTTGGAGGCTTGACTAGGAATGACAGCAAGAGAGAGAGACAGGGAGAGTTTCTGTTGAGTTTCCTATTTACTATTTTTTTTTTTCATTTTTCATTAATTTTTTGATTAGCCTCATCATGTCCATGAGTGGCTAAACCTCTTAGCTAGGGCTAAGAGGTGAAGCTTGTAGCATGATGGGGGACTCTTTCAGCTTATGCCTTTTTATTTAGACTGAATTGACATTGATTTTAGTTTAATAAATGGAATGTTTTTAGTCTTTAAGGGTCTATTGTGACTAAAATTACAATAGGTCTGCAATGGCTTTGAACATGTTCTTTTCCTTTTAATGTTTATGACGTCAGGAAGCCTTGTTGTTCACCATTGTCTCCTGGGCATGGTCGGATGACGGTACCCTTCCTAACCTTCATAGCATGTTAATTGGTTGGTAATTAGTTTAATTTTGTTGTTTGCTTTGTCTCCTGGGCATGGTTTGGTGATATAATCCATTCTAATACATATACCTTTCATCTTTTGAAAACTATATCAATGGCAGTTCAGTTAATTTCCATGATTCTTGAAGCAGGCGTAAGATCTCCCTAATCTCTACAAATGGATCCTCTGAATCCCTAGTTCCCTTTCTCTGAATTTTCTTAAGTTTTAGATTAATTATTCCACAATTATTCTACAATTACTATTTGATTTAGAATTCATCTTAGTCTAGTTCTAGTTCTACTTAGTTTCAAATAACGTACAGGTATCAGTCCCTTGGGATTCGACCTCGGTCTTACCGAGTTTATTACTACATCACAATCCTGCACTTAGAGTGTGAACAAGGCCCCACCGTGATGTGTGGGAACATCAACACCATGCATTCTAATGGCCCCCTTAAGGCAGTGGGCCACCCCTAAAAATCAGTCGTAGGTGGAACTTAGGTGGTCCACACTACAGGAAACAATGTTGATTAAGCATCCACCATTGGAACCCTTTTGTGGTTCAGAAGTTTTGGATCATTATGAAATTTATTTTTCCTCTTCAATCCAGGTCTATGTGACCTTACTAACTAATTGGACGGTAAATAAATGTTATGGTGGGCCCCACGTTAGATTGCACCTTGATGTTTATGGTCAGTCCTCACTGTCCAGATAGCTGGACGGTGGGCTGTACCATGAAGTATGTGTTTCATTTGCGCCTACTCCCCCCTGTACGTGAGCTGCGTCCGTGCAACGTGGGACCCACTTAATTTATTTGTTTTATCTACACCGTCCACTATTTGGATAGTGGGAACCACTATGATGCATGTGTTGTATCCATATGTCCAACCATTTTGAAAGCTCATCTTATGGCTTGAGGCCAAAAGGAGACAGATCTATTTATCTGGTGGGCCACTGATAACAGTGGTGGGTTGAACATCTACCATTGAAACTCCTCTGGCCCAGAGGTTTTGGATAAACATAAAATTTATTTATTTATTCTTATTAGGTCTGTGTGACCTTATCAGCTGTTGGATGGAAAAATAAACGTTATGGTGGGCCTTGAGAATTTTAATGGTGGAAATCATTGTCACCACTGTTATTTGGCGTGCAATCCAGACGATCTTTCAATACGATTCATCCCTTGTGAAATGCTCTAGAATGATCTTTACATGGGTTATGTCCCATTGCAATGAATATAAGGCCTATTGATTCGGCCCATTTGATAAGGCCCAATGTGATATATGAGGCCCGTTGTTGAGGCCCACCTTGATGTATATGAAAACCATGTTATACAACCCATTTGATGTATTTGAGGCCCATGGGTTGAGGCCCAATGGGATGTATATAAGGTCCATTACAATATGTGATCCATCATAGTTTGTGTAATGATATTTATGGCAGACCGTGCCTTGGGAGCAATGATGGTTTGATGCCCACATTGTAAATATAATGTTGGTTAAATAACCGCATTGTAACTCTCCTTAGGGCCCATTGATAGGCCCTACTTGTTGTGTGTAGGCCGTCTAGGCCCATCTTTGTTATGAGGATAGTTTATCACCATATAAAATGCTTAGTATGGTTCCATGATTCATGCCCATACGCATCATATGTATGCTTGATATGAGGAATGTTTGATCATAGCATAAGTCGTTGGGCTGAGACATTTACGGGGCTCCTTATGAGACGGAGTACCCCACATGAGTGTGTGGTATACATAGGATTATTGCATGACTGGACAGTATGACTCATGCATCTCGCATATGTGTGACATGATCATTGTACACCCTAACGACATCAGGGTCGTAGCCTCCACAGGTACATCATAGAGGCCATATCGGATACTAGAAATACTTGGTTCTAGCACTGTGGGCACTGAGGATATCCTTGAGTGAAAGTCCCAAAATTGTTTTGGTACCAGGAGATGCTCCAACATCTAGACCGAGTGGATACACAAGCGCAGGAGTGCCGAATACCAGTAGGTCGCGTCTCCCACTGTGTCGTGGTCTGTTAGAAGGGGGTGTGGCCTTATCCGCTTGAGTGAGGGGGTTATAAGCTAGGTTGAGTTTGATAAACTCACAAATGAGTACACTATCGATGAGCCGGATAGGTATTGGCAGATTACTGGTCAGGCGGATAGTGAAGTCTATTCTTCTCGCTGCGCTGTGCGGCTAAGGAGGCGGTAGTCAGTGTGAAGTGTACTAGACCTCAGCGATATCGTAGAGAGAAACTATACTGATATGTGTACTTGATGAGGATTGACATGCTTATATTGCATCTCGTATATGACATTTGGCTACATAGGCCTCGCATCGCATGGTCTTGGTATGACTGATAGCATTCATGCCTGCATCATATAGCCTTAGTACAGCTGATTGTATTCATGGACTTACCCGCATATTTTCGCATTACTCTGATATTGTATACTTGACACTTGCCTTGTACACACACTTACACCACCCTCTAAGCTTTTGTAAACTTATGCACGACCGTTGCGTGTAGGTGACATTAGATCGCAGCAGTGATGAGGCAGGAGCGCGCATTAGTTTATTTTAGAGCCTTTTGATCACCCTGTATTTTTCTTTCCGCATTGTACTTAAAGTTTTTGATATAGTAGATATGTGGTGATGTTGTTTTGTGACTTGGTTGTGCTTGTGGTTATGTTCTATTACAAGAAAAAAAAATTATACTGAAAATCCTCCTTGTAGGATCCCAGGATCGAAATCTGACATATGAGTGCCAGAATCTGAGAATGGGGCACTACGGAGGCTGTCGGCGCTGAATTCGACGATCGGAGATTTTATGAGCCCGTTTTTCAAGTTTGGGGCGTGACAATCTTAGTCTTCCATATGGTCCAGTTAGAACCATTAAGGCTGATCATCCTTGATGAGCCACCTTCCATAATTCAAAATTGATCCTACCCGTTCAATGAACTTAGCTCTGATACCACTTTGTTGGAGGCCTTAAACAAAACCTTAGGATCTAGCCTTCCTAAAAAAACCAGAATTATTGGATAATAAAGCAATGAAACAAATCAAATCATAAACCACACACCACATAAGAGATTTTTATATGGAAAACCCTCAAAGAGGTAAAAACCACGGGACCTCGTCCAGATTAACAATCCACTATGAAGTAGAATGTTACAACCTTCTTCACTCACGCAGGAGGAGATAAATAATAAGAGAACAAAGAAAAATGAAGAGATCTCACCGATTACAAGGACGTGAAAGTGCTGAGATATAGTAGATCACTTCTACGAGCATAACCTCCCTTCCACAAGCTTCCTCTCTCTCTTTCTCTCTCTCTCTCTCTCACACCTTTGATAGCCCTAAACCCTTTAACAAACCCTTGTAAAGCTTTAGGAAACCCTCTTGCATTGCCTAGAAATGCCCTAAGCACCCCTATTTATAGTTTAGGAAACTCCCTTCCATACCTTGTTGCGAAAGGACTCAAATTTCCGTAATCCACACAAAATCGCAGAACGAAATTACGTAACCTCGATTGGTCGAGTAGGGTCCTCGACCGGTCAAGCGGCCCACTCGATCAGTCGAGCACCTCCCTCAACTGGTCGAGCACCTCGGAGGAAAAAAAAACAAATGGTCGCTGGACTTTGAGTCGAGCCCCACTCGACCGATCGAGCACCACCCATGACTGGTCGAGCGAGGCTCATGACCGGTCAAGTCCTAGGAGGAAATCCCATCATAGCCGACTATGGAATCGAACTAATTGCCTAATGGAGGCTCAAGTCATAAATAATACTCCTCTCTCATATATAACGAAAAATCACACCTATGGGCTCGGTCCGCCGTCCGCAATCTAGTGTCCACACCCACTTAATGGTCGGTGCACATCTAAGGTCTATCATGATAATTGAGTCACATTCAAAGTAGCCTGGATGATCCACATAGAAGGTGTGCCTCATACGATGGACAATGAACATTGAAAGTGGGGTCTTCATGATGGATGTCATACATCAAAGTATGACCGCCGCCTGGTGGATGTCAAATGGGCCTCACCTTATGGATGACCACATCAAGGTGAGCTCCATATAATGGATAGTCTACATCAAAGACCAACCCCTAAAGATGAACGACACACATCGAAGGCAAGCCCTACATGATGGAAAACTCACTTCAAAAGTCAGGCCCACCTAATGGACACATCAAATGTGGACTCCACGTGATGGGTAGTGGACATTGAAGGGGCCCACATGAACGACAATTAACATTAATGGTGGGCCTCACATGATAGATGACCTACATCAAGGTGGACCCATATAATAGATGGTTCAACTCAATGGCCGGCCTCTACCGATGAATAGTCCACATCTAAGGTGGGTCCCACATGATGGATGACCCATTTGGAAGGTTTAACCCACATGATAGATGGTCAATATCAAAGGTGAGCCCTGCATTGTGAACAATCCACATCCAATGTCCGCCATCATGGATGGCCCACATCCAAGATGTGAAATAGAGTGCTTGTTGGAAATGAAATTGTTGCAAATTTTAAAATGACAGCAACTACCCGTTAAAAATAAAAAGCTCTCATTTGAATATTTTATCAAACATGCTTTTCTCAATTAAGCTTTTTCAGTTCTTAAAAAGTGGTTTTACCCTATGATTTTATTGTAAAATAAGTAGTAAAATAAAAAATTATTATTGTTATTATTATCCAGTTCTTATTAGGTAGCTATTGCTGGATTAGATAAGAGAGATGCCAAACAGGCAATCAATGCTTCTTCTTTTTTTTTTTTTTTTTTTTGGACACATGTATACACTGCAATGGGCTTGAATATTTAGACAGGTTGAATACGAGTCACATGTGTGCTGCATGTATGGTTTGTGTACATATTCACATCTAATTGTGCATGCGGCCGTTTGTTTTTTCCTCTACAGGGAGATATTTTTCCTCAAAGACTAACACCGTGATCTTTACAGATCCTTTCAGTAGGCAGCTGTTGATGGAAGAGTTTCATGTGCTAAGCTTTGCGAGCCCTATTGGACGTTATTGATACATGTACATAACTATTAACTCAATTATATTAAGATATTTCCATGTTCAAGTTTAAATTTAGGAATGTAAGTTGATGTTGAGCGGGTTGTAGATACTTTCATGGCAAAGATGGACCAAGAGAAGACCCGATCAAAAGCAGAAATGATCCGGACCGTTAGAACCTTAAATCAGTCATATATCGGAAACTGAGATGAGTTTTTCGATATAATATATATGATTTTGGGGTAGGGCTCACTTAAGCCAACCAACCCCATCAATCGCGGTTGGCCTTGCTGGATTTGCGAGATTCCATCAATTTGACCGTCAAAAGTCCCATTTACTTTTGTTTCTACTACAAATATTAAGTTTTAGTTTGAGTATAATTAAAATTTTGATCCTTTTGAGTTATAGAAGTCGTGTCCGACTTGAAAATGGCTTCCAAAAGCTAGGAGAATAACATTGTTAGGCCAAATTGGATACTTACTATTTTTGGCCAAAAACCATGAAGTCTAATAGGAATAGAGGTCATGTATAAATAGTAAGTTTACTATGTATAGTAAGTCACATTTTTATGTTGTTTGGGTTGGAGTCTAAGGGCATGTTAGTTAAATCTAAATTCCGAAGTTCAATCTAAAATCTGAATCTAAAGTCTAAATCTAAAGTCAGAAACATAGTATTGAATCTAAGACAACCTGTTTGTTAACTAATGTCTGAAATTTTTACAATATATTAATTTGACACATTTTCCCTTGTTGAACCGTCATGATTGAATCCCCACCATTAACAACTTTATGGATTCGATCAGAATGTCTATTTCCCAACCTGTTGATAACTTAAAACACACTTAGATGAAGAGAACACACAAATATCATCTTAATCCAAAGCTTTTGTAGCTGGCAAGAAAATTTTAATGGTCATTTATCACTTTTTTGGCTTCATTTTTTGGATCATGTCCAAGATTGAGCTTTTAATACAGATGGACAATACAAATGTAGTCACATACATCACAATGGGCCTAACAGTCAGGGTCCCACTCACCTCGGTGGATCCGAATTGCATACTAATGACGTCAGTAGCCCCTAGCTATTGGACGGTATTGTGTAGCCCCCCTCATAATGTATGTGTTTTATCCACACCGTCCATCCATTTTTCCAAACCATTTTAGGGATTGATCCCAAAAATGAGGATGATCCAAATCTCATGTGGCCTGGAACTTTCTTGGCCCATTAAGGGTCACTCACTACTATTTCCTACTACATGGCCCACTTGATCATTGGATTTGCTTCATTTTTTGTATAATGCCCTAGAATGATTTCAAAAAACAGATGGACAGAGTGGATATATAATACAAAAATCAAGGTGGACCCCATGGCTAGGGCCAAGGTCGTTCCCCATCATAATGTGTGTTTTATCCATGCCATCCATACATTTTCCAAATCATTTTAGGTAATGATCCCAAAAATGAGGATGATCCATATCTCATGTGGCCTAGACCTTTTGTGGCGGATTAATGGTCACTCACAATTGTTTCCTATGGTATGGCCCACTTGATAATTGGATAATTGCTTCATTTTTTTATTTTTTATTTTGCATATATAATGCCCTAAAATGATTTGAAAAAATGAATGGACTGAGTGGATATAGAATATATACATCAAGGTGTGCCCCAAGGTAAGGGCCAAGGTTGGTGGTCTTGTGGCACACCACGCAATATGCTATACCCCCAACATTGGGGAGTGGATTTGGTGAGATCCCGTATCCACCCATGTGGGTGGGATCCCTGACTCTGGGGCTCATAATGATGTATGCACCTTAAATCCAAACTATTCAGCCATTTTAAAAGTTCATTTTAGGACATTATTCCAAAAATAAAGTTGACACAAATTTTATGAGAACCACACCATAGGAAACAATCATGATTTAATTCTCACCATTTAAAACTTCATGGATTCCACCAAAATGTTTATTTGTCATCCAAGCTATTGATACGGACACAAACACCTAGATGAAGAGGCCATACAAATATCATCTTGATCCAAGACTTTCGTGGCCCATAAGAAGTTTTTAATGGTTAAACACCACTGTTTCCTGTACCAAGGTCCATATGGGATTTGGAGTTGCTTCATTTTTTGGATTAAGCCCTAAAATGAGCTTTCAATCTGGAAGGACGGTGTGGATGTAGTCACATACATCACAGTCCCCATCCGGATGGGGATTGCGTACTACTGCGTACTACCCCACTCCGGTATAGCTACATATGGATGTTCCTGTCAAAGGGTTCTATGAGACTTACCATGATGTATATGTTTTATCCACACCGCCCATTCATTTTTCCATATCATCTTAAGGGAATAACACAAAAAATAACCCAGATCTAAGGCTTAAGTGGGCCACACTATAAGAAACAATGTTAGTTGGGTGCCTACCATAAAAATTTCGTGGGGCCACATAAGCCTTTAATCAAGTTAATTTTTGTGTTTTCCCTTCATCCAGGTTTGTGTAACCTTATGAAGACGTTAGATGACAAAAAAACTTTAGAGTGGACCCTAAGAAGGTTTTAACGGTATTCGTTCGATTACCATTGCTTTCTATAGTGTGGTCGACTTGAGCTTTGGACGTGACTCATGTTTTTTTGGATCATGCTCGAGGACTATATAGAAAGGTTGATGGGTGATGTGGATCTAACACATAAATCATAGTGGATCGAGTGAAGTGCTACACATTAAAAGTTAGGTGGTGTATTATTGCACAAAGGAGAAAGATCAAGGCAATTTTGGATTTTTAAATTTTTTATTTTTATTTTTTAAAGAATCATGGAGTGCATTTTGGATTCACCATTAAGCTAGGCCTTTACCGTTGAAAAAAAAAATCAGTAATTATTATGGAGCACTTTCCATGTTCGGAGTTAACAAACAACACTAAACGTGGAATGCTTTCTGGATTCCCCCATTAAGTAAAAATTTTAAGTGTTACCAAACAGGCCCTAAGTCTAAAACTCAGTCCTAGGTTTAAGTACTTTATTTAAAGAGCTGTAATTTCATTTTTTTTAATTAATCAAGTTATTTCAAATTTATTAGGAATTATTTCTGCTTTTATCCCTCGTGGGCAGATTCGAGGAAACTTTGTGAAGAGTGTTGGGGGCCTTGCACCAAACCTTAGGATCTAGCCCTCCAGAACAAACCAGAATTATGGAATAATAAAGCAATGAAATAAATCAAAGCATCAATCATACACCACACAAGAGATTTTTATATGGAAAACCTTCGAAGAGGTAAAAACCACGGGACCTTGTCCAAATCAACAATTTACTATGAAGTAGAACGTTACAACCAATCACAAGCACACCTTGCTATGATCAAACCTTCATCACTCACGCAGGAGTGAATAAAAGTAAGAGAAACAAAGAAAACTGAGAGATCTCACAGATTACGAGGACGTAAAAGTGCTGAGATATGGTATATCACCTCCACGAACATAACCCCCCCTCTACAAGCTTTCTCTCTCTCTTTCTCTCTCTCTCTCTCTCACCCCTTTGATAGCCCTCTTGTGTTTTTCCTCCTACTAAAAAAATCCTAGGGACCCCTATTTATAGTTTTAGGAAACTCCTTTTCACACCCCAGTTATGAAAGGACTTGTGAAACGAAATCCGCACAAAATCGCAGAACGAATCTACGTAACTACGACTGGTCAAGCGCCGCCTACGACCGGTCGTGTACCTCTCATGACCGGTCGAACACCCTGAAAAAAAAAATCCAAACCTCGCTGGACTTTGAGTCGTACAACTCACGACTGGTCGAGCACCAGCCCACGACCAGTCGTGCAGGGCTCACGACCGGTCGACCATGGGAAAAAAATCCCATCAAATCTCTCCATTTTTGACCTAGGAGGAATTCACATTCTTCAAGCTAGTCTGGTTTCTACAAACCCCAAACTTGCCCTTGTGCAAAGCCTTAGTCATCATGTCTGACCCATTATCGTCTGTGTGGACCTTCTCAAGCTGTAACACCTTCCGTTCCAAAGTTTTCCTGATCCAATGATACTGGATCTCTATGTGCTTCGACTTGGAATACTAACTTGGATTCTTTCTCAAGTGTATAACACTCTGACTAACGCAATAGACCACGTGCTGCTCTTGCTTCAGGTTAAGTTCCTATAAGAACTTCTTTATCCAAAACATCTCTTTACATGCTTCTGTGACTGCAATGTACTCGGCCTCTGTCGTCGACAATGCTCCAACCCTCTATAGCTTACTCTGCTAAGAAATCGCTTCCCCTGCAAACGCGAACATGAACCCCAATGTAGACTTCTTGGAGTCTATGTCGCCTGCCATATCTGTATCTGTATAACCCTCTAACACAGGTTTACCGTCACCATAGCATAGGCTCAACCTGGATGATCCTCTTAGATACCATAGTATCCATTTCACCGCTGCCCAATGCTCTTTGTCAGGATTGACAAGATACCGGCTGACAACACAAATCGCGTATGCTATGTCTGGGCGTGTACATACTATAACATACATCAAACTTTCTACAGCTGATACGTAGGGTATCTTTTGCATCTCTTTCACCTCTGCCTTCGTCTTGAGACACTGCCTATCGCTCAATCTAAAGTGACCATCCAGTGGAGTACTGACCGGCTTCATTGCATTCATATTGAACCGCTCTAGGACTTTCTCAATATACCGCTCTTGTGACAGCCAAAGCTTCCTGCTGCTTTTGTCATGGGTTATTTCCATTCCTACGATCTGTTTAGCCGAGCCCAAGTCTTTCATCGCAAAATACTTGCCCAACTCTTATTTCAGCCTGTCGAACTTCTTGATGTCTTTTTCCATGATGAGTATGTCATCAACATATAACAATAGAACTAAGAAATCACCATATGAGAACTTGTGTGTGAACACACAGTGGTCCGACTCCATTTTATCATACCCATGCTGTAACATGAATGAATCGAACTTCTTATGCCATTGTCGTGGAGCTTGTTTCAGCTTATAGCTCTTCCTCAGCCTACACACCATATGCTCCTTGCCCTTGACTTCGAACCCCTCTGGTTGGTGCACGTAGATCTCTTCTTCCAGGTCACTATGGAGGAAAGCAGTTTTAACATCAACTGCTCTATCTCCAGATCTATGCTAGCCACCAACCCAAGCAACACCTGTATAAATGTCACCTTCACCATTGGTGAGAATATCTCCTTGAAGTCTATGCCTTTCAACCCTTTTACCACAAGTTTGGCCTTAAACCTCGTCTGTGAATTCTTCTGCTCAACCTTCTTTTTGAACACCCACTTGTTGTTCAAAGCTTCTTGCCCTTAGGAAGTTTCACCATATCATAGGTGTGATTTTTATGTAAGGATTCTATCTCCTCTTGCATAGCTTTCAACCACTCCTCCTTATGCTCGTCGGTTAGGGCCGCAGAATAGTCTTCTGGCTCTCCCTCATCAGTCAACATAATGTACTCATGCGGTAAGTATTTCTTGAACGGCTGTCTGTCCCTAGATGACCTCCTCACCTGTGGCTCAACAGGTGGATCAAGTGGGGGTTGCTCCCCCGGTCCATCTTCTGAAGGAACCCCCTCGTCCTCTGCACCTTTCTGTACTCCCCCATCATCAGGCACCACGGGAGGAATAATCAGATTCATATCCTCTAACTCTCCTAAACTAGGCTAGTTCTTCTCTAGCTTACCAATGTCTTTTATACACTAATATTCAAAGAAAACCACATCTTTGCTCCTGACGAACTTCCTCTCGGTTAGATCCCACAATCTGTAACTGAACTTTTCATCACCGTATCCCAAGAACACACACTGCCTGATATTTATATCGAGCTTGGACCTGTCCTTCTTTGGTACGTGAACGGATGCCTAGCATCCAAACACCTTGAGATGATTGTACGATGGATCCTGTGCAGTCCACACCTTCTCAGGTACTTCTCCATTTAACGGGGTTGATAGAGTCCTGTTTATCAAATACACCGCCGTGTGTATTGCTTCTCCCCAGAACGTCTTGGGCAACTTCGCATGGGATAACATGCATCTGATTCTCTCTACAATGGTGCGATTCATTCGCTCAGCCATACCATTATGCTAGGGGGTCTTGGGAACCATCTGTTCATGCCATATACCCAAGGACTTGCAGTACTCATGAAAGTCGCTAATATATTCACCACCATTATCAGTGCAGATGCACTTCAATGATCTATCTGTCTCTCTCTCGACCATAGCATGAAACAATTTAAACACACCAAAGACCTTGTCCTTGGATTTTAAAGCATAAACTCAAACCCTTCTAGATGTATCATCTATAAAAGTAACAAAATACAATGCCCCACTCAAGATTTTTGGCCTCATAGGCCACAAACATCAGAATAAACCAAATCTAATGCATGCACTTTATTAACATGAGAAGCGATTTTAACAAATGAAACTCTATATTATTTTCTTGATAAATAATCAAGACAGGTTTTGAGAGTCGTACCTGTCACGTCTGGAATGAGCCGCTTCCTCACTAGTAGCTGAAGCCCTTTTTCACTCATGTGACCTAGACACCTGTGCCGCATGTCAATAGCTGAATCTTCAGCTGTGTTCAACCCACCCTTGCACACACTGAGACATACCTTGTAAAGTGTGCAACACTTCTTTCCTCTGACTGCGATCAACGAACCCTTGATTAGCTTCTAGCGCCCACCAGCAAACCGTCTTTCATAGCTATCATCATTCAGCCTTCCCGTTGACATCAAGTTAAGCAGAAGGTCTAAGATATGCCTTATATCCCTGAGAACCAATGTGTAGCCCACACCAGTATTCACACAAATATCACCAACCCCTACGATCTTCGATATGTCAGAATTTTTCATCGTCACGGTCCCATAGTCACTTGAGTTGTAGCTTTGAAGAAATTCCTATTTGGAGTAGCATGAAAAGAGGCTCCCGAGTCTATCACTCAGTCGGTGTCCTAACTCGTAGTCATGAGACATATACATGATCTACAGAAAGAATAACTACAAAGTCGCCATCTGAAGCGACCGCAGTGGAATCTGATTCATCTTCTTCTTCCTTTCCTTTTCCTTTCTTGTCGTTCTTCTTACCACGACATTCATGCTTGTAGTGGTCCTTCTTGCCACAATTCCAGCAATCAACATTTTTTCTGTTACTCGACTTGCCTCTTGATTTATCTCGGGCCTTTCCACCCTTTCTGTTCTTTCCTCTCCCCCGTTCTTATGTCATAAGAGCCTCTTGCTGAGTAAACCCCTAAGACTTCTTCCTTGTCTCCTCATTGAAGAGACAGCTAGTAACTTATTCCATAGACATCTTTCCGTCTGGCGCGGAGTTACATAGAGACACCACCAATGTCTCTCAACTGTCAGGCAATGAACTAAGCAATAGCAAAGCCTGTAATTCATCATCTAGGACCATCTTCATAGCAGAGAGCTGGTTCACTATATTGGTGACCTCATTCATGTGCTCGGCCACAGAACCACCATCCTTGAACTTGAGATTCACAAGTCACCTTATCAGAAAATTTTTATTACCGGCTGTCTTCCTCTCATACGGCCCTTTTAGTTTCAGCCATAGACTAGCGGCTGAGATTTCCGTAGACACATGGTAGAACATATAATCATCCATCCATTGTCTAATAAACCTCACCGCCTTTCGGTCCATCTTCTTCCAATTATTATCAGACATATCCTTGGATTTTGCTTATATGCCTAAAATTGGAGAATATAGGTCCTTGCAATAAAGCAAGTCCTTTATCTTAGCCTTCCATATGGTTCAGTTAGAACTATTGAGGCTGATCATCCTTGATGAGCCACCTTCCATAATTCCAAACCGATCCTACCGGTTCAATGACTTAGCTCTGATACCACTTTGTTGGGGGCCTTGCACAAAACCTTAGGATCTAGCCCTCCAGAACAAACCAGAATTATGGAATAATAAAGCAATGAAATAAATCAAAGCATCAATCACACATCACACAAGAGATTTTTACGTGAAAAACCCTCAAAGAGGTAAAAACCACGGGACCCCGTCCAGATCAACAATCCACTATGAAGTAGAACGTTACAACCAATCACAAGCACACCTTGATATGATCAAACCTTCATTACTCACGCAGGAGTGGATAAACAGTAAGAGAAACAAAGAAAACTGAGAGATCTCACCGATTACGAGGATGTAGAAGCGCTGAGATATGGTAGATCACCTCCATGAATATAATCTCCCCTCTACAAGCTTCCTCTCTCTCTCTCTCTCACCCCTTTGATAGCCCTCTTGTGTTTTTCCTCTTACTAGAAAAACCCTAAGGACCTCTATTTATAGTTTTAGGAAACTCATTTCCGCATCCCAATTGCGAAAGGACTTGCGAAACAAAATCTGCATAAAATCGCGGTACGAATCTGCGTAACTATGACTGGTCGTGTTGAGTCCACGACCGGTTGAGCGCCACCTACGACCGGTTGTGTACTTCCCGCAACCGGTCGAGTACCTCAGAAAAAAATATCCAAGCCTCGCTGGACTTTGAGTCGTACAACTCATGACTAGTCGAGCACCAGCCCACGACTGGTCGTGCAGAACCCACGACCGGTCGAGCACGGGAAAAAAATCCCATCGAGCACAGGATTCAGAGTAGTTATTCCCCGAGGAAGATGGTGATCAATCTCATGATATATATATATATATTAAGATTAGCTTGCATTATAAGGTTTGACCAATATTGGTTGATTGAAGGCTTAATCTACTTCTTGCGTAAAGTAAACTAATGTGCAAGTGCATATTGTTTAAGTATGCATAAGAGGAAGGGTGCATAATTAGAATGCATATGCGGATGAGAGAGGTAGCGGTCTTAGTTTATGAAATGATCATGACGAGAACTTCGGCTCTTTATGTCGTCAGAATCATTCAAGCATGCATGTATATGTGAATAGATCATTGACTGATCAGAAGGATCCCACCTAATGATTGTGTTTACAATAAACACTTAAATATTATAATCTATAAATTGAATCACATGTATTGCAAGGACAAATACCTGTAAATGATAGATTGATTTCAAGAGGAACTCCACATCATGGACAAACTGCTTGCTCATTTTCTGAACGAGAAAGGAAAGAATAGCATCAACCATTGCTATACTCTCATCTCACTTCCCATCTCTCCTAATAAATACAAATAAGGAAACAACACGATCAGCGTCTCTCCCAGATTTGCTTCTTCCTTCTTCCTACTTCCTTCTTCTTTTTTTATTTTTATTTTCTTTTTTTATTTTTATTTTATTTTTTTCAGGACGGCTGGAATTTGGAAGACTAGTAAGAGATTAGTTGGAGAATGTAGAGAGGTAAGGAAATGGAGTCGTTATCCATGCGCTCCTTGGCACGTGGCCTGCTGCCCCCGCGAGCCGAAGCTGTGGGCCCACCGTGATGTATTGTTTTATCCAAGCTGTCCATCCATTTTTATAGTTTATATTATGAACCCAAAATTGAGACAGATCCAATCTTAAAGTGGGCCACACTGTGGGGACTGAACACTCATCATCCAAAACTTATTAAGGACCGTAGAAATAATGAATCAATCCATCAGACCTTATAAACAGGTTAGATGGAAAATAAACATCACGGTGGGCCCTACAAAAGAATCAACAGTGGAGGTTTATCTTCACTACTTCTTACTGTGTGTTCTGCTTGAGCTTTGGACCCACCGCAGTTTTGGGCTCATACCATAAAATAATCTCAGGAAATGAATGGACGGTGTTGATATAACACATATATCATGGTAGGACCATAGAACTTTGCATCAGCACACACCAACGCTACTATACGAGTCCTCTTCTTCGATCTCATATTCTTCGATAACGAGCTTTGGTGGATCCCATACCCTTAGATAATGAACTATGGTGGACCCATATCCTTCAACAACGCACTATGACCGTCGGATTTTCAATAATTGCACTAATACTTCAATAAAGGCTCAATCTACTGTTTATTTGACATCCAATAAGTTGAGTAGGTCGTACAGACCCAGATGAATGGAAAAAACAAAGACCAGCTTGATCCAAAACTTTTATGGCCCCCAAAAAGATTTTAATGGTCGACGTTCATTCAACACTATTGTAATGTGGTCCACTTGATATTGGGACATACCTATTTTAGGTCTCATATCATAAAATGATCTGGAAACATAGATGGACGGCATGGATGAAACTCATACATCATGGGGGGCCCACATAGTACCCACCACCGGCCATTGGCTGGTGTCATGAGTAACCAATCCGTTTCCGCAGGAAGCGGATTGCGTACTGAAGTATGCTTACCGTACTGAGTAAACCCAGTGAGGTTCACCATGATTTATGTAATTTATCCCCTCCGTTCATCCTTTATATCAGATAATTTTAGTGCTTGAGACATAAAAAGAATCACATCCAAAGCTTAAATGGACCACATCACAGTAAACCATGTGAATTGAATGTCTACCATTGGAAAATTCTTCAGGCCACAGAAGTTTTGGATCAAGCCTTTATTTGCCTTTATTTGTGTTTTCCTTTTCTCCGTAACTGTATGATCTTCCTAACAGGATGGATGACAAGTATACATCAACGTGGGCCAGAAATTTTTCAACCATGGAAATCATTATTCCCACTGATTACTGTGTACGATCCATTTGAGCGTTGTATATGATTAAATTTTGGGCTCAACCCCTTAAATGAGCTGAAAAAATGAATGGATGATATGGATAAATAAATACATTTAAGGTGGGCCCAACTAAGTTCAATATTACATTAATCAGTGCGCAATCCGGAAGCAGAATTCCTGCCAAAGTTTCCGCACTGGGAACCCAGTTGAGGCCCACCGTGATGTTTACCAGAGATCCATCACGTGCATACGTTTTGTGAGATCATTATAGGACATAAGGCCAAAAATGAGCTGGGTCTAATACTCAAGTGGACAGCAAAAGTGAGGATTCAACTTCTGCAATTGAAATATTTGTGGGGCCAAAAAAGTTTTGAATTAGGCTAATATTTGTGTTTTCGGTTTATCCAGGTAGTAATGACTTTGTAAACCATATGGATGGCATGAGATTTCAACGGTAAGAATTTCCCTACTCACCTTTTCCTTTAGTACGCCCACTTGAGTATTGGATTTGGGTCTTTTCCGGCCTTTTTGTTTTTTTTTTTTTTTAACACACGTGCACACACCCCCACACACTCACAATGTGGGATTTCACCACTATGGGTACTGGCCTTATATCCTGAAATGATCTCAAAAACCGGATGAATGTGATGGATCTCTTATAAGCATCACAGTAGGCCCCACCTAGGTTTCCAGCCAAGGAACTTCCTGAGAAAGGCTTTGGCAGTAAATCTGCGTCCACCTAATCTTCGAACCTGGGTTAAGTATAATCCAATCGGATGAGGATTTTTTTAAGGAAGTTCCTGAGTTGGGAACCATTGTGGGGTCTATCATGATGTTTTTGATAAATCCACAACATCCATTCTTTTTTTGAGCTCATTTTAATATAAAAGTTCAAAAATAAACCGGATCCAAGACTCAAGTGGGCCGTAGTAAAGGAAAAGATGGGTTGGAAAATTTCTACCATTGAAACCTCCCTAGGGTTGACAGTGATGCTTACATGTCATCCATATTGTTCATAACGTCGTTCCTACTAGAATGAACTGAAAACAAATATTTTAACCTGATTCAAAACTTTTATGACCCTACAAATATTTAAACTGTGGACATTCAATTCTCACATTTTCAGCCCCCGTGAGTATTGGTTCTGTTTCATTTTTTATCTCCTCCTAAAATGAACTAACAAAATGGATGGACGTGGTGGATTTATCAAAAACATCATAGTGGGCCCCACATAAGTTCCCAAGCACAAGAGCTTCCTGCCAAAGCCTTTTCCCAAATATCCTCGTCCTACCCAATCCACATGCATCCGGATGCATCCGAGGTGGGCACCATTATCCCAACAGTTCCGATGGTGTGATCCACCATAGATTAGGTCTACCTGCCTATGCCTTAAAATGAGATGGCAAAGGGAATGGATGAAATAAATATAAAACAAATACATTACAGTGAACCAAGCAATACCCAACATATCAAAGTGAAATGAGAAACAAGAGGGATAGTGGTGGTCACGTCCAATTTGAAGGTTTTGTTGCCACTGGTGTTGAAGCCTACACAATATAGTTATAATCTTTATAATCTTCCTATTGAAAGGAATGGAGGGCATTATGATTAATGATATTTTAGTTTTCTATTATTAAGTATTTTAGTTTATTTGAATTAAATATAATATTTTTATTTTTATTTAATAAAAAAAAATTTCTTTATAATATAAAGCATTTCCAAACAGGAGATAGGCAAATGTTAGTTAACAAACATGTTGTTTCAAATTCAATATTTAACTTTTAGACTTGCCATAATTATCAAACAAGTTTTTTGACTTCAGATTTTAGATTCAGTTTCAGATTTAGGATTCAAGCTTTATATTTCAGATTCAGTCTTTAGACTTTAAATTTAACAAACGGGCCCCACCATGATGTGTGTCGAACATCTACCTCGTGCATTTAATGAGTCCCATATAGGTCATGGGATATCCTAAAAATTAGCCATGTTTAGAACTCAGGTGGGTCATACAGTCAAAAATCATGTGAAGACATGCCTAAAATATATAAAATATCTTGGTGGGGCTGACTTGAGTTTTGAATGTGGTTGAAATTTGGTCTAACCCTTCATCCAAGTGGGCCACATAGCATGGATGGTCTGGATCTATGAACCACATCTCAGTGACCCCAATAAATGTTTATGAATGTTTTAATGGGAAGGTAACCCCTTTCAACTATTATATGTGGCGTGGTCCAACAAAGACATAGATTGACTTGATTTTTAATCCTATTGGCCATCATGGAATGGTGCAACTGACTAAAGGGATAGATGATCGACACACATCAGGGTGGGGCCCACACAGCTCAACCTCATGGGAAGCTCCCATGAGGTCAACCCCATAGTACCATTTTGATCTACTTCTTGCGTAAAGTAAACTATTGTGCAAATGCATATTGTTTAAGTATGCATAACATGAACGGTGCATAATCAAAATGCATATGCCGATGAGAGATTGCTGTCTTAATTTATGAAATGATCGTGATGAGATCTTCAGCCCTGAATGTCGTCAAAATCATTTAAGCATATATATTGCAGCAGGAATAGATCATTGATTTATCAGAAGGATCCCACCTAGTTATTGTGTATACAATAAACACTTGAATATACACTTGATATATTATAATGTATAAATTAAATCACATGTATTGCCAGGCCAATTACCTGTATATATATGACAGATCGATTTCAGGAGGAACTCCACATCGTGTACAAGCTGCTTGCTTATTTTTGGAACGAGAAAGAAAATAATAGCATCAGCCATTGCTATACTCTCTTCTCACTTCCCATCTCTCCAAATAAATATACAAATAAGGAAACAACAAGAACAGCATCTCTTTCAAATTTGCTTCTTCCTTCTTCCTTCTTCTTCTTTTTATTTTTTTCAGGACGGCTGGAATTTGGAAGACTAGTAAGAGAGCAGTCGGAGAATATAGAGAGGAAATTAAGGAAAAGGAGTCGTTTTCTATGCACTCCTTCGCACACGAGTAGTATGATTGTCTGCTGCCCCTACGAGTAGTATGATTGTCTGCTGCCCCTGCGTGCCAAAGCTGTGGGCCCACCATGATGTAATGTTTTATCTACGCTGTCCATCCATTTTTATAGTTCATTTTAGGGTATGAACCGAAAATTGAGACAGATCTAATGTTAAAGTGGGCCACACAGTGGGAACTGAACGCTCATCATCCAAAACTTATTGAGGGCCGTAGAAATAATGAATCAATCCATCTGACCTTATAAACAGGTTAGATGGAAAATAAACATCACGGTGGGCCCTACGACAGAATCAACGGTGGGCGTTTATCTTCACTGCTTCTTACGGTGTGTTCCGATTGAGCTTTGGACCCACCTCATTTTTGGGCTCATACCAAAAAATAATTTTAGGAAATGAATGGTCAGTGTTGATATAACACATATATCATGGCAGGCCATAGAACTTTGCATCAACACGTACGGGCACCACCGATCCGAGTCCTTTTTCTTGCATCCCATACTCATCGATAACGCGCTTTGGTGGATCCCATGACCTTAGATAATGAACTATGGTGGACCCCGTATCCTTCAACAACGCGCTATGGCCGGCGGATCTTTCAATAATTGCACTAATGCAGTCTGATTGCGTTGATGATGGAAGCGAAATGCGTCCTGGCACGCTTGTACGCATTATGTGGACCGCATCACAGAAGCAGAAGAGATAGTGAAACTCACCGTTTAAGCTTTATTAATGGCCATCCTAATGTTTATTTGTCATCCAACCTGTTGAGAAGGTCATATATACCTGGATGAACAGAAACAAATATCAGACTGATATAAAACTTCCACTGCTCGTATAAATTTTTTAATGGTGAGAGTTCAATCCCCTCTGTGTGGTCCACTTAAGGTTTCAATCTACTTCATTTTTCACTTCGTAATCTAAAATGATATGAAAAAATGCATAAACGGAATAGATGCAACACATACATCACAATGGGACCCACCAAGCCCTTCCTGGATGGATTGTCGTCACCGCGGGGCAAGTGGAAATCCACTTACGTCCGTGACTGATTAAAAATGTTATTTTAGTACGAGCGGATTAGGTGTTACAATTAACGTGTGGGCCAACCCTTTCGTGTTTTTTTATTTTATTTTATTTTATTTTAATTTTTTAATTTTTTAAATTTATTTTATGTCCATGCTGTCCATCAGTTTTTTCATATTATTCTAAGGACGTGATCCAAAAAATTATGCAGATCTATACCATAAGTGGACCAAACAATTAAAAACTATGGTCAATGACTATTAAAAGCTTTTTATGAGCCACGACAGCTGTGGATCAGAATGATATTTATATTTTCCCGATCCAGGTCTGGTTGACCTTATCATCAGGTTGGATGGAAAAGAAATGGTAACGGTGAGTATTACTGTGGGCCGTAGGAAGTTTTTAATGGTATAAGTTTAATCACCACTGTTTACTATGGCGTGGTCTACCTACAATTTGGATCTGCTTAATTTTTGACAAAATATCTTAAACTGGCTGGAGAAATGGAGAGACGGCATGGATATACAACACATCATTAAGGTGGGCCCTAGTGTAAGGGTAGCATCCACTAATGTGTTACCTGGGTAACACTTAATCCGCTAAGTGACGGACACGGTTTGGCTGGTGTAAAAGCCCCCTGGCCCCATAATGATATATATATATATATATATATATATATATATATATATATATATATATATATATATATATATATATATATATATATATATATGTTTTATCCAACGTGTAAATTTAAATCTCATATGGATCACACCAAGGGAAATAGTGGTGATTGAATTCCCACTGTTAAAAATTTGCTAGGGCCACTGAATGTTTATTTACTATCCAATGTGTTGATTAGGTCACATAACTCTAGGTGTTGGGAAAACAAAAATATAAGCTTAATCCAAAACAATTGTGGCCCATAAAAAGATTTCGGCAGTAAGCATCCAATCTTCATTGCTTCGTAAAGTGTGGTCTACTTGAGCTTTGAACCTGTCACATTTTTATGATCATTTTCTAAAATAATCTCTAAAAACGGATGAACAATGTGGATATAACACATGCATTGTGTTAGGGACGTTCATAGAACTTTGCGTTAACACACCACCAAAACTAGATCCTCCGTCCCCTTTTCGTTGGATCTCATATTCCTGCTTTGGTGGACCCACATCGTTCTTCTTCCTTGGACTTCATGTACTTTAATATTAAACTATGATGGATCACAGCACGATGTTGTGTCCTGACCAAGTCCATTACGTGTTTTTCTAGTGAAGGAGGCAGTTCGGCTGGTGTCCCAACGTCAGTCATTTAGCTGCTGTCAAAGATAGGTGGGCCTGCCATGATGCATGTGTTTTATCCACGCATTAATCCATTTGGTAGGGGGAAACGGATGGGCTACTCCCCTTACCACCAGCCATTACCAGCCAATGGCTGATGGTTGGTTCCTTGTGGGCCCCACCATAATGTATGTGTTTTATCCCTGCCGTCCATCTATTTTTTTAAATCATTTTATGATATGAAACCAAAAATGAGATATATTGCAATCTCAAATGGGCCACATTACAGGAAACAGTGTTTAATGAATTTTGATCATTACAAACTTTTTGGGGCTCATAAAAGTTTTGGATCAAGTTGATCTTTGTTTTTTTCCCTTCATCTAGGTCTTTATGACCTAATAAATAGATTGGATGTCAAATAAACAGTACAATGGGCCTCAGGAGGATTTTAATGGTGGATATCTAATCACATTGTTAAAAATTTTTTAGGTTTATTGTAATGTTTATTTGTCATCCAACAGTTGATTAGGTCACCTGATTATGGATAAAGGGAAAACACAAATGTCATCTCGATCCAAAACTTCTGAGGCCCTTAAGAAGTTTTGTATGGTTGGTATTCAATCCCCACTATTTCGTGTGGTGTGGTCCACCTGAGATTTATATCCCTCGTATTTTTGGATACTCAATCCAATTTCCACGCTGGGATGCATCAGGTGGACCGCACCGCAGAAGCAGGAGAGATACTGAAACTCACCGTTGAAGCTTTCTTAATGGCCATCCTGATGTTTATTTGCCATTCAACCTCTTCATAAGGTCAGGTAGACCTGGATGAACAGAAAACACAAATATCAGATTGATCTAAAACTTCCACTGCTCGTCTGAAGTTTTTAATGGTGAGATTTCAATCCCCACTGTGTGGTCCACTTGAGCTTTCAATCTACTTCATTTTTGAGTTTGTATTCTAAAATGATCTGAAAAAATGTATAGACGGAATAGATGTAACCCATACATCACAATGGGACCCACAGATCTCTTCCTGGATGGATTATGGTCCACGCGGGGCAAGTCGCAATCGGCTTTCGTCAGTGAGTGATTAAATGTTATTTTACCATGAGCCGATTAGGTGTTACTAATAACGTGTGGGACGCACCTCTACCGTGTTTTTATTTTATTTTATTTATTTATGTGTCCATGTTGCCCAACCGTTTTTCCATATCACTCTAGGATGTGATCCCTTAAAATAAGCCGATCTATATCTTAGGTGGACTATACCATTAAAAATAGTAATAAATAACTATTAAAAGCCTTTTATTTGCCACAACAGTTTTGGATCAAGATGATAGTTATATTTTACCCATCCAGTCTGGTTGATCTTATCATCAGGTTGGATGGAAAGGAAACGTTACAGTGGGCCATGGAAAGGTTTTAATGGTATAAGTTTAATCACCACTGTTTCCTACGGTGTGGTCTACCTGAGATGTGGGAAGTTTTTAATGGTATGAGTTTAATCACCACTGTTTCCTACAGTGTGGTCTACCTGAGATCTGGATCTGCTTAATTTTTGACGAAACATCTTAAACTGGACTAGATAAATGGACAGACAGCATAGATATAAAATACATCATTAAGATGGGCCCTAGTGTAAGGGTAGTATCCACTAATGTGTTACCTGGGTAACACGTAATACGCTAAGCGACAGACGCAGTTTGGCTGATACGTGTTTCATCAGTTGTTCATTCATTTTTGTAAGCTCATTTTTCGGCTTAGGTATAATCCCAAAAATAAGATACATTTAAATCTCACGTGGATCTCGTTTTTGGGCTACAGGAAACAGTGGTGATTAAACTCCCACTGTTAAAAATTTGCCCACTGTAATGTTTATTTACCATCTAACGTGTTGATTAGGTCACATAACCTTAGATGTAGGGAATATATATATATATATATATATATATATATATATATATATATATAAAACTTAATCCAAAACATTTGTGACCTTTAAAAAGTTTTCAGCTGTAAGCATCCAATCTTCATTGATTCCTATGATGTGGTCTACTTGAGCTTTGAATCTGTAATATTCTTATACTCATGTTCTAAAATGATCTCTGAGTACGGATGGGCAATGTGGATAGAGCACCTATATTATGGTCGGGTTCGTATAATTTGCCTGAAGACACCAGGAGAACTAGCTTCCTCGTTCCCTTTTTGTTTTTGTTGGATCTCATATTCCTTAACAAACTAGCTGGTGGATTAGACCGTTCCTTTTCCGGAAGCGGATTGGCTTTTGTACCTCACACTAGCTATATAGCCTTAACAATTTTTGTGGGTCTGATCATGATGTATGTGTTATATCCAAACTGTCCATCACTTTGGCGAGCTTGTCTTAAGGCTTAAGACTAAAAATAAGACAGATTTAACTATCAAGTGGACCACACTACAAAAAGCAGCGAGAGATTGAATGTCTACCATTGAAACCCTTTTTGGGGTCATAGAAGTTTTGGATCAATATGATTTTTTTTCCCAAACATTATAGTGGGCCCTACAAATTTTTTAATGGTGAAAATCATTATCTCTGCTTCTATTTGTGATGTGGTCGAGCTCATCTCTAAATATGATTCATTTTTTTAGATAATGCCCTAGAATGTCCTATCTTTTTTTAAAAAAAAACTTATTTTTTATTTTTTTTAAAAAAAGAAAAAGATGCCCACTTATACGACCCTTGCCACATAGCCAACCTCCTCGACTGGGAGGCATGCATTCTGAAGTATTTTTCATTTCATCCTCCCCACCCCAACAACGCCCATAAGATTTCCATTAAAACCAACTACGGGATAGCTTTTGTTGGGAAAAAATGTGTCGGGCTCGGGTAAAGTCCCGAGGTTCGTAGAAGAGTAGGTCGGCTTTGCCGACACTCCCTGAAGAAACCGAGACAACACTGACAGGGCAGATGGCGGGCCGTCAGGTGTAAGCAAAGACGAGTAAAGTCGCTCTGTCAGTGTGATAACCTCGCCTGCATCACCCCACTGAAGGCCGGGCGTGTGAAAGTCATTCAACCGATAGAGTAAAGATCCCTTCAGGGAGTTAATTCTGTCGGGCACGGCTCAGAACCCGTCCTCCTGCATCGGCCAAGACTCCCCCGGTGTCGGTCATGACTTGGCCGAGACTCCCCCGGAGTCGGTCGAGATCCAACCGAGACAGGTAGTGGCGGAGCGAGGACAGATGCTGATCTACGAAAATCCAGGGATATTGATAGCGGATCCCGAGATTCTCGGGATCCTGAGCGATCCCAAGAGAAGAATCCTCCGAAGATAAGGATTGACAGATTGTATAAATCTCTAAGCTTGGAACAGTAAAAGGTACGCAAATACTAACTGAGAAAAGCTCTGAGCCAGAGACGAGATTACTGACTTAAGCATCGGAGGTTCCCCGGCCCTAGCCAGGGTTCCCTTGACATTGATTCTGTGCAGGTGAAGGAGGGCCAAAGGAGGGTCCGTCGCCAAGGGAAACCGTTCCATAAAAACACTGCAACAGTTTGGCGCCGTCTGTGGGAAACGGACAAAAAGCCGCTTTCTCCAACCATTCAAATGGCAAGAACAAGAAGGACGGACCCAGATGAAGTAAGGGAGGCCGCCGCTAGCGTCGCTCAAGGAGCTCCCCCGGCAGCACCGCCTGCGACTACAAGCCAGCCCAACCACGCGAACGCATACCTGGATCGTGAGGTTCAGGAAATGCGTTCCGAGATGGCCACCATGAAACACATGCTGGAACAACTATGCAACCAGCAGATGCAGCGACAAGAGTCGACGCCAGCTCATCCACCGGCATTTGTAGCGCAGCCGCCCGCGCCACGGTCTCCTAGACGACCGAGTCAGCCCCGAGAACCAAGTCATCCGGCACCTGCTCGTTCGGCAACAGCCGTTCTGCCTCCCTCTGACCTGAGGCATAGAATAGATCAGAGGAGGCGCAGTCGGCTACCTACAGATGCTGAAGAAACAGCAGAGAGCGCCGAACCCTGGAAGGCTGACATGCGAGACTTCAAAAACGAAGTCCGAGAGAAGATGGCGAAGGAAATGGCAGATATAAAGCACGGTCGGAACTCAGATCCGACCAAACACGGAGAAAAAGCCTCTCCGTTTGTGGACGAGGTAATGCGGGCCCGGTTGCCGGAAAGGTTCCGCTTACCCCAGATTACTCCATTTTCTGGGAAGACCGATCCTACAGAGCATCTCGAATGCTTCAGGACTTACATGGAATTGCACGACGCTTCCGATGCTATTATGTGCCGAGCGTTTTCTCTGACCTTGACGGACGTTGCCCGACTTTGGTTTAAGCAACTGAAACCCGGGTCAATCAAGTCGTTCGCCGAACTCAGCGACGCCTTCCTCAGCAATTTCATTGGCGGAAAGAAGAAACTGAAGCCTCCCGCGCATCTGAACAACATAGTTCAGAGGGAAGGAGAATTACTCAAAGACTACATTAAACGCTTCAATTTCGAGTCTCTCCAGGTTCGAAAACATTCTGAGGAAACAGCACTCAACGCTCTCATGCAGGGAGTCAGAGACAAGCCTTTTTTGGCATCACTGGATAAAAACCCGCCTGATACTTTGGGCGAGTTTATGGTTCGATCGGACAAATACGCCGATGCGGAGGAAACGCGACTCCTAAGAGAGAAAAATCAGAATACGAAGCCATCGGCAAAAGAATCGGCCAAAAAGGAAGCCGACTCGGCCGGTGGGAAGAAGCGAAAAGACGACCGGGGCCGAGACGACAGCAGATCAGGGAAGCGACCCGACAGGAAATTCTCTGCATATACCCCGCTGAACAAATCTCCTGAACAAGTACTGATGGAGATCAAAACCGAGGGCTTCGTCAACTGGCCTCGGAAAATGCGAGGGAATCCTGGTCGTCGGAACAAGGACAAGTATTGCCACTACCATCGCGATCACGGTCACAACACGAGTGACTGCTATCATCTGAAGGACGAGATTGAGCAGCTGATTAAAGAAGGCCGGCTAAGAGAACACACGGCTGGGACCGACGCCGTCGCGGGACCGAGTGTAGACCGACCCCAGGAAGAAATTCGAAGAATTGTCGGGAGTCATCGAGGCGGCGGGGACTCGAATAACGCCCGAAAAAACCACGCCAGAAGCCTCGACCGCCCCGAGTCCGAGGTTCTCCTGCTATCTCAGCCTCCCAAAGAGAAAAAACGAGAGAAGTATTGCATCTCGTTTACTGAAGAAGACGCTCGAGGCATTCATCATCCTCACGATGATGCGCTAGTGGTCACCCTCGCCATCGCGAACAGAAAGGTGTTCCGGATACTGGTGGATACAGGGTCATCAGCGGACGTCCTATTCACTACAGCATTCGATAAAATGGACATAGGTCGGTCGGTGCTACGGCCTGTCCGGACGCCGCTCATCGGTTTCTCGGGCGGACAGGTACTCCCAGAAGGAATCATCTCGTTGCCGCTCACCGTGGGGACTGCGCCCCACCAAAGGACCGGGATGGTCGACTTCCTGGTCGTGGACCAACCTTCAGTGTACAACGCCATCCTCGGCCGACCGTCTCTCAGCCTCCTTCAGGCCATAGTGTCTACCTACCACCTCTCCATGAAATTTCCGACTGAGTCGGGAGTAGGGGTGGTGAAAGGAGACCAGCAAGAGTCTAGAAAGTGCTACGCCACCGCAGTAAAAGCCCCGGCAGAAATTTCGATGATCGAATCACTAGACCCCCGTATCGGGTTGCACGAGCAGGGAGAACCGATGGAAGAGCTCATCTCGGTGCCGTTAATCGAGACGGACGTTTCAAAAGTAGTCCGAATCGGCTCATCATTGAGCCTGCCTCTTAGAGAACGAATAATTACTTTGCTTCGGAGGTATGCCGATGTCTTCGCCTGGAGTCATGAAGACATGACTGGGATTGATTCCTCGGTCATGACACACCGACTCAACATCGACCCGACCTACAGGCCCATCCGGCAGAAACGTCGACCTCTCGGCCCGGAGAGGTACACTATTATAGGAGAGGAGGTCGGCAAGCTTCTTAAAGCCAAGTTTATCGAAGAGGTATACTATCCGGAATGGGTAGCCAATGTCGTACTAGTGAAGAAAGCTAATGGGAAGTGGCGAGTCTGCATAGACTATACGGACCTAAACAAAGCCTGTCCCAAGGATAGCTTCCCTCTTCCTCGTATCGATCAGTTGGTTGATAGTACGGCGGGTCATGAATTGCTCAGCTTTATGGATGCCTATTCAGGCTATAATCAAATTGTAATGCATGAAAATGATAAATCAAAAACTGCCTTTGTCACTGACAAAGGCCTTTATTGTTACCGAGTGATGCCATTTGGATTAAAGAATGCCAGAGCGACTTATCAGCGGTTGGTGAACAAAATGTTCTCCAGGAAAATTGGCCGAATGATGGAAGTTTATATTGATGATATGCTCGTCAAAAGCAAACAGGCATCCGACCATGAGAAGGACTTGGAAGAAATGTTTTTAATTCTGCGTAAGTATAAGATGAAACTGAACCCTAGTAAGTGCGCGTTTGGCGTGAGCTCGGGAAAGTTCCTCGGTTTCCTCGTTAGTCAGCGAGGAATCGAAGCAAACCCAGAGAAGATCAAAGCCTTACTCGAAATGGAGTCTCCCAAAACTATTAAAGACGTTCAACGGTTAACTGGAAGAGTGGCCGCGCTCAATCGTTTCCTTTCCCGAGCCACAGACAAGTGTCTCCCGTTCTTCAAGCAATTGAAGGGACGACAGACTATGATGTGGACGGAGGAATATGAGAGAGCGTTTCGAGAATTGAAGGTTTACCTCGGATCTCCACCGCTGTTATCTAAGCCCGAGCCTGGTGAAGTGTTATTGTTGTATTTGGCCGTGTCTGAAGCCGCAGTAAGCTCAGCGTTAATACGCGAGAGTCAAGGGAAGCAGCTGCCAGTCTACTACGTTAGCAAAGCCTTGTTGCCCGCCGAGACAAGGTATCCTCAGCTTGAGAAAGTAGCCTTCACCCTAGTAGTTTCATCACGACGCCTTCGGCCATATTTTCAGGCCCACACCATCGCCGTTGTGACCGACCTACCACTCCGCCAGGTTCTCCAAAAGCCGGAAGCCTCTGGCCGACTTACAAAGTGGGCAGTCGAATTAAGCGAGTTTGACATACATTACCGGCCCAGGGCTGCTTTAAAGGACAGGCCGTCGCCGATTTCCTTGTCGAAGTGGTTCCTAATCCCGATAATCTGCCCGAACCAGAGGGAGTTAATGTACCCGAGGGTCCCTCTTCTCTCGGGCCTACACCTTGGAAGCTATTTGTCGACGGCTCATCCAACTCGAAGGCAAGCGGGGCAGGGGTAGTATTAGAAACTCCCGATCAAACTTGTATGCAGTATGCCTTGCGACTCGACTTTCAAGCGTCCAACAACACAGCAGAATACGAAGCTTTATTACTAGGCCTCAGACTCGCCGCGAGTCTGGGCGCGACCCATTTGAACGTTTTCAGCGACTCACAATTGGTTGTTAACCAAGTTTCCGGCGTCTATCAGACTCGGAAAGAACAGTTAAAGGCGTACATGGAGAAGGCTAAAGAATTGATCAGCGGATTCCAGAAGTGTGAAATAATTCGAATACCCAGAACCGACAACGCCAAAGCCGACCTACTAGCAAGGCTGGCCTCAGCAGACGAGAAAGACATACCTCGGTCAGTTCCAATTGAACATGTCCCTGAACCCAGCGTGAACGAGCTGACAGTCTCGGTCCTGTTTCCAATCGATCCGGCGGCCGCTTGGTTCGACCCACTCGTCCGCTACCTTAACAATGGTGAACTGCCAGAAGATCGCGCCGAGGCACGGCGATTAAAAACTCGAGCCTCGCGCTACACTATCCTCAATGGGATTCTGTACAAAAAAGGCTTTCATACTCCTCTACTAAGGTGCGTCGACTCCCAAGAAGCCGACTATGTCTTACGAGAGATACACGACGGAATATACGGAAACCATTCGGGAGGACGCTCGCTCGCCAACAAAGTGTTGCGGCAGGGATATTACTGGCCGACCATACAACATGACTCCAAACGATTCGTCCAAAGGTGTGACAAGTGTCAGCGGTTCGCAGTGATCCCGAGACAACCACCCGAGGAGTTGACTCCAATGTCGGGACCCTGGCCTTTCGCGCAGTGGGGAATAGACATAATCGGGCCCTTTCCATTGGGGAAGGGCCAAACTAAGTTTGCCGTGGTGGCAGTGGACTACTTCACGAAGTGGGCCGAAGCAGAACCGTTGGCGAAAATTACCGAGCAAAGGGTCACGAGTTTCATATGGAAAAATATCATATGTCGGTTCGGAATACCCCGGACGATAGTAACAGACAATGGCAGGCAGTTCGATAACAGATAATTTCGGGAGATGTGCGGCAACCTCGGGATTCGTAATGTATACGCCTCGCCTCATCACCCTCAGACGAATGGACAGGTCGAGGCGATCAACAAAATCATAAAGCAGCATCTCCGGACAAGACTTGACGAAGCAAAGGGAGCATGGGCCGAAGAACTTCCGAATATACTATGGGCTTATCGAACCACGGCATGAACCGCGACGGGAGAAACCCCCTTCTCTCTATGTTATGGTGCGGAAGCGCTCGCACCGGTAGAGATCGGTATCGGTTCAGCCCGAGTCAACTTGTATGATGAACGAGAGAACGGTGAACTCCTCTCATTCGCACTTGATTCGTTAGAAGAAAGAAGAGAAAGTGCTCGACTGAAAGTGATGGCTCGACGGAGACAGGTGTCTCGGTTTTACAATCGTCGAGTCAAAGTCCGACGATTCCGAACCGGGGACATGGTCCTTCGAAGGACCTTCCCAAACACTAAGGAAATTGGGTCGGGTACATTAGGGCCGAACTGGGAAGGCCCCTATGTCGTCTCAGGTATCATCCGACCTGGAACCTACCAGCTGGAAGACCTGAACGGGCAGCTGTTGCCTCATCCTTGGAACGTCGAGAATCTTAAAGTTTATTATCCGTAAGATACAATCACTCTTACTGTAATTGAAGTCGACTCAATAAAAGCTCTATTTCATTCAAGTACCCAATGTCGGGCCAGTTACAGAAAGTCAGTTACAAAAATTTTGATTACAAAAAGAAAAATACAATCCTAAGAGACGCTCGAGGGACCGGCTTCGTCGGCAACAACAACGGCAGCGTCTCTTTCAGCGGCGTCGCCCTCGGCAGTCTCGGCGGGAGGACTGTCAACCTCGAAAGCGGAGAGATCGAGCTCAGGGAAGGCCGCCCTCATCTCCAGAACGCAGGCCTTGTAGCCGCCTTGGTAAAGGTGATCCCTCTCTTCCTCAAATTCGGTAGACTCGAGGAAGGCCTCTACCGCTCGGTCTCGCTCCTCCTGGGCTCGACGCGTCTCTCCCTGGGCTTCCCGGACAAGCTCGGCAGCCTCGGCCTTCGCACGAGCGAGGGCGCCATCGCACTCGCCGTGAACCTGGCGAAGAAGCCGCTCCCTCTCCTCGGCATCTTGAAGGAGCAGAGTAAGGCGAGCATTGTCGGCCTTCGCGCCTTCGAGAGCTGCGCGGGCGTCAGTGGCCATCTTCCGGGCGATAGAAAGATCACCGGTCATGATGCCGATTCGGCCCTCGGCGATCTCCCTACGGCCCTCAGCCTCGGCCGCGACCCTCTTCGCAGTCTCTGCCTCGGACGCGAGTTTCTGAGAGGCGACCAGCTCCGAGCTTGCCTTAACGAGGCAAGGCGCCAGCTGCAATACAGAAACGGTGAATTGTCTTGGAAAACCTAGACAAAAAGCAACACGAGAATGAAGAAGATTTTACCTCAAAAAGCAGCCTTGCTGCATGCCCGAGGGTCTGGGCCGTCGGAGCGTTGTAATAGTTGGCAAAGTCTCTCTCGCTCCCGTGGGCAAGCGCCCAAGGCACCATCCCCGCAATAATCTTCGAGAAGGGGGACTCCGCCTGAGTCATCTCCCTTCTCGGGGACTCTTCACGAAGGACCTCCCTCGGCCCTGAGACCTCCACTGCGGCGGGCCCCGACTCAGGTGTCGCCTGAGTGATTGGATGGATTGGCCCCGTCTCCTCGGCCCTCTCATCGGGGTCAGAGAGGACGACCACCTGGGGAACGGCGGGCGCGGCAGCAGGTGGAGCGACCGTGTCCTTCCCCTTGCCCGCGATCTTCTGCTGCTTTGAGGGTCGGGACCCAGACAGCAGAGTCGATCTTAGGGGAGCCTTCACCTTGGAAACAGGCTTCAAGGCGGGTCGGGGCTCGGCCATGCTCTCTGGGGTAGGTCTCAAAATTGGGCGAGCTTCGGGGAGATCTGCAACAACGAGTGTAAAGGTTGAGCAAGCAAACTGAAAACCAAGGAGACAAACATAAGGAAGAGCGAAATACCTGAAACGAACGAGTCAAGACCGGCGAGGTGAAGACGCTCGGGTTGAAGGAGCAACTTCCAAGATCGCTCCGCCGCGCTCAGCTTCTTCAACTCTCTTATCCGAGTCAAAGCCCCGGACTCGAGCTTCCCCCTACTCTTTAAGATATCTGCAAGACACGGTAGAGTCCAGATCAGTGGAAGAGAATATATAAAAGGAGGATAAGAAAAGGGAAGATCAGTGAGCCGAGGCGCCGAGTCACCTGCTCTACGGAATGTCCGGGATACTTGAGGCTCGTACGGCCACGAGTCGGCCGACTCCCACCGACCGCATGCCCAAAACCACCTCTCCTTCCAGAACTTGTTCGAAGTAGGTGGGTCGGTTATCAGAGATCCCCCCTTGCCTCTCCACGCACTTAGAAAGTATAGGCCCGGGAAGTTGGGGTTTGGTCAGACTTGATACAGGTAGAGGAACTCGTCGACCGTGAGAGAAGGTTGTTTTAGCTCGGACCAAAGCACAGCGCACCCGAACAAGTTCCTCCACGCGTTTGGGACGATTTGGCCGGGGGCTATTTTGACTCGAGAAAGGAAGTCACGGGCAATGGGCTGGAGTGGCAGGCGCAGGCCGCACTGCATCGAGACTTGGAAAATTGCTACCATCCCTGCGGGGGGATGGTCGGGCAGGTCACCCGGACGAGGCAGATGAAGGATGACCGAATCAGGTACATGGTAACCAGCCCTGATTCGGTTTAAATCGGATTCGGTGAGGGTAGAAGCTACGAGACCGCTGGGCTCGTCTCCTTCTCCTTTCGAAGACGATCCAGAAGCCTCCGCAGTTCGCGTCACAGGGTATGGAACGGCCATTCCCTCACCTGTGACTAAATCGTCCTCTCCCTCTCCCTCCTCGTCCTCCATCTGGTCCGCCCACGGGTTAGGTCTCCCTGGACGAGTCACCAGAGATGTTCCACCACTTGATGGACCTGTCTGGGCGGGATGCTCAGCCGAAGGGCTGCCGGATTCTCTGACAAGTCGAAATGCGGCGTCAGCTCCGACGGCGAACTCCGTCAACAGGGATGGTGGGTCTGTAATATCCCAGAGGTGTTGGGACACGCCCTCATCTACTGACGTTTCTTCCCGAGGGCTTTGAGAGCCGTGTGCGGCCATTAAAGCTAATTAAAAGAGAATGGAAAGACTAAAGACTCACCGAAGGGATCGACGGTGATTGCAAGGAATAGTTGACGAGGAAAGACGCGACAGCGGAGGAGAGGAAGAAGAGAGCGAAAATGCGCTCGGAATCAGACACGGACGGGAGGAAGGAGGACGAAAACAAAGTTCGAACCGTCCTCCCGCCTGGGCTTTTTATAGCCTTGCCACGTAGACGGGTCATTATGGCCGAGGCGAAGCGACGTTCGCCTCGGCTCCCCCTTCCGACGCGTGGCGACTGTTGATTGATTGCGCTGAAATCGTGGCCACGCGTCCGCCATTTATACGCGGACGGAGCGAGTTGACGGCTGGCCGCACGTGCGACCTTGGAAGGTGCAACGACGCACGCTAAGAACGACTCAAAGAACATTAAATGCCTCATGATTGTCTCGGATGCTAACGCCAACCAACCGATAAAATCGTGCTCCTTGCTGCCATAGACGGCACCAGGAGCAGGGGGGCTCACTGTTGGGGAAAAATGTGTCGGGCTCGGGTAAAGTCCCGAGGTTCGTAGAAGAGTAGGTCGGCTTTGCCGACACTGCCTGAAGAAACCGAGACAACACTGACAGGGCAGATGGCGGGCCGTCAGGTGTAAGCAAAGACGAATAAAGTCGCTCTGTCAGTGTGATAACCTCGCCTGCATCACCCCACTGAAGGCCGGGCGTGTGAAAGTCATTCAACCGATAGAGTAAAGATCCCTTCAGGGAGTTAATTCTGTCGGGCACGGCTCAGAACCCGTCCTCCTGCATCGGCCGAGACTCCCCCGGTGTCGGTCATGACTTGGCCGAGACTCCCCCGGAGTCAGTCGAGATCCAACCGAGACAGGTAGTGGCGGAGCGAGGACAGATGCTGATCTACGAAAATCCAGGGATATTGATAGCGGATCCCGAGATTCTCGGGATCCTGAGCGATCCCAGGAGAAGAATCCTCCGAAGATAAGGATTGACAGATTATATAAATCTCTAAGCTTGGAACAGTAAAAGGTACGCAAATACTAACTGAGAAAAGCTCTGAGCCAGAGACGAGATTACTGACTTAAGCATCGGAGGTTCCCCGGCCCTAGTCAGGGTTCCCTTGACATTGATTCTGTGCAGTGAAGGAGGGCCAAAGGAGGGTCCGTCGCCAAGGGAAACCGTTCCATAAAAACACTGCAACAGCTTTCTTTCCTTCTGTGAGCCCCATATGGTCTATAGTTATAAAAACGTTTTGGTGCCGCTGTTTTTGGAATAAGGCATATAATAGAAGCTGTGACTGATCTGGGGAGCTTTCCTCCTTGAAAGAGAATGCCACCGCCTGTTGAATATCATGTCCCAGCACAAGAGAAAGAAGCTGGCGGAAAATCCGTCCGAGCCAGCTGCGCTATCTAAAAGAATCGAACCAGTTGTTGCATGCACCTCCTCCAAATAAGGCGCCCTCATTAACGAGACATTCTGTTTCTGAGTTACCAGCCATGGAATGCACCTTAGCAGACCATCAGCTGTAGTACATGCAGAGGCTCTGAATTTCTTCTCAAAGTGATCGACGATAGTCGCTTTTTTTTTTTTTAACGAAAAGATGGGATCATCCCACCGATGTATTATAGACAAAAGGATATACACCGAAAGTGGCAGGCCCCAACATAAGGATCCGGGCTTCCAAGCAAAGAGAGCATTGCACAGTGAAAAGAAAACCCCAAAACTAGAGAACTAATTGCTCCTCCAATAGCCGAGGCCTGTTTTATCAAGGAGGACAGAACCCCGCGCACAGGGAGAGGGAGATCAACGACTCTGTAGAAAAGGAAGTGTGTCTGAGAGGAGCTTGCAAGTTTAGCCAGCCCATCCGCCACAGAATTCGCTTCCTGGAAGATGTAGGAGAAGGAGATACGGGCACCCCTACACAAAGAGAGAATGCGATCCAACCAGTAGCCCCACCTCGCACAGGCCTGGCTGATACTAGTCAGTAAGTCCACAATAAGCTTGGAGTCCGATTCAACCTGAACCTTTAAGATGCCCTTCTGCCGACACAACAATAACCCATCCCAAATGGCCCTAAACTCGGCCATGTTGTTGGAACCGACGCCATACCCGATGGCAAAAGCGAACTGAAAATTACCTCCCGCCTCTCTGCAAATACCTCCACCCCCTGAACGACCCGGGTTTCCCCTGCTGGATCCATCAACATTGAGCTTGAAGCAATCCCCCACAGGTGGGATCCATTTAACCAAAAGAGGAGCCATCTTGGGCGGGGTAGGTAGGACAATACCCAAAGACGCCATCACCTTACCTTCAACAGACGAGTGACATGGCCAAGGAGAATACGCCCGGCTGATGGATTTAAGCCATCCAACGACCCTGCCTATAACATTCGAAGGGAGGGCCGCCTTCCCCTCATATTTTGCTTTGTTCATTGCCTTCTAGGTTTCCATAATATGAACATGGGAAGGAGGCCCTGTGCAATCGAGATCTTGCCAACCGCCGTGTATGCTCCCCACCACGCATACAACTTGGTTTCCACCGAAGGATTGGCCCCCATTGAAATGCCGAGTAGGGCCCCAAAGTAACTCTAGACATCTTTTGCAAGAGAACTATAGATAAATAGGTGGGTCAGAGATTTAGTCAAGGGAGCCACCGAGGCGGACGGAGCACAACAAACGTATTTGGATACGAACGGAATTCCTTTGCTCTACACTCTAGCGTCCACAGGGACCGCTTCCAAAAGGACCCTCTACACAAAATAGGAGATTTTTGTAGGCATCAATGAGTGCCAAACCCACCATGCCCAAACCTTCCTCGGCCTGGAGGGGTGAATCACACCCGAGGCGGACCTGACAGAGAAGGACCCTGACGGATCAAGAGGCCAGACATGTGAGTCAGGGAGATCCGAGGTGTAGAAACCATCTTGAAAGATGTGGTCGATAACCTCTTGTAGGAGAGGAGAGAAAGCTGTTGACGGAGGGACAGGGCCGTTAGGGCCCAAAAAATCTTTGATTTGCATATCTCACTGCCTCTCGGGGATGAGGTTGGAAGCTAGGAGATGAAGAGGGCCAAGATCGAACCAGTTGTCTCGCCACAAACTACCATGTCCCTGCCCGATCTTGCACTGCACAATCCTATCAACCAGGCGGAGCCCAGACTGATTTCCACATTGGAGAGCAAGCGGAAGCTATGTTTGGACCAGAGGACAAGGGAACCAAGTCCTGCTAATGTTTGGCCTTCATCAACTCCACCCACTAACTGTTCTCGGCCTCAAATCGAATGGCCCAAGCAAGCTTGATCCGGAACGTCTTCATGATGTCTTTTAAAGGATGAAAACCTTGCCCACCTTCGGCCTTTGGAGTAGAAATCCTCTTCCAATCAACCCAATGCACTTTTTTGGACCCATCAACCCATTCCCAGGAGAAGGAAGAAAAACTCCTTCGAAGCGTGTCTAGAATGTAGGCAAGAATGTTAGAGGTAGCTAACGTATGAACTGGAATGCTACATAACACATGTCGAATGACGGTGAACCTCCTAGCTTGGACAAGAACTCTGGCCTTCCAACTGCTGATACGGGCTTCAATTTTGTGGACCAAAGGCTGAAACGTCAGCCGGCTGACCCTACCTTTAGATATGGGGACACCTAGATAGGTTGGATCGGAGGAGGTGATCTTGACGCCCAAACAGTTTTCCATGATTCGGCTGACCTCAGAATGATCTCTAAAAGTAGATGAATAGTATAGATATAACAAATATATAACTGTGGAGCCATGTAACTTTGATCTCCTTTGTACCGTTCGTACAACTCGAAGCTCGAAGAGCGTCATTGCTCGTCTTCGCAGATTATATAGCAGGTGTGTGGTAGACCAGCCAATCCGCTTCCTCTTCTTCCTTGACTTCATGTACTATAATATCGAACTATAGCTGATCCCATATCCTCCAATAATTGCACTATGACGTGCAACACAATGTCGCGTCGATGACTGGCCGAGTCCATTATGTGGTTTTCTAGTGAAGGACGCAGTTTGACTGGTGACCCCAACATCAGCCAGTTAGCTGGTGTCAAAGCTACGTAGGCCCGGGATGATGTATGTGTTTTGTCCGCACATTAATCCATTTGGTAAGGGGAAACAAATCGGCTACTCCCCTGCCACCTTTCAATGGCTGGTGGTTGGTACACCGTAGGCCAACCATTATGTATGTGTTTCGTCTACACTGTATATCTATTTTTCTAAATCATTTTATGGTATGAAACAAAAAATAAGGGATATTCCGATCTTAAATGGACAACATTACAAGAAATAATGTTAAATAAACGTTGACTGTTAAAAACTTTTTGAGAGCTATAAAAGTTTTGGATCAAGTTGGTCTTATGTTTTTTCCCTCTATTTGAGTCTGTATGACCTAATAAATAGATTCGATGTCAAATAAACAGTATGCCTTAGGAGGATTTTAATGGTGGATGTCTAATCAGTATTGTTCTCCAGTGGTGCAGTCCACCTGAGATTTATATCCCTCGTATTTTTGGGATCAAGTGTAAAATAATCTATACAAATGGATGAACGGAGTGGATGAAACGCATACATCATGGAGGGGCTCACGGAGCACTGACCACCAGAAACCGGGCTGGTGGCAAGAAAAGTGGCCAGTCGGTTATCTTGGTAGGGTAGCCGAAAAACGAAGTAGATCTAAATCTCATGTTTACCGCATGAAACTGTTGTGATTAATCTCACATTGTTAAAATTTTCTTAGGTTTATTGTAATGTTTATTTGTCATCGACATGTTGATTAGGTGGCCTCATTATGGATAGATGGAAAACACGAATATCATCTCGATCCAAAACTTCTTAGGCCTTTAAAAAGTTTTCAATGGTAAGTATTCAATCCCCACTATTTCCTGTGGTGTGGTCCACTTGAGCTTTGGATCTACCTAATTTTGGGCCTAAAATAAGCTAGCAAAATGGATAGACAGTGTATAAAACACATATTATGGTGGGACCCACGCCAGCTAGCTGACTGGTGTTGAGGTCACCTACAGAACCGTGATATTATTGTTCATTTATTTTTCAATATTATTTTAGGGCATAAGCCCAAAAGTTAGGCATATCCAAAGTGGACCACACAATGGGGATTAAACTCAATGTTGAAAGCTTAATGGGGGCCACTGAAGTTTTGGATGGAACTGATATTTGTGTTTTCTTTTCATCCAGGTCCATGTAACTTTAAGAATAGGTTGGATGACAAATAAACATCCCCGTGGGTCTTAGAAAAGTTTAAACGATGAGAATCATTATCACTGTTGCTTCATGTGGTGTGGTCCACTTGGGCCTTGTATCTGCCTCAATTTTAGGCATGTACCCTAAAATGATGCAAAAAAAAGTTGATGGACGATGTGGATAAGATCCATACATCACAGTGGCCACTCAAATTTCATGCCCGTTCCCAGCTATGGTAGGGTTAGGGCGCAGTCGATGTTCTAATAATTGTTCGCCTTGCTTTCATGCAGGTTGTTTACTTGTCCGAGTGTTGAGGTCATCCAACGGCCCGAAATTTTTTGATATTACATGCGGTCTTTGGCCCTGTTGGATGGTTTCCACCGTAACCAATGAGAACATGAGTCCTGCGGACCACCGGAACAAAGCTGTTCAAGCCGGCAACCCTTCATGAACGATATTTTATATGTCACCTTGAGGACATCTAAATGCATGTTGAGAGCAATTCAAGGGCACATAGGGATAATCAGGGATCACAAAAGGATGGTACTTCAGTGGTCAGGGCACATGATCAAGAATATCGTTGTCCATTGGCTGGGCTGACTGGTCAAGCTTTAAGGCCTATGTCAACTGTGCTGGGCTTCGGTTCAGGCTGACAATTGATTAGGTTCAGGTCGGGTCCTATAGTACTTGTTACCAATATAATGGGATGCAGATTGGTTGGTGTATCATATGGTGTATCATATGCTACCAACATGGTTGGTGAGTTGACATCACCAACCTATGTGGGTCCTATCGTGAGGTATGTGTTATATACCAATTGTCCTTCCATTTGGCTAGCTTGTCCTAAGGCTTGAGCCGGAAAATAAGACATGCAAGTATGTCAGGTGACAGTTCGAGGTGAAATTTGAATATCTAAAAAAATTAAAAATTTTCGATATAACTAGGTTATATTGTCATTTACTAATCCTTGACGCTTGAGGTGACCCTATAAGTGGGTGGTAATAGTAAATAACTACACAAATTTGGTTCATCAACCGTATGAAGTCAACGAATCCACCCGATCACTTATATATCGAGTTTAGCCTTGTGATTTGTTCACATAGGGCCCAAATCTATCCGATCTACCACTAACTAATCAAGACAAGCACAAATAAATAAAGATCTACCCAAAGTTGAGACAACTAGGGGTCAAATCTTAATTAATAAACCAAATTGACCTAATTATCTTTTTAACCTAAAATCAACGATTTATGGTGATTATGATCAAATCGCTATTTCTCCTAGTTGTGAATAAGCCACACTATAAACTTAGTCAATCCAAAACATTATCATTGTGCACAAGAAATCTCGCTACCCGATTTACTCTAGAAATGCCCTGATTATCCAAACAAACTCTAGATCACTCGTTAGTGGGCCGCTAAACTTGAGACTATAGAAAGACATTCGTCTTAATGGGCTTGACGTCCATCGCAGGACATCGAGCTGAGATCATGCCTCGAATCGCTCAACTTGGACTTCCAAGGTTAGTGCATGAGTTGTGAGAATATTCCTGAAATTAATAAAGAACTTAAGCCTCTTATATGCATTCGGTCTTTACTCAAATTGTGGCTTTTATACTGTTAAATCATTACCAAATTTAGGGAAACAATTGAAATTAATATCTTAAACATATCGATATAGCCGTGACTCCGATCAACCATCAGTGACCGTTGAACTGACTTTTGATCATGTTCATCTATCAATGCATCTAAATGGCAGGTTGATCATACCCATGCGTAGATCTTCATTAGGGTCAACTATCCTATGGTGTATATTGACTCTTACACCTATTAATGGACTACAAAGATTAGAAACAACTCCTCATAGGACTAATATAATGAAACATAGGCCTTAAGGCCATTTGAACCACATCTAGCACTCTAAATACCCATTTATTTCATTCTCCCTCTCCCCATACGAATTTTCCCTAGTAAAGGAGAGAAAGAGAGAAAGAGAGGATGAGAACAAGAAGAGGGAAGGGAGAAATGGCAGAGTGCGATGCTAGATGTCATTATCTGATTGCTGTGATATCTTGTAAGGTCTCGCTTTTATGCTCGGTTTCACATTTTTCACAACCAGAATCCGACGATTTTGGGATAGATTCTTTGCCCCCTTAATAGGTAAGAGATTTTTCTACTTGTCTTTCTGTCTCTTTTTTTCAATTCCTACATTTTGAACCATTAGAGTTAGAAACTCCATTTTGTTTCTATCGATTCTCACGAACCCTAATGTTAGGGTTGAGTTTGTTAAGGTTTTGAGTTCCAATTATCGATTGGAGCAGTCCATACTCTTGCAGGAGCTGTAATCGGCCTCGACTTTGTTAGGGTTTCGGTTGTGCACCGATTCCGAGACCTGATTCATCGAACCGAGTTGAGGGATCATTCCAATCGAGTTGGTTGAGTCATAATTTGTTATTTAACATTTGATTAGGAGTAAATTCATATCACTAATGATAGTCATGTATTGAATTTTAGGTTTAAAGTGTTTTTCCCCAAATTCATGATGCTAAGGCTACATCTGAGTCGAGGATTTCGATTCTAAGGTGAAGATCTACCCTCAAGTTTCTACTTGACATTTTAAAATAAATAAATGTGTTTGTTTTCTATTTGGTTGATAACATGCTCGATGAAATGCAAGAATGACATGAAACTCTTAATATTATAATGCTTGGATGTTAAATACTTAAAAATACTAATATGATTAAATTATTGTTGTGGTGGATCGAGCTCCTTAAATTATTTAAATATGTGGATAACCCACTTTAAGATGGCTATCCCAAGCTTATATGGCCGACCAGAGTTGAACGCGGACTATCGGTAATAGTTGGAGCTACACAGGATGCTTGATACCCAATGCCGGTTTGTCGAGGGTCCTCTGTAGTCGATCGCATCAGTCTAATGTAAGTTCAATCATTCTTGTGCTTGGTGATTGTATAATATTCAATAGAATCTTTGATACCATTGTTACCATTGACTTAGTCTACCCATAATCATCTCCAAATACTCATAAGCTGAGAATGGTGATATGGGACACTGAGTTCGAGTTGTCGACCCATACTAGGGTGACGAGCCTCCTCATAGTGATCATTGAGCATTGATAGAAATGATAGAATATTTTTCGAACGGCTCCTGTCAAATTACCCATTCGATAGTATCGTACTAGAATACTATTCCAACAACTGGGCGTGAATGGAATTGGATGACGAGCCAATTCCTTTATGTTGATTTAGTTTTGAGTGACAAGTTCGCTCTTTTAAATTGATAGTTTATACTTAGTATGAGGTGAGGACCCGTACCTTGTTGATGCCTTAATTCTGGATCAAGGAACACTGGTGAGGAGCCACCACGTGCCGTAACGAGCCACGTGATCCAAATAATGACTCGTGACATAATGACGGTATATTGGCTTTGCCAACCTGTCGTATGATCTAAAAGTAATAATAACTTGGATAATCATGCATATACTAGGATATGTTAGGGATTTTGACCTACGAAATCACACAGATCTAGATCTAGGATAGCAATCCAATGACACCAAGCACACAAGAGAACACAGAGAACACCCAGATTTAACGTGGAAAATCCTTGTGGGAAAAAACCACGGCACAAAGCGACATATCTCCACTATAAAAACAGAAATTACAAAGAGAAAAGACTTACCCGATTCGAACAACCTCGAATCTCACCCTTGCTACACCCTTTAATTTCCCTGGAACCCCTTTAGAAAATTTTCCCATACCCTAAAAAAGCCCTACAAACACTTATTTATAGTTTAGGCAACGACTTAAATCCACAATCCGCACCAAATCGCGTAACGAATCTACGTAACCTACAACAAATCGTAGCTCTCCTACTACTAGGCCTCAGAAAAAAACAGCACAACTCGCTAGACTTCGAGTCATGCCAGGAATCGAACTTATGACCGGTCGAGTGCCTCCTATGACCAGTCGTGGCTCCCCCACGACCGGTCGAGCAACATGAAAACTTAAAGATTGAAGGCTTCTCCTCAACAATCTCCACCAAGTCTTCATTCTTCAACCGTGTAGCTACGTGACCTCTTCTCTTATTTCTGCATCTCATCATAGCTCCTTGTGCACACTCCGTCTTTCTTTTCCACCATCGCTAAGCCCAGAGAAGTTTCACAGACAAAGATCCACGTGCTCAACCACCTTTGCTCCTGTCTTCTCAAAAAACGAAAGACGTAGTCTTCTTACCATCTCACCACTACCCAATATTGATTGTCGGGGTACTTGCTCACAACACTGATAGCCTGTGAAATAACCGGTCTAAAACAGACCATGGCATACACTGGCCAACACATTCGAATAAGGCTCATGAGATATCCTGTTTTTCCTCATCTGTTTTTAGGACAAACTCAGAGGAAAACTTGAGGAGAGAAACGTAGGGAAAGCTCTCCGGCTTTACCTGGCCCATCACATCCTGGATCAATACCTACACATAAGGTATTCCTCCTTTGATTACCAAAGCCTACTCCTCCTTCAGTCTCAATGCCAAGAACCATCTTTCCAGACCCCCCGATCCTTCATCCTAGATGTCCCGAGTCTTCAGTACATTGATTTCAGACATGTCACAATTGGCGATCCACACGTCATCAACATACAATACCTGACCCACCATGAAGGAATCAAATCACTGCCTAGGCGACAGGTCAAACCACGACCTCCTGCAAAGTCTTTTCTCAGCCCCTTTCATTTCGAACCACTCTGGTTACTTTATATAGATCTGCTCTTCCAACTTCCCTTACAGAAGTGCAGACTCTACATCCATCCTTCCAGCTCAAGATTACACTGGCCAACCAGGGCCAATCACTGATCTAATAGATACCTTCTATACCGTCGGCGCGAATATCTCTGAGAAGCTGATCCCTTCTCCCTGAGCATAACTCATCGCCACCAACCTCGCTCTATATCTATATTATATCATCCTGAAGATCCACCTGCATCCAACCACTTTTCGGCCCACTGGAAGCTCCACCCGCTTCCACATGTCGGTCTGGTATAACGAATCCATCACATCACCCATAGTCACCTTTCACTTTTCAGCACCAGGCTCACCTAGAGCCATCTGAATAGAAGATGAATCTTCTGCGATATTGGAGTCATTCATGTACTTTGTCAATATCTCGCGATCATGCCGTGTGTTTCTTCTCACAGGTGGCTGCTCCACCTGCTCTGTATCCCTGTCCACCTGTAAGACCCGTATCTTGGTCCGTACCTTTCCGTAGACTTTCGCGGTCTTATCGGTCGAATTCTGACAACCTTCGACCCTTAACCGATATCGAAGCGCGACCCTGATTCATATGCCGACAAACCGAGTCGACTCAACCCGAGACCAATACCATGGCGACCGCGCTGTCGCCGCGGTTCCGATACCGCTACTCGCACGCCGAGGCGATACCCTGGTCAAGAGATATGGGCCAAAGTTCGATGCAAGAAAACGCCGCGTGTTGCAAAATTCAAGAGAATCTCTACGATGTGTCACATCAATCACATCAATCCCATCAATCAATCAACCCATCAAGCCATCACATGTCAAGTACACATCACTTTCATCCCTTTTTCCAAGCAACCACGAAAGTCTTCACCACCCATACCTCTTTTACACAAAAAGTCACAAAAGTCTTCACCACCCATACCTCTCTTACACAAAAGCCTCAAAAGTCAAGTTTTTCTTACACAAACATCACTCACCACATCCATCCATCACTCTCTCTCTCTCCCTTTACATCACTCTCTCTCTTTCTCTCTTTCTCATTTCAAAATCTCCAAGCAACTTCCAAGCTCCATACGTATGGAGTTTTGCAAAGCTTCCTAAGCTCCAAGTGGCCCACCTTCCTACCCCATCATCTCTCATCTCAACCCTCCATTCTTCATCTTAACCATTGAAGTTGAAGCTAAGGTGCCAAGGAACCCCTAGGAGCGAGAAGATCGGACGGTGGGTGCCTCTATAGGGTAGATTTACTTATTTTTATGATAGGCCAAGTGAGGCCCACTTATCCATGGTGTGGATCTCACTTGGGACCCTAAAAGGTGGTCGATGGACCACTTAGATCATCATGATCATTCCATGATGGGGCCATTCTCCATGGACCCCATCATGATGTTTATTTTCTTTAGAAAGGTCATCTAGACCATCCATATTGGTGGGGAAAGGATCCCCACCGTTGATCTTCAGTTTTGATGGTCACATGTGCAAAATGACCCACTTGATGTATGATTTCATGAAAGGGAGGGCCCATAATGTCGGGGTCCCTCCATCACAAGGCGTGTCCCACTCTCCATGTCTCACTCTCTCTCTCACTCTCACTCTCTCTCTCTCTCTCTTTTAATTCTTTTATTTTATTTTATTTTATTTTATTTTATTGTAATAGGATGGTGTGACCCACTTGAATGGATCCCACCTTGAGACTTATTTTGTTCAAATCTTTATTCAAGTGGGGCCCACCTTATATGTGTACCCACGTCAAATATCCATGGTGGCCCACTTCATCAGGGCCCACCATTATCAAAAAATTTTAGTAAAAACCGTCCAGCGTCTGGGACGCTGGACGTTTCAAAGGAAAGAAGAAAAAGGGAAAGAAGAAAAGGACTTTGGTGGTCCACTCGGTTAGGCCCCATCATGGTGTATTTAAACAATCCAAGCCGTCCATCCTCCTACCTACAATATTTTAACTGTTGGATAGAAGTTTGGGACTGATTGGAAGAGCTGGTGGGCCATAGCATCGAATAACGTACCACTACCATTCAAGGATCCATTTTCTTATTTTATTCATTTTCTATCATAAAAAAAAATTCGAACTCTGGACTCATTTCGACTGTTGCGGGCCACTGAATGCAATGGCCGGGTTGGATTTCTGAAAAACGGACCCTACGTACAAAAAACCTCAGAAAAACGAGATTTTCCCGATTTTTTTTTATGAGGCATGCCTCCCTCATTGTCCCTGGCAGCACGCTGCACGCAGCAGCGTGCAGCGCCCGGGCTGGCGGACGTCCAGCAAGCCACCCACGGCTGCTGCCGTGGGCCCCACCTTGATGTATGTGCATCTTCCACACCGTTCATCGAACGGGCCACCCCCTTAAGTGGCCCCCCTCCAAAGATCAGCCTGATCCAATGCTCAGGTGGCCCACATCATAGGAAATAGTGTGAATGAACGTCTTCCATTGAAATCTCTTTCGGGGCCCACAGAAGTTTTGAAACAGGCTGAAATTTGTATCTCTCCTTCAACCAGGTCTGTTTGACCTTATCAATGAGTTGGATGCCAAATAAATAATACAGTGGGCCCCACATGGGACTCACGATGATACAGTGCTTTTAAGTCCACCGTCCAGTGGACGGTGGCACCCACCGTTGTGTAATTGCACTCCCACCGTCCCTCGGACGGTGGGGCCCTTTGATTGGATGTGTGGTCCTCACTGTCCAGCGACAGTGGGACCCACCATGATGCACTTGATACATTCAAACTGTCCATCCACTTAGTGAGATCATTTTAAAGCATGAGTTATTAGATGGGTGGGCCACTCATATGGGTTAGGCCCATTTGGTTTGAAACAGGCCTATGGGCTAGGCCCATTTGGAGTATAAAAGGCCTATGGGCGAGGCCCATTTGATTTATGAAATGCTTATGGGCTGGGCCCATTTGATTCATTTAAGGCCTAAGAATTTCGGCCCACTTGATATGTAAAGCCTATGGGCTTAGGCTCACTTGATATTTAAGGCCTATGGGCTAGGCCCATTTGAATTTTAAAAGGGCATGGGCTAGGCCCATTTGATTTATAAAATGCTTATGGGCTAGGCCCATTTGATTCATTTAAGGCCTAAGAACTTAGGCCCATTTGATATATTGTAAGGCCCATGGGACTAAACTCATTTGATTATAAAAAGGGTCCATGGAATTAGGCTCATTGGATTTATTTGAGACCCATGAGTTAGGCCCATTTTATTGGATTAAAGCCTAGGGGTTTAGGCCCATTTGACTCATGTTAGGTCCATGGGTTAAGGCCCACTTGATCTACACGTGGGACCCAATTGGTGTGGCCCATTGGTCACATATTAGATGCATGAGACTAAGCTCATTTGATGCAATCCAAGGCCCACGGATTTTGACCCATTGCAATGCACATAAGACCCATTGGTATGACCCATTTATGTGGCCCATCTGATGAATAGAAGGCCCATAAGATATGGCCCATTTGATATATATGTAAGGTCCAATGGAAAGAACCTACGGTCCATTGCAATGTGTAAATCCATTACAGACTAAGTACCGATGTTTACAAAGATCATGCCTTGGGAGCAATGTTGGTTTGACGTCCACATTGCGAGTGTAATGTTGGTTGGATGTCCACATTACGACTCTCCTTAGGGCCCATTACTGGGCCGTACTTGCTGTGTATAGGCCGTCCAGGCCCATCTGCGTTGTAAGAATGGATCATCACTCATTTACATATTTAGTGTAGTTTCATGACTCATGATCATACGCATCATATGCATGCTTGATATGAGGATTGACTGATCATAGCATATGCCTTCGGGCAGGTTGTTTATGGGCTCCTGGTTAGGCAGTGTTGCCCTATATCAGCGCACGATATGCGCAGGATTTGTTGCATGACTGGATATCGTGAATCATGTATTTCGCATTTATGTGACATGGGTATTGTACGGCCTAGCGACATCAGGGCCGTAGCCTCCACAGTGCATCGTGGTTGGCAGGATTGGATACCGAAAATCTTGTTCTACATGGGGTGCTATTGATATCCCTGGGTGAAAGTCTCTAAACCCTTATGGTACCAAGAGGTTGCTCCAACGTTTAGACCGAGTGGGTAGATGAGCGTTGAATGCCGATTACTAGACGGTTACGCTCTCCACTGTGTCATGGTCGGTTGGAAGGGGGTGCGGCCTTACCCGCCTGAGTGAAGGGGGCAATCCTAGTCTGAGTTTGACCAGCTTGAGGAATGGGTCCGCTATCGACGATTCGCGCCCGATAATGGCAGACGGATAGTGAGGTCTTTTCCACTTACCTTATTACGCGATGTGGCGGCAATATAGTTTAGAGTGTACTAGACCCCGGTGATATTCCATATTTTGAACTGTATTGATGTATGGACATAGATGAGGATCTGTATGCTTGAGTTGCATTGCACATCATATGGCCTTGGGATGGTCGATACCATTCATGTCTTGCATCGCATAAGCCTTGGTACGGCTCATGATATTATGGTTCCATCTGCATATTCCGCATTACTCAGGCATTGCATGTTCATAGTACTACCTTGCGCACACACTTTCACCACCCTCTAAGCTTTCTGTAAGCTTATGCACGACCGTTGCGTGCAGGCGACGTTGGATCGCAGCAGCGCTGAGGCAGGAGCACGTTGCAGAGCGTTTGGAGTTTTAGTTTCTTACCATTGTATTTCCCTTTATGCTCATTATACTTGTAAAGTTTTTGATCATAGTAAAAATGTAATGGAGTACTTGGTTGTTGTTTGTGGGTTATGCCTTTGGTTATGCTTATTACGAATCAAACTGACATTGAGCATCCCAGGATCGGAACCTGGCGAATGGGAGATAGGAGCCGAGAATGGAGTTCTACGGAGGCTGTCGGCACCGGATTCGGCGATCGGGAATTTTGTGAGCCCGGTTTCCGAGTTTGGGGCGTGACACCACCCGTCTCAGCCTTCCTACCCTGCCCGCTCATGTGGCCATGCCCAACATGCCACACACGTGTATAGGTGAAATCCGCTACATCCATCGTAGCTCCACCTTTTGAAGTGCTCCCGATCAACTTGTACAAGTTACCGAGTCGTTGCACTTTCATGATTACCCGTGCCCCTTTGGATACTTTAAGAGCACTATCAAAACCCATGTACTTGCATCCTTTTTCCTCAAGTACACCAAGAGAAATCAGATTCTGCTTCAAATTAGGAACGTGCCTCACATCTGTCAAGGTACGCTCTACCCCATCAAACATCCTGATGCACACCAAACCAACAACCACAACATTATAGGCAATATCATTGCCCATAAATACTTGTCCACCATCGCACTCCCTGTAACTGGTGAACCAACTCCGATGAGGAGTCATGTAAAAAGATGCCCCTGTGTCTGGCATCCACTCATCCTTACGATCATCGTATGATCGTCTGAGCGAAAGCACAGATAAAACATCACCATCACATCCACTCGATCCATCTGACGTAGCAACATTGGCCTCCCTACATGAAGCCTCAAAATCTTCCCTCTTCGATTTAGGATTTTCACAATCCCTTTTCACATGTCCTTCCTTCCCACAATTCCAGCACTTTACCTTTCCTTTGCCCTTGCCCCTGGATTTGGATCTAGAACCAGAAGAACCTGTACCTTGTCCAGAATTCCTACCCACTATAAACAGTGCATCAGAAGACGTCCCCATGTCATTGTTCAGTTGTCTCATAGCCTTCCCTTGAAGGGCTGAGATAACTGTTTCGACACTCAGGGTTTTATTCATGCTACACATAGTGTCCTTGAATGCCTCATAGGACGTCGGGAGAGAATTCAACAACATACATGCTTGTTCTTCATCTTTCATCACTTCCTCCATATCTAGCAATTTGCAAATCAATTTATTAAAGTTGCTGATGTGAGCCTCCAGGTTTCCACCCTCTGCCATCTTGAAGTTATACCACTGTCGCTTCAAGTGTAAGCAATTTTCTGAGGATTTCTTCACATAGACATCCTCTAACTTCGCCCACAAACCAGCCGTAGTTTTCTCCCTCATGACGTTATAGAGAACCTCATCCGTGAGACATAAATGGATCGATGATAAAGATTTCTTATCAAGAGCATTCCAATCAGCATCATTCATAGTAGACTTCCGCTCCTTAAGAGCACCATCTTCGCCTTGCTTGGTTAACAGGCTAATCATCTTAACCTTCTATAACTCAAAATTATTTTTTTCTGAGTACTTCTCAATCTCATACTTAGTGCTCGCCATTATTTATAATCCCTCAGATTCAGATATGTGCCCCAACCATAGCTCTAATACCACTTGTTGAGGATTTTGACCTGCGGAATCACATAGATCTAGATCTGTGTGATTCCACAGGTCAAAATCCCCAACAGGATAAGTTATGATTTGATGTTAGAGTCACTTGTTAAGGAGTAGTAGCATTTGCGAAATAGGTGTGAAAGTCGCTTGCACGGGAGTGTTGGATTATAAGGAGCATGTAACATTTCATTATACTATTAATATATTTACCAAATAGATTAGAAATTTGTTTGTTTGTTATGTCACCGTTACTTGTGTTTGATTGTGTTGATAACATGTGTAACTTGCTTAGTTGTTGTACGTTAAAGATAACATGCTTGAGTGTATGAATATGTATTTGTTGTGAACCTATTAATCACTAAAATGTCCCAAGTAACAATCTTCGAGATATTTCTTCACTATGTTGGTATTTGATGCCTCTTATTTGACATATGCAGATAACTCAGGAATAGGACCAGTCGGTGGTGCACTAAGGGCGCCTAATAGATCTCTAACTTCTTACCGCTTGGTAGTTGTTCTTTTTATTATTATTATTATAACAATTATTGTCGTTCGTATAACTCTCATATGGGTGGTCAGCACTTTTGGAACTATAATTTTTAGGTGGTAGCCTTATATTTTTGAATTTGACTAAGATAAACAAGGCTAAAAGCAGCCTCATTGCGTCCTCCAAAATGACCATGAGCAGGGTCCGAGCTATAGAAAGGATACCAGGTTTTCTAGCACGCCGTCTTCGTTCTGTTTCCTCGGTGTCCCTCTCACCAAGGGGAAGATTAGAGTTTCCCTGTTTTAGCCCGTGGCGGAGAAAATTCTGGCGCGCATCTCGGGTTGGAAGGCCTGGTTCCTCAACCAGGCAGCTAAATCTATTCTCATCAAGCATGTCCTTACGAGCATCCCCATCTATACTTTGGCGACGATAGAAATTCCGAAAAGGATCCTGGTAACGCTCGAATCCACCTTCGCCGACTTCTTCTAGGGGTGGTCCAAAGGTAAGAAAAACCTCCATTAAATCAGATGGACGAAAATTGCCTCCCCTACCAAAGAGGGAGGGTTGGGGATTCCTTAAAAGAAATTGCAGCGGCCTTGAGACTAAAGAGGGCTTGGTCCATCTTCTTCTACAGTCACGGTAGTAGCCTTTGGGGGTCATTCATGTGTTCCAAATATGACATAAATGAGATCTGAGTGGAAGATGCTAGCGATCTTGCACGACATGTTGCTTGCGAACTCTCGCCTGCTTTTGGGGGATGGCAGCGGTAGTTTTTGGGATGACAACTAGACGGGGCTGGGACCCCTAAGAAACCAGGTTCAAGGTATCACTTCCCCCTCTCTAAGAAGCCTGAAGATAAAAAAAAAAACTTTATTAGACCAGAGGGTCTATTGGCTCCCCTGCCTCTGGTTCTTCCTGACTCCGTTCAGCTTCACATCATGTCAGAAGGCTTGGCCCTTAACCAGGAGCGAGACAAGACGATTTGGGCCAGGGAGAAATCGGGTATCTTCTCCATAAAATCAGCTAGGATCCTCACTCGTATCCAAGGCCAGATCCAGTCGTGGGCCACGTGGTTGTGGTGCCCCCAGCTTCCTCCAAAAATCAGAATTTTTGTCTGGAAAATCATGAACAATGTCATACCCGTCGACTCAAATGTAAAGTCCAAAGGGGTCCACATGGCATCCTCCTGTGTGTGTTGTATGCTGCCAAACCAAAGGGAGGAATCCCTTGACCACCTTTTTATTGAAGGAGATTATACTTCGCTCATATGACATCATTTCTCTGCTCTTCTCTCAGTTACTATCCTTCCGAACCAATCCATCAGGGGAAGGCTTTCTCAATGGTGGGCCTTGGCCAACAGCTCCTCTCCTACCGGCGTCATCAGGGGTCTTCTCCGAGCCCTGATACTTTGAGAGATTTGGAAGGCTAGAAACGCCTAGCGATATGAGGGCGTTGCCTGTAGCGTTCACCAGACCATGCTCCATATTTGATTGTGGCTCACCTTGCTCTTGAAAGAGTTTCACCTCCCTCTGTGTAAAAACCAGGCTGATAGAGAAGCCATCCTGGATCTCCATCTCACTGGAAGCCCTTCTCGTCCCCGCTCCATTTCTTTTGTGAAGTGGTCTAGGCCTACTCAGGGGAGAGTGAAGCTAAATGTTGATGGGTCCTCAAGAGGTAATCCTGGCCTAGCAGGCGGTGGAGGAGTCTGTCGTGGTGCTAAGGGGGAATTCCTCTTTGTCTTCTCCAAGGCGTATGGGCAAAGAGCTAGCTTCCTTGCCGAAGTCAAGGCTATCATTCATGGGCTTTAGATTTGTTCCAGTAAAGGGAAATTGATGTGGAGAGCGATTCGCGCTCGGTGGTGGAGGTCCTACTGAGCCTGGCTGACGGCCCCTGGATCGCCCACCACTGGAAGAACCAATCCAGGTCGCTTAGCTCTTCAGGTTCTATTTCTATCTCCCACTACCTGAGAGAGGCAAACAATGTTGCTAACAGCCTTGCTCGTTGGGATAGTGCCAATCAGTGGTCTAGAATTTATGAAGACGCTTCTGAGCTCCCTCTACGCACTTGTGGGAAATTGGTTCTAGATAGGGTGGGCCTCAGCTCGGTGCGGATTTCTTAGCTATTTTCTGAGGTTTTTTATCCTGTCCTTTGCCTCTCCCGCCCTTCGTTTGGCAGCCCCAGTTTAATTCTTCGATGGGGCAAGGCCGCTCTGCTCAATTACTTCTATTTGTGTAGCTTACGATAGGTGGTCCCAGTCCTTTTTGTAAGGGACTACCCGAATCGTTGTACATGATTTTGTTGAATGAAATTATGTGGCAAGCGCGTTTAAAAAAAAATAAAAAAATGTTGAACTCAAAACAAGGGTTTCTAAACTTGGGGATGAGTAAACCCTCCAAATCCTTCAAAGAAGGATATGAAGACCCAGAGAACTATCTCTAGTACAGCTGAACGCAATTTGGCTGGTGACCCCAACACAGCCAACTGGTGTCAAAGCTCTGTGTGTCCCACCATGATGTATGTGTTTTATCCACGCCGTCCATCCATTTTTCCAGCTACATTTAATTAATGAAACAAAAAACATAGCAGATCCAAATCTCAGGTGGACCACACCACAGGAAAACAGCGTTGATTGAAGGCCCACCATTAAAAACTTCCTAGCACCTACTATAATGTTTATTTGGAATCCAACCTGTTGATAATGTTACAAAGACCAGGATAAAGGGAAAACTGAAATTATCAGCTTGATCCAAAACTTCTGTGGCCCCTAAAATGTTTTCAACAGTAAGTGTTCAATTCCCACTGTTTCCTATGGTGTGGTCCATCTTAGATTTGGATCTACGTAATTTTTAGGCTTAAGCTCTAAAACGAGCTAGAAAAATGGATGGACGGCATGGATAAAACACATACATCATGATGGGACGCATAGAGCCTTGACCCAGCTAGCTGGCTGGCGTTGGCTGGCGTTGGGGTCACTAGCCAAATCACATCCCATGCAGCCAGGCGCCCAACACACCGCCCATTCTAATATTCAGTTATTCACATGGTGGGGTCCACATATTCTGCTTTCATTTGAAATGGTGTCTAGCTTGCAATGAGAACCATAAGGGGGCGTTTGGCCCAGGGCATTAGATGGGATTAGGTGCGATAGAATTGCATTCGGTCGGTGCAATTCCATCCAAAATTTGGAGAGGATGGGAAAGGTTGGATGGAAGTCCATTTAGTCCCATGGAATTGTATTTGGTCCCATGCATGATTTATGTTGATTTTAAAATCCACTACACATGTGGGCCTCACATTGATGCATGCATTTATCCATGCCATCTATCCATATAAACTGTTTACAGGTGACATTCTAGTTATATATGTGTATAAGTGAACAGCATCCGTTATGAATTTGGTCATTGATTACAATTCCATGGTCCCCCAAACATGATTTTGTTTAACCTAGTGTGTTTTCCCATAGCAAAAATTTTATTCCAAACATAGGACTGGATGACAACAATACCATAGTGTTTCTAGACATGCAATGATATTAATCCTATCCAATAAAATTCAATACCATTCAATTCCATGGACCACACAGACCCTAAAAGATTTTGGGCCCTAGGCAAGCTGTATCACAAACCTATCTAGACATGAAACCATATAAAACTCAATTGCAGTAGAAAAGCAATAAATGAAGAAAGAAGATGAAGAATACGGTGGAAAAAAAAAAAAAAGAAAAAAGAAGAAGAAAAAGATAATTCTTTTATAGTGTTTGCAAGTTAGGCCCATCAGTTGGTAGTCTAGACCATTGATTTAATGCACCCCCACATTCCCCACCATGAATGGGGTATTTCCTTGCACTCTCCTTGATTAAACAATTCTTTTATAGTGTTCTTCAAGTGACCTGATGATTATCATGTCTCGTGTCCCATGGAGCCAGGTGTGCGGTAGACTGTCCATTCTAAATCTGCGCATGTTGTGGTCCACATGTTATGCATTTAGATGAAATCAGATCTAAACTATAAGGCCCCATGGATACACCAACTGATGTGCAGATTTGGTCGATGTCCTAGTTGGTAATGATAACCACATTGAATATGGCCTGATTTGAGGTTCATGTGTCCTAAAAAAAAGTATCCATGGACCCTGTATGGTCCATGATCCCATACAATTCTAGCCTGTTTGACTTTGCAATATGTCATCCTTTTGTAAGCATGATATTCATAAAATATTATATACCTTAGACAACTGCATAAGAAACTTATCGGAACGTTTTCTTTTGACAAGTACTGGAATTTTATTAGAAAAACACAACACAGACACACACATATATATACGATAATGTCAGCCCAAATCAAGAAAGAAAGATACACTTGTCAAGAGCTTCTAAACTAGAAGCCCATCCCAAAATACATCACTTGGCACTAGAAAATAATACAGAGGCCACTCTACTTTTATTCTAAAAACACTGGCGAACAAAGCCAACCATCACAGTACCCTACCTTCTTTCTTTTTTCTTCTTTTTTTTTTCCCAAGTCTCACTCTCATGCCTTGGTAGGAACAAGCCATCAGTCTCTGAGCACCTATTCCTACTCACTTGCCAAGTGAAAGCCAATACCTTATAAGCAGCAGCATAATGTCACATAAAAGTGGTGTGATGCAAGCTCTCTGTGATGATAAGTGAAATAGCAACCCATAAAAAGATCGGACAGAAAATTGACTGGACTTTAACATCCTCCACGCCATTGCATCCTGCTAACCTTGCGAACGGTGGTAGCTATGAAGACATTCCAAGAGTACAATGAAATCAACCACCTCCTTATCCATTGAACATAAAACCATATACAACTTAGCTGGGGCAAACAGAACTTTATTATGTAAAAAGGGAAAATAAAAAATAAAAAAACGGGAAATGTCTTTTAGTCAATGGAAGTTGGGTCCATTGCTCAATGGGCTAGACCATTAATTTAATGCACTAGATCATGAATGGGGTCCCCACAATCTCTTAGATTAAATAATTTGAATCCTCCGATCTGCCTGGTAGAACTTGACAATCAAGAAGGAAACAGAGCAGTGGTCCACATTCAACTGAACAAAAAACCAAATGTCAGAGCCATGGGATCTCTGTGGATTGGGGGGTGACCCCAAGACTGGTTGGGCGCTGTGTGGCCCACCGTGGATTGGGGGTGACCCCAAGACTGGTTGGGTGCTGTGTGGCCCACCGTAATGTATATGTTTTATATATCCACGCCGTCCATCCATTTTGCCAACTCAATGTTATAGCATCAGCCATGGCAGAAATGAAGAAGTCAAAAGCTCAAGTGAAACATACCACACAAAACAGTGGGGATTGAATGCCCACAATTAAAAAGTTCTTAAAGTCACAGTATTTTTGGATTAAGCTGATATTTGTGTTTTCCTCTTCATCTAGGCTAAATTGCCTTATCTATAGGTTGGATGACAAATAAACATCTTACCATGGGCCTTGGAAAGGTTTCAAGCGTAAGTGTCATTATCTCTACTGTTTCTTTTGGTGTGATCCACTTGAGCTTTGGATCTGTTTCATTTTTGGGCTTGTGTCCTAAAATGAGCTAACAAAGTGGATGAATAGCATGGATATAAAACACATACATCATGGTAGGATCCGGACCGGGTAGTGACGTGGTAGTCAACCGATTAGCTTCCATCTGATGGACTCGTCTCGGGTAGGAATCCCTCCCGTACGAGCTCCAGTACTGGAAATACTTTGTGGGCCCCACCATGATGTATTTATCTTATCTACACCGTCTATCTATTTTTCCAGTTCATTGTAGGGCAAGAGCCCAAAAATGAATTATATCAAAATCTCAAATGTACCACACCACAGGAAACAGCGGCAATTGAACTATTGCCATTTAAAACTTCTGAGGCCCACTATAATGTTTATTTTCCATCCAACCAGTTGATCAGGTCACACAGTGTCATCTACAAAAAACAGTGGAGATTGACCATTAAAAACTCTGTATGAGTCACAAAAGTTTTGAATGAGTTGATATTTTTGTGCCACCTTTAACTAGATCTCCGTGCCTTTATCAATAAGTTGGATGGTAAATAAACATTCTGGTGGCCCTAAGAAGCACTTAATGCTGGGAATTCAATCAACAATGTTTCCTGTGGTTGATCTACCTAAGATCTCGATCTGCTTCATTTTTTGTAACAAGCATTAAAATGATCTGAAAAACGGATGGACGGTGGGGATTTAAGGATAATACATTACCGTGAGCCCCACAGTATGGGAATCCTCCCACCTCCGTGGATCCAAGTATCCACTTAAGCCGCGCGGCCTGCGCCCTACAATACTGGGGGGAGACAGAAACGTACAGGTGTTGCTTGTTGTACCTCCTTGCGAAGACAGCACAACCCGCATGAATGACGCTAGTAGTTCTTTTCTCCTTACGTGAGTGTTTCAAATATGTATTTCCCATCACCATCTTTACCCATTCTATTAATTACAGGGATGTGACGCACTTTGAAATGGTCATCTCCGCCTCTCCTTACCCTCTCCATGAATTCTTCTGACATGCCACTTAAAAATAGTTGTTGGATGGCAGCGAGGTGCTGAAAGCCATCTGGGAGCATCTTTAGCTTTGAACAACTGTCAATAATGAGATACCGTAGAGATTTCATTGTACCCTCTTCTATCCTACTCCACTCTTCCCATTCTTCCATATCTCTGATGAACATGGTTCTGAGCTTTGGAAATCCATCAGACGTGCAACAAATCTGCTTCCCCACATAGATTTTAAAGAGAAACAAGTACACCAGATTGGGTAACTGTCCAAGGGTGGTGAGTGGATCTTTCACAAATTGGCTATTCTCCAGGACTATATACCGGAGACAGTTTTGTGAACCAATCCATTGGGGAAACTCTTTCATCACGCATACCAAATAAAGTTTCTCAAGGTACTGTGGAGGCTGCGACAATTCTTGTAAATTAATTTCTTCATCTATGCTCAGGGCCACTATTTTAAGAGAACGCAACCATTTCAACTGACTAATGGAATCACATAGTTCTTTACAATGTTTCCCTTTTACTTCTCCAATTGCTAATTTCTTAAGTTGGGTTAAGTAACCCAACTCTTTTGAAAAGCCACCGTCGACCGATGCACCTGATAGTGTTTGGAGGTTGCTTAAACTGGCTGTTTGCTTAGGCATCTTATAGAATCTAAAGTCTATATCTCTCTTCAAATGAAGATGCCTCAATTTAGTAAGCATCTCTATTCCAGTGGGTAAACCTTTCAAATTGGAATCTCTAACATCCAGCGTCTGTAGGTTGTGCAGTCTTTGCAATGAAACAGAGAGTTCCTCAATCTGTGTCCTCCTCAAGCTCAAATACCGTAAGTGAATCAACCCTCCAACTTCATTCGGCAAAATCTTTATTTTAGTGCCTTCTAGATCTAATACCCTCAATAATTTGAATTTTGAAAACATTCTACAGAAAGAGTAAGAGGGAAATTCCTGGTCATTAAATAGAAGAAGTGACCGAGGATTCAATACAGGCATGCTTCCTGGAATTTCAATTGCAGTGTTTTGGATGGCCAACCGACGCTGCGCTTCTCCAAAATTATTTCTCCGATTTGTTAGGATCTCTGCGAATTGTTCCTTCTTGAACATATGAATAGCAATGTCACGCATGAGGTCATGCACTTGGCATGCTTTCAATTCCCCTGTACCCTCTTCAATGACAGGTTGGAGCAGGTTCCTATCAATGAGCTGAGCAAAGTAATTACTTGAAACTTCTTCAGGTGTCTTCCGTGGATGTTCCTCAATGAAGCCCTCGGCCAACCACATGCGAATCAGCTTCATTCTCTTAATCTCATGATCCTCAGGAAACAAACCACAATACAGGAAACAATATTTGAGGTGAAAAGGTAAATAATTGTAACTCATTAACAGGACTCGATTTAATCTTGCAAGATCTTCATTATCTTTCAGTTCCCAATCAAGATTTTCAAGAACATCATTCCATTCAGCTAGATCAGTGCTCTTCTTTGACATGAGGCCACCAATTACCACAATGGCGAGTGGTAACCCTTTACATCTTTTGACCGTGGCATTTCCCACTTCAACTAAGTGTGGCGGACAAGTTCCCTGAGTGTCTTGGTACATAAATGCCTTTTTTTTGAAGAGTTCCCAAGACAATTCATGAGATAATGGCTCTACTCTGTGTATATGCCACTTCTCATGGACAGGGCGGGCTGTATTTTCAATGCGAGTGGTGAAGATGATCTTGCCTCCACCCTCGCGAGGCAAAGCATATTTGACATCTTCCCAAACACTAGTATCCCATATATCATCAAGGAACAGAGCGTACCTTTTTCCTTGCAAATAGTTATTGATCATCTCTGCTAATTTTTTCCTCATCCATTGTCTCTGTATGATTTGGAACTGCCTCCCGCCTGCTCTCATAAAATCTTTCAAGCATGCGCTTCGAGATATCCTTCTTTTGGAATGATTGAGACACATAAATCCATGCATGACAATCAAAACTTGTCTTTGCAGTTTTGTAGACTCTCTTTGCAAGAGTCGTCTTTCCAGAACCGCCCATCCCCACAATCGAAATGATAGTACGCTGTTGTGTCTCCTCTTTCTCCAGCAACAATTGCTCAAGTTTCATGGCGTCATTCTTGAGCCCCACGATGTCTGCTTCTTCGACCCAGGGAGCAGCAACTCCAGGATCTTGATTGCCAGCATCTGTAGCATTTGAACTGCTCCATTCCTGATATGCAGCCTGAAACCTGTACCGAGCGCTTCTTTCTTGAATCTCCTTCACCTCCTTCCTAATCTTTTGAATTTGAGTACCAAACTGGTGTTGAACTATCAAGTGCTTGATGAAGCAGGCAGGAAAGACAAGGCATCGCACCTGTCCATTCCGAAGACGGCGTTGCGACTCGGTTCGGATCATGAACTGATCAACTACATCTTCGATATTGAAGACTGAGTGCCTCACTTGGGTAATCCAAGCCTCTACACCTTTATCCCTCTCCCCTCTTTGATCGACATCCTTTAAGAAGGCTCTCATGCTTTGGAGCTCATCCTTGATCCACACAACGTCATCGCAAACTCCAGAGAGGAGCTCCACTTCATGGACTAGCTGTTCACCCAATTTTTTAACGAAAAAGGAAAGAACAGCCTCAGCCATTGCTACGCTCTCGTTTCACTACCCACTAAATCAACGAAAGCTTCTGCTTTTGAATTTTGGATGGAGAGAACTCCAATTCCTCCACCTCTTACTTTAACCTCTCCTTGCTTTCTTTCTTTCTTCACTCCTTCCTTTATTCTGCACTACAATTACTGTAAAGAAGAAGAAGGAAAAAAAATCATTTAGGATCTTTTTTGCATTTCTTGGATTGTTTCCCAAGTCCTTTGTGGGGAGCCAAAGGAAACAACGATGCAGCTCGTGAGCTTAAGCTAATCTGGGCTTTATTACAAATAAAATATTAATGTGTACTTCTTATGACTATCGATGATGACAAGAAGATATCTTCAGAGGATTTCTTTGGAATTGAATGGTAGCTTTCTTAGTCTTCATTAAAGTTTCCTGTGAATATAATGAAATTTCTGAGTGATATAATATTTCTTGGCCTTCATTAACGTTTTCTGGTCTCAGTGTTTGGATGGTATGCCCGGCCAGAATGGGCGATCCTGAACGGAAATGGAGAAGTTATTTGATACATAAGTAGACTGTGAAGCTTCATATGCATGCATATTGAAATTGTACATTTGGGATCCATATGCCTCAAATTAATCAGCCCAAATAGTGGGACCCATTGTAGATGGGGATATCCCCAGACTCAGATCAATATAGATTTGTTTGTTGAACATAGAATATTGACTATTTTAGTTTTAACCATCCATTGCATGTCCTCAAAATCAGTCAACTAGGATGGCAAGTTCAGGGCCATTTGGCATCTCTACTAATGATATATAGCTTATTGCCTTATTTCTTTTATATAATAATAATAAAAAAAAAAAAGGACAAAAAGTATTTTTTTTAATAGGTTGTTAAGTAATTGTTTAATTTTACACCTACAAAATATAGAAATAAGTGATTTATTTCCTAATTCTCTAGATCCGAGAAGTTTAATTGTTATTTTAAGATTTATTTTGCCTAGGGCTAGACATTTTTAAATTAATTTTGGAACAAGTTTGGTCATGAACTTTTTAAATAATTTCCATATTACCTTCTCCTCTCTACGACCTCTCTCTCCAAGTGTGCACACATGGTGAACGACAATATTGAAGGTGGGGCTCCACATGATGAATGGCCCACATTAAGGAGGGCCCACATTATGCATGGTTCACAACAAAAGTAGGCCCCTCATGATGGATTGCCCAATCAAAGTGTGGCCTCCTAGGATTGATGATTCACATCAAGTGGACCCCACCTAATAAGAATCCACATCAAAGGTGGGACCCACATGATGGATAATGGACATTAAAGGTGGGTCTACATGATGGAAGATTGACATCAAAGGTGGGCCCACATGATTAACGACCCATATTGAAGGTGGGCCCCCACATGATGAATGGTCCATATCAAGAAAGTCACTTAATGTGCATTCCACATCAAAGGTGGGCCCAACATGATGGATGACACACATCAAAGTGCTGCCTTGCATGATGGACTATCCACATTAAGTTAGTGATGTAGAGAGGGTCACCGACACTTTTATGGAAAAGATGGACCTAAGAAGGCCCAATCAGAGGCAGAAGTGATCCAAACCATCAGGACTTTAAATCAATCATATCTCGCAAACCAGGATGAGTTTTCTGAGATATCATATATGATTTTGGGGTAGGAGAAGCTACTTTAGCCAGCCGGGTTGCCCACAAAAGATTTGCGAGATTCCATCATATCAATGGTCGAAACCAATTTTATTTTTGTTTTTACTATAAATTGTAAGTTTTAGTTTAATCATAAGTTGTTGTGCCCAATGTGAAAAGGGCTTAGAAAAATTAGGAGAACAACGTGGTTAGGCCAAATTGGAAACTTACTATTTTTGGCTGAAAACTATGAAGTCTAGTAGGAGTCATGACTCTCTATGAAATAGTAAGTTTACTATTTACAGTAAGTCATGATTTTCAGGGTGTTTGAGTCAGAGTTTGAGTCTAAAAATCCACCTTTTTAAATAGTACACTATTTAAAGGATTGTAATTTCATTTTTTTTTTAATCATCAATCAAATTATTTTAAATTTATTAAAATTTATTTCTATTTTCATCCCTCATGGATTCAAGGAATCTCGAGTCTAGAGAAACTTGTGGATTCGGAATAGTTATCCCTAAGGAAGACAGTGATCGACCTCATCACACCCTCCCTTAAGTCAGTTAGCCATATCAAATGGATAGTCCACATCAAATTTGAGACCCATATAATGGAGGGTGGAGATTGAAATTGGGTCCACATGATGGACGATTGACATAAAAGGTGGGCCCACATGATAAACGACCCATATTGAAGGTGGGAGCACCATATGATGAATGGTCCACATCAAGGTGAGCGCATATAATGGATAGAGTGGGCCTCACATGATAAATAGCCCACATCAAAGTATGGCCCCGTATGATGGACAGTCCACCTCAAGTTAGCCTCACTTTAGACACCCCACCCGGGCCGAAAAGATTATTAGATTGGATTGGCTCAACCCAACCAAACACATCGACCTAAACCCTGAATTGCTAACCCTAAACCCTAACCCAATCCAACTTAGTCAAACCCAATCCAACCTAGTCCAACTCAATGTAAACTCAACCAAAATCTGGTCCTACATCCAAGTCAACTCATCTAGTCAACCTACCTAGTCGATTTACCCAGTCAACCCATTTAGTAAAACCAACCCCAAAGCTAGGCCCAAGATAAGCCCAAACCCAAAGCCTAGAGGAAAATAATCCCACGATAATATGACCTTGAGGAAACCAAAGCCACCACATGTGGGTATGAAGTAGCTTGGGTGGCACACTATGTACCTCCTGCTATGTTGCGTGCCCCCTACCTTGGATGGAGGGGCGCAACATATGTGAGCTTGCTCCTAGCTCCGGGTGCAAGCGTGTGAAATTATAAAAGACTCTGGTGCCCCTCCATTGAGCCATAATGACCATTTTACCAATCTATATAGCCAACAAGATCTTGCCATGTGGCAATCTTAAATCTTAGTCATCCTTTAAAACCCTCAACTTTGTAAGAATTAGAACAAAATCACGCAGCACGGCTATAAATAGCCCACTCCCCATCCCATTTCAAGCATCTTTAAAGCATCGAAGGAAGCCACAACACTTCTTAAGCCCTTAGCCATCTTAGCCATTCCATCCCTCTACCAAGGACAGGAAAGAGCAATAGGAGGAGTCCAACATAGGTCAACTCGGTCTAGCTCAAAGACTTAGCCACTTGAGCGGTTGAAGCCTCAATTCAAGCCACTTGATCCAAAACTTGTGATATAGTCGTCCATCTTACCGTCTGGTACTTAGCAGCTTCATTTATTCCAACATGGGCATTTGGAAATATCTATTCCCCTCTTGACCGCCTTATCAGATCATTTACTATTGCATAGCATCTATACCCAATCGACTCAAGCATACGCTCTGCTGTTTATCAAGTTAACGGATCCTGCCCATCAAAATCTTAGGTTAACAGGTGGTTATTCCGCTTCGATAAGTGAGTTAGGATAGATTTATCTGACCCAAACAACTACTTGGCAGTGAGGGTGGATTAATTCAACATTACACACTTTTAAATCTTTAGTGTTCAAGAACTAATTTTAATTCTCAATAATTCGTTGATCTTATGAAGTAGAGATCATATGTTTGTACAGGAAGAGCGAGTGGCGAACACATTCCCTCTCTATAAACATAGTCCCTTAGACAAAATCTTCAATTGCATATCAATGAGTCATTTTAGGACAAAGAACTTCTGGATTCCTAATCCTAACATTTCTACGGGGTCTAGCCGATTATGGAATCGAACCAATTGCCCAATGGTGGCTCAAGTCATAAATAACACCCCTCTCTCATATACAACGAAAAATCACACCTATGAGCTCGGTCCGCCATCTAGCGTCCACACCCACTTAATGGCCAGTGCACATCTAAGGTCTTACATTATGGATGAGTCACATCAAAAGTAGCCTGGATGATCCACATAGAAGGTGTACCTCATATGATGGACAGTGAACATTGAAAGTGGGGTCTTCATGATGGATGTCATACATCAAAGTGTGACTGCCACATGTTGGATTTCAAATGGGCATCACCTTATGGATGACCACATCAAGGTGAGCGGCACATAATGAAGAGTCTACATCAAAGAGCAACCCCTAAAGATGAACGACACACATCCAAGGCAAGCCCTACATGATGGACAACCCACTTCGAAAGTCAGGCCCACCCAATGGACACATCAAATGTGAACTCCACGTGATGGGTAGTGGACATGGAAAGGGCCCACATGAACAACAATTAACATTAATGGTGGGCCTCACATGATAGATGACCTACATCAAGGTGGACCCCATATAATAGATGGTTCACCTCAATGGTCAGCCTCTACTGATGAATAGTCCACATCTAAGGTGGGTCCCACATGATGGATGACCCATTTGGAAGGTTTAACCCACATGATGGATGGCCAATATCAAAGGTGAGCCCTACATTATGAACCATCCACGTCCAATGTCCGCCATAATGGATGGCCCACATCCAAGATGTAAAATGCAGTGCTTGTTGGAAATGAAATTGTTGCAAATTTTAAAATGACAGCAACTACCCATTAAAAATAAAAAGTTCTCATTTGAATATTTTATCAAACATGCTTTTCTCAATTAAGCTTTTTCAGTTCTAAAAAAGTGGTTTTACCCAATGAGTTTATTGTAAAATAAGTAGTAAAATAAAAAATTATTATTATTATTATCTAGTTCTTATTAGTTAGCTATTATTGGATTAGATAAGAGAGATGCCAAACAGGCAATCAATTCTTTTTTTCTTTTTTTTTCTTTTTTCTTTTTGGACACATGTATACACTGAAAGGGGCTGCAATATTTAGACAGGTTGAATACGAGTTATATGTGTGCTGCATGTATGGTTTGTGTACATATTCACATCTAATTGTGCATGCGGCCGTTTGCTTTTTCCTCTACAAGGAGATATTTTTCCTCAAAGATTAACCACGTGATCTTTATAGATCCATATAGTAGGCAGCTGTTGATTGAAGGGTTTCATGTGCTAAGCTTTGTGGCCCTATTGGACATTATCGATACCTGTACATAACTATAAACTCAATTATATTAAGATTTTCCCATGTTAGTTTAAATGTAGGAATGTACGTGATGTTGAGCAGGTTGTAGATACTTTCAGTGCAAAGATGGACCAAGAGAAGACCCGATCAAATGCAGAAATGATTAAGAACGTCGGAACCTTAAATCAGTCATATCTCAAAAACTGAGATGGGTTTTTGGATATATTATATATGATTTCGGGGTAGGGCCCACTTAAGCCAACCAACCCCATCAATCGAGGTTGCCCTCACCAGATTTGCGAGATTCCATCAATTTGACTATCAAAAGTCCCATTGACTTTTGTTTCTAATATAAATATTAAGTTTTAGTTTGAGTATAATTAAATTTTGATCCTTTTGAGTTATGGAAGTCGTGTCCGACATGAAAATGGCTTAGAAAAGTTAGGAGAATAACATTGTTAGGCCAAATTGGATACTTACTATTTTTGGCAAAAAACCATAAAGTCTAATAGGAATAGAGGTCATCTATAAATAATAAGTTTACTAGTTTACTATTTATAGTAAGTCACATTTTTAAGGTGTTTGGGTTGGAGTCTAAGGGCATGTTTGTTAAATCTAAATTCCGAAGTCTGAATCCAAAATCTGAATCTAAAGTCTGAATCTGAAGTCAGAAACATGGTATTGAATCTAGAGCAACCCATTTGTTAACTAATGTCTGAAATTTTTGGAATATATTAATTTGACACATTTTCCTTGTTGAACAGTCATGATTGAATCCCCACCATTAAAAACTTTATGGATTCGATCGCAATGTCTATTTCCCAACCTGTTGATAACTTAAAACACACTTAGATGAAGAGAACGCACAAATATCATCTTAATCCAAAGCTTTTGTAGCTAACAAGAAATTTTAATGGCCATTTATTGCTTTTTTCGCTTCATTTTTGGATCATGTCCAAGAATGAGCTTTTAATACAGATGGACAATACAAATGTAGTCAGGTACATCACAATGGACCTCACAGTCAGGGTCCCACTCACCTCGATGGATCCGAATTGCATACTAATGACGTCGGTAGCCCCTAGCTATTGGACGATATTGTGTGGCCCCTATCATAATGTATGTGTATTATCCACACCGTCCATCCATTTTTCCAAACCATTTTAGGGATTGATTCCAAAAATGAGGATGATCCAAATCTGTGTGGCCTAAAACTTTCTTGGCCCATTAAGGGTCACTCACTACTATTTCCTACCGTATGGCCCACTTGATCATTGGATTTGCTTCATTTTTTGTATAATGCCCTAGAATGATTTGAAAGAACAGATGGACAGAGTAGATATATAATACAAAAATCAAGGTGGGCCCCATGGCTAGGGCCAAGGTCGGTGGCATGTGGCACACCAAGCAATCCACTTCCCCATCATAATGTGTGTTTTATCCATGCCATCCATCCATTTTCCAAATCATTTTAGGTAATGATCCCAAAAATGAGGATGATCCAAATCTCATGTGGCCTAGACCTTTTGTGGCTGATCAATGGTCACTCACCACTGTTTCCTATGGTATGGCCCAATTGATAATTGGATTTGCTTCATTTTATTTTTTTTTTGTATATATAATGCCCTAAAATGATTTGAAAAAATGAATGGACTAAGTGGATATAGAATATATACATCAAGGTGTGCCCCAAAGTAAGGGCCAAGGCTGGTGGCGTGTGGCACACCACACAATATGCTATACATCCAACATTGGGGAGTGGATTAGGTGAGATCCCTTATCCACCCATGTGGGTAGGACCCCTGACTGTGGGGCTCACAATGTGTGTGTGTGTGTGTGTGTGTGTGTGTGTGTGTGTGTGTATATATATATTAAGATTAGCTTTCATGATAAGGTTTGACTAATATTGGTTGATTGAAGGCTCAATCTACTTCTTGCATGAAGTAAACTAATGTGCAAGTGCATATTGTTTAAGTATGCATAAAAGGAAGGAAGGGTGCATAATTAAAATGCATATGCCGATGAGAGAGGTAGCGATCTTAGTTTATGAAATGATCATGATGAGATCTTTGGCTCCGTTTGTCAGCAGAATCATTGAAGCATGCATATATATATATATATATATATATATATATATATATATATATATATATATATATATATATATATATATATATATATATATATATATATATATATATATATGTGAATAGATCATTGATTGATCAGAAGGATCCCACCTACTGATTGTGTATACAAAAACACTTGAATATTATGATCTATAAATTGAATCACATGTATTGCAAGGACAAGTACCTGTAAATGATAGATCGATTTCAAGAGGAACTCCGCATCATGGACAAACTGCTTGCTCATTTTCTAAACGAGGAAGGAAAGAATAACATCAGCCATTGCTATACTCTCATCTCACTTCCCATCTCTCCTAATAAATACAAATAAGGAAACAACACGATCAGCGTCTCTCCCAGATTTGCTTCTTCCTTCTTCCTACTTCCTTCTTCTTTTTTTATTTTTATTTTTATTTTTTTTGCAGGACGGCTGGAATTTGGATGACTAGTAAGAGATTAGTTGGAGAATGTAGAGAGGCAAGGAAATGGAGTCGTTTTCTATGCACTCCTTGGCACGTGAGTAGTATGATTGCCTGCTGCCCCTGTGAGCCAAAACTGTGGGCCCACCGTGATGTATTGTTTTATCCACGCTGTCCATCCATTTTTATAGTTTATATTAGGGTATGAACCCAAAATTGAGACAGATCCAATCTTAAAGTGGGCCACACTGTGGGGACGGAACACTCATAATCCAAAACTCATTGAGGACCGTAGAAATAATGAATCAATCCATCTGACCTTTTTTTTTTTTTTTCACACGCACACACACACCCCACATACTCACGCTGGTGGAATTTCACCACCCATGGGTACTCAAACCCTTGACCGGGAGTTGAAACTCCTGAGAGTCTACCACCCGAGCAAGAGTGAGGACCCAATCCATCTGACCGGTTAGATGGAAAATAAACATCATGGTGAGCCCTACAAAAGAATCAACGGTGGGGGTTTATCTTCACTACTTCTTACTGTGTGTTCCGTTTGAGGTTTTGACCCACCTCATTTTTGCGCTCATATCATAAAATAATCTCAGGAAATGAATGGACGGTGTTGATATAACACATATATCATGGTGGGACCATATAACTTTGCTTCAACACACACCAACGCTACTATACGAGTCCTCTTCTTGGATCTCATATTCTTCGATAACGAGCTTTGGTGGATCCCAACCCTTTAGATAATGAACTACGGTGGACCCATATCCTTCAACAACGCACTATGACAGTTGGATTTTCAATAATTGCACTAATGCTTTAATAAATATTCAATGTACTGTTTATTTGACATCCAATATGTGTTGATTAAGTCGTACAGACCCAGATGAATAAAAAAATCAAAGATCAACTTGATACAAAACTTTTATGGCTCCAAAAAAAATTTTAATGCTCAACGTTCATTCAACACTATTGTAATGTGGTCCACTCAAGATTGGGATATACCTATATTAGATCTCATACCATAAAATGATTTAGAAACATAGCTAGACGGCATGGATGAAACTCATACATCATGGTGGGCACCAACCACCGGCCATTGGCTGGTGTCATGAGTAACCAATCCATTTCCGCAGGAAGCGGATTGCGGCAACGTGGGGCCAGAAACTTTTCAACCATGGAAATTATTATTCCCACTGATTCCTGTGTACGATCCATTTGAGCGTTGTTTATTATTAAATTTTGGGCTCAACCCCTTATATGAGCTGAAAAAATAAATGGATGGTATGGATAAACAAATACATTTAAGGTGGCCCCAACTAAGTTTAATATTACATTAATCCGTATGCAATCCGGAAGCAGAATTCCTGCCAAAGCCTTTCCCATAAAGCTTCTGCACTGGGAACCAAGGTGAGGCCCACCATGATGTTTACAAGAGATCCATCACGTGCATACGTTTTGTGAGATCATTATTGGACATAAGGCCAAAAACGAACTGGTCCAATACTCAAGTGGACAGCAAACGTGAGGATTTAACTTCTGCAATTGAAATATTTGTGGGGCCCAAAAAAGTTTTGAATTAGGCTAATATTTGTGTTTTCAGTTTATCCAGGTAGTTATAACTTTGTGAACCATATGGATGGCATGAGATTTCAATGGTAAGAATTTCTCTACTCACCTTTTCCTTTAGTATGGCCCACTTTAGTATTGGATCTGGATCTTTTCTAGCCTTATATACTGAAATGATCTCAAAAAACCGATGGATGTGGTGGATCTCTCGTAAACATCACAGTGGGCCCCACCTAGGTTCCCAGCCAAGGAACTTCCCTGAGAAAGGCTTTTGCAGTAAATCCGCGTCCACCTAATCTTTGAGCCTGGGTTAAGTATAATCCAATCGGAAGAGGATTTTTTTTTAAAGTTCCTGAGCTGGGAACCGTTGTGGGGTCCACCATGATGTTTTTGAAAAATCCACAATGTCCATTCTTTTTTTGAGCTCATTTTAGTATAAGGGTTCAAAAATAAGCCGGATCCAAGACTCAAGTGGGCCATAGGAAAGGAAAGGATGGGTAGGAAAATTCCTACCGTTGAAAGCTCCCTAGGGTTGACAGTGATGCTTACATGCCATTCATATTGTTCATAACGTCATTCCTACTGAAATGAACTGAAAACAAATATACTAGCCTGATTCAAAACTTATACTTATGTGACCCCACAAATATTTAACCTGTGGACATTCAATTATCACATTTTTAGCTCCCGTGAGTATTGGATCTATTTCATTTTTGATCTCTTCTCCTAAAATGAGCTAACAAAATGGATGGACGTGGTGGATTTATCAAAAACTTCATAGTAGGCCCCACATAGGTTCCCAGTGCAGGAGCTTCCCGCCAAAGCCTTCCCTGAAAATCCTCGTCCTACCCAATCCACCCGAGATGGGCACCATTGTCCCAACAGTTCCAATGGTGTGGTCCACCATAGATTAGGTCTACTTGCCCATGCCTTAAAATAAGATGGCAAAGGGAATGGATTGGATGGATATAAAACAAATACATTACAGTGGACCAAGCAATACCCAACATATCAAAGTGAAATGAGAAACAAGAGGGATAGTGGTGATCATGTTCAATTTGAAGGTTTTGTTGTTACTGGTGCTGAAGCCTACGTGATACAGTTATAATTTTCCTGCCGAAAGGAATGGAGGGCATTATGATTAATGATATTTTAGTTTTCTATTATTAAGTAATTTAATTTATTTGAATTAAATATAATGGTTTTATTTTCATTTAATAAAAAATAATTTCTTTATAATATAAAAAATTTCCAAACAGGAGATAGGCAAATGTTGGTTAACAAATAGGTTGTTTCAAATTCAATATTTAATTTTTAGACTTGCCATAATTATCAAATAAGTTTTTTTTTACTTCAGATTTTAAATTCAAGTTTCATATTCAGGCTTCAAGCTTTAGATCTCAGATTCAGTCTTATTTAACAAATGGGACCCACCATGCTGTGTGTCGAACATCTATCCCGTGCATTTAATGAGTCCCATTTAGGTTATGGGATATCCCAAAAATTAGCCATATTAGGAACTCAGGTGTGTCATACAATCAAAAATCATGTGAAGACATGCCTAAAATATATAAAATATCTTGGTGGGGCCCACCTGAGTGTTGGATGTAGTTGAAATTTGGTCTGACCCTTTATCCAAGTGGGCCACATAAAATGGATGGTCTGGATCTATGAACCACATCTCAGTGAGCCCAATAAATGTTTATGAATGTTTTAATGGGAGGGTAACCCCTTTCAACTATTATATGTGGTGTGGTCCACCAAAGATATGGATTGACTTGATTTTTAATCCTATAGGCCATCGTGGAATGGTACAACTGACTAATGGGATAGATGATCGACATACATCAGTGTGGGGCCCACACAGCTCAACCTCATGGGAAGTTCCCATGAGGTCAAACCCATAGTACCATTTTGATCTACTTCTTGCGTAAAGTAAACTATTGTGCAAGTGCATATTGTTTAAGTATGCATAACATGAACGATGCATAAGCAAAATGCATATGCCGATGAGAGATTGCTGTCTTAATTTATGAAATGATCATGATGAGATCATCAGCTCTGTATTTCGTCAAAATCATTTAAGCATATATATTGCAGCAGAAATAGATCATTGATCGATCAGAAGGATCCCACCTAATTATTGTGTATACAATAAACACTTGAATATACACTTGATATATTATAATGTATAAATTAAATCACATGTATTGCCAGGCCAATTACCCGTATATATATGACAGATCGATTTCAGGAGGAACTCCACATCGTTGTACAAGCTGCTTGCTTATTTTTGGAACGAGAAAGAAAATAATAGCATCAGCCATTGCTATACTCTCTTCTCACTTCCCATCTCTCCAAATAAATATACAAATAAGGAAACAACGAGAACAGCATCTCTCTCAAATTTGCTTCTTCCTTCTTCCTTCTTCTTTTTTTTTTATTTTTATTTTTATTTTTTTCAGGACGGCTGGAATTTGGAAGACTAGTAAGAGAGCAGTTGGAGAATATAGAGAGGAAAGGAAAAGGAGTCGTTTTCTATGCACTCCTTCGCACACCAGTAGTATGATTGTCTGCTGCCCCTGCGTGCCAAAGCTGTGGGCCCACCATGATGTAATATTTTATCTACGCTGTCCATCCATTTTTATAGTTCATTTTAGGGTATGAACCCAAAATTGAGACAGATCCAATGTTAAAGTGGGCCACACAGTGGGAAAATGAACGCTCATCATCCAAAACTTATTGAGGGCCGTAGAAATAATGGATCAATCCATCTGACCTTATAAACACGTTAGGTGGCAAATAAACATCACAGTGATCCCTATGAAAAAATCAACGGTCGGCGTTTATCTTCACTGCCTCTTACGGTGTGTTCTGATTGAGCTTTGGACCCACCTCATTTTTGGGCTCATACCAAAAAATAATTTCAGGAAATGAATGGTCAGTGTTGATATAACACGTATATCATGGTAGGACTATAGAACTTTGCATCAACACATACGGGCACCACCGATCCGAGTCCTTTTTCTTGCATCCCATATTCTTCAATAACGCGCTTTGGTGGATCCCATAACCTTAATTAGATAATGAACTATGGTGGACCCTGTTTCCTTCAGCAACGCGCTATGGTCGGCGGATCTTTCAATAATTGCACTAATGCAGAGTCTGATTGCGTTGATGATGGAAGCGAAATGCGTCCTGGCACGCATTATGTGGACCGCATCACAGAAGCAGAAGAGATAGTGAAACTCACCGTTTAAGCTTTATTGATGGCCATCCTGATGTTTATTTGTCATCCAACCTGTTGAGAAGGTGATATAGACCTGGATGAACAGAAACAAATATCAGATTGATATAAAACTTCCACTGCTCGTATAAATTTTTTAATGGTGAGAGTTCAATCCCCTCTGTGTGGTCCACTTAAGCTTTCAATCTACTTCATTTTTCAATTCGTAATCTAAAATGATCTGGAAAAATGGATAGACGGAATAGATGCAACACATACATCACGATGGTACCCACCGAGCCCTTCCTGGATGGATTGTGGTCCCCGCGGGGCAAGTGGAAATCCACTTCCGTCCGTGACTGATTAAAAATGTTATTTTACTACGAGCGGATTAGGTGTTACCATTAACGTGTGGGGCCAACTCTTCCCTGTTTTTAAGTTTTTAATTTTTTAATTTTTTTATTTTTTTTATGTCCATGCTGTACATCAGTTTTTCCATATTATTCTATGGATGTGATCCCAAAAATTACGCAGATCTATATCATAAGTGGACCATACAATTAAAAACTATGATAAATGACTATTAAAAGCTTTTTATGAGCCACAACAGCTGTGGATCAAGATGATATTTATATTTTCCCGATCCAGGTCTGGTTGACCTTATCATCAGGTTAGATGGAAAAGAAACGTGACGGTAGGTATTACTGTTTCTCGTAGGAAGTTTTTAATGGTATAAGTTTAATCACCACTGTTTCCTATGGTGTGGTCCACCTATGATTTGGAACTGCTTAATTTTTGACAAAATATCTTAAACTGGCTAGAGAAATGGACAGACGGCATGGATATACAACACATCATTAAGGTGGGCCCTAGTGTAAGGGTAGCATCCACTAATGTGTTACCTGGGTAGCACTTAATCCGCTTAGTGACGGACACGGTTTGGCTGGTGCAGTTAGCTGGTGTCAAAGCCCCTTGCCCCATAATGATATTTTTTATCCAACGTGTAAATTTAAATCTCATATGGATCACACCAAGGGAAATAGCGGTGATTGAACTCCCACTGTTAAAAATTTGCTAGGGCCCACCGAATGTTTATTTACTATCCAATGTGTTGATTAGGTCACATAACTCTAGAGGTTGGGAAAACAAAAATATAAGCTTAATCCAAAACAATTGTGGCCCATATAAAGTTTTCAGCAGTAAGCATCCAATCTTCATTGTTTCTTAAAGTGTGGTCTACTTGAGCTTAGAACCTGCCACATTTTTATGCTCATTTTCTAAAATAATCTCTAAAAACCGATGAACAATGTGGATATTACACATACATTGTTTAGGGACGTTCATAGAACTTTGCGTTAACACACCACCAAAACTAGATCCGCCGTCCCCTTTTTGTTGGATCTCATATTCCTGCGTTGGTGGACCCACATCGTTCTTCTTCCTTGGACTTCATGTACTTTAATATTAAACTATGATAGATCACAGCACCATGTTGTGTCCTGACCAAGTCCATTACGTGTTTTTCTAGTGAAGGAGGCAGTTTGGCTGGTGACCCAACGTCAGTCATTTAGCTGGTGTCAAAGGTACGTGGGCCCGCCATGATGCATGTGTTTTATCCACACATTAATCCATTTGGTAGGGGGAAACGGATGGGCTACTCCCCCTACCACCAGCCATTACCAGCCAATGGCTGGTGGTTGGTTCTTTGTGGCCCCCACCATGACGTATGTGTTTTATCCATGCCGTCCACATTACAGGAAACAATGTTGAATGAATTTCGATCATTAAAAACCTTTTGGGGCCCATAAAAGTTTTGGATCAAGTTGGTCTTTGTTTTTTCCCTTCATCTTCATCCGAGTCTTTATGACCTAATAAATAGATTGGATGTCAAAAAAACAGTACAGTGGGCCTTAGGAGGATTTTAATGGTGGATATCCAATCACATTGTTAAAAATTTCTTAGGTTTATTGTAATGTTTATTTGTCATCCAACCTGTTGATTAGGTCACCTGACTATGGATAAAGGGAAAACACAAATATCATCTCGATCCAAAACTCCCGAGGCCCTTAAGAAGTTTTCTATGGTTGGTATTCAATCCCCACTATTTCGTGTGGTGTGGTCCACCTGAGATTTATATCCCTCTCATTTTTGGATACTCAATCCAATTTCCACGCTGGGACACATCAGGTGGACCGCACAACAAAAGCAGGAGTGATACTGAAACTCACCGTTGAAGCTTTCTTAATGGCCATCCTGATGTTTATTTCCCATCCAACCTCTTCATAAGGTCATGTAGATCTGGATGAACCGAAAACACAAATATCAGATTGATATAAATCTTCCACCGCTCGTATGAAGTTTTTAATGGTGAGAGTTCAATCCCCACTGTGTGGTCCACTTAAGCTTTCAATCTACTTCATTTTTGAGTTGGTATTCTAAAATGATCTGAAAAAAATGTATAGACGGAATAGACGGAACCCATACATCACAATGGGACCCATAGATCCCTTCCTAGATGGATTATGGTCCACACGGGGGCAAGTCGCAATCGGCTTTCGTTAGTAAGTGATTAAATGTTAATTTACTATGAGCGGATTCGGTGTTACTAATAATGTGTGGGACCCACCTCTACTGTACTTTTATTTTATTTATTTATTTATTTATTTATTTATATATCCATGTTGCCCTTCCGTTTTCCCATATTACTCAAGGATGTGATCCCAAAAAATAAGCCGATCTATATCCTAAGTGGACCATACAATTGAAAATAGTGGTAAATGACTATTAAAAGCCTTTTATTAGCCACAACCATTTTGGATCAAGATGATAGTTATATTTTGCCAATCCAGGTCTGGTTGATCTTATTATCAGGTTGGATGGAAAGCACTGCACCAAAACAGCGAAAAAAGGACGTTCAAAGACTGTCCCAAAAGACCATAAAGGACAGTCATGGATCGTCGCAAGGGCCGTCCGCCCTGGACCGTTTGTAAAAAGGACAGGCTGTTTCTAATGAACCAGAAAACGACGGTCATGGACCGTCCTTAAAAAGGACAGTCATAGACCCTCCTTCAAAAGGACTGCTATAAACTCTCTTATGATCTTAAAAAGGACGGTCATGGACCGTCTTTTTAAAGGACTGCTATGGACCGTCTCTTATGACCCTGAAAAGGACGGTCTTCGACCGTCTTATATTTGAATATACACCTGTTACAATATCGTTATATAATATATTTCATCATATTCACATTCACATCTATTTAAACCCAAACTACATAAATCCATTCAAACATAAACTACATCCATCTAAATACAAACAATCTTATCCACATTACATTCATCCACGCATAAATATACATATAAGTTTAACATCATAAATTAAAAAAGTAAATCATCAACAATTTTCTTTTTGTCTTTCATCTAATAAAAAAAATATTCAACCAACAAAACATTATAATTCCTCAATCCTCTTTTAAGGGCGAGGTGGGAGAGATAGAGCTGGGCACAGGAGTACTCAACTCGCTTGACTTGACTCGTCATTAAAGGGTCCCTGCAGCAGCAGCCAAGGTCTCCATTTTTTTCTTCTTTAGCAGGTCTCAAGTGGTTTAGGAAGGACTTGCTGTTTTTTGCATCGACAAAAATCATCCTAAAAATAAATAACTACAGTAGTATTAGGTTTTTTTTCTTAAAGAAAATTACTTATTGACACGTTTAAATCTCACCAGGTTTTTCTATGTAGCTTTGTTGCTCATATTGGTGGGGGATAAATAGTAGAAATGGCTGAATTCATCTTTGAACAACTACTTTCTTTGGCCTCTAATGTAGTGACATCTCAAGCAAGCTTCGAAGAAAATATTAATTAACATTTTGAGAAAAAAGTGAACGAGTTGAAAAGCCGAGCGGCCGACATGGAGGAAGAATTGAATACAGGAAAGGTAATGTATGGGAAGAAGCCAAAGAGAAAGGTTCGGGATCGGGTTTAGGTTATAAGCTATAGGTTAAGGGAAATGAGAATAGGTTAAGGTTTAGGTTTAGGAAATCGGGTTCAGGTTCGGGATCGAGTTTAGGTTTGGGTTTTCAAGTTTAGGTTTAGGTTTAGGTTAGGGAGTTGAGATTAGGATTAGGTGTAGGTTTAGGTTTAGGGATTTGAGAATACATTTAGGTTTTAGGTTTAGGTTTAGGTTTTAGGTCATAGGTTAAGGTTTTAGGTTTAGGTTTAGGTTAGGTTATAGGTTATAAGTTTAGGTTATAGGTTATAGGTTAAGGTTTTAGTCATAGGTTTTGGTTTAGGTTAAGGTTATAGGCTTAGGTTTAGGTTTAGGTTGTAAGCTATAGGTTTAGGGAATTGATAATAGGTTAAGGTTTAGGTTTAGGAAATCAGGTTCGGATTCGGGATCGGGCTTAGGTTTGCGTTTTCAAGTTTAGGTTAGGGATTTGAGATTAGGATTAGGTGTAGGTTTAGGTTTAGGGATTTGAGAATACATTTAGGTTTTAGTTTTAGGTTTAGGTTATAGGTTATAGGTTAAGGTTTAGGTTAAGGTTAGGTAATAGGTTATAGGTTAATGTTTTAGGTCATAGGTTTTGGTTTAGGTTAAGGTTATAGGTTTAGGTTTAGGTTTAGGTTATAAGCTATAGGTTTAGGGAATTGAGAATAGGTTAAGGTTTAGGTTTAGGAAATCGGATTCGGGTTCGGGATCGGGTTTAGAATTGGGTTTTCAAGTTTAGGTTTAGGTTTAGGTTAGGGAGTTGAGATTAGGATTAGGTGTAGGTTTAGGTTTAGGGATTTGAGAATACATTTAGGTTTTAGGTTTAGGTTTAGGTTTAGGTTTTAGGTTATTGGTTAAGGTTTAGGTTTTAGGTTTAGGTTAAGGTTCGGTTATATAGGTTATAAGTTTAGGTTATAGGTCATAGATTAAGGTTTTAGGTCATAGGTTTAAGTTAAGGTTTAAGTTTAGGTTATAAGCTATAGGTTTAGGGAATTGAGAATAGGTTAAGGTTTAGGTTTAGGAAATCGGGTTCGGGTTCGGGATCGTGTTTAGGTTTGGGTTTTCAAGTTTAGGTTTGGGTTTAGGTTTGAGAGTTGAGATTAGGATTAGGTTTAGGGATTCTAGAATACATTTATGTTTTAGGTTTAGGTTTAGGTTATATAGGTTATAAGTTTAGGTTAAGGTTTAGGTTTAGGAAATCGGGTTCGAGTTCGGGATCGGGATCGTGATCGGGTTTAGATTTGGGTTTTCAAGTTTAGGTTTAGGTTTAGGTTAGGGAGTTGAGATTAGGATTAGGTGTAGGTTTAGGTTTAGGGATGTTTTAGGTTTAGGTTTACGTTATATAGGTTATATGTTTAGGTTAAGGTTTAGGTTTAGGAAATCGGGTTCAGGTTCGGGATCGGGATCGGGTTTAGGTTTGGGTTTTCAAGTTTAGGTTTAGGTTTAGGTTATGTCACTCCCTTAACTCAGAAATCGGACTCACAAAATTCACGATCGCTGAATCTGGCGCCAACAGCCTCCGTAGAATCTCACTCTCAGCTCCCAGCACTCATTTGCCAGGTTCCAATCCTGCGATGCTACAAGGAGGATTTTCAACGTCAGTTTGATTCGTAATAAGCATAACCAAAGGTATAACCCACAAACAACAACCAAAAACTCCATTACATTTCTACTATGATAAAAAACTTTACAAGTACAATGAGCATAAAGGGAAATACAATGATGATGAACAAAAGCTCCAAGACGATATGGAAAACGCTCCTGCGTCAGTGCTGCTGCGCCCCAACGTCACCTACACGCAACAGTCGTGCATAAGCTTATGGAAAGCCTAGAGGGTGGTGAAAGTGTGTGCGCAAGGTAGTAATATGATCATGCAATATCAGAGCAATGCAGAATATGCTGATGAATCCATGAATACAATTAGCCGTCAAGGCTATGCGATACAAGACATGAATGATGTTGGCCATACCAAGGCCATGCGATGCGAGATGCAACTCAAGCAATGAATCCTCATATAAGTCCACAGATCAATACAGATCAAATCTGGGATATCACCTGGGTCTAGTACACTCTAAACCAGATCGCCACCCCATCGCGCTCAATAAGGTAAGTGGAAGAGACCTCACTATCCGCCTGCCAATATCGGCCTCGACTCGTCGATAGCAGACCCATTCCTCGAGCTGGTCAAACTTAGCCTAGCTTTGCCCCCTCCACTCGGGAGGGTAAGGCCGCACCCCCTTCCAACCTACCACGACACAGTGGAAAGCACGACCGTCTGGTAATCAGCACTCGGCGCTCATGCACCCACTCGGTCTAGACGTTGGAGCAACCTCTTGGTACCATAAGGGTTTAAGGACTTTCACCCAGGGATATCTATAACACCCCATGTAGAACAAGATTTTCGGTATTCAATCCTGCCAACCACGATACGCCTGTGGAGGCTACGACCCTGATGTCACTAGGGCGTACAATAACCATATCACACAATGCGAATGCATGAATCACACTATCCAGTCATGCAGCAATCCTGCGCGTAACGTGCGCTCATGTAAGGCAACACCGCCTATCCGGGAGCCCCTAAATAATCTGCCCGAAGGCATATGCTATGATCAGTCATTTCTCATATCAAGCATACATATGATGCGTATGATCATGAATCATGGAACTATACTATTCATGTGATGAAATAACACACTATCCTTAAAATGTAGATGGCGTAGACGGTCTAAACATAACAAGTACGGGCCTAACGATGGGCCCTAGGGAGAGTCGTAATGTGGACATTTAACTGACATTATACTTGCAATGTGGACGTCAAACCAACACTGCTCCCAAGGCGCAGCCCGTCATGAAACATCCTTACACAAATCATGTTGGGATCACACATTACAATGGACCTTTAGGTACATCCCATTGGGCCTTAAATATATCGAATGGGCCATATCATATGGGCCTTTTATTCATTAAGTGGGTCACATCAATGGGCCGCACCAATTGGCCTTATGTGCATTGCTATGGGCCATAACCCTTTGAGTCTTGAATACGTTAAATAGGCCTAATCACTTGGGTCTTATGTGTATCAAATGGGCCACACCAATTGGGCCCCATATGTACATCAAATGGGCCTTAACCCATAGGCCCTAACACATATCAATGGGCCTTAACCCATGGGCCTTACATGTATATCAAAGTGGGCCTCAACCATGGGCCACAAATACATCGAATGGCCCCATGACATGGGCCTTACATCCACATCAAAATGGGCCCCAATGAACTACCACAAATACATTAAGATGGGCCTCAAAACATGCCAAGGTGGGGTCCACTTGGACTATGGATCTGGCTCATTCTTTAGCTCATGCCCAAAATGAGCTTTCAAAATGGTTGGACGGATTGGATGCAACACATGCATCATGGAGGGTCCCACCGTCCAAGTGTGGACGGTGTGGATACAACACAGAAATCAGGGTGGTTTCCACCATCCCACGCTGTGGACGGTGGAATGAAACAAATACATTACAGCGGACGGTGGTAATACAACACATGCATCATTGTGGGCTCCATGTGGGGCCCACCATAATGCTTATTTGCAATCCAACCTGTTCATGAGGTCACCCAGACCTGGATGCATAGGAAAAATAAATTTCATAGTAATCCAAAACTTTTGTGCCACCCAAGAAGGGTTTCAATGGCAGACATTAAATCACTGCTATTTCCTGTGATGTGGGCCATCCAAGACTCGGATCAGCCTGATCTTTGGAGGGGGCCCACCTCAGGAAGGGGCCCACCCAATGAATGGGTTAGTTGACAAATATACATTATGGTGGGGCCCACAGCTGAAGCCGTGGGTCCCTGCCTGTGGATGTCCAGTGCACCAGGACGTGGGCTCGTCCTTGCCGCTAGCAGCAGCAAACGCTGCTTATTTTTTTTTAAAAAAGGGTATTTTTCTAAGGTTTTTCACGTGTGGGGCCCGCATCAAGCAAATTCAACCCAACAGTTGGGTCCCATGGCTTAATACAAGTCCAACAAGCCCAATATTGAATATATTTTAGTGCATAGAGACAACAGGTGATTTTTCAACGGCAACCGCTACAGTTTCCAATGCTATGGCCCACCAAATACTCAAATCAGCTTCATTCTTTGGCTCAATGCCTAAAATGATCTAGGGAATGAGATGGACGGAGTGGATTGAATATATACATCAAGGTGGGGCCTATATGAGTGGGTCACCCCACAAGCTTGGAAACAAGCCAATATTTGTGTTTTCACAAAGACGTCCAGTGTCCCTGGACGCTGGACGGTCCTCACAACAGAGGTGGGCCACCACATGATGAATGGTGTGAGTACAACACACATAAGGTGGACCCCACTCATAGACGGCTTGGGTAAAATACTTACTTCATGATGGGTTCTATTCAAGTGGGCCACATGGCCAAATCATCACACAAAAACATTAAAAAAGGGAGAGAGAGAGATATAGAGAGTGGAACACGCATGATGGAGGGACCCCGACACTATTGGCCCTCCCTTGCAACCAAACATACATCAAGTGGGTCCCATTACACATGGGCCCATTAAATTCAAAATTCAACGGTGGAGATCCCTTTTCCACTAAAGTAAACGGTCTATATGACCCTAGGTATACAAGAAAAATAAACATCATGATGGGGTCCATGGAGAATGGCCCCATCATGGAATGATCATGATGATCAAAGTGGGCCATCGACCACATCCCAAGTGAGATCCAAACCATTGATCGATTGGCCTCACTTGGCCCATCTTAAAAACATGAAAAACTACTCTTATCAAGCACCCACTATTCGATATTCTTACTCCCTTAGGTTCCTTAGCTCCTTAGCTTCGATTCCAATGGAGGAGATGAGATTTGGATGGTTGAGATGGGAGATGAAGGGGTAGGAAAGGTGGTCCACACTTGGAGCTTGGAAGAGCTTGGAGAGGCTCATACATATGGAGTATTCTCTCTTGCTTGGGAATGAGTTTGAAAAATGAGAGAGAAAGACTTGTAAAGGGAGAGAGAGAGTGAGAGTGATGGGTGATGGAGTGATAGATGTGCTGAGTGATGGGTGTAAGAGACTTTTTGACTTTTGTGGCCATTTCTGTAAGTAAGGCATGGGAGTGTAAGAGACTTTTTGACTTTGAGGCTTGCTTGGGAAAGGGTGAAAAGTGATGTGTACTTGACATGTACTTGACATGATGGGGTTGATTGATGTGACAAGTCATAGAGATTCTCTTGGATTTCGTAATGCGTGGCGTTTTCCTCTCACCGAACGTTGGCCCACATCTCCTGACCAGGGTATCGCCTCGGCACGCGAGTTGCGGCATCGGAACCGCAGTGACGGCGCTGTCGCTATGGTAAAGGTTTTGGGTTGAGTCGACTCGGGTTGTCGGCATGCGAATCAGGGTTGCGTACAAATATCTGTTAAGGGTCGAAGGTTGCCGAAATTCGACCGAGAAGATCGTAGAATTCTACGGAACGGTACGGTCAAGGATATGGGGCTTACAGCTCTCCCCTCCTAATAAAAATTTCATCCTCGAAATTTACGCAATCATCGTAACTAGCCAAAACTCACGAGGAAGAAGGAATATAACATCATCATATAGAATCAGAGATAACATATAAAATACAATACACAATCAATCATCAAAAAGATAGAGATAGTGCTCTCGAATCTCGGCCACGCGCTCCCAGGAAGTCTCCTCTATAAAATGGTAACCCCACTGAACCTTCACCAACGGAATGACCTTAGTCCGGAGGACCTGCTCCTTCCGATCAAGGATACAGGGCTTACAGGTTAGGGAGTTGAGATTAGGATTAGGTGTAGGTTTTTGGTTTAGGGATTTGAGAATACATTTATGTTTTAGGTTTAGGTTTAGGTTATATAGGTTATAGGTTTAGGTTACGGTTTAGGTTATAGGTTTATGTTAAGGTTAGGTTATAGGTTATAAGTTTAGGTTACAGGTTATAGGTTAAGGTTTTAGGTCATAGGTTTAGGTTTAGGTTTAGGTTTAGGTTATAAGCTATAGGTTCAGGGAATTGAGAATAAGTTAAGGTTTAAGTTTAGGAAATCGGGTTCGGGTTCGGGATCGGGTTTAGTTTGAGTTTTCAAGTTTAGGTTTAGGTTTAGGTTAGGGAGTTAAGATTAGGATTAGGTGTAGGTTTAGGTTTAGGGATTTGAGAATACATTTAGGTTTTAGGTTTTAGGTTTAGGTTTAGGTTTTAGGTTATTGGTTAAGGTTTAGGTTTTAGGTTAAGGTTAAGGTTAGGTTATAAAGGTTATAAGTATAGGTTATAGGTTATAGGTTAAGGTTTTAGGTCATAGGTTTTGGTTTTAAGGTTATAGGTTCAGGTTAAGGTTTAGGTTTAGGTTAAGGTTATAAACTATAGGTTTAGGGAATTGAGAATAGGTTAAGGTTTATGTTTAGAAAATCGGATTCGGGTTCGGGATCGGATTTAGGTTTGGGTTTTCAAGTTTAGGTTTAGGTTTAGGTTAGGGAGTTAAGATTAGGATTATGTGTAGGTTTAGGTTTAGGGATTTGAGAATACATTTAGGTTTTAGGTTTAGATTTTGGTTATATGTTATAGGTTTAGGTTTAGGTTTAGGTTATAAGCTATAGGTTTAGGGAATTGAGAATAGGTTAAGGTTTAGGTTTAAGAAATCGGATTCGGGTTTGGGATCGGGTTTAGGTTTGGGTTTTCAAGTTTAGGTTTAGGTTTAGGTCAGGGAGTTGAGATTAGGATTAGGTGTTGGTTTAGGTTTAGGGATTTGAAAATACATTTAGGTTTTAGGTAATTTAGGTTTAAGTTTTAGGTTATAGGTTAATGTTTTAGGTTTAAGTTAAGGTTAGGTTATAGGTTATAAGTTTAGATTATAGGTTATAGGTTAAGGTTTTAAGTCATAGGTTTTGGTTTAGGTTAAGGTTATAGGTTTATGTTAAGGGTTTAGGTTTAGGTTTAGGTTTAGATTATAAGCTCTAGGTTTAGGGAATTGAGTATAGGTTAAGGTTTAGGTTTAGGAAATTAGGTTCGGGATCGGGTTTTGGTTTGGGTTTTCAAGTTTAGGTTTATGTTTATGTTAGGGAGTTGAGATTAGGATTAGGTGTAGGTTTAGGTTTAGGGATTTGAGAATACATTTAAGTTTTAGGTTTATGTTTAGGTTTTAGGTCGTAGGTTAAGGTTTTAAGTTTAGGTTAAGGTTAGGTTATAGGTTATAAGTTTAGGTTATAGGTTATAGGTTATGGTTTTAGGTCATAGGTTTTGGTTTAGGTTAAGGTTATAGGTTTAGGTTTAGGTTTAGGTTTAGATTAAGGTTTAGGTTTGGTTTAGGTTTAGGTTTAGGTTATAACCTATAGGTTTAGGGAATTGAGTATAGGTTAAGGTTTAGGTTTAGGAAATCAGGTTTGGGATCGGGTTTAGGTTTAGGTTTTCAAGTTTAGGTTTATGTTTAGGTTAGGGAGTTGAGATTAGGATTAGGTGTAGGTTTAGGTTTAGGGATTTGAGAATATATTTAGGTTATACGTTATAGGTTTAGGTTTAGGTTTTCGGTTTAGGTTAAGGTTAGGTTATAGGTTATAGGTTATAAGTTTAGGTTATAGGTTATAGGTTAAGGTTTTAGGTCATAGGTTTTGGTTTAGGTTAAGGTTATAGGTTTAGGTTTAAGTTTAGGTCTAGGTTTAGGTTTAGGTTATAAGCTTAGGTTTAGGGAATTGAGAATAGGTTAAGGTTTAGGTTTAGGAAATTGGGTTCGGGTTTGGGATCAGGTTTAGGTTTGGGTTTTCAGGTTTAGGTTTAGGTTTAGGTTAGGTGGTTGAGATTAGGATTAGGTGTAGGTTTAGGTTTAGGGATTTGAGAATACATTTCGGTTTTAGGTTTAGGTTTAGGTTTGGGTTTAGGTTATAGGTTTAGGTTTTGGTTTAGGTTTAGGTTAAGGTTATAGGTTTTTGGTTAAGATTTAGGTTATAGTTATAGGTTTTGGGATTTGAGAATAGGTTTAGGTTATAAGTATAGATTTAGGTTAGGTTATAGGTTTAGGTTTAGGGAATTGAGTTTAGGTTATAGGTTATAAGTTATAGGTTTAGGTTATAGGTTTTGGGATTTGAGAACAGGTTTAGGTTATAAGTATAGGTTTAGGTTACGTTGTAGGTTAAAGTTTAAGGAATTGAGTTTAGGTTATCTGTTATAGGTTATAGGTTTATATTGTAATTATAGGTTTTGAGATTTGAGAATAGGTTTAGGTTATAGGTTAAGGGTGTGGTCCCTGCAAATACAAATATAAACACGGCCTGCTCCAATTGGTCAGGCCCTTCCAATGCTGTCCATAGGAAATGGACAGCTTCATCATGGTCATAAAAGTGGTTCCCACCTTCCAGGGACCCCCGCTCAACATCCGGATAGCTCCGACGCACATCCGGATCTGCTCTATTAATTTTGAGCAAATACATAAATACGGCCTGTCCAAATGGCCAGGCCCCTCCAATGTTGTCCATAGGAAATGGACAGCTTCATCATGGTCATAACAGCGGTTTTCACCTTCCAGGGACCCCCGCTCATCTGGATAGCTCTGACGCACATCCGGGTCTGCTCCATTAATTTCATGCAAATATATAAACACGGCCTGTCCAAATGGCCAGGTCCCTCCAATGGACATAACAACGGTTCCCATCTTCCACGGACACCCGCTCAACATTCGGATAGTTCCGACGCACATCCAGATACATAAATGGGTACAGTTTTAAAGAACATTATTAGCAATGTTTCAAATGCATACCTCCCTTAGAAAGTCCTTCAGTTGATCCTCATGAAAATCTTGATATGTAAGAACTTTAACGACAACATCCTGCATTCCATGATTGAATAAATAAGAAGATGTATCACCTTTACTTTCAAGTCAAACAAAAAGGGACAGAGAACCATGTAAGAAACACGAAGAAAAACGTGGATTTATTTGAATATGATAGAGAGATTGGTCCCGGAACTGAACCACAAATTACTCTCATTAGGCTAGTTATCAGAATAATATTTTCAGAGAAGTTCCCTGCATTAAACACTTGCATATGTAATTCAATTGTCTTGAGTAAAATCAAATTACTATCTTAAAAGAAATGCACGCCACGCATGCGAAACGTCATTTTCAAACCAAACTACACTCGCTATTTTCAAATCTTATGCGGCCACTTCATTCCCCAACTATCTCCCTCGATTTCCCCACTCTAGTTACTTGCCCCGATGTTTCAACCGCATCCATGTCTGTATTAACTTATAAATAGATTGGATCTGAAATAAATATTGCGGCAGGCCCTAAGAAGGTTTCAATAGTGGTTGTTACTATCCCACTCTTTTCTATGGTGGGTCCACTTGAACTTTGGATCTACCCCGTCAATCAGATGCACCAACTCATGTGGGCCCCACCAAATGCTTTTATATGTTTTAGGGATGTCTTCACATAGTTTTATATGCTATGGCCCACCTGAGTTTCGTATATGACTGATTTTTGGACATAAAGGGGACACATTAAATGCATGGTGTTGATGTTCTACACACATCATGGTGGGGTGCACACAGATTAACCTCATGGGAAGTTCCCATGAGGTGACCTTATAGTACCATTTCACTATTTTAGGTAACTCTTTAATGGGTGTTACTCTAAGCACAAGCTTCTTTTATAAGCACCATAGATGCAATTATGTTTCATGGACCATTCCCAAAATACACATATTGGAGATTATATTGTACCACCATTGCTAGGCTTTTGGTGCCATAAAGTTAGTAAGTGCTTCTCAATGAATACAAGGAAATGCTATTTGAAGCACACAAATGAATGCTCCAAATACAAGCCCCACACATGCGTCATGGCACATGCATACAAGATCTGGGATGTTCATCAAGCATATGCAGTGGATGCTTTCTAACCTGAAATTAAGGCCACTCATCAAAGTGGGCGAGACGGGGATGTTAGTTGCAGACAGTTGGTTAATCCTTCTACTCACTATGTAACCATCCTTTTTTTCCCTCCACTTCTAACCCACCTGACAGGTGTGCCGGCTGGATCTTTGGGCTAAGGAATATTCACTTGGAACGCAGCTGATGAACAGCCTGGATCTCACACACATGTGACATTGTGTTTTATGGTGTGGCTGGCTTGATTGTATTATCTAGATTTTCGGTTCTCATTCTATATCATTATGGTTGGTTGCATTGTTAGAGTGTAGGATGACCTATACATACTATGTGGGCCCAACAATTCTCAACGTCACAACATTTTGGAGAAAAAAGAAAGTGGGTATTTTGATCATTTCATCCCTGAAAAAGCACCTCCGTAAATAAAGATTAATCGACGCATTATTTGCTAAAACTGAAATTACTTGGGAATTTTTTGACAAGAATCCCCATATATATATATATATATAATAAAGAAGGAATTTTGGTCATTCCTTCCCTAAAAGCACCTTAGGCTAGGCATTATTTAGTAAAATTGGAATTATTTGGGAAATTTGAGGGAACAATCCCACTTAATTTTCTACTGAAAATTGTTTGTTACCTGGAACAAAGTAAAATGTATTAGAAAAAGGATCCACTCGGGGCGATTGAACTAGAAGAGGTTATTGCTAGGCTCGGTACTTCCGGACTCCTTTAACGACAGCCGTCCGATCCTGGATCTGTTGGGCCATCTCCATGATGATCACTTCGAGCTTCATTCCCACCAAGAGAAGTATCTGTGGGAAGGGACAGCCGTACAATATTACGTGTGATGCTGAGTTTTGTAATGTTTGATTTCGGTCGAGAAAGGATTTTGACAATATCTTACAATGAGTGGCACGAAAGAGATCCAAAAGAGTGTATCCCACCCTACATCAGAAGTAGAAACATGCTGAGAGAACTGTCCACTCATACATGGACATACGTGAAGAAACAACCATGCCAAAATCACATACCGTAGACGTTGAGAAGCAAGAAAATGATTGCAAAAATCCACAATGGAATGCTGCCTGCAGACAAACTTCAATGGTTAGATGGACAGACAAGTGCATTTGTACATTCATACATGTGTAGACAAACATGCATACATGTGCGCCTATGCACAAATAATATATACAGGCATATATACATTGGTAAACAAATATGCAAATTCCAACTTGAATTCCTCCATGACCATAAGCAAATTCCAACTTGAATTCCTCCATGACCTTAAACTGACTAGACCCAACCCAGCACAAATATGTGATTATTCCCAACCTAACCTAATTTGACCCAAATTTGCTCTACTGGATTAGAAATCTAGTTTCCAGTTGGACCTTTCCAAACCTAAACCAACTAGAGGACCTGGCATTAATCCGACCCATTTCTATGCACTTATGCACACATAGAATATACACGTGTGCCCTTATATATGCACATACACATCTGTACCATGCGCTTGCCCACATATAAAATACACATGACATGTGCATACATATGCAGAGACACACACACTGAAAGAGAGAGAGAGAGAGAGATAGATAGATAGATAGATAGATAGATAGATAGAGAGAGAGAGAGAGAGAGAGAGAGAGAGAGAGAGAGAGAGAGAGAGAGAGAGAGAGAGAGACCCGATACCAACAATGACCTTGAAATCATCTTCTAGTGACCTTTTTATGTACTTGTGGAAATCAAACTTGATGTTTGGAGCCAGATGAGCCTCAAACAAAAAATAAAAATAAAAGGAGCTCTGCAATGGACTAAAAATATCCTCAATAAAAAAATTTCTAATTTGTAAAATCAGAAAAACCCCCAATTCGGGGTCCACATTCAAATCTGTAAGCCCTAAAATCCCCAAATCCCTAAATGAGGGTCCATATCAAATCAAAAATCCATAAATTACTAAATTCCCAAATTCATAAATCGGCATTAAGAGAGAGAGAGAGAGAGAGAGAGAGAGAGACTACCAATTGTTTTGAGGAGCTAGAGATCGTAGATGGTTCGCAGGATTTCCTCTCCTTCTTCTTCTTTTTCTTCTTCTTCTTCTTCTTCTTTCGAGTGCTAGGATTTCAAAACCCTATCGAGAGACAGAGAGACAGAGAGAGGTGTTCGGAAATAGAGGGCCGGGCGCATTTGCTTGTGGGAGAGAGGTTGGAAAACAGTTGGCTGGGCGCGCGCGCACGAGAGAGAGAGAGAGAGAGAGAGAGGGTTTGGGAGAGGGGCGGGCGTGGGATTTGGGTTTTGAAGGATTTTGGTTTTGGGAGGGCCGGTTTTGAATTTTGGTTTTGGGAGGGGTTGGGTTTTAGGAAGCGGACTGCGTACCGAGTAAACTCCATGGGTTCCACCTTGATTTATGTATTTTATCGACTTTGTCCATCCATTTTACCTGATAATTTTAGGGCTTGACCCAAAAAATGAAGTATATCCAAACCTCAATTGGACCACTCCACAGGAAACAATGTGAATTGAACATCTGCCATTGAAAATTTCTTGGGGGCCACAAAAGTTTTGGATCGAGATTGTATTTGTGATTTCCCTTCATCCATGTTTTTGTGATCTGATGAACAGGTTGGATGAGAAATAAATATCACTGTGGACCCTATAAAGGTTTTAACAGTGGAAATCATTATTCCAACTATTTCTTGTGGTATGGTCCACTTGATCTTTGGGTATGCTTAAATTTTTGTCTCAACCCCTAAAATAAGATGGAAAATTGGATGGACGGCGTGGATAGACCAGATATATTCACGGTGGGCGCAATAGAGTTTACTCGGTACGATAAGAGCGTACTGAGTAACTCAGTATGTAATCCGATTTATGTTTTTAAGTCTTGTGGGACCCACCGTGATGTATGTTGTAAGACTCGTATCCTAATCAGTACTGTTTCGTTGCTTCCCGCGATCCTTCTCGTCAAATTTCGGCAATCCGTGACCTGTAGTCGACGTTGCGCACGACCGTAAGTCGTATCCTATACGTTTGAGCCGGCTTAATCCGAGACTTGTATCATTGCGACCGCACCGTCGCCGCGGTTCCAACGCCGCAACTCACACACCGATCCGATACCCTGACGATGAGATGCGGACTCGCGTTCAGTTCGAGGAAAAACACCACGCGTTGCAAATCCCAAGAGAATCTCTACAAAGTGTCAAATCAATCCCATCAATCAATCACCCATCAATGACTTTATGTCAAGTACAAGCACCCATGCTTCCTTTCTCCACAAGTCAAACAACCACCAAAGTCAACTAACCTCTCACTTCACCCCTTACTCACTTCACATCACTCCATCACTCTTACAACTCTCTCTCTCCCTCTCATTTCTCAACACACCAAACCCAAGCAAGGGAGCACTCCCACGTCCAAGCCCTTCCCATTAGAGAAAAGGTAATTTTGATGGCCCACTTCCCATCCCAAAAACTCTAATCCTACCCATCCATTTCCCATCTCCACTATCAAAGTGAAGCTCAAGGAGTGTAGCATTCCAACGGACCAAGAAGATCAAGTGGTGGGTGTTTCCATAGACTACTTTTTCATATTTTTAAGAAGGGCTAAGTGAGGCCAACCGATCAATGGTTTGGATCTCACTTGAGACCCTAAGATGTGGCTGATGGCCCATCTTGATCATCAAATCATTCCATGATGGGGCCATTCTCTATGGACCCCATCATGATGTTTACTTTTCTTACATTAAGAGGTCCTATAGATCGTTCATTTTGGATGGAGAGGGATCTCCACCATTGATCTTTTGTTTGAATGACCCATATACAATGGGACCCTTTGATGTATGATTGGATGATTGAAACGGAGGGCCCATAGTGCCGGGGTCCCTCCATCACGCATGTCCCACTCCTTTACTCTCTCTCTCTCTCCCTCTCATTTTTATTCATTTTCTTGTATGTTGATGAGGTCATGTGGCCCACTTGAATGAGCCCCACCATGAAATATGTATTTTATCCAAGCCGTCCATGGGTGGGGCCCATCTTAAATATATCATCCATATGGTGGCCCACCTGGGCAGGGCCCACCTTAGATGAATGCCTCACGCCAAACCGTCCATGGACTCCCTGGACGTGAAGTGAAAAACACAAATATAAGCTTGATTTGACAAGCTTTGGGAGGGCCATCCATATAGGCCCTACCTTGATGCATTGAGTCAATCCATGCCGTCTATTCCGTTCCTCAGATCATTTTAGACGTTGAAACAAAATATGACGCCAATCCGATAATCAAGCGGGCCATACCATAGAAAACTGTGATTTTTACCATTGAAATTAGTTTGGACACATTTTAATCTTATTTATTCACCAAAAATATACTGGATATTGGACTCTTTTGGACGGTCTCGAGCCATGGAGTCCAATGGCTAGGATGGATTTCTCTAATGTGGGCCCTACCTCAGAAAAACCCCAGAAAACGGGTTTTCAAAATAATAATAAAAAACAACACAAGCAGCAAGGCTGCTGTGTCAGGGCGTCGGGACGCTGGCCGCGCCAGCGATGGGTGGTGTACGAGCAGGGCCCCATGGCCCCTGCACGTGGGCCCCACCTTGATGTTTGTGTTCCATCCAGCCCGTTCATATGGTGGGCCCCCACCTTAAGCGGGTCCCACCCAAAAATTTCCTCGATCCAGATCTCAGACGGCCCACACCACAAGAAACAGTGTGAATTGAACTCTACTATTGAAATCCTTTTTTTGGGCCCACTGGAGTTTTGGATCAAGCTGAAATTTGTCCTTACCCTTCATTCTGGTTTGCGTGACCTAATGGATGGGTTGGATGGCATGTAAGCATTATGGTGGGCCCCACATGGGACCCACAGTGAAGTATGTGCCTTAAATTTCACCCTCCGCCCGGACGGTGGAGCCCACTGCATCGTTTGTGTTTCCACACCGTGCAGCCATGTTTTTGGTCGCTGGACGGTCAGTGGACCCCACCCTTATGTTGTATTATATCTAAACCATCCATTCAATTGGTGGGCCTCTGTGTGGACCCACCCCCCACCATGTTGCATGTGTTGCATCTCACCGTCTATCCATGTTGAAAACTCATTTCTTGAGCTAAAAATGAGCCAGATCTATGGTTCAAATGGGCCCACTTTGGTATGTATATAGGGCCCATGTTAATCCATTTATGGCCATTCATTTAGGCCCATGTTAATCCATTTATGGCCACTTAATCCCATGGGCATTACATATATTCACTTTGGTATATATATCATATGTATGCTTGATTTGAGTAGTGACTGATCATAACATATGCCATTTGGTAGACCACTTATGGGACCCGTTATAAGACGGAGTGCCCCACATGATCGCGCAGTACGCGCTGTATTTCTCCATGGTTTGACGGCGTGATTCATGCATCTCGCATATGTGTGACTTGATCAGTGCACACCCTAGCGACATCAGGGCCGTGGCTCCACAGGTTCATCGTGGATGACCGTATTGGATACCGAAAATACTTGATTTTAGCACTGTGGGCACTTAGGATGTCCTTGGGTGAGAGTCCCAGAACCTTTTTGGTACCAGGAGATGCTCCAACATCTAGACCGAGTGTATACACGAGCGCCCGAGTGCCGAATACCAGTAGGCCACATCTCCCACTGTGTCGTGGTCAGTTGGAAGGGGGTGTGGCCTTATCCGCCTGAGTGAGGGGGATATAAGCTAGGCTGAGTTTGACCAGCTCGCAAATGAGTCCACTATCGACGAGCCGGGTAGGTATTAACAGACTACTGGTCAGGCGGATAATGAGGTCTATTCCGCTTGCTAGACTATGCAGCTAGGGAAGTGGCAGTCACTGTGAAGTGTATTAGACCCCGGTGATATCTAGAGGAGAACTGTACTGATATATGTACTTGATGAGTACCGACTTGCTTGGATTGTATTTTTCATATGACATTCGGTTATGTAGGCCTTGCATTGCATCGGTGTGGACGATGGCATTCATATCTCGCATCATGCCTTACATTACATAGCCTTGGTATGGTTGATTTTATTCATGGGCTTACCGCATACTTCCGCATTACCTGATGTTGTACACTCAGCGTTTGCCTTTCGCACACACTTACACCACCCTTTAAGCTTTTGTAAGCTTATGCACGATAGTTGCGTGCAGGTAGCATTGGACAGCAGCAGCGCTGAGGCAGGAGCGCGTACCAGGACCTTTTGGAGTTTCTTTTGATCACCTTGTATTTCCCTTTCCTCATTATACTTAAAGTTCTTGATATAGTGGATATGTGGTGATGCTGTGTTGTGACTTGGTTATGCTTGTGGTTATGCTCCATTACAAAAAAAAATTTATTCTGAAAATCCTCCTTGTAGGATCCCAGGATCGGAATCTGGCATTTGATTGTCAGGAGTCGAGAATGAGGCACTACGGAGGCTGTCGGCATCGGATTTGGCAATCGGAATTCATGTGAATCCGATTTTCGGGTTTGGGGCGTGACATATGTTATTTATCCACTCCGTCCATTCATTTTAACGAATTATTTTAACTGTTGATCCAAAAAAGGAGTTAAATCTGTGTGCCCCACCATGATGTATGTATTCTATCAACACTGTTCATTCATTTGGAGAGATCATTTTATGGGATGATCAAAAGAACAAGTCGGATCCAAATCTCAAGTGGCCCCACCACCGAAAACAGTGGGGACAGTGACACCCACTGTTGAGACTTTCCTAGGGCCACTATAATATTTATTTGAGATCTAACATGTTAATAAGTTAAAAAAAAGACATGGATGAAGAGAAAAATCAAATATCAGCTTGATCCAAGACTTCTGTAGCTCTCTGAATTTTATTTATTTTTAGTAAGTATTCAATCCCCACATTTTTTTATTTTTATTTTTTTGTGGTGGGTCAACTTGAGATTTTGATCTGCCTCATTCTTTGACCCTTGCCCTGAAATGATCTATATAGATGAATTTATGGTGTGGATACAACACATACATCATGGTGGGGCATTTAAAACTTGTTGGCGTCACTTCATTAGCAAAACTCGTCCATAACAATATCGTCTTCTCCTCCGTCGCCACTCTCTAACCAGTGTGTGTCGCTGCCACAGGTCCACTCATGCTGAGTGATAATAGGGGGGTTGAGAAGTGATATGCTGACATAAATGCTTAAAATATTGTTATAATGCAAATTTATTTTTCCTATTCATCCAAGTATTTGGCCCACACCACATGAAATGGTGTTGATTGAATATCCAACATTAAAAACTTCTTGTAATTGAGCAAAAGTATGAGGCAGATTCAAAGTTCGAGTGGACCCCATCACAAAAAACTGTGGGGATTGAATGCCTACCATTAAAACCTTACTTTGGGCCGTAGAAGTTTTCGACCAAGATAAAATATATGTTTTCCCTTATTCCATGTTTGTATTAACTTATAAACAGGTTGGATCTCAAATAAACATCGCGGCGGGCCCTAAGAAGGTTTCAATAGTGGGTGTCACTATCCCACTCTATTCTATGGTGGGTCCACTTGAACTTAATTTGGATCTGCCCCGTCAGTCAGATGCACCACTCCATGGTGGGCCACGAGCTTAAAAATAAAGTCAATCCTTGACTTGGGTGGGCCACACCACATACTATATATAGTTGAGAGGGTTACCCTCCCATTAAAACATTCATAATCATTTATTGGGCCCACTTAGATGTGGTTCATAGATCCAGCCCATTCATTATGTGTGTCCCACTTGGATGAGGAGTTAGCCCAAGTTTCACACACATCTAAAACTCATGTGGGCCCCACCAATTAAATGCTTTTATATGTTTTAAGGATGTCTTCACATAGTTTTAGATGTTATGGCCCACCTGAGTTTCGTATACGAGTGATTTTTGGACTTAAAGGGGACACATCAAATGCATGGTGTTGATGTTCTACACACATCATGGTGGGGCGCACACAGATTAACCTTAATGGAAGTTTCCATGAGGTGACCTTATAGTACTACTATTTAGGTAACTCCTTCATGGGTGTTGCTCTAACCGTGTAGGGCCCAGCTTGATATATTTTATGTATATCGACACCGTCCATATATTTTTCCATCATATTTTAGGTTGTGATTTCAAATCACAAGAACTCAATAATCTCAGGTGGGTCATACCAATCAAAACAATGATGAATAACTATTAAAAACCTTTTGAAGGCTACAAAAGTTTTGGATCAATTTGATCTTTGTAGTTTACCTTCATCTAGATCTTCTTTACATTATCAACAAGTTGAATTGCAAATAAACATTACTAAAACCTTACGATGGGCTCTTTATAATTTTTAATGGCGAGGTACTATTTCTTTCCAGTGGTGTGGTCTACTTAAGATTTAAATCTACACAATTTTTTATACCCGGTCCAAAAATGGGTTAGAGAAACATAGGGGTGGCAAGGATATACAACACATAATCGAAATCTCACTTTTGTTATCTAACTTTTCAATTTTTCTTGTCAAAATACAAAATCTAATTTTTCTTTTTAAAAAATATATATTTTTTACAATTTGTCAATTTTTTCACAATTTTGATTAATTTCTTAAATTTTCTTTTTCAAAATATCAATTTTTTTTTAATTTCACTTTTGTTATATAACTTTTCAATTTTTATTGTTAAAATAAAAAATCTAGTTTTCTTTTTTAAAAAAAATTTGTCGATTTTTTTCACAATTTTGTTTAATTTTTTAAATTTTCTTTTTCAAAATATCATTTTTTTATCGAAATCTTGTTATATAACTTTTTTATTTTTTTTGTCAAAATACAAAATCTAGTTTTCTTTTTTAAAAAATATATTTTTTTTTACAATTTGTCAATTTTTTCACAAATTTTTTTAATTTTTTATATTTTCTTTTTCAAAATATCATTTTTTTATCGAAATCTTTTTTTTTTCAAAGTTATCAACATTATTCAAAGTTCTTAATTTTTTTTTCAAAATCTAGAATTTTTTAAAATCATAGTTTTTTTTTTTTTTTTTTTTTTTTTTTTTTTTTTTTTTTTAATCTAAATTTTTCTTAAACATTGTTAATTATTTTTTCTAAGCTTCTTAACTTTCTTTTTTGGAAAAGCAAATTTTAGCATTAAAGATGGTTTAGGACCGTCGTTGATAGTCTCTAATAGAGACGGTCATTGACAGTCTCTAATAGAGACGGTCTATGACAGTTTAGAATAGAGACGGTCTTTGACAGGGCTATAAGACAGCTAAGGCCCGTCTCTAATAAAGACGGTCGTTGATAGTCTCTATTAGAGACAGTCTTTGACAGTCTCTATTAGAGACGGTCTTTGACAGTCTCTAATAAAGACGGTTTTTGACAGGGCTATAAGACGGCTAAGGACCGTCTCTAATAGAGACAGTCTTTGATAATCTCAGATTATAGCTAAAAGATGGCCAATGACCGTCTCTAATGTAGACGGCCAATGACCGCATATAAGATGGTCGATGACCGTCTCAAATGGCTGCATATAGACGGTCAACGACCGTCTTAAATGATATGTAGACGTTTAAAATTTTAAGACTATTAGGGACGGTTAAGGGCCATCAAAAATTTTAGAGACGGTTTACAGCCGTCTCTAAAGCGTCTTTAAACAAAGCAATTTTACAGACGGTCTAAAACCGTCTCGAAATCCGTCCTTTTTGTTTTTTTTTTCATTTTTAACGTAGCAAAGGAAACGTTAAAGTGGGCCGTGGGAAGTTTTTAATGATATAAGTTCAATCACCACTGTTTCCTATAGTGTGGTCCACCTGAGATTTGGATCTACTTAATTTTTGACAAAGCATCTTAAACTGGGCTAGATAAATGGACAGACTGCATGGATATAAAACACATCATTAAGACGGGCCCTAGTGGGAAGTATCCACTAATGTGTTACCTGGGTAACACGTAATACGCTAAGCGACAGACGCAGTTTGGCTGATACGTGTTTCATTGGTTGTTCATTCATTTTTGGAAGTTCATTTTTGGGCTTAGGTATGATCCCAAAAATAAGATAAATATAAATCTCACGTGGATCACACTACAGGAAACAGTGGTGATTAAACTCCCACGGTTAAAAATTTGCCCACTGTAATGTTTATTTACCATCTAATGTGTTGATTAGGTCACATAACCTTAGATGTAGGGGAAAAAAAATATAAACTTAATCCAAAACATTTGTGACCTTTAAAAAGTTATCAGCTGTAAGCATCCAATCTTCATTGATTCCTATGATGTGGTCTACTTGAGCTTTGAATTTGTCATATTTTGTTCTAAAATGATCTCTAAAAACGGATGGGCAATGTGGATATAATATGGTAGGGTTCGTAGAACTAATTTCCCCGTTCCCTTTTTTTTTTTTTGTTGGATCTCGTACTCCTTAGCAACCTGCGTTGGTGGGCCTATATTGTTCTTTTTCCGAAAGCGGATTGGCTGGTGTACCTCACACCAGCTATATAGCCTTAACAAGTTTTGTGGGTCTAATCATGATGTATGTGTTATATCCAAGTTGTCCATATATTTGACGAGCTTGTCTTAAGGCTTGAGACGAAAAATAAGACAGATCTAACTATCAAGTGGACCACACTACAAAAAGCAGTGGGAGAATGAATGTTACCATTGAAACCCTTCTTGGGGTCATAGAAGTTTTGGATCGATATGATTTTTTTTTCCCTTCATACAGGTCTTTGTGACCTTGTGAACAGATTGGATGGAAAATAAACGTTATGGTAGGCCCTACAAAAATTTTAACTGTGAAAATCATTATCTCCACTGCTATTTGTGGTGTGGTCTAGATGATCTTTGGATATGATTCATTTTTTGGATAATGGTCTAAAATGATCTCTAAAAATAGATGAATGGCGTGGATATAAAAAATATATTAACTGTGGGGGCCATGTAATACTGATCTCCTTTGAACCGTTCGTACAACTCGGAGCTCGAGGAGCGTCATTGCTCGTCTTTGCACATTATATAGCAGGTGAGTGGTACACCAGCCAATCCGCTTCCTCTTTTTCCTTGACTTCATGTACTATAATATCGAACTACGGTGGATCCCATATCCTTCAATAATTGCACTATGACGTGCAGTGCAATGTTGCGTCGATGACTCACCAAGTCCATTATGTGGTTTTCTAGTGAAGGACGCAGTTTGGCTGGTGACCCCAACATCAGCCAGTTAGCTGGTGTCAAAGCTACGTGGGCCCGAGATGATGTATGTGTTTTAACCACGCATTAATCCATTTGGTAGGGGAAACAAATCGGCTACTCCCCTGCCACCTGCCCTTGGCGGGTGGTTGGTACATTGTGGGCGTACCATTATGTATGTGTTTCGTCTACACAGTTTATCTATTTTTCTAAATCATTTTATGGTATGAGATAAAAAAGAAGGCATATTCCAATCTCCAATGGACCATATTAAGAGAAACAATGTTGAATCAACGTTAACCATTAAAAACTCTGTGGGTGCCATAAAAGTTTTGGATCAAGCCGATCTTTGTTTTTTCCCTCCATTTGGGGTCTGTATGACCTAATAAATAGATTGGATGTCAAATAAACCGTATGCCTTAGGAGGAGTTTAATGGTGGATATCCAATCAGTATTGTTTTTCAGTGGTGCGGTCCACCTGAGATTTATATCCCTTGCGTTTTTGGGATCAACTCTAAAATAATCTATACAAATGGATGAATGGAGTGGATGAAATGCATACATAATGGAGGGGCTCACAGAGCACCGACCACCACAAACCAGGCTGGTGGCAGGAAAAGTGGCCAATCGGTTATCTTGGTAGGGTAGCCGAAAAATAAAGTAGATCTAAATCTCATGTTTACCACATGAAACTGTGGTGATTAATCTCACAATCTTAAAATTTTCTTAGGTTTATTGTAATTTTTATTTGTCATCGACATGTTGATTAGGTCGCCTCATTATGGATAAATGGAAAACACAAATATCATCTCCATCCAAAACTTCTTAGGCCCTTAAGAAGTTTTCAATGGTAAGTATTCAATCCCTACTATTTCCTCTGGTGTGGTCCACTTGAGCTTTGGATCTACCTCATTTTGGGCTTATGGCCTAAAATAAGCTAGAAAAATGGATAGACTGTATAAAACACATATCTTGATGGAACCCACAAAGCCTTGACACCAGCTAGCTTCCTGGTGTTGAGGTCACCTGCATAACCACGATATTATTCTTCATCTATTTTTTGATATTATTTTAGGGCATAAGCCCAAAAGTTAGGCATATCCAAGGCTCAAGTGGACCACATAATGGGGATTAAACTCTTAACGTTGAAAACTTATTGGGGGCCACCGAAGTTTTGGATGGAACTGATATTTGTGTTTTTTGATCCAAGTCTATGTAGCTTTATGAATAGGTTGGATGGCAAATAAACATCACCATTGGTCCTAGAAAAGTTTAAACGATGAGAATCATTATCACTGTTGCTTCCTGTGGTGTGGTCCACTTGGGCCTTGTATCTACCTCAATTTTAGGCACGTACCCTAAAATGATACAAAAAAAGTTGATGGACGGTGTGGATAAGATCTATACATCACAGTGGCCACTCAAAGCTCATGCCCGTTTCTAGAGATGGTGAGGGTAGGGCACAGTCCATGTCCTAATAATTGTTCGTCTTGCTTTCATGCAGCTGGTTGTTTACTTGTCCGAGTGTTGAGGTCATCCAACGGCCTGAAATTTTCTGATATTACATGCGGTCTTTGGCCCTGGTGGATAGTTTCCACCACAACCAATGAGTACATGAGTCCTGTGGACCACCGGAACAAAGCTGTTCAAGCTGGCAACCCTTCATGAACGATATTTTAGATGTCACCTTGAGGACATCTAAATACATGTTGAGAGCAATTCAAGGGCACATAGGGATAATCAGGGATCATAAAAGGATGGTACTTCAGTGGTCAGGGCACATGATCAAGAATATCGTTGTCCATTGGCTGGGCTGACTGGTCAAGCTTTAAGGCCTGTGTCAACTGTGTTGGGCTTCGGTCCAGGCTGACAATTGATTAGGTTCAGGTCGGGTCCTATAGTACTTGTTCCCAATATTATAATGGGATGCGGATTGGTTGGTGTATCAAACGCTACCAACATGGCTGGTGAGTTGAAGTCACCAACTTATGTGGGTCCTGATGTGAGGTATATGTTATATCCCAATTGTCCTTCCATTTGGCTAGCTTGTCCTAAGGCTTGAGCCGAAAAATAAGACATTTAAGTATCAAGTCAGACGGCAGTTCAAAAAGCAGTGGGGGTTTTTTCCTCTTCATCCAGGTATGCGTGACCTGATGAATAGGTTGCATGGAAAATTTTTTGAGTTAAGATCTAAAATAACCTTGAAAATGGATGAACGGTGTGGATATAATAAATACTTCATTTTGGGGGCCATATAACTTTGATCTCCTTTGAACCATTCCTACAAATCATAACTCGAGGAGCGGCGCTCTTCGTACACCATGCCAGCCAATCCTCTTTGGCTGGTGTACCACACACCGGCGACATAGCTGGCATGGGTATATTTCGTACAAAGATGAGCACTAATGCTCCTCAAGCTTTGAGTTGTATTTTTGTTAATTTGAATATTTAAAAAAATTGAAATTTTTCGATATAACTAGCCTATATTGTCAATTACTAACCCTTGACGCTCGAGGTGAGCCTATAAGTGGATGGTAACAGTAAATAATCGCACAAATCTGCTTCATCAACTGTATGAAGCCAACAAATCCACCCGATCACTTATACATCGAGTTTAGCCTCGTGATTTGTTCACATAAGACCCAAATCTATTCGACCTACCACTGACTAATCAAGACAACCACAAATAAATAAAGATCTATCCAAAGTTGAAACAACTAGGGGTCGAATCTTAATTAACAAACCAAACTGACCCAATTATCTTTTTAACCTAAAATCAACGGTTTATGGTGATTATGATCGAATCTCTATTTCTCCTAGTTGCGAATAGGCCACACTATGAACTTAGTCAATCCAAACCATTATCATTGTGCACAAGAAATCTGACTACCCGATTCACTCCAGAAATGCCCTGATTATCCAAACAAACTCTATATCACTCGTTAGTGGGTCGTTAAACTCGAGACTATAAAAAGACATTCGTCTTAATGGGCTTGACGTCTATCGCGGGACATCGAGTTGAGATCATGCTTTGAATCGCTCAACTTGGACTTCCAAGGTCAGTGCATAAGTTGTGAGAATATTCTTGAAATTAATAAAGAACTTAAGTCTCTTATATGCATTCGGTCTTTACCCAAATTGTGGCTTTCGGACCGTTAAATCATTACCAAATTTAGGGCAACAATCAAAATTAATATCTTACACATATCGATATATCTGTGGCTCCGATCAACCATTGGTGACCGTCGAACTGACTTTTGATCATGCTCGTCTATCGATGCATGCAAATGGTAGGCCGATCATACCCATACGTAGATCATCATTAGGGTCAACTATCCTATAGATTGTATTGACTCTTACACTTAATAATGGATTCTAAAGATTAGAAACAATTCCCCATAGGACTAATATAATGAAACATAGGCCTTAAGGCCATTTGCACCACATCTAGCACTCTAAATACCCATTTATTTCATTCTCCCTCTGCCCATACAAATTTTCCCTAGTAAAGGAGAGAAAGAGAGAAAGAGAGGAAGCGAAGAAGAAGAGAGAAGGGAGAAATGGTGGAGTGCGGTGCTAGATGTCGTCATTTGATCACCGTGATATCTTGTAAGGTCTCGCTTCTACGCTCGGTTTTACATTTTTCACAACCAGAATCTGATGATTTCGAGATAGATTCTTTACTCCCTTAATAGGTAAGAGATTTTTCTACTTGTCTTTCTGTCTCTTTCTTTCAATTCCTACATTTTGAACCCTTAAGGTTAGAAACTCCATTTTGTTTTTATCGATTCTCATGAACCCTAATGTTAGGGTTGAGTTTGTTAAGGTTTTGAGTTCTAATTATCGATTGGAGTACTCCAAACTCTTGAGGGAGCCACAATCGGGCTTGACTTTATTAGGGTTTTAGTTGTGCACCGATTCCGGGACCTAATTCGTTGAACCGAGTTGAGGGATCATTCCAATCAAGTTAGTTGAGTCATAATTCGTTATTTGACATTTGATTATGAGTAAATCCATATCACTAATGATAGTCTTGTACGGTAATTTAGGTTTGAAGTGTTTTTCCCCAAATTCATGATACTAGGGCTACATCTGAGTCGAGGTTTTCGATTCTAAGGTGAAGATCTACCTTCAAGCTTCTACTTGACATTTTACAATAAATAAATGTGTTTGTTTTCTATTTGGTTGATAACATGCTCAATGAAATGCCTGAATGACATGAAACTCTTAATATTATAATACTTGGATGTTAAATACTTAAAAATGCTAATATGATTAAATTAGTATTGTGGTGGATCGAGCTCCTTAAATTATTCAAATGTGTGGATAGCCCACTTTAAGATGCCTATCCCAAGCTTATATGGCCGACCAGATTTGAACGCAAACTATCCGCAGTAGTTGGAGCTACATGGGATGCTTGACACCCAATGTCAGTTTGTCGGGGGTCCTCTATAGTCGATCGCATCAGTCTAATGTAAGTTCAATCATTCTTGTGCTTGATGATTGTATAACATTTAATTGAATCTTTGATACCATTGTTACCATTGACTTAGTCTACCCATAACCATCCCCAAATACTCATGAGCCGAGAATGGTGATATGAGACACCGAGTTCGAGCTGTCGGCCCATACTAGGGTGACGAACCTCCCTATAGTGATCATTGAGCACTGATAGAGGTGATAGAATATTTTTCGAATGGCCCTCGTCAAATTACCCAGTCAATAGTACCGTACTAGAGTACTATTCCAACAACCGAGCGTGAATGTAATTGGGTGATGAGCCAATTCTTTTGTGTTGATTTAGTTTTGAGTAACAAGCTCGCTCTTCTAAATTGATTGTTTATACTCAGTATCAGGTGATGACCAGTACCTTGTTGATGCCTTAAATCTGGATCAAGGGACACTGATGAGGAGCCACCACGTGCCACAATGAGCCACGTGATCAGAATAATGACTTGTGACATAATGGCGGTATACTGGCTTTGCCAACCTGTTGTATAAACTGGAACTAATAATAACTTGGATAATTATGCATATATACTAGGATAAGTTGTGATTTGACGTTGGAGTTACTTGTTAGGGAGTGTTAGCATTTGCAAAATAGGTGTGAAAGTCTCTTACGAGGGAGTGTTAGCATTTGCGAAATAGGTGTGAAAGTCTCTTACGAGGGAGTGTTGGATTATAAGGAGCATGCATTATTTCATTATAGTATTAATATATTTGCCAAATAGATTAGAAATTTGTTTGTTTATTATGTCACCGTTACTTGTGTTTGGTTATGTTGATAACATGTGTAGCTTGCTTAGTGGTTGTGCATTAAAGATAACATGCTTGAGTGTATGAATATGTATTTGTTGTGAACCTGCTAATCACTAAAATCTCTGAAGTAACAATCTTGGAGATATTTCTTCAGTATGCTGGCGTTTGATGCCTCCTATTTGACATATGCGGATAACTCAGGAATAGGACTAGTCGGTGGTGCACTCAGGGTACCTAATAGATCTCTAGCTTCTTATCGCTTGGTAGTTGTTCTTTTTTTTTATTATTATTACAATTATTGTCATTCGTATAACTCTCATATGGGTGGTCAGTACTTTTGGAACTATAATTTTTAGGTGGTAGCCCTATATTTTTGAATTTGACTATCTCTACCTCACTTTAGTTTCACTAAGTTAAAATGTGTTACTCTGATTATTTTTATATATATAAAATGAATGTAAATTTGAATGAGGACATACATACGTATTTGTTAAGTCAACACCCGGGAACTTGAAATCAGAGTCTCTGTACTTGAGTGTCGATTTTCTAGGCGTTACAACAAGGTAAAACCGGTGAGTGTTCCACACACGACTCACTTCAACCTTTCATCATAACAATGTCATAAATCAAATAAGAAAAAAGCAGGTTATGACTCATATGCCTTATTCGAATGTCGTGAGCAGTTTAATGTATGTCATGGTCTATACGAGACCGGATATTTCACAAGCAGTCGATGTTGTGAGTACATACATGTCAAACCTTGGAAAGCAACATTAGGAAGAGATGAAATGGTTACTTCAATACATTCGAGGTACAAAAGACTACGTTTTAACTTTTGAGAAGACATGAACAAAGTAGCAGGGTAGATGGATTTAGACTACGCAGGCAGTATAGTTTCTAGAAAGTCAACTTTAGGTTACTCGTTTGTGCTAATATGTGGAGCAATCAGTTGGATGTTGAAGCTTTGGTCTGTGGTAACTCTTTCCATGACTGAAGCTGAGTATATGACAGTGACGGAAACAGTTAAGGAAGGTGTTTGATTGAGAGGCATATAAATCAGTTAGGGCTTCAGCAGGAGTCATGCCAGTTAATTGTGACAGAGAGACGCTATCAATTCGGCTAAAAATTTTATTTATTACTTATGTACTAAACACATTGATGTTCGTTACCATTTTATCTGATAGGTGCTTGAGGAAGGAGGTGTGACTTTAGAGAAGATTCACACCAGCATGTATTTTCCTGACATGCTCACCAAGGTGGTTCCTGCAGAGAATTTAAGTTTTGTGCGACTTCTCTGGGCTTAGTGATGGCATAATAGGAGGACGGAGTGTGCACAAGAAGCGTTGATGAAACTATGATACGAGGCAGAGATAAGAGAAGATGACAAGAAGCTATATGTGTGAAGATTGAAGACATTGTGGAGATTGTTGTTGATAGATGTCTTAAATCTGTAATGCAACAATCTGTCGATGACAGGTTCAATGTCATCGAGTAGGTTTTGATGTCATCATAGTCAGCTTGATGCTATCGAGTATTTACCAGATTTCCTTTGTTGGTTGTTGGACATATTCGTGCAATTTTTCGATGACATCGAGGAGTGTTTGATGACATTGAGGTGTGTTTGATGCCATTGAAGCTAGGTCGAGTAATCGAATATTTCTGGAAAATCCATGTTTTGTCCCTAGATAGTTTTGACAGTTTTTTCAATTCATTAAAGGTTAAATGTCAATGACATTGAACTATTTCGTGCGGATTTTTGCAGATCCGACGGATCTACGAAATTTGTCTCTGATTTCGTTTGAGATTCTTCCCAAGGCTTTATATGTGGGTGTAAACGGGATTGAGAGAAAAAATTTCTAAAGGTTCCTAAGTTGTCCAAGGGTTTCAAATTGTGTAGCAAGGGTGAGATTCGAGGTTGTTCGAATTGGGTAATCGTTTTCTCTTTATAATTTATGCTTTCATGGTGATATTCGTCGCTTTGTGTAGCAATCTTTCCCGCAAGGGTTTTTCGATGTTAAAATCGTTGCGTTCTTCTCTTTTTTGCTTATTACCTTTTGATTGCTATCCTTGATCCATCTTTGTGTGCTTCCATGGTCCCCAACACAAGCTATATAATATTTTCCCTTTTCTTGGTTAATTGTGATATGTCGTTGCATTGTCTTTCTCAACTGTTCACAATGGAGCCGATAATTAATATCAACTATTTAGACCATTGAACCATGAGTCGTGCTTGCTCCACGACTCGAGCATTGCATAATAACATATTTTAGTCGTGCTTGCGACCCAAGACCTCAATTGATTTTATTATAAAACAACACAAGGATTAACAGAAAGAAGAAATAAACACAAAAGAAAAAGACATGTTTTGTCTTATCTGAAAAAGATTAGTTCAAATTAGCTAGGTATACATGAATTATTTATTCTATTTGATGGTTAAGGCTGGCACAACATCACAGGTTAATCAATCACTAGTGAGATTATGCTATTTGACTGCACCACTTTGGGGTGGTAACTCACACTGGTCCAGCATGTCTTGTTGAATGGGGCCCACGTGGGGTTATTAGGACCATCCATCCTGTTGGCAGTAATGTTAATTAACTATAGCTAGAGCTGGGCATCAAGTCAAGTTGGACCAAGTTAGGACTGATCTGACTTGATCTGGTTTTGGAATAGACCTGACCCGAACTTGACCCGACTCGTTACTGAGTCCAGCTTGCCTGATCCGATCCGAGTCTGGGTCTGGCCTGAATTAATCTGGATGGAGTCCGACCGAGTCACAAGTACCGAGTCAGGACAGAATTGTAGCCTCTCCATGAAACGTTAAATTTGAGTTACACACACACACACACACACACACACACACACACACACCCGATTCGAGTTACGAATCGAGTCGAGTCAGTAACGAGTTGAATTTTGGGTTAAGTCGAGTCGAGTTACTAGGTAACCGGAACTCGACTCGGTTTGAGTTTGGATTGGATGAAGGCTATTCGGTTCGCTTAGTTCAGATCAAGTCTAGTGTGAACGAGTCAAATTTGCCCAGTCAAGTCGTCTTATGCTAGAGTTCAGATAAATTGTGAGTTGGGCTGATGCAGGCTACACCAGTTCTGAAATTTGATCAAAGATGCCACAGTCCAAATAGGCTCTCAACCGTCATCATAATCTCCATTCATTATCTTCATCATAGGCCTTAACTAGCCTTCCTACCCTTCATCCTCTTTTCAGGCTCCCTTCAACCATATTCAAAGTTCCCTTCTTACAGGCCATATCTGGCATCCACACCACATGGTTGAACCATTTCGGTTAGCTTTCCAACATAATTAACTGAGTCCCACTTGTATGCTGCTTTTGTTTGCCTTTGTTCTTCGTTCTTTCTTCACAGAACTTCGCACGCATCCATCTCGATATCCTCATCTCGACGTATGGTGCATCCTAATTTGCCCTACATTCCTAGTCAAGCAATTGTCTTGTATTTATTTATTTTTATTTATTTTCATAAATTCCATCAGCAGGTTGTGATTTCAATGCACTCTAGAGGAAATCTTCACTTCATTCAAAATATACTCATCATTCTCTCCCTCTTTTCGAAACAATACTTGTAGAAATAGAATGAATTGTGTTAAGGAATCACCTGAAATTGTGTTTTAACTAAAACCCTTTTCGCTTTAACCATTCATACTAAAGTTAACCATGTTCCGAATTCTTGCAAAGGACCATCAGATACTGCTGCCAGACTAAAGATTAGGCCAACTCAATGGTCTGATGGACAATGATCCGTATATTGAATTAGATGAATTGTGTAATCGCACGATTTAGATCTGCGGCCCACAAGTCAATGGGATGCTCTGCTTGTAGATGATTTGGCCTCAAAACCAGGCCAATCCATTCAACTAGGGTTCATGTGTGAATTTAAAACATGTTGAGATGTGGAACCACATCTGGGGGCCACTCGACCAGTCGAGTGCCCTGCTCGACCAGTCGAGTGGCCCACTCGACCAGTCCTGGACTGGCTCGACTCAGAGTCCAGCGAGCATCAGTTTTCAGGTTTTGAGGTGCTCGACCTGTCGTGGCTCATGCTCGACCGGTCGAGGGGTCCACTCGACCAATCGAGGTTACGCAAATTCGTTTTCGGAATTGAGCGGATTGCGGATTTTGGAGTCAGTTTTCGCAAGGGTGCAAAAGGGAAGTAGCCTAAATTATAAATAGGTGTCCCTAGGACTTTTGTAGTGTATGAAAAATAATTCTAAGGTGTGGGCAAAGGGTTTTCTATGTACTTTCAAGGGAGAGGTTAGTATTTTTCCTTGCAATCTTCATTTTTCTTCATAGTGGAAGTTTGCATCCGTGGTTTTTTACCCTAGTTTGGGGTTTTTCCACGTATATCCTGTCTTGTGGCTTGTTTGAATGCTTTGATTCTGTTTCTAGTTTATATTTCTTCTTGTTTATCGTTTGTGAGTGAGATCGGATATTGGATCTCGGTTCACTATGTTGTTGGCGTGTTGTGCAACAACTGGTACTAGAGTTATTGGTTTAGTTTTATTGGGAGCGATGACGGAAGAAGGAAAGACTAGAATTGAGAAGTTTGATAGTTCAAACTTTGCCTTCTGGAAGATGCGGATGGAGGATTATCTATATCAGAAGGACCTCTATATTCCTCTAGGAGGAAAAGAGAAGAAACAAGAAAGGATGACAGATGATGAATGATTTTTATTAGATCGAAAGGCTTTAGGAATGATCTGACTCTCTTTGTCTAAGAACGTCGCCTTCAATATATCCAAGATGAAAACTATAAAAGAATTAATGGAAGCCTTAGCAACCATGTATGAAAAGCCCTCAGCGTCTAACAAGGTTCATCTTATGAAACAACTATTCAACATGAAGATGTCAAATGGTGGGAACATGACTAAACATTTAAACGAGTTCAATACAGTCACGAGCCAGTTAGAATCTATTGACATTATTTTTTAGGATAAGGTCAGGGCGTTATTGATCTTATCTAGTCCACCAAATAGTTGGGATGGTTTGGTGATTGCTGTGAGCAATTCTTTAGGGTCAACAAAGCTGAAATTTGATGATGTGGTCGGTCTAATTCTCAACGAAGAATTTAGAAGAAAGGCATCAGGAGTTTTATGGAATACTCTAAACATTAAAGGAAGAGGAAGATCGCTGAATAAATGAGGCAATAAACACAGACGTTCTAAGTCGAGGAAGAAGTCCAAGGGACTGAAAGACAAAGACGGGTGTTAGCATTACGAAAAGAATGGGCACATGAAACATGATTGTAGGGCGCTTAAGAAACAAGAAGGAAGCTCTCAAGGTGAGAAGGATTCAGTGAATCTATCTGAGGAGAGTGACACAGAGGTGTTAATCTTGTCTCTTGATGCAAGGAATGAGTCTTGGGTTATAAACTCAGGTACTTTGTTTCATGCCACTTCGTGTAAGGAAGTTCTTGTTGAGGGTCAAATACTGCATATTAGACCCCATTTATTACCTGGATTTACGTACACAATGCCGTTTAATGGCCCGTTTTGCCGTATTTGTGATACAGGGTGTAGTTGAAAGCATGAACTGTAAAAAGTTGCTAAAAGTATGAATTTAACACTCTGTTGACGCCACAGGCAAGGGACACACTCCAGGGGACCAAGATTGACAAATATACACGGTCAGAAATCTGAGAAAAGTAAGAAATTGAAGCTTAAGTGGCCTGAAGGACATCCAGAATGCAAGATCACGAGGTTCCCACCATCCGTTCGGCTCAAAACTTCATACGTCGCCTGAGGACCATAAATTAACCGTACATATAAAATTCAGCTATTGAAGATCTCGGGAAGTGCCCCAACTGACAGATCAGCCCATAAACCGTTGATTCTGGGCCCACCTGATATCTGGAATTGCCTCAAAATTATTATTAACGGTTTAAATGAGATGAGAAACAATTTAAACGGTGAAGATTTCTGAAAATCATCACAGTGGACCCCACATGAATAAAGTGTGCATAGTGCACAAGTGCACTACACGTGCATGGGAAACGGGCAGAGACGGGTGACCGTCTCTGACCGAAAGAAAGGAAAAAAAAAAAATAAAAAATTCTTACGCACCACGGCTGCGTAACGGACGGCCGGCGTCCGTTTTGCGGATGGTAGTGGGCCCCACCCATTGCTCGTATGGCCGATCTGATCCGTCCACCGTGTAGAGTGCTTCTAGAACTACAAAACCATGCTGACCTTTTGCACCCATGCATGCACACGTGTGAGATACAGAGGCCACAAAAGGGCTACTCGGTAACGTTCAAAACTGATTCTTCTGTGATTTCTTCTCTGGGCCACGTCAATGGACGTTCAAAACCATCCATTCTTGACTGAAATTTCGTTCTGAATCCAATGGATGGGGTGGATTTTCCAGAAAATGCTTCTGTGGGGCCCACCGATCACAACAGCGAAATGGTGTGAAAAGTTTCGCATATATGCGAAAACTGACTTTTTCGGACGGTTTAGGCCCACCATCTTTGATCATATGGCAGATCTAAACCGTCTATCATGTAGAGGACCCAATGAAATCCTAAGGGACGGTGTTTCTTTAGAATTTGAGCAAGGAAAGTGGCGTGTTTCGAGGCACCGAACTTGGCTACGAAAAAGCTTTCAATGGGCATGCATAGCTTTCCAAATCCGATTCAAATCCAATTTTCACCACTCCAGCAGCTATATAAGGAGGTTTTGGATGTGTGGAGCATTCATTCAAGGTCTTGGGAGGAAGAACAGAGGGCTCGAGCTTAGGTTTCAACGTGGGCAGAGGAGAGAGAGAGGAGCTTGGTTTTTTCTTTCCCTTTTCTTTTCCTTTTCTTTTTCTCTTTATTTATTTGGATTGAGCCCATCCATGGCAGGCTAAATCCTCCTAGCTAGGGCTAAGAGGTGAAGCTTGTAGTGAGATGGAAGATTTGATTTTATTTAAATTTTAATGCATGAATTGACGTTGATTTTAATTGATTATTATGAGAATATTTTTAGTTCTTAATGGTCTGTTGTGACTGAAATTACAATGGGTCTGCGATGCTTTGAATATTTCTATTTCCTTTTCATGTTGATGATGTCAGGACGTCCTGTTGTTCACCATAGTCTCCTGGGCATGGTTTGATGACGGTACCATTCCTAACTTTCATACATGTGATTGGGTGGTAATTAGTTTAATTCTGTTGTTTGTCAGAGTCTTTTTGGGCATGGTTTGGTGATGGAATCCATTCTAATTCATCTTCCTTTCATCTCTTTGAAAACTAGATCAACGGCAGTTCAGTTAATTTCATGATTTTTGAAACAGGCGTAAGATCTCCCTGATCTCTACAAGTGGATCCTCTGAATCCCTAGTTTCCTTTTCTCTGATTTCTCCTAAATTTGAGATAAATATTCCATCATTATTTCTTAAAATTCTATTTGATTTAGAGTGCATCTTAGTGTAGTTCTAGTTCTGGTTAGTTTTAGATAACGTACAAGTTTCAGTCCCTTGGGATTCGACCTCGGTCTTACCGAGTTATTACTACATCACAACCCTGCACTTGGGGAGTGAACAGTTCTGTGTGATTTTATGTTAGGTGACTTTGGGAGAGTCTACTTGGGTGATGATGAGTTGTACATTATTGTTGAAAAGGGAGACGTTCATATAAGTTAGAAAGATGGAACGACTTTGAAATTGAAGGATGTCAGACATGTACCGAGTTTGAGACGGAACTTGATCTCAGTGGGACAGTTGGCCGATACCGATTATGTGACGACATTCACCAGTGATTCCTGAAAGATCACAAAAGGTACCTTGGTGATATCTCGAGGTAAGAAGGAAGGTACTTAATACATGACTTCCGGATTGTATAGTTCACTCTCAGTCGCATCAACTGGATTGAATGAGCAGTTATGACATCAGAGGTTGGGACATATGAGTGAGAAATGGATGAAAGTGCTACTATCAAAAGAGAAGCTACTAGGGCTGAAGTCTATTGACTTAGAATTCTGTGAGGACTATTTATATAGCAAGCAGAAGAGGGTGAGTTTTAAGAAAACAGGATGCGCTCCAAAGACGCATTTGTTGGAGTTTGTACACACTGATGTGTGGGGACCGGCACAGGTATCATCTCTTGGTGGCTCATGTTATTTTGTTTTCTTTATTGATGATGCTAGTAGAAAACTTCGAGTTTATTTCTTAAAGCACAAATCTGATGTATTTGATGTATTTAAGAAGTGAAAAGTTATGGTAAAAAATGAAACAGGTAAAACAGTAAAATATCTCAAATCTGATAATGGAGGAGAGTACTATGATAAGAGGTTTGATGAGTATTGTGCAGTAAATGGAATCAAACATCAGAAAATGATTCCAGGGACACCACAACAGAATGGTGTGGCTAAGCACATTAACAGGACTATCCTTGAGCGCGCCAGGAGCATGAGTTTACATGTAGGGTTGTCCAAGACGTTTTGGGTAGATGATGTGAATACTACCACATATCTCATCAATAGAAGTCCCTCAGCACCATTGGATGGTGGGCTACCAGAAGAAACGTTGACTGAGAAAGAAGTGAACCTTTCACATCTCAGAGTGTTCGGTTGCACTTCATATGTTCACATTGATGCAGAGCACAGAACTAAGCTGGATGTGAAGTCCAAAAGGTGCACGTTTATAGGCTATGGGTAGCATAATTTTGGCTACAGGTTCTGGGATGCCGAAAATAGGTAAATCGTCAGAAGCAAGGACGTACTCTTCAACGAAAAAGTAATGCATAAGAGCAGTGTGCAGGAAAATAAGGCCGAGGAAGAAAAATTCATAGAGTTGGAAGAGTTACCGGACATGGGTGTTACAACACCACAGGATAATCATGCACAGGAGCATTATGAGGCAGAGCCGCATATACCAGTTGTGAGGAGGTCTACTCGGGAGAGGAGACCCACAATCCGATAATTATCATCCTTACATTATCTATTGCTGACAGATTATGGAAAGCTAGAGTGTTTTGAAGAGGTGTTACAGTCAGATACACAGGTTAAGTGAGAGCAGGCCATAGATGATGAGATGGACTCTCTTAATTCTAATCGTACATGGGAGCTAGTCACTCTACCTAAGGGTAAGAAAACTCTTCATAACAAGTGAGTTTACAAATTGGAGGAGCACAATGGTTCGAAATGGTACAAGGCCAGATTACTTGTGAAAGGTTTTCAATAGAAGGCATGTATTGATTTCACTAAAATATTTTCACTTGTGAAAATGTTTGCGATTTACATGGTCTTGAGTATAGTGGCTACAGAGGACTTACATCTAGAGAAGTTAGATGTTAAGACAGCTTTTCTTCATGGGGACCTTGAAGAAGAGATATATATATGCATCAGTCGACAGGATACGTGACACTAGGAAAGGAGAACAAGGTGTGTAGACTGAAGAAAAGTTTATATGGCCTGAAGCAGGCCCCGAGGCAGTGGTACAATAATTTCAAAAGTTTTATGTCATGAAACAGTTTTAGGAGATGTTATGCAGACCACTATTATTATTTTGAAGAAGTTTGATACGTCATACATCATCCTTCTTCTATAGTTGATGATATGTTTGTGGCCGGTTCAAGCATGAAGGACATCTCATATCTCAAAAGACAACTATTTAGAGAATTTTCCATGAAGGATTTAGAAGCTGCAAAATAAATCTTAAGTATGAGGATAAAGTATGACAGAGAAAACAAGAAATTAGTTTTATCACAGGCAGAGTATATAACTAAGGTACTTGATCGATTCAATATGAGAGGTGCTAAGCCCGTTAGCACTCCATTATCCAACCACTTCAAGCTATCTAAGGAGCAAGGTGCAAAAATGCATGAGGAATGGAACTACATGGCTAAAATCTCATACGCTTCAGCTATTGGGAGTCTCATATATGTTATGGTGAGCACGAGGCCAGATATTACTCAAGTAGTGGGAGTTGTTAGCAGGTTTATGAACAATCCCGGGAAAAAACATTGGGAAGTTGTGAAGTAGATTCTTAGATACCTGGTAGGTATTAAGGATGTAGGGTTGTGCTATGGTGGATCGAAAATCAAGCTACAAGGCTATATGGATTCATATTTAGCAGGAGATATCGACAGCAGAAGGAGCACTACAGGTTATGTCTTTAGTCTGGGCAATACTGCAGTCAGTTGGGTTTCTCAGTTACAGAAGATAGTATCTATCAGTATGACGGAAGCAGAATATGTTGCGGCTACAGAAGCGTGCAAGGAGATGGTGTAGATGAAGGGTTTCATGGAAGAGTTGGATAAGAAGTAAGCAGATTGCAAGATGTACAGTGATAGTCAGAGTGTAATACACTTGGCTAAGAATTCAGCCTTTCATTCAAGGACCAAGCATTTTTCCATCAGATATCACTTCATACGTTCGTTACTAGAAGATAGATCGATTACTCTGGAGAAGATTCATACAAGTGAGAATCCTACGGATATGCTGACCAAGGCTATCACATGGGAGAAGTTAAAGCTCTGTTCAACTTTGATTGGTCTTTAGGCTTGAAGACGGGGAGGTGGTGTACTCCGGATGTAGAAGATGAAGGTTTATGGTGATGTGTCTCCAAGTGGGAGAATGTTGAGATGTGGAGCCACATCTGGAGGCAGCTCGACCAGTCGAGTGCCCTGTTCGACCGGTCGAGTGGCCCACTTGACCCGTCGTGGACTGGATCGACTCAAAGTTCAACGAGCATTAGTTTTCGGGTTCTGAGCTGCTTGACTGGTCGTGGCCCATGCTCGACCGGTCGAGGGGTCCACTCGACCAGTCGAGGTTACGCATATTCGTTTCTGGATTTGATGCAGACTGCATATTTTGGAGTTGGTTTTCGCAAGGGTGCGAAAGGGAGGTTGCCTAAAATATAAACAGGTGTCTTTAGGGCTTTTCTAGGGTATAATTCTAAGGTATGGGTAAAGGGTTTTCTATATACTTCCAAGGGAGAGATTAGTATTTTGCCTTGTAATCTTCAATTTTCTTCATAGTGGAAGTTTTCATCCGTGGTTTTTTACCCTAATTTGGAGTTTTTCCACGTATATCTTGTCTTGTGGTTTGTTTGAATGCTTTGATTCTGTTTCTAGTTTATATTTCTTCTTGTTTATCATTTGTGAGTGAGACCGGATATTGGATCTCGGTTCAATACGTTGTTGGCGTGCTACGCAACAAAAAAATCTATTGGTAAGCGTCCAATGGTTTCCTACACACTCAATGAAGGAAAAGAAGCATGTCCTTATATACTAACCTTGCAGGACTAATCAAAGCATTTTCTATGATTAAATGATTAGTGAAAATTAAAATGCTTGTAACACAAAACAAGGATCTCAACTTGGGGATGAGAAAACCCTTCAAATCCTTCCAAGAAGGATCTGAAGACCGAAAGAACTATCTCTAGTACAGCTGAGTGCAATTTGACTGGTGACCCCAACATAGCCAACTGGTGTCAAAGCCTTGTGTGTCCCACCATGATGTATGTGTATTATCCACGCTGTCCATCCATTTTGTAAGGTCAATTTAGGGCATGAACTAAAAAAATGTGGCAGATCCAAATCTCAGGTGGACCACACCAGAGGAAAACAATGTTGATTGAATGTCTACCTTTAAAATCATCCTAGCACCCGCTATAATGTTTATTTGACATCTAACCTGTTGATAATGTCACAGAGACATAGATAAAGAGAAAACATAAATTATCAGCCTTGATCCAAAACTTCTATGGCCCTTAAAATATTTTCACCAGTAAGTGTTCAATCTCCATTGTTTCCTATGGTGTGGTCCAACTTAGATTTGGATCTACTTGATTTTTAGGCTTAAGCTCTAAAACAAGCTAGAAAATGGATGGACGGCATGGATAAAACACATACATCATGGTGGGACGCACAGAGCCTTGACCCAGCTAGCGGGCTGGTGTTGGCTGGCGTTGGGGTCACTAGGCAAACCACATCCCATGTAGCTAGGTGCCCAACACACCTCCTATTCTAATATTCAGTTATTCACATGGTGGGGTCCACATATTCTGCTTTCATTTGAAATGGTGTCTAGCCTACGATGAGAATCATAAGGGGGCATTTGGCCCAGGTAATAGATGGGATTAAGTGTGATAGCACCGTCCAATTCCATCCAGAATTTGGAGAGGATGGGAAGGGTTGGAATTAGGTTGGATGGAACTCCATTTAGTCCCATGGAATTGTATTGGTCCCATGCCAGTTTATGTTGATTTTAAAATCCACTACACATGTGGGCCCCACATTGATGCATGCATTTATCCATGCCATCTATCCATGTACACTGTTTACACGTGACATTCTAGTTATATATGTGTACAAGTGAACGACATCCGTTATGAATTTGGTTGTTGATTACAATTCCATGGTCTACCAAACATGATTTTGTTTAATATGGTGTTTCCCCTAGCAAAAATTTTATTCCAAACATGGGATTGGATGGCTACAATACCATGGTATTTCCAGACATGCAACGATGTTAATCCCATCTAATACAATTCAATACCATTCAATTCCATGGACCACATAGGCCCTAAAAGATTTTGGGCCCTAAGCTGGCTGTGTCACAAACCCTATCTGGACATGAAACCATATAAAATTCAATTGTGGCAGAAAGTAATAAATGAAGAAAAAAGATGAAGAATATGGTGGAAAAAGAAATTAAATTAAGAAAGAAAGAAAGAAAGAAAGAAAGTTTTTTTTTTTTTTTTTTTTTAAAAGATAATTCTTTTATAGTGTTTGCAAGTTAGGCGCATCAGTTGGTGGTCCAGACCATCTATATGATGCACCCCCACATTCCCCATCATGAATGGGGTATTTCCTAGCACTCTCCTTGATTAAAGGATTCTTTTATAGTGTTCTTCAAGTGACCTGATGATTATCATGTGTTGTGGCCAATGGAGCCAGGTGTACGGTAGACTCTGTCCATTCTAAATCTGTGCATGTTGTGGTCCACATGTTATGCATTTTAGATGAAATCAGATTTAACCTATGCGCAGATTTGGTGGATGTCCTAGTTGATAATGATACCCACATTGAATATGGCCTGATTTGAGGTCCATGCGTCCAAAAAAAGTATCCATGGACCCTGTATGGCCCATGATCCCATACAATTCTAGCCTGTTTAACCTTGCAATATGTTAGCATTCCTTTGGGGGAATGCGGAGGATGAGTGACTCTGGCCTGGTCAATTTCTTTTGGGAGAATGCGGAGGGTAAGAAGAAGAAGCACTGGATAAAGCGGTTAGCATTCCTGAAGCTACTTGTAGGATGATTGACTCTGGCTTGGCCGATTTCTTTTGGGGGAATGCGGAGGGTAAGAAGAAGAAGCACTGGATCAAATGGTCCAAGATGAGCCTCCCATTGCAGGAGGGAGGCCTGGGTTTTAGAAGCATGGATGATATCATGATCACTTTCAGGACCAAAATGAGCAGGAGCTTCATCGAAGGGCGATCCCTGTGGGCACGATTCATGTAGTCTAAATACATTTCCAAGTTTGTTCATGCAAGGGGTGCGATCTCAGCTGTCAATTCAACAGTTTGGAAGGATATGTTGAAGACGCTCCCTTTCACTTTGCTTCATTCTAAATGGCTTCTTGGAGAGGGACGAGTAAACTTCTGGTATCATAATTGGAGTGGTGTGGATTTTCTGGCAGCTCTGGCTATAAGATCTATTTTGGACCATGTGAGGAATGCTTCAGTTAAAGATTTTTTTGGGCCTCTTCCTTCCTTCTCTCTACAGGAAATCAGCGACACCCTCCCCCAGGACATTTTCCTCTCCCTTAGAGACAGCCCGCCGCCTCTGTCTAGTAGGGAAGACCTCCTAGTGTGGAGCCTTTCAGCGTCGGGAAGATTTTCTGTTAAGTCTGCTTGGCAGGGGATTCGTCAACGAAGACAGAAGCTAGGGTGGGTGAGGTGTGCCTGGAATTGTGTGCTTCCGCCAAAGCTCAGTATCTTCCTGTGGAAAATCATGCATAAGGCTGTTCCAGTGGACACTGTTGTTCAATCCTCTGGTGTTTTTCTCGCCTCGCAGTGCGATTGTTGTGATGTAGTGACAGGGTCCTCGGTGGGCAGCAACCTAGGTGCGCAGGTGGTCGATTCTCGGGTGGCTTCAACGAGTTCGCAGCAAGCTGTTTTTGGTGATCAGGTCCTATCTCATCAGGCTACTACGGGTCTAATTGGAAGGCCTTGTCCCAACGTGGTTGGGCCTTCTCAGCTTCAACTTCCTTCTTCTCAGCCCCGGGTGATTTTCTCGCTGGACCGTATCCCCCCGATTGGTCAGGGTGCTCGCATCTACACGCCTAATGTAGAGAGCCTGGATCACTTGTTTTGCACAGGGTCAACTGCCATTGATGTGTGGTCCTATTTCCACCGTTTGTTTGATGTCCCAATTATCCCTTCTCACACAATTCAGCAGCGTATTATATTTTGGTCAGCGAGGGCCTCCTCTTCATCAAGGGTTAAGTTTATGCTGGGCCTGACCCCTGCGATCATCTCATGGGAGTTATGGATCAGTTGAAATGTTTCTCGGTTCGATGGAATTAGAATGTCCGCTCGTCAGGTCATTGCTCGGGTGATGGGCTGGTTGCGGGAACTTGGGAACTCGTTGCCTACCACAAAATCCCCATCCTTCATGAAATCAACTGCGTCCAATGCCTTGAATCTTCGTGCTAGCAGCGGCATTCCTACTGGCAAACCTTTTCTCGTTAAATGGCTGAGGCCTCCATTGGGGTGGTTCAAGCTCAACGTTGACGGCTCCTCTCGAGGTAATCCGGGAGACAGTGGTGGAGGGGGAGTCTGTAGGGATTCCCAAGGCCACCTAATCTTTGCTTTTCATAGGTATTATGGTATAGCTACGAACATGACAGCTGAGGCTCAAGGCATGTTGGATGGGATCATTATCTGTAGACGCCTGGCTCTTTCGAACATCGTTGTGGAATCGGACTCGAAGATGGTGGTGGAAGCTGCAGCCAACCCTGCTTGCCCTTGCCCGTGGAACATTTGGTACCGCATGGGGACCATCCACCATCTTAGCAAGGCCCTGACCCTTTCTTTCGTTCACACAAATCGCGAGGGAAATGCGGTGGCAGACGCATTAAGCCAGAATGGCTTCTGAAGGCTGCGCCAATTCTTTCTTTCTCTCTCCCTCTGAGCTGCGCAGGCGCGTTAGGGGCTGTCTAGTCCTGGATAGGGCCGGCATGGGAGCCCTGCGAGTCTGAGGCGTGGTGTTGGGACTAGCGGTTCTTTGCTCCTCGCTCGCTTCTCCCTAGCTGTGTTTGTCTGTTTCTTCTGGTTTCTCCTGTCTCTGTGTTGGTATATGATAGGCTGTCTCCCAAGCTTTTTGTGGGGGGCAGTCCGAAGGGCTGTACAGGCCCAACCTCCTTGGAGGGGCTGTTTTTGGTTTAGTTTTTTTGTTTCGGTTTAGCAGTTCTGATTGGTGAGGCCCGTAGTTTTGTGTGGTGCCCACCCGTTAATGTGCCTGTCGTCTCCTGTTCATAATGATTTAGGGGCATTGCCCTGCTTTTGAAAAAAAAAAAAAAAAAAACCAAAAAAAAAAAAAAAAAAAAAAAAAACCTTGCAATATGTGATCCTTTCATCATGATATTCATTAAAGATTATATACCTTAGACAACTGCATATGAAACTTATTGGAACATTTTCTTTTGACAAGTACTGAAATTTTATTAGAAAAACACCACACACAGACGCATACATGTATAAACAATAATGTCAGCCCAAATCCAGAAAGAAAGATACACTTGTCAAGAGCTTCTAAACTAGAAGCCCATCCCAAAATACATCACTTGCACTAGAAAATAATACAAAGACCACTCTACTTTTATTCTAAAAACACTGGCGAACAAAGCCAACCATCACAACACCCTACTTTCTTTTTTCTTTTTCCAAATCTCACTGTCATGCGATGCTAGGAACAAGCCATCAGTCTCTGAGCACCTATTCCTACTCGCCAAGTGAAAGCCAATAGCTTATAAGCAGCAGCATAACGTCACATGAAAGCGGTGTGACGCAAGCTCTCTGTGATGATAACTGAAATAGCAACTCATAGAAAGATCGGACGGAAAATTGACTTTTCCTTCCTCAGCACCATTGCATCCTGCTAACCTTGCGAAAGGTGGTAGCCATGAAGCCGCTCCAAGAGTACAATGAAATCAACCACCTCCTTATCCATTGAACATAGAACCAAATGCAACTCAGCTGAGGCAAAAAGAACTTTATTATGTAAAAAGAAATTTAAAAAAAATTTTAAAAAAAAGAAAAGAAAAAAAGAATGGAAAACGTCTTTTAGTCAGGTCACACGGTGTCATCCATAGGAAACAGTGGGGATTGACCATTAAAAACTTGGTATGAGTTACAAAAGTTTTGAATGAGTTGATATTTTTGTGCCACCTTTATCTAGATCTTTGTGACATTATGAATAAGTTGAAGGGTAAATAAACATTCTGGTGGCCCGAAGAAGCATTTAATGCTGGGAATTCAATCAACAATGTTTCCAGTGGTGTGGTCTACCTAAGATTTGGATCTGCTTCATCTTTTGTAACATGCATTAAAATGATCTGAAAAAGGAATGGACGGTGGGGATTTAAGGATATACATTACCGTGGGCCCCACAGTAAGGGGATCCACCCACCTCGGTGGATCCAAGTATCCACTTAAGCCGCGCCATACAATACTGGAGAGAGAGAGAGAGAGAGAGAGAGAGAGAGAGAGAGAGAGAGAGAGAGAGAGAGAGAGAGAGAGAGAGAGAGAGAGAGAGAGAGAGAGAGAGAGAGAGAGAGACTTACAGCTCATCCGAGAGTGATTCATATTTCTATTAGTCCAGGGATGTGACGCACTTTGAAATGGTCATCTCCGCCTCTCCTTACCCTCTTCATGAATTCTCCTGACATGTCACCTAAATATAGTTGTTTGATGGCAGCGAGGTGCTGAAAGCCATCTGCGAGCATCTTTAGCTTTGGACAACCGATAATAAAGAGATACTGTAGAGATTTCATTGTACCCTCCTCTATTCTACTCCACTCTTCCCATTCTTCCATACCTCCGATTGCCATGGTTATGAGCTTAGGAAATCCTCCAGACGTGCAGCAAATCTGCTTCCCCACATAAGCCTTAAAGAGAGTCAAGTACACCAGATTGGGTAACTGTCCAAGGGTGGTGAGTGGATCTTTCACAAATTGGCTATTCCTTAGTATTATCACCCGCAAACAGTTGTGTGAACCAATCCATCGGGGAAACTCTTTCATCATACATATCAAATGAAGTTTCTCAAGGTACTGTGGAGGCTGCGACAATTCTTGTAAATTGATTTCTTCATCTCTGTACAGGGCCTCTATTTTGAGAGATCGCAACCATTTCAACTGACTAATGGAATCACATAGTTGTCTACAATCTTCCCCTTTTACTTCTCCAATTGTTAATTTTTTAAGTTGGGTTAAGTAACCCAACTCTATTGAAAAGCCACCGTCGACTGATGCACCTGATAGTGTTTGGAGGTTGCTTAAACTGGCTGTTTGCTTAGGCATCTTATAGAATACCCTCGTGTCTCTAAATTTCTTCAAATTAAGATGCCTCAATTTCGTAAGCGTCCCTATTCTAGTGGGTAAACCTTTCAAATTGCATTCTCTAACGTCCAGCGCCTGTAGGTTGTGCAGTCTTTGCAATGAAACAGGGAGTTCCTCAATCTGTGTCCTCCTCAAGCTCAAATACCGTAAGTGAATCAACCCTCCAACTTCATTCGGCAAAATCTTTATTCTAGTGCCTTCCAGATCTAATACCCTCAATAATTTGAATTTTGAAAACATTCTACAAAAATAGGAAGAGGGAAATTCCTGGCCGTTAAATAGAAGAAGTGACCGAGGATTCAATTCAGGCATGCTTCCTGGAATATCAATTGCAGTGTTTTGGATGGTCAACCGACGTTGTGCTTCTCCAAAATTATTTCTTCGATTTGTTAGGATTGCTGCAAATTCTTCCTTCTTAAACATGTGAATAGCAATGTCACGCATGAGGTCATGCACTTGACACGCTATCATTTCCTCGGTGAGCTCATGAATGACAGGTTGGAGCAGGTTCCTATCAATGAGCTGAGCAAAGTAATTACTTGAAACTTCTTCAGGTGTCTTCCGTGGATGTTCCTCAATGAAGCCCTCGGCCACCCACATGCGAATCAGCTTCTTTCTCTTAATCTCATGATCCTCAGGAAACAGACCACAATACAAAAAACAATATTTGAGGTGAAAAGGTAAATAGTTGTAACTTGTTAACAGGGCTCGATTTAATCTTGCAAGATCTTCGTTATCTTTCAGTTCTGTATCAAGATTTTCAAGCACATCATTCCATTCAGCTAGATCAGTGCTCTTCTTTGACATGAGGCCACCAATTACCACAATGGCGAGTGGTAACCCTTTGCATCTTTTGACCATGGCATTTCCCACTTCGACTAAGTGCTGCGGACAAGTTCCTTGAGTGTCTTGGTTCAGAAATACCTTTTTTTCGAAGAGTTCCCAAGCCGATTCATGAGATAATGGCTTCATTTTGTGGGTATGGCACTTCTCATGGACAGGACGGGCTGTATCTTCATTGCGAGTGGTGAAGATGATCTTGCCTCTACCCTCATGAGGCAAAGCATGTTTCACATCTTCCCAAACACTAGTATCCCATATATCATCAAGGAACAGAGCGTACCTTTTTCCTTGCAAGTACTTGTTGATCTTCTCTGCTATGTTTGTCTCATCCATTGTCTCCCCATGATTTGGAGCCGTCTCCTCCCTACTCTTATAAAATCCTTCAAGCATGCGCTTCAAGATATCCTTCTTTTGGAATGATTGAGACACATAAATCCATGCATGACAATCAAAACTTGTCTTTGCAGTTTTGTAGAGTCTCTTTGCAAGAGTCGTCTTTCCGGAACCGCCCATCCCCACAATCAAAATGACAGTACGCTGTTGTGTCTCCTCTTTTTCCCGCACCAATTGCTCAAGTTTCATGGCGTCATTCTTGAGCCCCACGATGTCTGCTTCTTCCACCCAAGGAGCAGCAACTCCAGGATCTCGATTGCCAGCATCTGTAGCATTTGAATTTCTCCCTTCCTGAAATGCAGCCTGGAACCCAAATTGATCACTTCTTTCTTGAATCTCCTTCACCTCCTTTCTAATCTTTTGAATTCGAGTACTGAATTGGTGTCGAACTTTTAAGTGCTTGATGAAGCAGGCATGAAAGACAAAGCAGCCCATGTGTCCATTCCGAAGACCGCGTTGCGACTCCATTCGGATAATGAACTCATCGACTGCATCTTCGGCATAGAAGACTAAGTTCCTTACTTGGGTAATCCAAGCCTCCACACGTTTCTCCCTCTCCTTTCTTCGATCTGCGTCCTCTAAGAAAGCTCTCATGGTTTGGAGCTCATTCTTGATCCACTCAACATCATCATGAACTCCAGAGAGGAGCTTCACTTCATTGACTAGTTGCTCACCCAATTTTTGAACGAAAAAGGAAATAACAGCCTCAGCCATTGCTATGCTTTCGTTTCACTTCCCACTGATTTAAAGAAAACTTCTCCTGCTTTTGAATTTTGGATGGAGAGAACTCCAATTCCTCCACCTCTTTCTTTCTTCACTCCTTCCTTTATTCTGCACTACGATTACTGCAAGAAGGAAAAAAAAAAAAAAAAAACCATTAGGTTCTTTTTTGCATTTCTTGGATTGTTTCCCAAGTCCTTTGTGGAGAGCCCAAGGAAACAAAGATGCAGCTCATGAGCTCAAGTTAATCTGGGCTTTATTACAAAAAAAATATTAACGTGTACTTCTTATGACTTATATCGATGATGATAAGAAGATATCTTCAGAGGATTACTTTGGAATTGAATGGTAGCTTTCTTGGCCTTCACTAACGTTTTCTGGTCTCAGTATTTGGATGGTATGCCTAGAATGGGCGAGCCTGAACGGAAATGGAGAAGTTATTTGATACATGGGTAGACTGTGAAGCTCCATATGCATGCATATTGAAATTGTACACTGGCATCCATATGCCTCAAATTAATCAATCCAAATAGTGGGACCCACTGTAGATGGGGATATCCCCAGACTCAGATCAATATAGATTTGTTTGTTGAACATAGAATATTGACTATTTTAGTTCTAACCATCCATTGCATGTCCTCGAAATCAGTCAACTAGGATGGTTAGTTCAGGGCCATTTGGGATCTCTACTAATGATATATAGCTTATTGCGTTATTTCTTTTATATAATAATAATAAATAAATAAAAACGGACAAAAAATATTTTTTTAATAGGTTGTTAAGTAATTGTTTAATTTTACACCTACAAAATATAGAAATAAGAGATTTATTTCCTAATTCTTTAGATACGAGAAATTTAATTGTTATTTTAAGATTTATTTTACCTAGAGCTAGACATTTTTAAATTAATTTTGGAACAAGTTTGGTCGTGAACTTTTTAATTAATTTCCATATTACCTTCTTCTCCTCTCCACGACCTCTTTCTCCAAGTGTGCACACATGGTGAACGACAATAATGAAGGTGGGGCCCCACATGATGAATGGCCCACATTATGCATGGTTCACAACAAAAGTGGGCCCCTCATGACGGATTGCCCAATCAAAATGTGGCCTCCTAGGATCGATGATTCACATCAAGTGGACCCCATCTAATAGAAATCCACATCGAAGGTGGGACCCACATGATGGATGGTGGATGTTGATGCAAAAATCCAGACGTCCTCCTTTGACCACTTGATGCCTGCAAGAGAAGACAAAGATGAAGACCCTGGCTAAAGTAGGGACCCTCCGATACCAAAGTTAGACAGAAAAAGCTAGGTCTAGTAGAACGTAAGATTTTGGGGAATATTTTCTGCGTGAGATTGTGTGTACCTTTTGCCATTAGATATGCTCGTATTTATAACTAAAAGGGAGGCAATTGCATAGATGGTGATCTCCATGTTTAATAGGTGGGTGTTGTAGAGGGAATCGGATCTCGAACGTGTCAAGGTGATCCTCCGATATCTTCGGCTGAGATCTTGGGCTCAACTAAGATGTCGAGTAGACCCGTGTTGAGGTTATCTTCAGAGATCCTCGGCTGAGATCTCGAATAGATCTTTTTGGTAAGATCAAATGAAACACATAGTAGGAGGCCAAGGTGGAGAGTCTGAGATGACTTATACAGCTGCCCTGAACGGTAGTTTGCCGACCTGGATTCTCAAGTGTGTCGTGCCGATTGGGTCTACGCTAAAAGAATTTGACCTAGTGCAGATCAGGTCAAAGTACCACATTTCGGACTCAGTGGTGCTCTGAGCTCCCGCACTTGGTGAAATTTCAAGCGATCCCATAAATGGTGAGGTGGTCATGTTCCTGGTCGCTCCGTAGTGTGGTTTGACACTTCCTTTCCATCGCATTATTAGGGAGGTCCTCTTACGCATGGTGCTAACTCCTAGGCAGATAATTCCGAGTGCCTGGAAAACCTTGGTGGGGTCGTTTATTTTGTGGGTCCACCTTGAATAACCCCAGTTGACTGTGAATGAGTTCCTCCACCTTTACCAGGTGAATGCCAACTCTCATTATGAGGGTTGATATTATTTTTCATCCTGGCCCTAAACAGGCAAGGCCTTCATTACAGATGCGCCGACCTCAATTAAGAACTAGAAAAGTAAATGTTTTTGGGCATCAGGAGACTGGGAGGCTTCAACGACTTCTAGGCTATGACCTCGGGTTCCGACCCATTTTTCTCATCTAGGTCGGGTATATCCAAACCATCACTTCTTTCAGCTTTTATTTTTGTTGCCTTGTTCCTGACTGAAGTGGTCTTTGGAAGTTTTGCCCAAGTATCCTTCTGGGGTAAATGAGTCAAAGCGCTGCCGGATTGCTGAGGCAAGATGGGTGGATGCTTCGGCGAAATCTTAGAAGTTATTGATCACGCCCAACCTGCTATACCGTTCTGGTCTTACCCCGTCTGTATCAAGTATATCTGGGTTGACTTAGTTGAAAATCATTTCATTTCTCCATTACTGATCATTTACTTTTGTTGTAAAGGGATGGCTGAACAACCTCGCTTCAAACGCTGCACTCCTTCTGAGGCCAAACTGGCATAGAAGAAACAGAAATTGCCCTTAAAGAGGAGGGCAACTGTCCCTCCCCCCACGGCGGGTCAATCGAGCTCGGCTGTGGACCCTGTCGTCACTCTTGCCACACTAACTTCAGACTCGCCAGTGGTTCCAGAATTGGTTAAGGTCGCCTCAGCAAGGGAGGTAGTCCATGTCGTCGAAGCCCAACCCTCTGCAGTTTAGATAAAGCCTATCTCCAATGCTCAACCCCCCACTGCCCAAACTCATGTGAGTAGTTCTGCTGGTCGCCAAGAGGGCAAGGCTTGTGGGGTTCTCTAATCTGCCTCTGTCATGAAAGAGGGCCTCCTTCTGTGGATAGATTGGCATGTCCCTGATGTCGAGTTCACTAAGTCGATGGAGACACACCCGATCGCTGCTATAGGCCAGGTGGTCGTGTTTTTCTACAAGGTAGGATGTTTCCCTTGTTTTTTAGTAGTGGCCTTTTGTACTTAATTTTTTTTTTACGTGAGTCTCTTTTCAATTTTCCCATATTCTCTTGTTCGCTCGTCGCGAATGAGTGTGAGGAGGTAGAGGAGAGTCTTATAGAGAAGACCGTCGAGACCGAGTAGCTTTGATCATCTTTGAAGGAGTCTAGGGAGGAGCTCGCAACTCTAAAGATCTAGATGGAGGCTTGGGCGGAAGAGGCCCGAAAAAAGGAGGTACAGGCAAAGGAGAAAGCTCGGAAGAAGGAGGCTCGGATGAAGGCCGAGCTGGAAGTGATACGTTCATTTCTGAAAGAGGCCCAGGAGAAGGCCGTCAGGTGTAAGGCTGAGCTGGCTGAGATGAAGGTCAGTTTGAGAGTAAAACTAACGAAAGTCGAGGAATCTATCCCAACAGCTAGGGTGACGGCGGTGGAGGACTTCAAAGCCTCCAAGGAATGGGCTAAGGAGAATAATTTTCTCTATAACCTCAGGTACAAGAACTGCTTCAAGGATGTTAGGGGTTTATATCCTGAGCTCGACCTGACCCCCCCTCGAGGGTAGCCCCGCTGAGGACCCGATCCTAGCTAAGGGCCCAGCTCCTACTGAAGCTAAGTAGCTGTCCTCAATGGGCATCGAGCAAGCTGCCTATGGGGATTAGCCTCTTTTTGTATTCCTCTTGCATGTGTAATATTTTTTATATTAATGAAAAAAGTGCTTTTTGTAGCAATTATCATGTATGGAATTCTAAGTAGATTTAGTAGGTCAGTTTTCCGTTCGTTAGTCATAGTGGTGGGCTAAATATATTAGTCGAGTTGGAGCGTTGGGGCTAGCTCTTGAGCTCTTTCTCTTATTTAAAGGAATTTTGTCCTTGTAGGACAGGTGGATTAGCTATACTCATACATTAAGGGCCGAACAGTTAACTTAGGAGGATTGTTTTCCCTTATACTAAGAGATCCTCATTGTAGATTGCACAATCCAAGTAACATTTCTAATTAGTAGTCTGACCTCTTCTTTAAGAGTCGGACAACTAGTGAGGAGTGTTCTTCCCTTACACTAAGGGAAGTCCTCGGTAAGCCACGTAGTAGAATCGATCAATGGTCTGACCTGTTCTTTAAGGGTCGGACGATTGGTGAGAGGTATGTTTTCCCTTATACTAAGGGATGTCGTCAGTGGACTTATGTAGACCGAACATTGTACACAACAAGTAGAATTTGAAATTTCCCAACTTTGGGGGTTTTTATTGTAGATTCTAAACAATAAACTTATAGGCTCCGACCTAATAGGTCACTCATTGTATATCTCAATCGGTAGACATGCAGATTCCGACATGGGGTCTGGTCGATCTTCACGGCTAGTAGATCTTCTTATGTGTGGCGTTCCATAGATGTAGCAGAGGTCGCCCCTCCGTGTCTTCGAGTCGATAGCTTCCTTGCTGAGTTGTGTCCGTTATATTGTAGGGTCTTTCTCAGTTCGGTCCTAGAGTCCCTAGATCAGGATCCTTGGTGTTTTGGAAGGTTCTGCGGAGGACCAAATCTCCAGCTTGGAACCTTCTTGACTTTACTCGGGAGTTATAGAATCGGGCAACCTACTGTTGCCGGATCGAGACCTTGAGTTGAGCTTGCTCCCTTCTCTCTTCGAGCAAATCATGGTCCAGAGCCATCTGCTCAGTGTTTTGATTTTCATCGTAGGACTGAATCCATGCAGTAGGGAGCCCTATCTCGACTAGGACAACGACCTCTGCTCCGAAGGCTAGGGAAAAGGGAGTTTCTCCTTTAACTGTCCGGGTAGTGGTTCGATATGCCAAGCAATATAGGAGAGTTCTTCAGCCTAGGCCCTTTAGCTTTTTCGAGCTTGGCTCAGATATGATTTTTGATGATCTTGTTGACTGCCTCCACTTGACCGTTAGCTTAAGGGTGTCTTGGTGATGAATAAGCATTTTGAATTTCAAAGTTTCCGCACATGCCTCGAAACCAAACATTGTGAACTGCTTCTCGTTGTCTGAGACGATCGTGTGTGGGATTCCATACCGACATACGATGTTTTTTCAGATGAAGTTGGTGATTTTTTGCTCAGTGATTTTGGCAAATGGTTAGGCCTCAGTCCATTTGGTGAAGCAGTAAACCGCAACGAATGCGAACTTAATCTGACCTTTGTCGGACGGCAGGGGGTGGGAATGTCTATCCCTCATTGAGCAAACGGTCATGGATCGATCATGGGGGTTAGTTGCTCAGGTGGCTGATAAGGTATTGTCGTGAATCTCTGACATTTATCGCATCTATGAGTGTATTACTTAGCATCTTTCTGGTCCGCTAAAAGTATCCTTGTCAGATGACTTTATGGGAGAGGGTATGACTACCAAAATGGTTGCCACAAATCGCTTCATGTATTTCTCTTAAAACATATTCAGTCTCTTTAGGTCGGAGACACTTGAGATAATGAAGAGAGAATCTCTTTTTATATAAGGTGTCACAAACCATGGTGTACCGAGCTGACCTGAATTAGAGTTTGAGTGCCTCGAGTTGATCTTCAGGAAACTTACCTTCTTGAAGATATTCGACTATTGGCTCCATCTAGCTCGGGACCGAATTCACTGGAAGAACTATTTCTGGATCAAACTTGTTGATGCTCGGATCCATCAGAATCTCAATTGGGATCGATTAGGATGTCATCCTCGAATGTTGCGGCCAACTTCACTAGTGCATTTGCTTTAGAGTTTTTTGACCTGGGGGATTAGGCTGACATCGCACTTGGGAAATTTGCTCATAAGTTTTGGGCCTTTTGTAAGTAGGCGATCATTCTTTATTCCTTAGCCTAGTACTCATTAGCGACCTGGTTGACGATGAGCTACGAATCACTATGGACTTTTAGGTTCTAAGCCCCCGTTATTGTTGTTAGCCTAAATCTAGCGAAAAATGCTTCGTACTCTGCCATGTTATTCGATGTTTGGAATCTAACTCTTAAGGTATATTGCATACAGGTCTGGTCGGGAGCCTCAAGGACTACCCCGGCCTCGCTGCCTTTAGAATTAGATGAGTTGTCAACATACAATGTCCAGGTCAGTGGGTCGAGCCCGACCACCTAATCGTCTTAAGCCAATTGGTCGGTTTCACTGATTGGACTAGCTTCCAGGTTCTGTCTGCAAGCAAGCTCGACAATGAAATCAACCACTACTTAGTCTTTAATGGCGGCTTGAAGTTGATATTTGATGTCAAATTCGTCAAGCTCGAGTGCCCATTTTGTGAGTCTCCCTATTTTGGAGCACTTGACTAAGACGTTAATTAGTCAGGACTATAATTGTATGGGCATGAAAGTAAGGTCAGAGGCGATGAGATGAGACAACCAGAGATAGGGCGAGTTTCTAGATGTCTAGATACCTGGTCTCAGATGAGATTAGGGCCTTGCTGACATAGTACACTAGGAGTTGCTTCCCTCCTTGTTCTCGAATAAGGGTTGAGCTAATCATTGTGGTCGATGTTGCCAAGTACAATAATAGTGGTTCTCCTTGCTCGGGCTTGGAGAGTAATTGAGGTGACCCTAGGTACTATTTGAGTTATTGGAAGGCCAACTCACAATTCTCTGTCTATTCTATCTTCTATTTTCCTTTCAAGTACTTGAAGAAGGGGAAGCACTTGTCGATGGCTCGGGAGACGAAGCGATTGAGGGCAGCAACCCTGCTAGTGAGGCACTGAATTTCTTTTATCGTCCTGGGCCAGCTCATATCTAACAGAGTTCAAATATTATCAGGGTTTACCTCGATCCCTCTTTGGTTGATCAGAAAACTAAGGAATTTTTCTAATCCGACGCTAAAGGCGCACTTGCTCAGGTTCAGCTTCACATGATATTTTCGTAAGATTGTGAACATCTCCTCGAGGTCGTTGGTACAATCTGTAACCCTCACTCTCTTGACGAGCATGTCATCGACGTAAACCTCCACGGAGTGTCCGATCTACCAAGCAAAGATCTTATTGACCAACCGTTGGTACGCCAGTCCAGCATTCTTCAGCCCAAAAAGCATCACACTTTAGTAGTGTAAAGCCCAGTAATAAAGGTGGTCTTCTACTTGTCGTGAGGATGCATGACGATTTGGTTACCCATGAAGCTTAGGAGTTCATGTCCAGTGGTAATGTCAACCAAGTGGTTGACATAATTAACACAGACCCGTCACTTTCCATTGTACTTTATCACTAAGACGATGTTGGCGATCCAGTCAGGATAATAGATGTCTTCAATAAAAACCAGCTTCAAGGAGCTTACCGACCTATTCACTAATGATGGAATATCGTTCTGGTTCGAATGCTCATCACTTTTGTCTTACCAGTCGATAGTCGAGGTTGACGTTCAGCTTTTATACCATCACTTCTGGGTTGATGCCGGGAATGTCTTGGTGGGACCAAGCGAGGACGTCGACATTGCGTAAGAGGTCTATGATCTTGTCCCATAAATCTGGAGGCAACAATGACCCGACCTGCAAAGTACGGGTTGGGTCAAAATTATTGAGGGGGATGTCTATGAGGTCTTCCACCAAAGACCCTCTCTCGACATATTCTTCCCGGGTATTGAGGGAAGTAATGGCCATCGTGCAATGCTATGTTCTCAACATCCTAGAGTAGCACTGGCGAGCTTCCTGCTGATCTCCTCTGACCTACCCGACACCATGCTCGATTGGAAACTTCATTGTGAGGTGGTGGGTTGATAGCACCACTCGTAGGGTGTTGAGGGAAGGTAGTCCGAGGATGACATTGTAGACGGAAGGACAGTCGACCACGAGGAAATCGATCATTGTTGTCGTCTGATTATGTCTCTCTCCCACATTAACTGGATGCAGTATAAATCCCTCGAAGGTGACTTTATCCCCTACGAATCTGAGCAGAAGAGTTTTAACAGGTCAAAGTCGGGACCTTCCAACTCCCATTTTATCGAAGATGTCGACGAAGATGATGTCGGTCAAGCTGTCGATGTCCACCAAAATCTGAAACACTTTGCAGTTGGCTATGGTCGTGGCCACCACCAATGCATCGTCATGTGGGTGGTGGACACCTTGGGCGTCCTCCTCAATGAAGGTCAGTTCGTCAGGGACCATCTTCTACTCTTTCGGAGGTCGGAATGTGAGGTGGATCTAATGTTTCGAGCTGTTGTGGCTGATGCTCTGAGCATGAGCTTTGCGTGCTTGGTTTGAGCTTCCGCCTCCCGCAGACTCACTAAAGATTGTGCAGATTTCCCCAGTAGCCTCGTTGCTGTTGCCATTATTAGGTTGCTCGTTCTTCCAATCTGACTGTTCCTCCCTCCTACTGACATACTCCCACAAATGTCTGTTGCGTATAAGGACTTCCATCTCTTCTTTAAGGTTAAAGCAGTCGTTAGTGGGATAGCCATGGTCGCGGTGGTAGTAGTACTTCCATTTTCCTGCCTGTCGAGGCCAGTCTTCATTCGGTTCGACCACTCGAGGAGCCACTTATCCCAAACTTCCATGAGGACTTGGTCGAGCATAGCGTTGAGGAGAGTGTAAGAGCTAAATCTTCTCTCAGGCCATTTGCTCAGATGTTGACCCCTGGTTGGATCATCGCCCCTTCTACGCTTGTTGGTGGGAGCTAATGATTGCTCTTCCTTAGGTCGTTTCTCCCTAGTTGATCTTCCTCTATTCATGGTGGCTTTTCACGAGCTAAAAAGCTCTTCGACATTGAAGTACTTCTGAGCTCGATTGAGCAGATTGGCCAATGTCATTGGGGGATTCTTTCCAAGTGAGAAAATGAACCTCCCGTCCTTCAAGCCAGCCATCATAATGACTAGGGAAATCTAATCTAAATAGCCCTCCACTTACTATACAGGACAAGGTTTCCTTGAATAATACGTTTGATTCTATGAAGTAGAGACCATACGTTTGTACGGTAAGAGCGAGTGCCTAACACATTCCCTCTCCATAAATGTATTCCCTTATGCAAAATCTTCAATCGCAGATTAATAAGTAATTTTAGGACAAAGAACTTCTAGATTCCCAATTCTAACATTTCTACGAGGTCTAGCCGATTGTGGAATCAAACCAATTAGCTAATGGTGGCTCCGGTCATAAATAACACCCCTCTCTCATATACGACGAAAAATCACACCCGTGAGCTTGGTCTGCCGTCTGTGATCTAGTGTCCACACCCACTTAATGGACGGTGCACATCTAAGGTCTTATGTGATGGACGACTCACATCCAAAGTAACTTGGATGATCCACATAGAAGGTGTGCCTCATACGATGGATGGTGAACATTGAAAGTGGGGTCTTCATGATGGATGTCATACATCAAAGTGTGACCCCCGCATGGTGGATGTCAAATGGGCCTCACCTTATGGATGACTACATCAAGGTGAGTTGCACATAATGGATAGTCTACATCAAAGACCAACCCCAAAAGATGAATGACACACATCCAAGGCAAGCCTTCATGTTGGACAACCCACTTCGAAAGTCAGGCCCACACAATGGACACATCAAATGTGGACTCCATGTGATAGGTAGTGAACATTGAATGGGCCCACATGAACAACAATTAACATTAATGGTGGGCCTCACATGATAGATGACCTACATCAAGGTGGGTCCTATTAATAGATGGTTTACCTCAATGGTCGCCTCTACTGATGAATAGTCCACATCTAAGGTGGGTCCTACATGATGGATTACCCATTTTGAAGGTTTAACGCACATGATGGATGGTCAATATCAAAGGTGAGCCCTACATTATGAACATTCCACGTCCAATGTCTGCCATAATGGATGGCCCACGTTTAAGACGTAAAATGGAGTGCTTGTTGGAAATGAAATTGTTACAAATTTTAAAACGACAGTTACTACTCGTTAAAAAATAAAAAAGCTCACATTTGAATATCTTTTTTTCAAATAAGCTTTTTCAGTTCTAAAAAAGTGGTATTACCCAATGAGTTTATTGTAAAATAAGTGGTAAATTAATATATATATATATATATATATATATATATATTATCATCTAGTTCTTATTAGGTAACTCTTATTGTCTTAGACAAGAGATGTCAAACAAGCGATTAATGCTTTTTTTCTTCCTTTTGGACACATGTATACACTGCAATGGGCTGCAATATTTAGACAGTTTGAATTTGATCGAGTCATATGCGTGCTGCATGTATGGTTTGTGTACATGTTCACATATCACGTGTTAAGCTTTATGAGCCCTATTGGACGTTATTGATACATGTACATAACTATTAACTCAATTATGTTAAGAATTTTCCATGTTCAAGTTTAAATGTAGGAATATAAGTGATGTTGAGCAGGTTGCAGATACTTTCATGGAAAAGATGGACTTAGAAAAGACCTAAACAGAAGCGGAAACAATCCGGATCGTCAGAATTAAATCAGTCATCTCTCAAAAACCGAGATGAGTTTTTTGATATGTTATATATGATTTTGGGGTAGGACTCACTTAATCCAACCAATCCCATTAAGCAAGGTTGCCCACGCCGGATTTGCAAGATTCCATCAAGTGACAGTACTTTTGTTTTTACTATAAATATTAAGTTTTAGTTCCAGTATAATTAAATTTTGATCCTTTTGAGTTATAGAAGCCATGTCCAACATGAAAAGGGTTAGAAAAGTTAAGAGAATAACATAGTTAGACCAAATTGGACACTTACTATTTTTGGCCAAAAACCATGAAGTCTAGTAAGAATAGAGGTCATCTATAAATAGTAAGCTAACTATTTATAGTAAGTCACATTTTTACGGTGTTTGGGTTGGAGTCTAAGTCTAAAACTCAATCAGAGGTTTGAGTACCTTATTTAAAGAGTTGTAATTTCTTTTCTTTTTTTAAAAATCATTAATCAAGTTATTTCAAATTTATTAGGAATTATTTCTACTTTGTGGATTCAAGGAAGCTCTGGGAAGAGTTGAGAAGAGAGCTGAGTGGATTCAGAGTACTTTTCCCCTGAGGAAGGCGGTGATCAATCTCATCAGATCCCTATATGCAACAAACAGTTTCATGATATATATATATATATATATATAATTTATGAGTTGTGTGGGCCCCATCGTGATGTGTGTCAAACATCTACCTTGTGCATTTAATGGGTACCATTTAAGTTATGGGATATCCCAAAAATCAACCATTTCCGGAACTCAGGTGGGCCATACCGTCTAAAACCATGTGAAGACAAACATATAAAAGTTCTTGGCGGGGCCCACTTGAGTTTTGGATGTGGCTAAAATTTGGTATGACCCTTCATCCAAGTTGACCCCACACAATGGATGTTTTGGATCTGTGAACCACATCCCAGTGGGCCCAATAAATGTTTATGAATGTTTTAATGGGAGGGTAACCCCTCTCAACTGTATATGTGGTGTGGCCCACCAAAGTCATGGATTGACTTGATTTTTAACCATTGGCCCACCATGGAATGATGCAACTGACTAATGGGATAGATGATTGACACACATCACGGTGGGGCCCACACAGCTCGACGTCATGGGAAGTTCCCATGAGCTCGATGCATTGAACCATTTCCCTACACACACACACACGGAAATGGTTCTATGAGGTCGACTCATGGGAACTTCCCATAAGGTTGAGTTGTGTGGGCCGTGTCGAACATCAACACCATGCATTTGATGGGTCCCCTTTAAATGATGGGATATCCCAAAAAGCAACCATATAAGCAGCTCAGGTAGGCCATACCATCTAAAATTATGTGAAGACATGCCTAAAACATATAAAAGCACTTGGTGAGGCCCACCTAAAATTTAGATGTGTCTGAAACTTGGTCTGACCTCTCTTCCAAGTGGGACACACATAATGGATAGGCTGGATTTGTGAACCACACCTCGGTGGGCCCAACAAATGATTATAAATGTTTTAATGGGAGGAAAACCCCTCTCAACTTTTGTATGTGGTGTGGCCCACACAAGTCATGGATTGACTTGATTTTTAAGCAAGAGGCCCACCATGAAATGTTGTATCTGATTGATGGGGTAGATGTTCGGCACACATCTTGATGGGGCCCACACAGCTTGACCTCATGGGAAGTTCTTATGAGCTCGACCGCATAGAACCATTTCCCACACACACACACACACACACACACACACACACACACACACACATATAAAAGTTACATATATGCTCCACACATCAACCATCTTTGGCCCATCAACATCCCAGCACATGCCTCGCCTATGTGGAAGAAAATCCTCCGGCTCATCCCCCAGATTGAAGCAGCCGCTCAGATACAGGTTGGAAATGGAGAAAGCAACCTATGGTCATTCAATTGGATAGGATTGGGTCCTCTTCATTCAATTGACGGGTGCCAGATTCCTGAAAATCTGTAACACCTCAAAATCAACGAGCTGCTGAACTGTTCTGGCCCATGCCCCCCTTCAGTTGCGCTTCAACACATCCCACAGCATGTGATGTATTTTGTCTATGCAAACAAGCGATGGTGGGGCGCAATCCCTGTTAAGGGTTAAATATTGCATATTAGACCCCATTTATAACCTGAATTTACGGACATGATACTGTTTAATGGACTATTTTAATCGTGTTTGTGGTGCAAGGTGAATTTAGGAGCCTGGAATGAAAAAGGGTACTAAAAGCATGAATTTAACGCTCAAAAGTCACCAAGGCAAGGGACGGACTCCAGGGGACCAAGATCGAGAAATTTATACGCCAGAGATCAAAGGAAATCAAGCCGTTCACGTTAAAGAGGTCTGAGGGTTTTCACCATCCGTTCAGCTCGAAACTTCATATATGGTCTGAGGACCATAAATTAACCGTACACATCAAATTTCATCCATTGGATCCTCATGAAAGTGTCCCAACGGACAGATCAGCCCCTAAAATCCTGATTTGGGGTCCGCCTGGTATCTGGAAATGGTTCAATTTTGGTCCCAACACATTAAATTATGCAGAGAAATGAATGGACGGAACGGACTTTAGATAAACATCATAGTGGACCCCACTCCAGCATGAGTGTGCATAGTGCACAAGTGCACAAGCCGTGCACGGCAACGTAGAGTCGGTCAAACTGACACTTTGGAAAGAAGGAAGTTTCCTTCTTCGGGCATTTATGCAGCTCGTCCGCTGGGAGGGTGTGTGGCCCACCTTCATCCAACTGGTTTGGACGTGAAGCAGACGTGAGGGAGAGAGAGTAATCTTTTTCTTTTAGTTTTTTTTCTTTTTTTCTTTTTTTCTTTAGAGCTTAGCCTCACCATGTTGGGCTAAACCTCTTAGCTAAAGCTAAGCGGTGAAGCTTGTGGCGTGATGGGCAAACTCTACGGCTTTGATTCATCCTTTTGAACTGAATTTGATGTTGATTTGATTAATAAGGAATGTCTTAGTTGTTAATGGTTTATTGTGACTTGCATTACAATAGGTCTGCGATGGCTTGAGTATTTCCTTTTCATTATTGAGATTATGAAGTCAGGAAACCCTGTTGTTCACCATCGTCTCCAGGGCATGGTTGGGTGACAGAACCTTTCCTAACATTCATGTATCTCTTTGATTGGCTGTGTATTGGTTTAGTTCTGTTGTTTTCTTTGTCTCATGGGCATGGTTTGGTGATGGAATGCATTCTAATTCACACCCATCTTATCTCTTGAAAACTAGATTAAAAGAAGTTCAGATCGATTTTCAGGTTATATCTTCCAACTGGATGAAGATGGGACTCGAACTCCAGTTGAGTTCATGAATCAAGCGTAGATCTCCCTGATCTCTAAAAGTGGATCCTTGGCACCCTAGTTCCCTACCTTTGAATTCTACAGTTTTAGATTAATTATTCTCATCATTATTCCCTTATTTTTCCTTATTTGGATTTTATCTTAGTCTAGTTCTAGTTCGAGTTATTTTCAGATTACGTACAGGTTTCTGTCCCTGTGGATTCGACCTCGGTCTTACCGAGTTTATTACTACATCACAACCCTATACTTGGGGTGTGAACAAGTTTTTGGCGCCGTTGCCACGGATTGACGGTTAAATTTTCTGAAATTAACTAGTTTTAGGATTAGTTTAAGATTACGATTTTTCTAACTTTAGGTTTAGGTTTTTCTAATTTCTAGAAACTAACTTGTTTTCCTATTTTGTAGGATCCTGACATAAACTTCTAATTTGGTAATCCCTTTCTAATTCCTCTACTTTTTCTATTTTTAGAATTAGGGTTCGAGTTTTAAAAATTTTCTAATTCTAGGCTTTCTTTTAATTTTAAAAATTTTCTATTTTCTAATTTTAGAAATTCTTTCTTTTTTAGAAACTAACTTTCTATTTCAATTGTAGGAACTTTCTAACTTTACACTATCCATTTTAGAAACTAATCTCTTTTGTTTTCTTTTGTAGGATCTTAACATAGGAACTTCTCATTTGGTATCTTCCTTCTAACTTCTCCTCCTCTTACTTTCAATACTGCTGTAGGATCTTTCTTTGTTTTTCGTTAGATTAGATTCAGAGTTCGGGTTTCACCATGTATATGCATGAGTGGGAACGTCAATATGCTGAGATAGCTTTTGAGCATGCGAAAAAGTGTGAAGGGATGTATGATGATTATGATAGAAATCAACTTATGTCTCAGAATTTTTCTGAAACAATCATCGAGAACCAACCAGAGTATAATACTCCATCGGTTAAGAAGTCCTTATGCGATCATATGCAGGAGAACAATTACACCCAACGGATTAACAATACAGTACGTGAGTGGTGGGGTTATCATAACTATGAGAATGAGAATTATTATCACCCATCTGATAAAAAAAAAATAATGCGTGATTATATTATGAGTGATAATAAGTATTACCAACGATCAGATTCTCCCGCCTATGATCCTTATGACTATAACCAGTGGAAACATCAATGTCGGGTAGCTGAACCAACTATATATCATAGTGATAATTCTCTTGGGTCCTCTACCTTTGAAACCCAATCAGAAATAATCCAAGAGGATTTACTTCAGAAGCTCATGAAAGCACAAGAGCAGTTCAATTAACTTGTCAGACAATCATGCGAATTTCTCAAATCATCAATTCCAATAATTCAGTTACATCTTATGGAGAAGGAATAGGCTAGGTTATTCCAGCCTCATCTCAATCTAGAAGCACAATGTGAAGAAAGTGATTATAACTCGCTTATGGAAGAAACTGTAATTATGAATGAGGAAATAGATTCCATTAATGAGCAAATGGTTTAATTTCCCAATGAGTCGATCTCGATGACTGTTTAAAGGAATGATCAAGAGATGTGAGTGTCTTTCAAATATAATGATAGTGACACACTTCACTCACATGACACACATGATTACACTGATGAGGTAGAGGTTAGTTTATTCGAATCTCAACCTAATCTAGGAATAGAATGTGAGGAATATGATCTTATCCTAAGTGCACACTGCACGGAACTGGACGATGATGAGTATTGGGATTCAATCTCAAGTGTGGCCTCTGCCAATGATCAAGAGGTTCAGGAAGTTGTCAACCATAATGATCAACTACACCTGTCTGAGATGACTGATTTGAATGTGGAGAATGAACCACTTTCAACTAACCCTTCCAACCCTTGTGATGCATGTTTGAACCACTGCCCTGAATTCAATAATGATATGATTCGGCCGATGGACGATTTGCTTGATATGACTTTGGAATTTGAAGTTACCCAGTTAAGGCTACAATCTGAGCTACACACTTTAGACAATTCAATGCCTCTACTGAGAAGCTTCAATGACCAGAGTCTTCACATCAATTCTTCGCCTATTGATTGTCCATCTATCTGTGAAGGGCATGCAAGAGCAAGCGAGCATGCGTCCATCCACTTCAAAAGACAATGAAATCATTGGACAAATCATCATAGACTTCGATGCAGGAGATGAGTTACTCTCAGCTGATTGTCCCAACCCTTTGACTACATGCGTGGCACACTTTGTGGATTCTGACGACCCCATGATACATGAAATAGTGGATGCCTCACAAGACAGTACCTTGGTAGTTGTCACGGACCGAGAGAACCCTTACTTTGACGCTCTTTCTTCCACAGATCCTTATTGTTTACCATTAAGGAAGGAGGAGATGAAAATTAAATTGGAGTCTGAAACTTCAAAATGTATTGAGAGTACATCATCTAATGAAATTATTTCTGAATTATATTTACTTGCAGTCTCTGATTCACCATGGGGTACTAATTTTGAAACTTTTTCTGACACAGGTGAATCATATATACTTTGGATACCTCTAGCAAATCGACGATAAATTTTTGATGAGGTACATAAATTTCTCTGGAAAGTCATACTCCAGGGCATCCAAGTCTATTGCAAAAAGGGCTTTTGAATGATCCTGTTGAGAAACCTACGAAGAAATTTATCTAGATATTGACCGGAAGAAGAACTTTGGGGCATAACTGATTAGTTTTTCCCTTGCTTTCATAGGACTAGGATAGTTTGCTTGATGTCGTTCTAGGTTAGACAGTTTTATGCCATTAGGTTAGTTTGCTTTCTACGTTGTTTTAGGATAAGTTTCTTTCATTGGTTTAACTCTTGTGCTGAGCCACATCACACTGAGATCTCTTTGGAAAACGCCATTTAATCTCCTCATCTAAGTACTATCGTTCCATCACTTCTCCTTTACTTTCATTATCTTACGTGCACTGCATGCTTATTTCTTTTTACATTGAGGACAATGTCGATTTTAGGTTGGGGTGGGGGATTAGGTTACCTAATCAGTGTTTTCTTGGTCTTGAGCAAAATTTGTGAAAAAATTTCAACTTTTTCTAGACTTTCGTATAAAATCGAAGTGATTTTGAAAGATAGTCGTGATTTGGGAAGTATAAGATACAGAATGTTGGTGATTTACAACTCTTGGATTTAGCTGTTTGATATATTCCACGGTTGAGTTCGAATTATCAATCCATGATTAGAAGTTTTAAACATTGACTGAATCATGATTTCATATGTCACATCTCGCTTACACATTGAGGTTTCAGTCGATATTGAAGGATTAACTTGGTAACCACTAAGCATGAAAGGAACCAACCTGAGAAAATTGAAAGGCTTGGGCGAACGGTCTTCACCATAGGGTTGCTCCCTGTAAGTGAGGATTTGATTCCCCAAGGTTGACATTCAGAAAGGGTCCAGCGACTGGTCTTCACCATAGGTTTGCTCCTTATAGGTGAGGATTTGATTCCCCTCCTTGGCGTTACTTTTAATGGAAAAATCAAAAGTTGGTAGGATAATTTATGAAGCAGGTTTTGGTTTTGGTTGTCATGAATTCTCTTATTGGTTCTCAATGATATCATGAAATAGAGAAGTGAATTTTAATGTTGCTAAGCTGAGATTACACTATGCACTCATGGATTCTAATGTTTAGAATATTTTTCTAGTCAATGGATTAATACCTCAAACTTGATTATGAAGTTTATTGTGTGCTTGAGTCCGGGAGAAGGTATTACCCAACATTCATGAATATTAAAATTCTCATATCTAGATTATTTTCAAAAATCACTCGAGTTTATAGAAATTGTTCTGTAATTTTTAACTTATTTTTTGCGTACTTTGCTCAGGACTAGCAAAATGTTGGTTGGGGGTTGTGTTGAGGGTCAAATATTGCATATTAGACCCCAGTTATTACCTGAATTTACGGATATGATACTGTTTAACAGACTATTTTAATAAAGTTTGTGCTGCAAGGTAAATTTATGAGACTGGACTGAAAAAGGGTACTAAAAGCATGGATTTAACGCTCAAAAGTCACCAAGGCAAGGGACGGACTCCAGGGGACCAAGATCGAGAAATTTACATGCCAGAGATCAAAAGAAATCAAGCCGTTCACGTTAAAAAGGCCTGAAAAGTGTCCTGAATGCAAGATCTCAGGGTTTCCACCATCCGTTCAGCTCGAGACTTCATATATGGTCTGAGGACCCTAAATTAACCGTATACGTCAAATTTCATCCATTGGATCCTCGTGAAAGTGTCCTAACGGACGGATCAGCCCCTAAAATCCTGATTTGGGGTCCGCCTGGTATTTAGAAATGCTTCAATTTCGGTCTCAACACATTAAATTATGCGGAGAAATGAATGGACAGAGCGGATTTTGAATAAACATCATAGTGGACCCCACTCTAGCATGAGTGTGCATAGTTCATAAGTGCACTAGCCATGCACGGCAACGTAGAGTCGGTCAAACCGACACTTTGGAAAGAAGGAAGTTTCCTTCTTCGGGCATTTATGCAGCCTGTCCGCTGGGAGGGTGTGTGGCCCACCTTCATCCGACTGGTTTAGACGTGAAGCGGATGTGAGGGAGAGAGAGTTATCTTTTTCTTTTAGTTTTTTTTCTTTTTTTTTTTCTTTAGAGCTTATCCTCACCATGTTGGGCTAAACCTCTTAGCTAGGGTTAAGAGGTGAAGCTTGTAGCGTGATGGGCAGACTCTATGGCTTTGATTCATCCTTTTGAACTGAATTTGATGTTGGTTTGATTAATAAGGAATGACTTAGTTGTTAATGGTTTGTTGTGACTTGCATTACAATAGGTCTGCGATAGATTGAGTATTTCCTTTTCATTATTGAGATTATGAAGTCTAGAAACCCTGTTGTTCACCATCGTCTCTAGGGCATGGTTGGGTGATAGAACCTTTCCTAACATTCATACATCTCTCTGATTGGTTGTGTATTGGTTTAGTTCTGTTGTTTGCTTTGTCTCATGGGCATGGTTTGGTGATGGAATCCATTCTAATTCACACCCATCTTATCTCTTGAAAACTAGATTAAAGGAAGTTCAAATTGATTTTCAGGTTATATCTTCCAATTGGATGAAGATGAGACTCGAACTTTAGTTGAGTTCATGAATCAAGCGTAGATCTCCCTGATCTCTATAAGTGGATCCTTGACACCCTAGTTCCCTACCTTTGAATTCTACAGTTTTAGATTAATTATTTTCATCATTATTCCCTTATTTTCCCTAATTTAGATTTCATCTTGGTCTACTTCTAATTCGAGTTATTTTCAGATTACGTACAAGTTTCGATCCCTGTGGATTCGACCTCAGTCTTACCAAGTTTATTACTACATCACAACCCTATGCTTGGGGTATTAACAATCCCCCATTGACGAAGATAGGCCCTCGAAAACCTCCTCGCTCCCCTTTTTCCATCTTCACCGCAAATCTCTCCTAGGACACCTCAACCGAAGATCTCCATCGGATTTTCGGGCATTTTGGTAAGCTGAAAGACATTTTCATCCCATCGAATCGGCACCTTAACCGATCTAAAGGTTTTACCTTCATCCATTTCGTTTATGAGCAAGAGGCTTTCAACGCCATCCAATGCCTTCATGATAGAAGGATTGATGGTAGAATAGTACACATTGATTGGGCAAAAAACCAAAATCTAGGTCATGCCCACAAGCAGAATTGCCAAGATCGAGTCACTAATCCCCCTAGCAGATTTAATACATCGCAACTCCCTACAAGACCCTCTGCTTATCGAGAGACTGATCCTCTCAAGGGGATGTTCTGAAGACACGGAACAAGGAGACCGATGGGACTAGATCACAACCGTCAAGTCAGCCCTTATCTGATAGGGAAGCCTACGATCCTGCCATATGATCCCAACGGACGATGTAAGTGTAACACCCCGGATTTTGGCCAACCTGGGATTAAACGTCCTTAGGCAATGGGTCAACTAAAACACTTGGAAAATTGCTCAGAACCCAATTTCATAGCCAAAGAAACCACTTAGGATTAATTCCTATGGAAATTCAGCGTAAGTTAGCTAGCGCAACGCTGGAGTAGCTAGGAAACAGTCCCTGATCACTTTAAATACGTTCTACAAGACCCAAATCGAGTAGAACGTATGACTCCATAATACTCTATAACCTCGGATCAAACTCTAAGCGGGTTTGTTCTCTGGACCACTTTGAATTCTTGTATTGGATTTAGACCGTGCGTCGAAAGTCCGTTACTTCCTATCTTAGACCATTAGAACCGCCCAGCTGGACTTGACAATCATTTCGAAAATCAAGTCAAACCGATAATCACAGACTATTTCATTGAACCCGGACTGAAGCGACCGCGAATAGGGACAGATTTGGAATTTCAAATTCAAATCTGGCACACGACTTGACGCGTCAGTATTAAGCATTCTGACCGTCAGAATTCATTCAGATTACACCCTCGGATCAGGAAAAATTTCTATTTATTATCATGAGACTCTCAGCCCTGATCTACGTGCGGTGACCGCTGAACTGAAACTGGTCCGCCACGTGCGATCTGCGAACCCTACCAGACTGAAAACTTAATACGTGCTACATCTGGTACGCATGAGCTTAAGTCTGATCGCAATCGACCAGGGGACCACCAGAAAGCAGTTTTTGGACCGAAACAGTCCCGAAATGGATAGGCACTAAGTAAACCTCGTCCCGGAGCCTATTTTCGGCATTTTTAAGCTTATAAAAGGGGTTGAAACCCTCATTTCTCCCTTCCGTCCGAAAATCCCAAACCCTAGAGAAAAGGAGAGAGAGTTTGAGAGAAAGAGAGGAAGGGAATTTTCCCGCTTCCGAGCCACCGACTGCTAGTGCTTCAGCACTTCTTCCCAATCACCTGGTTGGTGATTTCTCCCCTTTTTCAGGTATAAAATAACCCCAAAACTTGCTGATTTAGGGTTTACCTAGATTCATAGTACGTTAGCTAACGTATTCCATAAATCAGGTTCTCCTACTGCCGTAGACGAAGCGTACACGCTCCGTTCAAAATCTCGCAACCGTAAGAGACTAGGTGAGGATTTTAGACGCTTTGATTGACGGTTTACAATGCTTTCAATGTCGTTTAATAGTAGATTATCGACGGCATCGCCGTTTGACATGTACAACATGCCCTCCGTTTCCTGTTTCGTAAATTAACGAAGAATATGAGATTTAGGGCATTTTAGTCATTTGTAGAAAGTACGGTCTACATGCATATTTTGCTGACGTGATTGATATGGTTTGTTGTCGTATTAGAGAGTTAGGAATGCTTGCATAATCAGTTTGGCGAAGAGATTCGCCTAGTTGCGCACTTTGGGTCTACATACTATATGTAGACTTAAGTGTGCAGTATATGTGTTTGTACAAATGCTTGTATTAGTATGTATTGAATTAAATGATGTTATGTAGTAGTTTGAGATGGATTTCTTGATTAATATGCTGACCTAAATAATTTTCTACATGTTGACCTTATGCATGATTACATTACATGCATGGAAAGTATGCCTTGAAGATTTACTTAAGTTGAATGTTCTAACATGTGTTAACATGCTCACATGATTGTATTTCAATTCCAAACCTCTCACATAAATTGCTGATTTGATTCCATAAGTGTTTGGGACTACCCGTAGTCCACGCAGTCGGTAACCGAGCGAATTCGTGGCTGACTGGTCATAGTCACGAACGACGCGTCGATGAACGTGATTCGTGTTTAGAGTTGGCGGCAGTGGTTAGGCCACGCGAAGTGTTTTACGCACTTCATGTCGTTCGACTTGAGATGCGATCGCGCTAGTCGAGCCCGTCAAGTAACCCGACTGGCCGATGTATGTTCACCTTGTATGAATCATAACTGCTTGAACCTAGGGTACTGAACTTACCATTGTAAACCCTGTTAACCATGGTACCTTGATCCACGAAGACTCATGAGCCGGGCATGGTGGTATGGGACACCGTGGTCGAGCTGTCGGCCTACGCTGGGGCCACAAACCTCCCCGTAGTGACCAGTGAGCACCTTGACTCGTGAGCAGATTATGGTGGTATGGGACACTATATTCTAGCTGTCGGCCTACACTGATCAGGCGACGAGCCCTTTGTAGTGACCGCGAGCGTATTCTGAGTCCACGGGAGGCGACGACCCTTCCGTTGCAGTAGAGTACGGTAGGCCTGTATTGATAAGGTGATGGGGGAGCGGTGCAACGAGTGCGAGCAACAGCCCTGGCAGCCCTTGCAGCGACCTACGAAATATACATCGTATGAGATTACTAGGAATGACGACCCTAGACAGGATCTGTGTTGGGATTGATACAAGGGAAGTACCTTAGTTTCCCAATCCTGCTGTTTGAATGGACTTAATAACAACTTGGAAATCATATCACCATAGCATTGCATGTGCCTGGAAGATGTGGAGCACTCTAGGGAGTGTGGCATGCCGCGGTCGTAAGATGTTGCCGCATGAGGGAGATCGTCGGTGAGGGCATACATCACGTCATGTCATCTTGCATTAACAACAGTATTAGGATTGTCTGATTTACTGCTTTACTATTATCGCGTGATTGAATTGTGAACATGCTAATCTTTGCTCTATGATTCCACTGAGTTGATCACTCACTCCCACGTTACGGGATGGTGTTTGCAACACCCACCAGACCCTGTTGTAGGTACCGGTGAGACCGAGATCCAGGAGGTGGAGTCAGAGATCGACGAGGACCAGGATGAGTTCTCGTATATACAGTACCACGACGGCTTCCCATAGGCGACCTAGATCGAGGGGACATCAGTGAGACTTTCCTTTTTGAACATTATTCTTTTGTTATGTATATGTATATGAGACTCAGAGATGTAGTCATACTTCGGAGACAGATGAGAATACTTTATTTTTTTCCATATAGTGATATATACATTGTTTAGTCTTCCGCTTGCTTTTATCACTGGATCTGAAGTATGAATTGCAGTTTTGGTATACTTTTACTCATGTGAATGCTTTAAATCAGACAACATTGAATCATAACCATTTTTGTTGCATAAGTGACGGTCTGGAACTCGGGAGTTGAGTTTATACACGACCCCCGATTTTCAGGGTGTTACAGTAAGGCCCCAAACTTTTCGATACTCGAGTATTGAAAGTTCTCGAGCGTTATCTGAAAATTTACATATATGTGCGTGTGTACGATACCAATCCGACAATCCTAGCCTTACATCCTTACCCTGACATAAACCTAACCGTTAGGAATGACTCTAATTTATAGATCAAGTCATCTAACCGTTGATTTTTAGGCAGAACCATCCATCACATGATTTGATGTAAGTACCTTCTCATGAAGGGCACAACGAATAATTCCCTATCCATAATAATTTAGATATACATTCCTTTATAAGAATTTCTTAGAAATGTGACTATAACCATGTGGAGCCATTGAATTTTTCAAAACTCACAGATCAACGATAATTATGAAAATGCCATTGACCTATACCCCTGTATTCTAGATCATATGATTCCCACAATCCATTCCATGTGAAATTTTATACAAACCCTAATTAGCATAAATTAACTATACACATCGAATTTCAGCCCTTAGATCGGAGTAAATTAGCTACTTGACCTATACATCCGTTCGTACACTTATCGGATCAAGATTTTGATCCGTCCATGTTGTTCAACTCATATGAATATGCTTAACCCACTGTTAGAATTGCAATATGAAGATCTTACACATGTGAATAAGTCACTCAAATCTAGCAGTATACACAGGTTCTACCCCTAATCACTCCAGAAACACACTTTGTATTCGTCCGTTTGTAAAACTGACCGTATATGTACTTGTATACACTGTTAGAGTACCAATCATCCAGTTTACACATTTTAAGCATGTCATTTGACTGACCATCGCATTTAAATCCCCCAAACGGACCATCAGAATATTAGGACAATCCAATCATTTTGAAGATCTCAGGTTATATGTCCAAGCCACCGGGTAGTATTTCATGTAAATGTGTGAAACCTTGTTCCTGAAGTACAGAGTATGTTAGCCACTTAAAAGAGTATCTCGGACATCCTTGAAAGATCGGGACTCAAACTGGACTGATGAAAAGAGCATAAAAAATGATGAATGCCTGCCAAATTTCAAGATATTCGGACGGCACATTTCAATGTAATGGGTGTTAGAAGTTGATTGAGAAATGAGTGGTAAGACTGTAAATACTTGATGCGAATATATGACACTGTTGATGCTCGATTTGATAATATGGCCCACCCGATCAACAGATCTATCTCATGTTTTGACCCTTATCCTAAAAGGGCGTGTGAAACATAGTGAACCGAGCGGATTATACAACTACCACTAGTGGAGTCACAAAGGAACTCAATTCTCGTTAAATTTTAAATGGTCAGAGCAAGCTACGACTCTAAATGCACGGGGTTTAACGGTGAGCATTGGCTGCTACTTGGATACACGGTAAGGCTAACTCGATTAACCAAATTGCCTCAATCTTGACTCTATATCCTAAAATAACGTAACAAACAGGATAGACGGAACGGATCCTCAAAAAAACAGACATGTATGTGGGCCCACACGATACACAGTAAATCACGTAACTTTTGCTACGTATATTCAAAAATCTTAGTTCACCCAGTTCCCATGACACGTTTAGCGTGAAACTTTACATCATGCTTATTTAGCATAAAATAACTGTACATGCAAAATCTCAACCCTTAGATCATTATACAAGTGGCCCAAACGATAAAACAACCATTAAATGCCACTCTGGGGCCCACCTGATCTTCGAATATGCTTCTAGTTTGGGCTCAACCCCTTAAATTAAATGAAAAAAATGGATGGACGGAGTGGATCTCACTAAAGTCATCACAGACGGACCCCACCTATTTTTAACAACTTCTTGGAAAAGGGCACTCGTCCGTAACGGCGAGGACTCTCGTCAAGACACAGAAACAGGGGATGGCGGACGATGTTGATGGGCCACCATCCCAACCCAAAAGCTTGATCTGAACCATCCAAACACTAGAGATGGAAGACTTGACCACTCCCATGTTGGCAGAAGTAATCGGAAGGAGAACAGTAGACCGCACGCGGCCTCCGATCACCCTGAGCAGAAACAAGGCCCGTAAAGCGTCCACCCGACCCTCTATTACATGCGTAAAGTGCCTTAAGCAGGAAGGATCTAGAGAATCCTACCTCTATATAGAGCAAAAAAAAGACTCCTCGTCCGATATAGTCCGTCCATCCAACGAGAGAAAGAAAAGTGATGACTTCAGTGAGATCTAACAAGAGAAAGAGCAAGAGAGGCTTTGCCCACGCCTGCTGTCATCCAACAAGGAAGAAAGAAAAGTGAAGAGAACGGGAGTGAGGAAGAAGGAAAGACTCCCTGCCCTCTAGATTTCCTCACTTCCTCCTTTTTGAACCGGTTGATTCAAGATCACCACGACCGAGTCGAAAACGAGTCGACTCGACTAGAAAATTTGTGTATAGACTCGAGTCGAGTTGGGATAAGGTTAAAACTTCTTAACCTCATACGAATACACCGGTAAGACAAGTCCTAACCCAGGAAACTTTCGATATGTAACCATAGACATATAAGGAAGATTATGCATAAGATCTAACCATTCCAATTGTGAAAACATTAGGTTAAACTTTGATCCACAATACTGATTCACACTCGAGAAAGGAACGAACATCAAAAGGTGAGGGTTTTATCCTTTAACCTTACAGTAATTTAAGTTGATTTATTTATCCTGCCTTTTACATGCCTTCCTGTATTTTATCTATTTTCATACTAATTTATCTTGGCTTCTATACATGCTTTCATGAATTTGATATTGTCTTTACATGTATTATTTTTATACATCAATTTGAATCTTTTATGTTATTATATGTTTCACCATCATTTATGGCCTTTTCATGCCTTTTACGATATGAATTATCATGTATTCCATGTTTACATGTTCCTTGAGAATTATCCTATTAATTGATTTATTGGCCCTTTTGAGATTATGACATGATGTCAAATACAAGAGAATTTTTCTAAATTTATGTGAGGCTATGGGTACAAGCCTTGCCCCTGCCTCATCACCTTTTTGAGTTGGCCCTTTCACTCGTCTCTTTATTTGAGTTGGCAATTGTCACTCTTCATATTATTGAGTTAACCTTTGTCACTCTTTTCTTATTATGTTGGTCATTGTTACTTTTGTTGAGTTGATATTGTCACTCTTCTTTTTATATTGTTGGCCTCGTGCCGTTTATCTTTATGGCTTGGGCTTGTGTCTTGCCATTCCAGGACCTCCATAATTCAGTTGATATTCTTTATTCGGATTCAGTTATATTTGTTATCATTCAGTTTATATCCTCTGTAAGTGTAAGTGATGTATAAGATGTATCACAACTAGTGATTCAAATATTCTATCATGGATGTAATGTGCTCTGGGTAGAGACCCTCTTGGGGCACGTAAGTCCTTGAGCCTTCGGGTAGTGGTGCACAAATCGATGTATGTAAGTCGCAACAGCGTCACATCACCCCGGGATTGGATGTCGCAAATAGCCGCCCCATGAACAAGTCGTGTCACGTAAATCACCCAGCTCATGTTGTTGTGCGCTCTGAGGTCCCCTCGTAAATCCATGGTAGCGTTGGCCATGCCGGTGAATATCCGTAGTATGGGATGCAGGTCAAGACGATTATTTATAAATTGTACTCCACAATGTGATGATCACTATGTATGATGAGCCCCACATACTTTGCTACGCATGCATCTCATGTAGGTTGGTTGCGCATGCTGATACCTCGTGTTAGTGGAGCACGGGACATATCAGACCCTTACTTTACCTATTATGAATCTCTTGAATTATTGCTAATCTTAAGGGATAACCTTCACTATGAGTAGGGCATTGACCATCTCCCAACCACAGATGATGCAGGTGACGTACAAATTGAAGACTTAGAGGACTACTTTCCTATAGAAGATTTTCTTAAAAGACTAAGAAGACAGTTTTACTACTTAGTTTTAGATTTTCACTGTGAACTCTGATGTTGTAATAAACCTTCTTTTATGAGGTTATTTGATTATTATTTTATTCTGATTAAATATAATCAATGCAGTTGATTTTATTCTTATGAATGTTACCTTCATGAATGTACCTGGATGTAAACAAACGAAAAAAAATAGGGTGCAATTTCAGAGCATCCAGTTGTACATTATTAACACCCGGTTTCCTCGGGCACGAGTACATACTCTGTCCGTGAAAATTTGGGCTGTTACAGACGATTGATCGGTAACTCATAACCTCCATACCCTCTCTTGTGCCCTTATCGTTACAGTTACGGACGAAGGGGTTTCCATCCTTCATATTATTGATGACTTCCGAGTCTCGCAACATGCCAGATTTCAAGTTGATTTCACTCGCATTACTCCTCTTCAAAATCTTCTGAAATTCCAATCAAAAGAAGAAAGATCGATATTCACTGCTGATATTGCCCTTCATAAAAAAATGAAGATCTCGTCCGTTGAAGAATGAAAGCCGGAATCGACTTCCTTTCTTAATGGGGTTTGGATTCGTCTCTTTGGAATCCCACCACACGCTTGGTTCTCGGAGGCCATTACAAGTGTAGTTAACAACTTTGGGAAGGTGTTAGAGATAGACAGTCTAACTTCATTGGGTGTTTTCCAAGGATTTGCTCGAATCTGCATTCAACTGTCTCCCTCTCTTCTCATCCATAAGCCAAGATTCATGGTGGTCCTCAGGAAAGTTTTCCCAATTTTTGGCTCCATTGAGGATAGGAAATCTGAGACTAATAAGGTTGGTCGCCCTCCGTCGCCTCCCAAGAAGACTCCAACCATGAAAGATTGGGTTCTGGAATCCTTCTCTGTTCCCAGCAGGCCCCATCAGTGTTGTTCAGCTCCTGTTTGGCATAATGCCTCATCCAGTCCTTCCCCCTCCTATCCACTAGCCCGGGTTAGCTCTCACCCCTTACAGCCTCCTGACCCTGATCCTTCTTTCAATTCGCCCCCTGAGCCTCCTGGTAATCTATCCCACCCTTTGCTCGATTCTACCAGACAGACTTCCCATTCATATCCAGCTCTCCCAAATCACATTCCTCATAGCCTTCCCCACCCCGACCACCCCACCCTCCTGCTGGAATTCCCCAATATAACTAGCCATAATCCTGAAGCCTCCCTTACCCTTTCAACCCCTTCTCAAGCCTTAGTCCCCTATCTCAATCCCTCTTTCTCGACCCTCCCTTCATCTAGCCCTACTTCTCGAATCTGCAAGTAGATTCTAGGAGTCCAGTCAACCACTCCTAACTCTACAGCATTCAGATCACCCTCATTACCTGAGCCATGCTCTACACCCCATCCCATTCTAGTGATATCGGGAGGCTATCCCACTTCTCCCATATGCTTCTTGCATCGGAACAAAGCCTGCTTGGAGGGCTGCTCGCCTCTTCAACAACATAAGAAATTCAGTCATTGGGACTCCAGTAGGCCCTCTCAGGGTTGTTGGATTCGTAAAGAGGAATCAGGAAAGAGAATCAGCAACCAGAATTACACCCAGGAGGACAAGGTGGCAGAAATTACGGTGGATCTGTCTACCTTCTTCGATCAAAAACAAATCAATTCCTACAACTGAAACATCACTCATCCCTCAGTCTTACAGATGCTAACTCAACCGACAGAGCCCCAAAGTCCAATTCAAGCTGAAGCCCTGCCTCCTCCTATCAGTAATACTAATAAACAAAAAAAAACAGAACGAAGTCAGGATTTCAAGCTTTGGGTGAATGGTATAGCAGATTACGCAGATTGAAGCATCGGGCAGTGAACTTAGGATGTGTCACGGATGGATAGCGCGATTATTTGGAATGCGCCCGGAGTTGGGAATGCGCCTATGGTCAAATCTCTCAGTCAGATGGTTAACAGATATAATCCTTGTCTCCTAGCAATCCTTGAACCTCTCTAACCTGAAAGCAAAAGAGTTGCTTTGGGCCTTAAATTGGGTTTTCATTGCTCCATTTCAAATGGTGATCAGGGAGGTAAAGTACGGATCTACTCCAGGAATCAGCTGAATGCTTCGACAGTCTCAGTCTCTAATCAGATGATTTCGTTATCCTTCTCTTTCAATACCCTGTGAGAGCCGATATATCTCTCGATTGTGTATGCTTGTTTCTGCAAGATTCAAAGGCGAACCCTTTAGAATGAGATTGAAACTCTCAACAGATCAGTCCAAGGGGCCTGGACCATTGCTAGTGATTTCAACGTGGTGGCTTTCTCCGATGAAAGGTGTGGGAGTCGTTCCCCTGAAGGCTTGAGCATGGCGGAATTCTCTGAGATGATCCACAACTCCGATCTTCTAGACGCGGGTTTCGAAGGTAATCGATTTACATGGTATAATAATCGTGAAGGAACTACCCGTGTATGGGCGAGACTGGATAGGGTTCTCCTCAACTCCAACTGGGTGTCATTGTTTCCTTTTTTTCGAGTTGAACATCTGCCTAGGATCAGCTCGGATCTTGGCCCTCTTCGGCTCGCATTCCCTTCCCATGAGCCCTCAAAGGTTATGCCTTTTAAATTTCTTAGAATGTGGACTTTTCATGATTCTTTCCTCCAGCAAATCCATAAGGCATGGGATGGGGACTGTTTCTCTCAACTACAAATCAATGCTCAGCTTAAGCTGAAGAAAACTAAACAATTGTTGCGAGTTTGGAATATAGAAGTGTTTGGAAATATCTTTCAGCAGATTCAGAAAACCGAAAAAGAATTAGAAGGGATTGACTTCCAGATACAATCCTCTCCTATGAAAGACCTCTCCCAGCGGTTCAAAGCAGTTAAAAACAAGCTCAATCATTTGCAACTTATAGAAGAGGTTTTCTGGAAATAAAAATTCAGAAACTCATGGCTCCAGGAAGGAGACAAAAATACGAAATTTTTTCACTCTTCGGCAAATGAACGGGTTAGGAGGGCAGCCATAACCTCTATCAAAAATGCGGCTGGGGAAACGATCTGTTCTTCTTAAGGGATCAAATCTGAAGCGATCAGCTTCTTCAAGGAGCTTTTTAAAGCAGATCCTGTCAGAGTCGACTCTGACTTTCTCCAAGTGATTCCTCAGTCCATAAATCGGATAGACAATGACATGTTGTTGGCTCCTCCATCGATGGAGGAGGTCAAGGCGGCTGCCTTTTCGTTGCCCAAAGATGGGCCCGCCGGTCCTGATGGCTTCTCGGCAGCCTTCTACGCGAGTTGTTGGGATATTTTTGGCGCTAATATCCTTAAAGTCACGGTGAATTTTATGGCGGGGACTCCTCTCCCTAGAGCGTTCTCTTCTAATCTAATCTGCCTTATCCCCAAATCTCAGTCAGCGGCTACTTTCTCTGATTTCCAGCCTATTAGTCTGTGTAATGTTATTTACAAAATCTTTGCCAAACCCTTAGCTAATCGGTTGAGCTCTTTATTACCTAAGCTAATATCGCAGGAATAAGGTGCCTTTGTTCAGGGAGGATCTATAGCTGAACACATTGCGCTTGCCCAGGAGGTCATTAGAGATATCAATAGAAAAGTTCGGGGAGGCAATCTCATCCTTAAACTCGACCTTGAGAAAGCTTACGACAGGGTGAGTTGGGATTATCTTACAAGAGTTCTCCTCAAATTTAGATTTAGTTAACGGTAGGTTCAGCTCATGGAAATTGTTGGGGGAATAACTGGCTCTCCATTATTATCAACGGTGAACCGACGTGATTCTTCAAGTCTTTTAGGGGTTTGAGGCAAGGGGACCCTCTCTCCCCTGCTCTGTTTCTCATTGCGATGGAGACATTTTCATCAAATCTAAATCTCATGCTTGCGAATGGTGGTTGTCAGCCATTTTCCATGCATTAGGACAGCCCCATCTCCTCTCATTTACTCTACGCTAACGATATTCTTCTTTTCACCAATGGTAAGAAGGAGAATCTCCATCACCTTAATCAATTTTTGGCCTTATTTTAGGAAGCAACTGATCAAAAATCAACAGCCGAAATAACATTTTCCTATGTTCTGATTCGTTATCTCCAGCTAGAATCGGGTCCACGGAGCGAATTCTTGGATTTCGAAAAGCAAGCGACGCGATCACTTATTTGGGAGCCCCTCTTGCAACAGCAGAATCAAAAGTTTGACTTTTTAGTTTCTGCAGGACAAACTGAGTAAGAGGATCTCTGAATGGGCTGGTAGATTAATATCGCAAGCAGGAAGAATCATGTTGATTCTTCATGTGCTGTGAAGCCTTCCTATCCATATCATGTCAGCAATGCACATCTCGCGCCAGGTTATCGACAAAATAGAAAAGAGCTTCTCTAATTTCTTTTGGGGTTGGGATGATGGGAAGAGGAAACTCCACTGGCTGGCATGGAGTAAGATCGCCAGACCCATCGACGAAGGTGGACTGGGGATTCAAAGTTTGAACGAAGTTATGGATGCTCACCGGCTAAAGCTTAGTTGGGTAGTGCAGTATGGTGTGCCGACAAGTCCTTGGGGGAAATTAATGCGTTTCAAATATCACAGGGATATCCTCTCCTTCGACTCCCTGCCTCCTTCCCCAAATCCCTCACCGTTGTGGAAAAGAGTGAGGAATCTTATACCCCTTCTGTCGGAGACTATTCAGTGGCAAGTAGGCCGAGGAGACCTGAATTTTTGGTCAGAGAATTGGATGGGAAGGGGTCCCCTCCAATGCCTGATAAACAGCCCGATCCCTTCAGAGCTAAGAGATCTCCAAGTTAAAGATGTCCTTGGGTATTTAAGTCCTCTTCCACCATCCCGGGTGTTGTCTTTCCTTCCTCAACAGCTGATTGACGATATCTTCAATGGCGGTTTCTCAATAGCCAATGAAAATTCTGTTTGTGTTTGGCCTCTTGAATCGGCTGGTTCTTTCTCCCTGCGGTCTGCCTAGAGTCTGTTGCGTACCTCATCCTCGCCTCCTCCTTGGGCTAGCTGGCTCTGGCATGCATGCCTCCCCCCAAAATTCTCCATTTTTTTGTGGAGAGTTCTTCAAGATGCAATCCCAGTTGACAACAGAGTCCAAGCTAAAGGTGTTGCCCTCACCTCTAGGTGTCGATGTTACCTTGAAGACGAGAATGCGATGCCGCAATCGGAATCTATTGCACACCTTTTTCTCTTCGGGCGCCATGCTTCAGCTCTCTGGGCTGCCTTCGGTATGCTGTGTGGAGTCCCTCCCCTACTCCAATCCTCTTTTGCAAGTAAGTTGGCCCATTGGAGAAAAGCCGCGGTTCCTAGAGCTGTGCTAAAATCTGTCAGATTCGTCTTACCGATCCTCACCCTTTGGGAGATCTGGTGACCCAGAAATGGGGTTGTCTTCGATAATTTCCCTATGAACATCAGGAGATCGGTGGCTCGTGTCAAATGGTGGGCCAACTTGGTAATTGGTGCAGAGATCATGGGCAGTCTCAATGGGCCTCGCAGGCTCAGTCCGTTGAAGCCAGCCTTCCCTCTGAAGCTTTCTTCCTCGGTCTTAGTGAAATGGAGATAGCCAACCCCTAGATGGGTCAAATTAAACGTTGATGGTTCCGCTTTAAGTAATCATGGTCCTTTAGGTGGGGGTGGCATCTGTAGAAACGACAGTGGAGCCTTTTTATTTACCTTCTCCATGGCCTACGGGGTTGGTTCAAACAATTTGGCGGAGCCGCGAGCTATTAATGACGGGATGGTGTTCTGTTTGGAGAAAGGCATGGAAAGGATTATCATCGAGTCCGACACTCTTTTAGTGATTGAAAGCCTCTCAACTCAATCAAAGTGTCCTTAGAAATGGAAACCTTGGATAGTTAGAATTAACTGCTTGCGACGGCTGGGTCATTTCTCTTTCTCCCACACTCTCAAAGAAGGTAACGGCCCTGCGGACAGTATGGCTCGTCAAGGTAGCAGTCGCCAGCTATCTGCGATTCATCTCAATCCTAGGACCCTCCCTAATCATGTCTGTGGGATGATCTTTTTGGATAGGGTTGGGCTAGGGTCGATCAGAACTTGCAATTAGCTTTTCTTTCCTCCCTTTTCTTCTTTTCTAGCCTCTTTTGTATAGGTGGACGCATGTGTCCCCTTACGATAGGCCCTCTCTTTATTTTCTTTAGGAGGGGGCCCGAATCCTTTGTGCAGCGCTTTGTAAAGCTAATCTTCGTCAGCAATGAAATATATATATATATTTAAAAAGCATGTGATGCAGTTCATTTTCTAGGTGGGCCTTTGTCTCGACACGGGGCCTGACATTCGTTCTGGCCGTTCACTCCATCCGGATCTTTCACTGTGAAATCTACTTGGAATTTAAATAAAGCATGTACTAACCGAGCAGATTGGGCTAAGAAAATTTGGCATAGGGATATCCTTCCTAAGATGTCTCAGCTAGTATGAAAATTTCTATCAAAAGCCATCCCGGTCGATGTTGCAGTTCAAAGTAAAGGAATTCACATGGTCTCTATATGCTACTGCTGTGATCCGTCTCCGCCTTCAGGCCATCCAAGACACGATACGGAGACTCTAAGGCACCTATTCATTGAAGGGGACCTAGCCACAGCTACTTGGAAGCATTTTGCCATGAATCTGGGCATCCATCTGCAGCGTGCTTTGTCGATGGAACAGAGGCTTCATCAGTGGTGGGCATGCCCTGCGATGAGGAAGGATGACTCAAAGACTCAGAAACTCATCCCATGCTTCATCATGTGGGAAATTTGGATCGCTAGGAACAGGACAAAGTATGATGGTGTGCTGCCATCCCTTCACAAGATACTGTTTACAATTTACTGGAAAGCTAAACTCACTGCTAGTTTTTTTACTCAGCCAATGCATAGATCCCCTACGACGCAAGCTCCTTCGTCTTTCCAGAATGCGCCACCTACTCACGGTACGTCCCAGAATCCTTGGCCTTACAGTTTCTCCAGCAATAGGTAGACTTCTCCACCCCTTTTCTCTGCTGCCGCGGAGATAGTTAGCCGGTTTCGCTCTCCGCCTGGTTGGGTTAAAATAAATGTAGATGGATCGGCCCTGGGGAACCCGGGCTTAGCGGGTGGTGGGGGGATTTGTCGAGGAGTGAAAGGAAAATTTATCTTTGCATTTGCCGCTGGGTATGGTCACGGATCCAATGTTCATGCGGAACTTCAAGCTTTTTATGATGGCATCTATTTTTATCTGTCCAGAGGCATGAAAAAGGTCATTGTCGAATCGGATTCTCAGCAGGTAATTAACCTCATTTCGTGTGAGGTAAGCCGGGGATAGAAATGGATGTTGAGAATGTGGAGCCACATCTAGGCTGCCTTCGACCGGTCGTAGGACGTCTTCGACCGGTCGTATGGGCCTGCTCGACCGGTCGTGGACCGGCTCGACTCAAAGTCCAACGATGCTGTTTTTTACTGTTTTGGGCCCTAGGATTGGTCGTAGGGACTGTAAGACCGGTCGTAGGGATCCTACGACCGGTCGTAGCTCTCTTAGGACCAGTCGTACGTTACGCAGATTGTTTCTGAAACTGATACGGATTGCGGATTTTGGTGTCGCCTTTCGCAAGGGTGCGAAAGGGAAGTTACCTAAACTATAAATAGGGGTTCCTAGGGATTTTCTAGGTAGATGAGAAAGAGGGAAAAGTAATTCTAAGGTGTGGGCTAAGGGATTTCTCTATTCTTCTAAGGGAGAGGTTAGTATATTGCCTTGTAATCTTTGTTCTTCTTCGTAGTGGAAGTTTGCATCCGTGGTTTTTATACCTTAGTTTGGAGTTTTTCCACGTATATCTTGTCTTGTGATTTGTTTGGATTGCTTTGATCTGTTTCTAGTTTATATTTTCATCCATTTATCGTTTGTGGGTGAGGCCTAAGATTGGATCTCGGCCCACTGCGTTGTTGGCGTGCTGCGCAACAACTGGAATTAGAGCTATTGGTTTAGTTATATTGGGAGCGATGACGGAAGATGGAAAAACTAGAATTGAGAAGTTTGATGGTTCAAACTTTGCCTTCTGGAAGATGCAGATGGAGGATTATCTGTATCAGAAGGACCTCTACATTCCTCTAAAAGGAAAAGAGAAGAAATCAAAAAAGATGACAGATGATGAATGGTTTTTACTGGATAGGAAGGCTTTAGGAACAATCCGACTCTCTTTGTCTAAGAGCGTCGCCTTCAACATATCCAAGGTGAAAATGACAAAAGAATTGATGGAAGCCCTAACCACCATGTATGAAAAACCCTCAGCATCCAACAAGGTTCATCTTATGAAACAGCTATTCAACATGAATATGTCAGATGGTGGGAGCATGGCTGAACATCTAAACGAGTTCAATACAGTCACGAGCTAGTTGGAATCCGTTGGCATCATTTTTTACTATGAGGTTAGGGCACTATTGATCTTATCCAGTCTGCCAGACAGTTGTGATGGTTTGGTGATTGCTGTGAGAAATTCTTCAGGGTCGACAAAGATGAAATTTGATGATGTAGCCGGTCTAATTCTCAGCAAAGAATCTAGAAGGAAGGCATCAGGAGTTTCAGGGGATTCAGGGAATGCTCTAAACGTTGAAGGAATAGGAAGATCATAGAACAGAGGAGGCAGTAAACACGAGCGTTCTAAGTCAAGGAAGAATTTCAAGGGACCGGAAGACAAAGACGGGTGTTGGCATTGCGGCAAGAAGAGGCACATGAAACGTGATTGCAGGGCGCTTAAGAAATAAGATGGAAGCTCTCAAGGCGGGAAGGATTCAGTGAATCGGTCTGAGGAGAGAGACACAGAGGCGTTGATCTTGTCTCTTGATGCGAGGAATGAGTCTTGGGTTATAGACTCGGGTGCTTTGTTTCATGCCACTTCATGTAAGGAAGTTCTACTTGATTATGTGTTAGGGGACTTTGGGAGAGTCTACTTAGGTGATGATGAGCCATGCAGTATTGTTGGAAAGGGGGACGTTCAGGTCAATCAGAAAGACGGAACAGTTTTGAAACTGAAGGATGCCAGACATGTACCGAGTTTGAGAAGGAATCTGATCTCAGTGGGGCAGTTGGCCGATACCGGTTATGTGACGACATTCACCAGTGATTCCTGGAAGATCACAAAAGGTGCCTTGGTGATATCTCGAGGCAAAAAGGAAGGTACTTTGTACATGACTTCAGGATTGTATAGTTCATTCGCAGTCGCATCAACTGGAGTGAATGGGCAATTATGGCATCAGAGGTTGGGACATATGAGTGAGAAAGGGATGAAAGTGCTATTGTCAAAGGGGAAGCTACCAGGGCTGAAGTCTCTTGACTTGAAATTCTGCGAGGACTGCGTATATGGTAAGCAAAAGAGGGTAAGCTTCAAGAAGACAGGACGCGCTCCAAAGACGCATCTATTGGAGCTTGTACACACTGACGTGTGGGGACCAGCATAGGTATCATCTCTTGGTGGTTCACGTTATTTTGTTTCATTTATTGATGTTGCTAGTAGAAAACTGTGGGTTTATTTCTTAAAGCATAAATCTGATGTATTTGATGCGTTTAAGAAGTGAAAAGTTATGGTAGAAAATGAGACAGGTAAAACAGTAAAGTGTCTCAGATCTGATAATGGGGGAGAGTATTGTGACAAGAGATTTGAGGAGTATTGTGCAGCAAGTAGAATCAAACATTAGAAAACGATTCCAGGGACACCACAACAGAATGGTGTGGTTGATGGCATTAACAGGACCATCCTTGAGCGCGCCAAGAGCATGCGGCTACATGCAGGGTTGCCCAAGATCTTTTGGGCAGATGCTATAAATATTGTTGTATATCTTATCAATAGAAGTCCCTCAGCACCATTGGATGGTGGGCTACCAGAAGAATCGTAGACTGGGAAAGAAGTGAACCTTACACATCTCAGAGTGTTCGGTTGCACTTCATATGTTCACATTGATGTAGAGCACAGAAACAAGCTGGATGCGAAGTCCAGGAGGTGCACATTTATAGGCTACGGGCAAGATGATTTTGGCTACAGATTTTGGGATGCAGAAAATAGAAAAATTATCAGAAGCAAGGACGTAGTCTTCAATGAAAAAGTGATACATAAGGACAGTGTGTAGGAAAATAAGGCCGAGAAAAAGAAATTTGTAGAGTTGGAAGAGTTATCGGACATGGGTGTTACAGCGCCACAGGATGATCGTGCACAGGAGCATTATGAGGCAGAGCCACAGACACCGGTTGTGAGGAGGTCTACTCGGGAGAGGAGACCCACGGTTCGATATTCACCCTTCTTACATTATCTACTGCTGACAGATAATGGTGAGCCAGAGTGTTTTGAAGAGGTATTACAGTCAGATACACAGGTTAAGTGGGAGCAGGCCATGGATGAGGAGATGGACTCTCTTGAGTCTAATCGTACATGGGAGCTAGTCACTCTACCTAAGGATAAGAAAGTTCTTCATAACAAGTGGGTTTACAGACTGAAGGAGGAGCATGATGGTTCGAAACGGTATAAGGCGAGACTGGTTGTAAAAGGATTTCAACAGAAGGCTTGTATCTATTTCACCGAAATATTTTCACCTGTGGTGAAAATGTCTACGATTCGTATGGTCTTGAGTATAGTGGCTACAGAGAACTTACATCTAGAGCAGCTAGATGTTAAGACAGCCTTTCTTCATGGGGACCTTGAGATAGAAATATATATGCATCAGCCGACAGGATACGTGGCACCAGGTAATGCGAACAAGGTGTGCCGACTAAAGAAAAGTCTATATGGCCTGAAGCAGGCCCCGAGGCAGTGATACAAGAAGTTCGATAGTTTCATGTCGGGAAACGGTTTTAGGAGATGTCATGCAGACCACTGTAGAACTTGAAGAAGTTTGATACGTCATACATCATCCTTCTTCTGTATGTTGATGATATGCTTGTTGGCGGTTCAAGCATGAAGGACATCTCAGATCTCAAAAGACAACTGTCTAGAGAATTTTTCATGAAGGATTTAGGAGCTGCAAAACAAATCCTAGGCATGAGGATAAAGCGTGACAGGAAAAACAAGAAATTAGTTTTTTCACAGGCAGAGTACATAGCCAAGGTACTTGATCGATTCAATATGGGAGGTGTTAAGCCGGTTAGCACTTCATTAGCCAACCACTTCAAGATATCTAAGGAGAAAGGTGCAAAGACGCAGGAGGAACGGGACTACATGGCCAAAGTCCCATATGCGTCAGCGATTGGGAGTCTCATGTATGCTATGATAAGCACGAGGCCAGACATTGCTCAAGCAGTGGGAGTTGTTAGCAGGTTCATGAACAATCCCGGGAAGGAACATTGGGAAGCTGTGAAGTGGATCCTCAGATACCTGGTGGGTACTAAGGATGTAGGGTTGTGTTATGGTGGATCGAAAATCAAGCTGCAAGGCTACGTGGATTCAGATTTGGCAGGAGATATCGACAGCAGAAGAAGTACTACAGGCTATGTGTTTACTCTGGGTAGTTCTGCAGTCAGTTGGGTCTCTCAGTTGCAGAAGATAGTATCCATCAATACAACAGAAGTAGAATATGTTACGATTATAGAAGCATGCAAGGAGATGGTGTGGATGTAAGGTTTTATGGAAGAGTTGGGTAAGAAGCAAGTAGATTGCAAGCTGTACAATGACAGTCAGAGTGCAATACACTTGGCTAAGAATTCAGCCTTTCATTCAAGGACCAAACATATTGTCATCAGATATCACTTCATACGTTTGTTATTGGAAGATGGATCAATTGTTCTGGAGAAGATTCATACAAGTGAGAATCCTGCAGATATGTTGACCAAGGCAGTCACAAGGGAGAAGCTGAAGCTCTGTTCAGCTTTGATTGGTTTTCAGGCTTGAAGACGGGGAGGTGGTGCACTCTGGATGAAGAAGACAAAGGTTTTGGCGATGTGTCTCCAAGTGGGAGATTGTTGAGAATGTGGAGCCACATCTAGGTCGCCTTCGACCGGTCGTAGGGGCCTGCTCGACCGGTCATAGGGGCCTGCTCGACCGGTCGTGGACCGGCTCGACTTAAAGTCCAGCGATATTATTTTTTCTTGTTTTGGACCCTAGGACTGGTCGTAGGGACTGTAAGACCGGTCGTAAGGATCCTACGACTGGTCGTAGCTCTCCTAGGACCAGTCGTAGGTTACGCATATTATTTCCAAAACTGATACGGATTGGAAATTTTGGTGTCGCCTTTCGCAAGGGTGCGGAAGGGAAGTTACCTAAACTATAAATAGGGGTTCCTAGGGCTTTTCTAGGTAGATGAGAAAGAGGGAAAAGTAATTCTAAGGTGTGAGCTAAGGGATTTCTCTATTCTTTCAAGGGAGAGGTTAGTATATTGTCTTGTAATCTTTGTTCTTCTTCTTAGTGGAAGTTTGCATCCGTGGTTTTTTTACCCTAGTTTGGGGTTTTTCCAAGTATATCTTTTCTTGTGGTTTGTTTGGATTGCTTTGATCTATTTCTAGTTTATATTTTCATTCGTTTATCGTTTGTGGGTGAGGCCTGAGATTGGATCTCGGCCCACTTCGTTTTTGGCATACTGCGCAACAATGGAGAGCTTGAATTTTCAGAATTAAAGCTCTTATGGCATCAGCAGAGGTTGAGATAGCTCACATCCTCAGAGAAGGGAATGCACCTATAGATTCCTTGGCTCGAGTGGGAAATGCGAACCAAAGTTTCATGATCTTTGATGACAAACAAGCCTTCTGCCTACGACCAGGGGAATGATCTTCCTTGATAAGCTGGGCTTGGGAGCAATCAGAAATGTTTAAATTCCAGAGTCGGTGGGTTGCTCACCCCTATCAGGTGCCTTCTTTTGTTATGTTTTTCTTGCTTTTGTTTCACGATAGGTGTGCCCCCTATCTTTTTGTTGGGACACACCCGAAGGGCTGTAAATTTCATGCGATTAATGGTATCTTGGCATGAGCCTTCTTTAACATATATATATATATATATATATATATATATATATATATATATATATATATATATATATATATATATATAAAGATTAGCTTTCATGATAAGATTTGACCGATATTGGTTGATCGAAGGCTTGATCTACTTCCTGCATAAAGTAAACTATTGTGCAAGTGTATACTGTATACTTTTTTACTTTTGTATGCATAACAGGAACGGTGCAGAATTAAAATGCATATGCGGAAGAGTGGTAGCTATCTTACTTTATGAAATGATCATGATGAGATCTTCAGCTCTGTATGTCGTCAAAATCATTCAATTTCAGCAGGAATAGATCATTGATTGAATCACATGCATACAATAAACACTTGAATATTATGATGTATAAATTGAATCACATGTATTGTGAGGCCAATTACCTGTAAATGACAGATCGATTTCAAGAAGAACTCCACACCATGAGGAAGCTGCTTGCTCATTTTTTGAAGGAGAAAGAAAAGAATAGCATCAGCCATTGCTATACTCTAGTCTCACTTCCCATCTCTCTGAATAAATACAAATAAGGAAAAAACACGATGAGCGTCTCTCCCATATTTGCTTCTTCCTTCTTCCTTCTTCTTGTTCTTTTTTATTTTTTTTTTCAGGACGGCTGGAATTTGGAAGACTAGTAAGAGAGCAGTTGGAGAATGTCGAGAGGAAAGGAAATGGAGTCGTTTTCTATATACTCCTTCGCACACGAGCAGTATGATTGCCTGCTGCCCCTGCGTGCCAAAGCTGTGGGCCCACCGTGATGTAATATTTTATCCACACTGTCCATCTATTTTTATAGCTCATTTTAGGTATGAACCAAAAATTGAGGCAGATCCAAATTTAAAGTAGGCCACACGGTGGGGATTGAATGCCTACCATCCAAAACTTCTTGAGGGCCGTAGAAGTTTTGGATCAATCTGATATTTGTGTTTTCCCTTTATCTGAATACATTTGACTTTATGAACAGGTTAGATGGTAAATAAACATCACGTTGGCCCCTAGGAAAGAATCAACGGTGGGTGTTTATCTTCACTGCTTCATATGATGTATTATACTTTCACCATTATTCCTTAAATTTCATTTGATTTAGATTTAATTTTATTCTAGTTCTAGTTCTACTTAGTTTCAAATAACGTACAAGTATCAGTCATTTGGGTTCGACCTCAGTCTCATCGAATTTATTACTACATCATAACTCTATAGTTGGGGAGTGAACAATTGTTGGCGTGCTACATAACCTTCTTAGGCTCATACCCTAAAATGATTTCCAGAAATGGATGGACAATGTAGGGGGCCGTAGAATTTTTCGTCAACACACCAGCTAAGGAAGGAGATCCGCATCCCCTTTTGTTAGATCCCATGTTCTTGACTCTCGAGACAACGCACTTCGGAGGATATCAAGAGCGCCACTTGCCTGCATGCCAAGGAACTAGCTATGTGGGAGAGACCTAACTATAGGGCCCACTTTGATGGATGAATTGTATATCCATACTGTTCATCTGTTTTTCCGTCTTATTTTAGACCATATTTCTACAAATGAAGCTGATAAAAATTTCAGGTGGACCACACTATAGGAAACAGTGGTTATTGAATACTAAAAACCTTTCATGAGCCACAAAAGTTTTGGATCAATTTGACATTTGTTTTTAGTTTTGTCCAGGTCTGTGTTACCTTATCAACCGGTTTGATGGACAACTAGGATCACAACTCGTTTTGACGAGTTCCCTCCAGCTATGAAAGTTATTTCGCATGTCCATCATTGGCTTTTCTGGATTGGGCTATCACTCCCCATTCCCAAAAATGCCACATTGGCTTTGGTCATTGCCCTTGCTAAGATAGGGATTTTCGGTGCGGTGGCTTCCATGAGATCGACCCGGGTGATCAAATGGTTTAGACCCAAAAGATTAATGTAGATGGGTTAGCCCTAGGGGTGGGGGGGAGATTTCCTATTCGCCTTTGCTTCCGGCTACAGGTTTGGCACCAAATCTCGAGCGGAGATCAAGGCAATCTGGGAGGGCCTGTCCCATTGTGCAGAACTGGCCTTCGCCAAGGTGGCCAAAGGTGGAGAGTGACTCCAAGTCTGTTGTAGATATCCTCAAGAGGAACTCTCCCTCCTCGTGGACCATGTTCTACCGGTGGACAAGGATCAGGAACCTCATGACACATCAAGAGATGTCCATAAACCACTCCCCTAGGGAAGCAAATGGTGTGGCAGGTGATCTAGCTCGAATGGCAGCAACAGCCGATCCATATTATTTTTCCAATCCTTGGTGAGTCTGCCCAAAATGACCAATGGTCTTTTATTTCTAGACATGGGGTTAGGTAATTTGAGGGAGGAGTCATTTTTACATAAGGGTTCAGCTATTCTTTTATTTTCTCAAAATAGGCGGACCTTTTTACCTTTTTGATGTTAGGTCCGCCCGAATATCCCTCTGTCAAATTTATCCCTTTCAAGCAAAATTATCATTTCCAACAAAAAAAAAACGATTTGATGGTCAATAAACAAAACACTGGATGTGAGGAAGTTTTTAATGGTGGGTGTTCAATACAACTGTTTCCTGTGGTGTGGTCCACCTGAAATTTGCATCCGCGTCATTTTATGATCATGTCCTAAGGTAATCTGAAAAAACAGATGAACGGCATGTATATAATATTCATACATTGGGATGGGCATTACTGTCAAATTCTCAGCGACATAGCTGGTTCCGAGTTGCAGCCAAGTCGCGGCCGGATCTCATGCCCTCGATAATGCATCATGGTGGAACCATGTCGTTCCTTTTCCTTGAATCCATATCCTTTGATGATGCGCTATGGTGGATCCCATGTCTTTCAGTAATTGCACTATATATGGCGTGCTGCACGATGTTGACTGACTTAGTGAATGTATGTGGTTAATCCACACCGTTCATATATTTTTCCAGCTCATTTAAGGGGTTGAAGCCAAAATTGAAGCACATACAAAGTTCAGGTGGATCATATCATAGAAAACAGGGGGAATAATGATTTCCACCATTGAAATCTTTTCAGGCCCCATAGTGATGTTTATTTGTCATCTAACCTGTTCATAAGATCAAAAAAACATGGATGAAGGGAAAAAATAAATATAAGCTTGATCCAAAACTTTATTGGCCCTCAAGAAAATTTCAACAGTAGACGTTCAATTCACACTATTTCCAAGTGGTGTGGTCCATTTGACTTTGGATATACTTCATTTTTGGCATCAAGCCATACAATTATCTAGTAAAATGGATGGAAGGAGTGGTTAAAATATATAAATCACGGTGGACCCCTCTCTGTATAAAATCCGCGGAATCCACCGAAAATCTCTATACTCTTCGCACACGGATTGCGCCCTACCGCCGCCGGTCTCCAGCTAGGAATGGGCAGGAGCTTTGAGTGGTGGTCGCTTGATGTATGGGTTTTATCCACACCGTCCATCCATTTTTCCTTGTCATTTTAGGACAATATCTCAAAACTGAGGAAGAAACATATCTCAACCGGACCACACCACATGAAGCAACGGTGATAATGACTCTCACTGTTAGATATTTTTAAGAGCCCACCGTGATGTTTATTTGACATCCAACTGTTAGATTAGGTCATACAGACTTGGATGATGGCAAACAACAAATATCAGTTTGATCCAAAAATTTGATAGCCCCAGGAATTTTTTTATAGTGAGAGTTTAATCAACACTGTGTGGCCCACTTGAGATTTTGATCTACCTTAATTTTGAGTTCATGTCATAAAATTATTTTTAAAAATATAAAGATGGCGTGAATTTATCACTAATACCTTGGTTGGACTCACCTAGCATTTCAGCGAAAGAACTCAACGTGAAAGGTTTCCTTGGCATCGAGTTTTAACACCCGGTCAAGGGTAGGTGTATCCATTGGTGATGAAATCACGCTATAAAAAAAGGGTGAAGATGGGTGTGAGAGAACGGAGCAGCGATCACCCTTTCAAACTCGCGTATAAGATCACTTTCATGCACTTTCATCGAGACCGCCTGCCTTATACCTTATTGCACGTTTGAACAATATTGGTTGATTGAATGCTTCATCTACTTCTTGCATAAAGTAAACTACCGTGCAAGTGCTTAATGCATATGCCAATGAGAGAGGTGGCTGTTTTAATTTATGAATCTTCAGATCTGTAGTAGTCAAAATCATTCAAGCATATATATTGCAGCAGGAATAGATCATTGATTGATCAGAAGGATCCCACCTAATGATTATATATACAATAAACACTTAAATATTAAGATGTATAAATTGAATCACATGTATTGCAAGGCCAATTACCTGTATATGACAGATCGATTTCAAGAAAAACTCCACATTATCGACAAGCTGCTTGCTCATTTTTTGAACGAGAATGGAAAGAATAGCATCAGCCATGGCTATATACTCCGGTCTCATTTCCCATCTCTCCGAATAAGTACAAATAAGGAAACAACACGATCAGCGTCTCTCCCAGATTTGCTTCTTCCTTCTTCCTTCTTCTTCTTCTTCTTTTTATTTTATTCAGGAGGACTGGAATTTAGAAGATTAGTAAGAGAGCAGTTGGAGAATACAAAGAGGAAAGGAAATGGAGTCGTTTTCAATGCACTCCTTTGCACACGGGACGGGGATTGCGTCCTACCCCCGCTCGTACGGTAATCCGTCCGGGCAGTGCTCTGTGGAGCCCACTGTGATTTAAGTGTCTTATCCACGCTGTTCATCGCTTTTTTAAGATCATTTTAAGATATGATCTTAAAAATGAAGCAGGTCCGCAACTCCAATGGACCACACCAAAGGAGGTTGTAGTGATAATGACACCGACCATTGAAACCTTTCTAAGGGCTACCGTGATGTTTTTTCCTACCATCCAACCTATTAATAACTTCATGTAGACATTGAAGAAGTGAAAAAACAAATATCAGCTTGATCGGATACTTCTCCAGCTCCCAAGAAGTTTTTAATGGTAGAATTTCAATCCCCACTTTGTAGTCCAAATAAGCCTTTTACCTGCCTCAGAATTTTTTCTCGTACCTTTAAATGATATGAGAAAAACAATGAACAGCATGGATAAAACACTTACATCACGGTGGCCCCAACGAACCCTGCCCGGATGGATTACTGTCCGGGCGGGGTAGGACGCAATCCGCGTCGCACACGAGTAGGATGATTGACTGCTGCCCCTGCGTGCCAAAGTTGTGGGCCCACCATGAGAACGCTCATCATCCAAAACTTATCGAGGGCCGTAGAAATAATGGATCAAATCCATCTGACCTTACAAACACGTTAGATGGCAAATAAACATTACAGTGAGCCCTACAAAAGAATCAATGGTGGCCTCTTATCTTCATTGCTTCTTACGGTGTGTTCCGTTTGACGTTTGGACCTTCCTCATTTCTTGGGTCATACCATAAAATAATCTCAGGAAATGAATGAACGGTGTTGATATAACACATACATCATGGTGGGACCATAAAACTTTGCATCAACGCACACCGACAGTACCGATCTGAGTCCTTTTTCTTGGATCCCATGTTCTTCAGTAACGTGCTTTGGTGGATCCCATACCCTTAGATAAAACTTTGGTGGACCCCGTATCCTTCAGCAATAATTGCACTAATCTTCAATAATTGGACTGATGCAGAGTCTGCAGGATGTTGTCGACGACGGAAGCGAATCGCGTCCTGGCACGCTTGGACGCATTAGGTGGACCGCACCACGGAAGCAAAAGAGATAGTGAAACTCACCACTGAAACTTTCTTAATGGCCATCCTGATGTTTATTTGCCACTTGTTCATAAGGTTACATAGACCTGAATGAACAGGAAACAAAAATATTAGATTGATCTAAAACTTCCACCACCCATATAAAGTTTTTAATGGTGGGAGTTCAATCCCCACTGCATGGTCCACTTATGCTTTCAATCTACTTCATTTTTCAGTTTGTATGCTAAAATGATCTGGAAAAATGGATAGACGGAATAGATGTAACCCATACATCACGATAGGACCCACCAAGCGCTTACTGGATGGATTATGGTCCGGGCGGGGCAAGTAGCAATCCGCTTCCGTCGGTGACTGATTAAATGTTATTTTACTATGGGCGGATTAGGTGTTACCATTAACGTGTGGGGCAACTCTCTCTCTCTCTCTCTCTCTCTCTCTCTCTCTCTCGATGCTGTCCATCGGTTTTTTCTTATTATTCTAAGGATGTGATCCAAAAATTAAGCAGATCTATATCCTAAGTGGACCATACAATTGAAAACAGTGGTAAATGACTATTAAACGCTTTTTATGAGCCACAACCATTGTGGATCAAGATGATATTTATATTTTCCCGATCCAGGTCTAGCTGACTTTATCATCAGGTTAGATGGAAAAGAAATGTTACGGTGGGTATCACCGTGGGCCGTGGGAAATTTGTAATGGTATAAGTTTAATCACCACTGTTTCCTATGATGTGGTCCACTTGCGATTTGGATCTACTTAATTCTTGACAAAATATATTAAACCAGGCTAGAGAAATGGACAAACTGCATGGATATAAAACACATCATTAAGGTGGGCCCTAGTGTAAGGGTAGCATCCACTAATGTGTTACCTCGGTGTTACCTCGGTTTTATCCAAGGTGTAAATTTAAATCTCATATGGATCACACCATGGGAAACAGTGGTGATTGAACTCCCACTGTTAAAAATTTGCCAGGGCCCACAGAATGTTTATTTACCATCCAATGTGTTGATTAGGTCACAAAACTCTAGATGTTGAGAAAACAAAAATATAAGCTTAATCCAAAACATTTTTGGTCCATACCAAGTTTTCAGCGGTGAGCATCCAATCTTCATTGATTCCTAAAGTGTGGTCTACTTGAACTTTGAATCTGCCACATTTTTATGCTCTATGTTCTAAAATATTCTCTAAAAGCAGGATGGTTAATGTGGATATAACACATACATTTATGTTAGGGTTCATGAAACTTTGTGTTAACACACCACCAAAACTAGATCCGCCATCCCCTTCTTGTTGGATCTCATATACTTACACAACCTGCATTGGTGGACCGGCACCGTTCTTCTTCCTTCGACTTTATGTACTTCAATATTATACTATGATGGATCCCATATATTTCAATAATTGCACTATGGCATGCAGAGGATGTTGTGTCAATGACTGACCAAGTCCATTGCGTGTTTTTCTAGTGAAGGAGGCAGTTTGGCTGGTGACCCGACACCAGCCAGTTAGCTAGTGTCGAAGCTAGTGGGCCCACGATGATGTATGTCTTTTATCTGCCTATTAATCCATTTGGTAGGGGAAACGGCCCCCACAGCCAATGGCTGGTGGTCGGTACCCTCTGGACCCCACCATGATGTATGTGTTTGGTCTATGTTATCCATCTATATATTCTAATCTCAAATGGACCACATTAGGGGAAACAATGTTGAATGACGTCTACTACTAAAAACTTTTTGGGGGTCATAAAAGTTTTGGATCAGCTGATCTTTGTTTTTTTTTTTCACTTCATCTGGGTCTGTGTGACCTAATAAATAAATTTGATGTCAAATAAACAGTACAGTGGGCCTTAAGAGGATTTTAATGGTGGATATTGAATCAGTATTGTTTTCCTGTGGTGCAGTCCACCTGATATTTATATCCCTCTCATTTTGGGATCTAGTCCTAAAATAATCTATACAAATGAATGAACAGAAGGGATGAAATGCATACATCATGGTGGGGCCCACAAAGCACCGACCACCAGCCACCGTGCTGTTGGCAAGGGGAGTAGCCAATCGGGTTATCTTGGTGGAGTATGAGCCGAAAAATAAAGTAGATCTAAATCTCATGTTTACCACAGGAAACAGTGGTGATTAAACTCACATTGTTAAAAATTTCTTAGGTTTATTGTTGTCATCCAAACCGTTGATTAGGTCACCTCATTCTGGATAAAGGAAAAACACAAATATCACCTCGATTCAAAACTTTTGAGGCCCTTAAGAAGTTTTCAATGGTAAGTATTCAATCCCCACTATTTTCGTGTGGTGTGGTCCACTTGAACTTTGGATCTACCTCATTTTAGGCTTATGGTCTAGAATAAGCTAGCGAAATGAACAGGTATAAAACACATATCATGGGGGACCTATAAAGCCTGACACCAGCTAGCTAACTGGTGTTGAGGTCAACTGCAGAACCGCGACAGCCACCGAATGACCTGTCTTGGGCCCCGTATCTTGGGACACGGATTGCGTCCTACCCCCACCGGTCTCTAGCTGGGAACAGGCGCAGGAGCTTTAGGTGGCCACCGTCATGTAAAGGTCTTAACCACATTGTCCATCTTGCTGTTGTTTTTTTTTTTTTTTTCCAAGGGCATAAACCTGATTTTCAGATACAAGGCTGAAATGGACTAAATAATGGGGATTAAACTCTTGTGGTTGAAACTTCTCATGGGCCACATAAGTTTTGGATAGAGCTGATATTTGTGTTTTCTAAGTCTATATAACTTTATGAATAGGTTAGCTGGCAAATAAATATCCTGGTGAGTCCTAGAAAGTTTAAACGGTGAGAATAATTATCACTATTGCTTCCTATGGTGTGGTCCATTGGGCCTTGTATCTACCACATTTTTAGGCATGTACCCTAAAATGATACAAAAAAATTGATGGACAGTGTGGATAAGACCCCATACATCACGGTGGCACTCAAAGCTCCAGCCCATTCCCAGCTAGGGACGCGCGGGTGTATGCCGCAATCCGGTTCCTAATGATTGCTCGTCTTACTTTATGCAGGTTGCATTTTAACTAAAACCCTTTTCTCTTTAACGGTTCATACGAAAGCTGAGCGCATTTGGAATTCTTGCAAAGGGCCATCAGATCAACAAAAAGGGCCCAACTGCTGCCAGAGCAAGGGTCGGGCCAACTCAATGGTCTGATGCACAGCGATCCACATAATCAATTAGATGAATTGTGTATGGCACGATTCACCTATGTGGCCCACACGTCAACTGGTGTCAAAGCCTCTTGTGTCCCACCATGATGTATGTGTATTATCCACGTTGTCCATCCATTTTGCCATCTCAAATTAGAGCATGACCCCAAAAATGTGGCAAATCCAAATCTCAGGTGGACCACACCAGAAATTAGATTTGGATCTACTTCATTTTTAGCCTCAAGCTCTAAAACGAGCTAGAAAAATGAATAGACAGCATGGATAAAACACATACATCATGGTGGTTTCTTCAAGTGACACGATGATATTCATGTCTTGTAGACTCTGTCCATTCTAAATTTGCACATGTTGTGGTCCACATGTTATACATTTAGATGAAATCAGATCTAATTAACCTATAAGGTCCCATGGCTACACCACCTGACATGCAGATTTGGTGGATGTCCCTGTTTGTAATGATAACAACATTGAATATGGCCTGATTTGAGGTCCATGTGTCTAAAAAAAGTATCCATGGACCCCATATGGCCCATGATCCCATAGAATTCTAGCCTGTTTAACCTTGCAATTAGAGCTAGGCATCGGTCCTGGTTGGATCAAATTATGTTCAACTCGACCGGATCTGAAATTCCATAGGCTTGACCCAAATTCGATCCGATCCGTGCCTGGATTTGGGTAACATGATTCGGACCGATCGGATGCATGGTTTCCATGACTTGAATAGTGTCCGACTCGGTTAGGAAAACCGAGTCGGATCAGGTTGGATAGAATTCAGATATATATATTTAATTAAATTGTTTCATGTGGTGTGGTCTACTTTAACCTTTAATATACCTACTTTTTGTACTCAATGACTAAAATAATATGTAAAAATTGATGAACGGCTTAGATAAAACATATACATCAAGGTGGGCCCCAATGGCTATAGAAGAACTTTCAATCTACCGTATACAACGTTTTTATTGAATCTTTGACGTGTAGTGCACGAAATCAAACTACTTGCCTTTTACGCAAGCAGAGTCTGTACAGGGTGATTTCTTGATCCAAGTGAGCGAGGTCTATAGATCTAATCATAGGATATGTGTTATATCAAAACCGTTCATCCATTTTCCAAGCTTGTCTTAAGGCTTGAGATGAAAAATAAGATAGATCTAACTATCGAGTGGACCACACGAATGGTTTAATAATGAAAATCATTCTCTGTTGCTATTTGTGGTGTGGGCCACATGATCATTGGATATTATTTATATTTTGAATAATACTCTATAATTATCTCTAAAAATATATGAACGGTGTAGATATGATAAATACATTACTGTGGGGCCCATAACTTTGATCTCCTTTCAACCGTCTATACAACACGGAGCTCGAGGAGCACCTGCAACTCAAGGGGGCCAGATGTAGTACAGCTGTATGTTGTACTGGAAACGGACTGGCTACTCCCCTTGCCACCGGACGTCGTGCTCTGTGGGCCTTACAATGACGTATGTGTTTCATCCATGCCCTCCATTTATTTTTATAGATCATTTTAAGTCATTAGAAAAAAAATAAGGTATATTGAAATCTCAAGTGGATCACATTATAGAAAACGGTGTTGAATGAATTTTGACCATTAAAAACATTATGTAGGCCATAAAAGTTTTCGATCAAGCTGATATTTATTTTTTCCCTTCATCTGGGTCCTCATGACTTGATCAACTGTTTGATGCAATCTATGTGTTTTATCCACACCATCCATCCATTTTTAGAAAAGTTAGGGTAAAAAATAAAAAATATATTTTATACTATCCGCCTACCTATCAGTCTGGGTCTGTTCGGTGCGGTTTGCGTCCCATCGATTTGGGTATCCGGGTCGAGTCAGTCCGGACAGAGGTTTATCCAGATCCGACCCGAAAAAAAATCGGATCTGGAAACCACAACCTGATCAAGCCCGATCATGGCCTTCGGTTTTGTTCAGAACGGGCCAGATCAGGTCAGATCCGCCGGATTAGGTCACAAATGCACACCTCTACTTGCAATATGTGATCCTTTCAGCATGATATTCATAAAAGATTATATACCTTAGACAACTGTATAAGCAACTTATTGGAACATTTTCTTTTGACAAGTACTGGAATATTTTTATTAGAAAAACACCACACACATACCCACACACCTATATAAACAATAATGTCAGCCCAAATCAAGAAAGAAAGATAACTTGTCAAGAGCTACTAAACTAGAAGCCCATACCAAAATACATCACTTGGCACTAGAAAATAATACAGAAACCACTCTACTTTTATTCTAAACAACTCCCTCCCTTTTCTGTTTTTTTTTTCCTTCCAAATCTCACTGTCATGCCATCCTAGGAAGAAGCCCTCAGTCTGCGAGCACCTATTCATACTCGCCAAGTGAAAGCCAATAGCTTAGAAGCAGCAGCATAATGTCACACGAAAGCGGTATGATGCAAGCGCTCCCTCAATAACAACCCATAAAAAAGATAGGAAAGAAAATTGACTGGACTTTTCCTTCCTCCACACCATTGCATTCTGCTGACCTTGCGAACGGTGGTAGCCATGAAGCCGCTCCAAGAGTACAATGAAATCAACCACCTCCTTATCAATTGAACATAAAACTATATACGACTCAGCTGGGGCAAAAAGAACTTCATTATATTAAAAAAATTTTAAAATTATTTTTTTTTTTTTTAAGAAAAAAGAAGACGAAGAAGAAGAAGAAGAAGAAGAAGAACGGAAAATGACTTTTAGTCCATGGAAGTTGGGTCCATTGCTCAACGGGCTAGACCATTAATCTAATGCACTACATCATGAATGGGGTCCCCACAATCTCTTAGATTAAATAATCTGAGTCCTCCGATCTGCCTGGTAGAACTTGGCAATCAAGAAAAATAGAGCAGTGGTCCACATTCAACAGAACAAAAAACCAAATGTCAGAGCCATGTGATCTTTGTGGATTGGGGGTGACCCCAACACTGCTTGGGAGCTGCGTGGCCCACGGTAATGTATATGTTTTATATCCACGCCGTCCATCCATTTTTCCAACTCAATTTTTAAGTATAAGCCATGGCAGAAATGAAAAGGTCAAAAGCTCAAGTGAAACATACCACACAAAACACTGGTGATGGAATGCCCACCATTCAAAAGTTCTTAGTGTCACGGTACTTATGGATTAAGCTGATATTTGTGTTTTCCTCTTCATCCAGGCTGAATTGCCTTATTTATAGGTGGGGGTGAAAAATAAACATCTTACCATAGGCCTTAGAAAGGTTTCAAGGGTATAGGTGTCATTATCCCTACCGTGTTTTTTTTTTTCTTCTCGTGTGGTCCACTTGAGCTTTGGATCTGTTTCATTTTTGTGCTCATGTTTTAAAATGAGCTGAAAGAGTAGATGGATAGCATGGATATAAAACACATACATCATGGTAGGATCCGGATCGGGTGGTGTTGGGGTAGTCAACCAATTCGATCGCTTCCATCAGACGGACCTGTCTCGGATAGGAATCCCCCCGTACGGGCTACAGTGCTGGAAATACTTTGTGGGCCCCACCAAGTTGTATTTGTCTTATCTACACCGTCTATCTATTTTTTCAGCTCCTTTAAGGGAATGAGCCCAAAAAAGATGTATATCCAAATCTTGGGTGGACCACACCACAGGAAACAACCGTAATTGGGCACCTGCCATTAAAAACTTCCTAAGGCCCACTGTAATGTTTATTTTCCATCCAACCTGTTGATCAGGTCACACAGTGTCAGCTTGATCCAAAACTCATATGGCCCTGAAGAAGCTTTTAATGGCGTGCATTCAGTCACCACTGTATCTTATGTGTGGTCCATATGAGCTTTGGATCTATCTCATCTTCGAGTTCATACCATAAAGTGACACGGAACAATGGATGGAAAGCATAGATTACGTGGGGTCCACAGCTTTTTCCAGCACCGATGAGTACCGAGCTCGGCACCGGAGGGTCATTACTAAATCGGAGGCCCCACTTACAAAAACGGGCGCAGGTTGGGTGGATCCTGGGGACCTCAATGATGAACGTGCCTTACATCCATGCCATCCATCCGCTTTTATAACCCCTTCTAAGTAAGGATTCTAAAAATTAAGTAGATCAAAGTCTCAGGTGGACTACGCTACAGGAAATAGTGGTGATTGACCATTAAAAACTTCTTATGAGTCACAAAAGTTTTGAATGGGTTATATTTTTGTGTCACCTTTATCTAGATCTTTGTGACCTTATCAACTTATGGTAAATAAATATTCTGGCGGCCCCAATAAGCATGTTGGGAATTCAATCAACAATGTTTCCTGTGGTGTGGTCTACCTAAGATTTGGATCTGCTTGATTTTTTGTAACATGCGTTAAAATGATCTGAAAAACAGATGGATGGTGGGGATTTAAGGATAATGCATTACCGTAGGCCCCACAGTAAGGGGATCCTCCCACCTCGGTGTATCCGAGTATCCACTTAACCCGCGCCATACAATCCTGGAGAGAGATATACGTACAGCTGTTGATTGTTGTACCTCCTTGGGAAGACAGCACAACCCGCGTAGATGACGGTATTAGTTCTTTTCTCTATACGAGAGTGTTTCAATAATGTATTTCCCGTCAACAACTTCACCAAGAATAATATGAGGGATGTGGCGCACTTTGAAATGGTCATCTCCGCCTTTCCTTACCCTCTTCATGAATTCTTCTGGCATGTCAGCTAAACATAGTAATTGGATGGCAGTGAGGTGCTGAAAGCCATCTGGGAGCATCTTCAGCTTTGGACAACTGTTAATAAGGAGAATACGTAGAGATTTCATTGTACCCTCTTCTATTCTACTCCACTCTTCCAATTCTTTCATATCTGTGATTACCATGCTTCGGAGCTTCGGAAATCTGACATAGGTGCAATTAATCTGCTTCCCTACATAAGCATTATTGAGACCCAATAACACCAGATTGGGTAACTGTCCAAGAGTGATGAGGGGATCTTTCACAAATTGGCTATCCCTCAGTATTATCTCCCGGAGACAGTTGTGTGAACAAATCCATTGGGGAAACTCTTTCATCACACATACCAAATAAAGTTTCTCAAGGTATTGTGGAGGCTGTGACAATTCTTGTAAATTGAGTTCTTCATCTCTGCCCAGGGCCACTATTTTGAGAGATCGCAACCATTTCAACTGACTAATGGAATCACATAGTTGTCTACAATCTTCCTCTTTCACTTCTCCAATTGTTAATTTCTTAAGTTGGGTTAAGTAACCCAACTCTCTTGAAAAGCAACTGTCGACTGATGCACCTGATAGTGTTTGGAGGTTGCTTAAACTGGCTGTTCGCTTAGGTATCTTATAGAATCCCCTATCGTCAATAAATTTCCTCAAATTAAGATGCCTCAATTTCGTAAGCATCTCTATTCCAGAGGGTAAACCTTTCAAATGGGAATCTCTGACGTCCAGCGTCTGTAGGTCGTGCAGTCTTTGCAATGAAACAGGAAGTTCCTCAATCTGTGTCCTCCTCAAGCTCAAATACCGTAAGTGAATCAACCCTCCAACTTCATTTGGCAAAATCTTTATTTTAATGCCTTCTAGATCTAATACCCTTAATAATTTAACTTTTGAAAACATTCTACAGAATGAGAAAGAGGGAAACTCGTTGTCATTAAATACAAGAAGTGACCGAGGATTCCATTCAGGCATGCTTCCTAGAGTATCAATTGTAGTGTTTTGGATGGCCAGCCGACGTTGCGCTTTTTCAAAATTACTTCTTCGGTTTGTTAGGATTGCTGCGAATTCTTCCTTCTTAAACATGTGAATAGCAATGTCACGCATGAGGTCATGCACTCGACATGCTTTCAATTCCCCTGTACCCTCATGAATGACAGGTTGGAGCAGGTTCCTATCAATGAGCTGTGCAAAGTAATTACTTGAAACTTCTTCAGGTGTCTTCCGTGGGTGTTCCTCAATGAAGCCCTCGGCCACCCACATGCGAATCAGCTTCTTTCTCTTAATCACATAATCCTCAGGAAATAGACCACAATACAAGAAACAATATTTGAGGTGAAAAGGTAAATAATTGTAACTCGTTAACAGGGCTCCATTTAATCTTGCAAGATCTTCATTATCTTTCAGTTCCGAATCAAGATTTTCAAGCACATCATTCCATTCAGCTGGAGCAGTGCTCTTCTTTGACATGAGGCCACCAATTACCACAATGGCGAGTGGTAGCCCTTTGCATCTTTTGACAATGGCATTTCCCACTTCGACTAAGGGTTGCGGACAAGTTCCTTGAGTCTCTTGGTTCAGAAATACCTTTTTTTCAAAGAGTTCCCAAGCCAATTCATGAGACAATGGCTTCATTTTGTGTGTATGGCACTTCTCATGGACAGGACGGGCTGTATTTTCACTGCGAGTCGTGAAGATGATCTTGCTTCCACCCTCATGAGGCAAAGCATGTTTCACATCTTCCCAAACACTAGTATCCCATATATCATCAAGGAACAAAGCGTACCTTTTTCCTTGCAAGTAGTCGTTGATCATCTTTGATATGTTTGTCTCATCCATTGTCTCCCCATGATTTGGAGCCGCCTCCTTCTTACTCTCATAAAATCCTTCAAGCATGCGCTTCAAGATATCCTTCTTTTGGAATGATTGAGACACATAAATCCATGCATGACATTCAAAATATGTCTTCGCAGTTTTGTAGATTTTCTTTGCAAGAGTTGTCTTTCCCGAACCGCCCATTCCCACAATCGAAATGACAGTACGCTTTTGTGTCTCCTCTTCTTTCAGCAACAATTGCTCCAGTTTCATCGTGTCATTCTCGAGCCCCACGATGTCTGCTTCTTCGACCCAAGGAGCAGCAACTCCAGGATCTCGATGTCCGTCATCTGTAGGAATTGAACTTCTCCCTTCCTCAAATGCAGAGTGAAACCCAAACCGTTCTCTTCTTTCTTGCATCTCCTTCACCTCCTTTCTAATCTTTTGAATTTGAGTACCAAATTGGTGTCGAACTTTTAAGTGCTTGATGAAGCAAGCATGAAAGATAAAGCAGCCCATGAGTCTATTCCGAAGACGGCGTTGCGACTCCATTCGGATCATGAACTCATCAACTGCATCTTCGGCATTGAAGACTAAGTACCTTACTTGGGTAATCCAAGCCTCCACAAGTTCCTCCCTCTCCTTTCTTCGGTCGGCATCCTTTAAGAAAGCTCTCATGGTTTGGAGCTCGTTCCTGATCCACACAACATCATCATGAACTCCAGAGAGGAGCTCCACTTCATGGACTAGTTGCTCGCCCAATTTTTGAACAAAAAAGGAAAGAACAGCCTCAGCCATTGCAACACTCTTATTTCACGTTCTGCTGAATCAATGAAAACTTCTCCTGCTTTTGAATTTGGGATGGAGAGAACTCCAATTCGTCCACCACTTATAGAACGTTTGCCTTCTTGGTCACTTGAATAAAATGCTTAGCTTCTTCAATATATCTTTCGCATCTTGCTTTAACCTTTCCTTGCTTTTTCTTTTTCTTCACTCCTCCCTTTATTATGCACTACGATTACTGAAAAACAAAAAACAAATATATATATATTAAGGATCCTTTTTCTGCATTTCTTGGATTGTTTCCCAAATCCATTGTGGGGAGCTATTGGAAACAGAGATTCAGCTTTTGAGCTTAAGCTAATCTGGGCTCTATGACAAATAAGGAATTTAATTAGTTTAATGCTTGTGACTTGATTCGATTATGATAAGAAGATTTGTTTAAAGGATTTCTTTGGATTTGAATAGTAGCTTTCTTGGTCTTCATTACAAGTTTCTTGCAAAGATAATGGATTATCTTAGTGATATAATGTCTTACTTTTATGAAATTTACATACTTATATAAGACTCATGCAAATAATTATAAAAGAGGGAGGTAGAACAAAATTATTTTCCTCCTCCTTTGGTTGCTTTTGCTTTTCCTTCTTTTTGGATTTTTGCTTTGTTGGTGTGACTTCATATACCAAATGTGCCAAACAAGGCACACGTGTTGGATTGACGTAGGGAAGGATGTGGTGAGGTCAATCACCATCCCTCTTGAGGATAACTACTCTGAATTCACGGAGCTCTTTGGACTCCTCACAAAGTTTCCTCGAATCCATGAAGGATAAAATAGAAATAATTTCTAATAAATTATAAATAAATTGATTGATTATAAAAACAAAATTACAATCCTTTAAATGATGAATTCAAACCTAGGACATATTTTTGGACTCAAACTCCCTAAAACATGACTTACTATAAATAGTAGACAGTCTTGATTCCTACTAGACTTCATTGCTTTCGGCCAAAATTAGTAAGTGTCCAATTTGGCCTAAGCACATTTCTCCTAATCTTTCTAAGCCCTTTTCATGTTGGGCATGACTCCTAAAACTCAAAAGATCAAAAGGTTTTTTTTTTTCAAAGTATATTTCATTTCAGAAAATATAGGCTATACACGGCTCTGCACAAAAGAAAACCAAAAAAAACAGACCCCTCGCAACAAAAGGATGAGGGGCCCATACGACACCGGGCTCATCCGATCACGAATTTTCCAGAAGCACCCAAAAGAGCTAAAAAAACAAACGACCAGATTAGACGGTCGATCTTAGCACACCTAGACCAACCCTATCCAAAAAGATCATATTCATGGACAGTAGAAGGGAGAGACCTGGGATGAAGATGCATCATAGACTGTTGAAGGCAGCTCCCTTCCCACGCTAAACCATCCTTAAAAGATCAAAAGTTATAACACAACTAAAACTTACTATTTGTTGATTGATGTCTTAAATCTGTAAATCAATAAGTCTCTGCCAACGACAGCTCTATGCCATCTAGCAGAGTTCGATGCCATCAAAGGTGGCTCGATGCCATTGGAAAAATCCAAGAATTTCACAATTAGTTGTTGGACACTTTAATTGTCCTGCTTGTTGCCATTAAAAAGTGTTCAATGCCATCAACGAGTCATCAATGACATCGAAGTGCCATTAAGAGCATCTAAAAAATACATATTTAGTCACTAGAATGTTTTGGTGTTTTATTCAATACCATCGATCGTCTGTTGATGTCATCGAAGTCCCATCAAACGATCACATGAAAACTACGCAGAATTGCATAAGTGAAGGATTTGTGTTCCTATTTTGATTGTTATTCACTAGAGGATATATATATATATATATATATATATATATATATATATATATATATATATATATATATATATATATATATATAAGAACTTTCTAATTCGTTCCTAGGGTTTTAAGGGTATAGCTTGGGTGATTTGAGACTTGTTTGAATAGGTAATCTCTATCTCTTGTAATTTTCTACTTTCATAGTGTATATCTGTCTCTTTGTGCCGTGGTTTTTTTTCCTGAAGGATTTTTTTATGTAAAATTCAAAGTCTTTGTGATTGAGATTAGTTGTGCGTTTGAAATACTTTGCTTGATTCATCTCTGTGTGCTTTTGTGGTCTCCCAACAAGTGGTATTAGAGCGTAACATTAGGGCGTAGTTTAAATCTGAAAGTAGAGTATATATCAATGGCTTTAAATCTTAAGTTTGATGTTCAGAAATACTTCAAGAAAAATAACTTTGAATTATGGAAGGTTCAGATGACTGATCACTTAGTTCAGCATGAATTAAATGATGCATTCCTTGAGAAGCGACCAGAATCTTTGACAGATAAAGAATGAAACAAAATGGATAAGAAAGCGAAAACCTTTATCCAATTATGCCTTACAGATGAGGTACCCTACAATGTCATGAGAGATAAAATTACAGCAAGTACTTGGGCGAAATTAAAGGACATCTATGAAAAGAAATGTCTTTAGAATCACCTGTACTTTGAAGCTTCAGTTGTTCAATCTAAAGATGGAAGAGGAAGGTGATGTTAAGGCCCACATTAGTAACTTTAACAAGATGATTTGCAAATTGCTAGATGTGGAGGAAATGATTGAAGATGAAGATTAGGCATACATCTTTTGAATTCTCTCTCGACTTCATATGAGTCATGTAAGGACTTGTTGTGCACTGATAGATTGACCTTTAGCGTTGATACCATTATTTCAGCCCTTCATGGAAAGATGATGAGAAAGAAAAACGGTGACGTAGGCATCTCTACTAATACACTGGTTATAAGGGGATAAAATTCTGAGCAAGACAATGGATTGATCAAGGTCCAAGTCCAAAGGTAAGGGTAAAGGAAAGTTGAAGTGTTGAAATTGTGAAATGTCTGGGCACATGAAGGAGGATTTTATAAATCTTAAGGTAAAAAAAGAGAACTTCGTGGCTTCTTCCAAGGAAACTAACATTGTCGAGTCTGATGAAGGTACGAGTGGAAGTGATATGTTGTCAGTATCTATGATCGGACACTTATATGATGATCATAGGGATGAGTGAATTTTGGATACTAGAGTATCATATCGCATTACTTCTCATCGGAGTTGGTTCACTAGCTACAGAAAGTGTGTTGATGGTCAGGTATTTATGAGTAATTACAATACCGGTAATGTAGTGGGTGTTGGATTGGTGCGCATCAAGATGTTTGATGGCATGGAGCATACCTTGACTGAGGTGAGATATGTTTCTAACATGAGTAAAATCTTATTATCTCTTAGAGCACTCGAGGTACTTGGGTGTAGATTCAAGAATTTTGATTAGAGGGGGCACTCGTAGTTATAAAGGCACAGTAGAACATAATCTTTACAGGTTGATCGGGAGCACTTCATTAGGTGGTGCAGCAGTGTCTGTAGTGGATTCCAGTACTTCTGCATGTATTTGGTATGCATGTATTTGGTATGCATGTATAGGCCACATGAATGAGCATGACATGCAGGTGCTTGAAGAAGAAGTCGTGACTTTAGAGAAGATTAACACAAGCGTGAATCCAGTGGATATGCTCACTAAGGTGGTTTTCTCAAAAAAGTTCAAGTTCTATGTAACTTCTTTGGGCTTGGCGAAAGCATAAATGGAAGATGGAAGATGCATGAGAAGCAATGGTAGAGTTATAATGTAAGGTTGAATTAGAGATGAGGAAAAATAAGCTATGACGATTGGCAATTGAAGACATAGTGGAGATTGTTGATTGATGTCTCTTAAATTTGTAAATTAATAGGTCAGTCGATGACAGAACCATGCCATCGAGCAGACTTTGATGCCATCAAAGGCTACTCAATGTCATCAGAAAAATTCACAAATTTCACAATTGGTAGTTAAACACTGGTGTCCCACTCAATGCCATCAAAAAGGGTTGGATGCTCGATGAGTCATTAATGACGTCGAATTCGCATCGAAGTGCCAACGAGAAAATCCAAAAAGTGCATATTTAGTCGCTGGAATATTTTGGTGTTTTTTTCAATGACTTTAAAGCAGTTCTGTCGATGCAATCAAAGGTGTCATCGAACGATCGCACAGAAATTACACAAAATTGCGTAAGTGCAAGATTTGTTTTCTATTTTGATTGTGATTCACCTAGAGGCTATATATATATATATATATATATATATATATATATATATATATATATATATATATATATATATATATATATATATATATATATATATATATATATATATATATGTGTGTGTAATCAAGAATAGGAGGTATCTAAGAGTTTTCTAATTCATTCATAGGGTTTCAAGGGTAGCTTGGGTGATTCGAGGCTTATTTTAATCGCGTAATCTCTCTCTTGTAATTTTCTGCTTTCATAGTGCATATTTGTAACTTTATACCGTGGTTTTTTTTTTTTTTTCCCCAAAAAGGTTTTTCCATGTTAAATTCGGACTCTTTGTGAATGGGCTTGGTTGTACGATTAAAATACTTTGCTTGATTCATCTCTTGGGCTTGGGACTTTCGTCCATTGATGTGATGGAATCTCGCAAACCCAACATAGCAGGGTTGGTTGGCTAAAGTAGCTTCTCCTACCCAAAAATCATATGTTATATGTCAAAAAACTTATTCCGGTTCGCGAGATACAACTGTTTTAAGGTTCTGACGGTCCGGATCATTTCCTCCTCCGATCCGGCCTTCTCTGTTCCATCCTAGCCATGAAAGTATCTGTGACCACTCTATATCAAGGACGCACAACATTTACAGATTGGTCCATGTGATGAACTGGCCAACCTTAGCCAAAAACTCTGGCCCATGAGGCCCGCCCAATGGTTGGCTTGGATCTTGTGCTGATGGCGTCACTGTAATTTGCATGGAAGGTTAATAGTCCATCTCAACAGGAAAACTTGACTGCTACCGTTATTCACATATTGGGCTTTACATTCAGGGGCCACTGAGGAATTAGGTCCCAATGGGCTGATGGACTGGATTTACTGCCCCACCAACAACTTTTCAAGTAGTGGGCACGAACGAGGCTTCCTTATCCAGTAGGTTAGGTTACGGTATATGTGCAAAAGCCAGGGTGGCAAATTGGCTGGCTCGGCCCAGTGAAGCCTGAGACCATCCTACTAGTGTACTTTAAAAGAAAAATAATAGAACAAGTAATTTAAAATTCAAATCAATTGACCATTATGTAGTGTTTCAAATTTGTAATGGTTAGCCAATCTTTTAAATTTTTAACCGTTTTGAACCAGTTATATGCAGGAACTATATTTTTCATACAATGTCGAACCAGTTTTATGAATTGTATTGTGATTCTGCTAACTCGGCTATAATTTGAAAATCCCTGAAGAAGTACAAAACCTCATAGGTGGACATGAAGAAATCTACCATCAATAGATACTTTAATTCTATATGGTAGATGAGAAATCTCCGGTGCAATAGGTAAATGAATTTGATCTCATAGCCTAAGAAATTTTATCCAAAGAAATTAAGTTAGATAAATTCTTCCAAGAAACTGTTGTGAATGATAAATTGTTGCTTTTCTAATGATTTCAAAATTTTCTTCTAATAAAATAAATAAATAAATAAATAAACCCTCAATGGAAAAACTAGTCATTTTTCTTTAAATCAAGGAAGAGGCAGGGCTCCAAGATAAAACATAAGGCCAGAAAGAAGATGTATCTAAATTTCTTTTAGTAAATAAGAAGTATATCCAAATCCAATAAAAGAAACCAAATAACCTAAAGCCAAATTGAAACCAATTTAAAAGAAGTCCAAACTTAAGAAAAAGAACAAAAAAAAAAGAAGAAGAAGTAGCAATTACCACAAATTGTCTGGTTGCTATGTTCGTGGAAAATTACATCATTTCACAAGAGAATGCTCTAAACGCAAAAATACACCGACACCTGTACCTTGGGAAATTTTGATAATAATTAAAATAAAATAAATAAACTGAAATAATAACTATAGTTGCAAAGGTGAATATTTTCATATTGATCCTTGCAATGGTTGGTGAGTGGTCATAAGTACTAACACGTGTTTTACAATCGCACATGGTTCAAGAGCTATGGAGAGGTTTTTCCATGAAAAATGTTTCAAATGGGGAATGTTGTCACTGTAAACTTGATCGGACATAGAAAGGTTGAATTGATTTTTACCTATAGAAAAACTATTATCTTGGCAAACGTCATTCGCATTCCATACATATGCAAGAATTTGGTCACGAATTATCTTTTGAAGATGGTAGGTCTAAAGCAAGTTATTTAGTCAGATTAAATCATAATAACTAACAATGACTCCTCTTTTAATTCACCAAATAAATGTTAAAATTATTTTCTTATATGATAAATTGAAAGAAGAAAGATATATATATATATATATATATATATATATATATATATATATATATATATATATATATATATATATATATATATATATAACCATTATAAGATACACCACCTTGCATTTCGTTTGACCTTAATATAAAGCTAAAATATAATACTGGGGGAGGAATATCTATGAATGAATATGCCAACATCATTAATAGTTTAACATATCCTATGAACTGCGCACTAGACTAGATATTACCTTTATTGTAAGTAGATTTGAGTCACATACATTATAATGCAATATATAGAGTTCTTAGATATCTTTAAAGGACTTATGACTTGGGTGTTTGTTATTAAAGATTTTTAGCAATAATTAAAAGTTATAGCAACAGTGATCGAAATTTAAGATCAAACAATTCTAAATCTTTTATTAGTTTTATTTTCAATGGTAGACAGCTATATTATGAAAAAGAAAAGATTTATATAGCTCAATCCATTATGAAATCCAAGCTGGTTGCCTTGGCAGTAGTTAGCGATGAGACAAAATGGATTAAAACATTAATAATCAATATACCTTTTTGGGTGAAACCAGTACCACCTATATATTCATTCAGTGTCATAGCTTGCCTACTATAGGAAAAGTTGATAACAAGTCTTAAAGTGAAAAATATAGAAAAATTCGTCAGAAAGCATGGTTGTGTGAGACAATTATTAAATAATGGTGTGATAACTATAGACTTTATGTAATCCAATGATCATATTACAAATCATTTAACGAAAGTTCTAGTCAGAGAAAATGTCTAAAAAGGATTAAGAGAGATGAGACTTAAATACATAAAAATGAATCATTAAAAATAATAACCTCACATGAGAATTAGAAATTTCAAGAATTTGGTTTAATAGGAAAAAAAAAAAAAACTTATATGTGATTTGTTCATTGGTTGAACAACGTTATATAGTTAGGAGAAAATATTATATACATAGAGAAAATAATTCTCTAAGCCCCTTTCTATGATTATTTGTAATGCAAATTTCTATAACATCTTAAGGTTAGGTACATTCCTTGATGAGTTTATAGCATTGACTTCACGAATGAATGAAAAGTCATCATAGAAACACCATTGATGAACTCACCTATATGAGTATGGAAATAGGGCCACTTTTTATGAGAATTAAATTAATTTTCTAATGCACTCATGAAATCGGGATATTGCACCTGGTCATTACATGCAATTATGAACACCTTGTAAGATATAAACTACAGTATGTATTCCATATACACTATACTTTTAAAGAAATTTAATTAAAGATCCAATTCACTAATTTCTTATAGTCTAAACACGGAGTAGGGTTCAAGACAATGTCACATTATTTTATGTACAGTACTATGTATTATCATTTTTTATTTTTGAAATAAGAGGGGGATTATTAGTGTATTTCAATAGAAAAGTAAAAAAGAAAATGTATATTTTAAAATTCATAACGGTTTATAACATTAAACTGCTACATAATCTTTTAATTTTGTAACGATTAACCATTACCTAATCTTTTAAATCTATAACGGTCAAGCGTTAGAACTCCAATCTCTATAAAAACACCCCCATACCCCTCCTTTTACAACAACATAAGAAATCCTCTCTCTCTCTCTCTCTCTCTCTCTCTCTCTCTCTCTCTCTCTCTCTCTCTCTCTCTCTCTCTCTCTCTCTCTCTCTCTCTCTCTCTCTCTCTCTCTCTCTCTGTACCAATAAGAGGTGGCCTTTTGTTGGCTTTGTACTTAGGGTTGTGTTGGGATTTTACCACCACCAATGCATACAGTGGTGGTCTGAAATATGGGGTGATTGTATCCTAGGGATAGCGTGTTGGAGCCTTCTTTAGTGGTAGAACTTACCGACAACTAAGAACTATATGAAACATAGCAACCTAGTTCATGCCTCCACCTAGTAGAAATCTTGAAGTTTAATTGCCTAGTTGATATTTATTCTTTCCGATCTATAGGTGTGAGGTTCCATTTTATAAATTAAGTTTTAAAACAATCTTTTTAATTTTTCTTTTCTTTTCTTTTTTTTTTTTTTAAAAAAAAAATTAAATTTGAACACAGCCCACTATTAGTCAAGGCTGATGTGGGCCTTAATGCCCATGGGTTGGAGTTGAGTTTTGGACCCAATGACTAATTAAGCTAGACATTAGCTTGTGTTTACCTATGGGCCTAACAAGTATGCCTTACCCCGGCCTAGTTATAGCCCATTTGGCCACATCATCCGAAAAGTTGTTCAAGGCTTAAACTCCGTTTCGATCCAAATGGAAGTCTATCTCATGCATGTAGATGCACCTTCCAAATTCTTATTGGTCTCAACTCTCCACCCAACAAAATAAGTGCTAAATCATGAATGTTTTTATTTTTTATTTTTTGTCAAGTTGAACAAAAAAGTAAGCTTGAAACCTCTCCTCTTGAAAACACCCCTTTTAACAAGTGCATCCAAACGGGTCCTTTAAATTTGTTGGTCTCGATGTTTAGATGGTATACCAACCTAGCCCCAATCCTGATTCAGGCTTATCTAGACTGGGTTACATGTCTTAGATCTTGTGCTGGACTTAAAGATTCTTTGACTTGGCTCATTTACCATCCTAAATGGAAATGAAGAAGTTATTTGATACTTCTATAGAGTGTGAAGCTCCATATGCATGCACATAGAAATTGTCCACTTGGCATCCATATATCTCAAATTAATCAACCCAAATGATAGGACCCACGGCAGATGGGGTGTATCCCCATACTCAGATTAACGGAGATTGATTTATTTGTTGAATATAGAACATTGACCACTTCAGTTCTAATCATCCATTGGATGTACTCAAAATTAGCTTAGATAGAATCGCATAAGCTTGGGGCCATTTGGCATTTCTGCTGGTAAGAGTTTATTTGCTTATTTCTAAAAAAGATAAGTCTTTAATTTTTTTTCTCTCCCTAGAATATATATATATATATATATATATATATATATATATATATATATATATATATATATATATATATATATATATATATATATATAGTCTAATTTTACATCTACAAAATTTAGAAATAAGATATTTACCTCTCAAGTATTTAGCAAAAGAAAGTTTTTTTTTTTTTTTTCCCTGAGATTTATTTTACTAAAGCAGGTAAACCTTTTTAGGTTAATTTTGTAAAAACCTTGTTTACAAACATTTTCAGTTATTTTAATCATGCCCTCTCCTCTTTTCTTTACAACCTCTCTCTCTCTCTCTCTCTCTCCTTCTCTCAGGTGTGCTCATATGATGAACAACCAATATTGAAGGTGGAGCCCACATGATGAATGGTCTACTTCAGAGAGGGTCAATATAATGGATGGTTTAGATCAAAGGTGGGACCCTCATGATGGGTGACCCACATCAAAGTGTGGCCTTGTATGATCGATGATCCACATCAAGTGGGCCCCACCTAATGGACAATCCACATCAAAGGTGGGACATACATGATGGATGGTGGACATTGAAGGTGTGGGCCAACATGATGGAAGGTTGACATTAAAGGAACACATGACGAATGGTCCACATCAAGGTAGACCCACATAATGCACGGTCTGCATCAAAAATGGGCTCCACATGATGGTTGGTCCACATTAAAGTGTGGCCTCACATGATAGACCATCCACATCAAGTTGGCCCCACCTGATGGATTGTCCGCATCTAAGATAGGACCCACAAGATGGATGGTGGCCAATAACGGTGGGCTTACAAGATGGACGATTGACATCAAAGGTAGGACCACATACCCATATTGAAGGTGGGGCCCCATATGATGAATGGTCCACAATGAGATGGGCCCACATAATGGATGGAGTGGGTCTCACATGATGGATGGCCCACATCGAAGTGTGGCCCCGTGTGACAGACTATCCACATCAAGTGGAACCCACCTATTGGATGGTCCACATCCAAGTTCTCACATGATAGATGAATCATATCCAAAGTGGCCCAACATGATGGATGATCCACATAGGAGGTGTGCCCCACATGATGGACAACCCACATCAAATGGACCTCATTTGATAGATGACCACATCAACGTAGGCCCCACGTAATGGACGGTTCATGTTAGTGGTCAGCCCATAATGAAAAACAACCCACATCCAAGGCAAGGCCGTGGCTTGATGGACAACCCACTTCAAAGGTGATGCCCACATGATGCTAACATCAAATATGGGTTCCAGGCGATGGGCAATGGACATTGAAGGCCGCACATGAAGGACAATTAATGCAAATGGTGGGCCTCACATGATTGATGACCTACATCAAGGTGGGCCTCATGGAATGGACTATCCACATCTGAGATCGGCCCCTAATGAGATAAACAGTTCACATCCAAGGCAACCGCATGGATGACCTACTTCGAAGGTTTGGCCCACATGATGGGTGATCAACATTGAAGGCCGACTCCACTTGGTAGACAATCCACATCCAATATTCGACATGATGGATGGCCCATGAGTCACGTGTGTGGCACACGTACAGTTTATGTACATATTCACATCTAGTCGTGCGTATGACCATTTTTTACCTCTAAAGGGGCATATTTTTCCTTAACCAACCACACCACCTTTACAAGAGGCAGCCATTGATTGTAGGGTTCCATGAGTTAGATTTTATAACATCCATCGGACCATTTTTGACATGTGTACATATATAGCTATTCATAGGATCATGCATGTTAGTGTTTTTTGATGTTGTGGATTATTTGATGTATGCACATGGATACTAAGATTAACCTTGGCAATGAGGTTTGGTCAATATTCAACGATTAAAGGCTTGATCTACTTTTTATAGAATGTAAAAATTACGGTACAATATGCACAATAGGAATGATGCATAATTGATATGAAGTACATATGACATGTACGGGATCGACACGATAGGCTCTCTGCATCCTGTCAAGATCGTATAAGCCTTTATATTACAGCTGAAATAGATTATTAGTTAATAGTGATGATTGCATATACAATAAATACTTGATCATTATTATGTATGAGTTGATTCACATGTGTCACGAGACGACTTACCTATAAGTGATAGATCGATCCAAAGAAGGGCTTCACTTCCCACTTAATCAACGAATGTTTCTCCTTTTTTAAAAATTGAGGATGGAGAGGAATTCAATTCGTTTGCCTCTTATATTGAACGATTTGCCTTGTTGGTCACCTGAAGAATATGCTTTGCCTCTTCATCTTTCAATTATCTCACTTTAACCTTACCCTCCATTCTCTCTTTCTTCATTCCTTTCTTTATTCCGTGCTAAGATTACTTGAAGAAGGAAGGAAGACACTGAGTTGGTATTTGCATTCTCACATGGTTATTGTTGCAGTGTTTTTATGGAACAGTTTCCCTTGGCGACGGACCCTCCTTCACCTGCACAGAAACAATGTCAAGGAAACCCTGGCTAGGGCCGGGGAACCTTCGATGCTTAAGTCAGTAATCTCGTCTCTGGCTCAGAGCTTTTCTCAGTTAGTGCTTGCATACCTTTTACTGTTCCAAGCTTAGAGATTTATACAATCTGTCAATCCTTATCTTCGGAGGATTCTTCTCCTGGGATCGCTCAGGATCCCGAGAATCTCGGGATCCGCTATCAATATCCCTGGATTTTCGTAGATCAGCATCTGTCCTCGCTCCGCCACTACCTGTCTCAGTTGGATCTCGACCGACTCCGGGGGAGTCTCGGCCAAGTCATGACCGACACCGGGGGAGTCTCGGCCGATGCAGGAGGACGGGTTCTGAGTCGTGCCCGACAAAATTAACTCCCTGAAGGGATCTTTACTCTATCGGTTGAATGGCTTTCACACGCCCGGCCTTCAGTGGGGCGATGCAGGCGAGGTTATCACACTGACAGAGCGACTTTACTCGTCTTTGCTTACACCTGACGGCCCGCTATCTGCCCTGTCAGTGTTGTCTCGGTTTCTTAGGCAGTGTCGGCAAAACCGACCTACTCTTCTACGAACCTCGGGACTTTACCCGAGCCCGACACATTTTCCCCAACAGTGAGCCCCCCTGCTCTTGGTGCCGTCTATGGCAGCAAAGAGCACGATTTTATGGGTCGGTTGGCGTTAGCATCCGAGACAATCATGAGGCATTTAATGTTCTTTGAGTCATTCTTAGCGTGCGTCGTTGCGCCTTCCAAGGTCGCACGTGCGGCCAGCCGTCAACTCGCTTCGTCCGCGTATAAATGGCGGACGCGTGGCCACGATTTCAGCGCAATCAATCAACAGTCGCCACGCGTCGGAAGGGGGAGCCGAGGTGAACGTCACTTCGCCTCCGCCATAATGACCCGTCTACGTGGCAAGGCTATAAAAAGCCCGGGCGGGAGGACGGTTTGAACTTTGTTTTCGTCATCCTTCCTCCCGTCCGTGTCTGATTCCGAGCGCATTTTCGTTCTCTTCTTCCTCTCCTCCGCTGTCGCGTCTTTCCTCGTCAGCTATTCCTTGCAATCACCGTCGATCCCTTCGGTGAGTCTTTAGTCTTTCCATTCTCTTTTAATTAGCTTTAATGGCCGCACACGGCTCTCAAAGCCCTCGGGAAGAAACGTCAGTAGATGAGGGCGTGTCCCAACACCTCTGGGATATTACAGACCCACCATCCCTGTTGACGGAGTTCGCCGTCGGAGCTGATGCCGCATTTCGGCTTGTCAGAGAATCCGGTAGCCCTTCGGCTGAGCATCCCACCCAGACAGGTCCATCAAGTGGTGAGACATCTCTGGTGACTCGTCCAGGGAGACCAAACCCGTGGGCGGATCAGATGGAGGACGAGGAGGGAGAGGGAGAGGACGATTTAGTTACAGGTGAGGGAATGGCCGTTCCATACCCTATGACGCGAATTGCGGAGGCTTCTGGATCGTCTTCGAAAGGAGAAGGAGACGAGTCCAGCGGTCTCGTAGCTTCTACCCTCACCGAATCCGATTTAAACCGAATCAGGGCTGGTTACCATGTACCTGATTCGGTCATCCTTCATCTGCCTCATCCGGGTGACCTGCCCGACCATCCCCCAGCAGGGATGGTAGCAATTTTCCAAGTCTCGATGCAGTGCGGCCTGCGCCTGCCACTCCAGCCCATTGCCCGTGACTTCCTTTCTCGAGTCAAAATAGCCCCCGGCCAAATCGTCCCAAACGCGTGGAGGAACTTGTTCGGGTGTGCCGTGCTTTGGTCCGAGCTAGAACAACCTTCTCTCACGGTCGACGAGTTCCTCTACCTGTATCAAGTCCGACCAAACCCCAACTTCCCGGGCCTATACTTTCTAAGTGCGTGGAGAGGCAAGGGGGGATCTCTGATAACCGACCCACCTACTTCGAACAAGTTCTGGAAGGAAAGGTGGTTTTGGGCGTGCGGTCGGTGGGAGTCGGCCGACTCATGGCCGTACGAGCCTCAAGTATCCCGCACATTCCGTAGAGCAGGTGACTCGGCGCCTCGGCTCACTGATCTTCCCTTTTCTTATCCTCCTTTTATATATTCTCTCCCACTGATCTGGACTCTACCGTGTCTTGCAGATATCTTAAAGAGTAGGGGGAAGCTCGAGTCCGGGGCTTTGACTCGGATAAGAGAGTTGAAGAAGCTGACCGCGGCGGAGCGATCTTGGAAGTTGCTCCTGCAACCCGAGCGTCTTCACCTCGCCGGTCTTGACTCGTTCGTTTCAGGTATTTCACTCTTCCTTATGTTTGTCTCCTTGGTTTTCGGTTTGCTTGCTTAACCTTTACACTCGTTGTTGCAGATCTCCCCGAAGCTCGCCCAATTTTGAGACCTACCCCAGAGAACATGGCCGAGCCCCGACCCGCCTTGAAGCCTGTTTCCAAGGTGAAGGCTCCCCCAAGATCGACGCTGCTGTCTGGGTCCCGACCCTCAAAGCAGCAGAAGATCGCGGGCAAGGGGAAGGACACGGTCGCGCCACCTGCTGCCGCGCCCGCCGTTCCCCAGGTGGTCGTCCTCTCTGACCCCGACGAGAGGGCCGAGGAGACGGGGCCAACCCATCCAATTACTCAGGCGACACCTGAGTCGGGGCCCGACGCAGTGGAGGTCTCAGGGCCGAGGGAGGTCCTTCGTGAAGAGTCCCCGAGAAGGGAGATGACTCAGGCGGAGTCTCCCTTCTCGAAGATTATTGCGGGGATGGTGCCTTGGGCGCTTGCCCACGGGAGCGAGAGAGACTTTGCCAACTTCTACAACGCTCCTACGGCCCAGACCCTCGGGCATGCAGCAAGGCTGCTTTTTGAGGTAAAATCTTCTTCATCCTCGTGTTGCTTTTTGTCTAGGTTTTCCAAGACAACTCACCATTTCTGTATTGCAGCTGGCGCCTTGCCTCGTTAAGGCAAGCTCGGAGCTGGTCGCCTCTCAGAAACTCGCGTCTGAGGCAGAGACTGCGAAGAGGGTCGCGGCCGAGGCTGAGGGCCGTAGGGAGATCGCCGAGGGCCGAATCGGCATCATGACCGGTGATCTTTCTATCGCCCGGAAGATGGCCGCTGACGCCCGCGCAGCTCTCGAAGGCGCGAAGGCCGACAATGCTCGCCTTACTCTGCTCCTTCAAGAGGCCGAGGAGAGGGAGCGGCTTCTTCGCCAGGTTCACGGCGAGTGCGACGGTACCCTCGCTCGTGCGAAGACTGAGGCTGCCGAGCTTGTCCGGGAAGCCCGGGGAGAGACGCGTCGAGCCCAGGAGGAGCGAGACCGAGCGGTAGAGGCCTTCCTCGAGTCTACCGAATTTGAGGAAGAGAGGGACCACCTTTACCAAGGCGGCTACAAGGCCTGCTTTCTGGAGATGAGGGCGGCCTTCCCTGAGCTCGATCTCTCCGCTTTCGAGGTTGACAGTCCTCCCGCCGAGACTGCCGAGGGCGACGCCGCTGAAAGAGACCCTGCCGTTGCTGTTGCCGACGGAGCCGGTCCCTCGGGCGCCTCTTAGGATTGTATTTTTCTTTTTGTAATCAAAATTTTTGTAACTGACTTTCTGTAACTGGCCCGACATTGGGTACTTGATTGAAATAGAGCTTTTATTGAGTCGACTTCAATTACAGTAAGAGTGATTGTATCTTACGGATAATAAACTTTAAGATTCTCGGCGTTCCAAGGATGAGGCAACAGCTGCCCGTTCAGGTCTTCCAGCTGGTAGGTTCCAGGTCGGATGATACCTGAGACGACATAGGGGCCTTCCCAGTTCGGCCCTAATGTACCCGACCCAATTTCCTTATTGTTTGGGAAGGTCCTTCGAAGGACCATGTCCCCGGTTCGGAATCGTCGGACTTTGACTCGACGATTGTAAAACCGAGACACCTGTCTCTGTCGAGCCATCACTTTCAGTCGAGCACTTTCTCTTCTTTCTTCTAACGAATCAAGTGCGAATGAGAGGAGTTCACCGTTCTCTCGTTCATCGTACAAGTTGACTCAGGCTGAACCGATACCGATCTCGACCGGCGCGACCGCTTCCGCACCATAACATAGAGAGAAGGGGGTTTCTCCCGTCGCGGTTCGTGCCGTGGTTCGATAAGCCCACAGTATATTCGGAAGTTCTTCGGCCCATGCTCCCTTTGCTCCGTCAAGTCTTGTCCGGAGATGCTGCTTTATGATTTTGTTGATCGCCTCGACCTGTCCATTCGTCTGAGGGTGATGAGGCGAGGCGTATACATTACGAATCCCGAGGTTGCCGCACATCTCCCGGAATTATCTTTTATCGAACTGCCTGCCATTGTCTGTTACTATCGTCCGGGGTATTCCGAACCGACATATGATATTTTTCCATACGAAACTCGTGACCCTTTGCTCGGTAATTTTCGCCAACGGTTCTGCTTCGGCCCACTTCGTGAAGTAGTCCACTGCCACCACGGCAAACTTAGTTTGGCCCTTCCCCAATGGAAAGGGCCCGATTATGTCTATTCCCCACTGCGCGAAAGGCCAGGGTCCGGACATTGGAGTCAGCTCCTCGGGCGGTTGTCTCGGGATCACTGCGAACCGCTGACACTTGTCACACCTTTGGACGAATCGTTTGGAGTCATGTTGTATGGTCGGCCAGTAATATCCCTGCCGCAACACTTTGTTGGCGAGCGAGCGTCCTCCCGAATGGTTTCCGTATATTCCGCCGTGTATCTCTCGTAAGACATAGTCGGCTTCTTGGGAGTCGACGCACCTTAGTAGAGGAGTATGAAAGCTTTTTTTGTACAGAATCTCATTGAGGACAGTGTAGCGCGAGGCTCGAGTTTTTAATCGCCGTGCCTCGGCGCGATCTTCTGGCAGTTCACCATTGTTAAGGTAGCGAACGAGTGGGTCGAACCAAGCGGCCGCCGGATCGATTGGAAACAGGACCGAGACTGTCGGCTCGTTCACGCTGGGTTCAGGGACATGTTCAATTGGAACTGACCGAGGTATGTCTTTCTCGTCTGCTGAGGCCAGCCTTGCTAGTAGGTCAGCTTTGGCGTTGTCGGTTCTGGGTATTTGAATTATTTCACACTTCTGGAATCCGCTGATCAATTCTTTAGCCTTCTCCATGTACGCCTTTAACTGTTCTTTCCGAGTCTGATAGACGCCAGAAACTTGGTTAACAACCAATTGTGAGTCGCTGAAAACGTTCAAATGGGTCGCGCCCAGACTCGCGGCGAGTCTGAGGCCTAGTAATAAGGCTTCGTATTCTGCTGTATTGTTGGACGCGTGAAAGTCGAGTCGCAAGGCATACTGCATACAAGTTTGATCGGGAGTTTCTAATACTACCCCGGCCCCGCTTGCCTTCGAGTTGGATGAGCCATCGACAAATAGCTTCCAGGGTGTAGGCCCGGGAGAGGTAGAACCCTTGGGTACGTGAACTCCCTCTGGTTCGGGCAGACTATTGGGATTAGGAACCATTTCGACAAGGAAATCGACGACGGCCTGTCCTTTTAAAGCAGCCCTGGGCCGGTAATGTATGTCAAACTCGCTTAATTCGACTGCCCACTTTGTAAGTCGGCCAGAGGCTTCCGGCTTTTGAAGAACCTGGCGGAGTGGTAGGTCGGTCACAACGGCGATCGTGTGGGCTTGAAAATATGGCCGAAGGCGTCGTGATGAAACTACTAGGGTGAAGGCTACTTTCTCAAGCTGAGGGTACCTTGTCTCGGCGGGCAGCAAGGCTTTGCTAACGTAGTAGACTGACAGCTGCTTCCCTTGACTCTCGCGTATTAACGCCGAGCTTACTGCGGCTTCAGACACGGCCAAATACAACAATAACACTTCACCAGGCTCGGGCTTAGATAACAGCGGTGGAGATCCGAGGTAAACCTTCAATTCTCAAAACGCTCTCTCACATTCCTCCGTCCACATCATAGTCTGTCGTCCCTTCAATTGCTTGAAGAACGGGAGACACTTGTCTGTGGCTCGGGAAAGGAAGCGATTGAGCGCGGCCACTCTCCCAGTTAACCGTTGAACGTCTTTGATAGTTTTGGGAGACTCCATTTCGAGCAAGGCTTTGATCTTCTCTGGGTTTGCTTCGATTCCTCGCTGACTAACGAGGAAACCGAGGAACTTTCCCGAGCTCACGCCGAACGCGCACTTGCTAGGGTTCAGCTTCATCTTATACTTACGCAGAATTAAGAACATTTCTTCCAAGTCCCTCTCATGGTCGGATGCCTGTTTGCTTTTGACGAGCATGTCATCAATATAAACTTCCATCGTTCGGCCAATTTGCCTGGAGAACATTTTGTTCACCAACCGCTGATAAGTCGCTCCGGCATTCTTTAATCCAAATGGCATCACTCGGTAACAATAAAGGCCTTTGTCAGTGACAAAGGCAGTTTTTGATTTATCATTTTTATGCATTACAATTTGATTATAGCCTGAATAGGCGTCCATAAAGCTGAGCAATTCATGACCCGCCGTACTATCGACTAACTGATCGATACGAGGAAGAGGGAAGCTATCCTTGGGGCAGGCTTTGTTTAGGTCCGTATAGTCTATACAGACTCGCCACTTCCCATTAGCTTTCTTCACTAGTACGACATTAGCTACCCATTCCGGATAGTATACTTCTTCGATAAACTTGGCTTTAAGAAGCTTGCCGACCTCCTCTCCTATGATAGTGTACCTTTCCGGGCCGAGAGGTCGACGTTTCTGCCGGATGGGCCTGTAAGTCGGGTCGATGTTGAGTCGGTGCGTCATGACCGAGGAATCAATTCCAGGCATGTCTTCATGACTCCAAGCGAAGACATCTGCATACCTCCGAAGCAAAGTAATTATTTGTTCCCGGAGGGGCAGGCTCAATGATGAGCCGATTCGGACTACTTTTGCAACGTCCGTCTCGGTTAACGGCACCGAGATGAGCTCTTCCATCGGTTCTCCCCGCTCGTGCAACCCGATACGGGGGTCCAGTGATTCGATCATCGAAATTTCTGTCGGGGCTTTTACTGCGGTCGCGTAGCACTTCCTAGACTCTTGCTAGTCTCCTTTCACTACCCCTACTCCCGACTCAGTCGGGAATTTCATGGAGAGGTGGTAGGTAGACACTATGGCCTGAAGGAGGCTGAGAGACGGTCTGCCGAGGATGGCGTTGTACACTGAAGGTTGGTTCACGACCAGGAAGTCGACCATCCCGGTCCTTTGGTGGGGCGCAGTTCCCGCGGTGAGCGGCAGCGAGACGATTCCTTCTGGGAGTACCAGTCCGCCCGAGAAACCGATGAGCGGCGTCCGGACAGGCCGTAGGACCGACCGACCTATGTCCATTTTATCGAACGCTGTAGTGAACAGGACGTCCGCTGACGACGCTGTATCCACCAGTATCCGGAACACCTTTCTGTTCGCGATGGTGAGGGTGACCACTAGCGCATCATCGTGAGGATGATGAATGCCTCGAGCATCTTCTTCAGTGAACGAGATGCAATACTTCTCTCGTTTTTTCTCTTTGGGAGGTCGAGATAGCAGGAGAACCTCGGACTCGGGGCGGTCGAGGCTTCTGGCGTGGTTTTTTCGGGCGTTATTCGAGTCCCCGCCGCCTCGATGACCCCCGACAATCGTTCGAATTTCTTCCTGGGGCCGTTCTACACTCGGTCCCGCTACGGCGTCGGTCCCAGCCGTATGTTCTCTTAGCCGGCCTTCTTTAATCAGCCGCTCAATCTCGTCCTTCAGATGATAGCAGTCACTCCTGTTGTGACCGTGATCGCGATGGTAGTGGCAATACTTGTCCTTGTTCCGACGACCAGGATTCCCTCGCATTTTCCGAGGCCAGTTGACGAAGCCCTCGGTTTTGATCTCCATCAGTACTTGTTCAGGAGATTTGTTTAGCGGGGTATATGCAGAGAATTTCCTTTCGGGTCGCTTCCCTGACCCTCTGTCGTCTCGGCCCCGGTCGTCTTTTCGCTTCTTCCCTCCGGCCGAGTCGGCTTCCTTTTTGGCCGACTCTTTTGCCGAAGGCTTCGTATTCTGATTTTTCTCTCTTAGGAGTCGCGTCTCCTCTGCATCGGCGTATTTGTCTGATCGAACCATAAACTCGCCCAAAGTATCAGGCGGGTTTTTATCCAGTGATGCCAGAAAAGGCTTGTCTCTGACTCCCTGCATGAGAGCGTTGAGTGCTGTTTCCTCAGAATGTTTTCGAATCTGGAGAGACTCGAAATTGAAGCGTTAAATGTAGTCTTTGAGTAATTCTCCTTCCCTCTGAACTATGTTGTTCAGATGCGCGGGAGGCTTCAGTTTCTTCTTTCCGCCAATGAAATTGCCGAGGAAGGCGTCGCTGAGTTCGGCGAACGACTTGATTGACCCGGGTTTCAGTTGCTTAAACCAAAGTCGGGCAACGTCCGTCAAGGTCAGAGAAAACGCTCGGCACATAACAGCATCGGAAGCGTCGTGCAATTCCATGTAAGTCCTGAAGCATTCAAGATGCTCTGTAGGATCGGTCTTCCCAGAAAATAGAGTAATTTGGGGTAAGCGGAACCTTTCCGGCAACCGGGCCCGCATTACGTCGTCCACGAAGGGAGAGGCTTTTTCTTCGTGTTTGGTCGGATCTGAGTTCCGACCGTGCTTTATATCTGCCATTTCCTTCGCCATCTTCTCCCGGACTTCGTTTTTGAAGTCTTGCATGTCAGCCTTCCAGGGTTCGGCGCTCTCTGCTGTTTCTTCAGCATCTGCAGGTAGCCGACTGCGCCTCCTCTGATCTATTCTATGTCTCAGGTCAGAGGGAGGCAGAATGGCTGTTGCCGAACGAGCAGGTGCCGGATGACTTGGTTCTCGGGGCTGACTCGGTCGCCTAGGAGACAGTGGCGCGGGCGGCTGCGCTACGGATGCTGGTGGATGAGCTGGCGTCGACTCTTGTCGCTGCATCTGCTGGTTGCACAGTTGTTCCAGCATGTGTTTCATGGTGGCCATCTCGGAACGCATTTCCTGAACCTCACGATCCAGGTATGCGTTCCCGTGGTTGGGCTGGCTTGTAGTTGCAGGCGGCGCTGCCGGGGGAGCTCCCTGAGCGACGCTAGCGGCGGCCTCCCTTACTTCATCTGGGTCCGTCCTTCTTGTTCTTGCCATTTGAATGGTTGGAGAAAGCGGCTTTTTGTCCGTTTCCCACAGACGGCGCCAAACTGTTGCAGTGTTTTTATAGAACGGTTTCCCTTGACGACGGACCCTCCTTCACCTGCACAGAAACAATGTCAAGGAAACCCTGGCTAGGGCCGGGGAACCTCCGATGCTTAAGTCAGTAATCTCGTCTCTGGCTCAGAGCTTTTCTCAGTTAGTGCTTGCGTACCTTTTACTGTTCCAAGCTTAGAGATTTATACAATCTGTCAATCCTTATCTTCGGAGGATTCTTCTCCTGGGATCGCTCAGGATCCCGAGAATCTCGGGATCCGCTATCAATATCCCTGGATTTTCGTAGATCAGCATCTGTCCTCGCTCCGCCACTACCTATCTCGGTTGGATCTCGACCGACTCCGGGGGAGTCTCGGCCAAGTCATGACCGACACCGGGGGAGTCTCGGCCGATGCAGGAGGACGGGTTCTGAGTCGTGCCCGACAGAATTAACTCCCTGAAGGGATCTTTACTCTATCGGTTGAATGACTTTCACACGCCCGGCCTTCAGTGGGGCGATGCAGGCGAGGTTATCACACTGACAGAGCGACTTTACTCGTCTTTGCTTACACCTGACGGCCCGCTATCTGCCCTGTCAGTGTTGTCTCGGTTTCTTAGGCAGTGTCGGCAAAACCGACCTACTCTTCTACGAACCTCGGGACTTTACCCGAGCCCGACACATTTTCCCCAACAGTTATGATTTAGATACCAACAATAAAGCGGAGTTCGTGGCCGTTTACGAGGGCTCCTCCATCTGTGCTATCAAGGGCTTTTGGAATGTTATTGTTGAGTCTAACTCCAAATTCGTGGTGTATATGCTCAACAGAGTTTCTCAAATAGGTTGGAAATGGTATCATCGGGTGACACGTATCACTTTCTTCAATTCGAGATGTTCTTTCGGCTACACCCACACAATCAGAGAAGGGTACGGGCTAGGAGATGGTCTGACCCGGCTAGGTAACAAGACCCAGAGTAATAGGGTGTTCCATACCATAAAGAACCTTCCTTGTGAGATCCATGGTTTGGTGGTGTTAGATAAGGTAGGGTTGAGCGTCATCAGGGTGACAAATCATGTATAGTTTTCCCTTTTACAATAGATTGCCCCGATGGTTATATATTTGGTGCCCTCGGGGCATTCCAAAGTACAGTTCATATAATTTCCTTATATATTTGGTGCCCTCGGGGCATTCCAAAGTACAGTTCATATAATTTCCAACATTTGAAAATGAAGTTTTCCTTAGAAAAAAGAATAAAATAAAATAAAGATTACTTGAAGAAGAATTTTTTGCATCTAGCACCCGTGGGGCTACAAATCATTCATGTAGTGAGCTCTACATGGAATTATGTCTCAGTGAACTGATGGACTGGATTTACTGACCCACTATCAATTTATAAAGATGTTGGGCACAACCATCTTGATCTAGCTGGCTGGTCAGGTTCAATGTGAGCCTTGATGCCACTGGGTTGGAGCTGAGTTTTGGACCCGATGATTAATTGAGCTGGACATTGGATTGTGTCCAAGGATCCAACGAGTATGCCCTGCCTGGACCTAAGAAGGTTTCAACGGTGGAAGTCATTATCCCCACTGTTTTCTACGATGTGGTCCACTTGAGCCTTGGATATGCTTCAAGTTTGGATTCACGCTTCAAAATGAGCCGTGGGCAGCATAAAGTCCTTGCATTACGTAACTAGGAATCCTTGGGTTCACCGTGCAATCCGCGTCATGCCAAGCGACCACACGGGTGCGGATTGGGTACTATCTCAGCAGGACCTAGTTACTAACGGACGGTCCTAGCGTTGGCTCTGTAGAGCCATCATGATATATGTCCTTTATTCACACCATCCATCCAATTTGACACATCATTTTAAGGGCATGATCCCAAAACGGAGGCAGATAGAGGGCTTCAGTGGATCAAACTAAAGGAAGCAGTGATGACGATGATCACTGCCTACGAAACCTTCCTAAGCTCTACCGTGATGCTTATTTTGGAGAAATTTTCAACTGTACGACCCATATAGGGCTCATCAGCCTTTCGAAGCCCACTCGCTTTTAACCTCCCAAGAATAAGCCCCAGCTGTACGGCCCCATGTCTTAGATTGAAAATGCCCCTCCTTTTTTAACATTTTGACTTGTGAAAGCCGGGGCTATCTTTCGCTACAGATAATAACTGTAGCTATAACCGTAGTTATAACCTCACCCATAACCTGCTGATTGCAAAAGGGTGGATAGCGAGTTGGGGTCAACCGGGTTTAGAACCGGTTGAACCCGAGTCACTGTCCCATTGACCCGGTCGACCCCAACTCACTGTTCCACCTTTGTACTTTTTTTTTTCTTTTTTTTTTACAAGGAGAATTTTTCTCCCATATATTTTTCTCTAATACATATTTATATAAATATGTATCTATAAGCATATAAAAAAAAATTTCTCTTTTTTTATTCATTTCGTTCTTTATTCATTTAATAAATATATCTCTTAAACCACGATGAGTTACTTGACGTACCAAGATTTGAGGGTAGGAGATGCTACTTTAGCTAACCAACTTACTTATTTTTCGAGATTCCAACAGGTTGATGGTCGAAAATTCATTTCATTCACTTCGTGGCCAATTTCAATTAGTTCGTGGTCAATTTCATTCATTTCATTTCATGGCCAATTCCATGCATTTCACGGTCAATTCATTTCACTTTCACGGTGCGTGGAAATGGCCGTGAAGTGAAGTGAAGTGAAGTGAAATGACCGCGAAGTGCGTGGAAATGGCCGTGGAAATGGCCGTGAAGTGAAGGGAAGTGAAATGACCGTGAAGTGCGTGGAAATGGCCATGAAGTGAAGTGAATTGACCGTGAAGTGCGTCGAATTGATCATGAATCAACACGGAATCACCGGGAATGACCGTGAAATACATGGAAATGACGGTGAAGTGAAGTGAAATGACCGCGAAGTGCGTGGAAATGGCCGTGAAGTGAAGTGAATTGACAGTGAAGTGCGTCGATTTGACCGTGAATCAACACGGAATCGCCGGGAAGGACCGTGAAATGCAAGGAAATGATGATGAAGTGAAGTGAATTGACCGCGAAGTGCGTGAAAATGGCCGTGAAGTGAAGTGAATTGACCGTGACTTAACACGGAATTGCCGGAAATGACCGTGAAATGCATGAAAATGACGGTGAAGTGAAGTGAAATGACTGCGAAGTGCGTGGAAATGGCCGTGAAGTGAAGTGAATTGACTGTGAATCAACACAGAATCGCGGAGAATGACCGTTAAATGCATGGAAATGACGATGAAGTGAAGTGAATTGACCGCGAAGTGCGTGAAAATGGCCGTGAAGTGAAGTGAATTGACCGTGAAGTGCGTCGAATTGACCGTGACTTAACACGGAATCGCTGGGAATGACCGTGAAATGCATGGAAATGACGGTGAAGTGAAGTGAAATGACTGCGAAGTGCGTGAAAATGGCCGTGAAGTGAAGTGAATTGACCGTGAATCAACACAGAATCACGAAGAATGACCGTGAAATGCATGGAAATGACGGTGAAGTGAAGTGAAATGATCGCGAAGTGCATGGAAATGGCCGTGAAGTGAAGTTAATTGACCATGAAGTGCGTCGAATTGACCGTGAATCAACACGGAATAGCCGGGAATGACCGTTAAATGCATGGAAATGACGATGAAGTGAAGTGAAATGACCGCGAAGTGCGTGAAAATGGCCATGTAGTGAAGTGAATTGACCTTGAAGTGCGTCGAATTGACCGTGAATCAACACGGAATCGTCGGGGAATGACCATGAAATGCATGGAAATGATGGTGAAGTGAAGTGAAATGACCGCGAAGTGCGTGGAAATGGTCGTGAAGTGAAGTGAATTGACCGTGAAGTGCATTGAATTAACCGTGAATCAACATGGAATTGCCGGGAATGACCGTGAAATGCATGAAAATGACGGTGAAGTTAAGTGAATTGACCACGAAGTGCGTTGAAATGGCCATGAAGTGAAGTGAATTGACCATGAAGTGCGTCGAATTGACCGTGAATCAACACGGAATAGCCGGGAATGACCGTGAAATGCATGGAAATGACGGTGAAGTTAAGTGAATTGACCGCGAAGTGCGTGGAAATGGCCGTGAAGTGAAGTGAATTGACCGTGAAGTGCGTCGAATTGACCGTGAATCAACACGGAATCGCCGGGAATGACCCTGAAATGCATGGAAATGACGGTGAAGTGAAGTGAATTGACCGCAAAGTGCGTGAAAATGGCCGTGAAGTGCGTCAAATTGACCGTGAATCAACAGGGAATCGCCGGGAATGACCGTGAAATGCATGAAAATGACGGTGAAGTGAAGTGAAATGACCGCGAAATGCGTGGAAATGGTCGTGAAGTGAAGTGAATTGACCGTGAAGTGCGTCAAATTGACCGTGAATCAACACGGAATCGCCGGGAATGACCGTGAAATGCATGGAAATGACGGTGAAGTTAAGTGAATTGACCACGAAGTGCGTGGAAATGGCCGTGAAGTGAAGTGAATTGACTGTGAAGTGCGTCGAATTGACCGTGAATCAACACGCAATCGCCGGGAATGACCGTGAAATGCATGGAAATGACGGTGAAGTGAAGTGAAATGAACGCGAAGTGCGTGGAAATGGCCGTGAAGTGAAGTGAATTGACCATGAAGTGCGTCGATTTGACCGTGAATCAACATGGAATCGCTGGGAATGACCGTGAAATGCATGGAAATGACGGTGAAGTGAAGTGAAATGACCACTAAGTGCGTGGAAATGGCCGTGAAGTGAAGTGAATTTACCTTGAAGTGCGTCGATTTGACCGTGAATGAACACGGAATCGCCAGGAATGACTGTGAAAGGCATGGAAATGACGGTGAATTGAAGTGTAATGACCGCGAAGTGCGTGGAAATGGCTATGAAGTGAAGTGAATTGACCATGAAGTGCGTCGAATTGACCGTGAATCAACACGAAATCGCCGGGAATAACCGTGAAATGCATGGAAATGACGGTGAAGTGAAGTGAAATGACCATGAAGTGCGTGGAAATGGCCATGAAGTGAAGTGAATTGACCGTGAAGTGCGTCGAATTGACTGTGAATCAACACGGAATCGCCAGGAATGATCGTGAAATGCAGAGAAATGACGGTGAAGTTAAGTGAATTGACCACGAAGTGCGTGAAAATAGCCGTGAAGTGAAGTGAATTGACCGTGAAGTGCATCGAATTGATCGTGAATCAACACGACATTGCCGGGAATGACGTGAAATTCATGGAAACGACGGTGAAGTGAAGTGAAATGGCCGTGAAGTGCGTGGAAATGGCCTTGAAGTGAAGTGAATTGACCGTGAAGTGCGTCGATTGACCGTGAATCAACAAGGAATCGCTGGGAATGACCGTGAAATGCATTAAAATGACGGTGAAGTGAAGTGAAATGACCGCGAAGTGCGTGGAAATGGCCGTGAAGTGAAGTGAATTGACCGTGTCAATTTGACCATGAATCAACACGAAATCGCCGGGAATGACCGTGAAAGGCTTGGAAATGACGGTGAAGTGAAGTGAAATGACCGCGAAGTGCGTGGAAATGGCCGTGAAGTGAAGTGAGTCGAATTGACAGTGAATCAACACGAAATCGCCGGGAATGACCGTGAAATGCATGGATATGACGGTGAAGTTAAGTGAAATGACCGCGAAGTGCATGAAAATGGCCGTGTAGTGAAGTGAATTGACCGTGAAGTGCATCGAATTGACCGTGAATCAACACGGAATCACTAAGAATGACCGTGAAATGCATGGAAATGATGGTGAAGTGAAGTGAATTGACCACGAAGTGCGTGGAAATGGCCGTGAAGTGAAGTGAATTGACCGTGACGTGCGTCGAATTGACCGTGAATCAAGACGGAATCACCGGGAATGACCGTGAAATGCATAGAAATGACGGTGAAGTGAAGTGAAATAATCGCGAAGTGCGTGGAAATGGCCGTGAAGTGAAGTGAATTAACCGTGAAGTAGATTTTTAACCATCGTCCCGATGGAATCTTAAAAATTTACTATGTTGGTTGGCTAAATTAGCTTCTCCTACCCCAAAATCATATATGGTACGTTAAGTAACTCATTTTAGTTTAGGAGATATGCTTGTTAAATAAATAGACAAAGAAATGAATTAAGAGATAGAAAAATATTTTTATATACTTATATATATATATATATATATTTATATAATTATGTATTTGAGAAAAATATAAGGGAGAAAAAGTTCTCCCCAAAAAAAATAAATAAATAAATAAATAAATACAAAGGTGGAACAGCGAGTTGGGGTCGACCGGGTGTGGACCCGGTCGACCGGGTGAGTGGGACAGTGAGTCGGGGTCAACGATCCGGTTGATCGGCAAAGCTGGTTTTTTTTTTTTTTTTTTCCTGTTGTAATCTTATCGCTGTTTATGGGTCCCATTATGATGTATGTGTTATATCCAAACCGTCCATCTATTTGGCGAACTCTTATTAAGGCTTGAGACGAAAAATAAGTCAGATTAGCTATCAAGTGGACCACACCGTAAAAGGCAGTGGAGGATTGAACGTCTACCATTGAAATCCTTTCACGGGTCATAGAAGTTTTGGATCATTATGAAATTTGTTTTTCCTCTTCATCCAGGTCTTTGTGACCTTATGAATAGGTTGGATGGAAAATATATGTTATGGTGGGCCCTACAAAATTTTTAACGGTGAAAATCTATTTTCCCGCTGCTCGTTGTGGTGTGGTCCAGTTGATCTTTGGGTATGATTTTTTGTTTTTGATAATGCTCCGAAATGATCTGGAAATATGGATGAACGTTGTGGATATAATAAATACATAACTGTGGGGCCCATGTAACGTTGATATCTTTTGAACTGTTCGTACAACTCGGAGTTCGAGGAGCGTAAGCGCTCGTCTTCGAGCACCAGGCGATCCGACTCAGGAAGGAAAGCAGGGGCATTTTCGACATGAGAAATGGGGCCGTACAGCTGGGGAGTATTCATGGAAGGTAAAAAGCGAGTGGGCTTAAAAAGGTTGTGGGCCATATACTGGTCGTACAGTTAGAAATTTCTCCTTATTTTGCCGTTAAACCAATGTATTAGGTCAGATAGAACTGAATGAACGGAAAGCATAAATATGATCTTGATCCACAACTCATATGAACTCCAGTAAGTTTTTTATGACAGGCAATTCATTCTCACTATTTCTTGTAAGTGTAGTAATTACTTGAGACTTGATCAAAACACATACATCAAGGTGAGCCTCAGCTAGCTAGGTCCAGATTAGATGAGACCCGGACTCTCCTAGTACGGTGAGGTTCTTATTGTAGTTTTACCTTCATGTATTCATCAGTTCATCAATTTTTTCACTCATTTTAGGGCACTATACTGAAAATGAAGCAGATCCGAATTATCAAGTAGACCATACCTTAAGAAACAGTAGTGATTGGTCATTAATGGAACACAAAAGTAACAGTAATTAACCATTAATGAGTTATAAAAGTTTCAAATCAAGTTAATGTTTGTATTTTCCCTTCACCCAGGCTTAGGTGAACTTCCCTACGAAGTTTTAATGGTAGGGCGTTTAGTCACCACTATTTCTTAAGGTACGTCCAATGATCCCCCGAAATGATTAGGAAAGCGGATGAATATCATGGACACATAATACATACAACAAGTATTATTTGATAAAACATATACGTAACGGTGGGCTCCACACGTGGGTTAGTCCCACGTGTCACCGAATCCGCTCCCCTATTTGATAAAACATATACGTAACGGTGGGCTCGACAGTCCTTAGACAGCACCATACGTCTCTAGCTAGGTACTGGTACCCCGTACGCCGCACTTGGAGAGGGAAACGGATTGGCTACTCTCCCTGCCACCTGGCTGATGGTCGGTACTCTGTGGGGCCCACCATATGTGTTTCATCCCTGGTATGAGACAAAAAATGAGGTATATCCCTATCTCAACTGGAGCACATTACAGAAAACAGCGTTGAATGAGCGTCAACCATTAAAATCCTCCCGTGGGCATAAAAGTTCTGGATCAATCTGATCTTTGTTTTCACCCTTCATCTGGGCCTGTATGACCTAATAAACAGATTGGATGTCAAATAAACAGTACAGTGGGCCTTAGGAGAATTTTAAAGGTGGATATCCAATCACTATTGTTTCCCTGTGGTGTGGTCGACTTGAGATTTATATCCATTTCATCTTTGAGATCGAGCCTTAAAATGATGTGTAAAAATGGATGAACAGAATGGATGAAACACATACATAATAGTGGGGCCCATAGAGCACCGACCATCAGCCACCGGGCTGGTGGCAGGGGTTCCCTTGGGGAGATAGTCTATGGTAGGTGGGACACATCAGACCATTACCCAAAAGTGGGCTCCGCTTGCGAGAATTAATAACCCGCATATACGACGCGGCTGACTATCATATAATCCTAACGAGTTAGGGTGAGCTTTTCAGTATCGTCGAAGAAAAAGAAAATTCCAATGGGAAAGAACTACAAGAGGAGAAATCTCGAAGATGAGGAAAAAGAGAAAGATACTCTATCCGAAGATGAAGAGGAAATGAGGTAAATTTCTCTATTTCTCTCTCTTTTATTTTCCGGAGTTGATTTGTATTGAAGGAGGTAAAATTCCTTCAGAAGCAGCGGGAGAGGAAATTAGGAATCCCAGCGATCTCGGCCGTTCAAACGGTCGTCGGCGTAGTTACGAAGCCAAGCGAGAAGACTGAAGTAGGTGACGGTGAGAAGGATGATTTGGTGTTGCAGGATACATTCCCTCAGGTGACTGCAGTTACGGTCGAAGATCCTAACATGTACGATTTCCATTCTTGGGTTGTGTTTGGATGCGCGATTTGGAAAAAAAGTTGCAACCTTTCTTTTATAAAAAATTGATTAGGCTGAGCTGAGATGAACTCAATTCAGAAGCAGATTGATTCTACATTCAATGCCAAGTTTTTTGAAAGTTGATATTTGATTTGAAGATATTTTAGTATTCGAATTCTTTAAGATTTGGGAAGTTTAAATATCATTACCGTCATCATCATCTTTGTTATCGACCCATCTTACAAACCAACGTGGTGTGTGTGGAGAATATCAGAGCAGTCATAAGGTGGACCCGAAGTGAAGATCACTTACGAGAAAACCATGGACAGTTTGAATTAGATGTGCTAATAGTCTCATTCAGTATAAAGGTGTGGCCTGCCTGATGGTGGGAGTCAATGAAGTAGCCTGATTTTTGTGCCAGGTGTTCTTGTAACTGGTTGTGGTCTTGTGGGTGATTGTTCCTCTATTTTTAGTGTTCTCATTAGCTTTTCCACCACCGTCGTATTAATATTAATTGAGGTTGGCCGCATGAATCATCATCATCATATTGATTGAGGTCGGCTAAATAAATTCTGTTCTGCCATTCCACTTTATCAATGGCCATAAACATATGTCATCAAGTCTTTTCTTACTACATCCACCCATGTCCTTTTGGCCCTTGCCCTTGCCATTGCTCTTGCTCTTTTTAGAGCCTTCAACTTGTACCGACTGACTCCTTCAACTTGTATCAACTCCCGTATTTCCATGTTTTCTTATTTATAGGTTGAAGTATGTTGAACAAGAATTGGCAAAGAAAAGGGGCAAGAGTATTGATGCTACAGATCAAATTGAGAATGATTTAAAAAGTGCAGAGGATGAATCGTACATCCTTCCAGAGCATCTTAAGTTGAGATTGGTGATATTACATCTCCTCATTGTTTTTATTAGAACAGTGCCTTGGGGCTGCTTTCCTTTGACAATGGTTGTATCTGGACTGCTCTAGCCCCTCTCTTGAGATTAACAGCCCGTACAGCCATGTCTATATGGTTTTTTATGGACATGCCTTTAACTGTTTTCTTCACATGCAATCATATCCTGTTGATATACATATGATTCTGTTATTACTTGAAGGATTGTGTATTCAATCCCTCATACTAAATAGTAATCAAAATTTATTTTTTTTTCTTGCAAAACTATCACAGACTAGATTTAGACATTGGTAGGGTTGTCATTATGCTCATTGTTGATGTCTTCTTCTGTTTATATTATTTATTTATTTTATTTATTTTTGCTGAGCATCTCTTGTTTGCTAAGGCCAGTAATTACATGTCTTATTACCCAATCTTGCAGCTATATTTTATTTGTGGTACCATCCAATCTCTACTGAATCACGAATTCGACTACTTCTCTTTCAGGTGAAGAGGAGGAACTCAGAAGAAAGTTCCACACAGTGGACTACTGTGATTGCAGAAGTTCAACTCCCTATTGAGTATGAGGGTCCCATTATAATTTTTTCGAAAAGTGAATATTATTAAAACCAGAAAGAAAACAACACTAAGGAAAGGGAAAAAAAGAAAGAACAAGAAAAAACCTAGAAGAAAAGTAAAAACCTAAAAACAGAAACTAAAGTACAAATTTCAGCCCAACGACTGATAGAACTGGAAAGAACTAAAACTATATTACGAACTTCAGCCCCACTGCTGAAAGGAAGAAACCCTATATACAGAAGCAACCAAAAGCCACAGGGGAACCTAACAGCTAGGGAGCCCAATCCCTGAACAAAACAAGGACTTTTGAGAGCAACCTTGTTGAAGAAGAATTCTGATTCCTGAAACAATGGTTGTTCATTTCCACCCGCACAGCCCAACACAGCCAACAGAACAATCCTCCACTTTCTTTTTCCTAAGCCTCCTCTGTGCTTGTTGTGCCACAAGCAGAAAAGGTCTTCGATTGCTTTAGGCATAGTCCATGAGATTCCTGCCATCCTAAGAACCCTCCACCAAATATCCTTTGAATAAAGACAGTGGATAAAGAGATGATCAAGTGTGGAAATACAAAGTTCCCCCAAAGATATCAGTATTCAGCTGGTTAGTTGGGAAGAACAAGGTGCTGACTGTTGACAACTTGAGGAAAAGCAGTATGACCATTACAAATATTTGTCTTTGTTGCATGGCCTAAGCAGAATCAATGGACCACCTCTTCGTCCATTGCCCATTCATAAACCAGGTGTGGATAACGATCCTTCAATCTTTCAACATATCCTAGGTTTTCCCTGAATCTTCAAACTGTTTGATAAAAGCTTGGCATGTGCCCAACTTAGGAAAAGAAAGGACTACGGTGTGGAGAATGTTTCTTATGGCTGCTTGGTGGTCGGTGTGGGAAGAAAGAAATGGGAGATGTTTCAATGTTGTATCCAACTCGGCAGTTTCAGTAGTTCAGAAGGCACAGCAGTATGTTGTTGAGTGGGCTTCTTACATCATTAATATAAAGAGCTGTAATCTGTGTCATGTTGGAGGATAATCTCCACGCTTCCTCAGCAAGTTGATCCTCTTTTTGTGTTTCTTTTTCTTATTAATATAATTATCGTTACCTCTCAAAATAATAATAATAATAATAATAATAAAGAGATGATCTACTGTTTCCTCAGCCTTAAAGCACAGCAAACAAACATTTGCAATGTCCATTCCTCTCGTCTTTAAGTTGTTGATCGTCCAATGGGTTGGAGCTCCCTAGCTGCAGACCAGATCCGATGCGGGTCTTGACAACCATGGGTTGGAGGTCAGTTTTGGATCCGATGATTACTTGGGGTGTACATTGGCTTGTGTCTGTCTATCTAAGGATCCAACAAGTATGCCCTGCCCAGACCTAGTTATTAATGGCCTGTTTGGCACATCATCCAAAAGGCTGTTTGAAGCCTAAATTCCATTTTGATCCAAATGGTAGTTGATCTGTGCATTTGAATGAGCCTTGCAGACCCTCGTTTCATCTCTCTGCTCGAAGAAATAAACGACTAAATCACTGAGTCGACCAAAAAAAAAAAAGGTTTGAAATCTCTTGGAAAACACTTCTTTTAGGAAGTGTATCCAAACAGGTCCTTAACATTGCTGGTCTCAGTATTTAGATGATGCACCAAGTGCGGCCCGATCCTGATTTGGGCTGATCTGGGCTTGATCACATGTCTTGACTCTTGAGCTGGACGTAGAGATGCTTCTGTCTGCCCATTTGCCATCCTCAAGGGAAACGGAGAAGCTACTTGATACTTTGGTAGAGTGTGAAGCTCCATATGCCTGCACATAGAAATAGCGCACTTGGCATCCATATGACTCAGATTAATCAGCCCAATGGTAGGACCCACTGTAATGGGGTATATCTCCCAAACTCAGATTAATAAATGACACCTACCACTTGTTAACGGAGATCTGTTTGTTGAACATAGACCACTGATTCAAGATCAGCCAGCTGAGATGATAAGCCCTTCTTTTCTTTTTCGCTTTTCTGTTTTTTGTTTTCTTGGACGCATGTGTACAATACAGTGTGTTCATTATTTAGACAGTTTGAATTTGAATCATGTTGTGCTACATGTAAGTTTGTGTGCACCTTTCGTATCCAACTGAGCATGTGGGTTTTTTTTGGCTATCCGAAGGGAGGTATTTTTCCTTTAGGAAGAGTGAGCACAGGACCTTTATAGGAGGCAACCTTTGGTTGAAGGGTACATGCCTTAGATTTTGTGCAGCCCATTAGATTGTTATTGGTGACATGGATAAATATTGAGATTGGTCTTCATGATTAGGTCTGACCAATATTCATCAATTGAAGGCTTAGCCAGATTCTTGCACGACTTGGACTATTGTGTTAGTAGGCACCACAACAGTGATGCATATTGAGATGCATGTGCATATAAGGTATGGTGGTGATGTTGTGCCAAAGGATGTCAATGCTGCTGTGGCCACCATCAAGACGAAGCGAACAATCCAGTTCGTTGATTGGTGCCTGACTGGAATCAAGTGTGGTATCTACTACCAACCACTGACAGCTGTCCCAGGTGGAGATCTGGCCAAGGTGCAGAGGGCAGTTTGCATGATCTCCAACTCCACTAGTGTTGTAGAGGTGTTCTCTCGCATTGATCATAAGTTTGATCTCATGTATGTGAAGCGTGCCTCTGTGCATTGGTATGTGGGTGAGAGTACGGAGGATGGAGAGTTCTCGGAGGCACGTGAGGATCTGGCTGCACTGGAGAAGGATTATGAGGAGGTTGGGGCAGAGTCTGCTGAAGGTGAGGGATGGTGACGAGGGAGATGAGTACTGAGAAGAGTGAAGATGGGGTTCTTATCTTGATGCTGTGTTTCTTTTCTGTCCTGTTGTTTTTGTTTACTATTAGGGTTCATGTTGGTTGGTATGTTTCCAGTTTCTCTGTTAGTGGTATGTAGTGCTTTTGAAAAAGAAAAAAAGAAGAAGAAGAAGTGCATATAAGGTATATTTCAGCTTTCAGAATGCTTGATCTAACTTTCAGTCCGCCTAACCAACTGTTCGTGTAGCGCCCATCTTTTTTATAATCCAAATCAATGGTAGATGGGAGATAACCTAACAATCTCACCCATTTGACAACTCAACCATACAATGTGGTACTGGGTGCCATTAAATGTGGACCATTGGTTGTCATTGCCCATTTTCATTAAACAACTAGGATCATTTAATAGGGGAGATATCAAGGTATGCCCTTTCTCATGTGTGGCCACCAGATCAATGGTTTTGGTTCCTGAAATGTGAGCACCACGGGTACCATTGTTGGGCCAAAACAATAAACAAAAAATGGTTCTCCGTGTAACATCATACATTTTCTTGTTTGAATTGCAATCACTACTCTGTAGTTCTTGCCCTTTGGTGGGGTATGTTGTACTCTCTTCGTGTTTTTATTAAACATTAAATCAGCTAGAGGAACCATCCAGATGTGGTAGAGGACGTGGATGTCAGCCAGGGCCGCTAATTGCAGTGCTTGCTTCTTAATTTTTACAGTAATTGCTTTGGGAAAAAACCTGCTTCCATATTGAAATGTTCCGAAAATGTTCATTTGAGCATAGAAAGAGACTCTTGCATTATTCACGAAGCTGTCTCGAATCTATCTCATTCATGTGGCTGGAACTTGTGGTATCGCTTTGGAATCATCCATCAATTCATACAACCACTCAACCTTTGTTTCTCTCACACCCTCTGCGAAGGCAACTCAGTTGCGGATAGTCTAGCAAAGATAGCAAGCAGCGGCGCTCCTAACAAGACCCATGTGCTCATCTTCTCTTCCCCATATTATCAGGAGCTCCCTAGTTTTGGACAAAATGGATGTGGGGCTAATAAGTAGGCAAAATCAAGGAGGGAGTGGGTTAGTAATGCAACCTGAGTCTGTCAGAGGCTCCCTTCCTTGGACAGCGTCCCCAGCTCAGGTCCTGGAATTTTGAGGGTGGATGGTCCGGTCAGCCTCTGTACCGAGCATCGCTTGAGGTCGAGAAAGCTCCGTCTATAGGGGAAATGCTTCATCTGCAGCTAGGAGTGCTGCGTCTGGATCTCTGCTCTCTGCATGGTGGCTTCAACCCCTGTTTTTCTTTTCCTTGTCCTGTTCTGCTTCCGCTCTTCCTTTCCTTTGTGTAGCCAATATGATAGATGTGGCCCAATTTTGTGTGGGGCTCACCCAAAATTCTAGCTTGTACATCTTATGTTCTTATGATCAATGGAAAAGGGGCATGGCCCTCCTTTTACAAAAAAAAAAAAAAAAAAAAAGCATCATAGATGGTAATACTGATTTTATTTAACATCAACATATCAAAAGATACATGCATATGCAGCTTAGTTATGTTGTAATGAATTTATTTTTATTTTTAGAGAAAAACACCACAAAGATTCATGTATCTTTTGGAACATTTTCTTTTGATCGGGAATGAAATTTTATTACAAAAACACCACAAAGAAATACAATAACAAAATAAATAAATAAATCAATAAAATACAATAATGGCACCAGCCCATATTAAGAAAGACGGATACAGTCGTCAAGCTTCTAAACTAGAAGCCTATCCCAAAATACATAACTCTGTCATATATCTCACAAGCAAGCTGGCCAACAAAGCTAGCCTCCACATTCTAATTCTCCATCTTGCCATGCTAGGAACAAGCCTTTGATCCCCAACATCACCCGTGACATGTTAAGGAAGCCAAAAAACCTCTCACACACCAATCTTACAATCTAGAAATGGATAAATCATCTACATCTTGCATACATATAAGGCATATATTAGGAATAATCATTGACCTCTTATGAAGATAATCAATTATGAGCACCTGCTCCTACCCACTTGCCAAGTAAAACCCATTATGGTATGAGGAGAACCATAATGCACACGAAAGTAGTATGACTCGATTGCTTTCCGATGATGGCTGAAATAGCAACGGACTTTTCCTTCTTCACTTTGCCAAGGACGATTAGCCGCGAAGCCGCTCCAAAAGCCCAATGAAATCATCCACCTTATACATCAAAAATAATAAATAGAAAATGAAAATAGAAGAAAAGAAAAGAGAGGAATGGAAGACATCTTTATAATATGAGAAAGTTGGGCCCATTGATCTGATGCACCAGATCATTAATGGGGGATTCCAACAATCTCCAAGATTAAACAATCCCAATCCCTCTATGTGTATGCTAGAACTAGGCCACCCAGAAGAAAATATGGCAGTGGTCCGCATTCAACTGAACAAGAAATCAAAATGTAGAGAAATGTGATCTTTTAGTGGGATTTTCATGGGATCCCCAGCACCATTGGTGCCCATCAGAGGAGGAACCGGATTGGGGTGACCCCAACACTGCCCAGTTAGGTGGTGTTGAGTGCTATGGGGCCACCCTAATTTATGCGTTCTATATCCAGGCCATCCATCCATCCATTTTTTTCAGTTCATTTTAGATTATAAGCCTTAAAACCAAGTGAATCAAAAGCTCCAGTGAACCACACCACTTGAAACCGTGGTGAATGAACGACTACTATTAAAAACCACCTAGGGCCACTAAATTAAACGGTTGGATGAAGCTGATATTTGTGTTTTCCCCATCATTTGGGTATGTGTAATCTTATCAACAAGTCAGATGTCAAATGTATGTTAGAGTACGGCCTATGGTGGTTTCAATAGTGGCTGTCATTATCCCCACTGATTCATGTAGTGTGGTCCACGTGAGCTTCCAATCTACTTCATTTCTGGACTTTTGTGTTAAACTAAGCTGGAAAAAAATGAATGGACCGTGTGGATATAAAACACATACATCACAGTAGTCACCACAGCGGGTGTTGTTGGGGTCACCGCGGAATTTGCTTCCAGCGGATGAATGCTCTGGTTATAGGCACCACTTACAAGTACTAGCGGGGGAGGGAAGTGGCTTGCGTGGTGTGCCCCATACCACCTACCTTGGTGGTGGTCACCAAGTTGTATGGGCGTACCATGATGTATGTGTTATATCCACACATTCAATACATTTTGGAAAATCATTTTAGTTCATGAGCCAAAAAATGCTGCAGATGGAAGGCTCAACTAGACCACACCACAGATGTGAGGATAATGATTTCCACCATTGAAACCATGATATTTATTTGTCATTCAGCCTCTTTACAAGGTCACACTGACCTATGTGAAAAAACAAAGAAATAATTTTAAAAAATAAAATCACATTGATCAAAAAATTATGGGACCCACTTAAGCTTCGGATCCGGCTCATTTTTAGGCCCATGTCTTAAAATGACCTCATAAAATGGATGGACGGTGTGGATATACACGTACCTCATGGTGAGATCGCGGAAGTTCGTGACGTTAACGTACCATTGGGTGATGTGTCGTACACCATCAGATCCGATTTCAAGCGCCCTGCCTACAAGTGAGAGAGAGAAAGAGAAGGAGAGAAGGAGACGTACAACTGTTCATCGCTGTCACTCCTTGCCCACAAAGCACAACCCATCTACAGCAATTCTGAGATGTATTTTCCACCAACTTTACGAAGTGTTCTAATTTCAGCGACGTGACGCACCTTGAGATGGTCATCTCCGCCGCCCAGTACCCTCTTCATGAATTCTTCTGGCATTCCACTTAAATGTAGTCCTTGGAGAGCAGCGAGGTGCTGAAAGCCATCTGGGAGCATCTTTAGCTTTGGACAACTGTGAATAACGAGATACTGTAGAGATTTCATTGTACCCTCCTCTATTCTACTCCACTCTTCCAATTCTTCCATTTCTCCGATTCCCATGGTTCTGAGCCTAGGAAATCCTCCAGACGTGCAGCAAATCTGCTTCCCCACATAAGCATTTTCAAGAGTCAGCCACACCAGATTGGGTAACTGTCCAAGGGTAATGAGTGGATCTTTCACAAATTTGCTGTGACTCAGATTTATCACCCGCAAACAGTTGTGTGAACCAATCCATTGGGGAAACTCTTTCATCCCACATACCAAATAAAGTTTATCAAGGTACCGTGGAGGCTGTGACAATTCTTGTAAATTGAGTTTTCCATCATTGCCCAGGTTCGCTATTTTGACAGATCGCAACCATTTCAACTGACTAATGGAATCACATAATTGTCTACAATCTTCCCCTTTTACTTTTACAATTGATAATTTCTTAAGTTGGGTTTAGTTACCCAACTCTTTCGAAAAGCCACTGTCAACTGATGCACCTGATAGTGTTGGGAGGTTGCTTAAACTGGCTGTTCGCTTAGGCATCTTAAGATGATCTTGCCTACTGCCAGTAAATTTCGTCAAATTAAGATGCCTCAATTTCGTAAGCATCTCTATTCAAAAGAAAAGTAAAATACTTTCTTATTATTGATAAAAATGAACGCGAGTACAAGAGCCATAAGCTGTACTTCTTTATAGAGATCAGTACAAGTATTTTTAGTACAAGATATTATGTACAGAATCCTTCATTAACTAATGAGTTGTGCAAAATCCCTGTTTAACTCATTGCAGATTTTGTAGGGCTGTGCAGAATCCCTGTTTAACTCCTTGCAGATTTTGTAAGGCTGTGCAGAATCCCCATTTAACTCATTGCAGATTTTGCTGGTCATTTTGAAATTCAAATTCTTTTGAATTTCAAATTCTTTTGATGAGGTGGAATCACGCTGGTTATTTATTACCCTCCCGCAAACTTGGCCGGTGAAAGAAGCGAAGTTTGTTTCTGAAATGTTGCAAGAGTGCTTTTGACAGTGGCTTGGTGAATATGTCAGCAACTTGATTGCAAGTGGAGACATGATGAGTAACAAGAAGACCAAGAGCAACCCGTTCTCGCACAAAATAATAATCCAGTTCGATGTGTTTGCTACGAGCATGAAAGACAGGATTAATAGTCATATGTAAAGAACTCATATTATCACAGAATAAAACCGGTGGTCGTGGCATTGGAATCTTTAAGTCATGAAGGAGAAAAGTGAGCCAGATGAGCTCAGCAGTGGCATGGGCCATGGCTCAGTATTCAGCCTCCGTACTAGAGTGAGAGACATTATTTTGTTTTTTTGCACACCAAGAAATGATATTGCGTCCGAGAAACGTGCAGTAACCAGAAGTGGACCGTCTCGTGGAAGGACATCCTGCCCAATCTACATCAGAGAAAGCACATAGATCAAGTGTAGAGTGTGAAGAAAAATGAAGACCAAAGTGGATAGTACCCTTGATGTAACGAAGTATCCGTCGTACCATCTTCATATGTGCCAGTGTAGGTACAGACATAAATTGGGAAGCATAATTAACACAAAATGAAATGTCAGGTCGAGTGAGTGTAAGATACTGAAGTGCTCCGATAATACTTCTGAAGTGTCGAGGATCCTCGAGTGGTGTGGTGTCATCAAGACCTTTGGTTTTGGACTCCATGGGGGTGCTTATGGGTTTACAGTCTACCAATTGTGTTTTTTCAAGGATAGTAAGAGCATAGTGAGATTGTGACAAGTGAAGTCCATCTTGAGTTGGTGTAATCTGAACACCCAAGAAGTAGTGAAGAGGGCCAAGATTCTTCATAGCAAATTCGGAACTCAAAATTTTGATGAAGTTGTCCAATAACGTTTGACTAGATCTTGTTATAAGCATATCATCCACATATAGAAGTAAAATTAAGGTGTCATGTAGAAAGTGTAAAATAAATAATGAAGGATCAGCTAAACTGCAAAAAAAAACCATGATGGATTAGAACAGTACTAAAGCGATCAAACCAGGCTCGTGGAGCTTGTTTTAAACCGTAGAGAGCTCGTTGTAGCTTACAAACATGATGAGGATGGTTGGGATCAGTCATGCCAAGAGGTTGGTCCATGTAGATGTCTTATGTGATGTGACCATGGAGAAAAGCATTCTTTACATCAAGTTGACGTATGTCCCAATGTCGAACCAGGGCGAAACTGATGACCAGTCGTATGGTGCCAGGTTTGATGACTGGTGAGAATGTCTCAGTATAATCTATCCCGTCTTGTTGATGGTAGCCTTTGGCAACAAGTCTGGCTTTCAACCGATCAAGTGAACCATCAGCTTTTAGTTTTGACTTGAATACCCACTTTGATCCAATGACATGCATGTGATGTTGACGAGGAATGAGCGTCCAAGTGTGATTACGATGTAGAGCCTCAAGCTCCTCAAGCATTGCCGACCTCCAACCTGCATGACTGAGAGCAGACTTTACGTTTCGTGGCTCTCGAGGGACATCTTGTGTGTTGACTATCAATACATATTTTGGATTTGGTTTCTGAATTCCATGTTGTGATCGGGTAACTATTCTGTGTGGGGATGACGAAATGGGCACTGCTGTTTCCTCGGGTTGTGTACCATGGTCCTGTAAAGGCACCAAAGAATCAATGTTAGAAAGATGAGCAGTGCTATCATCACGAAGAGAATCTCGTGGAGAGGAAGGATGCTCAGTTGTGAGGTGCGTATTGGATGATGAAGCTGGCAGGTCTAGATGAGATGTTAGTGAGTCGTGTCTCATAGCTGATGGTGTAGAAGGCGGGTCCAGGTTAAGTGATGGTGCATGTAAATAGCCTTGATATCGAGGTGAACTGTCCAGGTGTTGAACCACCTGCACATTTCGTTCTCTGTCATGAGTAGGGATCGTATTGCTTAGGACGTGTGGATTTGGTAGAGGAATGTTAAAAATAGTAGATCCTGCACAAGAGATAGAAGAGTTAGATTGATCAGTAGGCAATGTAATCCAAGAGTCAAAAATACCAAGCCGTTGATCCAGGGTTGGCAACATGGTACGTGTACGATTTTGTTTGAAAGGAAAGCTGGTTTCATCAAAGACTACATGTCGTGAGATGAAGACTTTTTTGCTGAAACGGTGAAAGCATTTATACCCTTTGTGCCTGTCACTATAGCCAATAAAGACACAAGTGGTCTTAGGATCAAATTTGTTTATCCGTGTATCCCAAGTATAAGGAAAGCATTTAGATCCAAAAACACGTAAGGAGGAATAAATTGAATGAGTGCCATGAAGTTTAAAGAATGGTGTATCATTTTTAAGAGCAGAGGAAGGAAGGCGGTTGAGAAGATATACCACAGTTTGGAAAGCCTCAACCCATAGGTATAGAGGGGCACCAGAGTGAAATAACATAGTCATACCCAATTCTCGAATAATGCGATGTCGTCTTTCAACCATTCCGGTTTGCTCTGGTGTGTAGGGACAGGAAATATGGTGAACTATACCCTGTGCTTGAAAGTGAGACATTAGTCTTGTGTTGACAAATTCACCACCACCATCGGAATGAAAGATTTTGATTTTTTTCTCAAATTGTCATAGGACATATTGTTCAAAAGCTAAAAAAGCATCTACAAAATCAAACTTATTTTTTAGGAGAACAATCCAAGTGTATCGTGAATGATCATCAACCAAACAAGCATAATAACTAAATTTTCCTAAAGAGGTAACAAGCGCAGGTCCCCATAGATCACAATGAATTTTAATAAAAATGTCTGAACTAGTATTGTCTGAATAATAAAAAGGTAGTTTACTCATTTTGCCAAACTGACAACTGTCACAAATATGTCTTAATTTATTATACCCTGAAACATCAATCAATCCCTTATTTTTAAGAACGGGAACAGTAGACTCTTGAGGATGGCCGAGACGTTGATGCTATATTTCTGCAGACCCAGATCTGGACCGATTGGAATAGTGAAGTTCAGGTGGACTGCTGAGGACATAGAGATCACCCTTACGTGTTCCTGTCATTACCATGTGACCTGTCTTCCGATCCTTAAGACAAAAATTTGTATTAGAAAAATCACAAGTAATAGGATATTGATCAGTTAATTGACTAATGGAGAGAAGATTTTTGGCCAAGTGAGGTACAAGCAAAATATTATGTAAAGGAAGTGTTGTGGTTTTATTTTTGATATAGGCATCTCCAATGGCTTTAATTGGAAGAGGTGTACCATCACCAATCAAAACGGAGTCTGAGCCTATATAAGAACGTAAATTTTTTAACATACCTTTGTTACCTGTCATGTGATTGGAAGCTCCTGTGTCTGTGGTCCATTCAGTGTCAGCAAGGGTGGTGTCAAGGGTGAGAGCAGCCAAGGCTTGTGGCACTTCGTGATGCTGCAGTGGAGGCTTGGGCACATACCAGCAAATCTTGGCAATATGACCCATGACACCACAATACTGGCATCGATCATTTCGATACATTTCTCTTTCAACGGAGGTCATTCTACGTTGGCCAGGTGGAGGTGGTCTTCGGGCCATACTAGCTTGATGGTTTTGATCATTGTTGTCTCAGCGAGGCTGTTGATTGGAGTTTGAACTTGCAAAAAAAGTGGAGCCTGCAGGTTTTGGTGAGTTATTATGGGCTTGAAAACCTCTACCATTGGAGTTGAATGGAACTTGTGACCCTCGGCTGTGATTAGCTTGTTGTTGAGAGCATTGTTTCTGGCCATAGAAGGCATATTGCGAAGTTTGAGAAGAGGCTCCAAACAAGGTTTGTCTTTGTTCATATCCTTGAAGGAGAGATACCAGCTCAGTATAGCTTGGACGTGGAGGTTTGAGCATCGTAGTGGCAAAGGTCTCATAGTTTGGACCAAGACTTGTGAGTAGAGAAAAAACCTTGATCTTGTCCGTTACTAGGCAACCAATAGCGGCAAGGCTATCACACAGACTTTTGAATTTGCGAAGATGTTCAGCGAGAGTGACAGTCTCATCTTTGCAAAGATATGTGAGTTACTGATGAAGAGTATACTCCCTTTCCTGAGAGTCCTGTGCATAGGCCTCCTTGAGAGCATTCCAGACAACTTGCGAGGTCTCTAAACCAATGACTAAGCCGAGAGCTTGCTCAATAAGAGTGCCTATGAGCCAACTTCGGAGTAGCCTATCAGATTTACGCCAAGCAATGAATTCTTCTGTAAGATCAGTTGATGGTGATGGTTTGAATTTGGTAGGAGCTACTGTTGCACCTGTGAGATGTCCGACCAAATCCTGGCTTTCAGCTAGAGTAAGGGCTTGCTCACGCCATAATGGGTAGTTTTCTTGGGAGAGTTTGAGAGTGATGAAGTTTCCTACGTTGAGTGAAAGGGACGCCATGAAATTTGTGTGTAGGGGGCTCTGGGTACTCACACAGCTCTGTTACCCAAGAAGAAAAGTAAAATACTTTCTTATTATTGATAAAAATGAACACAAGAGCCATAAGCTGTACTTCTTTATAGAGATCAGTACAAGTATTTTTAGTACAAGATATTCTGTACAGAATCCTTCATTAACTAATGAGTTGTGCAGAACCCCTGTTTAACTTATTGCAGATTTTGTATGGCTGTGCAGAATCCCTGTTTAACTCCTTGCAGATTTTGTAAGGCTGTGCAGAATCCCCATTTAACTCACTGCAGATTTTGCTGGTCATTTTGAAATTCAAATTCTTTCGAATTTCAAATTCTTTTGATGAGGTGGAATCACGCTGGTTATTTATTATATTCCAGTGGGTAAATCTTTCAATTGGGAATCTCTAACGTCCAGCGTCTGTAGGTTGTGCAGTCTTTGCAATGAAACAGGGAGTTCCTCAATCTGTGTCCTCTTCAATCTCAAATACCGTAAGTGAATCAAGCCTCCAACTTCATTCGGCAAAATCTTTATTTTAGTGCCTTCTAGCTCTAATACCCTCAATAATTTGAATTTTGAAAACATTCTACAAAAATAGGAAGAGAGAAATTCCTGGTCGTTAAATAGAAGAAGTGACCGAGGATTCAATTCAGGCATGCTTCCTAGAATATCAATTGCAGTGTTTTGGATGGCCAACCGACGTTGCATTTCTTCGAAATTATTTCTTCGATTTGTTAGGATTGCTGCGAAATTCTTCCTTCTTAAACATGTGAACAGCAATGTCACGCATGAGGTCATGCACTTGACATGCTTTCATTTCCCCAGTACCCTCATGAATGACAGGTTGGAGCAGGTTCCTATCAATGAGCTGAGCAAAGTAATTACTTGAAACTTCTTCAGGTGTCTTCCGTGGATGTTCCTCAATGAAGCCCTCAGCCACCCACATGCGAATCAGCTTCTTTCTATTAATCACATGATCCTCAGGAAACAGACCACAATACAAGAAACAATATTTGAGGTGAAACGGTAAATAGTTGTAACTTGTTAACATGGCTCGACTTAATCTTGCAAGATCTTCATTATCTTTCAGTTCCCAACAAAGATTTTCAAGCACGTCATTCCATTCAGCTAAATCGGTGCTCTTCTTTGACATGAGGCCACCAATTGCCACAATGGCGAGTGTAACCCTTTGCATCTTCTCACCATGGCATTTCCCACTTCAACTAAGTGTGGCGGACAGGTTCCTTGAGTGTCTTGGTACATAAATGCCTTCTTTCCGAAGAGTTCCCAAGATAATTCATCAGATAATGGCTCCACTTTGTGTACATGCCAATATTTCTCATCAACAGGATGTGCTAAATTTTCAATGTGAGTCGTGAAGATGATCTTGCCTCCACCCTCACGAGGCAAAGCATATTTGACATCTTCCCAAACACTAGTATCCCATATATCATCAAGGAACAGAGCATACCTTTTTCCTTGCAAGTAGTCGCTGATCATCTTTGCTATGTTTGTCTCTCCATGATTTGGAGCCACCTCCTTCCTACTCTCATAAAATCCTTCAAGCATGCGCTTCAAGATATCCTTCTTTTGGAATGATTGAGACACATAAATCCATGCATGGCAATCAAAACTTGTCTTTGCAGTTTTGTAGATTTTCTTTGCAAGAGTCGTCTTTCCCGAACCGCCCATCCCCACAATCGAAATGACAGTACGTTGTTGTGTCTCCTTTTTTTCCAGTAACAATTGCTCAAGTTTCATGGCGTCTTTCTTGAGCCCCACGATGTCTACTTCTTCGACCCAAGGAGCAGCAACTCCAGGATCTCGATTGCCAGCATCTGTAGCATTTGAACTTCTCCCTTCCTGATATGCTGCCTGAAACCCAATTCGATCACTTCTGTCTTGATTCTCTTTGGCCTCCTTTCTAATCTTTTGAATTCGAGTACCGCATTGGTGTCGAACTATCAAGTGCTTCATGAAGCAGGCAAGAAAGACAATGCAGTCCATGAGTCCATTCCGAAGACGGTGGTGCGACTCCATAGGGATCATGAACTCATCGATTGCATCCTCGGCTTTGAAGACTAGGTACCTCGCTTGGGTAATCCAAGCCTCCACAAGTTCCTCCCTCTCCTTTCTTCGATCGGCATCCTTTAAGAAAGCTCTCATGGTTTGGAGCTCATTCTTGATCCACACAACATCATCATGAACTCCAGAGAGGAGCTCCACTTCATTGACTAGTTGCTCACCCAATTTTCGAATGAAAATGGAAACAACAGCCTCAGCCATTGCTACGCTCTCGTTTCACTTCCCACTGTATCAACGAAAGCTTCTCCTGCTTTTGAATTTTGGATGGAGAGAACTCCAATTCCTCCACCTCTTACTTTAACCTCTCCTTTCTTTCTTTCTTCACTCCTTCCTTTATTCTGCACTACAATTACTGTAAAGAAGAAGGGAAAAAAAAAATCATTAATTTAGGATCTTTTTTGCATTTCTTGGATTGTTTCCCAAGTCCTTTGTGGGGAGCCAAAAGAAACAAAGATGCAGCTCGCGAGCTTAAGCTAATCTGGGCTTTATTACAAATAAAATATTAAGGCGTACTTCTTATGACTTGTATCGATGATGATAAGAAGATATCTTCATAGGATTACTTTGGAATTTACTGGTAACTTTCTTGGCCTTCATTACAAGTTTCTTGTGAAGATAATGAAATTTCTGAGTGATATAATATTTCTTGGCCTTCATTAACGTTTTCTGGTCTCAGTGTTTGGATGGTATGCCCAGAATTGGGCGATCCTGAAGGGAAATGGAGAAGTTATTTGATACATGGGTAGAGTGTGAAGCTCCATATGCGCATGCATATTGAAATTGTACACTTGGCATCCATATGCCTCAAACTAATAAGCCCAAATAGTGGGACCCACTGTAGATGGGGATATCCCAGACTCAGATCAATAGAGATTTGTTTGTTGAACATAGAATATTGATTATTTTAGTTCTAACCATCCATTGCATGTCCTCAAAATCAGTCAACTAGGATGGTAAGTTCAGGGCCATTTGGCATCTCTACTAATGATAGCTGATTGCCTGACTATTTTTTTTAAAGGACAAAAAGTCTTCTTTTTTTTCTTTTTTTTTAATAGGTTGTTAAGTAATTGTTTAATTTTACACCTTCAAAATTTAGAAATAAGAGATTTATTTCTTAATTCTTTAGATAAGAGAAGTTTAATTGTTATTTTAAGATTTATTTTGACAAGGGGTAGACATTTTTAAATTAATTGTGGAACAAGCTTGGTCATGAACTTTTTAAATAATTTCTTACCTTCTCTCTCTCTCTCTCTCTCTCTCTCTCTCTCTCTCTCTCTCTCTCTCTCTCTCTCTCTCTCTCTCTCTCTCTCGTGTGCACACGTGGTGAACGAAAATATTGAAGGTGGCCCCACATGATGAATGGCCCACATTAAGGAGAGTTATGCATGGTTCACAACAAAAGTACACCCCTCGTGATGGATTTCCCAATCAAAGCGTGGCCTCCTAGGATCGATGATTCACATCAAGTGGACCCTATCTAATAGAAATCCATATCCAAGGTGGGACCCGCATGATGAATGTTGGATGTTGATGCAAAAATTTGAACGTCCACCTTTGACCACTTGATGCCTACAAGAGAAGACAAAGACGGAGACCCTGGCTGCAGCAAGGAACCCTCTGATGCCAAAGTTAGGCAAGCAAAACTAAGTCTAGTGGAACATAAGGCTTTGGGGAATATTTTCTGCATAAGATTATGTGTACCTTTCACCATTAGAGATGCTTTTATTTATAGTTGAAAGGGAGGTGGTTGCGTAGATAGTGATCTCCTTGTTTAGTAGATGCGTATTGTAAAGGAGTTTGGATCTCGAACGTGTTGTAATGATCCTCCGAGATCTTTGGCTGAGATCTCGAGTAGACCCATGTTGAGGTTATCTTTCGAGATCTTCGACTGAGATCTCGGACAGATCTTTCTAGTAAGATCAAAGGAAATGCATAGTAAGAGGCCGATGTGGAGTCTGAGGTGACTTACACGGCTATCCCGATGGTTAGTTTTCTGTCCTGGATTCTCTAATATGCCATGGTTGAGTTTTCCCTTGGTATTGAGTAGATTGCCAACCTACCGACTTGCCCTTGGGAGTTATGTCCGAGCGCTGAGACTGAGCTCCTTTCTTCAGTAAAATCAGGGATGATTATCCTCTTCATCATACTATATAGGGTAGGGTTTCCCTGAGTTTTTTTGGCTCAGACTCTTGCCTCATGCAGGGTCGTACCTCGAAGGCCCTCACTAAGAGACATTCCGAGCAAAAGCTCAGAAATAAATGGGATATCGTAGAGGGGCTCGGCATCTAATGGAGGTATGGATACTTTGTCTTCTGATGGCAGAGCTTGATGAGTAAGTAGTTTCCCCAGCGGATTACTACTTTCTGGCCATTGAGGGGCTCCTTGGTTGTGATTGGTGCTGACTGTTCATACGACAAGCACAGAGGTCTGAGCTAACCTCTCTTCCTTAGTAAGTCTATTTTTACCCATAACAGTGGACATTAAAGGTGGGCCCTCATGATGGAAGGTTGACATCAAAGGTAGGCCCACATGATTAATGACCCATATTGAAGGTGGGCCCCCACATGATGAATGGTCCACATCAAGATAGTCCCACTTAATGTGCAGTCCACATCAAAGGTGGACCCAACATGATGGATGACCCACATCAAAGTGTGGCCCTACATGATGAACTATCAACATTAAGTTAGTGATGAAGAGAGGGTCACAGACACTTTTACGGCAAAGATGGACCAGAGAAGGCTCGATCGGAGGCGGAAGTGATCTGGATCATCAAGACTTTAAATCAGTTACGTCTAGCAAACCGGGATGAGTTTTCTGACATATCATATATGATTTTGGGGTAGGAGAAGCTACTTTAGCTAGCCGGGTTACCCATGCCAGATTTGCGAGATTCCATCAGATCGACGGTCGAATGCCCAATTTATTTTCATTATTAATATAACTAGTAAGTTTTTGTTCGATCATAACTTTTGATCCTTTGAGTTTTAGAAGTCAAGTCCAATGTGAAAAGGGCTTAGAAAAATTAGGAGAACAACGTAGTTGGGCCAAATTAGAAACTTACTATTTTTGGCCGAAAACTATGAGTGGTAGGAATCATGACTGTTTATAAAATAGTAAGTTTACTATTTATAGTAAGTTATGTTTTTTAGGGTGTTTGAGTCTAAAAATCAACCTTAGGTTTGAGTACACTATTTAAAGGATTGGAATTTCTTTTTCTTTTCTTTTTTATCATCAATCAAATTATTTCAAATTTATTAAAAAAAAAAAATTCTATTTTCATTCCTCATGGATTCATGGAATCTCTATGAGGAGTCCACAGAAACTCTGTAAACTCAGAATAGTTATACCTGAGGAAGACGGTGATCGACCTCATCATGCCCTCCCCTACGTCAGTTAGCCATATATGATGGATAGTCCACATCAAAGTTGAGACCCACATGATGGAGGGTGGAGATTGAAATTAGGCCCACATGATGGACGATTGACATAGAAGGTGGCCCCACATGATAAACGTCCCATATTGAAGATGGGAGGTCCATATGATGAATGGTCCACATCAAGGTTAGCACATATGTGGTAGAGTGGGCCTCACATGATAGATGGCCCACATCAAAGTATGGCCCTGCATGATGGACAATCCACCTCAAGTTATCCCCACTATAGACACCCCACCCGAGTTGAAAAAATTATTAGATTGGATTGGCTCAACCCAACCAAACACATGGACCTAAACCCTGAAAAGCTAACCATAAACCCTAACCCAGTCCAATCTAATCAAACCCAGTCAAACTCAACCCAATCCAACTTAGTCCGACTCAGTGAAAACTCAACCAGAACCTGGTCCTACGTCCGAGTCAACTAACTTGGTCAACCTACCTAGTTGATTTACCTAGTCAACCCATTCAATAAAACCAACCCTGAAGCTAGGCCCGAAATAAACCCAAACCTAAAGCCTAGAGGAAAATAATCCTACGGTAGTATGACCTTGAGGAAACCAAAGCCACTGCATGTGCATAAACACCCACCTGCCAAAGCAGGGGGTGTGGAGTGGCTTGGGTGGCACACTATGTACCTCCTGCTATGTGGCATGCCTCCTACCTTGGATGGAGGGTTGTAGCACATCTGAGATTGTTCCTAACTTGGGGTGCAAGCATGTGGAATTATAAAAGACTCTAGTGCCCTTTCATTGAGCCATAATGACCATTATACTAATCTATATAGCCAAAGAGATCTTACTATGTGGAAATCTTAAATCTAAGTCATCCAACCCTTTTAAAACTCTTGATTTTGTAGGAATTATAAGAAAGTCAGGCAGTATGACTATAAATAGCTGCCTCTCCTTCCCATTTCAAGCATCCAAGGAAGCCACAACACTTCTTAAGCCCTTAGCCATCTTAACCATTCTATTCCTCCACCAAGGAGAGGAAAGAGCAATAGGAGGAGTCCAACCCATGTCAACTTGGTCTAGCTCAAAGCCTTAGCCACTTGATCGATTGAAGCCTCAATTCAAGCCACTTGATCCAATCCTTGTGATATAGTTGTCCATCCTACTATTTGATACCTATCAGCTTCATCTATTCCATCATGGGCATTTTTAAATATCTATTCCGATCTTAACCCTCATGCAGGACAAAGAACTTATGGATTCCCAGTCCTAACACTTATACAGGGTCTAGCAGATTGTGAAATCGAACCAATTGGTTAATGGCGGCTCTAATCATAAATAACACCCCTCTCTCATATACAATGGAAAATCACACCTGTGATCTCGGTCTATCGTCCCCGATCCAGTGTCCGCACCCACTTAATGGATGGTGCACATCTAAGGTCTTACATGATGGATGAGTCACATCCAAAGTAGCCTGGATGATCCACATACAAGGTGTGCCTCATACGATGGATGGTGAACATTGAAGGTGGGGTCTTCATGATGGATGTCGTACATCAAAGTGTGACCCCCACATGGTGGATGTCAAATGGGCCTCATCTCATCTTATGGATGACCACATCAAGGTGAGCTGCACATAATGGATAGTATACATCAAAGACTAACCCCTAAAGATGAATGACACACATCTAAGGCAAGCCCTACATGATGGACAACCCACTGCGAAAGTTGGGCCCACCCAATGGACACATCAAAGGTGGACTCCACGTGATGGGTAGTGGACATCAAAGGGACCCACATGAACGACAATTAACATTAATGGTGGGCCTCACATGATAGATGACCTACATCAAGGTAGGCCCCATATAATAGATGGTTCACCTCAATGGTCAGCCTCTACTGATGAATAGTCCACATCTAAGGTGGGTCCCACATGATGGATGACCCATTTTGAAGGTTTAACCCACATGATGGATGTTCAATATCAACAGTGAGCCCTACATTATGAACAATCATCCAATGTCCGCCATACTGGATGGCCCACATCCAAGATGTAAAATGGTGTGCTTGTTGGAAATGAAATTGTTGCAAATTTTAAAATGACAACAACTACCCATTAAAAAAAGCTCTCATTTGAGTATTTTATCAAACATGCTTTTCTCAAATAAGCTTTTTCAGTTCTAAACAAGTGGTTTTACCAAATGAGTTTATTGTAAAATAAGTGATAAAATAATTTTAAAAATTTATTATCTATATAGTTCTTATTAGGTAGCTCTTATTGGATTAGATAAGAGATGCCAAACAGGCATTCAATGTTTTTTTTTCTTGTTTCCTTTTTTTCTTTTTGGAGACATGTATACACTGCAATGGGCTGCAATATTTTGACAGTTTGAATTCGAGTCATATGTGTGCTGCATGTATGGTTTGTGTACATATTCACATCTGATATGCAGATGGCCGATTGTTTTTTCCTCTACAGGGAGATATTTTTCCTCGAAGACTACCACATTATCTTTATAGATCTTTACAGGAGGCAGCTGTTGATTGAAGGGTTTCATGTGTTAAGCTTTGTGAGCCCTAATGGACGTTTTTGATATATGTACATAATTATTATCAATTATATTAAGACTTTCCCATGTTCAAGTTTAAATGTAGGAATGTAAGTGATGTGGAGTGGTTTGAAGATACTTTCATGGCAAAGATGGACCAAGAGAAGACCCAATCAGAAGACGAAACAGTATGGACCGTCAGAACCTTAAATCAATCATATCTCGAAAGCCGAGATGATATATATATAAATATATATATATATATATATATATATGATTTTGGGGTAGGACCCACTTAAGCCAACCAAACCTGTTAAGCGAGGTTACCCACGTCGGATTTGGGAGATTCCATCAATTTGATGGTCAAAAGTCCCATTTACTTTTGTTTTTACTATAAATATTAAGTTTTAGTTCGAGTATAATTAAATTTTGATCCTTTTGAGTTATAGAAGTTGTGTCCGACATGAAAATGACTTAGAAATTGGACACTTACTATTTTTGGCCAAAAACCATCAACTCTAGTTGGAATAGAGGTCACATATAAATAGTAAGTTTCCTATTTGTAGTAGGTCACATTTTTAGGGTGTTTGGGTTGGAGTCAAAGTTTAAAACTCGGTCCTAAGTTTGAGTACCTTACTTATTTAAAGAGTTGTAAATTAATTTTTTTTAAAATCACTAATCAAGTTATTTCAAATTTATTAGGAATTATTTGTGCTTTTATCCCTCGTGGGTGGATTCGAGGAAGCTCTGCAAAGAGTTGAGAAAAGAGCTTCGTGGATTCAGAGTTGTTATCTCCTGAGGAAGATTGTGATCAATCTCATCAAGTCCCTATCTACAACAAATAGTTTCATGATACACACACACACACATCACTACGTCTGAAGAAAGATCGATGTGCTTCTGACCTCATGCCCTGTCCGGCGCTTTTACCCTCAAATCAACCTAGAGACTAGGCAGATCACAGTCCCCGACCAGCAGGCAGTGGACCTGGTTTTGGAATAGCGTGGTTCCTCCTAAGCTGTCAATTTTTGTTTGGAGACTGTTGCAGGGAGCAACTCCGGTGGACGAAAGAGTGCATTTCAAAGAGGTCTTCCCAGCATCAAGATGCAACTGTTGTGAGGCTGAAGCCACGACCAGGCCGGAGGTTGAATCGCTCCATCATTTGTTTATCCAGGGGCAGCAGGCGCACAGGATTTGAGATCATTTTAGCAGGCAATTCGGGGTCGCCCTTATCCCTCACCAGTCCATTGTAGCAAGGTTGTCCCAATGGCATTCTGAGCTGGCCCCTGGCATGACATCAGCCCGAGGCTGCAGGGTGTTACCCATCCTCATCCTTTGGGAGTTGTGGCGCTCCAGAAACGAAGTTAGATATGAGTAGACTCCCATGAAAACAACGCCTTCCATCGCCTGTATCTAGTGGTGGTCCAATACCATCTGCAATGGTAAGTCGTCAACTCATGGGCTAGTCAGCCTAGGACCCGCATCCCCACCCAAATAGAAATTTTGGTCGGAGGTCATAAAATGGAAACGACCTACTTACGATTGGGTCAAATTGAATGTGGATGGGTTAGTGAGGGAAAACTCGGGGCTATCGAGTGGGGGAGGTGTTTGCAGAGGAGATAAAGGCAATCTCACTTTGCCATCACGTTAGGATATGGGCGGGGAACTAACAAAATAACAGAAATTCGGGCTATTTATGATGGGCTCAGGTTGTGTCTGGAGAAAGGGCAAGATAGGATAAAGGTTGAATCAGATGCCAGTGTTGCCATCGATACCCTCACTGGGAAGGTAAACACCTCCTGGCAGTGGAAATCTTGGATCTTGCACATCCACAGAATGAATAAGGGTGTTAACGTCGCGTTCAAAAAGATCCAGAGGGAAGCAAACATCCCCGCGGATTAGATGGCTTGAGTTGGTAGCAATTCCTAGGTTGATTCAGTCATAAACTCTCAGGATGATCTTCCCCATGAGGTGCGCGGCCTTCTTTTCTTAGATCGAGTCGGATTAGGAGCGATTAGATCGGTCCGTCCATAAAGGTAGTTCCTTCCTTTCTTTGTTTGTGTACATTTGTAGGTATATGATAGGTGAGGTCCGAATCTTTTTATCGGGGCCCACTTGAATCGCTGTAAATTTTTTTGATTAATGAAGCTAGAGAGGCAAGAGTCCTCTTTTCCAATACACACACACACACACACACACACACACACACACACACACACACACACACACACACACATATATATATATATATATATATTATAGGGTTCCAGTCCTTGCCTGCCTGAGTGGTAAGACTCTAAGGAGTTTCAACATGAGGTCTTAGGTTCGAAACCCATAGGTAGTGAAATCCCACTACGTGGGTTGAGCACTGTTTCATGTGGTGTGGTGCATTTGACGTTTAGATATTCTTCATTTTTGGTCCCATGCCATAGAATTATCTAATAAAATAGATGAACAGTGTGGATAAAATACATAATTCATGGTGAACCCCAACTCACCACTCAAGTATTTTTTGGAAAAGCCTTGCTCTAGAAACTTAGCTAGGTGGGGCCTACCATGGTTTTTTTTTTTTTTAAAGAAATCTACCCAGTCCATCCATTTTTCTATATCATTTTAGGACAAGAAACCAAAAACGAGTCGAATCCAAGACTCAAGTGGGCCGAAAATGTGAGGATTGAATGTCCACAGTTAAAATGCTTATGAGGCCACAAAAGTTTTAAATCAAGATAATATTTGTATTTTCAGTTCATCTCAGTAAGAATGATGCTATGAACGGTATGGATGTAACTGAAACATCACTTTTGACCCGGAGAAGTTTCAACGGTAAGTATTTCCCTACCCACCTTTTCCTTTAGTATGGCCCACTTGAGTCTTGGATCTAGTTCATTTTTTGCCCTATGTCCTAAAATGATCTCCAAAAACGGATGGACGGGGTGGATTTCTCATAAACACTAGGGTTGGCCCTGACCGAACATAGTGCAGCCCATGGAGCTCACATTGATATATGTATTGTATATCCACACCATCCATCCATTTTTCAAACTCATTTCAAGGCATGATTTCATAAATTAAACAGACCCAAATCTCAAGTCGACCACACTCTAAGAAATAATATTGATTGGTCATCCACCATTAAAATCAAATATCAGCTTGATCCGAAACTTTTGTTGCCTATAAGAAGTTTTTAGTGGTGGGCGTTGAATCCCTACTGTTTCTTGTAGTCTGATCCACTTGGAATTTGGATTTGCTTTAGTTTTTAATTCATCACCTAAAATGACCAGTAATAACAAATGGACAACGCGGATATATAATAAATCCATCAAGATGGCCCCCACTCTTAAAAAGGCTTTAACCATGGAAGCATTATCCCCACAGTTTCCTGTGGTGTGGTCCACTTAATCTATCTTTGATATACTTTAATCTTGAACTCTATACTAAAATGAGCTGGTCAAACGAATAAATATAACATGGATATTAAATATATAACCGCCTAAATTAAAACCAAAGGACAGTTGAGTATTTCTCGGGTGCCACTTCCTAGAGAAGCTCGGAGGCTGGCATCAGGCGCCGATTTGATACTTACAGGTTGAGTAGCGAGACTGGAAGACTGGATACTGAAGTTACGTCACTAAGTTCTATAGGACCCACCATGATGTATGTGTTGTATCCACATCAGCCATCCATTTGGAGAGATCATTTTAAGGCATCAGACAAAGAATTAGTAAGATCCAAATATGGAGTGGACCCTACCATAGAAAACAATGGGATGAGTGATGCCCACCGTTGAAACCTTCCTAAGGTCCACTATGATGTTTATCTGAGATCCAACCTGTTCATAACTTAAGACATACATGAAAGAAGGGAAAACACAAATTTCAGCTTGATCGAAAACTTTTGTAGCCCTTAGAAATTTTTAATGGTACCATCACTCTATCCATTATTTTATGTGATGGGTCTATTCGAGCTTTGGATCTGACTCGTTCTTTGTCTCATGCCTTAAATTGATATCTCCAAGTGAATGGATGGTATGGATATAACACATACATCATGGTGGGTTCCATAGAACTTGGTGACGTAGCAGCTACTAAACCTTTCGGTAGCTAATCCGCCTCCAGCATTAGAGTCTATTACGCCTTTTTAAAGGGAGATGGAGAGAAACAGTGTGAATTGAACTTCTATCATTGAGAAATTCTTGGGGGCTATAGAACTTTTAGATTACACTTATATTTATGTTTTCGCTTCATTCATGTACTTGGATTGGAGGACAAATAAACATCACTGTGAAGCCTAGCAAAGTTTCAATGGTTAGAATAATTATTCCCACTATTTCCTGTGGTATGATCAACTTGAGATTTAGATTTGGTTCAATTTTAGGCTTAACCCCTTAAATGATATGGAAAAAGTATGGACCAGATGGATTTCTCAAAAAAAAATCACGGTAGGCCCCACCTAAGTTTCTAACGCAAGGCTTTTATAGGAAATACGCGGAGAGAGAGAGAGAGAGAGGTGGAGGCGGTAATTTATTAACCGGTTTCACCGGTTTTGTTTCTCCATATTCCTATTGTTGGGATTTGATACAGATTAATAAAATTTCTGTATAATGTGGAAACCGAAAAATAAAAAATTATTTGATCAAAGGATAGGCTGAAGCACGTCTGAAACGCTGTCCTTAAAGTGTTATTTGCCCCTACTCAAGTAAATTGAGTATGTTGATAGGTTACAAGCAAACCACTTCTAGGATATGACGAGGCTGATGTGGGTCTGCGTTCAGCAAATATGAAGGCCTACTAATGGAACTCTGTTACTGTTGCGGGTCAAATATTGCATATTAGACCCCAGTTATTGTCTGGATTTATGAACATGATACCGTTTAATGGCCCGCTTTAACCGTGTTTGTGATGCAGAGTGTATTTACGAGCATGGACTAAAAAGGGAACTTAAAGCATGGATTTAACGCTCTGATGACACTAAAGGTAAGGGACGGACTCAAGGGGGCTAAGATCGATGAAATTATATGCCAGGGATTGAAGAAAACTGAGAAATTGAAGCTTAAGTGGCCCGAAAGATGTCCAAAGTGTAAGATCAAAGGGTTCCCACCATCCGTTCAATTCGAAACTTCATACATGGCCAAGGGACTACAAATTAACCGTACATGTCGAATTTCAGCCATTGGCTCCCTCTACAAGTGGCCCAACGGATAAATCAGCCCATAGATCTGTGAATTGGGGCCCACCTGATACCTGGATCTGCTTCAATGTTGGTCTCAACTCATTAAATGAGCTGAAAAAACAGATGGATGGAGCAGATTTCTCATGAGCATCAAGGTGGGACACACTTTGAGGAGTGGGAGTGCACACTAACTATGCACTTGTAGTGCACCAAACCAAGGGAATCGGTCAGCAGACGCTGACCTGATTTTCATTTTTAAAACGAAGACAGCATCCGCTGTCACAACAGGGAGTTGCGCTCAACTCCTGGTGGGCCACCATCATGATGCATTTCGTTGATCCACACTGTTCATTAGATTCAAGAGGCCAAATTGACCGTTCCCTGATCTATAGTCAGATTTCTACGGTTAGTTGGTGTCCTTGAAGGATCTAAACGAAAGATGAACGGCGAACTGAAAGAGTCGATGGGCCACATCGAAATCGATCGAGAAACGTCCAGTCCTGACCGATTTTTCAACGTGAATTGAATGGAGGGAGTGGATTTCCACAATGACTCCGATAATGGGACCCACCAACATCCCAGCACACGGGTGCGCAGGCTCTGTTTGCCCAGATGACTTGCGGTCGATCCAGGTGGGCCACCTCCAGCATCTGAACAGATGATCCAAGCCATCCATCATGCAGAGGGGAGCGAAACAGTTAAACTCATGTTGACTGTGAGCAATCATACGTACACACATGTCTGCTACAAAGGTCATAAGGAGATTATTTTAAAACGTTTAAAACAGATGCAGCGGATTTAATTCTTTAGATCGCACCAATCTCGAATCAAAAACCTAGTTTCTTGGACCACGACTCCACGAGGCATGCAATGAATGGAGTGGATTTCTTCTCTAACACTGATTGTGGGCCCCATCAGCTAACGCAGCTCAGTTGTTTTGCAACAGTAGGCATCCGAGAAAGTCGAACGTTGCAACTTGTTCTATGATCTCGGTTTGCGCTGGATCAATGATCTAGACCGTCCAAAATCCAGATAAGAGGGTGTTTACCCTGTCCAAGAAGTCAAATTGCTTGAATGGGTTGATCAGTTCTCTCAAAATCAGATAAAACTCAGCAGGTTTTGTTTTGTTGCGTAAAACAGGGTGCGCCAGAACTAAATCCGACTTCTGGCCGGATTGTGATGCACGCATGAAGCCGACTCCAAGCCACTGTCTTCCTATTGTTATAAAGCAGACGAGAGTGAGAGCCTGGGACGTGCATCTTGACATGGGGCTGGACGTGGGCAGAGAGACTGAGTAGTAGAATTTGATTTTTTTTCTTTTTCTTTTTATTTTATTTTATTTCTGTTTAAGGAGTTAGCCAATCATGTTAGGCTACACCGCTTAGCTAGGGCTAAGGGGTGAAGCTTGTAGCATGATGGGAGGGACCTGTGCTGCCTTTTATTTAAGATTGAATTGATGTTGATTTTAGTTGATATTAAGGGAATGTTTTTTTTTAGTCTTTAATGGTCTATTGTGACTGAAATTACAATGGGTCTGTAATGACTTTGAATATTTCCTTTTCCTTTTTATGTTTATGAGGCCAGGAAGCCCTGTTGTTCACCATAGTCTCCTGGGCATGGTTGGATGTCGGTATCCTTCCTAACCTTCATAACATGTGATTGGTTGGTAATTAGTTTAATTCAGTTGTTTGTCATAGTCTCTTGGGCATGGTTTGGTGATGGAATCCATTCTAATTCATATACCTTTCATCTCTTGAAAATTAGATCAATGACAATTCATTTAATTCAATGATTCTTGAAACAGGCATAAGATCTCCCTGATCCCTACAAGTAGATCCTCTGCATCCCTAGTAACCCTTCTCTGATATCTCATAAGTTTTAGATTAATTAACCTACAATTATTTCACAATTGCTACTTGATTTAGAATTCATCTTAATCTAGTTCTAGTTCTAGTTAGTTTTAGATAACGTACAAGTTTCAGTCCCTTGGGATTCGACCTCGGTCTTACCGAGTTATTACTACATCACAACCCTGCACTTGGGGAGTGAATAAGTTTTTGGCGCCGTTGTCGGGGACTGACGGCTACGATTTTCTGAAATTAACTAGTTTTAGGATTAGTTTAAGATTAGAATTTTCTTAACTTTAGGTTTAGGTTTTTCTGATTTATAAAAACTAACCTGTTTTCTTGTTTTGTAAGATCCTGACATAGACATCTAATTTGGTAATCCCTTTCTAAATTCTCTACTTTTTCTATTTTTAGAATTAGGTTTTTTAAGAATTTTTTCTTTTTTAGAAACTAACTCATCTTTCCTTTATTTTTTTATTAACTTTCTAATTTTAGGATTTCTTCTATTTTTAGCAACTAACATACTTTTTAATTTTAGGTTTAGAACTTTTTTGTATTAGAAACTTTCTACTTTTAGAAACTGACATATTTTATTTTTTTTTTCAGGTTTTAACTTAGGAATCTCTAATCGAGTAACTTCTTTCTAACTTCCACTCTTACTTTCTGTATTGCTGTTGAAAATTTTCTTTTATTTTAGATTCAGAATTAAGGTTTCACCATGTATCTGAATGAGTGGGCACGTCCGTATGTTGAGATAGCTTATGGAAAAGAAACTATGCCTCAAAATTTTTCTAAAAATACCTTCGAGAACCAATCGAAATATGATGTTCCACCAATTAAGAAGTCTTTGGGTGATTATCTGCGGGAGAATAATTGCATTCCACGAGTTAAGAAAACAGTACGTGATTATTGGAATGATGACACATATCAACTCCCGACAGATGACCCGTATGATTTTGATAAGTGGAAACAGAAATATTTCGAAGTTGAGTCAATAAAACATCACGGTAATAACCCCTGTGGATCCTCCACTTGCGAATATCCATCAGAAACGATCCAAGAGGAGTTATCTTCGAGTTATACAGACCATATTGCTGGCATGAGGAAATTAGTAAAAGCGCTTGAATCACGCCTTGATAGGTTAATGGAGGCTAGGTCGTCTCAGCCCCAACCTAATCCAGAAATACAATGCAAGGAAAGTGATCCGCATTCACTTTTAAAAGAATCTAGAATTTGGAATGAGGAGTTGGATTCCTTTAATGAGCATGTGGTTCTATTTTCCGATGAGTCAATCTCGATGACTGTTCGAAAGAATGGTGAAGATACATGGGTGTCTTTTAAATACATTGATGATGACACACTTTCCTTTCATGACACACATGATTTCAATGATGAGGAGGTTAGTTTATTTGAACCTCAACTGAATTTAGGAATAGAATGCGAGAAAGGTGATCTCATCTCAACTGTGCACTGCACGGAACTGGATGATGATGCGTATTGGGATGATAATCCTGAATGTGCAGCCACAGTTCCCCTGGAATCCATCTCAAGTGTGGTCCAGGTCAATGATCAAAACGTACATGAAGTGGTTGGTCATAATGAGTCACTCCCCTCACCTGATATGTCTGATTTAAAGGTGGAGAATGAGCCCCTTACAACCGACCCTTCTAACTTTTGTGAAACATGTTTAGACCACTCCTCTGAATCGAATGATGACGTGATTCAGGAGAAGGACAAGTTGCTCGCTACGACTGTCACGCTCCAAACCCGAAAATCGAATTCACAGGAATCTCGATCGCCGAATCCGGTGCCAACCGTAGTACCCCATTCTCGGCTCCTAGCATTCATATGCCAGATTTCCTATCTGAGATCCTACAAGGAGGATTTATTTTTTTTTGTACATTTAACTATTAATAAGCATAACCACAAGTTTACTCAAATCATAAAGGTAACATCATCATCACATATCCAATATAATCATTTGAATACAATGCTGAAAAGGAAATATATATGTCAAAATCAAAGCTTCAGAAAATAGCTACACGCTCCAAGCTCAATGCTGCTGCAACCTAACATCACCTGCACGCATCTATCGTGCATAAGCTTATAAAAAGCTTAGAGGGTGGTGTAAGTGTGTGCACGAGATAAGTGCCAAGTATTCAATACAATATCATAATCATACAATCCCGGAAAGCTATTAATTCATAAACCATACAATGACTGAATAAGCAGAAACACTGATAAGAGCAGGAATTATCAGCATAAACAGAAATACTGACAAGATTATAATCATGCGATAACAGAATAAGCGGAAGTATGAATAAGTCCATAAGTTAATCAATATCAGAATATACAATATAGGACAACTATGTAAATGATGAGTCATAGATAATCAAATGTCGAATGACAAGGATATAATATAATGCACAATTCGAAAGATATAACAAATATCATCACTCTCATCTAAGTCACAGGAATACAGAAACATAATAACCCACAATGCCACACGTCGAAGATGTAATAGAATATGCAGTACATGGTGCTAATGGAATGACCATGCTGGAGTGTGATGTCGGGATGATAGTACGTAGTATCGCAGGCTACGGGGTCCACCACAAGGAACCTCTATCCAAACCAGTCTCATACCTAAATTTGGATAGTCTGACTCAACGTGGTAAACTCCTGATCTCAGGTTAGTCTCGCGCCCAACCAAAATCCTTGCCATAACGAAGATACACAACAATTAGTTACACACCACCATCCCGAGTGGATAGTGAATGGATGAATGAATGAGTATGCAACTCCTACTTAGTAGCCTGTTAGCACAGTAGCCCGCCAACCGCTGGTAGCTCGCCCATTATGGTAGCTCGCCCAGGCTTCAGCCCCGCCCACATCACACTCGCCCACATCAACGTCCGCCCACGTGCGCCCGCCCACATGCACAACGGTGACGGGGTCTCATAATATCATGTCAGTCCTCATATCAGTACAGTTCCTCTCTGGAGAAATCACCGGGGTCTATTACACTTCACACCACCTGCCTCCCCAATCAAGCGCACAACTGGATAAGTGAAAAAGACCTCACTATCTGCCTGTCAGTAGTCTACCAATACCTACCCGGCTCGTCGATAGCGGACCCATTCCTCGAGCTGGTCAAACTCAGCCTAGTCATGCCTACTCCCTCGGGCGGATAAGGCCGCACCCCCTTCCAACCGACCACGACACAGTGGAGAGCGTAGCCATTTGATAATCGGCACTCAATACTCATCTACCCACTCGGTTTAGATGTTAGAGCATCCTCTGGAACCAAGAGGGTGTTTAGGGATTTTCACCCAGGGCCATCTATGGCAGCCCGATGCTTGAACAGATTTTCGGTGTCCCATCTGGCCATCCACGATATGCCTGTGGAGGCTACGGCCCTGATGTCACTAGGGCGTACAGTAATCACAACACAATGCAAGATGCATGAGTCATACAATCCAATCATGCATCAATCCTACGCATGTCATGCGCTCATGTGAGATAATCTCCACCTATCAGGGAGTCTCACATCATCTTGCCCAATGACATATGCAATGGTCAATCACATCTCATAACAAACATGCAGATGATGCGAATGCGCATGTATCATGATGTTATGATGTCACATACTCATAAACGGTATCAATAACCGGCGTCGACAATGTGGACTTTTAACCAACATTGCCCCCAAGGAATGACCCACATAGAATCAAATATATAATGGGCACATGGCCTCACACAAGGGCCAAATTTACGATACAGGTGGGCCCTGGTCATGGGCCTAACACATATCACAATGGGCCTTGCCCATAGGCCCCAAATACATCTAGATGGGTCGCACCCATGGGCCTCAGATATATCACAATGGGCCTCAAATATACTTCACAGGTGAGTCACATACCTGGGTCTAATACACATCAGTATGGGCTACATCACATAGGCCTAATATACATCACTATGGCCACAACCCATGGGCTTTAAATACACAATAGGTGGGCCCTACACATGGGCCTCAAATATATACCACGGATGAGCCTCAATGGACGGGTCACCAATACAACAGGATGGGCCTAATGACATGGACCCCATAAATATATCTAATAGGCTGCACCAATTGGGCCTTACATACATTGCAATGGGCCATGACCCATGGGCCTTGCACACATCATAATGGGCCTTGCAACATGGGCCTCATATATATTTAAGGTGAGCCTCAACAACGGGCCTCATACACATCAAGGTGGGCCTCAACAACGAGCCTCATACATATCAAGGTGGGCCTTAACAACGGGCCTCATACACATCAAAGTGGGCCTCAACAACGGGCCTCATACACATCAAGGTGGGCCTCAACAACTGGCCTCATACACATCAAGGTGGGCCTCAACAACCGGCCTCATACACATCAAGGTGGGCCTCAACAACGGGCCTCATACACATCAAGGTGGGTCTCAACAACGGGCCTCATACACATCAAGGTGGGCCTCAACAATGGACCTCATACACATCAAGGTGAGCCTCAATAACAGACCTCATACACATCAAGGTGGGCCTCAACAACGGGCCTTATACACATCAAGGTGGGCCTCAACAACGAGCCTCATATATGGCCTTAGCAACAGGCCACAAATATATCAAGATGGGCCTAATCAATCATATGGGCTAAATCAATCAAATGGCCGATACGAGCAGGCCGATCAAATGGACCGATACAAATGGGCCGTGCATCATGGAGTTATACTAAGCATGTTATAAAGTAATGCCCTATCCTTACAACGCAGCTGGCCTAGACGACTTGCATACAACAAGTACGGGCCTACCAATGGGCCCTAGGGAGAGTCCCAATGCAGACATTTAACCAACATTATACTCGCAATGTGGACATCAATCCAACATTGCTCCCAAGGTGTAGCCCGTAGTGAATAACATTACATAAATCAAGTTGGGATCACACATTGCAATGGACCTTAGGTACACCCCATTGGGCCTTAAATACATCAAACGGACCATGTCATATGGGCCTTTTACTCATCAAATGGGCCACATCAATGGGCCGCACCAATGGGCCTTATGTGCCTTACAATGGGTCATAACCCGTCGGCCTTAGGTTGCATCAAATGGTTCTCGACCCATGGGCCTTATACATATCAAATGGGCCTAATCCCTGGGCTTTAAAATACATCAAATGGGTCCAATCCCATGTACCTTGGAACACATCAAATGGGTACAATCCCATGGACCTTGGAACACATCAAATGGGTCCACTCTATGGGCCTTAAATTACATCAAATGGGCCTAATCCCATGGGCCTTGGAACACATCAAATGGGTCCACTCTACGTGCCTTAAATAGTTCAACAACTAGCTACATTCATGGACCCAATTAAATTCAACTATGGTGGGCCTCAAAAGTGCATTCATTAAGCCCAACATTTAAGAAACTAAAGGTATAAATCATTTTCTCTAAGATCTTTATAATATGGTGGGCCCCACTCCTCAAAATTTCAACCCAAGGCCAGCATAATTATAACATGTTGCTGTCCTAAATTTGGTCACTCCATTAGAGTGGGTCCAAGGCCTCTAAAACTCTGAAAATTGAGGGCCAAGGTCCCTCATCATGCATACAATGAGAGGAAACCCAAAAAGGTGGCTCACCATCAGAAGAAATATTTTTGAATTATGGTTTTTTATCAAGGCATATTGCTGGACTGCATAGCAAAAAAAAATCTGGGAGTCCAATCATCTTGACCCATTCTTTTGGATACCCAAACGGGGTCACTTGAGGCTAAAATTTTACAGATTGATACTTCCATAGGTGGGACACACCCCCACAAAATTTCATAATTTTTAGATATATCTAGGTATTTTAATTAATTTAAACAAAACAGACTGTCCAGAAAAAAATCAGACAGACCTGGACGTCCCAACGTGGTGGGCCAGTCTGGCCCTCACCACGGTGTGTACAGGGGTCCATTGGCCCTGAAATTTGGTAGGTGGGTTCTAACATAAGTGGACCACACTCCTAAAAAAATTTTAGAATTTTTGGACATCTTTGAATATTTTAATTCATTTACATAAATCAATCTGTCCTGAAAATCAGACTGATCTGGACACCATATTATAATGGGACGGTCCCGCCATCACCATGGTATGTACAGGAGTCCATTGGCCCCAAAATTTTGTAGGTGGGTCATACCATAAGTAGGCCACCCATCTGAAAATTATTATAATTTTTAAACACCCATACATATTTTAATAAATTTCAAAAATCCAACTGTCCATGGTGGAATGTTGCTGGAACAGTGCAAAAAATCCAGACTGTCCACCTCACTTGGACCACACCTTTGGGACCCCAGTGAAGGTCAGTTGGGGCTGAAATTTGGGGGACATCAAGATGAGATCCCCACCTTTCAGAAAAATATATTTAATAGGTATGAATAGTCCCCCAAACAGTCCCAAAATCTGGTCCAAAAACAACCAGAAACTGTCCAGAAAATTCTGGACAGCAACATGTATTTAGATAAAATTTATTATATAAGTTAAATAAAAAGGGAAATATATTAATGGGCCACACACATCAGGAAATAAAAATGAGGGAAAAGAGAGATAGAAGGACAATCCGGCCATAGGGAAAGGGGCTCCGCCACTATTGAGCCCTCCTAAGATCAATCACACCTGTACATCATACCTAGATCAACATTTACAACATGGATCTTGCACATGCATGGCCTATAAATAAAATGCATGGTGAGGATGTCATCCCCACCATGGTTATAAGGTCTAGATGACCCAAACATAATATGATATGAAATAAAACTACCATGATGGGGCCCATAGAGAAAGGCCCCATGCATGGATCATGCATGCATAAGATAGGCCATTAGGCCACAACCATGGGATTGTGTGGGATCTCCACCATTGATTGGTGGGTCCAACACTTCCATCATGAAAGAAAGAAAACATTTAGGCTATAGAAATTAGATTTTTTTTTTACATCTAGAGGAGCACCCACCGTCGATCTTCTTGCTCCCTTGGGTTCCTTAGCACCTTAGCTTCAACTTCAATGGATGAGATGAGGAATGGACGGCTAGGATGAGAGATGATGGGTAGGAAAGTGGGCCACCTTGGAGCTTGGGAATGCTTGGAGGATTTCTCATACGTATGGAGTTTCTCTCCCTTGGAGATTTGAAAATGAGAAAGAGAGAAAGAGTTGTAAAGGGCGAGAGAGAGAGTGATGGGTGATGGAGTGATGGATGGGAGAGAGATGGGTGTAAGAACTTTTTGACTTTGGTGGCCTTTTGTGTAAGAAAGGCATGGGTTTGTAAGACCTTTTTGACTTTTGTAACTTATTTGGAAAAAGGTGAAAGGTGATGTGTACTTGACATGTACTTGACATGTGATGGATTGATTGATGGGATTGATGTGACATCTCGTAGAGATTCTCTTGGGTTTCGCAACGCACGGCATTTTTCTCGCACCGAACGCTGGCCTACATCTCCTGACCAGGGTATCGCCTCAGCGCGCGAGTCGCGGCATCGGAACCGCAGCGACGGCCCGGTCGCTATGTTAATGGTCTTGGGTTGAGTCGATACGGGTTGACGGCATATGAGTCAGGATCACGCGTTAATATCGGTTAATGGTCAAAGGTTGCCAGAATTCGACCGGTAAGACCGCGAAAGTCTATGGAACGGTACGGTCTAGGATACGGGGCTTACAATGACCCTGAAATTTGAAACCACTCGATTGAGGCCACCATCTGAGTTATACACGTTTGACAATCCAACGCCTCAATTGAGTAATTTCAATTAACAGAGTGATCACATCAATGCCTCACTAATTTTCAATTTGTCTGTGCAGGACTGGAGCAAGAGAGCGTACCTCCATCCACTTTCAAGGACGATAGATTCTTTGCGCAGATCATCACAAGCCACAATAAGTCACACTCAGCTAAACTTCCTAACTCTTGAGATTGTTTGGCACACTTTGTAATTTCAAACGATCTCTTGTTAAGAGATAAAGCGGATGCCTTACGAGACAACATTTGTCATGCCCCAAACCCAGAAATCGGATACGCAGGAATCCCGATCACTGAATTCGATGCCGACAGCCTCCTTAGTACCCTATTCTCGGCTCCTAGCGCCATACGCTAGATTTTGATCCTAGGATCCTATAAGGAGGATTTTTTTTTTTATGTACATTTAACTGGTAATAAGCATAACCACAGGATTACCCAATTCACAAAGTCAACATCATCATCACATATCCACTAATATAATCATTTGAATACAGTGCTGAAAGGGAAATACATATATTAAAAATCAAAGCTCCAGAAGACGGCTGCATGCTCCAAGCTCGACGCTGCTGCAACCTAACATTACCTGCACGCATCTATCGTGCATAAGCTTATGGAAAGCTTAGAGGGTGGTGTAAGTGTGTGTACAGGGTAAGTGTCAAGTATTCAATACAATGCCTTAATCATACAATACCGGAATCACTGGTAATCCATAAATCGTACAATGTCGGAATAAGCCGAAATACTGACAAGATCATGAATCATATGATAACAGAGTAAGCGGAAACACGGACAAGTCCATGAGTCAATCAATATCAGAATATGCGATATAGGACAGCTATGTAAATAAGGAGTCATAAATAATCAAATATCGGATGTCAAAGACACAATGCAATATGCAATTCGAAAGAGCTAACGAACACCATCAGTCTCATCTAAGTCACAGGAATACAGAAACATAGCAACCTAAAATGCCATATACCGAGGATGTAATGCAATATGCGATATGTGGTGCTAATGGAATGATCATGCTAGAGTGTGAAGTCGAGATGATAGTACGTAGTATCGCAGGCTACGGGATCCACCACAAGGGACTTCTATCCAAACAAGTCTCATATCTAAATTTGAATAGTCAGACTAAATGTGGTAAACTCCTGATCTCAGGTTAGTCGCGCGTCCCAACCGAAATCATGGCCATTATGAAGGCATACGTGATAAATAATTACGCACCACCAGCAGCCCGAGTGGATAATGAATGAATGAATGAATGAATATGCAACTCCTGCTCGCTAAATCCACATATCCGTACAGTTCATCCCTGGGATCATCACCGGGGTTTAGTACACTCCAAATGGCACTACCGCTCTCCTAACCGCACAGTCCAAGTAAGCGTAAGAAACCTCACTATCCACCTAGCCAATAGTCTGTCAATACCTATTCGACAAGTCAATAGCGGACCCATTCACGAGCTGGTCAAACTCAGCCTAGTATTGCCCCATTCTCTAGGGCGAGTAAGGCCACACCCCTTTCCAACAGACCACGACACAGTGGGAGACGTGGCCTCCTGGTATTTGGCCCTCGTGAGCTCATATATCTACTCGGTCTCGAAGTTGGAATCATCTCCTGGCTACGAAGGTTTAGGGATTTTTACACAGGGACATCTATGGTGCCCGTATGCTAGAACCAAACATTTTCGGTGTCCCGTCTGGCCATCCACGATATGCCTGTGGAGGCTATAAACCTGATGTCGCTAGGGCGTATAACACACAATGCAAGATGCATGAGTCATACAATTCAGTCATGCATCAATCCTGCGCATGCCGTGCGCTCATGGGAAATAACCTCCACCTATCAGGGAGTCTCATATCAACATGCTTAATGACATATGCAATGATCAACCACATCTCATAACAAACATGCAAATGATGCGTATGGGCATGTATCATGATTCTATGTTGTTGCCTACTCATAATCGGTATCAATAACCGACATCGACAATCAACCTCGACAATGTGGACATTTAACCAACATTGCCCTAAGGAATGATCCATAAAGAGCCTAACGTACAGTGGACTCATGGCCTCACACAGGGGCCAAATATACAATACCATGGGCCTCACTCAAGAGCTTAATACACATCACGATGGGCCTTTCACATTAGCCTAATATACATCATAGGTGGATTCCATCGCTTGGTCCTCAAATGCATCACAATGGGCCTCATCACATAGACCCCATATTCATTACATTAGGCCTTACACACGGGCTGAATACACATTACAATGGGCCTCAAATACAGGCCGCATATATATCACATTGGGCCTCAACTACAGGTCACGACAATTGGAATCGATCGATACTCATAATCGGAAAATCGGTCACGTCAATCGGAATTGACAATCGATTGCAACAATCGGAATCGATCGATAATCACAATTGGCAAATCCGTCACGTCAATCGACAATCGGAATCGATCGATAATTATAATCGGTAAATCGGTCACGTCAATCGGAATCGACAATCGGTCACAATAATCGGAATCGATCGATAATCATAATCTGTAAATCGATCACGTCAATCGAAATCGACAATCGGTCGCGACAATCGGAATCGATAGATAATCATAATCGGTAAATCGGTCACGTCAATCGATCACGACAATCGGAATCAATAATCGGCCTCGATCGATAATCGGCAATCGGCCATGACAAATTAAAATCGGCACTCGGAATTGGCCTTGATACTCGGCCACGACAAATCAGAATTTGGCACTCAAAATTGGCCTTGACACTCAGCCTCGATAATTGGTACCGACGATCAGCATCGATAATCGACACAGATAACCAGCATATATAAACAAGGCGGGGTCCATAGATGGACAACTAATCAACCATAATGTAAGGATCGACTTTCAGCCATGGTTATGTCAAATCTGATAGCGCAGAGCCATCTGCCAATGGTGAATGGGGCCCACTTATTTGGGTTAACCCACGAAGAGAATGGGCCTAACAAGGCCTAAGGGAAGGTCACAATGAGGACATCTAATCATCATTGCCCATCAAGGTGGACATTCAACCAACATCACTCCCAAGTGATGGCCCACATAGAGATAAACATAAAGTGGGCCCATGGCCTCACACAAGGGCCTAATATATATTACTATGGGCCTCGCTCATGGCCATAAATACATCATATCGAGACTCATATACAAAAAGTGGGCCTCACATACATCAGTGGGGCGCACCAATGGGCCTCATCATATGGGTCATAAACACATCGCATCAGGCCTTGCCCATAGGCTTCGAATACATCATAATGGGCCACAACCCATGACTTCAAATACACAATAGGTGGACCCTACACATGGGCTTATATACATCACAGGTGGGCCTGCACATGGGCCTCAAATATACATCATGATGGGCCACATGGATGGGCTACACCAATGGGCCTCATGTGTGCAATGAGTGGGTCTCTCAAGGCAATGAGGTCTACGACCCAAAATAAATGGACAGTGTGTGTAGTACACATACATCATGGTGGGCCTCACAGGGCAGCCCTTCAATGGGCGCTCAATCACCACTATCCCCTAGTGTGGTCCACTTGGGATTTGGGTCTGCCTCTTAACAGGGCCCACGGCCCTTACACTACCTGGGAAAGTGGATGGGTAGTGTGGAAATACAACACATACACTTAGTGTTACAGGCCTTAATTGGTCATCCAAACAGATGGACGATCTCGATAAAATACGTGCACATGGTGGGCCTCACACATATTACTAATGGACCCGTAAACATATGGACATCATGGATATAACGCATACAATGGAAAAAGGCCTCACCATGTGGGCCTCACATATATCACAAAATGGGCCCCACGAGGCAGCCCGTGGTCCAGAAAATGGATGGGCATCATGAATATAGAGCACGTACGACACGGTGGGCCTGCTGAAGTGAAACACAACATGGTGGGCCTGTTGAAAATATACATCATGGTGGTGTGGTGGCCCACCAGAGATTTGAATCCGCCTCAGTTTTAATCTCAACCTTAAAACGATCTTGCCAAATGGATGGACTGTTTGAATCTAACACAAACATCATGTACGGGCCCACATAGGCTGCTAACGACATACGACAGCTATATAACTGGTGTGAGGTGTACCAGCCAAAGTACATCCACCGTCCATAATGGACAGTGTGGATCACCACAAACATTGCTGATTGATCCCCCACATATATAGCATACATATAAATATTATATCATTATAATAATAATATAATTACCTTTTTAAGAGGACAACAACGTCCAGGCCCTGGAAGGCCTGGATATTGCATCATGGTGGGGTCCATGATCACGTCCAGATGGACAGGTGGTGTGGAATACGAAGCATACATCATGGTGAGCCCCTCACACCCGTCCATATGGACGCTGTGGATATAAAACATATACATCAAGGTGGGGTACCATCCCACACGTGCAACACGTGTGGGGTGGCCCCACACGGCTGCAAATGGTTGGAAAATATAGATGAAACACATACATCGGGTAGGCACCACAGAGTTAGCTGACGTGCAGCAGCGTGGGACCCACCGTCCAAGATTTGGACGGTGCGGGTCCAACACATAAGCAATGTGGGTTCACATGTGTGGGCCACCATAACGTTTATTCTCCATCCAATCAATTAATAAGGTCACAGAGACCTGGATTGAGATGAAAAATAATAAAAAAAAAAAGAGTTTCAAAGGTAAACGTTCAATCCCCTGCTGCTAGTGGTGTGGTCCACCTGAGCACCGTTAACGGCAGATTTTTGGGGTATTCCCATGCCTGAAGGGGACCCACAATTGCATGGTGTGGATACTCCACATGCATCACGGTGGGGCCTGAGGTGGGGCCCACCATTCCACCCTGCAGTGACGCCAGACATTGACAGCAACAACGTCAGCGTCTGCTTCCCTTTTTCTTTCTTTCTTTTTTTTTTTTTGAAAAAAAAATTTCTAGAAATATTTCATAGGTGGGGCCTACATCAGTAAAATCCACACTGTCTATTGGTCCCTTCGGCTCGTAACAGATCTAATGAGTCCAATTATACAGTATTTTTTTTTACATATAAAAACATCACAGTAGGCCTTAATAGTATAAGTCACCCAAAATCACCATTTTCTATATTATGGCCCACCAGAGATCCGAATTTGGGCCCATTTTTCGGCTCAACGCCTAAAATGATCCACTGAATGGGATGGACGACGTGGAATGAATTCGTTTACCCAAAAAGCATAAAATCTAAGTACCCTTTTTTTTTCAGCGAGTACACCCCATTATCTGTTCAACTCCAGTGAGCACGTCCAGCGTCCCTGGATGCTGGACGGACGTTGTTTATATGCCATTCATCAAGGTGGGTCCCACATGGAAGTGGCCCACATGGTTTGAATCAATTTGATATTCGTGTTATCCATCACCAAGGGTAGGGCCCACATGACTTGGACAGTTGGATAAGACACACATCAAGGTGGGATCCATTCGAGTGGGCCACACATCACACAAACATGAAAAAGAGAGGGAGAGAGAGAGAAGCACCCACCTTTGATTTCTTGGACTTCTTCCACCAACACGATCTAGAGCTCCAAGCAAATGATTCCGATGGTTGAGATGGACTTTAGATGGTGGAGATGGAAAGTAGGAAAGTGGGTCATACATGGCTTCTCATATGGAGGCTTGAACGTTGGAGTCTCATGGTTGCTTGACAAAATGAAGAAAATGAGAGAGAGAGAGAGAGAGAGAGAGAGAGAGAGAGAGGATGGGATGGGTGAGTGAGGTGATGGGTGTATTTGTGTAAGGGAGAGAGTTGACTTTAAGGGGGGTGGTTATACTTGGGGATGGGTGAGTGATGTGTACTTTGATTGATGTGATGGATTCTCTCAAGATCGCAATGCGTGGCATTTTCCTCAAACTAAATGCTGGCCCACATCTCCTGGCCTGGGTATCGCCTCAGCGTGTAATACGCGTCATCGGAACCGCGGCGACTGCACGTCGCTAGGGTACAAGTCTCGGGTTGAGCCGACTCTGGAATACGTGATACGATTCAAGGTTGTGCTCAACTGTCGATAACAGATCGCGGGTCACTGGAATTTGACTGAAAGGACCATGGAAGCCTACGGAACAGTACGGGCTAGGATACGGGTCTTACAACATCTCTGTAGTCATCACTGACTGAGAGAACCCTTATTCTGAAATTCTCTCTTCTCCTGATCCTAAACGTATACCAGTAAAGGAAGAGGAGTTGAAAATTAAACCGAAGTTTAGAGCTTCGGAATGTGTTGTGACTACATCATTTCTTAGGAATTTTTCTAAACTTTATTTACTTGTAGTCTCTGATTCACCATGCGATACTAACGCTGAAACTTCTTCTGTCATAAGTGAATCGTATATAATACAGATACCTCAAGTAATTCAATGAAAGATTTTTTATGAGGTACATAAGTCTCTCTGAAAAGTCATGCTCCAGGGCGCCCAAGCCTATTGCAAAAAAGGGTTTTGGATGATCCTGTTGAGGAACTTACTGAGAAACTCATCAAGATATTGGCCGAAAAGGGAACCTTGTGGCATAATCGATTCAATGTTTGTGGGTAACATTACTGCAAACCCTCACGAGACTACAACTAGTGTACTAGGGGTAACCTAGGGGTTTAAAGGCTTGTTGCATACGCTAAATGCAATCGAGAGCACTTACGAAAGTGGTATAGGTAGGATTTTATTTTTGTTATTTTTTATTTTTATTTTTACTTTCTCTCTCGTACTAACCTGCTCTCTCCTAGCGATCTCTTGAAAAATCTCTCTCGATTCATTATCCAGGTACTATCCTCTCATCACTTCTCATTTACTTTCATTGTCCCATGTGCATTGCATGTTTATATCTTTTATATTGAGGATAATGTAGATTTTTGGTTGGGAGTGGGAGATTAGGTTACCTAATCAGTGTTTTCTTCGTCTTGAGCAAAAATTGTGAAAATTTTTAAAATTTTTCTGAAAATTTCTGTGACTTCGAAGTGATTTTGACAGATATCCCTAATTTAGCTTTTCAAGATTCGTGATGTTGATAATTTATCCCTAATTTAACTTTTCAAGATTTGTGATGTTGATAATTTATAACTCTTGGATTCAGTAGCTGTTAGATTTCATAATTAAGTTTGAATTATTAATCTAAGATTAGAAGTTCAAACATTGATTGAGCCATGATTTCACATGTCACATCTCGCTTTCACATTACGATTTCAGTTTGATATTGATGGGTTAATTTGGTAATCATTAAAATATGGAAGGGAACTGCTTGAAATTTGCTCGTCGTGATCAATTAAAGAAAAAAAAAGCTCAGATACCTTTGAAAAGGTTAGGCAATTAATCTTTACCATGGATTTGTTCCCTATATGTGTAGATTTGATTTTCCATGATTAACAGTTGGAAAGAGCTGGGTGACTAGTTTCACCATAGGTTTGCTCCCTATAGGTGAAAATTTGATTCCCTTCTTAACATTCTTTTAATAAATAATTAAATATATATATAATAAAATAAAATAAAAAGGAAGACTGGAAGAATGACTCGTGAGGCAAGACTTGGGTTAGGTTTTGGTTGTCATGAATGACCCTGTTGGTTACCAATGATATCATGAAAGAAAGAAGTGAATCTGAATGTGATTAGCTGAGATTCTACTATACACTCATGTAATACTTTGATCTTAATTATGAAGTCTACCGTGTGCTTGAGTCCAGGAGAAAATAATTCCCAACATTCATGAATCTTAAATTTCTTGTATCTGAATCATTTTTCAAAATATCACTCGATTTCATAGAAAATTATCCTGTACTTCTCAACTTAATTTTCTCATATTTTGCTCGGGACCAGCAAAATGCTAGTTGAGGGTTGTGTTGAGGGTCAAATATTACATATTAGACCTCAGTTATTGTCTGGATTTATGAACATGATACCATTTAATGGCCCGCTTTAACCGTGTTTGTGATGCAATGTATTTACGAGCATGGACTAAAAAGGGAGCTTAAAGCATGAATTTAACGCTCTGACGACACTAAAGGCAAGGGACGGACTCCAGGGGGCTAAGATCGATGGAATTATACGCCAGAGATCGAAGAAAACCGAGAAACTGAAGCTTAAGTGGCCCGAAAGACGTCCAAAGTGCAAGATCACAGGGTTCACACCATCCATTCAGTTTGAAACTTCATACATGGCCAAAGGACTACAAATTAACCATACATGTCGAATTTCAGTCATTAGATCCCTCTAGAAGTGGCCCAACGGATAGATCAACCCATAGATCTGTGAATTGGAGCCCACCTGATACTCGGATCTGCTTCAATGTTGGTCTCAACTCATTAAATGAGCTGACAAAGTAGATGGATGGAGCGGATTTCTCATGAGAATTAAGGTGGGACCCACTTTGAGGAGTGGGAGTGCACACTAACTATGCACTTGTAGGTCACCAAACCAAGGCAATCGGTCAGCAGGCCCTGACCTGATTTCCGTTTTTAAAATGGAGACAGCGTTTGCTGTCACAACAGGGAGTTGCGCTCAACTCCTGGTGGGCCACCATCATGTTGCATTTCGTTGATCCACACTGTTCATTAGATTCAGGAGGCCAAACTGACTGTTCCCTGATCTATAGTCAGATTTCTACGGTTAGTTGGTGTCCTTAAAGGATCCAAACGAAAGATGAACGACGAACTGAAAGAGTCGATGGGCCACATCGAAATCTGTCGAGAAACATCCAGTCCCGACCGGTTTTTCAACGTGAATTGAATGGACGGAGTGGATTTCCACAATGACTCCAATAATGGGACCCACCAACGTCCCAGCACACGGGTGCGCAGGCTCTGTTTGCGCAGATGACCTGCGGTCGATCCAGGTGGGCCACCTCTAGCATCTAAACAGATGATCGAAGTCATCCATCATGCAGAGGGGAGCGAAACAGTTAAACCCATGTTGACCGTGAGCAATCATACGTACGCACATGTCTGTTACAAAGGTCATAAGGAGATTGTTTTAAAACGTTTAAAACAAATGCGGCGGATTTAATTCTTTAGATCGCACCAATCTCGGATCAAAAACCTGATTACTTGGACCACGATTCCATGAGGCATGCAATGAATGGAGTGGATTTCTTCTCTAACACTGATCGTGGGCCCCATCAGCTAATGCAGCTCAGTTGTTTCGCAACAGCAGGCATCCGAGAAAGCTGGACGTTGCGGCTTGTTCTGTGATCTCGGTTTGCGTTGGATCAATGATCTAGACCGTCCAAAATCCAGATAAGAGGGTGTTTACCCTGTCCAAGAAGTCAAATTGCTTGAATGGGTTGATCAGTTCTCTCAAAATCAGATCAAACTCAGCAGGTTTTGTTTTGCTGTGTAAAACAGGGTGCGCCAGAACGAAATCCAACTTCTGGCCGGATTGTGATGCACACATGAAGCCGACTCCAAGCCATCGTCTTCCTATTGTTATAAAGCAGACGAGAGTGAGAGCCTGGGACGTGCATCTTGACTTGGGGCTGGACGTGGGCAGAGAGACAGAGTAGCAGAATTTGATTTTTTTCTTTTTCTTTTTCTTTTATTTTATTTCTGTTTAAGGAGTTAGCCAATCATGTTAGGCTACACCCCTTAGCTAGGGTTAAGGGGTGAAGCTTGTAGTGTGATGGGAGGGACCTGTACTGCCTTTTGTTTAAGATTGAATTGATATTGATATTAAGGGAATATTTTTTTTTTAGTTTTTAATGGTCTGTTGTGACTGAAATTACAATGGGTCTACAATGACTTTGAATATTTTCTTTTCCTTTTTATGTTTATGACGACAGGAAGCCCTGTTGTTCACCATAGTCTCCTGGGCATGGTTGGATGTCGGTACCCTTCCTAACCTTCATAACATGTGATTGGTTGGTAATTAGTTTAATTCGGTTGTTTGTCATAGTCTCTTGGGCATGGTTTGGTGATGGAATCCATTCTAATTCATATACCTTTCATCTCTTGAAAACTAGATCAATGACAGTTCAGTTAATTCCCTGATTCTTGAAGTAGGCATAAGATCTCCCTGATCCCTACAAGTGGATCCTCTGCATCCCTAGTTACCCTTCTCTGATATCTCCTAAGTTTTAGATTAATTAACCTACAATTATTTCACAATTGCTACTTGATTTGGAATTCATCTTAATCGAGTTCTAGTTCTAGTTAGTTTTAGATAACGTACAAGTTTCAGTCCCTTGGGATTCGACCTCGGTCTTACCGAGTTATTACTACATCACAACCCTGCACTTAGGGAGTGAACAGTTACACAGTCTGGCAGAAATACATAAAAAAGGAAAAATTCCAGCATAAGAAAGAAGAGAAGAAGAATAGTGTGTTTTAAACTATTGCACTGGTTAAATCTTCAGCCAGTTTTGTTGAACCATTCTAGATCACACCGATGGTCTGTCATTCTTATAAAGGGTTTAACCGTTGTTATCTTGCTAGAATTACTGGAGTATAGAGAGAGAAGTACTGGGCTGTCTCAATTTCGTATGGTAGTGCTGGATGAGTTGTGAGATGGTTTAGAAACCCATCAAGGGCCTCCTTTTATATGCTAAAGGCTAAAGTGGTTGGGGCTTATAGTCCAGGGAAATAAATCCCATGACCGTTTTCTGGCTGTTGGAGCAAACTAGCTGTTTTATGGCCGTTTTCTGACTGTTGTGCATGGGCCATTAAGCTATTGCATGCTGACTGTTGTGAGACAGCAACTAGCCATTTTCTAGCTGTTGGGGCTAGCCATGCAGCAGTTTCAGCTGGACCCTGCAATTATTTCATAGTTGTTACAAATTTTATGCAACAGCTCTTTTTTAAGCCCTCTATATATTCTGGAAGACTCTAATTCAGTTCTCTAGTCTCTCCATCACCCGGCCATCTGCCTTAGCCACTTTGTCGCACTCCGACTCACACCCATCTCGCTCCAGTTCACGAAGGGAGCGAGCCTCTGCGACACGTGCAAAGTGCGCCACTAGCGCCTCTACAGCCACACTGCCTCACATGCCTACGCCCTCTCACCGAGCTCGTGACCGAGATAGATATCGAGTCTGAGACCGAGCCCGAGCGTAAGTTCCATACTCCTTTGTACCATGTGGGTAAATATTATAATACTCCACCACAATCATTTAAACTACAAAATTTTCTTCTCCCTTTCCCATGTGGGACTATTCTCAAAAACCCATGAAAAGGTGTTTTCGAAACTTTTATTATTATATAATATTTTATTTATTTTAAAATATATTTTTTATAAATCAATTTTTTGCAACACCTATAAAATCTCATCTAGTTTAAAATTTTCACCATCCACCAATAACGTGCTGCCACCACTAGACATCATGGGAAGGTAAAATACAGTCCAGCGCATAGTACCTTTTTCCATATATATAAAGTAAACTACTGTGCAAGTGCATATGGTTTAAGTATGCATAACAGGAAGGGTGCATAATTATGCATATGCCGATGAGAGAGGTAGCTGTCTTAATTGAGATCTTCAGCTCTGTAGTAGTCAAAATCATTCAAGCATATATATTGCAGCAGGAATAAATAATTGATTGATCAGAAGGATCCCTCCTAATGATTGTGTATACAATAAGCACTTGAATATTATGATGTATAAATTGAATCACATGTATTGCAAGGCCAATTACCTGTAAATGACAGATCGATTTCAAGAAAAAGGAAAGAATAGCATCAGGCATTGCTATACTCTCGTCTCACTTCCCATCTCTCCGAATAAATACAAATAAGGAAACAACACGATCAGCGTCTCTCCCGTATTTGCTTCTTCCGTCTTCCTTCTTCTTCGTCTTTTTATTTTTTTCAGGACGGCTGGAATTTGGAAGACCAGTAACAGAGCAGTAGAGAATGCAGAGAGGAAAGGAAATGGAGTCGTTTTCTATGTACTCCTTCGCACGCGAGTAGTATGATTGCCTGCTGCCCCTGCGTCCCAAAGCTGTGGGCCCACCGTGATGTAATATTTTATCCACGCTATCCATCTATTTTTATAACTCATTTTAGTGTTTGAAACAAAAACTGAGGCAGATCCAAATTTAAAGTAGGCCACACAGTGGGGATTGAATGCCCATCATCCAAAACTTCTTGAGGGCTGTAGAAGTTTTAGATCAATCTGATATTTGTGTTTTCTTTTTATCTGAGTCCATCTGACCTTATGAACAGGTTAGATGGTAAATAAACATCACGGTGGCCCCTGGGGAAGAATCAACAGTGGGTGTTTATCTTCACTGCTTCATATGGTGTGTTCCTTAGAGCTTTGGACCTACCTCATTTTTGGGCTCCTACATTAAAATAATCTCAGGAAATGAATGGATGGTGTTGATATAACTCATACATCATGGTGGGACCATAGAACTTCACATCAACACACCACTGACACTGCCTATCCGAGTCCTTTTTCTTGGATCCCATATTCTTGGTTAACGCGCTTCGGCGGACCCATATCCTTCTTTTTTTTCCTGGATCCCATGTCTTTCAGCAACGCGCAACGGCAGATCTTTCAATAATTTCACTAATGCAGAGTCCGCGGACGGAGGTTAATTGCATCCTGTGACGCTTTGGACGCGCATTAAGTAGACCGCACCATGGAAGCAGAAAGAGATAGTGAAACTCACCGTTCAAGTTTTCATAATGGGCCACTCTAATATTTGTTTGCCATCCAACCTATTTCTAAGGCAATATAGAGATGGATGAATAGAAAACATAAATATCAGATTGATCTAAAACTTCGGCCGCTCACATAAAGTTTTTAATGGTGGAGAGTTCAATCTCTACTGTGTGATCCACTTAGATCTCTGAATCTATCTATTTTTGGGCTCCTATCCTAAAAGAGTTCAATCTCTACTGTGTGATCCACTTAGATCTTTGAATCTATCTATATTTGGGTTCCTATTCTAAAATGATCTAAAAAAATAGATGGACGGTGTAAATAAACCCATACATCACGGTGTGACTCATTGGTGACTAATCAAATGTTAATTTACCAAGTTTTGCCAGTGGGAGTGGATTAGGTGTTAGATGAGTCTTTTGGTACATATATGTTGTCCATCTGTTTTCCCATATCATTCTAGGGTGTGATCCCAAAAATAAAGCAAATCCAAATCTCAGTCGGAACATAAAACCGAAACCGTGGTGAATGACTATCAAAAGATTTTCCTAGCCACAAACACTTTAGATCAAGATGATATTTTTCTTTTCCCTTCATCCAGATTTGGTTGACATTATCAACGGGTTAGATGGAAAGGAAATATTACGATAGGCATTACTATGGGCCTTAGGAAGTTTTTCATGGTGTAAGTTTAATCACCACTGTTTCCTATGGTGTGGTCCACGTGAGATTTGGATATGTTTAATTTTTGACAAAACATCCTAAGCTGGCCAGAGAAATGGACAGACAGCATTAAGGTGGGTCCTAGGGTAGTATTATCCCAGTGGTTTGGCTGCTGACTGCTACATACAGCTGGGCATCAAGTTGAGTTGGACGAGTTAGGGCTGACCCAACTTGACCTTGTTTTGACTTGACCCTGATTTGAAATAGACCTGACTCGAACTCAATTGACTCAGTACCGAGTTCGGCATGCCTGGCCTAATCCGAGTTTGGGTCTAGCCTTGAGTAACTTGAACCGAGTCTAACTCAATCACAGGTACCGAGTCGAGTCAAGTCAACATGAAGTCGGTTCGTAAATCTCAGAAACTGAATGCACATGCTGGAATTACAAACTCTTCATCAGCTACACGGTATCATAAATATGAAATGTCAAATCTGTGTTTTTTCTTTTTATACTAACAAGCTCGGTTTCAAAATGAGTCAAGTTAGTACTAAGTTGGATTTCAGGTTGAGTCAAGTCGAGTCACTGTGTGACCCGAACTTGACTCAGTTTGAGTTTGGATTAGACAAAGTTTACTCGGTTTGGATCGACTCACCCTCTTGGTTCAGGTCTGAACAAGTTAGTGGGTCAAGTCTGCCAAATCCAGTTGTCCTGTGCCCAACTCTACCCTTACACCTTCCAGTTAGCTGGTGTCAAAATCCCCGCTGGCCCCACAATGATACCTGATTTATCCCTACTGTCCATCCATTTTTAGTTAGCTCATCTAACAATATTAGCCATAAGAAAAAATTGATAGATTTAAATCTCATCTGGACAAGACCATAGAATACAATAATGATTGAAGTCTCACCATTAAAAAAATCTGAGGCCCACTATAATGCTTATTATCCATCCAACCGGTTGATTAGGTGATAAGCTTGGATGAAGGGAAAGCACAAATACTAGCTTGATCCTAGACTTCTGATAACCCCCGACAAGCTTTCACTAGTAATCATTCAATCCCCATTTGCTTCCTACGATGTGATCCACTGGAGCTTTGAATCTGCCGTATTTTTAGGCTCATGCATTAAAATGATTTTGAAAAATGGATGACTAGTGTAGGGGGACGTAGAACTTTGGGTCAACACATCAACGAAGGAAGGAGATCCGCGTCCCCTTTTGTTAGATCCCATGTTCTTGACTCTAGACAAGGCACTTCGGAGGATCTCAAGAGCGCCACTTGCCTGCATGCCCCGGAACCGGCGATGTGGGTGAGACCTGACTATAGGGCCCACCTTGATGGATGAATTGTATATCCACACTGTTTATCTGTTTTTTCGACTCATTTTAGACCATTTTGCTACAAATGAAGCTGATAAAAATTTCAGGTGAACCACACTATAGGAAACGGTGGATATGGAATTTTAAAACCTTTCATGAGTCATAAAAGTTTTGGATCAATCTGATATTTGTTTTTAGTTTTGTCCACGTCTGTGTTACCTTATCAAACGGTTTGATGGTTAATAAACATTACACTGGACGCTAGGAAGTTTTTAATGGTGGGTGTTCAACGACCACTGTTTCGTGTGGTCAGTCCACCTGAAATTTATATCTGCATCATTTTAAAGTCATATTGTAAAATAATCTTTAAAAACAGATGGACGGCATGGATATTCAATTCATACATTGGTGTGAACCCTAGAGCCAAGTCAGGGTCGGATCTCACGCCCTCAATAATGCACCATGGTGGACCATATCGTTCTTTTTCTTGGAATCTATATCCTTTGATAAAGCGTTACGTTGGATCCCATGTCTTTCAATAATTGCACTATGGTTGTGCTGCACGACGTTGACTGACCTAGAGCTGTAAATGGAAGTGGATTGGCAGCTGTAACACACAACGGCTATATAGCCTGTGCAAATACGTCGTGTGAAGACTGGAAGCCGATTGGCTGGTGTACCACACACCAGCTATATAGTTGCTGTAGATCCGTATGGTGAGCGCAGACGCTCCTCTATCTCTCACGGACGGTTCAAATGAGATCAAAATTACATGGGCCTCACAATTATGTATTTATCATATCCCCATTGTTTATTATTGTTTCCAAATCATTTTAGAGCATTAACAAAAAAAATAAATCATAATCAACCACACCAAAAATAGTAGCGGGGATAATGATTTTCACCGTTAAAAAATTCCTAGGGCCTACCAAAATATTTATTTTCCATCCAATCTATTCATAAGTTTATGAATACCTGTATGAACAGGAAAAACAAATTTCATATTTATCCAAAACTTCTGTGACCCCAAAAGGGTTTCAATGGTAGACGTTCAATCTCCCGCTACTTTTTTCAGTGTGGTCCACTTTATATTTAAATCTGTCTTATTTTTTGCCTCAAGCCTTAAGACGATCTCACAAAATGGATGGACGGTTTGGATATAACACATACCTCATGATGGGACCCACAAAACTTGTTGACCTCAATACAACAGCTACATAGCCAGTATGTGTGGTACACCAGCCAATCCACTTCCGCGAAGACAAGCACCAACGCTACTTGAGCTCCAAGTTGTACGAACGGTTCAAAGGAGATCAAAGTTATATATGTTGGGGAAAAATATGACAAGTCTGGGGGCTCGGTTGTAAGATGAATTAACTCTACTTACATAACCCGAGGCAACTGTGAAAGCCGACCCAAGATAAAGCCTAGAAGAGAGACTTAACTCGGATCTGCAAGATATTAATCCCGACCGAGAGTAAAAGAATCAAGAGCCACATGCGAAATTTGTAAGACATGAAGTTGACTCAATTAAAGAGACAGCTATGTTTGAAAGGACCAATTAACGGCCCTAGAGCTAAAAGTCACCTGACCGACTATAAAACTAACCCATATGAGGTTGGTTGTAATGTCGGCTATCGGATTAAGAAAGGGCATTGGTCTTAAATCGATTCAGTTTCATCTAACAGTAGGTAAACAACCCTCATCTTTGTAAGCCAGCCGAGACTGTATAGTCCATTGAGGCCGAGCCAAGCAAAGGAGAGACAGTGTAATCTTAAACACCGATCCTAGAAGTTTGTAAAAAGATATTCGACCCCGAAAATCTCAGGATCGGGAAGTATATACAAACAAATGGTAACTAGATCAAATCTCCTAAAAATCAGGAGAGAATTCCCTCACTCTGGGACCTCTTGTTCCTATAAAAAGAGGGCTCTCCAAGAATTATGGTACGCAAGAAAAATCCTAAAAAAAAAAACTCTCCTTCTTGGATCTCTACTGACTTAAGCATCGGAGGTGCCCCAGCCCTAGCCAGGGTTTACTTTCTCTCTCTCATTGTGGTGCAGGTGGAAGGGCAGGAAGAGGTTGATTTAGTTTTTCGCATCAACAGATTGGCACCGTCTGTGGAAAACGATACAAAAAGTTATTTTCTGCACTCTACCCAAGGAGCTATTGATTTATTTCAATGGCAAGAACTCAAAGAATGAGTCTAGAAGGACCGGCTGCTACTGCCACTGGACAACCAGGTACAAGCGCGGCCTAGGGGGCTCAAAACCAACCCGATAACCACTAAGGTTCTGCACCTGTTCCCACCGCTTCCCCGATAACTAACACCTAGCGGAACCGAAATAATGGGCGGTTGGATCGGGAGGTTGAGAAGGTCAGAGCTGACGTAAAACGTTATGCGACAAATGTTGGAACAGATACACTAACAGCAAATGCAACAGTTTCAGCAAGGTCAAGCGATGAACGCTCCACCACAAGTTGTCAACCCTCAGCCTACCGTTCCACGCTCTCTTCCGCAGCCAAGTCAGCCTCATGGCCTGGCCAAGTTAGCACCCGTTCATTCGGCAACTGCCGCCCTGTCTCCTACAGATCTCCGGCATGAGATAGATCGGAGGAGGCGCAGCCGACTTCCAGATGAGAGTGTGACAGAAAGTGTCGAGCCCTGAAAAGTTGACCTCCAGGACCTTAAGAAAAAAGTGATGGAATAGATGTCGGATATGAAACAGGGTCGAGATGCATGCCAAACCAGGCTCGAGGTTAAAGCATCCCCCTTTGTTGATGAAGTAATGCGAGCTCGGTTATCGAAAAGGTTTCGTCTGCCTCAGATTACACCTTTTACTGGAAAGACCGACCCAACTGAACACATCGAATGTTTTCGAACTTACATGAAATTGCACGATGCATCGGATGCTGTGATGTGTCGAGCTTTTTTACTTATGTTAGCTGACGTAGCTTGGCTTTGGTTCAAGCAGTTGAAACCGAAGTCAATTAGTTCATTCGCGGAGCTTAGCGATGCCTTCCTCACCAATTTTATTGGCGGGAAGAAGAAATTAAAGCCCCCTGCGCATCTGAACAATATTGTCCAGAAGGAGAGAGAGCTACTAAACGACTACATCAAGCGTTTCAACTTTGAATTGCTACAGGTTCAGAAACACTCAGAAGAGATAGCGCTCAACTCTCTCATACAAGGTGTTAGAGATAAGTCGGTTCTGGCTTCTCTAGATAAGAATCCACCGATGACTCTGGTTGAGTTCATAACTCGATCAGATAAATACGCAGACGCCAAAGAAACAAGGATCCTACGTGAAGCTGCCTAGAACGCAAAAACCTCGGCCAAAGAGTCAGCCAAAAAAAAGTTGACTCGGCTGGAGGTAATAAGCGTAAGGACGATCGAACTCGTGATGATCATAAGTTGAGTAAATGACCCGACCAGAAGTTCTCCACATACACTCCACTCAACAAACACAAAAGTAGGTATTAATGGAAATCAAGAGTGAAGGATTTGTCAATTGGCCGGACAAGCTTCGAAGTAACCCCAATCGGCGGAATAAAAATAAGTATTGCCACTATCATCATGATCATAGGCACAATACGAGTGACTGTATTCACTTGAAGGAAGAGATTGAAAGGCTCATCAAGGAAGGCCGACTGACAGAATATGTCGAAAGGACTGGAACAGCTGAGGAACACCAAATGGATAACCAACCTACGGAGGAAATTCAAACCATTGTCGGTGGTCCCAGAGGCGGAGGCGATTCTAACAATGCTCGGAAAAATCATGCCAAAAGCCTCAGCCGACTAGAGTCTAAACTGCTAGTTATAGCTCAACCTTCGAAGGAAAAGAAAAGGGAGAAGTACTGCATCTCGTTTACTGATGAGGATGCCCGAGGCATCTATCACCCCCATGATGACACGCTAGTTATTACTCATACCATCGCAAATCGAAAGGTATTCCGGATACTGGTTGACACGGGATCGTCAATTAACGTATTGTTCACTCAAGCATTCGACAAGATGGGAGTCGAACGATCGGCATTGCGATCGGTTCGTACCCCATTGATCAGATTCTCAGGAGGACAGGTACTTCCAAAAGGAATCGCTTCAGTGCCACTCACAGCTGGGAATTCTCCACAGCAGGTAACTGTTATGATCAACTTTCTGATAGTTGATCAATCATCCGTCTACAACGCTATTCTCACCCGTCCCTCTCTGAGTCTCCTCCAAGCGGTGGTATTGACATACCACCTCTCCATGAAATTTCCGACCAAGTCGGGAGTAAGAGTTGTCAATGGAGACCAGCAAGACGTAAGGCGCTGCTACGCAACTGCTGTTAAGATCCCCGCCAAGAAAGTTTCACCCGAAGTTTTGATGGTCGAGTCGCTGGATCCTCTGGTCGAGACACAGGAGCAAGGACAACCAGTTGAAGATCTTATCTCGGTGTCGTTGGCCGAGATAGATTCCTCCAAAACAGTGCAAATTGACTCGTCCCTACGATGGCCCTTAAAAGATAATTTGATAGCCTGCTCTAACGGTACGCCAACGTATTTGCATGGAGCCATGAAGACATTCCAGGAATTGACTCATCTGTAATTACTCACCGACTTAACATTGATCCAACCTACTGGTCGATCCAATAGAAGCGACGAGCACTCGGCCCTGAAAGGTACGCTGTCATTGAAGAAGAGGTCAGCAAGCTCCTCAAGATAAAATTAATAGAAGAGATATACTACCCGGAATGGGTAGCTAATGTCATACTTGTGAAAAAAGCTAATGGAAAGTGGCGAGTCTATATTAACTATACCGACTTGAACAAAGTCTGCCCAAAGGATAGCTTTCCTCTTCCAAGGATAGATCAGTGGTAGATAATACAGCGGGGCATGAACTCTTTAGCTTTATGGATGCATATTCAGGATATAACCAAATCGTAATGCATCAATCTGATAAATCTAAAACTACCTTTATCACTGACAAGGGTCTTTATTGTTACCGTGTGATGCCTTTTGATTTGAGATGTTCCTGATCTTACGCAAGTATCAAATGAAGTAAATCTGAGAAAATGTGCCTTTGGTTAAGTTCAAGAAAGTTCCTCGGATTCCTGGTTAGTTAGCGAGGGATCGAGGAAAACTCAGAGAAGATAAAAGCATTGCTTGACATGAAGTCTCCGAAAACGATCAAAGACATACAAAGACTGACTGGACGAGTAGCGGTACTCAACCGCTTCCTATCTCGAGCCACCGACAAATGTCTCTCATTCTTCAAGCAATTGAAGGGACGATAGGTAATGGATTGGATGGAAGAGTGCGAAGCTGTATTCTAGCAATTAAAGTCTTATCTCGGATCTCCGCCTCTCTTATCAAAGCCCGAGCTTGTAGAAGCCCTTCTGCTCTATCTTGCGGTATCCGTAGCAGTGGTCAGCTCAGCCTTGATACGAGAACACGAAGGAAGGCAACTGCTGATTTACTATGTCAGTAAGGCACTTTTGCCGATAGAGACGAGATATCCTCTCGTGGAAAAAGTGGCCTTAGTTCTAATCATCTCTTCGCGTCGACTTCGGCCATATTTTCAAGTTCATACCATTATCATCATGACCGACCTCCCGCTACGCCAGATTCTACAGAAACTGGAAGCGTCCAATCACCTTACTAAATGGGCAATTAAACTCACCGAATTCGACATTCAGTATAAGCCGAGAGCAACAATTAAGGGACAAGTTGTGGCCGACTTCATTGCCGAAGTCACATCGCAAGCCGACACAAATGCTACTGAGCTAGTTGAAGAACCGACTATCGCTTCTCCCGAGTCATCACCCGACCCAACCCCTTGGTCTCTGTATGTGGATGGCTCCTCCAACTCTAAGGCAAGCGGGGCAGGATTAGTATTGGAGACTCCCGATCAAACCTATATGCAGTATGCCTTAAGACTTGAATTTCAAGCCTCGAACAACATAGCAGAATATGAAGCATTATTGCTCGGTCTTCGACTTGCGGCCAGCTTAGGTATTATGTATCTCAACATTTTCAACGATTCTCAGTTGGTCGTCAATCAGGTCACAACTGTGTATCAAACATGCAAAGAACAGCTGAAAGCTTATATGGAAAAAGCTAAAGAGCTGATCAGCGGATTTCAACATTGCATCATTAGGCGAATCCCTCGAGCGAAAAACGTCAAGGCCAACCTACTAGCAAAACTCGCCTCGGCTGATGAGGACGACATTCCCAGGTCGGTTCCGATCAAGTACGTTGCTAAACCAAGTATTATTGAACCGTTAGCTCGACCGTACTTGCGATCGATTCGGGACCTACATGGCGCGACCCGATCATCCGATATCTTGACAATGGGGAATTTTCTGAAGATCATGTCGAAGCTCGACGATTGAAAATCCGAGCCTCTTGTTATACCATACTCAATGGAACATTGTACAAGAAGGGTTATTACACTTTGTTGCTACGGTGCCTAAACCCTGACGAAGCCGATTATGTGTTGTGGGAAGTCCACGAAGGGATCTGTGGAAATCGCTCAGGAGGGCAATCCCTCGCACATAAAGTCTTACGCCAAGGATACTACTGGACGACCATCCAACATGACACTCGTAATATTGTCCAGAGATGTGCTAAGTACCAGCGATTGGCGGCTATCCCGAGACAACGTCTTGAAGAACTAACTCCTATGACCGGTCCTTGGCCCTTTGCACAGCAAGTTCGCAGTCGTGGCATAACCGTTCACAGTCGTGGCAGTGGATTACTTTACGAAGTGGGCCGAGGCAAAACCGTTGGCAAAGATTACCGAACAAAAGATCACAGACTTTATATGGAAGAATATCATCTGTCGGTTCGGCATACTTCGGACTACAATAACCGATAATGGGAAGCAGTTTGACAATAAAAGTCATCGCGAGATGTGCGACAATCTCAAAATCAGGAACGCGTATTCGTCGCCTCATCATCCTCAAACAAATGGACAAGTTGAAGCAGTCAATAAGATCATCAAACAGCATCTTCAGACCAAGCTTGACTGAGCCAAAGGAGCATGGGCCGAGGAACTTCCGAAGATACTATGGGCTTACCGAACATTGCCCGGACCGCTATTGAAGAAATCCCTTTCTCCCTTGCATATGGCTCAGAAGCTGTTACTCCAATTGAGATCGGGCTGCCTTATGCCTGAGTCAGCTCATTTAATGAAGAAGAAAATGAAGAACTCCTAGCTCTCGGACTTGACCTTGTGGATGAGTAAAGAGAAAAAGCTCGACTATGTATGATGGCTGGACAGAAACAAGTGACTCGGTTCTATAATGCCCAAGTGAGGGTTAGACATTTTCGAGTCGGTGACATGGTCCTCCGGAAAACGTTCCTCAATACTAAAGAAGTTGGCGCGGGTACACTGGGACCCAATTGGGAAGGACCTTATATCGTCTCAAGCACCATCCGACCAGGAACGTACCGATTAGAAGACCTGACAGGAGAAATGTTGCCTCATCCATGGAATGTCGAACATTTAAAAGTCTACTACCCCTGAAGTCGGCATAGCAAAACAATGAAAAAGACTAAAAAACTATAAACATGTAAACTGAACCAAAAATGAATAAAATAAAACTGAGTATATTCATTTATCAGTGTGTTTGTTACATCGAGTTACATCTTGCCTCAGCATTACATTGTCCGACAAAAGGGGTTAATGGTAAATGAAAGATCGGTCAAAACGTATGAACTGTTCCGTCGAAAGAAACTATAAACGGGCTTGCTCGGAGCTAATGATGGTACCAAAATGGAGCTGATGATGGTACCAAAAAGAGCTGATGATGGTACCAAAATGGAGCTGATGATGGTACCAAAAGCCGAGCTCTAGGGTTATCAAGGATCACTCGGAGTAACCTCTAGAGCCGGGACTATATCAGACTTGACCTTAATACCAGCTGCATCATCATAGGCCTCGGCCACTTCAGCTGTCGTATCCTCCGGAGGGCCGTCCTTAAATCTAGGGAGATCAAGATCAGAAAAAAACTACTTCATCACTTTGATGCAAGTAGTGTACCCACTCTCATATAAGCGATCCCTCTCATCTTCAGACTCCGGAGACTCGAGGAAGTCTTTGACAGCCTTCTCCCCAGCCTCTTTCTTAGCCAACTCGAGTGCCTATTTTGTGTCAACTTTCAGCCGAGCCAGTTTCTCCTCAGAGGCGTCACGAGCTAAGCGGAATTGTAGGCCCTCGTCATGAGCTTCCTTCAATAGCTGAGCTGACAGAGCACACTCAGCTCTAGCATCCTCGATCGCCTTTCTAGCTATGCTCAGTTCGCCAGTTAGTCGGCCAACACAAGATGAGGTAATCTCGAGTTGAGCCTCTGCCTCTGTCGCCCTCTTCCGAGCCACTTCAGCGTCCGCCACAACTCTCTAAGCCTTCTCTACCTCGGACAGATCTCCGCTAGCTCTCAGCAGGCAAGGAGAAAGTTACATAGGAAAGGGACAGTCAGATCAAAGCTGAAAAAGACAACAAGCAAGGAGATAAGTTCAAGTCCTACCTGAAGTAAGATCTTTGCAGCATGAGAGAGTATCCGACTCCCAGGAGCTTCAAAGATGGAAGCGAACTCTTTTTCACTCCCAACAGAAACAGCCCAAGGGACCAGGTCAGCCACAGCTCGACGGAAGGACGACATCTCCTGTTGAGTCGTCTCCCCCCTTGAGGTCTTCCCTCTCTGCTCCTCTCTTCATCTCGAGACCCCCTCTGCAACAGGTCCTAGCTTGAAAGTAGCCCGGGACTCGCTCACACCCTCTGCCCTCTCTTCGGGATCAGAGAGAATGACAACGGTTGGGACGGCCGGAGCAGAGGCGACTAGGGCAAGCGACTTCACGGCCGAAGGAGTAGTCTTCGCCTTCTTTGGAGGCTCAGGATCCGACAGAAGCACTGACCTAGGAGAAGCCTTCAATTTGGATGACGGCTTCAGAAGGGGTCGAGTTTCAGCCATATTTGTGTCAGAAAAAATATAGAGTCAGAAAAATTCTAAAAATATGTACCAGAGTAACCTAAAGATACCTGTCACGGTTGAATCCAAGTCCGAGAGAAGAAGAAGCTCTGGTTGCAAGAGGAATTTTCAGGACCGATCTTCCAGACTTATCGTCCACAGATCTTTGATCCGAGCAAAGCGTTGGGTCCTAATTTCGGCTTCTTCTTGGAGATTTCTGCAAAGTACGATTAGTCAGACTCAGAAAGATCGAGATAAGAAAAGATGAGGAAAAAGGGCTGTTGAGGGTCAAATATTGCATATTAGACCCCAGATATTGTCTGGATTTATGAACATAATATTGTTTAACGGCCGATTTAATCATGTTTATGCCGCAGGTTGAATTTAGGAGCTTAAGCTGAAAAAGAGTGCTTAAAGCATGGATTTTACGCTCTGATGACACCAAAGGCAAGGGATGGACTTCAGGGGACCAAGATTGATGGATTTACACACCGAAAATCTGAGGAAACCGAGAAACTGTAGCTCAAGTGGCCTAAAAGACATCCAGAGTGCAAGATCACAGGGTTCTCACCATCCATTCAGATTGTAACTTCATACATGGCCTGAGGACCATAAATGAACCATACACATCTATTTTTAGCCATCGGATGCCTCTAAAAGAGGCCCAACGAATAGATCAGCCCCCAAATCAGTGAATTGGGGCCCACCTGGTATGGGTATACTTCAATCTTGGTCTTAACCCCTTAAAGTGGATGGCAAAGCAGATGAACGGAACGAATGTCTTATAAACATCAAGGTGGGGCCCATTGATGTGAGTGCATGTGCACAACACATGAGGACCCGCCGTGCACCGAACGGCTCAAGTCGGTCAGCAGGCGCTGACACGACTCTTTCTTTAAAACGAAAATTCCATTTTCTGTAGTAGCAACAGTGAGTTGCGGACAACGTCAGGTGGACCACCATCATCACACATCCTACAGATCTGAACCGTCCATTAATTCAAGAAGGGAAAACCAACCGTACACGTAAGGTTTTTCCGAAGAAATGATCGTGCATGCAGGAAAATCTCGATCCCACGCATGTCGGACGGTAGAATAGAAGATCTCATGGACCTCACCAAAATCAGTACAAACTCATCATTCCCTAACGGTTTTTCGCCAGGAATTCAATGAACGGCGTAGATTTCTCAAACAATGTGAAATATGGGCCCCACCAGTAGCACAGTGGAAGAAGTTGGCTTCTCTCTGTTTACGCAAAAACAGAGCCCGCGGTGATGCGCTGTGGCCCACCATGGCCAATCAAACTGCTGATCTGAACCATCTATTACATTCGGGAGAGATTTTCTACCAATACCTTGTTGTCTTTATCTCTCCATGCATGCATCCAAGCTTACACTTACACGAAATACACTGCTACGTCCAATGATGGTGTGGCCCATATGAATCACAGATTCACGCCAAAATTGGGCTCATGACCCTAAGATGATGCAAAAGTTCCTAGGATGGATTTGATTCACCATAAGATCAAACGTAGTGGGCCACGCCACGCATCAGCGTAACTGTCGTGTGTAAGGTTACGCACGACCAAAATTTTTGGAATTTTCGGATGATGATTGGCCCTCCATCTTTGATCATTCGGTCAATCTGAACCATTCATACGGTGCCCAGGCCAAAAACGACCGTGTCTACGAAAGGAAGCTGGAACTGAGACGTTCTTCCATTTCGAAAATCAACCCAAAACGCAGCCGGTTTCGCAATTTCGTTGCGACAGAAGTTTCCTAAACTCTTTGCCACGCAAGAGGCTACGCATGCGAGCTGTGCCGCGAATCAGAGTCGGTCCGACTCTAAACCGACTCCATCTTCTCCACCGACAGTTCCCTGCTACAAAAAGAAGAGAGAGTGAGAGAGAAGGGGGTTGAATCTTCCAAAGTTTGGACATGGATCAAGAGAGAGAGACAGGGAGAGTTTTATTTATTTTTCATTGTTGTTTTCTGTTTCTTTTTATTTTATGAGATTTAGGCCCATCATGGTGGGCTGAACCTCTTAGCTAGGGCTAAGAGGGGAAGCTTGTAGTGTGATGGGAACTCCTTGCTTACCTTTTGTTTAGATGGAACTGATGTTGAATTTAGTTAATGAAGGGAATGTTTTTAGTTTTTAATGGTCTTTTGTGACTGAAATTACAATATGTCTGCAGTGGTTTTAAGCATGTTTCTTCCCTTTTGATGTTTATGACGTCAGGAAGCCCTGTTGTTCACCATCGTCTCCTGGGCATGGTCGGATGACGATACCCTTCCTGACCTTCATAACATGTTGATTGGTTGGTAATTAGTTTAATTCTGTTGTTTTCTATAGTCTCCTGGGCATGGTTTAGTGATGGAATCCATTCTAATTCATATACCTTTCATCTCTTGAAAAATAGATCATTGACAGTTCAGTTAATTTTCATGATTCTTGAAGCAGGCATAAGATCTCCCTGATCTCTACAAGTGGATCCTCTGAATCTCTAGTTTCTTATCTCTGATTTCTCTTAAGTTTTAGATAATAAATTCACAATTATCCCCTTAATTTCTATTTGATTTAAATTATATCTCATTCTAGTTCTAGTTCTAGTTAGTTTTAGATAACGTACAAGTTTCAGTCCCTTGGGATTCGACCTTGGTCTTACCGAGTTTATTACAACATCACAACCCTGCACTTGGGGAGTGAATAAGGGCATGCCGCTCGGAGAACGCGAGGTTCGAACAGTCCAGACTCGGCAGTCTCTGAGCGACCACACGCCCAGAACCACCTCTCTCCAGTGTTTGTTAGAGGTAGGAGGGTCGGTTATCAAAGAGCGGCCCTTGTTCCGTCAAGCGCTCAAGAAATATTAGCCAGGATGCGAAGTGTTCGGCCGAACTTGATACAGATAGAGGAATTCGTCCATAGTTAGTGGGGGCTATTCTGCTTCAGCCCACAACATTGCACAACCAAACAAGTTCCTCCATCCATTCAGAATTATTTTTTCGGGAGCAATTCTGAATCGGGAAAGAAAATCCCGAGCAACAGGTTGCAAGGGCAAACGTAAGCTACATTGCATGACAACTTGAAAAATTCTGACCATCTCAGGAGGGGGACGATCGGGCAACTCGTTTGGGAGTGAAAGTCGAAGAATTATTGAGTCGGGAACATGATACTCGACTCGAATTCTATCCAAATCCACCTCAGTCAAAACTGAGAGAACTGGTCCCTTTTGTTCATCTCCGACCTCCTCACTTTCGGTAGCCTCTCCTTCCTCAGCTGCCGGTTCAGCAAACTGGGCCAACCTCCGTGGGCTGACCGACTCAGTGGTGCCCCCAAGATCAGTTCTCGCCAGTCTCCTAGGGAGAGCCGGCTCAACAGTTTCTTCCTCCTCTTCTAAGTAGTCTTCGGAAAAATAAGGAGTAGGCCTCCCAAGGGCATTTCTCAAATTGGAGGGACCTGCTGGAGCGGAACATTCCGCTGAAACCCCACTGGACATTCTAGTACTAAGTCGGAAGGCTTCATTAGCACCCACCGCCATCTCTACCAGTAGAGAGGGCGATTCCGAGACGTTCCAGAGATGCCTCGTTTCGCCCTCATCACCAGAAACCCCCTCTCGGGGACTTGAAGGATCCATTATCGCTAGGAGAAAAAAATTTTTAAAAAAAGGAGGGAGAGAACTCACTGAAAAGGAGAAGAGCACACAGATGGAGGAAGAAGGAAAAATGGCGGATTGATTACAAGCACAGCGGAGCAAAGGAGGAAGGAGAAAAATTGGGAGGAAATTCGAGCGGGAGAGCGAAAGTGTGAAAAGCGCTCTCACACCCCCTTTTATAGCCGAGTCATGTAGCATCCGCATTTAAGGAGGAGTTGAATTGACATTTTCTTTGACTCCTCTGCCCGACGCGTGGCGCACGCTGATTGAGGCGGGTAACATCCTCGCCATGTGTTCGACGCTCATAAGCAGACGAAACGACCTGACGGCTGTCCGCTCGTGTGACCTCTAGTAACGAATCGTCGTACGTTAAGGACGATACAAGAAGCATTAAATGCTCCATCATAACTTCGGTTCCCAATATAAACCGACCTTGCAATTCATTACTCATTTGTATTGACATGGCTAACACAAGGAGTATGGGGCTTACTATTGGGAAAAAATATAAAAGTCTGAGGGCTCAGTTGTAATATGAATTAACTCTGCTTACATAACCCGAAACAACTGTGAAAGCCGACCCAAGATAAAGCCTAGAGGAGAACTTAGCTCAGATCTGCAGGATATTAATCCCGACTTAGAGTAAAATAGTCAAGGGCCACAGACGAAATTTATAAGACATGAAGTTGACTCGGTTAAAGAGACAGCTATGTTTGAAATGACCAATTAAAGGCCCTAAAGCTAAAAGCCACCTAACCAATTATAAAACTGATGCATATGAGGTTGGTTGTAGTGTCGGCTATCGGATTAAGAAAGGGCATCGGTCTTAAATCGATTTTGTTTCATCCGACAGTAGGTAAGCAGCTTCATCTTTGTAAGTCAGCCGAGACTGTATAGTCCATAGTTCATTGAGGCCGAGCCAAGCAAAGGAGAGACGGTGTAATCTTAAACACCAATCCGAGAAGTTTGTAAAAAGATATCCGACTCTGGAAATCTCGGGATCGGGAAGTATCTACAAATAAATGGCAACTAAATCAAATCTCCTAAAAATTAGGAGAGAATCCCCTCACGCCGTGACCTCTTATTCCTATAAAAAAAAGGGCTCTCCAAGAATTAAGGTACGCAAGAAAAACTCTTAAAAAAAAAACTCTCCTTCTTGGATCTCTATTGACTTAAGCATTGGAGGTGCCCCGGCCCTAGACCGGGTTCACTTTCTCTCTCTCATTGTGGTGCAAGTAGAAAGGCAGGAAGAGATTGATTCAGTTTTTCGCATCAACAACATGTAAGCGTTTGATCCCCACTGTTTCCTTGGTGTGGTCCTCTGGAGCTCTCGTTCTACCTCAGTTTTAGAAAAAAATAAATAGAAAGTGTGGATAAAACACATACATCACGGTGGGGTTGATACAGCCTTGACACAAGCTAGCTGGCTGGTGCCAGGGTAACCAGCCAAACTGCGTTGGCCACTGACTGATCTTTCCTGGGTCCCCATCTTATAATAATTAATTGTCTTGTTTTGATGCAGCTTGATTACCTGTCCGGGAACCGAGGTCATCCAAAGGCCTGAAATTTTCTGACATTGCATGCGGTCTTTGGCCATAGTGGATAGTTTCCACCGTAACATATGAGCACAGCAGTCCTGTAGACCACCGGAGCAAAGCTGTTCAAGTGGACACACATTCATGGATGGTATTACTGGTCAGGACACATGATCAGGTACAACTCAAGGGCCTATATGGATGGTGCAAGTCAAGGGTACATATGGATAGTCAGGGATCATAATAGGATGGTGCATCACTTAACCCAAGAATCTCACCCATTTGACAACTTAACCATGCAATGTGAGAGTGGGTGCCATTAAACGTGGATCATTGGTTGTTGTTGCCCATTTTCATTAAACAACTAGGATCATTTGATAGGAGAGATATCAAGGTATGACCTTTCTCATGTGTGGCCACCAGATCAATGGTTTAGGTTCCTGAAATATGGGCACCGTGGGTACCATTGTTGGGCCAAAAGGAATAATAAAAAATAAAAAATGGTTCTCTCCAACATCATGCGTTTTCTTGTTTGAATTGCAATCGCTGCTTCGTAGTTCTTTGCCTTTGGCGGGGTCTATCATACTCTCTTCGGAGATGGTATTCAACATTAAATCAGCTAGACCAACCATCCATATGTGGTGGAAGACGTGAATGCCAGCCAGGGTCACTAATTGCGGACGCGGATTTCCTGCGAAAGTCCGAGAAGTTCCAACGCTGGGAACGCAGGCGGGGCCTACTGTGATGTTTATGAGAAATCCTACCCGTCCATCCGTTTTTTGAGTTCAATTCAGGACATAAATTAAAAAATGAACCGTTTTCAGAGCTCAAGTGGGCCAAAAACATGATAATTAAATGCCTACAGTTGAAATATTCGTGGGCCATAGAAATTTTTAATCTTGCTAATATTTATAATTTCAGTTCATCCCAGTAAGAATTAAGTTATTAACGGTATGGATGGCTTGTAAACATCACTGTCGAAATCAAGTAGATTTTAACGGTAGGAATTTTCCTAACCACATTTTCCTTTAGCACGGCCCACTTGAGTTTTGGATACGGTTCATTTTTGGCATCATGACTTGAAATGAACTCAAAAAAAGGATGGGAGGGGAGGATTTCTAACAAACATCACACTGACCCCACCTGTGTTGCCAGCGCAGGAACTTCCTGCGGAAGCCTTTCGTAGGAAATCCGCGTCCACTAATTACAGTGCTGTGCGAATAAATATTTATTTATTTTATAAGAGAGGCTTGCCCTGCTGTGCCAATTGCCACAGGTATATTCATATGGTGTGACGTGGCCCAAGTTTTGTGGGTCCCATGTGATGTATGTTTTCTATCTACGGCGGCCATCCATTTTGCTTGTCATTTGATGGCAAGAGCTCAAAAATATGCAAATCCAAAGCTAAGTGGACTAAATCACATATAACAATAGGGATAGCTATTGTTGAAAATTTCTCAGCCTAATAGTAATGTTTTATTTGTCATCCAACCTATTTATAAGATCACACAAACCTAGATAAAGGGAAAACTCAAATATAAGCTTGATCCAAAAAACTCTTAGCCCTCAAAAAGCTTTCAGCGGTTGTACAAGGACATGGATGAAAATTTTCTCCAACTTATTCAAATGTTTTCAATGAACTATATTTTCTTGCTGGGAAAACATACACAAGGTAAGACTAACATGATGGATACATCAGATCTCACATATATGAACGTAACATGATGGATACATCAGATCTCACATATATGAACAACGTTGGAACACGTGGGATGTGCACAGTGCACATGACCTTATTTTACACACATATGCGCCTAACAGGATTCTTGCTTTCTTTCTTTATATTCTTCTCGGGTTTGAATATCCTCTTAAGGGCTATATTTCGGTAAATACGAGAGCGGAAAGTATCTTTTGAAAAACTGGCATTGGTGAAAGATTTTCCGGTAAAAAATTATATTTTTCTATTTTAACTTTTTTAACTTATTACGTTTCCAGCGGAGGCCGCTGGGTAATAGATTCAGTCAGGTCCGGTAACACTGAGTTTAGATAAGATCTAGTCATGAGCCCACCTTGATGTATGTGCTGTATATCCGCACTGTCCATCCATTTTTCCAAATCATTTTATGCCTTACCCGTTGGTTGTGAGCGAAACAAAACCCTCGTTATCTCTTTCATGTTATGCCACCGACTGATCTTTTACCTGGGTCCCATATGCTTCAATAATTGCATTATGGCATCCGTAGGATCTTGTCTTTACGTTCATGCAGCTTGAAGCTAGATTAAATTCCCACCACTATAGGTTTTTAACCAGAACGTCACTGTACGAGTGATGAGGCGACCCAAAGGCTCAGAGTTTTCAGTTATTTATATGCGGATCAGCGTCTTTAACCTTGGGAGGACAGTTTCAACTTCAATTATGGGCACATAAGCCCTGTGGACCACCATCGCAAAGCTATCTAAGTGTGGGCATACCTTCTGTGATGGTACTTTAAATGTCATGTTAGGAGCAAGTCAAGGGCAAAGAGGGATCAAGATCACAGCAGATGGTGCATCAGTGGTCAAGACACCATGATCGTAGGGTTGTCAGCTGGCCTAGCCCATCAGGCTTTTGGACCTAGCTCTCTCCAGGTTGGGCTTAGGTTAATGCTATCCACATTTCAAGTTTTGATCCGGCCCTATAGCACTCATATGCAGGATAACCGGGTTATGGTCTTATCAAGAAGACACCATGATCGTAGGGTTGTCAGCTGGCCTAGCCCATCAGGCTTTTGGACCTAGCTCTCTCCAGGTTGGGCTTAGGTTAATGCTATCCACATTTCAAGTTTTGATCCGGCCCTATAGCACTCATATGCAGGATAACCGGGTTATGGTCTTATCAAGTCCACGACCATTTGGGCTCATATCTAGTTCTTGACTAACCAGACGCGGGTCGATTAGGTTTGGGTACTTATTAGGTATTTGGATTTAGCTTTTGACGCTGGGATGAACGTGATGAGGTTGATCACCGCCTTCCTCAAGGATAACTACTCCGAATTCATGGAGCTTCTCTGGACTCATCATAGAGACTTCTCGATTCCACTAGGAAAAAGCAAGGAAAATAGAAAATAAATTCTACTCTGAATCCATAAGCTTCTCTGAACTCCTCATAGAGACTTCTCGTATCTACTAGGAAAAAGCAAGGAAAATAATTTGATTGATGAATGAAAGAAATGAGTTCACAACCCTTTAAATAGGGATACTAAGCTATGAGATAAGTTTCAGAATCAAACTACAACTAAAACTCCTAAAAATCGCAACTTATTATAAATAGTAAACTACTATTTATAAATGGTCGTGATGTCTACCTGTGCACATGGTTTTCAGCTAAAATAGTAAGTATTCTATTTGGCCAAACCATGATGTTCTCCTAAGTATTCTAAGCACTTTTCATGTTGGGTGCAACTCTTAAAGCCCAATTGATGAAGATTTATACTCAAACTAAAACTAACTATAAATAGTAAAAATGAAAATAAAATTGAAATTTGACCGTTGATCTAATGGTATTTCAGAAATTCGGCGTGGACAACCTGACATAGCCGGGTTAAGTGGCTAAAGTAGCTCGTCCTGCCCAAAATCATATATGATACGTTGAATAACTCATTTCGAATTGTGAGATACGCCCGATTTAAGGACTGACGGTATAGATCACTTCTGTCGTCGACTAGGCCTTTTTTGATCCATCTTGGTCATGCAACTGCCTGCGACCCACTATACATCAGCTTTTGAAAACTAAGAGCATTTACCTAATTAGGAGTGGTTGATGGCTGGATTATTAGATTATGCAAATTTGTGTTTTGACAGATCCATTGGGTAGAAGTGGGCTCTCCTATGAGGGTGTAGCTTAAAAACCTCACTTTGTTGGTAAAATCACCGGTATATATTACACATGAGCTTTGCTAAGATCCCCACAGGTAGTAGTAGCCATGGTGTTACCTATCATCAACATAAACTCATTCACTCAATCGCAACAACTAGGGGCAACATATGTGATGTAGAGCGGGTTGTAAATAGTTTCACAGTCAAGATGGATCAGAAAAGGCCTGGTCAATGACAAAAGTCATCAAGACCATCAGAGCCTTAAAATAGGTATATCTTGCATATCGAAATGAGTTACTCGACATGCCATATATGATTTTGGGGTATGATGAGCTACTTTAGCCAACCAACCCGGGATAGCCAGGTTACTCATGCCAAATTTGTGAAATTCCATCAGAATAACGGTCAAATTCCATGTTTATTTCTGTTTTTACTATTTTTAGTAAGTTTTAAATTGATTATAACTATTCATCCGTTGGGCTTTAAGAGTTGTGTACAACATGAAGAGTGTTTAGAAAAAATAAGAGAATAACATGGGTAAATTTACTATTTATAGTAAGTTACAAATTTAGGGAGTTTTAGTTATAGTTTAATTCTTAGACTTATTCTAAGTCTTGGTATCCCTAATCAAAGGGTTGTAGGCTCATTTATCTCGGTCATCAATCATTCAAGAAATTTCTTTTAAATATCTTAAAATTAGTTCTATTTCTTTTCCTCATGAATTTGAGAAGTCTATGTGAGGAGTTCAGAAAAGCTCTATGAATTCGAAGTAGTTATCTTTGAGGAAGACGGTAATCAACCTCATCATGTTTATCCCTGTGTCACGGTGTCCAAGAAACACACGGGTGAGACAATCCAAACCCTTTAAATGAGGCTAATTTATTACCACCGTCCATTATTTATGAGCATAAATCACATGATTAGAACCATCAAATCATAGTGTTACCTTAGAATCATAATAAATAGAAAGTGAGATTAATCTAGGGTATGTTTCAAGATAATAATTGGACCTATTTTGTTTTTCTAATCAATCATGACTATCCATTTTCATGCTATTAATTGAAAGCTTAGGTTTCCCAATGGGCATGATTTTTTTGCACCATGGCTTGCTCATAGTTGTACGATTGAATGAGCAGTTTGGATTGATGATAGATCACCCAATGCGCCGTATAAAAGATTTCGTGAAGTTAACATCCATGTGGAGGTGTACCGTACGTTAGCAAAACCCATTAAATAAATATCTAAATGTACTGTAGATCACCATCAGACCTGACTTGTACCCGACTAAACATGGCCCGTCCTACTTTTAACTAGGTCCATCACATAAGCTGACCTGAGCTCAACTAAAGTCGACTTTTAACCGGTCCAAAAGCTGACACCTGAACCTAACTGGAATTATCAACTTATCCAAAATATAGCACTTGGGCCCATTAAAATCGGACAGGGTGAATTCAGCTATCCCGTTGGTCTGGGTGCCTATTAACACTCCTACTTGGGTTGGAATGCTAGGCCTAACACGACTGGCCTGGGCCTAAAAGCTAAGAAAATTTAATGACCAGGTTGGACTTGGGCTTTGTTGAAGACACCGTCAACCTGGCTGCCCTCAGCCCATTTAGGATTTCAAGGGCATTTCTGCCGTATTGGATGATGGGTCATACTCAATAAACAGCCCACTCAGGCTTGTGCCATACATAATCATAATGGCTGAGCTCGGGCCTGTTTTGTTTTAATTTGTATGTTGGGTTTGCACTAGGCTGAGGATATTGGATAGACCTTGGTCCAGCCAAGCCTAGCACGTTTATAGCCCTCATCAAGAGGCCTGGTCTCTCAAGACTCTCAACCAGTGTGATGATATTTTTGTAATAATATTGCGATATGCTCAAAATACGGTAGCTTTGAATAATTATTAGGAAAATATTCTGATATTAACATAAAAATTATTTAAAATGTTAATAAAATAATTATTATTAAATTTAAAATTATTTATTAATTTACAATGGTATTTTTTTTTTATTTGTAGAGAGATTTTCTTGATAAGTTGTTAACAAAATCCCCAAAATTTATAATTTCTAGAGAAATTCCTGATGCAAGAAATTCTTGACAATGTTATTTTTCAACATTTTAACACTAGGTGTACCATGAACTCTTGGTTCGGATGATAAGAACCATCAATATTACCTCTTTTCAAATTTTGCACAGGGCCTACTGCAGAGAGCACGGTGGGAAATCTTGTTCTCTGCAATTTCCTGTACGAGTAGTGTTAGAGGAAAAACAGAACCGGTCCCTCATGGGAAGGATATTGCCCTCTAAAAACTATTTTGGACATGAAAGTGTCTGCGACCCGCTCTACATCAGAAACTCATTGTCATTAAATATGAGGAATGACTGAGGATTCAATTCAGACATGCTTCCTGGAATGTCAATTGCAGTGCTTTGGACTGCCAACCTTGCGCTTCTTTGAAATTAATTTTTTTGGTTTGTTAGGATTGCTGTGAATTATTCTTTCTTAAAAATCAGGTGGGCCTCACCACAGATAAAAATTGACCACCACTGAGATGTGGTTAAGAAATCCAGCCCATCCATGACCTGAGTTCCCAATGAATTATAGGGGAAACCTGAGTTCTGATGAGTTCTGGATTGGGAAACACACGAAATGTTCATTTGACATGAATTTCACACCCATCACCGTAGGGCCTACATAAGTCCCAAGGACAGAGGCTTGGGCATAATTCAACTCGTTTGACAATAATCTATGTCCATAAAATATATAAAACATCTTTCTTCTTCCAGTTTATGTAATATAGAACTAAAGAAAAGTATAGAAAGACAAAATACCAAACCAATACATTGGCTTTTTAAAAAATGCATAGATTTATTGAAATACACATAATAGTAATATATCTGTGAAAAGGACAAATTCGTTTTCCTCTTCTTTGGTTACTTTCCCTTTTCCTTTTTTATTCTTTTTTCCCAAATTTTGCTTTTATTTACATGATTCCCGATACCAAATGTGCCAGACATGACACACTTGTGGAGGATGCACAACGATTTATAGATTGGTCCCTATGATAAACTGGCCGGCCTTGGCCAAAAAATCTAGCCTCTAAGACCCACTTAATGGTCAGCTTGGATCTCATGCCGACATGGAAACTAGCACGTGTGGTAGGGTGTTGTGTCAAACTTCATTTCTGAAGTTTGGGTTTTTCAACTGGGCTATCATTTGTCATATGTTAATGGTCAATATCAACAGGAAAAGCTGATGGCTGCGATCATTCACACGGTATGCTTTACATTCAAGGGTCATGGAGGAATTATTTCCCAATGGACTGATGAGCTGGATTCACTGCCCGGCCAGAAACTCGTCAGGTATTAGGCACATCTGGTCCACCGGATCACAGTCAACCCAGTGCTGGCTCAGCCTGGCTCAGCCCAAGTCCAGCCCACTGTAGACCAGGTCCGAAGTGGGTCTTGACAACCATGGGATGGAGCTCAGTTTTGGATCCGATGATTATTTGGGGTGGACATTGGCTTGTGTCCACCTAACATCCAACAAGTATATGCCCTGCCTGGACCTAGTTATTAATGGCCTGTTTCGCGCATCATCCAAAAGGCTGTTTGAAGCCTAAATTCCATTTTGATCCAAATGGTAGTTGATCTCGTTCATTTGAATGAGCCTTGCAGACCCTAGATTTTGTGCAGCCCATTAGATTATTATTGGTGACACGGATAAATATTGAGATTGGTCTTCATGATTAGGTCTGACCAATATCCTTCAATTGAAGGCTTAGCCAGCTTCTTGCACGACTTAAAGACTATTGTGTAAGTAGGCACAACAACAACAGTGATGCATATTGAGATGCATGTGCATATAAGGTATGGTGGTGATGTTGTGCCAAAGGATGTCAATGCTGCCGTGGCCACCATCAAGACGAAGCGAACAATCCAGTTCGTCGATTCGTGCCTGACTGGAATCAAGTGTGGTATCAACAACGAAATCGGATTGCGTACAGAGTTACTCAGTACAGTACGCTCTTATCGTGCAGAGTAAACTCAGTTGGGCCCACTGTGAATGTATGTGGTTTATCCACTCCGTCCATCCATTTTTCCTGATAATTTTAGGGGTTGATCCCAACATATCAGTAAATCCAAATCTCAAGTGGACCATGCCACAGGAAACAATGTCGAATAATGATTTCCACCATTGAAACCTTCCTAGGGCCCACGGTAATGTTTATTTGCCATCCAACCTTTCATAATATAAAAAAGATATGGATGAAGAGAAAATACAAACATCAGTTTGATTCAAAACTTACATGTCCTCTAAGAATTTTTCAATGGTAGAGGTTCAATTACACTATTTCCTGTGGTGTGGTCCACTTGAGTTTTGCATATGCTTAGTTTTTACTTTTAAGATCTAAAATTATCTGTTAACATGGATGAACGGAGTGGATGGAATAAATAAATAACGGTGGACCCGACAGAATTTACTCAGTAGTACGCTTAAGGGTACTGAGTTACTCAGTACGCAATCCGCTTCCATCAACAACCAGCCACCGACGGTTGTCCCAGGTGGAGATCTGGCCAAGGTGCAGAGGACAGTTTGCATGATCTCCAACTCCACTACTGTTGCAGAGGTGTTCTCTTGCATTGATCATAAGTCTGATCTCATGTACGCGAAGCGTGCCTCTGTGCATTGGTATGTGCTGAAATTTGATCAAGTCCAAATAAGCTCTCGGCCGTCATCATAATCTCCATTCACTATCTTCATCACAGGCCTTAACTAGCCTTCCTACCCTTAAGCCTTTCCATCATCCTCTTTTCAAGCCCCCCTTCAATCATAATCAAAGTTCCCTACTTACAGGCCATCTCTTCCATCCACACCCCATGGTCGAACCATTTCGGTTAGCTTTCCATCATAATTAACTGAGTCTCACTCGTATTCTGCTTTTGTTTGCCTTCCTTCTTCATTCTTTCCTCACGGATTTTCACATGCATCTATCTCGATGACAATGATGCTTATCTGAACACATGGTGAGTCTTAATCTGCCCTACATTCCTAGTCAGGCAACTGTCTTGTATTTATTTATTTATTTTCGTAAATTCCATCAGCAGGTTGGGATTTCAGAGCACTCTTAGAGGAAATCTTCACTTCATTCAAAATATACTCATCAATCTCTCCATCTTTTCGAAACAATACTTGTAGAAATAGAATGAATTGTGTTGAGGAGTCTCCTGAAATTGTGTTTTAACTAAAACCCTTTTTCTCTTTAACCATTCATACTAAAGCTGACCGCGTTCCGAATTCTTGCTAAGGACCATCAGATCAACAAAAATGGCCCAACTGCTGCCAGACTAAAAGTCGATCGGGCCAACTCAATGGTCTGATGGACAGCGATCCGTATATCAAATTAGATGAATTGTGTAATCGCACGATTCTGCTCTGTGGCCCACAGGTCAATGGGATGCTCTGCTTGTAGATGATTTGGCCTCAAAACCAGGCCAATCCATTCAACTAGGGTTCATGTGTGGATTTAAAACAATCTGTTGATAAGTATCCAATGGTTTCCTATACGCTCAATGACGGAAAAGAAACATGTCCTTACATACTAACCTTATAGAACTGATCAAAGCATTTTCTATGATTAAATGATTAGTGGAAATTAAAATGCTCGTCTTTTATAGTCTTACATTGAGTTGCTAACAATCTCACCACAAGATGTTGAACACAAAACAAGGATTTCTAAACTTGGGGATGAGAAAACCCTTCAAATTCTTCCAAGAAGGATCTGAAGACCCAAAGAACTATATCTAGTACAGCTGAACGCAATTTGGCTGGTGACCCCAACAGAGCCAACTGGTGTCAAAGCCTCGTGTGTCCCACCATGATGTATGTGTATTATCCATGCTGTCCATCCATTTTGTAAGGTCAATTTAGTGCATGAACAAAAAAAATGTGGCAGATCCAAATCTCAGACCACACCACAGGAAAACAATGTTGATTGAATGCCCACCTTTAAAATCTTCCTAGCACCCAGTATAATGTTTATTTGACATCTAACCTGTTGATAATGTCACAGAGACCAGGATAAAGGGAAAACAGATATTATCAGCTTGATCCAAAACTTCTGTGGCCCCTAAAATATTTTCAACAGTGAGTGTTCAATCCCCACTGTTTCCTATGGTGTGGTCCAACATAGATTTGGATGTACTTTATTTTAGGTCTCAAGATCTAAAATGAGCTAGAAACATGGATGGACGGCATGGATAAAACACATACATCATGGTGGGGCTCATAGAGCTTTGACACCAGCTAGCTAGCCGTTGTTGGCGGGCGTTGGGGTCACTAGTCAAACCACATCCCATGCAGCCAGGGCCCAACACACCGCCCATTCTAATCTTCAGTTATTCACATGGAGGGGTCCACACATTCTGCTTTCATTTGAAAAGGTGTCTAGCCTGCAAGGAGAATCATAAAAGATTTTGGGCCTTAGGGAGGCTGTATCACAAACCTATCTGAATATGAAACCATACAAAGCTCAATTGCGGTAGAAAGTAATAAGACGGAAGAATATGGTGGAAAAAGAAAAGAAAGAAAAGAAAAAAAATAATTCTTTTATAGTGTTTGCAAGTTAGGCCCATCAGTTGGTGGTCCAGACCATAGATATGATGCACCCAACAATATTCCCCGACATGAATGGGTCGGGTATTTCCTAGCAGTACTCCCTTTGATTAAACAATTCTTTTACAGTGTTCTTCAAGTGATCACCTGATGATTATCATGTCTTGTGGCCCATGGAGCCAGGTGTACGGTAGACTATCCATTCTAAATCTGCACATGTTGTAGTCCACATGTTACGCATTTAGATGAAATCAGATCTAACCTATAAGGCCCCATGGATACACCAACTGATGTGCAGATTTGGTGGATGTCCTAGTTTGTAATGATAACAACATTGAATATGGCCCCATTTGAGGTCCATGCGTCCAAAAAAAAAGTATCCATGGACCCTTTATGGTCCATGATCCCATACAATTCTAGCCTATTTAACCTTGCAATATGTGATCCTTTCAGCATGATATTCATAAAAGATTATATACCTTAGACAACTGCATAAGAAACTTATTGAAACATTTTCTTTAGACAAGTACTGGAATTTTATTAGAAAAACACCACACACACACATATATAAAGAATAATGTCAGCCCAAATCAAGAAAGAAAGATGCACATGTCAAGAGCTTCTAAACTAGGAGCCCATCCCAAAATACATCACTTGGCACTAGAAAATAATACAGAGACCACTCTACTTTTATTCTAAAAACACTGGCGAACAAAGCCAACCATCAAAACACCCTACCTTCTTCTTCTTCTTCTTCTTTTTCCAAATCTCACTGTCATGCCATGCTAAGAACAAGCCATCGGTCTCTGAGTACCTATTCCTACTCACTTGCCAAGTGAAAGCCAAATACCTTATAAGCAGCAGCATAATGTCACATGAAAGCGGTGTGACGCAAGTTCTCTGTGATGATAACTGAAATAGCAACCCATAAAAAGATGGGACCGAAAATTGACTAGACTTTTCTTTCCTCCACGCCATTGCATCCTGCTAACCTTGCCATGAAGCCACTCCAAGAGTACAATTAATGAAATCAACCAGCTCCTTATCCATTGAACATAAAACCATATACAACTCAGCTGGGGCAAAAGGAACTTTATTATGTAAAAAGAAATGTTTTTTTTATTTTTTATTTTTAAAAAAAGAAGAATGGAAAACGTTTTTTAGTCCATGGAAGTTGGGTCCATTGCTCAACAGGCTAGACCATTAATCTAATGCACTAGAACATGAATGGGTCCCCACAATCTCTTAGATTAAATAATCTGAATCCTCCGATCTGCCTGGTAGAAATTCGCAATCAAGAAGGAAATAGATCAGTGGTCCACATTCGACTGAACAAAAAACCAAATGTCAAAGCCACGTGATCTTTGTGGGTTGAGGGTGACCTGACACAGGGATGAACGTGATGAGGTCAATCACTGTCTTCCTCAAGGATAACTACTCTGAATCCACGGAGCTTTTCTGGACTCCTCACAGAGACTTCTAGAACTCACGAGGAAAGAAAGCAAGAGAGTAGAAATAAATTCTAATAAAATTTGAAATTGATTAATAATGAATAAAAATGAGTTCACAACCCTTTAAATAAGGGTACCAAGCCATAGAAAAGAAATCAGAATCAAACTATAACTAAAACTCCTAGAATCCGCAACTTACTATTTATAGACGGTCGTGATGTCTACTAGTGCGCAAGGTTTTCGGCCAAAAATAGTAAGTGCCCTATTTGGCTTCACCAAACCGTTCTCCTAATTAATCTAAACACTTTTCATGTTCGACACAACTCCTAAGGCCGACCGTCAATCCAGGGGTTTATCGCAAATCCAGGCTGCGTAACTCGACGTAGCGGGGTTGGTCAGCTAAAGTAGCTCATTCTACCCCAAAATCATATATTTTACGTTAGATAACTCATTCCGAATTGCAAAATATGCCTGATCTAAGGTCCAACGGTCTAGATCACTTCTGTCGTCAACCGGGCCTTTTCTAATCCATCTTGACCATGAAACTATCTGCGACCCGCTGTGAAGCCCACCGTAATATATATGTTTTATATCCATGCCATCTATCCATTTTGCCAACTCAATTTTTTAGAATAAGCCATGGCTGAAATGAAGAAGTCAAAAACTCAAGTGAAACGTACCACACAAAACAGTGGTTATTGAATGCCCACCATTAAAAATTCCTAAGAGTCACGGTACTTTTGGATCAAGTTGATATTTGTATTTTCCTCTTCATCCAGGCTGAGCTGCCTTATCTATAGGTTCGATGACAAATAAACATCTTACTATAGGCCATGGAAAAGTTTCAAGGGTAAATGTCATTATCTCTACTGTTTCTTTTGGTGTGGTCCACTTGAGCTTTGGATCTATTTCATTTTTGGGCTCATGTCTTAAAATTAGTTGACAAAGTAAATGGATGGCATGGATATAAAACATATGCATCATGGTAGGATCTGGACCAGGTAGCGGTGTGGTAGTCAACTAATTCAATTCCACCAGACGGACTCGCCTGGGGTAGGAATACCTCCCGTGCGAGCTCCAGTGATAGAAATACTTTGTGGGCCCCACCATGATGTATTTGTCTTATCTAAACCGTCTATCCATTTTAACAGTTCATTTTAGGGCACGATCCCAAAAATGAGTTATATCAAAATCTCAGGTGTACCACACCACAGGAAACAGCAGTAATTGGACACTTGTCATTCAAAACTTCCAAAGGCCCACTATAATGTTTATTTTTCATCCAACTTGTTGATTAGATCACACAGTTTCAGCTACAGGAAACAGTGGTGATTGACCATTAAAAAATTCGTATGAGTGGCAAAAGTTTTGAATGAGTTGATATTTTTGTGTCACCTTTATCTAGATCTTTACGACCTTATCAATAAGTTGGATGGTAAATAAACATTCCGGTGGCCCAAAGATGCATTTAATGCTGCGAATTCAGTCAACAATGTTTTGTTTCTTGTGGTGTGGTCTATCTAAGATTTGATTCTGCTTCGTTTTTCGTAACATGCATTAAAATGATCTGAAAAACGGATAGACGGTGGGGATTTAAGGATAATACATTACCGTGGGCCCCACAGTAAGGGGATTCACCCACCTCGGTGGATCCAAGTATCCACTTAAGCCGCGCCCTACAATACCAGGAGGGAGAGAGAGAGAGAGAGAGAGAGACGTACAGCTGTTGATTGTTGTCCCTCCTCGCGAAGACAGCACAACCCGCATAGATGACGGTATTAGTTCTTTTCTTCATCCGAGAGTGATTCATATATGTATTTCCCATCACCATCTTCATCAATTGTATAAATGTGAGGGATGTGACGCACTTTGAGATGGTCATCTCCGCCTCTCCTTACCCTCTTCATGAATTCTTCTGACATGCCACCTAAATATAGTTCTTGGATGGCAGGGAGTTGCTGAAAGCCATCTGGGAGCATCTTTAGCTTTGGACAATGGTAGATACAGAAACACTGTAGAGATTTCATTGTACCCTCTTCTATTCTACTCCACTCTTCCAATTCTTCCATACCTTCGATTCCTATGAATCTGAGCTTCGGAAATCCTCCAGACGTGCAGCTAATCTGCTTCCCCACATAGGCATTAATGAGTTCCAAGGACGCCAGATTGGGTAACTGTCCAAGGGTGGTGAGTGGATCTTTCACAAATTGGCCATTCGTCAGGGTTATATACCGGAGACAGTTTTGTGAACCAATCCATTGGGGAAACTCTTTCATCACACATACCAAATAAAGTTTCTCAAGGTACTGAGGAGGCTGCGACAATTCTTGTAAATTGACTTCTTCATCTCTGTCCAGGGTCTCTATTTTGAGAGATCGCAACCATTTCAACTGACTAATGGAATCACATAGTTCTCTACAATCTTCCCCTTTTACTTCTCCAATTGATAATTTCTTGAGTTGGGTTAAGTAACCCAACTTTCTTGAAAAGCCACCGTCGACTGATGCACCTGATAGTGTTTGGAGGTTGCTTAAACTGGCTGTTTGCTTAGGCATCTTATAGAATCTCCTACCGGCTCTAAATTTCTTCAAATTAAGATGCCTCAATTTCGTAAGCTTCTCTATTCCAGTGGGTAAACCTTTCAAATGGGAATCTCTAACGTCCAGCGTCTGTAGGTTGTGCAGTCTTTGCAATGAAACAGGGAGTTCCTCAATCTGTGTCCTCCTCAAGCTCAAATACCGTAAGTGAATCAACCCAACTTCATTCGGCAAAATCTTTATTTTAGTGCCTTCTAGATCTAATACCCTCAATAATTTGAATTTTGAAAACATTCTACAGAAGGAAGAGGGAAATTCCTGGTCATTAAATAGAAGAAGTGACCGAGGATTCAATTCCGGCATGCTTCCCGGAATATCAATTGCAATGTTTTGGATGGCCAACCGACGTTGCGCGTCTTCGAAATTATTTCTTCCATTTGTTAGGATTGCTGCGAAATTTTCCTTCTTAAACATGTGAATAGCAACGTCCCGCATGAGGTCATGCACTTGACACGCTATCAATTCCCCCGTATCATCATGAATGACAGGTTGGAGCAGGTTCCTATCAATGAGCTGAGCAAAGTAATTACTTGAAACTTCTTCGGGTGTCTTCCGTGGATGTTCCTCAATGAAGCCCTCGGCCACCCACATTCGAATCAACTTCTTTCTCTTAATCACATGATCCTCAGGAAACAGACCACAATGCAAAAAACAATATTTGAGGTGAAAAGGTAAATAATTGTAACTCGTTAACAGGGCTCGATTTAATCTTGCAAGATCTTCATTATCTTTCAGTTCCAAATCAAGATTTTCAAGAACATCATTCCATTCAGCTAGATCAGTGCTCTTCTTTGACATGAGGCCACCAATTACCACAATGGCGAGTGGTAACCCTTTGCATCTTTTGACCATGGCATTTCCCACTTCGACTAAGTGTTGCGGACAAGTTCCTTGAGTGTCTTGGTTCAGAAATACCTTTTTTTGAAACAGTTCCCAAGCCAATTCATGAGATAATAGCTTCATTTTGTGTGCATGGCACTTCTCATGGACAGGACGGGCTATGTTTTCACTGCGAGTCGTGAAGATGATCTTGCTTCCAACCTCATGAGGCAAAGCATGTTTCACATCTTCCCAAACACTAGTATCCCATATATCATCAAGGAACAGAGCGTACCTTTTTCCTTGCAAGTAGTCGTTGATCATCTTTGCTATGTTTGTCTCATCCATTGTCTCCCCATGATTTGGAGCCGCCTCCTTCCTACTCTCATAAAATCCTTCAAGCATGCGCTTCAAGATATCCTTCTTTTGGAATGATTGAGATACATAAATCCATGCATGACAATCAAAACTTGTCTTTGCATTTTTGTAGATTTTCTTTGCAAGAGTCGTCTTTCCCGAACCACCCATCCCCACAATTGAAATGGCAGTACGCTGTTGTGTCTCCTCTTTTTCCAGCAACAATTGCTCGAGTTTGATGGCATCATTCTTGAGCCCCACGATGTCTGCTTCTTCGACCCAAGAAGCAGCAACTCCAGGATCTCGATGTCTGTCATCTGTAGCAATTGAACTTCTCCCTTCCTGAAATGCAGAGTGAAACCCGAATCGTTCGCTTCTTTCTTGCATCTCCTTCACCTCCTTTCTAATCTTTTGAATTTGAGTACTGAATTGGTGTCGAAATATCAACTGCTTGACGAAGCAAGCATGAAAGACAAAGCAGCCCATGTGTCCATCCCGAAGACCGCGTTGCGACTCCATTCGGATCATGAACTCATCAACTGCATCTTCAGCATTGAAGATTGAGTACCTTACTTGGGTAATCCAAGCCTCCACAAGTTCCTCCCTCTCCTTTCTTCGATCGGCGTCCTTTAAGAAAGCTCTCATGCTTTGGAGCTCATTCCTGATCCACACAACATCATCATGAACTCCAGAAAGGAGCTCCACTTCATGGACGAGTTGCTCACCCAATTTTTGAATGAAAAATGAAAGAACGGCCTCAGCCATTGCTATGCTGTCGTTTCACTTCTCAATGAATCAACGAAAACTTCTGCTTTTGAATTTTGGATGGAGAGAACTCCAATTCCTCCACCTCTTACTTTAACCTCTCCTTGCTTTCTTTCTTTCTTCACTCCTTCCTTTCTTCTTAGGATTACTGTAAAGAAGGAAAAATAAAAATAAAAAATCATTTAGTATCTTTTTTGCATTTCTTGGATTGTTTCCCAAGTCCTTTGTGGGGAGCCAAAGGAAACAAAGATGCAGCTCGTGAGCTTAAGCTAATCTGGGCTTTATTACAAATAAAATATTAACGTATACTTCTTATGACTTAATTTGATGACGATAAGAAGATATCTTCGGAGGATGTCTTTGGAATTGAATGGTAGTTTTCTTGGCCTTCATTACAAGTTTCTTGTGAAGATAAGAATTTCTTAGTGATATAGTATTTCTTGGCCTTCATTAACGTTTTATGGTCTCAGTGTTTGGATGGTATGCCCAGAATAGGACGATCCTGATTCAATCTGGTTTGGGGTTGGTCATATATCTTGACTCTTGCCTGGACTTAGAGATGCTTGATCAGCCTGGTTCACTTGCCATATTTAAAGGGAAATGGAGAAGTTATTTGATACATGGGTGGAGTGTGAAGCTCCATATGCATGCATATTGAAATTGTACACTGGCATCCATATGCCTCAAACTAATCAGCCCAAATAGTGGGACCCACAGTAGATGGGGATATCCCCAGACTTATATCAATAGAGATTTGTTTGTTGAACATAGAATATTGACTATTTGAGTTCTAACCATCCATTGCATGTCCTCAAAATCAGTCAACTAGCTAGGACGGTAAGTTCAGGGCCATTTGGCATCTACTAATGATAGCTTATTACCTTATTTCTTCTTTTTTTTTTCTTTTCTAAAGACAATAAGTCTTTAAAATTTAAAAAATAAAAAATAATAAAAAAGTTTGTTAAGTAATTGTTTAATTTTACACCTACAAAATTTAGAAATAAGAGATTTATTTCCTAATTATTTAGATAAGAGAACTTTAATTGCTATTTTAAGATTTATTTTGCCCAGGAGTAGACATTTTTAAATTAAATTTGGAACAAGTTTGCTCATGAACTTTTTAAATAATTTCCATATTACCTTCATCTCCTCTCTAAGACCTGTCTCTCTCTCTCTCTCTCAAATGTGCATACATGGTTAACGACAATATTGAAGGTGGGGCCCCACATGATGAATGGCCCACAATAAGGAGGGCCCACATTATGCATGTTTCACAACAAAAGTGGGCCCCTCATGATGGATTGCCCAATCAAAGTGTGGCCTCCTAGGATCGATGATTCACATCAAGTGGACCCCACCTAATAGAAATCCACATTGAAGTTGGGACCCACATGATGGATGATGGATGTTGATGCAAAAATCCAGACGTCCTCCTTTGACCACTTGATGCAAAAATTCAGACGTCCTCCTTTGACAAAGTTGGAGACCTTGGCTGAAACAGGGGACCCTCCGATGCCAAAGTCAAACAGGCAAAACTATGTATGGTAGAACATAAGGTTTTGGAAAATATTTTCTGCGTGAGATTGTGTATATCTTTCACCATTTTTTTTTTAAAACTCACGCAGTAGTGGGATTTCATCACTATGGATACTCTTACCCTTGACCCAGTGTTAAAACTCCTGAGAGTCTACTACCATCTTCACCCTATTTTCTAACTCTCCGAAGGATGCGGCGGAAGCTTTTCACATTAAGTTCTTTCGCTGGAATGCTAGGTGGGTCCCACCAAGATGTTAGTGATAAATTCACGCGTCCATACATTTTTAAAAATAATTTTATGATACAAACTCAAAACTGAGAGAGATTAAAATCTCAAGTTGGCTACACAGTGTTGATTGAACTCTAACTATTAAAAACTTCCTGGGGCTATCAAAATTTTGAATCAAGCTGATATTTGTTGTTTGCCATCATCAAGATCTGTATAAGCTAATCTACCAGTTGAATGTCAAATAAATATCACGATGGGCCCTAAAAAATATTTAACGGTGAGAATCATTATCACCGCTACTTCATGTGGTGTGGTCCACTTGAGATTTGGATCTGTCTTAGTTTTGGGATAATGCCCTGAAATGATAAAGAAAAATGGATGGACAGTGTGGATAAAACCCATATATCATGTGACCACTCAAAGCTCATGCCGATTCTTAGCCGGAGACGGGCGGCGGTAGGACACAAAATCGAATTGCTATTGAGTAAACTTAATAGGGCCCACCTTGAATGTATGTGCTCTATCCACCTCGATCCATTTTTCCTTCTAATTTAAGGGGTTGTGCCCAACATTGAAGCATATCCAAAGATAAAGTGGATCATACCAATGGAAATATTGGGGATAATGATTTCCACCGTTGAAACCATTCTAGGCCCAATAGTGATGTTTATTTGTCATCCATTCTATTCATAAGATCATATAGTCATGGATGAAGAGAAAAAACAAATATAAGCTTGATCCAAAACTTCCATGGCCCCTAAAAATTTTTCAATAGCATATGTTCGATTCAACTGTTTCCTGTGGTGTGGTCCATTTGAACATTGGATATGCCTATTTTTTAGTTCAGGTCTTAAAATTATGGTAAAATAGATGGATACATAAATCATAATGGACCCCACGGAGTTTATCCAGTTTCGTAAGCGTAATGAGCAAATAATCTACTTCCGTAGTATGCAATCCGCATTCGACATTGATTAGATACAGACAGGTTGAGTCTGCTACTCAAGTGACGTTACCAAGTTATGTGGGGCTCACTATGATGTATGTGTTATATTCATATCGTCTGTCCATTTTGAGATATCATTTTAGGGCATGAGCCAGAGAATGAGACCCAAAAAATATCTGTAGTGGACCCCACCACAGAAAATAGTGGGGAGAGTGCTTCTAACCGTTAAAACTATCCTAAGGCCCACTATAATGTTTATTTGAAATCCAACCTGTTCGAAAGTTAGTAAAGTCAGGATAAAACAAATATTAGCTTGATCTAAAACTTTTGTAGCCTTTAGAAGTTTTTAATGGTGGGTGTCATTGTCCCTATTGTTTTTTGTGCTATGGTCCACTGGAGTTTTGGATTTAACTCATTCTTTGGATATTGCCCTAAAATGGTCTCTCCAAATGGTGGAAGGCATGGATACAGAACATTGGTGGGACCACATAACTTGGTGACATCACTTCATTAGCGAGTTTCACTACTCAACCTGTCAAGAATCGGCGCCCACCCCCATCCGGAGGCGGGTTTCCTACAAAAGTTCCTGCTCTAGGAACCAAGTGGGGCCCACTTTGATGTTTGTAAGAAATCCTACCTGTCTATCCATTTTGTGAGTTTATTTTAAAACATGATGCAAAAAATAAGCCATTTTCAAAACTCAAGTGAGCCGAAAACGTGATAATTGAATGTTCATGGGTAAAATATTCATGGGCCACATAAGTTTTGAATCATGCTAATATTTGTGAGTTCAGTTCATCCCAGCAAGCAATGAAGTTATTAAACACCGTGGAACCTAGGTAGGTTTCAATGGTAGAAATTTTCCTAACCACATTTTCCTTTAATACCGTTCATTTTTGACATATTGTTCTAAAATGAACTCACAAAACTGATGGTTGGGAAAAATTTATCACAAACATCACGGTAGGCCTCATTTAGGTTCTAGAACTTCCCGCAAAAGGTTTTCCACAGGAAATCCGCGTCCTCCGCATCCTCTATGCCAAGGGTACCCTCCACATCCTCTATGTGAAGGGTGCAGATTAGGTAGTACCCTCCCAGGTCCCAGCTAGGGACAGGCGGAAGCCCCACAGGCTATTGAGGAGTCACCATGATGTATGACTTCTATCCACACCGTTCATCCATTTTTCCATATCATTTTATAATTTTGTACAAAAAATAAAGCACATAAAAGTTTTAAATAGACCACACAGTGGAGATTAAATTACTACCGTTGAGAAATTCTCAAGGACCATGAAAGTTATGGATCATGATGATATTTATTTTTTCACTTCATCCACCATATCAATAGGTCAGATGGAAAATAAATGACACGGTGGGCCCTAAGAAAGTTTCAATGGTGGGTATCCTTAGCACTACTACTTCCTATGGTGTGGTCCACTTAAGCCTTTTAGCAGCCTTGTTTTTGGTCCAATATTTTAAAACAATGCTGAAAAATGGATGAATGGTGTGGATAGAAGTCATACATCAGGGTGGCCCTTCAGTGGTCCCTGGGGCCTCCGCCTGTCCCGAGCTCAGAACAGGCGGGGGTAGTACCTAATCCACACCCCCATGTGATGAAGTCGAGTTGCGGAAACGGATTGGCTGCTCCCCCTTGGCCATCGGCGGCTGATGGTTGGTGCTCTGTGGGCCTCACCATGATGTATGTATTTCATCCATTTCGTACATCTAATTTGACAGATCATTTTATAATATGAGATAAAAAATGAGGTATATCTCAATCTCAAGTGGACCACATTACAGGAAACAGTGTTGAATGAGGGTCAATCATTGAAAACCTTTTGAGGGCCATAAAAGTTTTGGATCAAGCTGATTTTTGTTTTTTGTCCTTCATCTGAGCTGTATGACCTAATCAATATATTGGATGTCAAATAAACAGTACAGTAGGCCTTAGGGGGATTTTAATGTTCCACTATTGTTTTCCTGTGGTGTGGTCCACCTGAGATTTATATCCATCTCATTTTTTGAATAAAATTCTAAAATTACTTTTAAAATTCGATAAACAGAATGGATGAAACACATACATCGTGTTGGACCCACATAGCACCGACCACAGCCAGGGGCTGGTGGCAGGGGGAGTAGCCAATCCGTCTCCTCGGATTTAGCACTGATTTACTCATTGTGCTCTTATCATAGTGAGTAAACTCTGTTGGGCCCACCGTAAATGTATGTGGATAATCCACTTCGTTCATATATTTTTCTGGCTCATTTAAAGGGTTGAGACCAAAATTGGAGCACATAAAGAGCTTAGGTGGATCATACATGGAAAACAGTGGGAATAATGATTTCCACCATTGAAATCTTGCCAGGCCCCACAGTGATGTTTATTTGTCATCTAACCTGCGCATACGATTAAAAAAAAAAAAAAAATGGATAAAGGGAAAAAATAAATATAAGTTGATCCAAAACTTTAATAGCCCTCAAGAAAAATTCAATTGTAGACGTTCAATTGACACTATTTTTGTGGTGTGGTCCATTTGACTTTCGATATGCTTCATTTTGGGATCAAGCCATACAATTATATAGTAAAATGGAAGGAGTAGATATAATATATAAACCACGGTGGACCCCTCTCTGCATACAATCCGCCCGCCCTCCCTCTCTGTATACAATCTGCGAAGTCCACTGAAATCTCCTTACTCTTCGCACACAAATTGCATGTCCTACCGCCAGTCTCCAGCTAAGGAACCGGCAGAGCTTTGAGTGGCCGCTTGATGCATGGGTTTTACCACACCATCCATCCATTTTTCGTTATCATTTCGGGGCATTATCTCAAAACTGAAGCAGATTCAAATCTCAAGAGGACCACACCACATGAAGCAGAGGTGATGATGATTCTCGCCATTAAATATTTTTTGGGGCCCACCATGATATTTATTTAACATCCAACTAGTAGATTAGGTCATACATATAATGGCAAACAACAAATATCAATTTGATCCAAAAATTTGATAGCCCTAGGAATTTTTTAATAGTGAGAGTTCAATCAACACTGTGTGGCCCACTTGAGATTTTGATCTACTTCAGTTTTGAATTTGTATCATAAAATTATTTTTAAAAATATATATATAGACGGCGTGAATTTATCAATAACATCCTGATGAGAATCACCTAGCATTTCAACAAAAGAACTTTATGTGAAAGACTTCCATCGCATTTTTCGGAGAGTTAGAGAATAGGATGAAGATAGTAGTAAACTCTCAAGAGTCTTAACACTGGGTCAAGGGGAAGAGTACCCATAGTGATAAAATCTTGCTACTGCGTGAGTTACAAAATAATAATAAATAAATAAATAAATAATGAGAGAGAATATGGTGAAGATGCATGCGAGAGAAGAAAATTTATCCTTTTATACTCGTGTATAAGAGCATCTTCATTCAGACCGTCTGCCTTATTCCTTATCGCAAGTTTAACCAATATTAATTGATTGAATGCTTGATCTACCTTTTGCATAAAGTAAACCACCGTGCAAGTGCATATTGTTTAAGTATGCATAACAGGAAGGGTGCATAATTAAAATGCATATGCCGATGAGAGAGGTAGCTGTTTTAATTTATGAAATGACCGTGATGATATCTTCAGCCCTGCAGTAGTCAAAATCATTCAAGCGTATATATTGCAGCAGGGATAGATCATTGATTGACCAGAAGGATCCCACCTAATGATTGTGTATACAATAAACACTTGAATATTATGATGTATAAATTGAATCACATCGTATTGTGAGGCCAATTACCTATACATGACGGATCGATTTCAAGAAAAACTCCACATCATCGACAAGCTGCTTGCTCAATTTTTTTGAACGATAAAGGAAAGAATAGCATCAGCCATTGCTATACTCCGGTCTCACTTCCCATCTCTCCTAATAAATACAAATAATGAAACAACACTATCAGCGTCTCTCCAAGATTTGCTTCTTCCTTCTTCTTCTTCTTCTTCTTTTTATTTATTATATCTTTCTATGTACTTCTTCCTTCTTTTTCTTCTTTTTGTTTATTATTTATTTTTATGTTTTTTCAGGAAGACTGGAATTTGGAAGACTGGTAAGAGAGCAGTTGGAGAACGTAGAAAGGAGAGTCGTTTTCTATGCACTCCTTTGCACACTAGCAGTATGATTGCCTGCTGCCCCTGCGTGCCAAAGCTGTGGGCCCACTGTGATGCAATGTTTTATTCACGCCTTCCATCCATTTTTATAGCTTATTTTAGAGTATGAACCAAAGAAAAATGAGGCAAATCCAAATTTAAAGTAGTCCACACAGTGGGGATTGAATGCCCATCATCCAAAACTTCTTGAGGGCAGTAGAGGTTTTGGATCAATATGATATTTGTGTTTTTCTTTTATCTGAGTCTATTTGACCTTATGAATAGGTTAGATGGTAAATAAACATCACGGTGGCCCCTAGGAAAGAATCAACAGTGGGTGTTTATCTTCACCGCTTCATACGGTGTGTACCGCTTGACTTTGGACCTACCTCATTTTTAGGGTCATACCATGAATAAACTCATTCATTGTTGATATAACTCATACATCACGGGGGGACCACAGAACTTTGCATCAACACACCACCGACACTGCCTATACGAGTCCTATTTCTTATTCTTGGATCACATATTCTAAGATAACGCGCTTTGGTGGACCCGCTTTGGACGCATTAAGTGGACAGGACCACAGAAGCAGAAAGAGACAGTGAAATTTACCGTTGAAGTTTTCTATGAGGCCACCCTGATATCTATTTGCCATCCAGCTTATTTCTAAAGTCACATAGACCACGATGAACAGGAAATACAGATATCAGATTGATCTAAAACTTACACAGCTCATATAAAGTTTTCAATGGTGCGAGTGCAATCCCCACTGTGTGGTACGCTTGAGATTTGAATCTAATTCATTTTTGGATTCATATCCTAAGAAGATCTAGAAAAATGAATGGACAGCATAGATGAAACCCATACATCATGGTTGGACCCACAGAGCCCTTCCTGTATGGATTATGGACTGGGCGGGGCAGGACGCAATTGGCTTCGGTCGATGACTGGTCAAATGTTATTTTACCATGTTTTGCCAGTGGGAGCGGATTAGGTGTAACCCTTAATGTGTGGGGTCAACTCGATCATATATATATATATATATATATATATATATATATATATATATATATATATGGGAAAAAGGTAATATGCGAGGTCGAGTTGTGTGGGCCCCACCATGAGGCGTGTCGGCCATCAACACCGTGCATTTGATGAATCCCCTTTAAATTATGGGATATCCCAAAAATCAGCCATATATGGAACTCAGGTGGGCCATAGCATCTAAAATCACGTGAAGATACTGTTAAAATGTATAAAAGCACCTGGTGGGGGCCCACCTGAGTTTTTAAAGCTGCTGAAACTTGGTATGATCCCTCATCCTAGTGGGACACACATAATGGATGGGCTGGGTTAAATGGAAATGAAATATTATGGTGGGTATTACTATGAGCCTTAGGAAGTTTTTTACGGTGTAAGTTCATTCATCTCTGTTTCCTGTGGTGTGGGCCTCCTGGGTTCGAATATGCTTAATTTTTGACAAAACATCTTAAGACTGATTGGAGAAACAGACAGACAGCACTAAGGTGGGCGCTAGGGTAAGGGTAACACCACTCATGTGTTATCTCGGTGGTTTGGCTGCTGACAGCTACATATAGCTGGGCATCCAGTCAAGTTGGATGAGTTTGGACTGACCCGACTTGACCCTGTTTTGAAATAGACTTGACTCAAACTTGATTGACTCGGTATACCGAGTTCAGCATGCTTGGCCGGATCCAAGTTTGGGTCTAGCCTGGACTAACTAGAACTGAGTCCGACCTAGTCACAAGTACCAAGTCGGGTCGAGTCAACATGGAGTCGGTTCGGGTGCGGTGCATATTTGCAGGCTGAAATCACAGCTCAAAACCTAAATGCACATACCGAAATTACAACCTCTGCGCTACATGGTATCTCAAATATGAAATGTCAAATCTGTGTTTTGTTTATATATACGTAAAAGTTGGGTTTCAGATTGAGTCAGGTTAGTACCGAGTTGGATTTCAAGTTAAGTCGAGTTGAGTCACCGGGTGACCTAAACTTGACTCAATTTGAGTTCGGATTAGACAAAGTCTACTCGGTTTGGATCGACTCACCCTCTCAGTTCGGCGGAGTTAAGTCTGAACAAGTTGGATAAGTCAAGTTTGCCAAATCCAGTCGTCATGGGCTGTGCCCAACTCTACCCCTACACCTTCCAATTAGCTGGTGTCAAAGCCCTGCTCGCCCCACAATGATACATGTTTTATCCCTACTGTCCATCCATTTTTGTTAGCTTATTTAACACTATTAGCCATGAAAAAAAATTGATAGATTTAAATCTCATCTGGACCACACCATAGAACACAATAGTGATTGAAGTCCCACCATTAAAATTTTCTTAGGCCCCACTATAAAGCTTATTATCCATCCAACCTGTTGATTAGGTCACATAAGCCTGGAAGAAGGGAAAATACAAATATTAGCTTGATCCTGAACTTTTGAAAACCCCCAGTAAGTATTCACTAGTAATCAATCCCGATTGCTTCCTATGATGTGATCCACTTGAGCATTGAATCTGCCATATTTTTAGGCTTACGCCTTAAAATGATTTGAAAAATGGATAGACAGTGTAGGGGGGCAGTAGAACTTTGCGTCAACATGCCAACTGAGGAAGGAGATCTCCGCGTCCCCTTTTGTTAGATCCCATGTTCTTGACTCTTGAGACAACACACTTAGGAGGATCTCAGGAGCACCACTTGCCTGCATGCCTTGGAACCAGTGACGTGGGTGAGACCTGACTGTAGGTCCCACTTTGATGGATGAATTGTGTATCCATTCTATTCATCTGTTTTTCTGGCTTATTTTAGACCATTTTCCTGTTGTAAAAATATTAATTTTTATAAAATATATTTTCATAATAAAAAATAATATATAATATATAAAAGTTGTTTAAAAAACACATTTTGTGGGTTTTTCGGAATAGTCCCACATTGGAAAAAGAGGAGAAGAAAAAGTATTTTATATGAAAGGTGTGGAGTATTATAATACTTACACATATGGTCCAAAGGAGAATGAAACTTACGTGTTCCAGTGCGTAGCACTGGAACACCGCGCACGCGCTCGCGCTCGGTGCGAGGGCGTAGGCATGTGAGGCAGTGTGGCTGTAGAGGCGCTAGTAGTGCACTTTGTACGTCGCACGTGCGTATCGTGTCACTCCCTTCACGAACTGGAGCGAGACGGGTGCGATAAAGAGGCGAAGGCAAATGGGTAGCTGGATGAAAACTAGAGGACTGAATGAGAGTCCCTCTAATTATATAGCTATAAAACGGCTAGCCGGTTCTCTCACAATAGCCATAAAACGGCTAGTTTTCAATAGTCATATTCCAACAGTCATAAAATGGTTAGTGGGATTTATGTCTCTAGACCATAACTCCCAGTCATCTTAGCCTATAAAAGGAGGCCCTGGATGGGTTTCCAAACCATCTCACAAAACTCCAACAATCTCAATACGAATTATAACAGTTTCTCTCCTACAGACCAAAATATCAGCAGTATAGCAAGGTAATCAGAACCATTGCTTGAAGAATAGACCAAAGGTGTGGTCTAGAACGGTTCAACTGAACCAGTGGTTGAAGAACCTGACCAGTGCAGTGGTCTTAATCACAAATTCATTCTCTTCTTTTTCATTCTTTGAGATTTTTCCTTTTGTTGTAATTCTGCCAAATGGTGTGTATAAGAGTTCCATTTAGTAGGCCTTCGTGTTTACTGAACGCAGACCCACATTAGGCTCGTCGTATTTTAGAAGTGGTTTGCCTATAACCTATCAGTATACTCAATTCACTTAATTAGGGGCAAATAACACTTTAAGGACAGCGTTTTCAAGACGTGCTTCAGCCTGTCCATTATTTATAGCATTTACCATTTTCAGTTACCACATTATACAGATATTATATTAATCTGTATAAATTCTCAACATTTCCTACAAATGAAGTTGATAAAAATTTCAGGTGGAGCGCACTATAGGAAACGGTGGTTATTGAATATTAAAAACCTTTTATGAGCCACAAAAGTTTTGGATCAATCTGATATTTGTTTTTAGTTTTGTCCAGGTCTGTATTACCTTATCAACAGGTTTAATGGTCAATAAACATTACACTGTATGCTAGGATGTTTTTAACTGTGGGTGTTCAATGACCACTGTTTCCTATGGTGTGGTCCACTTGAAATTTACATCTGCATCATTTTAAATTCATGTACTAAAATAATCCCAAAAAGCAGATAGACGGCGTGGATATTCAATTCATACACTGGGGTGAGCCCTACTGTCAGACCCAAGTCACGGTCGGATCTCATACCCTTAATAATGCACCATGGTGGACCCATCTCGTTCTCTTTCCTTGGAATTCATATCCTTTAATAATGCGCTATGGTGGATATCCACCATTAAAATCCAATCTGTTGATTAGGCCATAAAGACCCAGATGAAGGAAAAAAAAAAACAAAGATCAGCTTGATCCAATATTTTTATGGCCCCAAAAAGTTTTTAATGGTCAACATTCATTCAACAATGTTTCCTGTAACGTGGTCCATTTGAGACTGTAATATACCTCATTTTTTGTCTCATACCATCAAATGATCCAGAAAAATATATCGACTGCATGGATGAAACACATACATCATGATGGGGGCCACAGAGCACCGACCATCAGCCATTGGCCGGTGGCGGGGGAGTAGCTAATCCGTTTCCCATGATCTGCTGGCTACGGACGGAGTTTAGCTGATGACCCCAACAGCAGCCAGTTAATTATCTGGTGTCCGAGCTACGACGATACACGTGTCTCTGAAAAGTTTTCAAGTGTAGGCGTTCGATCCCCACTGTTTCCTTGGTGTGGACCACTGGAGCTTTGGATTTACCTCAGTTTCAGGCTTATGGCTTAAAATGAATTGAAAAAGTAATAGACTTTGTGAAGAAAACACATACATCATGGTGGGGCCGATGGAGCCTTGACACGAGCTAGCTGGCTGGTGCTAGGGTAACCAGCCAAACTGCGTTGGCCAGTGACTCATCTTTCTTGGGTCCCGCACCCTATAATAATTGAGTGTCTTGATGCAGCTTGATTACCTGTCCGGGTGTAGAGGTCATCCAAAGGCCTGAAATTTTCTGACATTGCATGCGGTCTTTGGCCCTGATGAATAGTTTCCACCATGATATATGATCACATCAGTCCTGTAGACCGCCGGAACAGAGCTGTTCAAGTGGACACACGCTCATGGATGGTATTACTGGTCACAACACATGATCAGGTGCAACTCAAGGGCACATAGGGATTCAAAGTAAAATTTATTTTCTATTTCCCTTGCCTTTTTCTCGTGGATTGGAGAAGCCTTTGTGATGAGTACTTCAGAAAGCTCTGTGAATTCGGAGTAGCTATCTTTGAGGAATACGGTGATGGACCTTATCATGTTCATCCCTGCATCACTGTGTCCAAGAATCACACTGATAGGATGATCCAAACCCTTTAAATGAGACTAATTTGTTACCACTGTCCATTATTTATGAGCATAAATCACATGATTAGAACCATCAAATCATATTGTTACCTTAGAATCATAATAAATACAAAGTGAGATTAATCTAGTATATGTTTCAAGATAATAATTGGACCTATTTTGTTTTTCTAATCAATCATGACTATCCATTTTCATGCTATTAATTGAAAGCTTAGGTCACCCAATGGGCATGTTTTTTTGCACCATGGCTTGCTTGTAGTTGTATGAATGAATAAGCGATTTGGATTGATGATAGATCACCCAAGGCTCCGTTTAAAAGATTTTGGGAAGTTAAACATCCATGTGGAGGTGTACCATACGTTAGCAAAACCCATTAAATAAATATCTAAATGTACTATAGAACACAATCGGACCTGACTTGTACCCGGCTAAAGATGGCTCGTCCTAATTTTAACTAGGTCCATCACATGAGCTAACCTGAGCTCAACTAAAGTCCACTTTTGACCGGTCCAAAAGCTGACACCTGAACCTAACTGGAATTATCAACGTATCCAAAATATAGCACTTGGGCCCATTAAAATCGGACAGGATGAATTCAGCTATCCTGTTGGTCCGGGTGCCTATTAGCACCCCTACTTGGGTTGGAATACTAGGCCTAACACGACTGGCCTGGACCTAAAAGCTAAGCAAATTTAATAACTGGTTTGGACTTGGGCTTTGTTGAAGACCCTGTCAACCTGGCTGCCCTAAGCCCATTTAGGATTTCAAGGGCATTTCTGCCGTGTTGGATGATGGGGCATACTCAATAAACAGCCCACTCAGGCTTGTGCCATACATAATCATAATGGCTGAGCTCGGGCCTGTTTTGTTTTAATTTGTATGTTGGGTTTGCACTAGGCTGAGGATATTGGATAGACCTTGGTCCAGCCAAGCTTAGCACGTTTATAGCCCTCATCAAGAGCTGGATTCACTGCCCAGCCAGCAACTCGTCAGGTATTAGGCACATCTGGTCCACCGGATCACAGTCAACCCATTGCTGGCTCAGCCTCGCTAAGCCCAAGTCCAGCCCACTGTAGACCAGATCCGATGCGGGTCTTGACAACCAGGGGTTGGACCTCAGTTTTGGATCCGATGATTACTTGGGGTGGACATTGGCTTGGGACTGTCTATCTAAGGATCCAACAAGTATGCCCTGCCCAGACCTAGTTACTAATGGCCTGTTTGGCACATCATCCAAAATGCCGTTTGCGGACATAGAGGTCCCAGGGCCACTAATTGCAGTGGTTGCTTCTTAATTTTACAGTATTTGCTTTTGGAAATATACCTGCTTCTATGTTGAAAAGTTCTGGAAAATGTTCATTTGAGCATAGAAAGTAATACTGATTATTTTGTTTAACCTCATTATCTCGAGAGATTCATGCATATGCAAGCTTAGTTTTGTTGTCATGAAGGAAAACTGCCACAATGATTCATGTTTCTTTGGGAACATTTTCTTTTGTTAAACAATGAATTTTTATTACAAAAACGCCACAAAGAAATACAATAACCAAAAAAAAATTTAAAAAAAATACAATATTGGCACCAGCCCGAATTAAGAAAGACAGATACAGTCGTCAAGCTTCTAAACTAGAAGCCCATCCCAAAATACATAACTCTCTCATATAGTTCACAAGCTAGCCCCTATATTCTATTTCTCCATGCTAGGAACAAGCCTTCGATCCCCAACATCAGCCGTGACATATTAAGAAGGCCAAAGAACCTCACACACACCAATCTTACAATCTAGAAATGGATAAATCATCTACATCTTGCATACATATAAAGCATATATTAGGAATAATCATTGACCTCTTATGAAGGTTATCAATTATGAGCACCTGCTCCTACCCACTTGCCAACTAAAAGCCATTATGGTAGGAGGAGAACCATAATGCACACGAAAGCAGTATGATTCGGTTGCTTTCCGATGATGGCTGAAATAGCAACGGACTTTTCCTTTCTTCACTTTGCCAAGGACGATTAGCCGCCGCTCCAAAAGCCCAATGAAATCATCCACATCAAAAATAATAAATAGAAAATGAAAATAGAAGAAAAGAAAAGAGAGGAATGGAAGATATCTTTTTGAACTAGGCCATCAAAAAGGAAATATGGCAGTGGTCCGCATTCAACTGAACAAGAAACCAAAAGGTAGAGAGATGTGACCTTTTAGTGGGATTTTCAAAGGATCCCCATTACCATTGGTGCCCATCAGAGGAGGAACTGGTTTGGGGTGACCCCAACACTGCCCAGTTAGGTGGTGTTGAGTGCTATGGGGCCATCCTGATTTATGTTCTATATCCTGGCCATCCATCCATTTTTTTTTTTCAGTTCATTTTAGATTATAAGCCATAAAACGAAGTGAATCAAAAGCTCAAGTGAACCACACCACATGAAACAGTAGTGATTGAATGACTACTATTAAAAACTACCTAAGGCCACTAAATTAAACGTTTGGATGAAGCTGATATTTGTGTTTTCCCCTTCATTTGGGTAAGTGTGATCTTAAACAGGTCTGATGTCAAATGTATGTCACAGTACGGCCTATGGTGGTTTCAATCGTGGCTGTCATTATCCCCACTGATTCCTGTAGTGTGGTCCACTTGAGCTTCCAATCAACTCCCAGCGGATGAATGTTGTGGTTATTGAACTGTAAGCACCACTTACAAGTTCTAGCGGGGTAGGGAAGCGGCTTGCGTGGTGTGCCACATACCACCCACTTTGGTGGTGGTCACCGAGTTGTATGGGCCTACCATGATGTGTGTGTTATATCCACACATCCAATACATTTTGGAAAATCATTTAAGTTCATGACCCGTAAAATGCTGCAGATAGAAGGCTCAACTAGACCACGCCACAGAAGTGGGGATGATGATTTCCACCGTTGAAACCTTTCTAAGGCCCACCATGATATTTATTTGTCATCCAACCTCTTCACAAGGTCACACTGACCTGTGTTGAAAAAAAAAAAAAAAAAAAAAAACAAATATTAGATTGATTAAAAACTTCTGTAGCCCACTTAAGCTTCGGATCCACCTCACTTTTAGGCCCATGGCCTAAAATGACCTCATAAAATGGATGGACGGTGTGGATATAACACGTACCACATGGTGAGATCGCAGAAGTTCGTGACGTTAACATACCATTGGTGGGTGATGTGTGGTACACCATCAGATCCGATTTCAAGCGCCCTGCTTACATGTGAGAGAGAGAGAGGGATAGAGGGAGACGTACAACTGTTCATCGCTGTCCCTCCTTCCGCACAAAGCACAACACAGCTATAGCAATTCTGAGATTATTTCTCCACCAACTTCACGAAGTATTCTAATTTCAGCGATGTGACGCACCTTGAGATGGTCATCTCCGCCACCCCTTACCCTCTTCATGAATTCTCCTGGCATTCTACCTAAATATAATTGTTGCATTGCAGCGAGGTGCTGAAAGCCATCTGGGAGCATCTTTAGCTTTGGACAATTGCCAATAAGGAGATACTGTAGAGATTTCATTGTACCCTCCTCTATTCTACTCCACTCTTCCAATTCTTTCATATCTGTGATTATCATGGTTCTAAGCTTCGGAAATCCATCAGATGCGCAACAAATCTGCTTCCCCACATAAGCATCATTGAGAGCCAAGCACACCAGATTGGGTAACTGTCCAAGGGTAATGAGTGGATCTTTCACAAATTGGCTATTCGTCAGTATTATCTCCCGGAGACAGTTGAGTGAACCAACCCATTGTGGAAACTCTTTCATCACACATACCAAATAAAGTTTCTCAAGGTACTGTGGCTGCGACAATTCTTGTAAATTGAGTTCTTTATCTCTGCCCAGGGCCACTATTTTGAGAGATCGCAACCATTTCAACTGACTAATGGAATCACATAGTTGTCTACAATCTTCCTCTTCCACTTCTCCAATTGTTAATTTCTTGAGTTGGGTTAAGTAACCCAACTCTCCTGAAAGGCCACCGTCGACTGATGCACCTGATAGTGTTTGGAGGTGGCTTAAACTGGCTATTTGCTTAGGCATTTTATAGAATTCCCTACTTTTATAAAATTTCTTCAAATTAAGATGCCTCAATTTCGTAAGCATCTCTATTCCTGTGGGTAAACCTTTCAAATTGGAATCTCTAACGTCCAGCGTCTGTAGGTTGTGCAGTCTTTGCAATGAAACAGGGAGTTCCTCAATCTGTGTCCTCCTCAAGCTCATATACCGTAAGTGAATCAACCCTCCAACTTCATTCGGCAGAATCTTTATTTTAGTGCCTTTTAGATCTGATACCCTCAATAATTTAAATTTTGAAAACATTCTACGGAAAGAGGAAGAGGGAAACTCGTTGTCATTAAATACAAGAAGTGACCGAGGATTCAATTCAGGCATGCTTCCTGGAATATCAATTGCAGTGTTTTGGATGGCCAACCGATGCCCCGCTTCTTCCAAATTATTTCTTCGGTTTGTTAGGATTGCTGCGAATTCTTCCTTCTTAAACATGTGAATAGCAATGTCATGCATGAGGTCATGCACTTGACACGCTATCAATTCCCCCCTATTCTCATCAATTACAGGTTGGAGCAGGTTCCTATCAATGAGCTGAGCAAAGTAATTACTTGAAACTTCTTCAGGTGTCTTCTGTTGATGTTCCTCAATGAAGCCCTCGGCCACCCACATGAGAATCAGCTTCTCTCTCTTAATCACATGATCCTCAGGAAACAGACCACAGTACAAGAAACAATATTTGAGGTGAAAAGGTAAATAAGTATAACTCGTTAACAGGGCTCGATTTAATCTTGCAAGATCTTCATTATCTTTCAGTTCCGAATCAAGATTTTTAAGCACATCATTCCATTCAGCTGGATCAGTGCTCTTCTTTGACATGAGGCCACCAATTGCCACAATGGCGAGTGGTAGCCCTTTGCATCTTTTGACCATGGCATTTCCCACCTCAACTAAGTGTTGCGGACAAGTTCCCTGAGTGTCTTGCTTCATAAATGCCTTTTTTTTGAAGAGTTCCCAAGCCAGTTTATCAGATAATGGCTTCACTTTGTGTATATACCAATTCTCATCAACAGGATGTGCTACATTTTCAATGCGAGTGGTGAAGATGATGTTGCCTCCACCCTCACGAGGCAAAGCATATTTGACATCTTCCCAAACACTAGTATCCCATATATCATCAAGGAACAGAGTGTACCTTTTTCCTTGCAAATAGTTGTTGATCATCTCTGCTAATTTTGTATCATCCATTGTTTCTGTATGATTGGGAACCGCCTCCTGCCTGCTCTCATAAAATCCTTCAAGCATGCGCTTCAAGCTTTCCTTCTTTTGGAATGATTGAGACACATAAATCCATGCATGGCAATCAAAACTTGTCTTTGCAGTTTTGTAGACTCTTTGCAAGAGTCGTCTTTCCGGAACCGCCCATCCCCACAATCGAAATGACGGTACGCTGTTGTGTCTCCTCTTTTTCCATTAACAATTGCTCAAGTTTCATGGCGTCATTCTTGAGCCCCACGATGTCTGCTTCTTCGACCCAAGGAGCAGCAACTCCAGGATCTTGATTGCCAGCATCTGTAGCATTTGAACTTCTCCCTTCCTGAAATGCAGCCTGAAACCCAAATCGATCACTTCTTTCTTGAATCTCCTTCACCTCCTTTCTAATATTTTGAATTTGAGTACTGAATTGGTGTCGAACTTTTAAGTGCTTGATGAAGCAGGCATGAAAGACAAAGCAGCCCATGAGTCCATTCCGAAGACGGCGTTGCGACTCCATTCAGATCATGAACTCATCGACTGCATCTTCAGCATTGAAGACTAAGTTCCTTACTTGGGTAATCCAAGCCTCCACAAGTTCCTCCCTCTCCTTTCTTCGATCGGCATCCTTTAAGAAAGCTCTCATGGTTTGGAGCTCATTCTTGATCCACACAACATCATCATGAACTCCAGAGAGGAGCTCCACTTCATTGACTAGTTGCTCACCCAATTTTTGAACGAAAAAGGAAATAACAGCCTCAGCCATTGCTACACTCTCGTTTCACTTCCCACTGATTCAAAGAAAACTTCTCCTGCTTTTGAATTTTGGATAGAGAGAACTCCAATTCCTCCACCTCTTACTTTAATCTCTCCTTACTTTCTTCGTTCTTCACTCCTTTATTCTGCACTACGATTACTGTAAAGAAAAAAAAAAACATTTAGGATCTTTTTTGCATTTCTTGGATTGTTTCCCAAATCCATTGTGGGGAGCCAAAGGAAACAGAGATGCAGCTAGTGAGCTTAAGCTAATCTGGGCTTTATGACAAATAAGAAATTTAATTAGTTTTTACTGCTTATGACTTAATTCGATGATGAAAAGAGGATTTCTTTAGATTTGAATGGTAGCTTTCTTGTTCTTCATTACAAGTTTCCTGTGAAGATAATTAATGGAATTTCCAAGTGATATTTTGTCTTACTTTTATGAAATTTATATACTTATAAGACATGCAGATAATTATAAAAGAGAGGTAGAACAAAATTCTTTTCCTCCTCCTTTGGTTGCTTCTGCTTTTCCTCATTAGGTATTGGGCACGAACGAGCCTTATCCAGTAGGCAGGGTTACGGTCGACTGGCAAAAGCTAGGGTGGCAAATGGGCTGGCTCGGACCAGTGAAGCCCGAGACTATCCTGGATCCTGCTAGTGTACTTCAAAAGAAAAATAAAAGAACAGGTAATTTAAAATTCACAACGGCTGACCATTATTTAGTGTTTTAAATTCATAATGGTTAGCCAATCTTTTAAATTTTGAACAGTTTCGAACCAGTTATATGCAAGAACTATATTCTTCGTGCAATGTCAAACTAGTTATATGAGATTATGATAACTCAGCTAAAATTTGAAAAAGCCCTAAAGAAGAAGTACAAAACCTAAGATGTGGACGTGAAGAATCTACCATTAGTAGATACTTTAATTCTAGTTGGTAGATGAGAAATTTGTGGTATAATAGGTGATTGAGTTTGATCTCATAGTCCATGAAATTATATATGAATGAATTAAGTTAAACAAATTCTTCCCAGTAGTGGCTTTGAATGATAAATTGTTACCTTTTTTAAAGATTTCAAAATTTTCTTACAACATAAAATATAAAATAAAAGAACTCTCTATGGAACAACAAGTCATTTGTCTTTAAATCAAGGAAGAGGCAAGGCTCTAAGATAAAATAGAAGGCAAGAAAGAAGATATATCTAAAGTTCTTTTAGTAAATAAGTAGTATAGCCAAAATGAATCAAAGAAACCAAATAACCTGAAGCCAAATTAAAACTAGTTAAAAAAGAAGTCTAAACTTAAGAAAAAGAACAAAAAAAAAAAAAGAATTAGCAATTAGGACAAATAGTCTGGTTTCTATGTTTGTGGAAAATTAGGTCATTTCATAAGAGAATGCTCTAAATGTAAAAAGAAACCAACACATGACCTTAGGCAAATCTGACCAAAAAAACCTGAAATAATGACTATTTGAAGAGGCGAATATGTTCATATTGATCCTGGCAATGGTTGGTGGATAGTCATGGGTACTAGCACACACTTGTGTTACAATTGCACATTGTTTAACTAGCATAAAGAGGTTTCTTCATTAAAAATGTTTCAGCTGGGGAATGTTGTCACTGTAAACCTATTCAGACATAGAAAGTTTGAATTAGTTTTTACCTCTGGAAAAACTATTATCTTGGCAAATATCTTTCACATGCCAGACATATGCAAGAATTTGGTTTCAAATTATCTTTTGAAGAAGTTAGATATAAAGCAGGTTATTTGGTCGAATTGAATAATAATAATTAACAATGGCTCTTGTTTTAATTCACTAAATAAATGCTAAAATTATTTTCTTAAATGATAATTTGAAAGAAGATATATATATATATATATATATATATATATATATATATATATAGAGAGAGAGAGAGAGAGAGAGAGAGAGAGAGAGAGAGAGAGAGTATACACCAGCTGGCATTTCGTTTGACTTTAATATAAAGCTAAAATATAATACTAGTGAAGGAATATCTTTGACTGAATATACCTACATCATTAGTAGTCTAGCCTATGCTATAAACTGTGCATTATACTAGATATTGCCTTTGTTGCTAAGTAAAGTAGATTCGAGTTTTTTATATACACACACACATTTCTTTTGACCTTAATATAAAGCTAAAATATAATAGTAGTGAAGGAATAGAATATCTTTGACTGAATGTGCCGGCATCATTAGTAGTCTAGCCTATTCTATAAACTGTGGATTAGACTAGATATTGCCTCTGTTATAAGTAAGTAGATCCGAGTTACATGCATTATAATGCAATATATAGAGTCCTTAGATATCTTAGAAGGACTTGTGACTTGGGTCTTTGTCATCAAATATTTTCAACAGTAATTAAAAGTTACAGAAACATTGATCAAAATTTAAGATCAAATGATTCTAAATCTTCTAGTAGTTTTATTTTCGATGGTAGACAGAGTTGTTTTATGGAAAAAAAAAAAAAAAAAAAAATTGTATTGCTCAATCCACTACGAAATTTGAGCTGGTTGCCATAGCAGCATATGGTGATGAGAGAGAATGGATTAAAATCTCAATAATCATTATACGCCTTTTTGGGTGAAACAAATACCACCTATATTCATTCACTGTCATAACTTGCCTACTATAGGGAAAGCTAATCACAACTGTTACAGTGAAAAATATAGAAAAATCCGTCTGAAGCATGGTTATGTGAGACAATTACTAAATAATGGTGTGATAACTATGAACTTTATATAATCCAATGATCATATTGCAAATCCTTTAACGAAAGTTCTAGGTAGAGAAAATGTCATGCATCAAGAGAGATGAGACTTAAATCCATAAAAATGAATCATTAAAAATAATAACCTAACATGAGAATTAGATATTTCAAGAATTTGGTTTAATAAAAAAAGAAAAGTTTCTATGTGATTCATTGGTTGAACAACTTTATATAATTAGGAGAAAATATTTCTCTAAGTCCCTTTATGTGATATTAGTAATGCAAATTTCGGTAACATCTCAAGGTTGGGTATATCCCTTGGATGAATTGATAGTATTGACTTAAGGAGGGATGAAAAGTTTTTATAGAAACATCATTGATGAACTCACCTATAGGAGTGTGGAAATATGGCTTCTTTCTATGAGACTTAAGTTAATTCTCTAGTTCACTCATGAAACAGAGATATTGCACATCACCATAACATGCAATTATGAACACCTTGTAAGATCTAAACTACGGTATGTGTTTTGTATAAAATATACTTTTAAAGAAATTTAAAAGACTCAATTTACTAATTTCTTATACTCCAAACACAGTTCAGTAAGTGAGGTTCGAAAGAATGTTACATTTTTTTATGTACAATAGTTCTTTGTATTATCATTTTTTATTTTTGAAATAAGTGGGGGATTATTAGTGTATTTCAAAAGAAAAATAAAAGAAAACGTATATTTTAAAATTCGTAACAGTCAATCGTTACGTAGTGTTTTAAATTTATAATAATAAACCATTACATAATCTTTTATATTTGTAATGATTAACCATTATGTAATCTTTTAAATCTATAACGGTCAAGCATTAGAACTACAAACTCTATAAAAACACCCACAGACCCCTCCTTTTACAACAACAGAGGAAATCCTTCTCCTCCTCCTCCTCTCTCTCTCTCTCTCTCTCTCTCTCTCTCTCTCTCTCTCTAGCAATATGGAGGTGACCTTTTGCTGGCTTTTAACTCAGGGTCGTGTTGGGATTTTACCACCACCAGTGCACACAATGGTGATCTGAAATATGGGGTGATTGTATCCTAGGGATAGCGTTTGGAGCCTTCTGTAGTGGTTTAACTCATCGAAAACTGAGAACTATCTCAAAGATAGCAACCTAGTTCGCGCTTCCGCCCAGTAGAAATCTTGAAGTTTAATTGCCTAGTTGATGTCTGTTCTTTCCGATCTATAGGTGTGAGATTCCATTTTATAAATTATTTTTTATACCAATCTTTTTTTATTTTTTAACACAGCCCACTGTTAGTCAGGGTCGATGTGGGCGTTAACGCCCATGGTTGGAGTTGAGTTTTGGACCCGATGACTAATTAGACTAAACATTAGCTTGTGTATAACTAAGGGCCTAGCAAGTATGCCTTTGGTCGCATCATCTGAAAGGTTGTTTGAGGCCTAAACTCTATTTCGATCCAAATTGTAGTCTATCTCTTGCGTGTAGATGCACCTTCCAAACCCTCATATCATCTCGCCACTCAGTAAAATAAGTGTTAAATCACTGATTTTTTTGTCAAGTTGACCAAAAAAGCAAGCTTGAAACATCTCCTCTTGAAAACATTCCTTTTAACCAGTGCATCCAAATGGGTCCTTAAAATTTGTTGGTCTCAGTGTTTAGATGGTTTACCAACCTAGCACGATGTTGATTCAGGCTTATATGGGATGGGTTACATGTCTTGGCTCTTGTGTCGGACTTAGAGATGCATCTGCTTGGCCCATTTACCATCTGAAAGGGAAAAGAAGAAGTTATTTAATACTTCTATAGCGTGTGAAGCTCCATATGCATGCACATAGAAATTGTCCACTTGGCATCCATATGTCTCAAATCAATCAAATAATGGGACCCACGATAGATGGGGTGTATACCCAAACTCAGATTAACGAAGATTTGTTTGTTGAATATAGAACATTGACTATTTTAGTTCTAACCATCCGTTGGATGTCCTCAAAATTATCTAGCTATGATAGCAAGTTTGGGGCCATTTAGCATTGTTATGTAGATGCCTTGCATTCTGCAGGGCATTATCAACCGTGAGGATGACTCACTGTGATGTTCACGGTCGACCATGACTCGCTATGATGTTTATGCTTGACCGTTGGTGCGACCATCAAGTTTTCCGATTTTGCATGAAATGGAGTATTTAAGTTCATTTTTTCATTAGGGCTAAGAGTAATACGAGTGTATTCTCTCAAGGGACTAGGATTGGTCAAGAGAGAGGGTTTTTTACACTTATAAATGGCTTCAGAAGGATTTCTCAAGGGATCTAGGGGTTTCCTAGACGTGCACATCGCAAGAGAAGATCAAATACATCTGTAATCGAATAAGGTGAGTTGTACAACTCTAAGGTTTTGATTATATTGGATCTTTGTCGCTTTGTACCATGCTTTTTTCCCGAAAGGGTTTTACCACGCACATGATATCATTATATTTGTGATTGTTTGTTTTTTTAGTTTGGTTATCATGCATTATTATATTATTTTATCTTTAGTTATCATGCTTCTGGAAAGCACATGAATTGGCAATGGTGTTAGATCCAAATTTCTAACACATAGGGTTTGATCCAAGTTTGTTGTTGGCTCAGGGTTATATCATTGTGGTGTGATATAGAATGGGTTCACTCATAACAAAGTAGTATCAGAGAGTTAAGTTGGACGTTTGGGTTTGAGTGAAGATATCAAGATCAAAATTCGATATACAGAAGTTCGGTGGGAAGAACAATTTCAGTTTATGGCAATGGAAGGTCGAGGACATTCTAGTTTCACAAGGGTTGAGAAAGGCATTATTGGAAATAAAATCGGAGAAGATGTCGGATGATGATTAAAGTGATCTCAATAAGAAAGCTTTGAGCACAATCCATTTTGTCTGTCGGATGAAGTTATGTACAATGTCCTAAATGAGGAATCTCTCCTGGTGATGTGGAAGAAGCTATAAGACATGTACATGTCAAAGTCCCTCATAAATAAGTTATTTATGAAGAAACAACTTTTCGGGTTGAAATTGAAGGAATGATTAGATCTCCTAAAGCACATGAACTTATTTACAAAGCTGTGTAGCTAGTTGGTAATGCTCGAAAAGATGATTAAGGAAGAAGATAAAGTGGTGCTACTTTTAGTATCACTTCCCTCGTCATAAGACTATCTCGTCACTACTTTGCTATATGGAAAGAATACAGTGATGCATGAAAAAATCATTATGACAGTAATTTCCAATGAGATGAGGAAGAAGTCGGGTGATGAGGACTCCTAGGCAAAAGGGCTACCCACGAAATGGGGTCAGGGACATGGGCGATCCATGGAGCGATATCAATCTGACAAGAAAAAAAAGGTCAAATCGAAGTTGCAGGCAAAGGACGGACGCATATATTGAGGCATTAAGGGACACTTCAAGAGAGACTGTCAGAAACAGAAAGATGACATGGAAAGTAAAAGCAAAGGAAAATGAAATACAAGTGAATCAAAGAGTGTAGTGAAAGAGAACTCAGAAGGATATCTCCTCTCAATCTCTTCAGGTACGAGTCATCTCTCAGACACTTGGATTCTAGACTCAGGATGTTCGTATCACATGTACCTGGATAAAACTTGGTTCGATTCGTACAAGTCCAAAGATGGTAGAAGTGTTCTAATGGAAAATGATGCAGCATGTAAGGTTATCGGAATATGAACCATCAAAGTAAGGATGTTTGACAGAGTCATTCAAACTCTTAGTGATGTCAGGCATATTATAAATCTGAAGAAAAACTTAATATCCTTGGGGTTTTTAAATACGAATGATTGCACATTCACCGCATCTAGCAATGTATTAAATGTCACCAGAGGTGCAATGGTGTTGATAAAGGGACATAAGGTTGAAAATTTGTATAAGTTGGTCAAGAGGACAATTATGGGTGAGGCCGCTACCACCTGTAACACCCTGCCTTCTTGGTACTCAAGTATTACCACATAACCTAATCAAATGTGAAATTAAACCTATCTAAAGGTAACATCCAGAATCGTTATGGACTACATCAAACCATTGGGGAAGGTTAAGCGATCCACTCGTTAACATTCAAGATGGGCCATCACGCCACACTTACAGTATTAAACCCTAGATCGTCAGAGAACATCACCCATCAGGCCACAAGACCGTGATCGATGACCCACATTGATCGTAACCTAAAAACGCACCGGTCACCTAGGTTAGTTGGAGTCCTTTAGGCCATTAAGTAATGGCAGTAGGTCAATCCGACCGCTAAACTTCCTTCAAAATAGGCTAGGATCAGATACTAGCCCCGAAGATCGTATCTAAAAGTGGGTTTGACCGTCGGATTGGTAGGAGCACCAGATAGGACCCAAGATCATGAGAGGAGGCCCATCAGTGGGTTGGATCTGCCTCTTCTCAAGTCAAGTGGCCCATATAAACCCATGGAGCACCAGGGACGGAGAGGATCCTTGAAAATCATCCATGTGGGCCCCACAACATGTCGTGTGCACACTGCAAGAGTAGCACTCGCGGTGCACTAGATGAGGGAACCCGGTCAAACCTTGTTGACCCGACCAAAGAGGAACTTTTCTCTCATTTCCCGCCCGCGAGGATTCAAACAAGTTATCCGCACAAACATCCAAGTGGCCCACCTATGGTGATCGTATCACCGATTCGAACCATTAATCGGATAGAGGGACCCCGGACGACCAAAACCTCGTCAACCATTTGAGCCCATGCAAATTTGCACAAGCACAAGCAGGGGCCCAAACAGAAGTGTACGAAAATTCCCTTCCAAAACGGGATATATGAGGCTGTCATGCTGGAGACCCGCGTGCTCCGTTCCCCTCTTGATGCCAACCGTCCCTCCTCTGTCGATCCCTGCCTTTAACCCTACCTCCAGAAGGGAGAGACATCCTGCTGATGGCGATAGGCGGTCGGATGTTTTCCTCTTCGGGAAAACACGCTGGCTCGATCCGAGCCTTCCGCTTAGACTTTGCCTGACCATCTTGAATGTCCAACCTAGGGCAAAAATGGCCCTAGCAGCTTCCCTGAAAAGATCGCCCGTCTGCTTAAGAAAAAGAGCCGCGACGGGGAAAATCTCGTGAGATGATTGAATGGCGATCAGGGATGAGATTACTGGACCCTAAAATGATCATAAGACCCATCCGGTCCCTCCAAATGGATTGGATCGACAAGATGGACCATCGATACAAATCTGCAATGGACGGCAAACCCATCTTCTCCATCTAACTGAAGAACCCACCGCGATGCAGTGGGCCCCATTTCCAGATTAAACACACTCGTCCGGTGGGCCATGGAAATGAGGAATCCATCCCACTGATGGACAATTCCCATGCAAAATAGAGATAGGGAGAGGAAGCTCGAGATGCAGCCACCTATCCTAGCTGTTTGTTATAAGGATACGAGTGGTCGTGAGCGAACCCTAGGGCTATAAATGGGACCTGTTCATGTTAGGATTCCCACCAAGAATTCAGGAGAGGAAAGAGAGGGAGCGATCGAGAAAAGAGGGTGCGACAGCGGGCATCGTGCCACACTACACCAGTCAACTTAGTCGACTGCATCGAGTCGACACAATCGACCCAAACCGGGCTGAGTCAGGGGTGTGTCGGGATGGTTTAGTAGCACTGATTCTGGAGGGATACAAGAATAAAAGAGAGAGGAAAAGAGGGAGGAAAGAGAGAGGGAGAGAGGGAGAGAGAGAGCGAGATTGCTAACACCTGGACTCACTGCCATCTTGAGCCAGTCGAGCCACGCCCTAGTAGCTTTGGAAGGGGAGAAAGAAGGAGAAAAGGGGGGAGAGAAAGGAGGAGAGAAAGAAGGAGGGAAGGGGGAGAGAGAGAGAGAGAGCATTGACACGTCTGTGGTGCCGCACCACACCAAGTAGCCGAGTAAACTTGACTTGGGATGAGCTGGGACAACCAGTAGCCCAGGTCCTGAAGGAAAATAGGAAGAAGGAAGGGAGAGGAAGAGAAGTTGAGAAGCTCGGAGTCCAGCAAGGTTCGAGATCGAGTTCAACTTCCAGATTTGTCGGGCGGACCCGCTGAAGCTGCGAGATATGTTGTGTGGGTGTTGAACCGCCCAACCCAACTTGGTCTACCCTGCATTCATCAAAGATGTCGGGGTTGCACTGCTGAGTTTTAGCAACTCCTCCCTGCTCACAACAGAAGGACCTCCAAAGCCAAGTAAGCTCCATTCATGGTTGAGCTTCCGACAACAAGATGAACAAGTTGATGGAGTTGCAACGGCTGCATGTAGGGGCTGAATCGCAACACTAGTCCAGTAGGAATGGTTTAAATCCTGAGTTGTTGAGTCAGGCTGTTGGGACTAACCGAGTTGACTTTCCTTGAGTCACATAAGCTGACTCGAATTTACGTTGTTTTAGGGTCTTACTCAACTGGTAGGCTATTCTCATCCACAAATTTCACAGCCATAGGTGGCTCTTTCGACCAGGTCCAAATCAACTGAGTTGACTCATTTCCAGATATGGAGAGACCCTAATACCATTTATAGTAAGCTAGTGTCGATCATTCTCTAAGAAAGCTAACTTGTTCGTGTCAAGCTTGAATCATTCCACCTAGTGGCACCAAGCTAACTTGCCAAGGCAAACGAATAAGTATTGAATAGTTCATAGTTAGCTAAAAGATATGATAAGAGGTAGTCGACTCATAAGGTTAGGATTCTACCCCTTAAGCTTTTCTCTTCCATGTTAGCTTAAGTGTTAGTTAAACTCTAATTCTTCCTAAGAACTGATAAATTTGTTTTCAAATTATTTGCATTAGTTATTGAATTTAATTACATACTCAATACTTATTTTGTGTAAACATTTATATGCGGTATATCAATTCGTGCTTAAGAAATATTTATGAACTATATACTTGTGAAACTTAAACCATTACATTTATTACTGAGAGAACCCCACTTATACATGTACGTCCAGACTTGGGATGCAACTTGACTAGTAGTGATCATAATGAACCCTTAACCTATTGACTACTTTGATTGATGGGTTTAATTGGAGTGACCATGCGATGACAAGCCCCACTGTTAAATTGTGACTGACCGTTGGTTGAGGAAGATGTCATTAAAACATCGTAATGATGGAGTCTAATGAGCCAGGGATAGTGGAATGAGATACTATGCCCGATCTGTCGGCCTATGCTCGATGACGAGCCCCCTATAGTGATCTTTGAGCTTTCTTAAATTGGTTGTTTACAAATTAAAATAATAATGGCAGGGATTAATCATGCATTCATGGCACAAGCATTCTAATGGACTAACTATTTGAAAGGTCCATTTTATTATTAGAGATGAGTTAACTGTTTGAAAGACTCATTCTCATGCTTGAATGAACCGACTATTTGAAAGGCCCATTCTTGCTTAAGTGAGCCAACTGTTTTAAAAGCTCACTATCTTACTTGAGCAAGTCGACTGTTTGAAAGACTCATTCTTTTGCAAGTTAAATGAGCCAACTGTTTGAAAAACCCATTATCTTGCTCGAATGGACTGACTATTTGAAAAGTCTATTCCCCTATTGGGGATGGGCTGACTATTTGAAAGGCCCATCCCCAAGCATGAATGAGCTGATTGTTTAAAAGGCTCATTCATGTCTAAATGAGCCGACTGTTTAAAAGGCCCACTACTCTACATGAGCGGGTCGACTGTTTGAAAGACCTGTTCCCTTATAACTTGAATGAACTGACTATTTGAAAGGTCATTTCTCTTTAATGAATGGACTGACTATTTGAAAGGTCTATTCATTTGGCCAACTAGGTGTGCATCCCCAATTGATGTGCACTCATGCATTTGTACACTAAAAAAGGTTTACATTATGGACTGTTTTGTATGTCTTATTATTTAAAACTATGCGTAGCTAATGCGGCAATGTGTAATCTTGAGGGGAGTTCCCACTGAGTTAGTCACTCATCCTTTGAATATATAACCATACAGATAATACAGGTGTACATGAGGGTGTTTATGGGGCGGACCTGAATGCAGATCCCACAGGATTGGGAGAAGACTTCTATGAAGAGTAGACGCCGCCAGGAGGTGGCAGAATTTTATGGGCTCAATCAGTAGTTGCAGTTATTTTGTTTCTAGTTTTATACTAATAGTCCCCAGCTGAGTGGACTAGGATTTGGATATGATTTTCTATAAAATGGTTCACCATGTTTGCTTTTAAATTGATTACTGTAAATTGCAACACATGTGTGGTACTCTTAGATAACACTCGGGTTTTCAAAACTAAAGAGTGTTGTGCTTAGGGTTCGAAAACCAGGGCGTTACCCTCCTCACATGCAGAATCTGGTTAAGGCATATGTGGCACAGATGATACAGATATGTGGCAAATACGGCTAGGACATATAAGTAAGAGGGGCATGATTGAACTCAACAAATAGAAACTATTGAATGGAGTTAAGGCGTGAAAGGTGGATTTCTGTGAGCATTGCATCTTAGGCAAGCAGTGCGAGGTAAGGTTCAAGACTCCTACACACACTAGTAGCGGGGTGTTTGACTACATTCATTCCAATGTATGGGGGTTAGTGACAACACCGTCTAAGGGAGGGATACGATACTCCGTGACCTTCATAGCTGATTACTCAAGGAAGGTTTAGGTATACTTCATGAAGCACAAAACTGAAGTGTTCGCCGAGTTCAAGTAATGGAAGTCAAAAGTATAGTAGCAAACTGGGAGACATGTCAAGTGTCTCGGGTCAAACAATGGTACGCAGTACAAAGAGGGTGAATCATGAAATTCAGCAAGGATCAATGTACCATAAGGCACTTCTCAACTCCAGGGACCCCACAAGATAATGGGGGTGGTAAAGGGGATGAATAGAACTTTGTTAGAGAGGGCGAGAAGTATGCAATTGCATGTAGGGCTGCCTAAAAGCTTATGAGTTGAAGCGGTAAATATGGCATGCAACATAGTAAATCAGTCACCATCTATAAAGCTAGACTCTAAGGTTGCAGAGGAAGTTTAGATAGGTAAGGACGTTGATTACTTAGAACTGAGAATCTTCAGGTGTCCAGCATATGTTCACATGCAGAGTAGACAGAAGACGAAATTAGATTCAAAGTTTAGAAAATGGATCTTTATCGGGTAAGAGAAATGTGTCAAGTGTTACAAACTTTGGGATCCATATGCTCAAAATGTGGTTATTAGCAAAGATATCATCTTCAATGAGGCGTCAATGTTGAGAAACAACAAGGAAGTTGCAATTGAAAAGTTGGATGAGATCATGAGATTGTTGGTGTAAGTGAAGCTAGTTGAGTATGTTACTAAAGGTCAAAATTAGCAGGAGCAAGACACTAAGTAAAATAATCTGCAAGATACACAGGAAAGTTTAACCGAGAATAGAGAGAAAGAACCATTAGAGCCCCAGTTCAATACATGTTCGAGGACACGGTTTTGTTTGCATTATTCATTGGGAGTGGAGATCCCTTCACATTTTAAGAAGTAAAATCTGAAAAGGATATTGGCAAGTGGTTGTCAGCCATTGCAGAGGAGATGGAATCACTCCACAAGAATCAGACATGGGAGTTGGTGGAACTTCCTAAAGGTCAACGGGTTATAAGGCGCAAATGAGTCTACATGAATAAAGAAGTATTAACAGAAAATAATGGTGAAAAGTACAAGGCAAGACTCATAGTGAATGGGTACTCGTAGAGGAAAGGAGTAGACCGCAATGAAGTTTATCTCCGGTCATAAAATATAGCTCAATTAGGGTACTACTGGCGATGGTAGCAGAATCCAATTTGAAATTGGAGTAAGTCGATGTGAAGACGACATTCCTTCATAGGAACTTAGAAGAAGTCATTTAGATGAGGCAGCCTTAAGGTTTCGAAGAGCTTGGTAAGGAAGGCTGTGTGTTTAGGCCGAAGAAGTTGTTATATGGGCTTAAGCAATCTCCGAGGCAGTGGTACAAGCGATTCAATTCCTACATGGTTGAGATTAGGTATAACAAGTGCGAGTAAGATTGTTGCATATACTATAAGATACTTGATGACGGGTCATACATTCTACTAGTACTTTATATAAAATATCATTGTGTTTGTGGTTGTTTATTTATTGGTTTAGTTATCCTGCATCGTTATATTATTTTATCTCTGTTTATCATACTTTCGCAAAGCGCACAGATTGACAGTAGTGTTATATCAAATCCGAATTTTTAACACGTAAGGTTTGATACGTGTTTGTTGTTGGTTCAGTTTTACATCATTGAGGCATGATATAGAGCGGGTTTACTCACAACATGCATCTCTACTAATAAGAGATTATTTGCTTATTTCTAAAAAAGATAAGTCTTTATATATATATATATATATATATATATAGGGAAAAGGTACAATGCGCTCGAGCTCACGGCTTTGTCCCATGCGGTCGAGCTGTGTGGGCCCCACCGTGATGCCTTTTGAACATCTACCCCATCAGTCAGATGCGCCATTCCACCGTGGACCTAGGTCTCAAAAATCAAGTCAATCTGTGACTTGTGTGGGCCACACCACATACAGAAGTGGAGAGGGGCTGTGCAACCATTAAAACATTCATAATCATTTTTGGGGCCTACAGAAGATGTGGTTTGCAAATCCAGCCCATCCATTATGTGTCTCCCACTTGTATGAGGGTTCAGACCAAGTTTCAGCAGCATTTAAAACTCAGGTGGGCCCCACCAAGTGATTTTATATGTTTTAACAGTGTCTTCACATGATTTTAGATGGTATGGCCCACCTGAGTTCCGTATACAGCTGATTTTTGGGATATCCCATTATTTAAAGGGGAACCATCAAATGCACGGTGTTGATGGTCGACATGCATCACTGTGGGGCCCACACAGCTCGACCTCACGATAAGCTTTTATATATATATATATATATATATATATATATATATATATATATATATATATAATGGTCTAATTTTACATCTACAAAATTTAAACAATACGTATTTACCTCTCAATTATTTAGTAAAATAAAGTTTTTTTTTTTTTCCTAAGATTTAGTTTGCTAAAGTAGGTAGACCTTTTTAGGTTAATTTTGAAACAAGCTTGTTTATGAACTTTTTAAGTTATTTTAATCATGCCCTCTTCTGTTTTCTTTACAACCTCTCTCTCTCTCTCTCTCTCTCTCTCTCTCTCTCTCTCTCTGTGGTGGGCTCATACGATGAACAACTAATATTGAAGGTGGGGCCCACATGATGAATGGTCCACTTCAAGGACGACATAATGGATGGTGCAGATCAAAGGTGGGCCCCTCATGATGGATGGCCCACATCAAAAGTGTGGCCTTGCATGATCAATGATCAACATTAAGTGGGCCCCACCTAATGGACAGTCCATATCAAAGGTGGGACCTACATGATGGATGGTGGACATTGAGGGTGTGGGCTCACATGATGGAAGGTTGACATTAAAGGGCCACATGATGAATAGTCCACATCAAGGTAGACCCACATGATGCATGGTCCACATCAAAGATGGGCCCCACATGATGGATGGTCCACATTAAAGTGTGGCCTCGCATGATGGATCATGCACATCAAGTTGGCCCCACCTGATGGATTGTCCACATCTAAGATAGGACCCACAAGATGGATGGTGGACAATGATGGTGGGCTTACATGATAGACGATTGATATCAAAGGTGGGTCCACATAATGAATGACCCATATTGAAGGTGGGGCCCCATATGATGAATGGTCCACAATAAGGTGGGCCCACATAATGGATGGAATGGGCCTCACATGATGGACGGCCCACATCAAAGTGTGGCCCCACGTGACGGACTATCCACATTAAGTGGACCCCACCTTATGGACGGTCCACATCCAAGGTCTCACATGATAGATGAATCATATCCAAAGTGGCCCAACATGATGGATGATCCACATAGGAGGTGTGCCACATGATGGGCCTCATTTGATGGATGACCATATCAAGGTAGGCCCCACATAATGGATGGTTCATGCTAGAGGTTGGCCCTTAATGATGAACAACCCACATCCAAGGCAAGACCTTGTTGATGGACAACCCACTTCAAAGGTGGTGCCCACATGATGGGAACATCAAATATATATGAGCCCCATGTGATGGGCAATGGACATTGAAGGCACCGCATGAAGGACAATTAACACTAATGGTGGGCCTCACATTATTGATGACCTACATCAAGGTGGGCCCTATATAATGGATGGTCCACATCAAAGATTGACCCCTACTGATAAATAGTCCACATCCAAGGCAACCACATGATGGACGACCTACTTCAAAGGTTTGGCCCACACAATGGATGATCAACATCAAAGGCGAGCTCCACATTGTAGACAATCCACATACAATGTTTGACATGATGGAAGGCTCATGAGTCATGTGTGTGGCACATGTATAGTTTATGTACAAATTGACATCTAGTTGTGCATATGACATTTTTTCCCCCCAAAGGGACATATTTTTCCTTGACTAACCACACCACCTTTACAAGAGGCAGCCATTGATTGTATGCTCCCATGAGCTAGACTTTATGACGCCCATCAGACCCTTTTTTTACATGTGTACATAGTTAGTCAATGGATTATGTTGGTATTTTTTTATGCTCACGAATATATGATATATGCACATTGATATTAAGATTGAATTTGACAATAAGGTTTGGCCAATATTCACGAGTATAGGCTTGATCTACTTCTTATAGAAAGTAAAAATTATTGTGCAGTATTCACAATGGGAATGGTGTATAATTGAGATGCAAGTGCATATGACATGTACCTTCGTATTAATTTATTAAAAAATTGCGATAAGATCTCACAGGGATCCGCACAATCGGCTCCGTGTCCTATCAAGATTGTATAAGCCTATATATTAATGCTGGAATAGATTATTAGTTAATAGTGATGTTTGCATATACAATAAATGCTTGATAATTATAATGTATGAATTAAATCACGTGTGCGAGACCACTTACTTATATAAGTGATGGATCGATTCAAAGGAGAGCTTCACTTCCCACTTAAAGAAAGTTTCTCCTCTTTTAAAAAAATTAGGATGGAGAGGACTCGAATTCGTCTACCTCTTATATAGATTGATTTGCCTTGTTGGTCGCTTAAATAAAATACTTTGCTTCTTCTTCTATCGCATCTCACTTTAACTTCTCCCTACCTTCTCTCTTTCTTCATACCTTTCTTTATTCCGTGCTAAGATTACTTGAAGGAGAAAAAGAAAAGAAAAATACCCTACCTTCTCTCTTTCTTCATACCTTTCTTTATTCCGTGCTAAGATTACTTGAAGGAGAAAAAGAAAAGAAAAATATATTTAGCATCTTCCTTTGCATTTCTTGGAACTAGCACCCGTGGAGCTACGAATCATTCATGTAGTGAGCTTTACGTGGAATTATATCTCAATGAACCGATGGACTGGATTTACTGACCCACCATCAATTTATAAAGATGTTGGGCACAACCATCTTGATCCAGCTGCCAGGTCTGGTTCATTGTGGGCGTTGAGGCCGTTGGGTTGGAGCTGAGTTTTGGATCCATGATCAATTGACCTGGACATTGGATTGTGTCTAAAGATCCAACGAGTATGCCCTGCCTGGACCTAGGAAGGTTTCAACGGTAGAAGTCATTATCCCCACTGTTTTCTATGATGTGGTCCACTTGGGCTTTGGATATACTTCAAGTTTGGCTTCACATCCGAAAATGAGCTGTCAAAACAGGTGAACGGCATGGATAAAACACATGTTAATGTGGGAAGCATTAGAGTGATTTTGAAAGGTTGAGAAGTGGACCCTACTATGGTGCATGTGTTGTATCCACAACGTCTATCCATTTAGAGATATTATTTTAAGGCATGAGCGAGGCAGATCCAAAGCTTTAGTGGACCCATCACGAAAAACAGCAGGGAGATTGATGCCTACCGTTGAAACCTTCCTAAGGCCCACCGTGATGTTTTCTCGATATCCAACCTGCTCGAAAGTTAACAAAAACATTAAAAAAGGGAAAACACAAATATCAGCTCGATCGAAAACTTGGTTTTTAACGGTGGTGTCACTCTCCCCACTGTTTTCTGTGGTGGGGTCCACTGGAGCTTTGTATGTGACGCGTTCTTTGGATCTTTCCCTAAAATGGATGGACGGCGTGGATACAAAACATACATCGTAGGTGGGACACATCAGACCATTACCCAAAAGTGGGCCCCGCTTGCGAGAATTAACAACCTGCATATACGATGAGGGCCGTGTATCATATAATCCTAACGAGTTAGGGTAAGCTTTTCAGTATCGTCGACGAAAAAGAAAATTCCAATGAGAAAGAATTATAGGAAGAGAAATCTCGAAGATGAGGAAAAACAGAAAAATACTCTATCCGAAGATGAAGAGGAAAGGAGGTAAATTTCTCTATTTCTCTCTCTTGTATTTTCTGGAATTGGATTTTGATTTTTCTTAGATTTGTATTGGAGGAGGTAAAATTCCTTCAGAAGCAGCGGGAGAGGAAATTAGGAATCCCTGCGATCTCGACCGTTCAAACGGTCGTCGGCGTAGTTACAAAGCCAAGCGAGAAGACTGAAGGAGGTGATGGGGAGAAGGATGATTTGGTGTTGCAGGATACATTCGCTCAGGAGACTGCAGTTACTGTTGAAGATCCTAATATGTAAGATTTCCATTCTTGGGTTGTGTTTGGATGCACGATTTGGAAAAAAAAAAAAAAAAATCGCAATCTTTCTTTTATAAAAAATTAATTAGGCTGAGCTGAGATGAACTCAATTCAGAAGCAGATTGATTCTACATTCAATGCCAAGGTTTTTGAAAGTTGATATTTGATTTGAAGATATTTCAGTATTCAAATTCTTTAAGATTTAGGAATTTTAAATATCATTACTGTCATCATCACCATCAACATCTTTGTTATCGATCCATCTTACAAGCCAATGTGGTGCGTGTGGAGAACATCAGAGCGGTCATAAGGTCGACCCCAAAGTGAAAATCAGATTGGTAAACTTGTCAGATGGGAAAACAATGGACAGTTTGAATTAGATGTGTTAACAGTCTCATTCAGTATAAATGTGTGGCCTGTGTGATGGTGGGAGTCAATGAACTAGCCTGATTTTTGTGCCAGGTGTTCTCGCAACTGGTTATGGCCTCGTGGGTGATTGTTCCTCTATTTTTAGTGTTTTCATTAGCTTTTCCCCTTTTCATAGATGAATCTAGTCATGAAATGCTAATGAGTTGCTTGGTGGTACCATTACAGCTCATGAAGCTTAGGGTGCATTTGGTCAGGCTGAACCGAGAGGAAATGATGAGATTGTGGTGACTTTTCCTTGCATCTATGATGAGGATGTAACTCTCAGATTGCATTTAATTTCTTTCAAGTCAAACTTAAAAGTAATATAATCATATTTTGGAGACTGATCACTCAGTATTAAAGCAATTTGGTGATTTCCATTTTATGTAACTATTATACAAGTCAAATTTCAATGCAATAGAGCATCCTGTCGCAGCTGTATTTTCACAAAGCAGAAGCTAGTCAGTAAAGAAGGATATGCATTCTCATATCTTCCATAACCCATATTTCCACCACAATTACCGTCATATTAATATTAATTGAGGTTGGCTACATGAATCATTATCATCATATTAATTGAGGTCAGCTACATAAATTCTGTTCTGCCATTCCACTTTATCAATGGCCATAACTTAAGTTAGACCATATGTTATCAAGTCTTTTCTTACTACCTCCACCCATGTCCTTTTGGCCTTTGCCTTTGCTCTTTTAGAGGCTTCAACTTGCACCAACTGACTCCTTCAACTTGTATCAACTCCCATATTTCCATGTTTTCTTATTTATAGGTTGAAGTATGTTGAACAAGAATTGGCAAGGAAAAGGGGCAAGAGTATTGATGCTACAGATCAAATTGAGAATGATTTAAAAAGTGCAGAGGATGAATTGTACGTCATTCCAGAGCATCTTAAGGTGAGATTGGTGGTATTACATCTCCTCATTGTTTTTTATTAGAACAGTGCCTTGGGGCTGCTTTCCTTTGACAATGGTTGTATCTGGACTGCTCTAGCCCCCTCTCTCAAGATTAACAGCCCATACAGTCATGTCTATATGGTCTTTGATGGACATGCCTTTAACTTTTTGCTCCACATGCAATCATATCCTGTTGATATTCATATGATTCTGTTTTTACTTAAAGGATTGTGTATTCAACCCCTCATCCTAAATAGTAATCAAAAAAATTTTCTTGTAAATCTATCACATACTAGATTTAGACATTGGTGGGGTTGTCATTATGCTCATTGTTAATGTCTTCTTCTGTTTTTATTTTTTATTTGTTTTATGTTATTTTATTTATTTTTTTCTGAGCATCTCTTGTTTGCTAAGGCCAGTAATTATTGCTTCAAATTAGCATGTCTTGTTACCCAATCTTGCAGCCATATTTTATTTGTGGTACCATCCAATCTCTGCTGAATCATGAATTTGACTACCTCTCTTTCAGGTGAAGAGGAGGAACTCAGAAGAAAGTTCTACACAGTGGACTACTGGGATTGCGGAAGTTCAACTACCTATTGAGTACGACGATCCCAATATAATTTTTTTGAAAAGTGAATATTATTAAAAGAAACCAGAAAGAAAACAACACTAAGGAAAAAAAGAAAGAACAAGAAAAAGCCTAAAAACAGAAACTAAGGTACAACCCTCAGCCCCACGGGTGACAGAACTAGAAAAAACTAAAACTATAACACAAACTTTGGCCCCACTGCTGAAAGGAAGAAACCCTATATACAGAAGCAACCAAAAGCCGCAAGGGAACCCAACAGCTAGGGAGCCCATTCCCTGAATAAAACAAGGACTTTTGAGAGCACCCTGGTTGAAGAAGAGCTCTGATTCCTGAAACAACGATTGTTCCTTTCCACAGCCCAACACACAGCCAACAGAACAATCCTCCACCTTCTTTTTCCTAAGGCTCCTCTATGCTTATTGTGCCACAAGAAGAAACGGTCTTTGATTGCTTTAGGCATAGTCCACTAGATTCCGCGAGATTCTTGCCATCCTTAGAATCCCCCACCAAATATCCTTAGAATAGGGACAGTGGATAAAGAGATGATCTACTGTTTCCTCTGCCTTAAAGCACAGCAAACAAACATTTGGAATGGCCATTCCTCTCTTCTTGAAGTCGTTGATCGTCAGAACTTGTTTTCTACACAGAAGCCAACCAAAAGCCACCACCTTAGGGGGTACTCTGTAGTGCCAAACTGGACCCGTATGAGAGGAAGTCGAAGGAGTCTGAGGTGCTGCTAAGGATCTATACATTTATCATTTTCTTGATTTCCACTACTCTTTCATTGCCGGCCTATTTTTAGTAGTGTTAACTGCATATGCAGCCATCGAAAAGAACTAATTAAAACTCTTTCCTAAGGCATTGTAACCCTTTACGGCAACATCTATAAACTTGGGAAACAAATCCGGAGGTGGACTTGTGCTCGTGGTGTACACGATTTTTTCTCAACTACCTAGTACCTACATACTTCCAAATCTATCAAAACATACAATCGTGAATTTTAATAAAACTTTAGATGTTCATTATGATTTAAGTGAAGATTACAAACATAGAAATGGTTTCTGTTGCATGATTGTTGACTTAACAAAGAGAGCTGAGTACTTACAAACTTTCGAAAGTTATCACACTGACGTTTTCCTTGCTGAATAATTGATGAACGTATCCAGATTTTAATTCCTTAGGCTATGCACCCACGTTAAAGAACATGAACAAGCCTTCATGGGCGGAACTTGGTTTTGAGTGGTTAGTTGTTTCTAGATATTGTTGAACTCTTGAAAGCAGCCACTGCATTTGCTACTTCTGAGCTTTGAATCTAAGAACTGGTTGTCAAAATTATTTAGATTTTTCATAGGCGTCTCCAATTCAATGGAAGAACACGCACAAGTCTTCATATGCATAGATTGGTATGTGTTGACAGCTTAAAATTTTGCAACATATCTTACTTTGTCACAAGGATATTCTTGACATTTAGTCCCTTGACCAATTCGTAAAAACCAGTTGTACTGATTGAACGTTTAAAGTTAAGTGCATATGACATTATTTGGACATTTTGGAGAATTCAATGAACTTCAGAAAATGTGATATACTCATGGAATTTCCTGGATATATTTTTGGCAAATCTGCCTTTTTGTAAGAAATAAGTTTTTGAGAGTAAGTATTAAATGTTCGAACGATTCATTGACTCTATCAAACTTGATGTCGATAGCTCAATTGGAAACTGGCTGGTATGTATGGTGTTTTTAGTGACAATAGAGATGTAGTTGAGCTTTTCCTTCTGCTCTAATTAGGCTCAAATACCCAAATAACGCCAAGCCAAGGTGAGAACACAAAGAAGGTTTGAAGATTTTGAAGTCATCCTTGCCTTGGATCCTCATTGAGGGATGTTGTATCATGGGCATGAAAGAAAATTGTGGTGTTGGGGATTAGGTGTGCCATCAGTGACTTGTTTGAGTGCTACTGGAGTTGAGTTTGGCGATATGCAGTATACCATGCAAACCTTATGTGGTTATCAATAATCTCGCAAAAGACATGATAGCTACAAGCCTACAACATCTTTATGTCCTAGGCTCTGCCACTTGAGTAGTTCTAAATTGTGTCTTTAGCTATAAATTCATTGTTATGAAGAAAAGAAATTATTAAAGTTAAGAAAATATTAAAATTAATTTACAAATTTCATGGATACTGAATGATCGAGAGTAAATTCATGGTTTTGGAAAGTATTTTGTTGATTGCATTTCCTTTAAATGAATCTTATCCATTTAAATTTTCATTTGTTGGTTGTTTGCGTGCTAACTGGTGCAGATACAAGTTAAGAAATATTGAAGAAACAGAAGCTGCCAAAAAGCTCTTGCAAGAAAAGAGGCTTGTTGGACGGACAAAGCCAGAGCTGAGCATCCCCTCAAGTTACAGCGCAGATTATTTTCAACGTGGCCGGGATTATGCAGAAAAACTTCGCAGAGGTTGGCCACCTTACCTGACTGTTTATTGCATGATATTGAATTTATTTGCTTGGAAATTACTGGAAATGTGATTTTTCCCAAAGATCTTCACAGTTTGACATTTTGCTAATTTAATATTTGCTCAAGAAGTGGATGAAAATTCCTAAATTCTCTGGTCTTTTGACTATTTGGAACTGGATAATTTCTTTTGGCTAGAACGGAACTGTTACAGAGTAGCATGTAGTTATTGGCATTTTGCTAATTTAATATTTGCTCAAGAGGCAGATGAAAATTCCTAAATTCTCTGGTCTTTTTACTAGTTGGAACTGGATAACTTCTTTTAGCTAGAAGAGAACTGTTAAAGAGTAGCATGTAGTTACTTTAAGAGTGAAAAAATATATATATCATAGATGCTCATCAGAAAGGCATTTCTTGGAACTGTATGCTGGCTTTCCATGATATAGAAGCATGGGTTTCTTTAGTTGCAAAAGATATCATAGATGCTCCAGTTGTTTTTTAATCAATATTTTTGCCCAAAGAAAGAAAAATATTTTTCAAATGCTGAGAATATGTCTTCTTCCTTCATTCTACTGTGGACAAGTCAGTCAGACATTTTCAAGTGATTGAATCAGAAGCCTGATTGTTGAAATAAATGCCCTTAGATTATATCCACATACCACTGCATTTCTTATTCAAACTTGCTGTTTTAGCGTACTGAGCATTCTCTGAAAACTACTGCATGTGTAACCCACATGGAGGAGGGAGGAAGTGGTTTGCAAGACTGTCCTTTAGATTATATCCTTGTTTGATGAAGGATTTGCTACAATACATCTGGAGGTATTGCTATTTTTACTTCCTGGCTGTACTTGTTGAATCTGAGGACATGTTTCAATGATACAAACCATTTATCAGATGGGCCTCATTGTGGAGTGGTGATACACGGAAAAAAAAAACAGATAATGCAGATTTCAATATTTCAACCCTTTGATCACTTAACTATTTTCCTTGAAATATGAATAATCTCCCTTAAACATTCTTTTGTGGGCAATACATAGGTTCTTCCTGTCTTGAAAAACCTCTTGGTTATCAACCATCCGCTGCGTGGCCCCTCATATAAATGGTGTGGGTCGTTGCAAAATGGCCCCATATCCTAGTACTATGGTCCCAAAATTATATTTAAAAAAATAGCAATAAGTGGGGATGTATTTATGAGGGCTGAGTTCGAATTTGACCTACATTTATTGGGTTTAAGTGAGCTGGTAAAATATCTACCATCATCTCATCTCAAGTGAGGATTCAGCAAAATCCCAACCACAGTCCTTTAGGTGCAAATTTATTAAACGGCTGAAGGCCAAAGAACAACAAAAGAAGAAACAAGAAGGAAAAGACCCCCAGCTACAGAACAAGGAAAAAGAAGCCAGCAAAGACAGCAGCAGCCCTAGCCTAAGAACAGAAAGAACCTAAACTTTGAAGCTTCCAAAAATATATATTTACAACAACATGCCACTAGAAGGGACAGAAATTCCAAAAGAAAACAAAGCTCCATGGGGCATTTTTAGAAAAAAAAAAAAAACCAAAGCATCATGCCACAAATGTTCTGGTTCGTGAAATTGATATCAATCATATACCCTTCAAAAATAAAAGAAAAACATATTTCAATTTTACTTCTTCCATCCTTTCTTTCCTTTTCATTCATATCTTCTCTCTCTGAAAACATATTTGAAGCTAGATTGGTTGTCAGGGATGTAAACCTATTTCCTTTGCTTCTTGAAATGTTCAAATTATTTCTTCAACATTGAGATTCTTCTTTAGTTTTTCATTCTCTTGAAACAAATGAACTCGTCATTTATTTGCAAAAGCAAAAGTGCAAAGCTGGGTTAGACATGTTTGCTGAGATGTCTGTTTCATGCCCTTTAACTTGCTTGTAACGTTTTTTTTTTTGCAGAGCATCCTGAGCTGTACAAGGACAGAGCTGTACAGGATAGCAGTGCAGGACCCAAATCTGCAGATACCACTACCACAGATGTTGCAGGGCGGAGGCAAGCTGCCACTGATGAGTTCATGCTCGAGCGTTTCCGCAAACGAGAACGCCTTCGTGTCATGCGCAGATAACACATGCCAGCCTATGATCCGATCTGTGACCACCACTGAAATGGCATCACATTAGGTTCTCAGCTTCTTATCACCAGTTTCATGCAATTCATGACATGGTTTTCCTGTATCACTAATCTTCCTACAGAAGCGACACATGCAATGTACATGGGAGACCAACAATTTAATTTCTTGGTTCCTTGCTTTGAACCGGCAGATACAGGCAAGCTCCCTATTCAACAGGTCGTGATAATGGGTCACATGATCTGATGCGTTCATATATTGTCAATAGTCGTAATTTTGTTGCTTTATGTATTTTGTAGTAAACTGGATGCTTGATGTTAAACCTTTACGAAGTGAAATGCAGGCATCTGCTGACCAATTTCCCCTTCCAAAGCAGTTGGAATAATTCCTCATTATCTCTTACAAAGACTTGAGAGCATATGTTATTTGGGTTACAAGTCAGCTTCCACTATATAAAAGGAAAGAGCCCAAACCCAATAATTTTAGGCTGAGCATAAAGTTCAGAGAATAATCTCCTTTTTGGCCCATGAAAACCCACTTTGCAAGCAAACTTGCTACACTCAAGACCAGCCATGTATGCCAGTCTTTTCGTCCTGCTGAGAACCCTAAAAATCCGCTTGAAAACTTTCCTGAGTTGTTCTGTGCTCGCCTCCTTCCGGTTTTGGAGGTTATATTGTACTTTTTTCCCTTATGTTCTTTGCCAGGATGTGTGCTTTATGGCAGTTTACTGGTTCATCATTTTGGAAAACATTCGAGGGGAGAGGGAAGTTCCACCTGCCAAGGGTGGTGAGGATGAACATCCCAAGCTTGTAGCAGCATGGAAGAATGACAATGCCGAATGTTGCATTGACATCAATGGTGTTGAAGCAGGCTGTCTTCAGATGGAGGATTTGAAGAGTGAGATGGCTGAGGATGGATGGGCAGAGATGTACGGCTCTCTGGAAGGAAAGTTAGAGACAGGAGAGGAAAATAGTGGTGGTGGTGAAGATGGGTGGTCTTTCCAGATAGATAGCTTGGCTGAGGAACTTTGGAATTGCAATTTTGGAAGATACTCAAGTTGGCAGTACAAGGGGGTTGATGTGCAAGGGTGGTGAGTAGTTTGAAAGGAATTGTAAGTTCCCAAAAACTGATTATGGATGTGTTTTCTTTCATTTTCTGCTACTCCTAGTGGCATGGTGTCAACCGGCCTTTGTTTTCCTTGGCCTCCTTTCAAAGTAGTTTGTTTCTAAGCCCACGTGTATCTTGATTGACTACAGCCACATGATTCACTTGATGAAAAATCATGCCAGACTCATGGCCGGCGAGCATGGCGTGTTAGGTAGAGCGTTGCAGGTGCAATGGTGGAGGTCTGACCAAACTTCCAATTGGAAGGTGTCTGGTCAAAATAAACAGACGGCTGTAAATAACTCGCGAAGTTCTCTTCATTGGTCCATTTGCTTGGTAAATTGTGGCCCATCTGATGTATCATTTGTCTGATTCAGGGGCAAGGCATGTATATGGTATGGTCTATGACCCACCGTATGGGTGACCTAGGACGTGCCAAGATGAGGGAATGCCCTGTACACATGGAAATTGATATTACCATTATGAAGCCCCATCATGAAAGATGGCATGCCTGATAAGGAGGTGATGTTATATAATCTAAGGGACAGAAATAGATATTTTCTGTAGAAGACTGGCACAATCCTTCCCACATAAATTTCAATCTTCTCGGATGCAGGCTGGGACATGTCAAAGTGATGATTTGGAGGGTTACACCAACGGCCATTGTTGTTGGAGAAGGCATAGTTTGGTGGACAGAAATTGGGGCTGTGATTGTGATGGATGTGGATTTCAAATACCATTGAGGTTCCTGTGAGCATTATTCATCTCATAAGCAGCACTGTACAGATTCCCATAGTTACAATCACCACCTGCCTCCATTCAACATTTGGTGAAATAAATGACATTTGAAGTTTTGGGTTTATCTGGGCACGTTTGGTTGCAATATCAAATTAAATTGCAATTATCTTTCCACTGAAATGGAAAGAACCAAATTGTAGTTTCTTTCTTTGGCATACATATTGGACGTTTGGGCTTTCCAATTGAGCTCGAAGGAACATAATTGCAGATTATGAGAGCTATTTCCTCATTGTGATACAAGGAAACATTTGATTTTCATTGTTTTTTAATCTTCCCGACCGCAGTCTTCGAGCTCAGATGGACATATAAATAGATAGATGGATGAAATTTTCAAATAATCCTCACCCCATCTCTTTCCTCGATTATCAATTGCTATTATATGGCCCATCCAAAATGCAAAGCATTCACACTCAAACGATTGCATGCCATGGTAACAAATGTGTGCCTGATCTTGGCCATTCAACAACTGGGCCCACCAGATATGTGCCTTGAAAGTTCGTGGGGAAGAGTGAGCTCTTAGGATCTGATGGTCTACACGATATGGGACATTCACAAAGCCGATAATGAATAGTTCAGGTCTAGTAGTTCACCTAAACACTACTTGAGATCTAATCACCCCTCTGATTTTATAGTATAGATGACCTCGGATTACAATTTACGGCTTAAATTGTTTAAGAGACAAGTTAGATTAATTAGGACCTGGAGTTTGGAAGAAACTCAATATTATATGGTCTTATCTTATCTACTCATCTAAATATTCATTTAAAGTTGAATTTATAATTCAATTTCAGACTAAAGAAAGAAAATTGATTATTATTTTTATTATTATTATTATTATTTTTAAAGGCTAAACCTCGTGGGACCCATCCACTAGTGATTGCCCACAAGTGAGCCTCATGGGCCTCTGTCCAATATGCCTTGTGTTGAAAATTAATCCAGACTCATCAGGTAGGCAACATGTATACTCTGAATGTGTCGTAATGATTAAAATTTAATCATTCCTCTCTTTGTTGATGTCGCCCAGCTGATATGTGTACAAGCCAGGTTTCTGGCCAGAGCACATAAATGGTGGGGATTACTGATGAGCAGCTTGGATCTTGCAGATGTGTGCCTCACCGAAAACCATCCACCGCCCTGTCTTTTTTGAAAACTCAAGGATGTCGGAAAAGATGTGGAAGTTTTATAGACCCCACCTATGAAGTATGAGGTTCTATAGCATTACTCTTGGGACCCATGGTTAAGTGATGCAAACCACTGATATGATGGACCCCAATGTGGATGGCTAAGATCTTCCGCCCAAACCAAATACAAGGTTAAGAGCTAGAGAGACCACAGCAATGGCCCACATTGGACAAAACAAGTCCCAAAATTCAATGGTTGTGATATTCCAATTTCTTTGTTCATTCATCCCCATCCTTGTGGGACTCATGAAATCAGCAGTTTGGATCATTGAACCATAGGCCGTACTAATCGTCAAAATCTCTACAGATTCAATCTCTTCATATATTCGCATTGTTGTTGTGCTTTATTCATTTTTCAATTTGGTCACCTGATAAGTGTGGGCTTGCTAGAATTGAATTTGCAACTCAATTCAAACTGAACAACTAGGACTCCAAGCGTTGAGATAGGCCAATATGTGGTATATGACCAAGGTCGAATGAGATCAGTCACCTATTCGACCACTCATTTTTCATGCGATATTCAAAGGGTAGGGTTCTGATGATGGGCTACACCTTTTTCTTCCATACGAAAGTACTTTCAGTACAGATAAAAGAAAATACGAAAGGAATTCTTATAGTCGGTCATGAAGAGCAACTAAGGAGCATTTTTCTTAATGGAGAATTAAATCCAACATATGAGCGTAAACTCAAATTACAGCTAAAATTACTAGCTACTTAATTAATGATATTGGTTACACTAAGGAATGTAAACAACATGTGAAAAATAAATGATTACATTAGGAAATGTAACTTATTTGCAGAAAAGGATAAAGTGATTAAACCAAGGAATATAAATGATGGATAATTAAAAGGATAATTGAAAGATAATATTGAGTTTGATTAGCTGATATGAGATGGGCTATTTCTGTTGAATTCATTTGCTAATTATAGTCTTACCCTAGTCATTTAAATGCTTCTGACTTTCTGGTGGTTGTTATAACCGATTAACACCACATGGCCTTCTCTGCTTCTACTTCTACCATCTATTCTATAACTGTTTCTACATGATCGTTATTCAATCAGTCTACCATAAGCCTTATTTAGTCGAACTACCACTTCGGTATACAACTAGTTTACAACTAGTTTAAGAGGTTGCATGCCAAGTTCTTGATCGAACTATCACTTCAGTCTACTATAAGCCTTATTCAAAATGAATAGACCAATAGTCTTTATCGTCGCGACCGACTTTGATGTTTTTTTATCAAGATGGTCAAATTTAATATTTTTCAATCAAGATGGCCGAATTCGACCAAGATAACTTAATTTGATATTTTTTTTACCAAGATGGTTGAGTTTGTTGTTTTTTTACTGAGATAGCCGAGTTTAAGTAACATGGCCAAATTTAATATTTTTGCTCGATAGAGCAATCAAATTTATTGTCTTAAACGACAAACCAATGTCACTCTCAGCTTTTCAACCAAAGGTGTGAGGGGACAATGTTGTACTCTATTTCTGACAATTCTTGGAACAACCAATTAGATTCCAGACATGTATCATTGCATAAGGAGGATATGCCATGCGAAAAGAGCTTTAGAGATATTTAGAGCGCTTTTCATGAGAGTATAGCTAGTACTGAGCTAGATGATACATGTTATCTTATAACAAGGCACGGCTAAGTAGTCTAAGAGGCAGAAAGTGGTCCCTAAAGAATGGCTGGAGGGACATGAAGAGACAAAAATATTTAGAAGACTGACGTGGCAACGATTCAGCTGTCATAACCGATAAAATAGAGAAGAGAAATGCATGAAGAGGCTGCCACAGATCAATCTTATACCAATCTAACAAACAAATCAAATTATCTTTTCTTATTATATCTTATCTTTATCACATCAAATTATCTTTTCTTATCATATCTTATCTTTATCACAGGAGCAATGGTAATCTTTAGTCATAATTCAATAGTAGCAATTTTTAGCTGTAATTTAAGTCTATACTTTTGTGTTGGACTATTCTTAGTATCAATACAATTGCTTCGTTTGTCTTAAATGTATTTTTACTATTGTTTTATAAAATCAATTGTAACTACTTTCTTTTTGTTTGATTGTTTCCATTTGTAAAAATCATTTTGTTAGGTAAGCAATGTGCAACTTATTTTCAAAAAAAAAAAAAAAAACCTCACCTTCTGACAATCACCTAAATATTTTACAACCATATTACAAGTGACTGAAGAGTTGAATGATGTTTTCACATTTAGGTCATATACAATCACATTTCACGTCGCGCGTAGGGTAAAGTTATTAGGTTTGAATTGGGCACATGTTCAGTTATGGCATGCTTGTGCAAGTCACACGTGAAGAACCAAACTGAAAGCCAACAACCACCATCTACACTCGAGTGATCTTAGGGCGTGTTTGGATTCACATTAGTGATGGTACAACATCATATTAGGGACCATGATGGTACGTGTCCCGTGCTTGTTTTGGAACACCCGGGCGACGCATTCCACACACGCGAATACGGCGTGGAACCAGTTTTTGTAATCAAGTGTACATTACCTGCTGACACATCTAAACTCGGCCTACTAGTTTTGTAGTTTATTCTGTAGAGCAGATTTGGTGAGGCTGTGATTGTGGGGCCCACTTTGGTTTATGTGTTGTATATCCATGACATCCATCATTTTTTTAAGATCAATTTGGCGCATGAGCCAAAAAATAAAGTAGATATAAATATCAGGTGGACCACACCACAAGAAACAGTGGTCATTAAATGCCTACCATGAAAAAATTCTTGTGGGCCAAATATCAATTTTGGATAAAGCTGATATTTGTCTTTTCCCTTCATCCAGGTATTTTTTACTTCATCAACAGCTTGGATGCAAAATAAACATTATGGTGGGCTGTAGGAAGTTTAAATGGTGAGCATTCAATCACCATTGCTTCCCCTGGTGTGGTCCACTTGAGACTTGAATGTACTTAATTTTTCGGCACATGCCCTATTATTAGCTGAAAAAATAGATGGACGGAATGGATATACAATACATATATCAAGGTGGGCCCACCGTCATAGCCTTGTCGAAGTCGGTGTTTCCTCTGCCTATGCCGTGTGTACCATGACTGAATGCATATTAGCTGAAAAAACGGATGGACGGTATGGATATACAATACATATATCAAGGTGGGCCCACCGTCACAGCCTTGTCGAAGTCAGTGTTTCCTCTGCCTATGTCGTGTGTACCATGACTGAATGCATGTATAACTCTCGCAGTCCGCCACGTAGCTTTAAATATACGCTGACGGAGTATTACATCCATGTACATGCACTCGTAGATTGTCCACTCATCATGTTCATCACTCAAACTAAATCATCCAAATTGTTGTAAACATTGTAGATACTGTATCAATCATAGCTGATAATCAATGGACATTTGTCCATTGAATTCTCACCGCTGACTCGTTCTCAACAACCATCCATTCAATATCTAACAGTAGACCAGTTGAAAGATCGTCTTAATTCATCTTCTGAGTTATGATTCATCTAAAGTGGGCCCCATGGTTTGGACCGTTTAATTTGAGTTACAAGAAATTCATGTGTCCCTTATTTGAGTTGATGTGTATGAATCTTCACACTCTGGATATCAACATGTGTCCCTTATACGTAGTTTCCAAGCATTGATTTGTACTACAAATTGTATATAAAATGACAATATGTCATATCCAAACATGAGTTAGTAACACGTTTCTCCTAAATATATTCTGAATATTACTTGATATATACATACACAGTATCGAAATATAATACAATACAATCAAAACGTGAATCCAAACACACCCTATACGAGCCAACCTGAACGTAATCATAGGCAATTGCTTCTAGAAGCCATGTGGTAGAGCAAGCTCACTGCAATAGAAAATCGCTTCTAGAAGACTTGTCACGTCCACCACATCTCCGCGAGGGAAGGAAAGAGACCCTCTCACGATCCTGCACCTTCCTGCACCAATCCTTTTGTGAATCAATCTTCTGGAACGTTGGCACGTGCCAATTCACCAATGGCCATGAATATCCTTGATAGGTCACCGCTGATGCTTTCCACTTGTGTCCTGACCTGCAAATAGATGGTCCAGATGAATCATGGCCCACCGAAATCATGGTCCCCACTGCGGATGAATCATGGCCCATATTTTGCACTGATCAGCTGATCTTAACCATCTAATTTTTCCAATCAAATCTCGACCCTTGATAATTCCATTTTTAACCGTTCATTCCGTGGCCACCAACGGATGCTCCGTTAGGTCCATCCGTTCAGAGTGATTTGGAAATTCGGTCCACAGATAATGGTGGGTTGTGAATGTATGGCCTAAGTCAGTCTAGCCTTGCGTCTCTCGCGGATTGCTACTTCCCCTGCCACTATCCAATGGCTGGTCCTCGGCACTCTGTGGGCCCCACCATGATATATTTTTTTCATCCATGCCGTCCATCTATTTTTATAGATCATTTTATGATATGAGATCAAAAATGAGATATATCCCAATATTAAGTGGACCACATTACAGGAAACAGTGTTGAATGACCGTCGGGGCATAAAAGTTTTGGATCAAGCTGATATTTGTTTTTTCCTTTCATCTGCGTCTGAAAGACCTAATCGACAGAGTGTATGTCAAATAAACAGTACAGTGGGACCTAGGAGGATTTTAACGGTGGATATCCAATAACTATTGTTTTCTGGTGTGTTCCACTTGAGATTTATATCCCTCTCATTTTTTGAGATCAAGCCCTAAACTGATCTATAAAAATAGATGAATGGAATGGATGAAACACATACATCATGTGGGCCCACAGAGTACCGACCACCGGCCACCGGGCTGGTGTCAGGGGAGTAGCGAATCCGTTTCCGTCTCTCTCCATCAGGTGGGCCCCAAACGTGCAAAATAAAATAGAAGGTCAAGAAGAATTGATCTACGGCTCTTGTACGACGTACAGGAGTGACCGGCCCACATTTTGCTAGCCATTCTCCGGACGCCGACTGCATCCTGCGCCTGCCTGCATGGCCGGGATGGGATTTCCTGCCAAGGCCTTCTGCAAGAAGTTCCTGCGGAAGAAAGCTGAGAGCCCACTGTCCATCTGTTTTGCAAGCTCATATCAGGACATGCGATGAAAAAGAGATGATCTAAAACTCAAGTGGGTCACACGAGAATGAAAATTGAGGGAAGAAATTCCTAACGTTGAAACTTTCCTTAGCCCATTGTGATGCGGCAATGCCTCATTCGTAACTGAGCAGCTGACTCTCATGACCAGGACCATAACCTTGTTGGTGTCAAATGTCTTAAATCCGATTCATGGGTTGGATGACATCAAAGCCCGTTCGATGCCATCGGGTATATTTTTGAATTTTCACATCTAGTTGCTGAATAGATTTTGTCATTCTCCGATGACATCAGAGGATGCTCGATGTCATTGAAAGTTTTACAAAGATTTTTTGTGGAAACGCAAATTTTGTAGATTTTACTTCCTATTTTGTTTTGGTTTTTTTCTAAAACTATATATAGAGATGTAAACTGAATTGGGAGGTATTCTAATGCTTCCTAAACTATTCTCAAGGGTTTGTACATAGTTTTAGGGTTTCAAAAGGATGGAACCAGCAAGGGTGAGATTTGAGAATTGTTTAGGTTAGGTACGTCCTTTATCTTTATAATCTCTGCTTTCCTAGTAGATTTCTGTCGCTTTGTGTCGTTGTTTTCCCGAAAGGTTTTCTACATTAAATCTCTGCATTCTCTGTGTTTGCTTGTGCTTTTGGATTGCAATCCTAGATTCATCTCTGGGTGATTCTGCCGTTTTTCCCAACAAACCATTCGTCTAGTGGGAGAGATAGACATCATCGGCCTCGGCCAACCGACAAAAGTTAGACCAAGATCGCAGTCATATATGTGTTTAATCTACACCGTCTATCCCATTTGCCATATTATTTTAGGATTCGAGCCAAAAAATGAGGTAGATCTAAGGTCCAAATGGAGCACATTGCGAGAAGCAGCTACCATGTTAACACCATAGTTAAAACCTTACTTATGCCACAGTGATGTTTATTTGTCATCCAACGTGTTAATAAGTTCACATAGATCTGGACAAATGGAAAACACATATATCAGCTTGATCAAAATTTCTGTTGTTCGCAGGAGGTTTTTAATCAAGGGTTTTCAATCCCTGATGTATAGTCCACTTGAACCTTAGATCTGCCTCATTTTTTGGATTTTAGCCGTAAAATGGATGGACAGTGTAGATGAAACCTATATATCACAGTGGGCCCCACAGATTTGTAACCGGCATCCATTCTCCTCATCCATCAAAGAACCTTCTTTTCTTTCCCTTTGCAGATGTAGATGTAATTTGTTAGATCCATCAAAGAACCTTCTTCCCTTTCCCTTGGCAGATGTAGATGTAATTTGTTAGATGCATTTGTGCCTGCATCTCTGGTCTTGGCTACTCTGTCAGCAGTGCTTTTGACTGGTATTGGCGTGGGATCCACCGCAATGTATGTGTATGGATATTCATCAATTTCGCCAACTCATTTTATGGCATCACCATATGAAACAATTCTAAATCTCAATAACACATGTCACAAGAAACATTCGTGATTGAATGCCTACCATTAAAAACTTCTTTGGACTTACCGTAACGTTTGTTTGCCGTCCAACATGTTTATTAGGCCACGTAGACTTAATGAAGGGAAAACACAAATATTAACTCGATTTGAAACTGTTTTTTAGGCCAAGTAGACCTAATGAAGGGAAAACACAAATATCAGCTTGATTTGAAACTGTTTTTTAGGCAAGGTGGACCTAATGAAGGGAAAACAAATATCAGCTTGATTTGAAACTGTTTTTTATGGTTAATCGTCACTATTTCTTATGGCATGGTCCACTTGAGATTTGGATCAACTTCATCTTTAGTCTCATGGCATCAAATGATTTGGCTAAATGGATGGACAGTGTTGATATAATACACATTGTTGACGCGAAAAACTGGATCAACCTCTTCCTACGCTTCTACCTGCACCACAATGAGAGAGAAAAAGTGAACCCTGACTAGAGCCGGGGCACCTCCGATGCTTAAGTCAGTAGAGATCCAAGAAGAGGAGTTTTTTGGGTTTTTTCTTCCGTACCTTGATTCCTGGAGAATCCTCTTCTTATAGGAATGAGAGGTCCCAGCGTTAGGGGATTCTCTCCTAATTTTTAAGAGATTTAATTTAATTGCTATTTGTTTATAGATACTTTCCGATTTCAAGATTTTCGAAGTTGGGTATCTTTTTACAAAATTCTCGGATTAGTGTTTAAGATTACACCGTCTCTTCTTTGTTTGGCTTGGCCTTAATGGACTAAACAGTCTCAGCTGGCTTACAAAGATGGGGCTATTTGCCTACTGTCGGATGAAACAGAATCGATTTAAGACCGATATCCTTTCTTAATCCGATAGCCGACACTACAACCAACCTCATATGGGTCGGTTTTATAGTCGGTCAGGTGGTTTTTAGCTTTAGGGCCTTTAATTGGTCCTTTCAGACATAGCAGTCTCTTTAACCGAGTCAACTTCATGTCTTACAAATTTCGCTTATGGCTCTTGATTCTTTTACACTCGGTCGGGATTAATATCCTGCATATCCGAGCTAAGTCTCTCCTCTAGGCTTTATCTTCGGTCGGTTTTCATAGTTACCTCAGGTTATATAAGCAGAGTTAATTCATCTTACAATCGACCCCCCGGACTTGTCATATTTTTTTCCAACAGTAAGCCCTCTACTCTTTGTGTTAGCTATGTCAACACGAAGAAGTAATGAATTACTGGGTCAGTTTATATTGGGAACCGAAGTTATGATGGAACATTTAATGCTTCTTGTATCGTCCTTAACATACGACGGTTCGTTACCCGAGGTCGCACGAGCGGACAGCCGTCAGGTCGTTTCGTCCGCTTATGAACGTCGGACACGTGGTGAGGACATTACCCGTGTCAGTCGGCGTGCGCCACGCATCAGGGGGGAGAGTCGAAGCAGACATCGATTCAACTCCTCCTTAAATGCAGATGCCATGTGGTTCGGCTATAAAAGGGAGTGCAAGAGTGCTTTTCACACTTTCGCTCTCCCGCTCGAATTTTCTCCCGATTTTTCTTCTTCCTTTCTTATTCACTGTGGTTTGTGATCCGCCATTTTTCCTTCTTCCTCAATCCGTGTGCTCTTTGCCTCTCTAGTGAGTTTTCTCTTCCTCCCTTTTCTTTTCGACCATTGGCAATAATGCATCCTTCAAGTCCCCGGGAGGGGGTTTCAGGTGATGAGGATGAAACGAGGCATCTTTGGAACGTCTCGAAATCGCCCTCTCTACTGGCAGAGATGGCGATGAGTGCCAACGAAGCCTTCCAACTTAGTGTTAGGCTGTCCAGTGGGGCTTCAGCAGAATGCTCTGCTCTAGCGGGTCCCTCCAGTTTGATACATGCCCCTGGGAGGCCTACTCCTCATTTTTTCGAAGACGACTTGGAAGAGAAGGAAGAAATTTTTGAGCCGGCTCTCTCTAGGAGACCGGATAAAACTGATCTTAAGGCGACCACTGAGTCGGTTCCCCCACGGAGGTTGGCTCGGTCTATTGAACCGGCAACTAAGGAGAGGCTGCTGAGAGTGAGGAGGTCAGAGATGAACATAAGAGGACAGTCCCCTCATTCTTGACTGAGGCGGATTTGGATAGAATCTGAGTCAGGTATCATGTTCCTGACTCGGTAATCCTTCGACTTCTGCTCCCGAGTGAGTTGCCCAACCATCCCCCTCCTGAGATAGTCGCAATCTTCTAAGTTGCTATGCAATATGGCTTGTGTTTGCCCTTGCAACCCGTTGCTCGAGATTTTCTTTCCTGACTCAGAATTACTCCCGGACAAATAGTTCCGAATGAATGGAGGAACTTGTTTGTTGTGCAGTTTGTGGGCTGAAGCAGAACAGCCCCCATTGACCATGGACGAGTTCCTCTATTTATATCGAGTTCGGCCGAACACTTCACAACCCGGCTGATATTTTTTGAGCGCTTGGCGGAACAAGGGCTGCTCTTTGATAACTGACCCTCCCACCTCTAACAAACACTGGAGAAAGAGATGGTTCTGGGCGTGTGGTTGCTGCGAGACTGCCGAGTCTGAGCTGTTCGAACCTCGCGTTCCTTGGGTCTTCTCTGAAGCAGGTGACTTGGCATACCCTTTTCCTCATTTTTTCTTATCTCGATCCTTCTAAATCTAACGGCATGTGCCTTACAGAAATTTTCAAGAAGAACCTGAAACTAGGAGCCAACGCTTTGGCTCGAATCAAAGACTTGTGGACGATAAGTCCGGAAGATTGGTCTTAGAAATCTCTTCTGCAACCAGAGCATCTCCTTCTCTCGGGCTTGGATTCATCTGTGACGGGTATGTTCTTACTCAGGCACATTTTTTTTAAGAATTTTTTTGACTCTGTGTTTTATCCGACACAGATATGGCTAAAGCTCAACTCCTTCTGAAGCCGTCATCCAAATTGAAGGCTCCTACCAGTTCAGTGCTTCTGTCGGGGCCTCGACCTTCAAAGAAGGTAAAGACTACTCCTTCAATCATGGAGCCACCTGCCCCAGTCGCCCCTGCTCTGACCGTCCCAACCGTTGTCATTCTCTCTGACTCCGAAGAGAGGACAGAGGGTGTGAGTGAGTCCCGGGCTACTTCCGAGCCAGGACCTGTTGCAGAGCAGGTCTCGGGACGAAGAGAGAAGCAGAGAGGGGAGACCTCAAGGGAGGAGACGACTCAACAGGAGATATCGTCCTTCCGTCGGGCTGTGGACAACATGGTCCCTTGTACTGTTTCTGCCGGGAGCGAGAAGGAGTCCACTTCCATCTTTGAAGCTCTTGGGAGTCGGATACTCTCCCACGCTACAAAGATCTTGCTTCAGGTAGGGTTTGGACTTATCTCTTTGCTAGTTGTATTTTTCAGCTTTGATCTGACTTCGTCCCTTTATTATGCAGCTTGCTCCTTGCCTGCTGAGAGCCAACGGAGATCTGTCCGAGGCTGAGAAGGCTCAAAGAGTTATGGCGGACGCTGAAGCGGTTTGGAAGTGGGAGGCAGAGGCAGAGGCTCAATTTGAGATTACCTCGTCTCGTATTGGCCGACTGACTGGCGAGCTGAGCTTAGCTCGGAAGGCGACCGAGGATGCTAGAGCTGAGTGTGCTCGGTCGACTTAGCTATTGAAGGAGACTCATGACGAGGGCCTACAGCTCCGCCTAGCTCAGGACGCCTCTGAAGAGAAGCTGGCTCGGCTGAAAGCTGATACAAAAACGACACTCAAGTTGGCCAAAAAAGAGGCTGGGGAGAAGGCTATCAAAGACTTCCTCGAGTCTCCAAAGTTTGAAGATGAGAGGAATCGCGTATATAAGAGCGGGTACACTGCTTGCATCAAAGTGATGAAGCAATTTTTTTCCGATCTTGATCTCTCTAAATTTGAGGATGGCCCTCCTGAGGATACGGCAGCTGAAGTAGCCGAGGTTGATGATGTTGTGACTGGTATCGAGGTCGAGTCTGATATGGTCCCGGCTCCAGTGGTTGCTTCGAGTGATCCTTGATAATCGCGGAGCTCAGCTTTTGGTACCATCATCAGCTCCATTTTGGCACCATCACCGGCTCCTTTTGGCACCATCATCAGCTCCATTTTGGCACCATCATCAGCTCCGAGTAAGCCTGTTTATAGTTGCGGCCGAGAAAAAAATTCATACGCTTTAACCAATCTTTCATTTGCAATTAACCCTTTTTGTCGGACAATGTAATGTTGAGGCAAGATGTAACTCGATGTAACAAACATACTAATCAATGAATATATTCAGTTTTATTTTATTCATTTTTACTTAGTTTACATGTTTGTCATTCTTGAGTCTTTTTTATTGCTTTATTATGCCGACTTCAAGGGTAGTAGATTTTTAGATGTTCGGCATTCCATGGATGAGGCAGCAGTCATCCAGTCAGGTCTTTCAATTGGTACGTTTCTGGTCGGATGGTATTTGAGAGGACATAGGGTCCTTCCTAATTGAGTCCCAGTGTGCCTGCGCCATCTTCTTTTATATTGAGGAACGTTTTTCAGAGGACCATATCTCCGACTCGAAAATATCTAACCTTAACTCGGGCATTATAGAACCGAGCCACTTATTGCTGTTGAGCCATCATACATAACCGAGTTTTTTTCTTTTGCTCGTCCACAAGGTCGAGTCCAAGAGCTAGGAGTTTTTCATTTTCTTCCTCATTAAATGAGCTGACTCGGGCAGAAGGCAGCCCAATTTCAACTGGAGTAACGGCTTCCGAGCCATAAGTAAGGGAGAAAGGGGTTTCTCCTTTAGCGGTCTGGGCTGTAGTTCAGTAAGCCCACAGTTCTTTGGGAGTTCCTCAGCTCATGCTCCTTTGGCTCGGTCAAGTTTAGTTCGAAGATTTTCGTTTGATGATCTTATTGACTGCTTCAACTTGTCCATTCGTTTGAGGATGATGAGGAGACAAATATACGTTTCTGATTTCAAAATTACTGCACATCTCGTGATTGCTTTTATTGTCGAACTGTTTCCTATTATCGGTTATTATAGTTCGAGGTATGCCGAACCGACAGATGATATTCTTTCATATGAAGTTTGTGATCTTCTGTTCAGTTATCTTTACCGATGGTTCTGCCTCGGCCCACTTCATGAAGTAATCCACTGCCACGACTGCGAACTTAGTTTGTCCTTTCCTTATGGGGAGAGGTCCAACAATGTCGATTCCCCACTATGCGAAGGTCTAAGGACCAGTAATAGGAGTTAGTTCTTTAGGAAGTTGTCTCGGGATAGCCGCGAATCGCTGACACTTATCACATCTCTGGACGAGCTTACGAGTATCGTGCTGGATGGTCAGCCAGTAATATCCTTAGTGTAAGACTTTATGTGCGAGGGATTGCCCTCCTGAATGGTTTCTATAGATCCCTTCATGGACTTCCCACAACACATAGTCGGCTTCGTCAGGGTTTAGGCACCGTAGCAACAGAGCGTAATAACCCTTCTTGTACAATGTTCCATTGAGTATTGTGCAAACGTCAAGCTTCGGCACGATCTTCGGGCAATTCACCACTGTCGAGATATCGAACGATCAGATCGCACCAAGTAGGTCCTAAATCGTCGTAAGTACGGTCTAGCTAACTGGTTCAATAATGTAAGACCCATATCTTAGACCGTACCATTCCATAGACTTCCGCGATCTTACCAGTCAAATTCCGGCAGCCTTCGACCCTTAACCGATATTTACGCGCGACCCTGATTCATATGCCGTCAACCCGTATCGACTCAATCCAAAACCATTACCATAGCGACCGCGCCGTCGCTGCGGTTTCGATGCCGCGACTTGCATGCCGAGGCGATACCCTAGTCAGGAGATGTGGGCCAGCGTTCGGTGCAAGGAAAACATCGCGCGTTGCAAAACTCAAGAGAATCTCTACGAGATGTCACATCAATTCCATTAATCAATCCATCACATGTTAAGTACATGTCAAGTACACATCACCTTTCACTTTTTCCCAAGCAAGCCTCAAAAGTCAAAAAGTTCTTACACCACCCATGTTTCTCTTACACAAAAGGCCTCAAAAGTCAAAAAGTTCTTACACACATCTATCACTCCATCCATCTATCACCCATCTCTCTCTCCCTTTACAACACTCTCTCTCATTCTGATTTTCAAACCCATTCCAAGCAAGAAAGAAATTTCATACGTATGAGAGCTCTCCAAGCTTTCTCAAGCTCCAAAGGTGGCCCACTTTCCTACCCCCTTCATCTCACATCCTAGCCATCTAATTCTCATCTCCTCCATTGAAGTCGAAGCTAAGGTGCTAAGGAACTCATAGGAGCAAGAAGATCGGACGGTGGGTGCTTGATAATAGTCATTTTTCATGTTTTTAAGATGGGCCAAGTGAGGCCAACCGATCAATGGTTTGGATCTTACTTGGAACCCTAAGATGTGGCCGATGGCCACTTTGATCATCATGATCATCCATGATGGGGCCATTCTCCATGGACCCCATCATGCTGTTTATTTCATTAAATTTAAAGGTCATCTAGACCGTCCATATTGGTGGAGAAAGGATCTCCACCGTTGAATTCAATTTTTATTAATTTCATGTGTAGAGGGACCCATTTTATTGTATGATCTCTTACAAGGGAGGGCTCATAGTGGCGGAGCCCTCCATCACAAGCGTGTCCCACCCTCTATCTCTCTCTCTCTCTACTTTATTTTCTTTTTTCTTTTTTTTTATCATATTGTGTTTGTGTGGCCCACTTGAATGGACCCCACCTTAAAGTATTTATTTTGTCCAAGCTTTCTTCAAGTGGGGCCCACCTTATATGTTGTACCCACATCATCCATCAGTGGTGGCCCACCTCAACAAGGCCCACCACAATATACTTTCTTCAAGGACCAAACCGTCCAGCGTCTGGGACGCTGGACGTCCCTGTAAAAAGAAAAAGAAAAGGAAGCTTTTGGGGTGAGCCACCTGCATAGGCCCCACCTTATGGTAAGCGTTCAATCCAAGCTGTCAATCCTCTTACCCATCTCATTTCAGGCGTTGATCCAAAATATGAAGATGATCCAACTTTCAGCCGGGCCATACCTTAGAAAACAGTGATCTCCACCGTTTAAAGTCCCCTAGATTTCTTCTACATGCCGAAACAGGCCCAAGTTTGGACTCTGTTTGTCGGTATCTAGCCGGTGAATACAATGGGCGGGGTAGATTTCCTTGATGCCGGCCCCACACAGGAAAATCCTTGAAAATTCGAGATTAATATATATATATATATATATATATATATATATATATATATATATATATATACACAGCAGCCAACACTGCTGTGTCAGAAATGTAGGCAGCGCCTGCTGCACTACGTCAGGCGGACGAGCAGCCTCCCACGGCTGCTGCCGTGGGCCCCACCATGATGTATATCTCTTATCCACGCCGTTCATGAGGTGGGCCCCCTCCTCGGGTGGGCCCCCTCCAAGTTTCAACTAAGTCCAATGCTCAGGTGGCCCACACCACACGAAACAGTGGGATTGAACCTCTGCCATTGAAACCTCTCTGTGGGCCACAGAAGTTTTGGATCATGATGAAATTTGTGTTTTCCTTTCATTCAGATCCGTGTGATCTTTTCAACAGGTTGGATGGAAAATATATGCTATGGTGGGCCCCACTTGGAGCCCACAGTGATGTATATGTCTTATATCCACCGTCCAGGCGGACGGTGGAAGTCCACCCTGATATTTGTGTTTTACATCCACCGTCCAGTGGACGGTGGAGCCCACCTTATGCATGTGTTTCATTCACGCCACCTCCCTGGCTGAACGACAAATAAATATTACAGTGGGCCTCCCCCTGGCCCACACCCTGACTGGTTGTCAAATAAATATTATGGCGGGCCCCCTGGCCCACACGCTGGAGACAAATAAATATTGCAGTGGGCCTAGGCCCAAGCAACCACAAGAATAGTTTGGATGGAAATAAACATAACAATGAGCTTTTGCCATTTTGGATGGAAAATAAACATTTCAATGGGCCTCTAGACCCACGGGATTAGGCCCATTGGACGTATCTTAAGGCCCATGGGATTGGACCCACTTTGATGTATTCCAAGGCCTATGAGTTTAGGCGCATGATTTATATAAGGCTTATGGGTTTAGGCCCATTCAAGTTAAATAAGGCCTATGGGTTAGGCCCATTTGATATGTATAAAGCCATGGAATTAGGCCCATTTAAGACACATAGGGCCCATGTGCTTAGGCCCATTTTGATATACTCTGAGACCCATGGATTGTGACCCATTGCAATGTACCTAAGGCCCATTGGTGAAGCCCAGTAATGCGGCCCATTTGATAAATGTAAGGCCCACTAACGTATCCCATTTGATGTAATAAAGGCCCAATAGGATGTACCTACGGTCCATTGCAATATGTGAACCCAACATGGTTTGTGTAATGATGTTTACTACGGACTATAGCTTGGGAGCAATGTTGGTTTGACGTCCACATTGCGAGTGTAATGCTGGTTGGATGTCCACATTACGACTCTCCTTAGGGCCCATTATTAGGCCCGTACTTATTGTGTATAGGTCGTCCAGGCCCATCAGCATTGTAAGGATAGTTCATTTCATTACAACATGTTTAGTATAATTCCACGACTCATGATCATACGCATCATATGTATGCTTGATATAAGAAGTGACTGATCATAGCATATGGCTTCGGGCAGATTATTTAGGGGCTCCCGATTAAGCAGTGTTGCCCTACATGAGCGCATGATATGCGCAGAATTTGTTGCATGACTGGATAGCGTGATTCATACATTTCGCATTTGTGTGACGTGGTTATTGTATGCCCTAGCGACATCAGGGTCGTAGCCTCTACAGGCGTATCGTGGTTGGAAGGATTGGATACTGAAAATCTTGTTCTACATGGGGTGTTATAGATATTCCTGGGTGAAAGTCTCTAAACCCTTATGGTACCAAGAGGTTGCTCCAACGTTTAGACTGAGTGGGTAGATGAGAGTTGAGTGCCGATCACCAGATGGTTGCGCTCTCCACTGTGTCGTGGTCAGTTGAAAGGGGGTGCGGTCTTACCTGCCTGAGTGTATGGGGCAATGCTAGGCTAAGTTTGACCAGATCGAGGAATGGGTCCGCTATCGACGAGTCGAGCCCGATATTGGCAGATGAATAGTGAGGTATCTTCCACTTACCTTATTGCACACGATGAGGCGGCGATCTGGTTTAGAGTATACTAGACCTCGGTGATATTCCAGATTTGAGCTGTATTGATGTGTGGACATAGATGAGGATCTGTATACTTGAGTTACATTTCACATCGCATGGCCTTGGGATGGCCGATATTATTCATGTCTTGCATCGCATAAATTTGGTACGGATAATGATATTATGGATCCATCTGCATATTTCACATTGCTCTGATATTGTATGTACATATTACTACCTTGCGCACACACTTTCACCACCCTCTAAGCTTTCTATATGCTTATGCACGACCGTTGCATGCAGGTGACGTTGGATCGCAGCAGCGCTGAGGCAGGAGCACTTTACAGATCATTTTGGAGTTCTTGTTCTTCATCATTGTATTTCCCTTTATGATCATTGTACTTATAAAGTTTTTGATCATAGTGGAAATGTAATGGAGTTTTTGATTGTTGTTTGTGGGTTATGCCTTTGGTTATGCTTACTACGAATCAAACTGACGTTGAAAATCCTCTTTGTAGCATCCCAGGATCGGAACATGGCGAATGGGCACTGGGATCCGAGAATGGGATTCTACGGAGGCTGTCGGCGCCGAATTCGGCGATCGAAAATTTTGTGAGCCCGATTTCTGAGTTTGGGGCGTGACAAATAACACTCAGTTTAGCAACATATTCGATCGGAACAGACCTGGGAATGTCGTCTTCATCGGCAGAGGCGAGTTTTGTTAATAGGTCGGCCTTGGCGTTTTCCGCTCAAGGGATTCGCCTGACGATACAACATTGAAATCCACCGATCAGCTCCTTAGCTTTTTCCATAAAAGCTTCCAGCTGTTCTTTCTGTGTTTGGTACATACTCGTAACCTGATTAACGACCAACTAAGAATCGCTGAACACATTGAGATGCATAACACCTAAGATGGCCGCAAGTTGAACACCGAGTAATAATGATTCATATTCTACTGTATTGTTCGAGGCTTAAAATCTAAGTCTTAAGGCATACTATATATAGGTTTGATCGAGAGTCTCTAGTACTACTCCTGCCCCACTTACCTTAGATTTGGAGGAGCTATCGACATCCAACTTTCAAGGGGTTGGGTCGGGAGATGACTCGGGAGAAGTGATAGTCGGTTCTTCAACTGGCTCAGTAATATTTGTCTCGGCTTGCGATGTGACTTCGGCAATGAAGTCGGCCACAGCTTGTCCCTTAATCGCTACTCTCGATTTATACTGAATGTCGAATTCGCTGAGTTCAATTACCTATTTAGTAAGGCGACCGGACGCTTCTGATTTCTGCAGAATCTGGCGCAACGGGAGGTCGGTCATAACGATAATGGTATGAGCTTGGAAATATGGTCGAAGTCGATGCGAAGAGACGACTAGAACTAAGGCCACTTTTTTCAAGAGAGAATATCTCGTCTCTGTCGGTAAAAGTTCCTTGCTGACATAGTAAACCGGTGGTTGCTTTCCTTCGTGTTCTTGTATCAAGGTCGAGTTAACCGCTATCTCAGATACTGCAAGATACAACAAAAGGGCTTCTCCAGGCTCGAGCTTTAATAAGAGAGGCGGAGATCCGAGATAAGACTTTAATTGCTTGAATGCAGCTTCGCACTCTTCCGTCCAATCCATTACCTGTCGTCCCTTCAATTGCTTGAAAAATGGGAGACATTTATCAATGGCTCGGGATAGGAAACGGTTAAGTGTCGCTACTCATCCAGTCAATCGTTGTATGTTTTTGATTATTTTTGGGGACTCCATGTCGAGTAATGTTTTTATCTTCTCTGGGTTTGCCTCGATCCCTCACTGACTGACCAGGAATCCGAGGAACTTTCTCGAGCTTACACCAAAGGCACATTTACTCGGATTTAACTTCATTTGATACTTGCGTAAGATCAGGAACATATCTTCTAGGTCGGTTATGTGGTTGGCCGCGTGTACACTTTTAACGAGCATGTCGTCAATGTACACTTCCATGTTCGGCCGATCAGCCGAACTAAGATCTTGTTCACTAATCTTTGATAAGTTGCTCCAACATTTTTTAGACCAAAAGGCATTACACGATAACAATAAAGACCTTTGTCAGTGACAAAGGTAGTTTTAGATTTATCAGCTTGATGCATTATAATTTGGTTATATCCTAAATATGCGTCTATAAAGATAAGGAGTTTATGCCCCGCTATACTATCTATCAACTGATCTATCCTTGTAAGAAGAAAGCTATCCTTTGGGCAGGCTTTGTTCAAGTCAGTATAGTCAATACAGACTCGCCACTTTCCATTGGCTTTTTTCACAAGTACGACATTAGCCACCCATTCTGAGTAGTATCTCTTCTATGAATTTTTTTTTAAGGAGCTTGCTGACCTCTTCTTCAATGACAGCATACCTTTCAGGGCCAAGTGCTCGTCACTTTTGTCGGATCGGCCGATAGGTCGGATCGATGTTGAGTCGATGAGTAATTACAGACGGGTTAATTCCTAACATGTCTTCATGGCCCATGCAATTACGTCAGCGTACCATCGGATCAAAGCTACCATATTATTTTCAGGAGCGATCGCAGAGATGAGCCAATTTGCACCGTCTTAGAAGCATCTGTTTCGGCCAAAGGCACCGAGACAAGATCCTCAACTGGTTGTCCTCGTTCATGAGTCTCAACTCGAGGATCCAGCGACTCGACCATTAAAACTTCGGGCGAAACTTTCTCAATGGGGATCTTGATAGCAATTGCATAGCAGCACCTTACGTCTTGCTGGTCTCCTTTGACAACTCCTACTCCCGACTCGGTCGAGAATTTCATGGAGAGGTGGTATGTAGATACCACTGCTTGGAGGAGACTCAGAGAGGGTCGGCTGAGAATAGCGTTGTAGACGGATGACTGATCAAATATCAGAAAGTCAACCTTAACGGTAACCTGATGTGGAGAATTCCCTGTCGTGAGTTGCAGCGAGATGATTTCTTCTGGGAGCGTCTATTCTCCAGAGAATCCGATCAATGAGGTATGAACCAGTCACAATGCCGATCGTTCAACTCCCATTTTGTTGAAAGCCTGAGTGACCAACACGTCGGCTGACGATCCTGTGTCTACCAGTACACGGAATACCTTTCGATTTGCAATGGTGAGGGTGACAAGCAGCGCATAATCATGGGGGTGATAGATCCCTCGGGCATCTTCACCAGTAAACTTGATGCAGTCATTTTTCCTCTTCTTTTCCTTTGAAGGCCGAGCTATGACCAGGAGTTCGGACTCGGGTCGGCTGAGGCTCCAAGCATGATTTTTCCAAGCATTGTTAGAATCGCCTCTGCCTCTGGGACCACCGACAATAGTTCGGATTTCCTCCATGGGTCGATTATCCCTTGGGCGTTCCTCAATTACCCCGGTCCTTTCGACATGTTCTGTCAGTCGGCCTTCCTTGATGAGCCTTTCAATCTCTTCCTTCAAATGAATGCAGTCGCTCGTATTGTGCCCATGATCACGATGATAGTGGCAATACTTATTTTTATTCCATCAATTGGGGTTGCTTCGAAGCCTGTCCAACCAGTTGACAAACCCTTCACTCTTAATTTCCATCAGTACCTACTCTTGTGGCTTGTTGAGTGGAGTGTATGTAGAGAACTTTCAGTTTGGTCGTTTACTCGACTTACGCTCATCACGTGTTCGGTCGTCCTTATGCTTTTTACCTCCAGCCGAGTCAATCAACTTCTTTTTTGGCTGACTCTTTGGCTGAGGTTTTTACACTCTAGGCAGCTTCACGCAGGATTCTTGTTTCTTCGGTGTATGCGTATTTGTCTGATCGAGTCATGAACTCGGTCAAAGTCATCGGTGGATTTTTGTCTAAAGAAGCCAAAAACGGCTTATCTCTAACATCTTACATGAGAGAGTTGAGCGCTGTCTCTTCTGAGTGTTTCCGAATCTGTAGCGATTCAAAGTTGAAACGCTTAATATAATCTTTCAATAGCTCTCCTTCCTTCTAAACTATGTTGTTCAGATGTGCAGGGGGTTTTAATTTCTTCTTCCCGCCAATAAAATTGGTAAGGAAGGCGTCGCTGAGCTCCGTGAATGAACTAATTGACTTCAGTTTTAATTGCTTGAACCAAAGCCGAGCCACATCAGCTAACGTAAGTGAAAAAGCCCGACACATCACAGCATCTGATGCATCGTACAATTCCATGGAAGTTCGAAAACATTCAAGGTGTTCAGTTGGGTTGGTCTTTCCGATGAAACGTGTAATATGTGGCAGACGAAACCTTTCCGATAGCTGAGCTCGCATAACTCATTAACGAAAAGGGATACTTTGGTCTTGAGTCTGGTTTGTTGTGCATCCCGACCCTATTTCATATCTGTCATTTCTTTCATCACTTTTTTTTTAAAATCCTGGAGGTCAGCTTTCCGGGATCAATACTTTCTGTCACACCCTCATCCGAAAGCCGGCTCCGCCTCTTCCAATCTATCTCATGGCGGAGATCAGTAGGAGGCAAGACGACAGTTGCCGAATGAGTGGGTGCTGGCTCGGTAGGGCCATGGGGATGACTCGGCCGTGGAAGGGAGCATAGAACGGTGGGCTGAGGGTCGGCAACTTGTTGCAGAGTGTTCATCTCTTGACCCTGCTGAAACTACTACATTGTTGTTGGTGTATCTGTTCCAACATTTGTCGCATAACGTTTACGTCGGCTCTAAGCTCATTAACCTCACAATCCAACCGCCCATTATTTCAGTTCCGCTGGGTGTTAGTTGCCGCAGAAGTAGCAAGAACAGGTGTGGAACTTTGGCGGTTATCGGGTTAGTTTTAAGCCCCCTGGGCCGTGCTTGTACCCGGTTGTCCAGCGACAGCAGCATTCGATCCTTCTGGACTCATTCTTCGAGTTCTTGCTATTAAAACGAATCTACAACTCCTTGGATAGAATGTAAAAAAATGACTTTTTATATCGTTTCCCACAGATGGCGACAATCTGTTGATGTAAAAAACTGGATCAACCTCTTCCTGCACTTCTACCTGCACCACAATGAGAGAGATAAAGTGAACCCTGGCTAGAGCCGGGGCACCTCCAATGCTTAAGTCAGTAGAGATCCAAGAAGAGGAGTTTTTTGAATTTTTTCTTTCGTACCTTAATTCCTAGAGAGTCCTCTTCTTATAGGAATGAGAGGTCCCGGCGTGAGGGAATTCTCTCCTGATTTTTGGGAGATTTGATTTAATTATCATTTGTTTGTAGATACTTCTCGATCCCGAGATTTCTGGGGTCAGGTATCTTTTTACAAAATTTTAGGATTGGTGTTTAAGATTAAACCATCTCTTCTTTATTTGGCTCGGCCTTAATGGACTATACAGTCTCGGCTGGCTTACAAAGATGAGGTTGTTTGCCTACTATCAAACGAAACAGAATCAATTTAAGACCGATATCCTTTCTTAATCCGATAGCCGACACTACAACCAACCTCATATGAGTCGGTTTTATAGTCGGTCAGGTGGCTTTTAGCTTTAGGGCATTAAATTGGTTATTTCAGACATAGCTGTCTCTTTAACTGAGTCAACTTCATGTCTTACAAATTTCGTCTGTGGTTCTTGATTCCTTTACACTCGGTCGGGATTAATATCTTGTAAATCCGAGCTAAGTCTCTCCTCTAGGATTTATCTTCGGTCGGTTTTCATAGTCGCCTTAGGTTATGTAAGTAGAGTTAATTCATCTTACAACTGACCCCCCAGACTTATCATATTTCTCCCCAACACACATATATCACAATAAGCCACAGCCAGGAATCCACCAACTCAGGTGGAACTGGAGATTAGAGTTGTACATTGAGTTGAGTAGAGCCGGGCTGTGCCAAGCTCAGCTCAACTCGGCCGACTCAAACTCCAGCTTGAAATTGACTCAGCTGGGCCTTCTAATTCACCACGTTAGCTCGCCTTGGCATGATGGTTTGAGCCGAATCAAGCTTGGATCGAGTCAAGGGAATTGAGCGGAGTTATCTTTTGTAACAACTAAATTCTTTTTTTGCAGAGAGAGAGACACTAGGGGGGTGAACTTTTCAAAGAGAGTGAGAGGGTGGCGAGCTCTATTTACATCTCCAGCGGAAGTGGGAAGTGATATAAGCTGTCCTTAATCTTTAATAACAGCTAAATCTTTTTGCACGGAGAGATATGAGGAGAAAAGAGTGAGAGTGAGGCAAGTTCCACTCGTATATGAGTTGTCCTTGATCCTTTGAATTCAACCCTTCCTTATAAATGAGCACAAATGACACATGTATAGAAAATAATTACACACACATACACATAGAGCCGAGTCAAAGCTTGAGTGGACCATTGAGCCGATCTGCTCGTCATTCAGCCTCCACTTTTCAAACAAGCCTGGTCAAACAGACATCGGCTCATCTTGAATCTCCTTTTTCAGACCAAGGCAATCCAAGCTAAACCGAGTTGAGCTGATCGAGCTTTTTGAGCTAGCTCAGCTATTATCCAACTCCATCAGAGATCTACTGAGGCCACGCCCATGGGACGGGGATCGCGTCCTATCCTGCCCATCTCTGGGCCCCACTGTGATGTATTTGTTTATCCATGCCGTCCATCTATCCTCTAAGATCATTTTAAGGCATTACTACAAAAATGAGGCAGATCCATCGCCAGAGTGAACCACACCATAGATGACTATTGCATTTAATGCAACTGACATTTAGTGATCTGCGCATTTAATGCAACCCAAGCTTATTATGTGGTGTGGTCTACTCAAGCGTTGGAACTGTCTCATTTTTGTACTTATGCATTAAAATAATCTGAGAGGAGGAGTGGAAGGCGTGGATAAACAGATAAATCACAGTTGGCCCTCCAACAGAATGCCCGTTCATGGCTAGACACGGGCGGGGTAGGACACAATCCGTGTCCACGCCCATGGGCCAGATGCACGGCTTCTCTCTTCAATTGAGCTTGCAGCCCATCATTTCCCCTCTTTCTCAGAAACTTCCTTTGTTACACTTTTCTTGCATTGCTTTCTATGGTGATCATCTGTCGGCTGTTTCTTTTCCGAGAAGAGGTGTCTGCTTTTGTATTTATTCCTTACTCCGTGTATGTGATATTTCTCTCTTTTTTCTTCCCATCGTGCTTGTATTCTTCGCCCACCGGCCTAGGTTTTTTTAAGAATCTGCCAAAATACTTCGAGGTTTTAAGTCCAACCGGCTGGACCGCAATCAACCGTCCACACATAGACAGTAAGTCTGAATTTGTGTGTACCACCGAGATGGTCCTCGTGCCTCAACCAGCCACATCCACCCATCGATTGGATCGCACTTTATCTTGTTATTATCAACGACTAGAACTTGTTTGCTATGGTATGCCCCACCTAATGAGTGAATGGGGATGATTTTTGAAAGCGATGATCCTCATCGTCGGGCCCAGCTATTGGAAGGGTTGGATGTGGCACGCACGTGTTTGAATGGAAGTTATTCGCTGTTTGCACCTTAAATTGTGGTCCAACTAGATGGACCTGAGACCTCTTCTGATTTACATGCCACGCAACATCTGGAGCCCACCTGATTGACAGTCCATATCTTCCACACGTGTGGTAATGGTCAGTCCATGATCATACTCCAGCAATGACGTAGAGCGGGTCGCGGACAGTTTCATGGCCAAGATGGATTAGAAAATGCCCAATCAATGATAGAAGTAATCCAGACTGTCAGACTTTAAATTAAGTGTACCTCGCAATTTAGATTGAGCTATCAAATGTAAAATATATGATTTTAGAGTAAAATAAACTACTTTAGACACCCAACCCCGCTATGCCGGGTTGCGCAGGTAGGATTTGCGAAATACCATGAGATCAATGATCATTTTCCTATTTTAATTCCCTTTTTGCTATAAATAGTGAGTTTTAATTTGATTATCACTATTCATCCATTGGGCGTCCCAATGTATAAAGAGCTTAGAATAATTAAGAGAACAGCATGGTGAAGCCAAATAGGACACTTACTATTTTTGGTCAAAAACTAGGGTTATACATGAGCCAAGCTAGCTTGAAAAGATCACTCAACTCGACTTGATCTAGTTTGAATTGACACAGCTCGAACGACGACTCGAGGCGAACCAAGCTTCAAATGAACCAGCTCGTTTTGAAAACTAATCGAGTTCGATCATGGTGGATCTTGACTGGACTCGACTTGAATTCAACTCGGCTCAACTCGAATATATATTATATTATATATAATATATTGTATTTAAAAATAAAAAATTAAATATTTTATATATATTATTAATTAAATATTTAATTTGGGAGTTGAGTTGGTGTGGGTTTTGTCAATTGAGTCGGGTGGCTAAGTTGAGTTGGGTGCCGATTGGGTCGGGTTGTTGGGTTGAGACGGGTGCAAGTTGGGTCGGGTTGAGATCAGGCTCGACTCGACTCAAGGTAAGCTCGACTCTAGCTCGAGCTTGAAGTTTTTGAAAAACAAACTAAGCTCCAATGGTAAGCTCGAGGTCGAGCTCGAGCTCGAACTCAATGAGAGAACAGACGAGTCAAGGCAAGCTTGGCCCACCTCGACTCGATGTACAGCCCACCAAAAACCTTGCACACTAATGGAAATCATGACAATCTATAAATACTAAGTTTATTATTTACAGTAAGTTATAAATTCTAAAAGTTTTGGTGATAGTTTAAATTTGAAGTCTCTCCCATGCTTCATATTCCCATTTAAAGGGTCGTCAGCTCATTTATTTCATTCATCCATTAAATCATGAATTTTATAAAACTCATTACTATTTTTGTTATATATTTTTTATTTTTTTTGGGGATTCGAGAAGTCTCGGTTAAGAGTCCAAATAAACTTCGTGCACACGAAGTAGTTATTTTATAAGAAGACGATAATCACGTTCATCCGTACGTCATGCGAGGATCAGCAACAGTAGATACAAGTTCTTTTGCCATGTACCAAATGGGGCCACAGTAGCACAAGAGAAATGGACGGTAAGATTATAACAAAAGAAGAAGAAGAAAAGGTAAATAATAAGGGCCCATGTTTAAAAATACCAGATCCCAGATGTCGCACACGTCTTCCATGTTGGCGCGTGTGCAGCAAACCTCCCAGTATGTCTCATGTGAGCATACATTCTCCGTTATTCGTCAGCATTCACTTATTACCAGCTATACCAGAACCCATGCCAACTGTTTAGGTGAGCCGACGGAGCCCGAGCCGCTCAAAACCCTTCTGGAATCTCTCTCCACGTCAGCACCCGAAGGGCACCTGAGTCACGCCGTGTTGGAACCCGGTTTCACCCGTCCCACGTGCTAAGAAGGCGGGCGCCCCTTCGGATGCTGATTGCGTACTGACAGCGTCAGTAGCAAAGGGCTACTGACGGTGATCAATGGGCCGGCATTATATATATATATATATATATATATATATATATAGCCATGCTCACCTGCGCACCTTTGCACATGCGCATCTTTTCACACATGCTATGGGTGTGTAATTTGAACGGTGAATCACATGTACTTTAGGAAAAAAAATTTCACCCTATTATACAATTCTGGTGGGTCATAGCAAAGAGAAATACAAATAAGGAAAGAAACTATTTTCGTTTTTCATGACCTATCAAAATTAGGGATCAAAGTAAAATTTAGGATCATGGAATTTCATGAGGTTCTGCTTCACATGAACCATTCAAATTTTGAAATCACATCAAAGTTTCATGCAAACTAGCATGCAGTTGAGCATTTAGGTGTGTACTGTATATCAATTTTTTATATGTTACTATACAATAAGAGCCAAAAATTAAATAAAAGTTAAATTACAAATCCACCGCACCACAAAATAATAGTGGCAATTGAATGCCTACCACTAAAAACCTATTAGGGCTCATTACAATGTTTATTTGCCATGTTAGTTAGGTCACGCGTACCCAAACGAAGAGAGCACATATATCAGCTTGCTTCCAAACTGTAGCAGTCGTTAAAGAAAATCGTAACCGGTAGTGTTCAATCACCACTCTTTCCATAGAAAGATCCTATTAAATTTGATTTTCAAGGTCATGCTTGCCCTGATATAAAAAAGGTGTGGGTATAATATATACATCACGACTGAGGACATAAAGTTAGGCAGATTTCCTACAAAGCTTCCTCATAAAGTTCCTATGCAAGGATAATTAGCAGGGCATGGCCATATTCGTGGGAAATCTATTCCATTAATCTCTTTAGCGAGATCATTTTTGGACAAGTGAGAAAAAACGATATGAATCCAAAACTCAAGTGGGCCACATGATGATGTATGGTAGGTTGTCGATAGTTTCATGGCCAAGATGGATCAAAAAAGGCTCAGTCAATGACAAAAGTGATCCGGACCATCGGACCTTAGATCTGGCGTATCTCACGATTCGAAATGAGTTTTCGAGCGTAAAATATATGATTTTGGGTAGAACAATCAACTTTAGCCAACTAACCCTGCTAAATCAGGGCTGCATAAGCCGGATTTGCGAAATACCTCTGGATCAATGACCGTTTTCTTATTTTAATTCCGTTTTTACTATAAATATTAAGTTTTAGGTTGATTATAATTCTTCATCAGTTGGGCTTTAAGAATTGTGCCCGATGCGAAAAGAGTTTAGAAAAATTAGGAGAACAACTTTTAATTTCTCTCTCATTGCTTGGTATCCTTATTAAAAGGGTTGTGAACTCGTTTATTTGATTTATTAATCAATTTTAAATTTTATAGAATTTATTTTTTATTCTACTTACTTTCTTTTTCATGGATTTGAGAAGCTTCTTTGAAGAGTCCGGAAACGTTTCCTGGTTATTCTCTTGATGGAGACAGTGTCCGAGCTCATCATGTTCATCCCTGCGTCACATGAGAGAGAAAATTGGAGAAGAAATACCTACCATTTAAATCATTTAAATCTACCTGTGCTCCACCTTGATGTTTATATGCCATCCAAATCGTTTATAAGGACATTATCACTTGGATGTGAAAATACATAAAATTTAACCTTACACAAAGCTTTTATTAACACAAGAATATTTCAACTGTTCTTGTTTCCTCTCATTTAGCTCACTTCGCATCCCCACGCTAGCTATATAACTGGTGCAACTATATAGCGCTGACGCTTCTCGAGCTCCTGGTTGTCCAACGGTTCAAAGGAGATCAAAGTTACATGGGCCCACAATGATGTATTTAATATATTCACCCTGCTTATCTATTTTTTCAAATCATTTTAGAGTACTATACAAAAAATTAATCATATTCAAATATCAATTAGACCACACCACAAATAGCAGTTGAGATAATGATTTTCACCGCAACACAAATGGCAGTTGAGATAATGATTTTCACCGGTAAAAATTTTGTAGGGCCCACCATAATATTTATTTTCCATCCGATCTGTTAATAATGTCACAAAGATCGGGATGAATAGGAAAAACAAATTTCATATTGATCCAAAACTTCCGTGAACCCCATAAGGTTTTCAATGGCAGCGTTGAATCTCTCACTACTTTTTGAAGTATGGTCCATTTGATCATTAGATCTGTCTTATTTTTAGTCTCAAGCCTTGCAAGCTTGCAAAATGAATGGACAGTTTGGATATGACACATACTTCATGATGGACCCACATAACTTGCTGAGGTTAATACAGTAGCTAAGCTATATAGTTGTTGTGTGGTACACCAGCCAATCCGTTCGGGCAGGGCTATGTGAGACCCACCGTGATGTAAGTGTTTTATCCACGCCGTTCATCATTGCTTTTCTCAAATCATTTTAAATTATGAGACAAAAATTAAGCAGATAAACACTTCCAATGGACCGCATCAAAGAAAGCTGCAGTGATAACGACACCTGCCATTGAAACCTTTCTAAGGGCCACCGTGATGTTTTTTTACCACGCACGTATTAATAAGGTCATGCAGACTTTGATGAAGTGAAAACACAAATATCAGCTTGATCAGAAACTTTTCCAGCTCCCAGAAAGTTTTTAATGGTAGATGTTCAATCCCTACTTAGTGATCCACTTAACTCCTTAAACTACCTCAAATTTTGTCTCATACATTAAAATGACATGAGAAAAGAGACTAACCGCGTGGATAAAACACTTACATCACGGTGGGACGCCTGTGATTCGAAGCTGCGTGAGGCCCGTATAGATTCCCGCAGCCACAAGGAATACACTTCATATTTTTTTTAATATGATAAAAGGTCAGGATTTCAAAAGGTATAAAGATCCAGAAGTTAAGTAGACCACGCTATATAGAAACAGTGAGATTGAAAACTTCCACCCCTTGGAAACTTCATGGGCCCACTGAAACTTTGGATCGGGATGATATTTGTTCTTGCAGTTTACCTGGGAAGGTAGTAATCTCATAAACATCATGGCCAGCTCCAGGAAAGTTTCAACGGTTGACGTTCTCACTCTCACTGTTTCCTTTTGTGTAGTCCATGTAATGCTCAAATCTAACTGATTTTGGATTCAGACCTTTTTCAATCTTAAGAAATTGATGAACGGAGTGGATTTCTAATTGGAATTTTTTTGGGGCCCACATAGCTTACGAACACAGGAACTTCCTGTGAGCTGGGACACACGCAATTCGCGTCCCATCGCCACTCCCTCGCTTGCCCTGAAATCTCCAAAATACCCTTCCTACCTCTCTCCTTATATAAATGCTTTCTCCCCTTCTCTCTTCCCATCCAAAACCCCTCAAAATCTTTCGAATGTCTGCAAGCCTCTCTCTATCCTCCAACCTACGATTTCACGGATCCAACCGTCGGAACCCCTCCGTTCGCCAAATGACGATTCTAGCCTTCGCCCCATCCGTCAGTCTCCCAAAACCATCCAATCTCTACGATGTCCTACGTGTCAAGCAAACCGCCTCTCCAATCGAGATCAAAACCGCTTACCGGGCGCTTGCGAAGCGGTTCCATCCCGATACAGGATCCGACGGCCGAGATTTCATCCAGATTCATGAAGCCTACGCCACGCTGTTGGACCCGGCAGCGAGGTCGTTGTACGACCGTTCGATGGAGCGGGGTCTCCGGTTCGACGGCCGTGATCGTTCTAGCCCAGCTTTCCGGACAAGGAGGTGGGAGACGGACCAGTGCTGGTAGGAAGCTGACACGTGTTATTACTGTACAGGCCGCTGACGTGGCTGGTGAAGGGCATTTCATGTAAATTTCTGATTCTGTTGAATGGCAGGATGTGTAAATAATGATCATGTTGAGGAGTAATTCGAGACTTGAATGCCTGTGGTTTGCTCCTCTTGCGTCGCAGCGGGGGTTTTTCACCGATTCCCATAATGCCCTCGCGTTTTCTTTGCCTGACCTTGCACGCTATGCGAATTACATACGTGTGGATTTGTTAGGACTGCCACGCTCGTGTCCATTGGTGGGCCATTGCTCAGATGCGGTGAACCGCACGATCATCGGCCATAGCACACGTGTGGCCATCCAATAGGCCGCTGCAAAAAGACTGCAATAATAGATTAAAATCTTACAAATTTAGCAAATTCTGTAAGCATTCGATGAGTCGGATCAACGGCGTCGATCACAGAAGCATGGCTTCACGTCCCCACATGGACGGAGTCTAATCACATTGGCAACCTTCTCTTTTGCTGTGCGGGGCCCACAGAGAGGTCCGTTTCAAATCCACTCCGTCGATCTGTTTCGAAAGACCCCGATAGGCCAGGATTCTAAAAATCAGGCAGATTCAAAACTCATGTGAGGCATACCACATGAAATAATGGCGATTGAACGCCGTTGGCTGACAGAAGTTTCGTATGACGATGATATTTTTTACTACAGTTTATCTGAGTGGCAATAACCCTATGAACGGTTTGGATGGCATATAAACATCAAGTTCAGCTCCAGGAAAGTTTCAACGGATGACGTTTCTGTTCCCCACTGTTTCGTTAGTGTGGCCCACATGAGTTTTGGGTCTGCCTGATTTTTAGAATCCTATCATACTTTGATCTTTCAGAACAGATGGACGGAGTGGATTTTCCGTGGGCATCTGTGGGCCACACAGCACACGTTCATCTTTGTTCCGGGTTCACCGGCAATCTGCATCCTTTTCCGGTGGATTACATGTGAAAATCACTTACTGCGACGCCGAACGTGACCGGAAAGAGCGGGTGGGGAAGTACCTACCGTAGTATTTTCCCGATCTAAGACTTCTGGGGCCTATGAATGTTTCAACGGTGAATGCCCACCGTTAAAAACCTCTGAAGGACGACAAAAGCTTTGGATCAAGCTGATATGTGTGTTTTCCATTCATCCACGTCTGTGTGACGTAATTCATCACGTAATTCATCCGTGCTGTGTGACGTAATTAACAGGTCAAATGGCAAATAAACATTACAGTGGGCATCGGGAGTTTTTAAATATTTTTAAATGTAGTCGTTCAACACGAGGTTTGAATCTATCTCAATTTTGAGCTCATGACCTAAAATGATATGAAAAATGAATGGACACATGCATCATGTTTGGTACCCACAGCACGACGACCTCGGTAGTACAGGACGCTGACTGGGCAGGGCTCTGTTGAGCCCACCGTGATATAAATGTTTTATCCACACTGTCAATCTCTTTTTTAAGATCATTTTAAGTATCACCTAAAAAATGAGACAGATCCACAGCTCACATGGACCACAAAATGAGAATTGAACGTCCACCATAAAAAAATTCTTGAGAGCTGGAGAAGTTTTAGATCAAGCTTATATTTTTGCTTTCCAAGTATACACGAACTTATTAATAGGTTGGAAGGTAAAAAAAAAACCATTACAGTGTCCCTTAAAAAGGCTTCAACAGAGGGTGTCATTATCACTGTAGCTTCCTTTGGTGTGGTCCACTCGAGCAGATGATAACTTAAAACGGTATGATAAAAGCGATGAAAACGGTGTGGAATAAAATAGTTACATCATGGTGGACCCCACAGAGCCCTGCCCAGATGGGTTACAGTCCGGGTGGGGGTAGGACACAATCCGCATCCGGCACTGTAGTGGTCACTACCGGAATGGTCCGGCATTGAGGTAGTGTGATAAGACCTAGCAATGCATCAACATCCCATTTCACACCCATAGCCAACAATAGCTATATATTTTAAAAGTTTAGCTTGACTTGACTTAGGAAGGAATTTTAATCCGAATTAAGAAATATTAATTAAACACAAATTAAATGCTAACAATTGAAGTGCCTTTTATCTTTTGGATTGGAAATTAAAAAGAAAAAAAAACTACTTAATTAATATGAAATTTACTATTAGGTATTTTATTTTTCAAAAATCTTCTTAATAAGTTACCCCATCAATGTAAAAATTAAAATAATAATAATAATAATAACTTAGCCATGAGAGTGGGATTGGCGTACCCCATTGATGTAAAGAAAGTTGGCCATCAAAGGGGTGGGCTGATCAGATGGGCCATACCATGAAATTTTTGTGCCAGAACTTGGAAATAAACTATATATTAGTCTCATAAGCCACATATGATTTGAAAGTGTATAAGACAAGGCTTACCCTCTAAAATATTTTCCTTAGTTTTGTCCACCTAAATCACAAATGAACAGGATTTTTTTAACATCATGCTTAGGTTAAACTGTAGTATGACATCTAATACTTGAAATGGATTCTATATAATTTATTTATACCTAATCTAGCTCTATCAAATCAAATGATTCAAAAAACACCACATGACAACAAATATCTCAATTGAAAAATAAAAATAAAAATAAAAATCATGACAGTCATTTAAAATTGATGAAAACAACTGTTAAAACAGTGAAAACGGCTATTAAGATAACAAAATCAGGCGTAAAGACTTTGGACAACAATTGTTAAAATAACAAATATTATCGCTAAAATGACAAAATCAACTGAAAAATTTGACAATGAACAGTAGCTGGTGCGACTTTCAATGACCATTGCATGAAGTAATGGAGGATTGTGAGAAGCCAAATGGATGAGAAAAGGTAGGTATCATATACTCATGATAAAATTGGAATTCATATTAAAAAATTAGAAATTGTGAAGTAATTTCTTCAAAAGACAATAAATGCAAAGGAGCAATAAAGCAAATGAATAATAAATGTAAATGTTTCAACAAAGAAATAAATGCAATATTCTCTTCTACACGTGGTAATACATGAATGATCATATCCAAATGGCTTAAAAAATTGTGCATAAACACGCAACTTGTTAAAGAATATATCTTCTGTGGCTTGAAATAATAAATACAACAATGTAACTTGGAGAAGATATTTTCTTGTGCACGTTGCAAAATGTAAAATGTCATGCTTATGTGAAGACTTGCACCCGAAGGTCATGGAGATTGAACACAAACTATTGCCTCTTAAAGCCTATAGATTCAATAGAAAAAATTTAAAATAATTTTTTTTTATAGAAAAAAAAAAAGAACTTTAGGTCCACACCAATCTAACACAACTCTCTTATACATGATGGGGTTTTTCCTCCTCAGTTCAAAGGAGAGATGGAGCAACGGGTGAAAAATCAGAGTAATTCACTGCGCTGCTCGACTGGTCGTGGGAGGCGCTCGACCGGTCGTAGGTTCGAGCCCTAGTACGACTCAAAGTCCAGCGAGTTGTGCTGTTTTTTTTCGGGGTTTAGGAAAAAAAAAAGAACTTTAGGTCCACACCAATCTAACACAACTCTCTTATACATGATGGGGTTTTTCCTCCTCAGTTCAAAGGAGAGATGGAGCAACGGGTGAAAAATCAGAGTAATTCACTGCGCTGCTCGACTGGTCGTGGGAGGCGCTCGACCGGTCGTAGGTTCGAGCCCTAGTACGACTCAAAGTCCAGCGAGTTGTGCTGTTTTTTTTCGGGGTTTAGGACTAGTCGAGGGAGAGCTACGACTAGTCGTGGGTGGTCTAGGACTAGTCGAGGGAGAGCTACGACTAGTCGTAGGTTACGCAGTTTGTTCCGCAATTTTGCGCGAAACTGCGGATTTGAGTCCTTTCGCAACAGGGATGCGGAAAGGAGTTTCCTAAAACTATAAAAAGGGTTCTCTAGGGTTTTTCTAGGGTATGAGAAAAATACAAGAGGGCTATCAAAGGTGAGAGAGAGAGAAAAGAGAGAGAGGAAGCTTGTGGAAGGGAGTCGTCGTCTCAGCACTTCTACGTCCTCGTAATCGGTGAGATTCCTCTGTTTTCTTTTATTCTCTTATTGTTTATCCGCTCCTGCGTAAGTGACGAAGGTTGTAACGTTCTACTTCATAGTGGATTGCTGATCTGGACGAGGTCCCGTGATTTTTACCTCTTTGAGGGTTTTCCACGTAAAAATCTCTTGTGTGGTGTGTGATTGTTGCTTTGATTTATTTCATTACTATTATTATCCCATAATTCTGGTTTGTTCGGGAGGCTAGATCCTAAGGTTTTGTGCAAGGCCCTCAACAAAGTGGTATCAAAGCGCTAAGTTCATTGAACGGGTACGATCGGTTTGGAATTATGGAAGGTGGCTCATCAAGGATGATCAGCCTCAATGGTTCTAACTGGACCATATGAAAGGCTAAGATGGAAGACTTGCTTTATTGCAAGGATTTATATTCTCCAATTTTAGGCATATCAGCAAAATTCAAGGATATGTCTGATGATGATTGGAAGAAGTTGGACTGGAAGGCGGTGGGGTTTATTAGACAATGGTTGGATGATTCTGTATTCCACCATGTGTCTACAGAAACCTCACCCACTAGCCTATGGCTGAAACTACAAGGGTTGTATGAGAGGAAGCCAGCCGGTAATAATATTTTTCTGATAAGGCGACTTGTGAATCTCAAGTTCAAGGATGGTGGTTCTGTGGCCGAGCACATGAATGAGGTCAGCAATATAGTGAACCAACTCTCCTCTATGAAGATGGTCCTGGATGATGAATTGCAGGCTTTACTATTGCTTAGTTCGTTGTCTGACAGTTGGAAGACATTGGTGGTGTCTCTAAGTAACTCCGCCCCAGACGGAAAGATATCCATGGAACAGATTACTAGCTGTCTCTTCAATGAAGAGACAAGGAGGAAGTCTCAAGGGTCTACTCAGCAAGAGGCACTTGTGACACAGGAACGGGGGAGAGGAAAGAACAGGAAGAGCGGGAAGGCCCGAGATAAATCAAAAGACAAGTCGAGTAACAGAAAAGATGTTGAGTGCTGGAATTGTGGCAAGAAGGGCCACTATAAGCATGAATGTCGTAAGGCTAAAAACGACAAGAGAGGAAAAGGAAAGGAGAAGAAAGATAAATATGATTCCACTGCGGTCGCTTTAGATGGCGACGTTGTTATTATTCTTTTAGCAGATCACGATGTATGTCTCACGGCTACGAGTCAAGACACCGACTGGGTGATTGACTTAAGAGCTTCTTTTCATGCGGCTTCACACAGAGATTTCTTCACAAGTTACAAGTCAGGTGACTATGGGACCGTAAAGATGGAAAATTCTGGTGTATCGAAGATCATGGGAGTTAGTGATATTTGTGTGAAGACCGATGTGGGCTGCACGTTAGTTGTCAGGGATGTGAAGCATATCCCAGACATTCGCCTCAACTTGATGTCGACGGGAAGGTTGGATGATAATGGGTATAAAAGTCAGTTTGCCGGTGGGCGCTGGAAGCTCATCAAGGGTTCGTTGATCGCAGCCAAAGGAAAGAAGTGTTGCACCCTGTACAAGGTAAGTGTCAGTATATGCAAGGGTAGGTTGAACGCAGTGGAAGATTCATCTATAAACATGTGGCACAGGCGTCTAGGCCACATGAGTGAAAAAAGGCTTTAGCTACTAGCGAGGAAGCGGCTCCTTCCAGACGTGACAGGTATACCTCTCAAAACCTGTCTTGATTGTTTATCAGGAAAACAGCATAGAGTTTCATTTATTAAAATTATTTCTCATGTTAATAAAGTGCATGCATTAGATTTGGTTTATTTTGATGTGTGTGGTCCTATGAGGACAAAAACCTTGGGTGGGGTATTGTATTTTGTTACTTTTATAGATGATGCATCTAGGAGGGTTTGGGCTTATGCTTTGAAATCCAAGGACGAGGTCTTTGGTGTGTTTAAATTGTTTTATGCTATGGTTGAGAGAGAGACAGGTAGATCATTGAAGTGCATCCGCACTGATAATGATGGTGAATACATTAACGACTTTCATGAGTACTGCAAGTCCCTGGGTATACGGCATGAACAGACGGTTCCCAAGACCCCCCAGCATAATGGTTTAGCTGAGCGAATGAATCACACCATTGTTGAGAGAATCCGATGCATGATATCCCATGCAAAGTTGCCCAAGACGTTCTGGGGAGAAGCAATGCACACGGCGGTGTATCTGATAAACAGGTTTCCATCAGCCCCATTGAATGAAAAAGTACCTGAGAAGGTGTGGACTGGACAGGATCCATCGTATAGTCATCTCAGGAAGTTTGGATGCAGGGCATCCGTTCACGTATCGAAGGAAGAGAGGTCCAAGCTCGATATGAAGATCAGGCAGTGTGTGTTCTTAGGGTACAGTGATGAAAAGTTCAATTACAAATTGTGAGATCCGACCGAGAAGAAGCTCGTCAGGAGCAGAGATGTGGTTTTCTTTGAAGATCAGTGCATTAAAGACATTGGTAAGCCAGAGAAGAACCAGTCTAGTTCAGGTGAGCTAGAAGACATGGATCCGGTTATTCCTTCCGTGGTGCCTGATGACGGGGGAGTACAGCGAGGTACAGAGGACGAGGAGGTTCCTACAGAAGATGGACCGGGGGAGCAGCCCCCACTTGATCCACCTGTTGAGCCACAGGTGAGGAGGTCATCTAGAGACAGGTAGTCGTCTAAGAGGTACTCATCGCATGAGTACATTATGCTGACTGATGGGGGAGAGCCAGAAGATTATTCTGAGGCCCTAGCCGATAAGCATAAGGAGGAGTGGTTAAAAGCATGCAAGAGGAGATGAAATCCTTGTTTAAGAACCACACCTGTGACATAGTGAAACTGTCTAAGGACAAGAAAGCTCTGAGCAACAAGTAGGTGATCAGAAAGAAGGTTGAGCAGAAGAATTCACAGACGAGATTCAAGGCCAGACTTGTGATAAAAGGGTTCGGTCAGAGGAAAGGCATAGACTTCGAGGAGATATTCTCACTAGTGGTGAAGATGATATCCATAAGGGTGTTACTTGGGTTGGCAGCTAGCATGGATCTGGAGATAGAGCAATTGGACGTTAAAACTGCTTTTCTCCATGGTGACCTGGAAGAAGAGATCTACATGCACTAACCAAAGGGTTTCGAAATCAAGGGCAAGGAACATATGGTGTGTAGGCTGAGGAAGAGCTTGTTTGGGCTGAAACAAGCTTCATGGCAATTGTACAAGAAGTTCGATTCGTTCATGTTACAGCATGGGTATGACAGAATGGAGTCCAACCACTGTATGTTCACGCAGAAGTTCTCAAATGGTGATTTCATAGTTCTGCTCTTATACGTTGATGACATCATCATGGAAAAAAACATCAAGAAGATCGACAGGCTGAAACAGAAGTTGGGCAAGTTGTTTGCGATGAAAGACTCGGGCCAGGCTAAACAGATCCTAGGAATGGAGATAACTCGTGACAGAAGCAGAATGAAGCTTTGGCTGTCACAAGAGCGGTATATTGAGAAAGTCCTAGAGCGGTTCAATATGAATGCAACGAAGCCGGTCAGTACTCCACTGGATGGTCACTTCAGATTGAGCGACAGACAGTGTCCCAAGACGAAGGCAGAGGTGGAAGAGATGCAGAAGATACCCTACTCGTCAGCTGTAGGAAGTTTGATGTATGATATGTGTGTACACGCCCAGACATAGCATATGCGGTTGGTGTTGTCAGCCGGTATCTTGTCAATCCTGGTAAAGAACATTGGGCAGCGGTGAAGTGGATACTGCGGTATCTAAGAGGCTCATCCAGGTTGAGCCTATGCTATGGTGACGGTAAACCTGTGCTAAAGGGCTACACAGATGCAGATATGGCAGGCTACATAGACTCCAGGAAGTCTACATCAGGGTTCATGTTTACGTTTGCAGGAAGAGCGGTCTCTTGGCAGAGCAAGCTACAGAAGGTCGTAGCATTGTTGACGACAGAGGCCGAGTACATTGCAGTCACAGACGCATGTAAAGAGATGTTTTAGATGAAGAGTTTCTTACAGGAACTTAGCCTGAAGCAGGAGGAGCACGTGGTCTATTGCGATAGTCAGAGTGCTATACACTTGAGCAAGAATCCAAGTCAGCATTTCAAGTCGAAGCACATAGAGATTCGGTATCACTGGATCAGAGATACTTTGGAACAGAAGGTGTTACAACTTGAGAAGGTCCACACGGACGATAATGGGTTAGATATGATGACCAAGGCTTTGCTCAAGGGCAAGTTTGAGGTTTGTAGAAACCTGACTGGCTTAAAGAAAGTGAATTCATCCTGACTCGGAAAGGAAGAGATTTGATGGGGTTTTTCCTCCTCAGTTCAGAGGAGAGATGAAGCAACGGGTGAAAAATTGGAGTAATTCACCGCGTTGCTCCACTGGTCGTGGGGGAGCCACGACTGGTCGTGGGAAGCGCTCGACCGGTAGTAGGTTCGAGCCTTGGCATGACTCAAAGTCCAGCGAGTTGTGTTATTTTTTTCGAGATTTAGGACTAGTCGAGGGAGAGCTACAACTAGTCGTGGGTGGTCTAGGACTAGTCATAGGAGAGCTACAACTAGTAGTAGGTTACGCAGTTTGTTCCGTGATTTTATGCGAAACTGCGGATTTGAGTCCTTTCGCAACAGGGATTCGGAAAGGAGTTTCCTAAAACTATAAAAAGGGTTCTCTAGGGGTATGAGAAAAACACAAGAGGGTTATCAAAGGTGAGAGAGAGAGAAAAGAGAGAGAGGAAGCTTGTGGAAGAGAGTCGTCGTCTCAGCACTTCTATGTCCTCGTGATTGGTAAGATCCCTCTGTTTTCTTTTATTCTTTTATTGTTTATTCACTCCTGCGTGAGTGACGAAGGTTGTAACGTTCTACTTCATAGTGGATTGTTGATCTAGACGAGGTCCCGTGGTTTTTACCTCTTTGAGGATTTTTCATGTAAAAATCTCTTGTGTGGTGTGTGATTGTTGCTTTGATTTATTTCATTTCTATTATTATCACATAATTCTGGTTTGTTCGGGAGGCTAGATCCTAAGGTTTTGTGCAAGGCCCACAACAATACAAGCATCATTGATTATCCTTCATCTCTTATGGACATTTATCTTTATTTAGATTTAATTTAATTCCTCCACTATTAGCCTACGCAATGCTACAAAAAGTATGGATCGATTAGATTACTCCGCCCTATATCCACAACACACGGTTGGACCGCTGGGAAGATCTTTAGGTTTTGAGTAGATGACGATCAGGGCCTTCTCACCTACGTGCTTAAAGATATCATCGACTACCTTGCCTTTGATGTTTGGTTCTGCAACGAACAGATGGTCGTTATCCATGACCGTCTCGCCTATAAAGCCTAACTGAGTAATGAACAGTTAGTTAAATCACAATAATTTCACCTACAAAGAGATGTTCCAAACAACAAACATATAGTCATTCCCATGACTATCTCACCACGAAGTTTGGATCCAAGCAACAAACAGATTATTTCCTCACCGACCTTCTCACCTATAAAGTACATGGATGAGTGATAAACAATTTGTTATTCTTAATAATTGTCTCATCTACGAAGCCCAACTATGTGGAGGTAATGAATAGATTGTCGTCATTGATGACCATCTCGCCTACAAAGCCCACCTGTTTGACGAATATATTATCAAAGATTTTCCCGTCATAAGCCTTCTCTCCTATGAAGCATGGTTCACACCATTCGAGCGATGAACATAAAACTATTCATATGAATCACGATTGTCTCATATAATGAAGCTTAGATACAAGACGAATAGATTGTCATCTCGTGACAACCATCTTGCCATAAAGCCAGTTGAGCTAGTAATCCAGCATTTATGCCCAACAAGCTTCTCACTATGGACCCTAGTATTTTACAAGACAAAGAATGGATTGTCATTAGAGATTTTTTTCACAACTTCAACATTCTAACAATATTGATTCCATCATAACGTTTAAAGATTTTTCTAACCACCTAAGATGTAAGGTTCATTTAGCTAAGTGAAGTCAATGCCTTACAATAGTCCCGTAAGCAGAAGGCTCCCAAGAGACAATCGAAAGGCCACAAGAAGATGAAGAAGAACAATCAAGAGGAGATGCCCGTAACACCTGTTAACCCTAAGATGGAATAACGGAAGGGGAAAAAAAGAAAAAAAGAAAACGTCTAATGTGATTTTCTTTGCCTATAGAAACACAGGCCACTATTCTTGTCAATGTGTCAATAAAAAGACAATCATCACCTGATACTTTCTTTTTTCCACAAATGTTCATTATAAAATCATCTCCAAAGGTGATATGTCATTTTTTGAACAATGAATGCGTTTAGCGAAATATCATAGCAATTTTTTTTCAAAACGAATAAGTCTAAGGGTTAAATAGATATAATCCATTCAAATATTTGTCGACCATTAAATGTACATGTGAAACTTTGGATGATAATATTCCATAACTTTCATTAACGATTGCTCGTATATATTGTGTGTTGTGGTAACGCATATCTTATCTTACATAAATTAAGGGCCTTTGACTATTTTCTTAAATACAAAACTGAAGGTTAAAATTTTAAAAAAAAAAATTAAAAAAAATCAACAAAAAAATATCAAAATCCTAGGATTTGATAAATGTGATGAGTACACAAAATATGTTCAAGTCATACTATAAAAGTATTGGCAGTGTTCGGCGATACACGAAACTTGTACTTTACAGCAAAATACGGTTGTCAAGAGAAGAAATAAAATGTTGTCAGACATAGTTAAATTGATGGTGACACATTCCAATCTCTCTACAACATTCTAAGAATTGCTTATAGCAGTATATGATCTTAAAGAACCTCTTTTAAATTTGTCATCATTACCTCATATGAGATGTAGAGTAGGACAATTCCTTCTCTAATCAACCTACGCTATTGGGGATCTCTAGGATATATTTTATTGCCTACTCCTAATAAAGGTAAACCTAACAATAAAATCATTAAGTGAATATTCATGAGGTATTATATGCACTCAAAGAGTTACGTTCTAATTTATAAGAACTATGAAGATAAAATTTTAGAACATGTCCTTAATTAAAAATAGGTACCCTAATCAAAGGAGAAAGTTGATATTGAACATTTTAAAATATCCAAATATATCTTAGGAGAGCAGAATTTGTTCTTCTTAAAATGAAAATGCTCTCATAGTTCATCGGAACAATACGAGTACACCTTAACAAAGCTCATAAATTTTTATGTCAAAACGAAAGAAGATTAATTCCCTAAAGATACTTATGAATCTAGGGTATAGTGTATTCTTACATTACTATAGACAACAATGAACTACGATTGACAACAATGAACTTGATTCTTACTAGGATGGATTATTACATCTAAATTCGAATGATTAGAAGTTGTCATGGATGAAGAGATTGTCTTCATGAAGAAAAATAAAGTATAAAAACTTATATATTTATAACTTAATCGCGAGACAATATGAAATAAATTGGTACTTTCAAAAAGAAAATGGTACAACAGACAAATATAAAATGCACTTAGTTGTTAAAGGTTTTACACAAATTGAAAATGATAATTATGGACATTTTTATCTGTTGAGAAATTCTCATTAATCCACATGATCTTATCCATTATTGTAAGTCTAGACCTAGAGTTGTATGAGATGGATGTAAAGACGTTGAATGTTGATTTAGATGAAAAATATACATGCAACAATCCATGAGACGTGGATAAAAAAGAACACAAAAGGTTTGTAAATTGTTAAAATCTATTTATGAGCGAAAACAGTTTTTAAGGCAATGGTGCATAAGGTCCACTTAGCCATCACCACATTCAGCTTCACTATGAGTCAAAAGATCATTGTGTATATGCAAAGCAAATTGGAAGATCTTTTATACTATAAAATTGTGCCCCCAAAATGAAGCTAAAAAATTGGTTTTCCTTAGTTCCCTATGCGTGTGTGATAAGCAGCTTAATGTATGACAAGTTTTGCACTATATTGGATATTAGTTATATAATCAGTATAGTTACTTATTATCAAGTAACATATAACACAATTTTATTGGCAAGCCTTCAAACATATATTATATTATCTTAAAGAAGCCAAGGACTTGATATTGTATTGTAAAGGTACAAATCTCAATGTTCAAAGATTTTTAGATTCCACTTGGAGTAATAACTCCAATGAGTAAAAGTCAAACTTCAAGCTATGTATTCTTTCTTTAAGATGGCATGTCATGGCCGAGAAAAATATATCCATAACATTTTCACCATAGAAGCTGAATGCATTACATGTTGTATTGTTGTTCAAGAGTGTGTATTAGTCTAGAGTAATGTCTACATGATAGACTAAGCATGCATAAGCCTGTATGTTGAAGATAAATAACACATTTGTCATTGACTTAGTGAATGATCTTAAACATTATTAGAAATTCAAGTACATTGAAATGAAGTATCATTATATTTGTGAACAAGTGGCAAAAAAAAAAGTAAACCTCAACGATATTCATATCAAAAAGATATTGGCAAACCCCATGATCCAACCTATAGCTAAAGTCAACTTTAATTCAGGGAGATGAGATTAAGAAGAGCTTGATTGATGAAGTTGTATATTTATATGATGTACATTTTATCTTTCATTAATAAATATTTTGTACAAGTCATCAAAAATTTTTCTTAAGATCATGAGGGATCTCTAGCATTGTTAGTAGACCGATTGCCCACTTATACGGTAAACCAACCTTGAAATAAGAGATGTACAATTAGGGTATGTTCATACATTGAAGTGTAAACTACCATCTATTGTGAATAATAGATGACGATGATACAAGTGATTTGACATTGTATCCGTCTTTAGTCCTAAGAAATGAATATGAATTTTTTTTTTAAAAAAAATGAAATAACATAATTGTTCTATTATTCTTCTACACAATTAATGTTATATCCTAATTAAAAGCCAAGTTATAAAGACATAAGATCAACCATACCTCACATGTGATGACTTACGTATTTTAAACCTGACATATGCTTAATATAGTCTAGTTTACAACGTGAATTCTAGCTACATGCATGGGCCTGTTACCTACATAATGCTTTGTTCAATCTAATCATTCATCGTATGAGCGGCTAGTCTCGAATGACACTTTGTATCCTTGGCTACCATTCTCTTGTGTATAGAAAGATAAGATTGAGTGTCATTACTTTAATATACGATAACGAAGGTCTTTAGATTAGTAATAGAACTTGATTATGCTAGGAGACTCTTGTGTAAATTAGCAGGACTGTCTATACATCTTCACATATAGCTAGTCTTGTAGGTGACTCTTGTGTCTTCGGCTATCCTCCTTTTATATATAGGAGAATGAGATTGAGTGTCACTACTTTAGTGACAATGATGAATGTCTTTAAATTGGCCAAGCTTTGTTAAATTGGGAAAGCAACTTAATCGATTCCAAATTACACATTTGCATGGGGAAGATCTCCTGATAGCTATACTAAGTTTTTAAGACTAGTAATACACACTTAAAAGACTTACGTATTGGCAATATTGAGTTTTTGATAGACCTTTTAGAAACGATATTCTTTCATAAAGTATATGTTTTATACTATTACTTTAAAAGATATTTATAAAAATTACATATGGTTTTTTAAACAAACTTGACAAGTTAAATAAATGTGTATGTTGGCCACGCACTCTAAATTGAAAGCAAACTCCATTTGATGTGGTCATAGGGACTAAAACAGACATAATAAAAATGAGATTAATGAATTCTAGTAAGGTAGTGACTTAGTGTTGAAACATTTACGAGAAGACAATAACGTTTCAACTAGTCCCGTGCTTTTAATTATTATGATCATTGTTTTTTTTTTCTTTTTTTTTTGTGTGTACTTTGATTATTATATGACAAGCTAGATAGACAATTTATATTATGCCCATCTTACAACATGATTGAGTGAGAGATGCTAAATATAGGCCCACTGGCCCCATTTGTGGGCAACAAGTGGTGGATGAGTCCCACAAATCTTTCTCTTCGATATCCCCGTTTCAATTTTCTCTCAAAATTTAAAAGTTTGATTTTTAAATTCAAATAGAAGAAGATTGAGGTATGGAAGAGATATAAAATGTGATAGGGATAAGCCCTACTTCATCCAAACTCATCACATACCCTTTCCATTTATCATCCATCCTTTTAGAAAAGTGGAAGTATTCTTTGGTCAAAAGCATTCCAATCTAGAGAGTTTTTTCTAGAGAAATAATACTTATACTCCATTTGACACCTTGGAATTGACTGTAATCAGAAGTATTCAATTACCTCCTATTGAAGGTAAATGTTTGAAATCACTTTATTTTGTTGTGAATCAGAGGTACTTGGAGTGAAATGTATGTTTTGTCCTCCTTTTAAAGATAGAAAGGTCCCGCAAGTAACAAAGGTGTAATTAGGCTACTAATCCATTGTACACTTAGCACATTAATGATACCCCAAAACAATCCAATTATCAAGTGCATCAATAATCACACCACTTGAATAATCTAAATGCACATTTAAAAAATGTTGGCGAGTTGCTTGTTTATGATTGTTTTGTTTGTGGCCCACTCGAGGCTTGGAATTTCCTCATTTTTTGTGAAAATATATATTTCAATGGGCTTGTTACAATATCTCTATCAAATATCACACATGTATGCTAATTTTGAATATTAAAGTTAACTTAATCAAATTCAGGTTCATGTGAATAAACTAAAGAATTCCAATCATTCCCATTCCAGGCCTTCAAACACAATTTTTGGATTCAAATGCATTCCAATCACAAGTTATCAAACACAACTGAGGATTCCATTGTAATTGTGAATTAGATTCTAATGCATTCCAATTACAAGCTTTCAAATGACTCCCAGCTTTTCTCAAACTCTCCTATCCTTTAGGCATGCACACCAATTACAAGTTACCAAACACAACTAAGGATTCCATTGTAATTGTAAATTAGATTCTAATGCATTCCAATTACAAGATTTCAAATGACTCAAAGCTTTTCTCAAACTATCCTACCCTTTAGGCATGCACACCCTCTTCTTAGCTTTCAATACGGCCCTCCTACAACAACTAGAAGTCGTGAACAGTTTGTGCACAAATGAGAAGGAGAGAAGTCATTTGTAGCTCATCAATACTGAATTGATTACATGCATGACAAGACGGATGCTGCTTGTTCTGGCTGTGGTGGTGGTCGGGAGCACCCGCTGGCGATCCAGTATCTGATAAACCTGTTCGAATATTGGCCGCCCGTGCATCACAATCGTTGGGTCCACTGGATCTATAGCAACAAGAACGTCTCTCATCCAATCTAGCTTCTGGGAGGTCTCGTTTCCAATATCACATGCTAGCTGGTGGAGGAGGGATAGCAGGACTCCTTGACTCAGAGGAAGAGGAAGAACTGATAGAATCAGTTGCAAATCAACCTGAAGAACGAGTAGGATAGGCAGATAATGTTAGAATATTGATTTTCTCTGTGACAGGAGTTTTAAGAGGCAATAACAATAGTAATATGACATTATACATGAATTCTGTGTGGCGGTTCCATCTAACATGTATCATGCTTAGTTACTCATGACCATATTTAGCAAACGCAATATGTCAAAAGAATAGTTGACATGTTCGGGTTTAAATTGGTTTCTATCATTAAAACTTTGGTCAAAAGTTTGGTACAAAACAAAAAATGCCACAAATACAGAAAAAGAAGAGTTTGGGTTTAACACAATTCCAATTCGATAAGATGGAATAAGAAAAGAAGAAAAATAGTAATAATAGCAATATATGCATGCGTGTTATACTTAGAATAAGATTAAAGTAAAATTTTCAATTAAAATGCTTCAAATTTCTAAATGCATAAGAAATTATGTATATAGGTAATCAATAATTGGGTTAACATTATCTTTTGCCTCTCTTGCATCCTTACGTCTCAACTTCTCAAGTATTCCCCATACAAATCGATCTGTCCACTGAAATCTTCTTTCTGCCTAACTTCTTTAAAATCCGAAGTTTTAATTTGGTTTGGTCCAAAAAAATGAGATTTTTTTTTCCTTATTTTTGTTTGTTTGTTTTGCCTATCTTCTTGAAGAAAATACAGTGATTTAAACGTTTAGTAAATTATATGATTTTTTCAATACGAATTTTAAAATGGAGGTTTGCTAACAAGGCTCATGATTGATTCCGAAGAACGTGAAGGAGGGTCTTACATATGAAGGCCCCTCATGGTTGGTAGAGTGATTGGAGGTGAATGATCATAAAGGCTCAATTCTTTGATGTTATTGGGCCAATGAGAATGGGGGATTTCTTGGAGGCAGGGCCAAATGCCCATTGAAAAGTTTAATGATCTTCTCTATTATTATTTTCTGGGGCCAACTTATTGTGGAAGGTGATTCTAGAAATGATGCGTCTTTTGGCATCACAAGCAACTGGAGCCTTGGCCACCATCTGTTATGGTTGAGGAGAGCACCATTTTTATGTTGAACATTTAGTTTACCCAAATGAAAAGAAGGTAATGTCATGGACGATACCTCAGCCATGGAACATGTTCACGATCTGCTTTGTAATGGGAATTCTTTCCCCATTTTGTATTGTTTGTCTTAATTCATTGAAAAACCCTACACTAATTCTCAGAAAGAAAATGAAAAAAAAGTTCCGTCATAAGAGATTAATGACAGGTATGGAATCTTTTCTTCTTCTTTTTCTGGAAGGACGACAATAGTTCATTAGGAGGGGAAGAGAATTCCTAATACAGAGGCGAAGCTGAGTCTCGGATCTCACAAGATCAAAAACCAGAGGATTTAGGCTTCCGGAAGAATGGGTAAACAAAATGACAGGTAGAGAATCCTACCCACCAAAAGGGGACTAAGATCAATGGTGCTAGTGATAATGTGAGTTGACATAGGAGTCTTTGAAGTTGAATCTACAACACAGAGACAGAATGTACAGATGACTCTTCATTTTCTGAATCCACAACACATACAAGTCCAGCCAGTAATGTACAGATGACTCTTCATTTTCTGAATCCACAACACATACAAGTCCAGCCAGTAATTTATACAATGATACACAATATACATAGTTTTGCATTTTTGGCATTCAGATATGTAGAAGTTCCCAAGTTTTAGTAATTGAGTGCCACTATGAGTCTTATTTGATTTCCACTCTCTTTCTTCTTTTATGACAACCTTAATACAGTTTTTTTAGTTGAATTAGGAAGGTCCATACATTCGCCAGTAGGAATCATGCCTTGGTTTCAATGTAATTTAAGTAGGATCGTAAACAAGGCTATGGAAAATACAATACACGGTGCTTCTGTAGTCTCTAGTGAGATTCCTCATAGAGCTCCTCTAGACTGCAGTGAGATTCCTCCACTATACTCCTGCTGCAAAGTTATTAGCAATTTGAAGCAATTAAAGGTGGATTGAGCTCTTTTAATTGGTACGTCTTTCAACTCCTTTCAATTGAGTCCATTTTCCATCTTATACTCTTAATGTATCATCACATTGTCTTGGTTTTGCTCAATATTAAACCTCCATACACTAAGCCTTCTCCAAATTTCCATCTTATAATTCTTATTGTTTTATCACATTGTCTTGGTTTTGCTAAATCTTGAACCTCTAGATACTATAGCCTTCCTCCAAATGTCCAACTAGAACTTGTGAGCACACTAGTCTCATTGGGCAGCACCACGCCATCCACAAACAACACCAAGAAGGGACCTCATCCTGAATATTAGTGGTTAATTCATCTATAACAGGTGCAAACAAGGGCTTAATGGTTGCCCCTAATGAAAACCATAGTTCTAAAATTCAGTGGATTGACTCAAAGATCAGTTGAGGCCACTCAACTCGACCAGATTTCAAACCAAGTCATTAAGAAACTCAATTCCAAGTGTGACTAATCTTGACCCAATGGCACTCGCTGAATTCGTCAACTCAATGCAACTCACAACAACTCAAACCGAGTTTCGAGTGTGCGACCATTGTAGAGAGGAAAGCATAAGCTCCACATCTGTTTATTTCAGAATCCTTATATATTTTAACTATACAAAACCATTTTAAGCATTTACAAAAGCTTGAGGAATTATTTATTTAACCATTAAATATCAAGTAAAGACCCATCTAACCCTCACGTGGACACAAGTCGGTTGGAAATCAAATCAGGTTGAATTTTTGGGTTTTCAAACGATGATGAGGACCCCCCAAACAGGTACTTGGTAGCATGATAAAATTGCCATGAGCCATTTATCCTGTATCTTACATGAGTGCATGTGGTGTCAGCAACAAGGTATCAAAAAACATGATACCATGCCAGCAGCACTCTAAACACATATAGGAATCCTGGCTTTATAGGTGGAGATGCTATTGACCAGAAAGCCTTCCAAAAAAAAACCCTCCAAATCACCTTGCTGGATGTTACCCAAATGAACCAACTCACCTGTGAAATCAGTAACCCAATTGTGATTTGGTGCATGGCCCCTTAAATACGACAATGAAAATATTGCATACCTGAGAACATAACCAGGACACAGTGTTGATATCGCTTCTTTGAAGGGCTGAGGTGAATGCTTCCCCATACTTATGTTCAGATATCAGTCTTTCCAGCTCTTTCTTTGGATCTGAAGGTGCCTTGACCTGTTGCACAGTCATGGCGCGCACAAAATCAGCAATAAACAGCCTAAAATTTTGATAATATTCGATAACAGCTTGCTTCCACCAACTGAAACACATTAAAGCATTACAACAAATCAGGGATAATGAAAAAAGAGGAAGACCTAGGTGATGAACTGGCTTTACCTTGTCCTGTAGTCCACTCAAAGGTCCATCACTTTGTTGTGCAGCCAAGGGATTCGTCACTTTCTGATTTGCTCCACCTGCTATGAAAGCTAAGAGGCTACGCTGGCCATCAGCTAGTTCACCACTTAAGGTTTGGGTGATGGATGATGCAGAGCTCATTGCATCCTGCAATTTGAAAGCATAGTTAACGTTAAAAAGTGAGTGAAGATGTTGTAAACTCAAGAGTCTGGAGAATGTTTTTCTGTATTTCTTCAACCCAATGGTGGGTTTAAATAACCACTTTACAAGACTATATAAGAAAGCTTATTTAGAGCTTGTCTATCCATAGTATATTACAACTAATAACCCATACACAATATTCTCACACACTCCCTCAAAACTGATATGGGATAATGAACCAACATCAGTTTGCTACGAAGAAACCTACAACGAGATGAGGTCATAGTTTTGGTGAATAAATCAGCAAGTTGTAGCTCTAATGTCACACAGGGAAGAGAAATGATTCCAGCTGTGTATTTTTCTCTCACAAAATGGCAGTTAACTTTAATGTGTTTAGTGCGCTCATGAAATACTGGATTGGAAGCCAACTGAATCGCACTGAGATTGTCAGCATATAATGGAGTCGGCAAAGACAAATGAATCCTGTGATCTGTCAACAATCCCCGGAATCAAGTAATTTCACTGCATGCCTCTGCCGTTGCATCGTATTTGGCTTCTGTGCTGAATTTAGATACCGTGGTTTGTTTCTTACACTTCCAGCTGACCAATGATTGTCCCAAGAAAACACAATAGCCAGTGGTGGACCATCGTGAAACGGGACAACTTGCCCAATCTGCATCAGAGTAACCAGATAATTGTAGATTATGCGATGATGGAAAGAGAAGCGCCTAATTGAGGGTACATCGAAGGTATCGAATAATGCGATGAACTGCTGTCATATGCAATGTGCAAGGTGCCTCGACAAACTGGCTAACAACATGAACTATATATGTGATATCAGGACGAGACATAGTGACGAATTTCCCCACCAGCTGCCTATAGAATGTAACATCTGAGAGAAGGTCTTCATCATCTTTCTCATACTTGACATTTAATTCCAGAGGAGTCTCATGAGCCTTGTTATCTGCAAGGTTTACTAGCTTGATCAAATCACAGGTATACTTTCTTTGACTCATGAGATAACCTTGAGTATTACGAGAGATTTCAAGACGCAAAAAATATGTTAACGGCATCATATCCTTCATATGAAATGAGGAGTGAAGTATGGATATAAGATCGGCAATTCCTTGAGTATCACTTCCTGTGATGAGAATATCATCAACATAAACCAATAAGCAACAAGACCTAAATCAGACTTGAGAATAAACAGTGATGAGTCATATTAGCTTTGAGAACAGCCCACTGTGGTTAACACCCCATGAAATTTTTTAAATCATGCCCTTGGTGCTTGTTTGAGTCCATATAAAGCTTTAAATAGCTTGCAAACTAAGCGTGGATCCTTAGACTTATAACCGGGAGGTTGCTTCAAGTAAACTTCTTCTTTGAGATTCCCATGGAGGAAAGCAATCATGAGATCGAGTTGACTGAGTTGCCAACCTTTAGAAAAACTTATAGTGATCAAGGAACGAACCGTTTTCATTTTTCCCACTGGAGCAAATGTCTCATTATAATCAACTCCATACTCTTGTTTATAGCCCTGGGCCACTAGCCGACCTTTGTATCGATCTAAGCTCCCATCATATTTTAATTTTACAGTATATACCCATTTGCTGCCGATCACTTGCTTCCCCTCAGGTAACGGAACTAGCATGCAAGTAGCATTCTTCTTGAGTAGTTGAATCTCATCATCCCTGGCCTTTACCCAACACGGTTGTGTATATGCCGGAGAATAAGAAGTAGGTACAACCGAAGAATCTAATCCAGAAAACAAAGCATGATGAGAGGGAAAAAGATTTAATCGACAGGAACGAACAGACGGACGGACAACTGGAACGACGTAATTAGATCGTAGTGGAAAGTGGGACAGTTAACTGCACTGTAGGAGAAGAGGACACCTGATCGGAAGCAGGAGCAGTTGAGGGAGAGGACCCAAGAGAGATAGGCTTCACACAGCGTTGGTAAACCTGCAAAGGAGTGGGAGAAGGAGGCAGTAAAATGATTTTCTTCAAATGATAACATATGAGAAATGGAAGATGGAACAACAATAACTAAAAGAAATGCATGGACAACTTTATAGTATAGTAAATTTTCAAGAAATCTAACATGTCTAGACGCACGAACGCGATGAGCACATGGATCATAACAATTATACCCTTTCTGATGCTCCCCATATCCAAGAAATACACATTTAGCTGCCCTGAGACTTGAGTTTATCTCGTTCTCGTTCTGGAAGATGAACAAAAGCAATGCATCCAAACACTCTTAACCGACTATAATCTAGATCTTTATCATGAAGGAAGAATGTGGGAGTTTTCCAGTTGACCAATACACTAAAAGGTAATCGATTGATCAGATACACAGCTGTTGATTTTATTTCAACCCAAAGAAATTTTGGAACACGTGCATATTCCATCACGGTAGTTGCTACCTCAGTAATGTGTCGATTCTTTCATTCTGCTACTCCATTCTGCTCCGGTGTGTGAGGACACATTCACTGATGTATAATACCATTTGAACTTAGAAAAGTCCCAACTCGGAAGACATATTCTCCCTCAAAGTCAGACCGTAGAATTTTAATTCTCTTTGCAAATTGGGTCTCCACATATGAGGAAAATTGTCTGTAACATGAGAATGTTTCAGACTTCTGCTTCATGAAATAAATCCAAGTATGCCTTGAAAAGTCACAAAGATGATGTAATACAACGAACCACCAAGAGCCATGATGGGAGATGGACCCCAAACATCAGTATGAACGAGATCAAACAAATTATGAGTACGAGAGTTACTCAATGAAAATGGCAATGCAGTAGATTTACATACTTTGCAACTAACACAGTTCATATCAATGGAAATGGGACTAATATTAATTTCATCATTTAAAAACCAGATCTAAATAAGAAAGCATATTTTTAGAATTTGGATGCCCTAAACGACTATGCCAAAGTTTCCAGTATTTATTAGCAAAAGAAATATCATGAGAATATGGAAGAAAGAAACAACGCGATGAGACAACTCCAGGATCGAACTCCAAAGTAAATAACCTTCCTCTCTTATGGCCCTTCCCAATCAACTTTCCTGTTTCCAAATCCTATATGAAACAACCAGACCAAGAAAACAAAACCAAACAGTTATTTTCTACTAGTTGAGTAACCGAAATCAAGTTAGCAGATAATTTAGGAACATAAAACACGTTGCGAAGGAAGAAATTACGAGATGATGAAGGTGAGACTTTCAAGGACCCGATATGAGATATAGGTAACTGGTTTCCATCCGCAATGTAGATGGAACCCATTCCTTTATAGGGGACACAATCAATTAGACAAGAAGGGTTACCAGTCATATGATTAGATGCCCCTAAGTCAATATACCAAAGATTTAGAGGATCAATATTACTTATTGAACCTGAAGAACCCATCGCTTGAAGGATTTGCTGAATTTGTTTTGAAGAAAGTAGAGTAGGCTACACTGATGGGACCATAGATGAAGTGTCAGGCTTCTCAGTAGAGGAAGCCAAAAAGAAATGCACGTCCACGTCGCTGGTAGTGAGGAGATGGGGGAGGGCGAGTCAGGCAATTAGCTATATCATGTCCTTATTTGCAGTAGCGACAAACATAGTACTTGGTCAAGAGGGTTTCAGATTTGCTTTCTTGTTGGGACATCGAATAGCCACATGACCAAATCCACTACATTCGAAACATTTAATTTTCGACATGTCTCGTGACTTTCCTAAATAATTGCGAGTAATGAAAGCAGCATCAAGAACAACCTTGCTCATGGAAGCAAGGGTTTTCAAACGTGTCTCCTCTACCATCAAATCAGATAGACCTACCTCAAGAGATGGAAGTTGAGGCCGATTCATCAGAGCGGCTTAGCTTGGTTCAAACTCTGGACAAAGTTTATACAAAAATTGCATCAATTTACTTTTGTCGCGAAGTATCTCTACTGTTTCTACTGCCGCAGCGGGAATAACTGGATCCATAAGTTGAATCTCATGCCAAAGGGAGGTAAGTTTAGAATAGAAATCTATGTATACTCAGAGTTCCTTGTTCTAATTTTGACAGCTCATACTCTACTTGATAGTGACGAGCATGATTTAATTGTTGATAACACATTTTCAAGTAAGCCCCTATTTCGGATGCAGTCTCCAATACGTGAGGTTAATTGCAATGTTGCTCTCAACACTATTAAGGATCCAAGTGACCACCTTCAAATTATTTGTGGTCCAAGATAGGAGTTCCTTTTCAATGGGGCTGCTAGAATCTCGATGGGGGCCGCCAAAATCAATGGGGGCCATTGGAATCTCGATGGGGGCCGCCGGAATCGACAATGGGCCGCCGGAATCGATAGAGGAGAACCAGTCGTGCGGCAGATTCAGAAACCTTGCTCTGGTACCATGTAAACTCAAAGAATCTGGAGAATGTTTATCTGTGATTCTTCAACCCAAAGGTGGGTTTAAATAACCACTCTACAAGACTATACAAGGAAGCTTATTTAGAGCTTCACTATGCATAGTATATTACAACTAATAACCCATACACAATCCCAGATACAGAATATTCTCACAAATGTATGCTTACATGCATGTGTGTCAAAAGTAGACACAACCGAACAAAGCAAAAAGCCTTTTGTATTTTCCCATATACATGCACACAAAGGAGAAAATCAGAGAGAGCGGATGTCATATGAACATACCACTGAGCCCCACACGTGAAAATACATACCACATCAACGACAAAAGCACCTAGCTTCAGTTGTTAAGATGCGATTCTAAAAATCGGAAAACCCATGCTAAGCATTGAGAAAGGGAATTTAACATTTTACCCTCAAAGCAAGTGCTAATAGAGAATGTGTGGATTCAAACTGCTGTTGTGCAGCACTAGTGTGTTTGACCATCCCCTTCTGAATAGCAGCATCAACTTGCTCAAACATTGCTTGGCATGCCTGCTCAAATGCAGGAATCAGTGAAGATTCCAAGCTAGCCCTCAGTGCATCCTGCATGAATTTTTCAGATATTTCTGATTAGTGGTAACATTTTTGTGGATGAAATGCACTTCCACATATCTTTTGAAAGGGGGAAAAAAAGCACTTTGACATGAGGCATTTAGTTGAATTTGAGATGGAGGTAGCGCACTGAGCATTGTTAATTTTCATGGACACATTCACTTCTGCATGATATGACACTCAATCATGAAAATGGTGGGTCTTTTCTTTATTTTGTTGAACCCAGCATGGTTACAGATGGGATGGAACTCATCTTGCCGCAAGCTAATCTGCTGATATGGTGAGCCCCATCAAGGGATGGGCCTTGCCTTACTATCTCCCCTCAAAGGATCCCATCCAATAAAAATGAACAGTAACAACTGAAAGTCAACATATGCCAGGGGCCATATAGGGGAGGTGGGATCATCTGATGAAAGAAAGCCTCCCACCCACCAGGAGCCCACCCTATGAACACTTTGGATCACCTGAAAGTGGACCCCACATTGACATTTTGTTAGGCTCAACAAAGTTCAACTGTGAACTGTATATTTTTCAAAATCTAATGAATATTACTTCCATATATGTTCATTGACAGTAATTTATTCATGCATACCTGAAAAGCTTGCTTCCCAGATGTTTGGAATTGTGCTTGAATTTGTCTGGCCACGGTTGCTTCAAGTGTCAAGTTAACTGATTTCTCCAACTGATTCACTGACATGTTTCCAACCCCTTTCTATAAAAGGACACATCAATCATACACTGATGATATGGAAAAATTATAACAATAATACAGGCAAGATTGCTTGCACTTGACAGGCATAAATTGACCTGAAATGAATCAGCAATAGCTGAAGATACAGTCTTCTCCAAAATTGGGGTAATTGCACGAGCTCCTGCTGGTCCTACTGCAGCTACTTCTTTCTTCAATGTCTTCTTGAACATGGCTGGCCACTTCGTGTTCATAGAGCCCGAGATTGAACTCATTGTCTGCTGTATGCGACCCCGTTCTAACTTCTGTTTCTTGTTCTCCTCTTGGATGCGGTGCCACAGAGCATCACAGTTTGACTTGAGAGCTTTCTCCATGCTCTGGCTGAGGGCCGCCTCTACTTTTGTACCTTCTTTGGTAACAGGAACAGCCACCAGATACATCATTTGCTTCTGCATATTCTTTTGAATTGTCACAAGCTGCAAAAAGAGGATAGCTCCAACATAAGAAAAAGGTGAATCTTTGTACATGTTTCTTTGCAGTATATCAGAAGATTTCATACTAAAAAAAAATCTAGTGCAAATTCCCACATGCTTCAAAACAGAAAACCTGCTGTCAATCATCTCGGAAATGAATCACTCATTCAGACGAGAAATGGATATAATCTACAAATCCCTGCATGTCTATAAACAAATTTTTTTTCTATAAATAGCTTTTATGAGCTGATAACAATTTTTCTTTTTTCTTTTTCCATATGAACATGAGCTAATAATAGTTACTACAATTTCAGCCTTCGGTGAGAAGAATTGGCAGGTGTGAGTAACATGCTCGCACTTAATTCTCTGAAGTAGTTAGCTCATTGTCCATATTAAATGCAGACAAAAAAAAAAAAAAGCATGGAAATGTGCAAATATGGTGACATGATCTGGAACGAAATGACTTGTGCGCATTTATCATGGAAATGAAAGTCCAAGCATAAACAGACTAGACAATCTTATTCCTACTGGATAAAAGCATGCTAACCTGTTTCATAGCGAAACAAGAGGGAATTGAGGGAGAGCAATAGGATGAATGGATTGTTGAATTGGATGTTCATAACAAAGGTTAGAATCCATGTTCAACCCCCCCGCTGAGAACATTTTCTGTTATTGATACCACATCCAATGTGTTCAAAAAGACAACCTTTGTTGTTCTTTTTTGCTTTGTCAGAGTTCTAATCTTAAAAGAACAAGTGATTTACACACAAACTAATATTTATTGACATAATTATGCATGATTTTCTCTGTTTTGGTATGATATATTTGTTAGTTTAGATTATTAGTAATTTGCTTTTTTTGGAACCATGCAAATGTCCTTTCCTAATATTGTTCGTCTTTAATGTTTTCATTGTTGTATTAAATTTTTATTTCATGTTTAATTTTATTCATTTAATTAAAATCTTCACTTGTTTATGGAAATGTTCCTGTGCCTAGACCTTTGGAGTTTGCCGTGCCATATGCTTGGCCACATGTCTAGGTAACACTGGCTACAGTGCTACAGCTACTTCCAAGTGTAGGCATCTGAATCCTGCTCACCCCACAAGCTAATTTCCCATGTAAGTGTGATATACATCAGGTAGGCCCCACCTGTATATTCAGTGGCAAGCAGGATAGCAGATTGTGTATTGAGTAAAATCTGTGGGGGCCACCATCATGTACGTATCTTATCCACCCTGTCCATCCGTATTTCTAGATCATTTTAGAGCAGGAGCCCAAAATTCAAGCATATCCAAAGCTCAAGTAGACCACACCAGAGGAAACAGTGGGAATTGAAAGCCCACCATTGAAAAATTCTTGGGGGCCACAGAAGTTTTGGATCAAGCTGATATTTTTGTTTTCCCTACATCCATGTCTCTGTGACCTTATGAACATGTTGGAGGAAAAATAAACATCAGTGGACCCTAGGAAGGTTTCAATGGCTGACGTGATTTACCCCACTGTGTTCTGTGGTGTGGTCCACTTGAGCTTTGGATATGCTTCAGTATTTAGCTCATGACCTAAAATAAGCCCGTAAAACAGATTGATGGCATGGATAAGAGACAAACATCACGTGTGGGCTCCACAGAGTTTACTTAGTATGTAATCCATTCTCGACAAACAGACAGGTCCAAGGCAAGTGTGTATTAAACGTATTTTTGTTAAGGTAGTTGGATAGAGTAGAATTCAGATGACAACTCTCATAAGTAGCCATCACATTCTCCTAGCAACAAGATCCAGTCTAAGATATCAAATCCTAGTTATATTTCCAAAAAAAAAGAAAAAACCGGAGAGATATTTACTACAAAATTCCTCAGAAGAGTTGGACTTTACCAAATACTTCCTCAAGGAACCGATATTCCTGGGCAGTGCTTTTTCAGAGAAGAAATTATATTACTGCCCTCTATTTTTTCTTTACAGCAAAGCAGAGATTCAAGAATTGTGGGGCCCACGTGATAGGCATCTCACATCCAACCCGTACAACAGATGTGCACCAACATTATTATTGGGCGAGCCAAAAATATGGCAGATCCAATCCATAAATAAATATATACACCATTCAAAATAATCCTGATTCAAGTAGTAGCCCATATGATAATCTGATCGACCTGATGTTTTGTTCTTGTCATCGCCATGGTGGGGTGAATACTTTGGATGGGTTGGATGTTATACACATACCACGTGGGTCCCACAAGTATCGACTATTACTAACTTTTGTAGAAAAAAAATGAGGGCATTTTTGTAATTTCATCCTAGTAACTCCACTCCTCTCCATGTAATTTCCAATCATCTAGCCATTATTTGGTAAAATATAGATTCCTTGGGAATTTTGCAGTAAAAAAAGAGCAAAAATCGATCCAACCTAAGATCATATAATGAATAAAAACGTTTTTGTACACAACGCAAAGTATTAAAACCCATTAATTTTGCTACTTTCAAGAAATTTCCATAACCTCAAAGAAAAACATGTAATTTTCCTCTAGCTGCTGGACGCGGTTTGGCTGGTGACCCCAACACCAGCCAGTCAAAGTCGTGGGGCCCACCATGATGTATGTGTTTTATCCACGCCATCCATCCATTTTGCCAGCTCTTTTTCTGTCATGAGTCCAAAAATGAAGCAGATCCAACGCTAAAGTGGATCACACCACAGGAAACAGTAGGGATTGAATGCCTACCGCTGAAAACTTCTTGGGGCCCACAAAAGTGTTGGATCAAGCTGATATTTGCGTTTTCCCTTCATCCAGATCTGTGTAACCTTATGAACAGGTTGGATTACAAATACACATGACTGTGGGCCCTAGAAAGGCTTCAACGGTGGACATCATTATCCTCACTGGTTCCTGTGGTGTGGTCCACTTGAGCTTTGGATCTGACTCATTTCTAGGCTCATTCCCTAAAATGATCTTGCAAAACGGATGGACGGCGTAGATAAAACAATACATCATGGTGGGGTCCACAGAGATTTGACACCAGCTAGCCGGCCGGTGTTCGGATCACCAGCCAAACCGCGTCCCTGATGCTATCTTACACGAGGAAAATTCAAAAATAAAAATTTAAAAAAAAAAAATCTGAAGCTTTTTAAACAATTACCTCTTTCACACTTTCCTGAAGAGCCAGCATCTGAGTCAAAACAGCTTCTATGGAAGGACCGCCATTACTGCTACCTGCTACATTTGAAGAATCTGCAGACGTGAAAGGGCCCGCCATTTGAGAGGCTTTCACTTTCTTTTTACTCCTCGTAGCCGATGAAGGCTTCTTAGCACCTACAGTTGCCGTACTCGATTCGGTACTAACGCCTTCTTCACCTGCATTCAAAGGCCAGTCGTATTCCTCCATGCCTGAAATTTCTGTAGAAATCGAAGAGTCGTCTCTGGCCGATCTCAATGCCAAGATCCGATGCTTGTGTATAGAAGGGTTTTCTCCTTTTTCTTCGCGTGGAGAAAACGCTTTTGTTTCTGAGAATCAAACTCCTGCCACTGATTCAACCCGTACAAACCCACCTCGTTAACCACATGTAACCCGTACAGCAACATCGGATTTTATTTTTTTTCTAACGCCCGCTTTCGAAGCCTGCCCTTCATTAATATTTCTTCTCGAGTCATCCGATGGGTTTGATGTTTGAAAGCGATTGGAGGATTTGACACTTTCGAAATCCAGGGAAGCGAATTGGCTGGAAACGGATCGACTACTCGCCAGACACCATCCACGTGGCCGGTGGTCAGCGCTATGTGGGCCCACATTATGTATGTGTTTCATCCCTTCTATTCATTATTTTTACAGATCATTTTATCTCTTAATACTAAAAATGAGAGGTATATAACTCGCAGATGGACCACACCACATAAAAAAAATGTGTCTTGACATCCATCATTAAAATCTTCCTAAGGTCTACTATACCGTTTATTTGACATCCAATCTGTTGATTACTTCATGCACGCCCAGATGATGGGAAAAAACAAAATTCAGCTTGAACCAAAACTTTTATGTCCCAAAATATTTTTTAATGGCCGATGTCCATTCAACACCATTTCTTGTAACGTGGTCCACTCAAGATTGAGATGTATCTTATTTTTGATATCATAATGTAAAATGATCTATAAAAATAAATGGATGGCATGGATGAAACATATACATCATGGTGGAGCCCACGGAGCACCGACCATCAGCCATTGGCTGGTGTCCAGGGGACTAGCCAATCCGTTTCCGATTGGCTGATGTGGGTACGTATCGGGGGAAGAAGCGTACTGACGCTACTCGTGCTTGGGGGAGGGCATCTGTCTGAGTCGAGTCGGATTGGGCCCAACCCCACTCGGTCCGAAATTTCACCGACCTAACCCGAACTCAACCCAATCCAGTACCGAGTTCGGGGCAACTAGGACCCAATCCAGTACCGAGTTCGGGGCAACTAGATGAGTCTGATCTGATATTCACATTACCTAACCTGATTTGAGTCCGACTCCATTAGGAGAACGAAGTTAGATCAAATTTGGCATGATTCAGATCAGCCAACAAATGTATGAGATTTGACACCCAGATGGGCTGCATTAAAAGAAACAGTGGGTATTGAGTACCTACCATTAAAATATTTATTTTAGCACGCAGTCCAAGGTCATAGGGCCACGGAGGATTCCCACCATGATGTACAAACTTAAGTCTAAGTAACCTTAGTGTGATTTTAATTTGATATATCCAATATCCATGGTGGAGGATACCATTTATACATAGTGGCTAGCCCACACATGAGAAAAATGCACCCATAAAATTCAAAGGCAACCATAAAATGGAAAACTGATGTAAACACAAAATTGAGATTCCACCAATTGTTGCAACCACATTAGAGGTTTACCAGCCAAACACACCACCTCTCCACCCATTGCTCACACTTCGGCTCAGCAAAACATCTAAATGGTGCATAAGGCGGTCCCCACCGTGAAGATGACCACTCAAAAATCAAGCTAGTCAACTCATCAAGTAGGCAATTCCTATAAATGCATGGACCGCCCGATGAATGGTCCGGCTAGAAGTTTTCCTATGGCCGTATTGATAGTAGAGTCCACCTTATGCACCGTTGGGGTGTCCTGCACACTTACCTGGCTTGCACGTGTGGAGAGTTCCCCTGTAGGGCTACAAACCTCAAGACGACACTGAAGGCAGCGACAACAATAATAACCATATCTACATGGAAATTCTCATTTTGATCCCCTCTGGATTGTCGGAAAGATGGTACAATGACGGACGACGGGCGTTGAAGAAGAAGAGGAGACTCAAGAGAAAGAAGATCGGGTAAGGTAAGAAAAGAAGAAGAAGATTTGGAAACTGGAGAGTGGACAGGTCCGAGAGGAAGAAGAAAAGCAGAGGCTCACCGCTCGCTCATTCTTTGGTAGGGTAACTTGGTAAGAAAAGAGGGGAGGGGTTAGGGTAAAAAATTAAAATGAGTACTTATAGTACCGGCCGGGTTAAGTCTATTCGGTTCGAGCCGGGTCCATTCGGTTCAGGTATCCGGGTCGAATCGGTCCGGATAGACTTCTATCTGCGCCCGACCCGAAAGACGAACGGATCTAGGTGGCCAAACTCGATCAGGCCGATCTAAGCCGTCGGTTCTGTTCGGAACGGTATCTAGTCAGGTCAAATCGAGCCCAAGATGCCCACCTCTACTCGAGCTCCGAGTCGTACGAACGATTCAAAGGAGATCAAAGTCGCACTGCCTCAAATTTATGTATTTATTATATCCACACCATTCATCCATTTTTTGAGATCATTTTAGAGCATGATACAAAAAATGAATTATATCCATAGCTCAACATGACCACACTACAAATAGTCATGGGGAGAATTATTTTCACCATTAAAACATTTGTAAGGCCTGTTATAATTTTTTTTTTTCATCCAATCTGTTCAAAAGGTAATAAAGACTGGGATGAAAAGGAAAAATAGATATCATATTGATCCAAAACTTTTATAGCCTCAAAAGGGTTTCAATGGTAGACATTTAATCCTCTATATTTTTTTTTCAATGTGGTCTACTTGATTTTTAGATCTATCTTATTTTTCATCTCAAGACTTACGACTAGCTATATGAATGAATGAACAATTTAGATATAACACATATACTATGATGGGACCTACTTAACTGCTAACCTCAATACAGGTGGTGTGTTACACCAACCAATCCACTTTCAAAATCTGATATCATTCCCCATCTTCCTATGGGGTTCACAGTGATGTAAGTGTTATGTTCATATAATTTAACACTTTCATCATATTATTTTAAGATATGAACTAAAAAAATATGAAAAGTTAAAGGCTCAAGTGGACCACAAAGTAAGTATTGAACGTCCACCATTGAAAACTTCTTGGGAGGTGGAGAAGTTTGGGATCAAGCTGGTATTTGTGTTTTTACGTCTGCATGACCTCATGACTAGGTTGAATGGTAAAAAGACATCACGTTAGCCATTAGAAAGGTTTCAACCGTGGGTGTCAAAGGCATTGCAGCTTTCTTTGCGGTGGTCAACTGGAGTCGAGGACCTGCCTCGTTTTTACGATCATACCTTAAAATATTTAAGAAAAGCGGTGAACAAGGGGGATAAAACACTTACATCATGGTGGGCCCCACAGATCAGGCGGGTAGGACACAATCGACGTTCATCAGTTAACTTCGTACAACCAAAATCCGGACGCGGATTGCGTCCTACCTCCGCCCGTTTCAGCTCGGGACGGACAGGAGTTTTGAGTGGCCACCGTGATGTATAAGTTTCATCCACACCGTCCATCCACTTTTTACTATCATTTAAGATTATTGGCTCAAAAATCAGGCAGATCTAAGGTTCAATTGAACCACAAAATGGGGATTAAAAGATCAAGGCTCAATTGAACCTCAAAATGGGGATTAAAATCTTGCCGTTGAAAACTTCTTGAGGGCTGGTGTGGTACGTATGAGCCTTTTATCTACCTCAATTTTGCGTTTGTAACTAAAATGATACGGAAAAAATGGATAGACGGTGTGGATAAGACTCATACATCACGTTGGCCTCTCAAATATCATGCCCGTTCCCAGCTGGAGACGGGCGGGGGTAGGACGCAATCGGATGCGGATTTCCAGCAAAAGCTTTTGGCAGGAAGTGCCTGCGCAAAGATGTTGGGTGAGGCCCACCGAAATGTTTTTGAGAAATCGACCCTGTCCATCCGTTTTATGAGATTAATTTAGCATATGCGACCAAAAATGAAGTGTATCAAACACTAAAGTGCGCCATACAAGAGTAAAAAGTAGGCATTCAATGAGCATCGTTGAAGCATTTTTATGGCCATAAAAGTTTTTTATTAGGATATAATTTTGATTTTTTCACTTCATCCCGTTGGGAATGACCTTGTAAAAGGTTTGGATATCAAACAAACATCAAGGTGGAGCCCAATAAGGTTTAAACGGTAGAAATTTCTTTCTCCAATTTCCCATCTCGTGAACCTACTTGAGTGATGTAGCCACCTCTTTTTTGGTATAATACTCTAAAAAGAGCTCAAAAAACGGATGGACGGAATGGATTTATAACCTACAATTCAGGAGGCCCTACCTAGCATCCTTGTGCACGAACTTCCTCCCAAAGGCTTTAGCAGGAAATCCACGTCAGACGCAATCCGCTTCCGCAATCCAGTATCATTTTGCCGGGAGTCGGGATCCTCTGTTATCCGGTCAACTGGCAGAAGAGGATTGGCTACTGAACCACATACCACCGGCCTGGCCATGTCGCGCGAAGGAACCACGTCAGTCAGCTTCATACCACCAACGTCCATTCTCCAACCAATGATGTCAGGACCGACCTGATCGAGTTCGTCTTTTCTGTAGGGCTCACCTGGATGTATATGTTGTATATCTACGCCGTCCATCCGTTTTTACGTTGCATTTTTAAGTGATTAGTCCAAAAATTATGTAGATCAAAATCTCAGGTGAACCACACTATAGGAAACAGTAGAAATTGACCATTAAAAGCTTTTTTGTGGGGCCACAAAAGTTTTGAATCAAGCTGATATTTTTGTTCTCCCTTCTTCCAGGTTTTTGTGACATTATCAACAGGTTGGACGAGAAGAAAACATTACAGTGGACCCCAGGAAGTTTTTAATGGTTGGTGTTCAATGATAAATGTTCCATGGGTGGCCCACCTGATATTTGGATTTGTTTCATTTTTTGCACCATATCTTAAAATGAGCTGAAAAACCAGATGGACGGTGTGAATATACAACACAATGTGTTGAGGCGGGCCGCATGAAAAAGATTGGGCAGAAATGTGTGTGGGGTCCGAAGTCGGCGCAATCAAGAACGGGTGGATCGGATCGACACGATGATCTACCAGTTTGGGATTGAACCCACCATTAAAATCCTTCGGTGGGTCACAGAAGTTTTGGATCGAGCCTATATTTGTGTTTTGCCCTCGTCCAGGTATACGTGACCTTGTGAACTGGTTGGATGGCAAGTGAACATAGGTGGGCCCTACTAAGGTTTCAATAATCGTTGTACTTATCGTTATCAACATTGCATCATTTCGTGTAGTCCACTTGAGCCGTGGATCTACCTCCTGTTTGGTTCATGCCCTAAAATGATTTGTGAAGATGGATGGTTGGCATAGACAAAAAACATTGTAGTAACGTTTTTTTTTTTTTTTTTTAACACATGTACACACCCCCACACACACCGTAATAACTTAGATTAATCTTAACTATCCAATTTTAACTATTGATTTACGTATGAAATTAGTTTAATATGACCAATGATCTATAAGATCAATTGATCCAATCTCAACCATTGATTTGAACATATTTAAATCAATCATTCAGTGGTGAATAAAATCAACCATACATCTGGCAATCCATCTAAAGAAATACACATGTAAATATGCTAAAAATCATCGACTCACTTGTCGTCCATCCAAAATGACCGTCCATCTTACTAATCATGTGGCCACCTACAATTCTACTTGCCTATCTGACTACATACCCAACGTGGGGTCCATACCAAAGTTGTGCGTATCACCTCTTTTATAATCCACCGTTCATCAAGCTTTCATTTAACCCATTCTCACATCATATCCATCCATATCATCTTTAATCCATACATACATTTGCCGGTCCCACCACTGATCACACAATAGCTCATCTTGCCATATGTTTATCTGTCCATCTATCTGCACATCCATCTATCCGTCCATGCATGCATCATAGCTTACACACCATGTACAACATCACATCCACACAACTTTCGCATACGTGGCATGAATGAACTACTATATCATGCATACACTTCATGTCCACACACTAGGCACACATTTGGCACACGTGTAGTGCACAACATGCATGCAATCAAAGCGCATGAAGCACGTGCTTTGAATGGCAAAAACAAATGGAAAACTCAAAAACTTAAAAGAGTACTTAAAGTACTCCCTTTCACATGTGTATCATGTGGAAAGAGGAGCAGAGAGAAGAAATGGAGAGAGGAAAAGTTAAAAACAAACGAAAGAACAGTAGCTGGTCATTCCGTGAGAAAGAGAGGAAGAGAGGGAAGAAAAGGATGAGAGAGAGAGAAAACGAAGACAAAAAGAAAACAGAGAAAAAGGAGAAGAGAATAAGAAAGAGAAGAAAAAAAATGTGAATTTTTCTCACTTGATATTTATATATAACTTTTTTTCATAAATATTTACCATTTTAGATTTATTTTATTTTTTTGATGTAATTACTTACCATACTTCCTTAAAATGTTGTTTTAATTTTTTAAATTACATCGGTTATTGTTATTTTAATATGCCTTAATTTGAGTTTTCTATCATCTTATTGTTAATCTTACATTAAATTTTTTTTTTTTTTTTTTTTTTTTTTTTTTGTATTTTGACTTTGTTTTGTTGGAATTATTATAAAAATTCTAAGTTTATATATAAATTTCTAAATTTTTAAATCTAATAAAGCATAATGCATGCTTATTATTATTATTTTTCTTTTTATGTAGAACTTTAATCAAGATCTAATATATTATGTTACAGGTTTATTTTTTTCGTAGAACTTTAATAATGCATGGACAATTTACATTAATTGAAAATTTTATTTTTAATTTGAGAAATTATATACATCAAGTATTATATATTGATTGAAGAATAGCGTTTATTAAAGATTTTTAAAAATATTTGATTTATGCAATATTAAAATCATGTATAAAAGCTAGAAAATATGTAGGCCAATTAAGTCCTCTGGGTTGAAAATTCCTAAATAGTAAATTGGTGGGGCAACTTAGACTCTTGGGTTGAAAGTCCCGGAAACCCAAGTGATACCTCTCAGAACATCTACCGTATCCTTTGGGTAGGTGAGCATGTCAGGATTGCAAAAGGTTACTGCTGTCAGGTTCGGTAGGGTAGTAGTCTAATCAGCTAACGTACAAATGAGTCCCTTACCAAGTGTCATTTGGATGGGTGAGCATGTCACGCAAGAGGTTCTCATTACTAGGTTAGGTGTTATATTGGCGCGGGTGTTAGCCAACCAGTGTAAACTGGTCCTGGTGTTAAAAAGAATAAACCGCACTTATTATTATGAATTATAGCATATGTTGATTTCATTTATTCATTTTTTTTAAAATTTGCATTAAAAAAATCTTGTTTATTAATATCTCCATCTGTTTACTTTACCCAAATAGGTCATGTATCTTTTAATACATTTTATTCAGATTATATGAGGTTATTTTTGAAACCTATGTTAAGATTTCTCACTGGACTTCGCAGCTTACCCTGTTGGGATTTTCAAATTTCATGATTAGGGTCTCATGGAGGTGCTTAAAGAGATTTAATTTTATTTATTTTTATTTCTTTAACATTTTTTAAATAAGTTGTAATGAATATTAAGTTTAGTACGATAGTATGGCGCTAACATCTGTTTGATGATAATCTTGGATAGTCGGAACATAGATATTTTATTCTTATCTAAATAAATGTTTAATTATTAAAATTTTGGATGGTTATAGTTTATGAATGAGAATCATTTTGTCAATATATGTGTGAATTATGAAATGTAAACATACAAAACATAAGTCATACCTTCGATTACAGAATCGGTGTAACGCCCTGAAAATCGAGAGTCAAGCAGAAGCTCAGCTCTCGAGTTCTAACGCATCACTTGTGCAACATAGATAATGATGATTGAATGTTGTTCTTATTAGTGCATTAAACATGAGTAAGATTATACCAAAACAGCATATCATACTCCAAAGACAGTTAAATTTCGCAAATAGAAGACTGTGATAGGTATATAAAATATATAAACCGTTGTAAGTCTCCAGAGTGTGAACATATTACCAGGTTAAATATATACATGTGTACTCCAAAAATGAACAAAATGAATATACATGAGTGTTCTAAAAGTGTAAAATAACAAGTATAATGACATCTAATCAGCATCCATGTAACCCCGTCGATCAGAACATTGTCTACATAAACCCGCCTGATAGCTGCATATAGGAGAAACCCTCCTCATCATCATAAAAGTTTGGCCCCGCTTCGCAAACATCGCCATCATCTGAAACTAAAACAGGGTCTGATTGGTGTTTAAAATATCGTCTCGTAATGTGGAAGTGACCGATCAACTCAATGGAACAATAAAGCAAAGGTTAACATGTTATTAATTCAGTCAAACAGTAATGATAACACAATACAACAATCAGGTCTTAAGTACTCTTGTTAATGTAAGAATGATATAAAATAATGATGCATGCTCTTGCCAGCTCTCCCTCAACGACTTCATCTCACGATCGCGGCATGCAACCCTTCCTCAGTGCTTAACCTGCTACGCTAAAGGCACACGTAATGCGGTGCATGCATGTGATTAGTCAGGTTCTTACTTAAGTTTATTCATACAATAGGATTAAGAAACTAAGGTACCTCTATTATATCAATTCCGAAACAATGATTATAGGGTCGTCAGTTCTAGTAAATCTCATACGATGTTGCGGTTTTAGGTCACTACAAAGGGCTCTTCACTTAATCAGTGTAGGCCTAGTTTGTACTCTAGTTGCTACGGAAAGACTCGTCGCCTCAACGCAATCTTAGAGTACTTAACGCCCCGAAAATCAGGGGTAGCGCATATGCTCAACTCACGAGTTTTCGAGTGCCACTTATAACCGATTTCATTAATATGCATTTAAATCCAATTTAGTTGCACAACCTGAAATTTCCTAGAACGTGAAGCATAAACATACAAGTCTACTGAATTGAAAAGATCAAACATATATCTATATACATGTCCAAAAGAATACAAGGGTCGCACATGGTGCCACCTAACAAAATCACAAAAGAATGATATGTCCAAAAAATATAAGGCTGACCCCACACTCAGCGATCCAACCCTGCCTCTCAAGCTAGCAAAGAATCATCCATCAACTGGAAGTAAGACGGCTCCTCCTCCTCATCAAGAGTAGCATCGTCAGGTTCCCCTGCATCTATGAGAGTCTGGTTGGTATTTTAAAATACTGTCCCAGAGTGGGAGTGAGTAATCGACTTAGTGGGTGCTATTAATCTTAAGTTACAACAGACATCAATTATAATATGATCTTAATGAAAAGCAGATAATCATCAACACACAGCAGCTTTTATTAAAAATATATGCATGTGGGATGATATGATGCATACCCTCACCATAACGCTCCCTCGAGCGACTCCATCTGACGATCGCATATGACCACACTCCCTCAGAGCGACCGTGACTTCTGAGTCGCCACCCTAACTAGTACGATGCAATGCGATCGTGTTAACCAAGTTATTAATTAAGTCTATTCATCCAGCAGGTTGGGAAATCTGATACACCCCACGTATCAATGTCCTAATCTGGTTGCGAGGCCAAGACCTCCCAATGCGTGAGAGTGAGTCCTAGCGGTCCATGATCCCGTCGGGTTCCTCATCTCCGACTTCAAGCACATGAGGAGTGCCAGAGAAAAGGATCGCTCGCGGTCAGTACGGGGAGGCGCGACACCCCAGCGTAGGCCGAAAGCTCGGTCATAGTGTCCCATTCCACCATGCCCGGCTCACGAGGCTATGGACCAGTTTAAAGTGGGTTATTGATGGGCTACAACGGTTGTAGGGTGGTTCAGGTTCCATGTATAGGTGAGCAAACATGGTTAACAAACAGGGTTGGTCAGATAGTAGGCTAGACCGCACGAGTCGGGCGAGAGCGTGATGAGCGACATTGGGTACAAGGAACCCATGTAGTCAAATTACTGTCACCCGTACACACCTGCTCAAATCCATGGGTTTAGCCTTAGGGTAGCCCTACCAATGGGACTACCGTCTCTCCTCTTATTTCCTAACCAACCCAAGGGTTTGAGAATGATTCATAACATGCCAGCATCGAGGTTATTAACAAGCATATCAATATCATGTTCACATATAACTCAAGATATGATTCAAATACCCCTAATGAAAAAGCTACTACATCATGATTAAGGTGCAAGTGAGTGGTGTGAATTTGGGGAGGAAGTAAGCACTTCCTACCCCTCAAGGGATCAATTACACAAGATCAATGAATTCTACACACTAGGAAGCAAATACATATGAGAGAAATCAACTAAACATGTGCATGTAATCATCCATGCACCATATCATATGAGAGGCAATATCAACATTAATTGAGAACCAAACATGTAAATCCATACGATTTTCAACAACATATCATTCGTAGGTTTTCTCTAGATTCTTCAATACAACATTTCAAACTAACAAAATCATTAAACTCCTACTATAATTGGTGCTAGGCCACCTAAGGATAATAGTTCGCACCTTCGGATTTGTTGGAGGCATGGAAACGACCTAGGAGATGTGGATTTTGGGGGTTGATCGACCGGAATCCCTAAGCAACATTTGGAAGTTAGGTTTCAATGAAAATCCCCATCATCACAAGGTTTTTCAAGGAAAATAGTTAATGGATCTTACCTAGTTGCTCAACGGACGATTGTTGAAGTCGTGGAGGAGAGTTTTCTTCTTGGAGGAGAAGTAGGGAGTTGCAATGTTGATTCTCTAGGGCCCCAACTCTATCTAAAGTCCACTCTCCCTCTTCTTCACTCTCTCTTTCTCTCCTCTTTGTTCTTTTGTTCTCTCTAATCATTGGTGGTTATGTTAAAATGGAGAGTTATGAGAGAGAATTTGTTGTTGGAGGATGGAGGAAGAATGAAGGAGAGAGCTTGGTTGTTGGAGATTTGGGGAGAAATGAGATAAGAGCTAGGATTTATTTCCTAGAGTTGGGCCCCCTGGCCCTAAGTTTCCATAAATTTCCAAAGTAGCCTTCTAGAACTCACTATTGGTGTTGGGGTGGCCCCAACACTCCTTTAGCTACCAAATTGGGTGTGTAGGTGTCTCATGGCCCAACAAGGGTCCATACAAAGTCTGAGATTTAACGGATAAACGAATATGAGATTTGATCATACGGTTCCGATTCTTAAGTGGCCCCGTGGGGCCCATTCTGGTTATTGGGATAGTTCTGGTGGCTCCCTGGCCATCAAACTTATAGGATAGGTGGACCATGGCCCGATGAAGGGCCATGTAAAATTTGAGAACGATCGGATATGTGGTTTGATCATACTGGTCTGATTTGTGATCAACGGTTACCGTGCCATGATTGGGTCCCAAATTTTGTGGACGGGCGTAGGACACTACATTAGTCCTTCACCAAAAATTTGGAAGGAATCCGACTGCTGATACACCCGGAATCTCAGTTTCATTATTCAATGCCAGATTTCAACTCTGGCCTTGGGTGAGTTAACAAGTGCTGTTGGAATGGTCCGCATAATTTATTTATGGGTGTCCAATGAGTCTGTGGCCCACAATGGACTACAAGCCCAATGAGATTTATGGTTCCTTAAATTTTTATAATTTTCTGACATTTTCATGTCGCTGTAGGGCCCGCATGGGCTGTTGTCAAGTGCAAACTGCGATCTGGCTTGGAGGCCCACACCAAGTCCTTTCCTAACCTGTATAGTTTACTCTAATGGACTAATCCTAGGTTAATTAACTTGGGACACCCCACCACGAGTGGTTTAAACGGATAGTCTTGCTGCAAATCCTACATGGATGACCCAGGACACTGTTCTGGTTGGACGGGACGTTACAATCTACCCATCTTACAAATAAATTTCATCCTCGAAATTTGTACATGTTCGTATTGTTGAAGCAGGGTTGAGTAATGCTTGGGGACTTCTGCTTCTATCTCCCAAGTGGCCTTTTATTCATCGTGATGGATCCAAAGTACCTTGACCAATGGGATGATTTTGTTGCGTAGGACTTGCTCCTTCCTATCCAGTATTCGAGTTGGTTGGAGAATATATGTGGCGTCTTCCTTGAGTTCTACATGCTCCCACTTGATGATATGGGAAGGATCGGGGATGTACATTTTCAGCATGGATACATGGAAGACGTTATGCACTCCGGCGAGCGGCGTAAGTAGGGCCAAATGATAGGCAATTGCACCTACACGGTCCAAAATCTGGAAGAGGCCGATGAATCGTGGGGTGAGCTTTCCCTTCTTACCGAAGCGTAAAACGCCCTTCATTGGAGAGATTTTGAGGAATACATGGTCTCATGCTTCAAATTCCAAGTCCCGCCGCCTTGTATCGACATAGCTCTTTTGTCTACTTTGAGCCGTCAAGAGGCCGCGCCAGATAATTCCAATCTTCTGGGTTGTGACTCGCACCAAATCTGGCCCTAACAAACTCTTCTCACTAACCTCCTCCCAACAATGCGGGGCTCGGTACGGATGCCCATACAAAGCCTCGTAAGGCGTCATACCGATGCTAGCTTGAAAGCTATTATTGTAGGCGAACTCGACATATGGAAGACAATCGTCCCAACTTTCCTGAAAGTCCAGAACACACGCCCGCAACATGTCCTCCAATAGTTGGTTCACCAGCTCAGTTTGCCCATCGGTTTGCGGGTGGAAGGCGGTGCTAAACTTCAACTTCACTCCCATGGCTTCTTGGATATGAGTCCAGAAGATCGACGTGAATCGTGTGTCCTGGTCCGACACAATTTCCAATGGGACTCCACAGAGTCGCATGATTTCCTTGATATACAGCTTTGCCAGATCATCGGCGAAGCTAGTAGTCTTAATAGGCAGAAAATGAGCTGATTTGGTTAGCCTATCCACAATCACCCATATCGAATCATACCCTTTCCTAGTCTTGGGCAAACCGAAAATGAAGTTCATAGATATGAAGTCTCACTTCCATTCTGCTATGGGCATGGGCTGCAAAAGGCCCGGTGGTCGGCCTTGACCTATTGACACGTAAGGTATTGAGACACATATTCTGCTATCTCCTTCTTCATGTTGTCCCACCAATAGTTTCGCTCTAGATCCCGGTATATTTTTGTACTACCAGGATGCATCACTAACTTAGAATTGTGAGCGGCATTCAAGACTTCTTTTCGTAGTCCTGGAAGGTTTGAGACACAAAGGCGGCCTTGGTACCGCAATCCCCTATCAGTGCCAACTCTCCACTTAAACTTTTCGTCATTCTTTGCCCTTTCCCTCCTCTTCTTCAATAGCTCGTCGCCCTCTTGGGCTTCAATGATTTTTACTATCAACCAGTAGCTGGGCCTGAATGTGAGCTATGAACTCGTACGGTTCCTCCACGGTTAACTTCGTGTCGAAGTCCCGTACGAATTCCACCATATCCTACTCTCTCACCATTAGTGGGGCCACAAATTCAATTGTCTTCTTGCGGCTCAATGAGTCCGCCACCAAGTTGGCCTTGCAAGGGTGATATGAGGCATCGAACTTAAAGACCTTCAACGTTTCCATCCAGCGACGCTGCCTCATGTTCAGGTCCTTCTGGGTGAAGATGTATTTAAGGCTCTTATGGTCAGAAAAGAGCTCAAATTCCTCACCATAAAGATAGTGTCTCCATATTTTTAATGCGAAAACTACCGCTGCAAGCTCGAGGTCATGTGTCAGGTAGTTCTCCTCATGTTTCCTTAGCTGTCAAGACGCATAAGCAATTGCCTTGTCCTTCTGCATAAGCACACAACCCAAACCTACGCGAGAGGCATCAATATATACTGTGTACTTGACCCCCTGCTCAGGCAGCACGAGTACAGGTGCCGATGTTAGTTTGTCTTTCAACTCTTGAAAAGCCGCCTCCGCCTTCTCATTCCAGGCAAACTTGAGGTCTTTCTGTGTAAGCCGGGATAGAGGCCGAGATATTTTTGAGAAGTCTCTAATGAACCTTCGGTAATAGCCTGCTAGACCGAGAAAACTTCTCACTTCCGTAACCAACTTCGGTTGCTTCCAATCTTGCACAGCCACCACCTTGGTGAGATACACAGATATGCCCTCCTTAGAAACTACATGTCCTAGAAATTTAATCTCTTCCTTTCAAAAGGCGCACTTCCTAAATTGCGCAAACATAGATGTAGGACCGCCCTTAGATGCTCTTCATGCTCCTTGCGGCTCTTTGAATAAATCAATATGTCGTTGATAAATACGACGACGAATCTGTATATGAACGGCCTGAAAATTCTGTTCATGAGATCCATGAATACCACTGGGGCATTGGTGAGCCCGAACGACATAACTAGGAATTTATAATGGCCAAAGCAAGTTCTGAAGACCGTTTCTGTATATCTTCGTCCCTGACTCGCAGTTGATGGTACCCTAATTGTAGATCGATCTTTGAGAAGTATTTGACACCCCTCAGCTAGTCGAATAAGTCGTCAATTCTAGGCAATGGGTATTTGTTCTGAACCGTCACTTGGTTCAATCTTCTATAATATATACATAGATGTAGTGAGCCGTCCTTCTTCCTCACAAATAGGACTGGGGCTCCCCAAGGTGAGACGCTGGGTCGGATGAATCCTTTCTCTAGCAAGTTGTCAATCTGAGACCGTAGCTCTTTCATCTCACATGGGGGCACGCGATAAGTAGGGAAGGAGATAGGCTTGGCACCCAGAGTCAGATCGATTGTGAAATCTATTTCACGTCGAGGAGGAAGTCCAGGTATGGCTTTAAACATATCATCGAAATCTCAGACTACGGGAGTGCATGTGTGTGAGGGCCCATCATAACCATCCTCCAATGCAACATAACACAAAATTCTACATTCATGGCTGACCTGGCATGGGAATGCGAGGGAAGTGCCGTCGTCCTCGTAAATCTTCACTGTCATTGTTTCACAATCAATTTCTACCTTCATCGTTGTCAACCAGTCCATGCCCAGGATGACGTCTTAATAGAAGATTTTAGTCACTATTAGATCCACCAATGCCACCTTGCATCCCAAGTCAATGGGGCAATCATGACAGATTTTCGTTGCTTCTGAGTAAGTACCGGCGGCGGCAATGATCTTTACCTCAACGAAGGGGGTAGAGCGTATTCCTAGATGCTTGACAGTTGCATGCGATATAAGAGAAACAGTGGACTCGGTGTCCACTAAAAGGAATATGGGACTACCTTAAATGTGGGCTGTAACCTCGAAGGCCGTAGGATTGAGGATGCCTGCACCTTGGCCCTTGGCTGCCAAGGCATGAACTCGTGCCTATTGTGAAAAATTCAGTCTCTGCATGGGCCGTTGAGGCAGCCTAGCTGGAGGTGTAGGGGGACGACGAAACTGCTAGCTAGGCCCCATCGTCCTTAGGGGCAGAATCTGCAAAGCCTGCTGTGGAGGTCTTGTTGACCTAGGGTGGAGTGAAACCGAGGTCCCTCATCCACGTGAAACAGTAAGGCTCGAAGTGACCTGCCCTCCGAAAATAACTGCAAATCTATGTAGGTCATGTGGAGGGAGCTGGTGTGACCGCTAGCCGGGTGGAGAGTTCGAACGCGACCGTTTTCCGGTAAAAGAAGAGGATGGTCCCTCCATCCTTTTCATAGGCTCAACTGTGAATGGGTTTGTGTAACTTGTTCCCCATTCTACTCCGCCCGAATATACATCTTAACAAGCTTAGCATAGGTCCTGATGTTCATGCAACATAGTTTGGAGCGAATGTTGCTCCTTAGCCCTGCCGTGAACCGCCTCATCTTAATCACCTCGTTGGCGATCATCTCAGAAGCATAGCGCAATAGTTCGGTGAACCAATTCTCATATTGCACCACGCCCATTCCCCCTTGTTAGAGGTGAAAGAATTCGTTTCCCTCTTGTGCTGGTACGACTAAGGGATGTACTTTTCATTGAAGCGGGTCTCGAATGCCTCACACGTCTATATATGGTCCTCGGGAATGGACCGGAGGATACTCTCCTACCATAAGTTTGTCTCTTTCTCAAAGAGATATGAACACTTTCCGCTTTAGAACAGTGGAGAGGCCGGAGTAGTTTGGCGATTTGGTTGAGCCAGTATTCTGCTTCTTCTGGGTGGTGAGTGCCGGCAAAAGTAGGCGGCCTATGCATCTGGAACCGCTCAAGCAGGTTATTAATATTGGTCGTATGCACGGCCATGGCGGGAGGTTTCGACTGTTGGAAGCCAAAATTCTAGGTCATGGCTCCCATCATGGTGGCCATCATTTGCTACTGTTGTTGCATATTTGCGGTTATTATTTGTTGTTGTTGTTGCATAAAATGTAACATTTGGCCCATTTGTTCCATGGCTAGTGTTGGGGGTGGTGCTGGGGTCGCGACTTGTGGTGGCGGTGCATTTGGGGCCGCCTCTTGGGCGCCTTGATGATTATCGGGAATCTGGTTCCCATTAACTAGGCCGCCATGAGGTAGGCAGACAAATCGACCCTCCGGTCGCGGGGGCATTTCCTGTAAGAACATCCTTGGATAGGTTAGATACTAGAACATTGCTCCTGCCAAGGTCATGCATAAATACATCGGATCTAAGTATATATCCTATTTAAGAACTTAACCAACCATATACACAAGCATCCTCATGGTGACAAGGAGATTTTAAGGCAACCCATACATTCACATAGATTTTTAAAATGTTATTGGCATGGTCAGTTACATGTTACAGCATGGATTACAAGCACTGATAAATATGAAAAATGAAAGGAAAATACAAGCTACGTAAGTAAAAGTCCTAAGCGTCCTTCAATACCTAGAATTAGACTTAAACAACTTAAGCAAACTACTAATCATCGATGAGGTGGTGCTATTGCTTGTCCGAGTCAGGCGAAAGTGGGGGCGCTTCTTCCCCCTTGCTACAGTAGATCAGGGCCTTTATAGCCTGATATATATTCTTATTCCACTTCTGCTACTCAGCATGGTGTCTCGCATGACTCTCTTCCATCCTGGTCATCCTAGCGTCGAGCATATCCAGGCGCTCACGCACGTCTGGGGCGGTAAGGGATCCCCCGCCAACTCCTTCAGCTTCCTCAACTTCGCCCTCGCCTTCATTTTCATCATCGCTCTCGTCATCCCCATCACTTTCCTCTTCTTCCTCGCCAACATCCCCATATTGGTCGATGCAGGCCTGTCGCTGCTTGGGGCCTATCTTCATCTTGTTTAATACATCATCGCCCAACAGCTCTGTCGGGACAGAATTTCCATCCGATCCACCCACTCCGTACAGCTGGGCCAACTGATAGACCAAGCGGCCAAATGGAAGGAATACATCCTTCTGCTTTGACCTTGCGGCCTGCACAATCTGGTGAAGAATTACACTAGGGAGGCATACATCCGTACCTCTCTCCACCTGATATAAAAACTCCACCATGTAGCAGGAGCACTCGCTGCGGTTTCCGACCCTCGGGTACACATTATGGGTGCAAATGCGGTGAAGAATTCGGTACCTTGAGGTCAAGTTGGATGAGTTCAGGCCCTGCACTTGCTCCCCTCGATTCCATCGGGCAACGCGCCCACACAAGAAGCGGGTTCGCTCATCGCGTGCCATACTCGATTTCAAGTTGCTCTCATTAACCTGTACCTCGCCTTGAGGCACTCTGAGTACGCCGACAATATCCTTCACTCCAATCGGGAATCTCTTGCCTCCCACCACTAGATCAAAGCCCAGATGCTCGAGTTCCGGGTTTCTAATCCGCAAGTAGAAAGCTCTAACTTGCCCCGCATCCTCCTGGTAATTCCCGTAAAACATTGGATCCCAATCCTTTTCCATAAGGCGGCCAATTATGAGGAACTCTTAGAACAGATGCTCCGCCATAGAGGCTTCGAAGGTGACACAACGCACTAGGAAATTTTTCCTATCTTCAACGGATGATCGAGGCGCTTGAATCGCGGGAGCCCCTTGAGAGTCATTTCTACGCTTGGAGCGGACTTCTGCTACTTCCTTCCCCTTCGGCTCGGCCTTTTACTTGCTTCGCCTCTCTCGGCTCGGCCCCGGCTCGGTGGTTGCCGGTCTTTTCTTCCCCATGAGGGAAAGAATCACCGAAATGGAAAAGAAAGAGGCAATAGTGGTTAGGAAGGCCATTTTTCTTGGCTATGGTGGATTTGGGAAGGTATTTGAGAATTGGTATAGGGTTTTTGGAAATGAGTTTAAAAATGAGATTTGAGATGGTGTTGAGGAAGAATTTGGTGGATGGGTTTTGAAAAGATGAAGTTGAGGATGGGTTGGAGGTGAGGTATTTGAAAAGGGATTGATGTTGAATTAGTGAATAGGGTTTGAGGATGGATCTTAGAAATGTATATTTGGAATGGGTTTTGTGTGAAGGAATGAGAGTTGGGAGATGGGGCTTTGAGAAGGAGAGGATTTTCCTTAGAAAGCTTGGAGAATGAGTTTTGGAAATGAGAATGGAATGGGTTTTGGGAAATGAAATTTGGAAATGAGGAAGAAGAGAGTGAAGGGAGTGGAGTTTTGGTGAATGAGTCTTTAAAGAAATGTGGGTGATGAGAGATGATGGGAAATGTGAGAGAGATGAAGGTGAGTTTTGAAGAAATGGCTTGAGAGTGATGGATGGGTGAGGTTTGATAGAGTTAGAGTGAAGAAGAAGAAGATCGGGGTATGAATTTGGAGTTTTGGAGGAATGAGAGAGGGAAGGTTTTTTCCTATGGGCTTAGGAAGGTTAGTGTGGAGTGGGAATGGGGTTAATGGACCTTAAGTTTCCTTAAATGGTAAGTGAGATGGGCCTCACATGTATTTGCAAAGAGAGGGGGGAGAAATTTTAAATTTTGGGTACCAGCGTAGGCTACGCCGCACGCCGGCTCTCTGGCCAACCAGCGTAGGCGACGCCACCTTCGGCGTGGGCATGCCACCCCCCTGGACGACCGGCGTAAGGAAATGCTGATTTCAGCGTGGGCACGTCTCCCTTCTGCACGACCGGCGTAAGGAAACGTCGATTTCGGCGTAGGCACGCTGCCCTTCTAGACAACCAGCGTAGGCACGCCGCCCCTCTAGATGACTGGCGTAGGCTACGCCACCACCGATGAAGGCACGCCGCCACACTAGCTCAGCCTCCTTAATTTGTGATTTCCTGGGTGCTTGTAAGGCCCCCCGAAAAGTCTCATATATGAATTTGGGGTAGGAGAAGTCGATCTACGCAATAGGCTTAGTAATTTCTCGAGATTCCCCTCGGTTAGGGTCCGAAATCCCATTCTTCACCTGTTCAACTAATTTTTTGATAAAATCGCATTCACCCCTAACCCTCTATCCTCGAATAGTCTGGAACCATCAACCACGACCCAAAACTAGCTTGTTTGTATACGGGCATTGGCTTCGACCTTCAACTCATTCGATCCCCGAATCGTCCTTATCCCTGAGCCGATACGTCGTAAGACCCTCGGACCCGATCCTTTGTGTTGCTACATGCTCTAGCTCTCTGATCCTAACTCGTTGGGAGACTGCCATTCACTTACGATTGTTGGATCAAGGTTTAGGATGGTTCCTAGCGTTCTAAGTCCCTAACATATTTCCTACCGCGTATCCTCTCAAGTCAGCGAACGCGCTAGTGAGTTCATGACCCATGGCCCAATAGATTCTAAACCATGCTTTGATACCAACTTATAACGCCCTAAAAATCGAGGGTCCCGCATACGCTCAACTCTCGAGTTCCCGAGTGCCACTTATAACCGATTTCATTAATATGCATTTAAATTCGATTTAGTTGCACAACCTGGAATTCCCTGGAACATGAAGCATAAACATACAAGTCTACTGAATTAAAAAGATCAAACGTATATCTATATACATGTCCAAAAGAATATAAGGGTCGCACATGGTGCCACCTAACAAAATCACAAAAGAATGATATGTCCAAAAAATATAAGGTTGAGCCCACGCTCAGCGATCCAACCCCGCCTCTCAAGCTGACGGAGACCATCCATCAATTGGAAGTATGACAACTCCTCCTCGTCGAGAGTAGCATCGTTAGGATCCCCCTGCTCTACATCCCCTGCATCTATGAGAGAGTCTGGTTGGTGTTTTAAAACACCGTCCTAGAGTAGGAGTGAGTGATCAACTCAGTAGGTGCTATTAATCTTAAGTTACAAAAGAAATCAATTATAATATGATCTTAATGAAAAGCAGATAATCATCAACACCCAGCAGTTCTTATTAAAAATGTATGCATGCGGGATGATGTGATGCATGCCCTCGCCACAACGCTCCCTCAAGTGACTCCATCTAACGATCGCATATGACCACACTTCCTCAGAGCGACCGCGACTTACGAGTCTCCACCCTAACTAGTGTGATGCAATACGATCGTGTTAACTGAGTTATTAATTAAGTCCATTCATCCAGTAGGTTGGGGAATCTGATACACCCCACGTATCAATACTCTAATCTAGTTACGAGGCTTAGACCCCCCAATGCGTGGGATCGAGTCCTCATGGTCCGTGATACCGTCGGGTTTCTCATCCCTGACTTCAAGCACATGAAGAGTGCGGAGAGAAAGGGATCGCTCGCGGTCACTACGGGGAGGCGCGTCACCCCACCGTAAGCCGACAACTAGGTCACAATGTCCCATTCCACCATGCCCAGCTCACAAGGCAGTGAACCAGTTTTAAGTGGATTATTGATGGGCTACAACGGTTATAGGGTGGTTCAGGTTCCATACATAGGTGAGCAAACATGGTTAACAAACAGGGTTGGTCCGACGGTAGGCTAGACTGCACGAGTCGGGCGAGAGCGCGACGAGAGACATCGGGTATAAGGGACCCATGTAGTCAAACTACTGTTACCCGTACACACCTGCCCGAATCCATGGGTTTAGCCTTAGGGTAGCCCTACCAATGAGACTATTGTCTCTCCTCTTATTTCCTAACCAACCCAAGGGTTTGAGAATGATTCATAACATGCCAGCATCGAGGTTATCAACAAGCATATCAATATCATGTTCACATATAACTCAACATATGATTCAAATACCCCTAATGAGAAAGCTACTACATCATGATTAAGGTGCAAGTGAGTGGTGTGAATTTGGGGAGGAAGTTAAGCACTTCCTACCCCTCAAGGGATCAATTACACAAGATCAATGAATTCTACACACTAGGAAGTAAATACATATGAGAGAAATCAACCAAACATGAGCATGTAATCATCCATACACCAAATCATATTAGAGATAATATCAACATCAATTGAGCACCAAACATGTAAATCCATACGATTTTCAACAACATATCATTCCTAGGTTTCCTCTAGATTCTTCAATACAATATTCCAAACAAACAAAATCATTAAACTCCTACTATAATTGGTGTTAGGCTACCTAAGGATAATAGTCCACACCTTCGGGTTCGTTGAAGGCTTGAAAACGACCTAGGAGATGTGGATTTTGGGGGTTGATTGATCGGAATCCCTAAGCAACATTTGGAGGTTAAGTTTCAATGAAAATCCCCCTCATCACAAGGTTTTTCAAGGAAAATAGGTGATGGATCTTACCTAGTTGCTCAACGGACGATTGTTGAAGTCGTGAAGGAGAGTTTTCTTCTTGGAGGAGAGGTAAGGAGTTGTAATGTTGATTCTCTTGGGCCCCAACTCTATCTAGGGTCCACTCTCCTTCTTTTTCGCTCTCTTTCTCTCCTCTGTACTCTTTTGTTCTCTCTACTCCTTAGTGGTTGTGTTAAAATGGAGAGTTATGAGAGAGAATTTATTATTGGAGGATTGAAGAAGAATGAAGGAGAGAGCTTGGTTGTTGGAGATTTGGAGAGAAATGAGATAAGAGCTAGGGTTTATTTCCTAGAGTTGGGCCCCTTGGCCCTAAGTTTCCATAAATCCCCAAAGTAGCCTTCTAAGACTCACTATTGGTGTTGGGGTGGCCCCAACACTCTTTTGGCTACCAAATTGGGTGTGTAGGTGTCTCATAGCCCAACAAGGGTCCATGTAAAGTTTGAGATTTAAAGGATAAACGAATATGAGATTTGATCATACGGTTTCGATTCTTAAGTGGCCTCGTGGGGACCATTCTAGTTGTTGGGGTAGTTCTGGTGGCCCCCTGGCTATGAAACTTATAGGAAAGGTGGACCATGGCCCGATGAAGGGCCATGCAAAATTTGAGAACGATCGGATATGTGGTTTGATCGTACTGGTCTGATTTACGATCAATGGTTACCGTGTCATGATCGGGTCCCAGATTTTGTGGACGGGAGTAGGACACTAAATTAGACCTTCACCAAAAATTTGAAAGGAATCGGACGGCTAATACACCCGAAATCTCAGTTTCATTATCTAATGCCAGATTTCAACTCTGGCCTTGGGTGAGTTGACAAGTGTTGTTGGAACGGCCCGCATAATTTGTTTTTAGGCATCCAATGAGTCCATGGGCCACGATGGACCACAAGCCCAATGAGATTTATGGTTCCCTAAATTTTTATAATTTTCTGACTTTCTCATGTCGCTGTAAGGCCCGCATGGGCTGTTGTCAAGTGCAAACTACGATCTAGCTTAGAGGCACACACCAGATCCTTTCCTGACCTGTATGGTCTACTCTAATAGGCTAATCATGGGTTAATTAACTTGGGACACCCCACCACGAGTGGTTTAAATGGATGGTCCTGTGGTAAATTCTACGTGGACGACCTAGGACACTGTTCTGGTTGGACGAGACGTTGCAAGTATACTCGAGGTCACCACCACCCACATCCTACCAACTGACAGTCTATTTTTTAAGGCTCGTCACCAACCTGACTAGGGACCACAGTCAAGCTGCCCAATGGTAGGCTGACAGCTTGAATACAGTGTCTCATACCACCGTATTCGGCTCACGAGTTTAGGTTGCTCATTAGTGACTACGGGGAGGCTCGTCACCCCAGCGTAGGCCGACAGCTCGACCACGGTAGCCCATACCACCATGTCCAGCTCATGAGTCTTAGCGGATCGAGGTACCAAGGTTGAACGGGTTTTCACTGGTGAGTTTGGTACCTTAGATTCAAACAGTAATGACCATACATGGTGAATATACATTAGACAAATTGGGTTACTTGACAAGCTCGACTGGTACGGGCGTATGTCGAGCTGATTGACATGGAGCGCTAACCACTGTTGACAATCATCGTACGACTCGGATTCACTGAGCGCCTCAAATGTGGTGAGACTAGCTCGGCCACTCAAACAGGAATTGTTACCGATTGCCTGAATTACGTCGTAGTCCTAATCACAGTCAACTGCAATAGGCATTCATGTGTGCTAGTCAAACAACATGTAGCAACCAATTCAATTATAAATCCCATATAAGCATTTTAACGAACATATAAAGTGCATGTTATTATACATAGACATTCATCCATAAATCACATATTAGCAAGATAGATTACATAAAGGAAATTGTAATTATAGACAAGGTAATTGAAAATCTCATCTCAATGGCCTCATTAAATACATTTCACCAAGCATTTACTCATTCAGGCATTTTATCAAACACTTAGGCTACACACTTCACTTACATGTAATAAATTCGTTAAAACACATATTATAGCAAGTCCTTTCACAAGTGAGTTGTCACACGTACAACAATCATGTATTCTCAAACATCAATCATAACGAGCACAGATCATAATTCCATATCCATTCAATCATTTCAACAAACATGTAGAATGCATTAAAAATCAACGTAGTTTACATATATGTGTAATATACAGAAAACATCGTATCTAAGCATATGTGATAGCAATCAAGTCAGTCATAAATCATTAACTAACATTGAAAGTCTTGAAAACTATAACCTAAACATTTATAGTATACACCTTTCACCGGTAGACTCATAACAAACCCAGTTTGAATACTACATCTTTGTCTACGGCACAACGGCAACCTATAGAATGAAATAAGTTAGTTATTTCACCATTTACTCTATTTGAATCTATAAGATAGATTAGGGTTAAGATTTTGTAACATCTCGAATTTTTCCTAACTTGGCAATGGACGTCCTTAGACATAGAATTGCTCTAGGACCTTATTCTGTTGTAATTAAGGCATAATTTAGTTAAGTATTAATAGCTTGGATCGCTTCCTATACAAACTATAAAGGCCCGAGTACCACCTCGAGCAAAAATCTCTTAGAATCAAATCCTTTAGAAATTAGGCGAGTATTAACTAGCGCTAAATTAGATTACCTATGAAATTAGTACCAACCACTTTAAATATGATATGTAAGACCCAAAACCTATAGAATTGTTAATGCTATGTTACCCTAAAATCTAGGATCAATCTCTAAACTCAGTTGCTCTCGGGAGCACCTTGAAACTCCGTATCGGAGCTGGACAGCATGTCGAAAGTTTGATAGCGATGAACTTAGACAATTATGACCACCTAGTTGGACTTGACAATCACCTCAAAAATCAAGATCAGGCGATGTCCTGAGACCATTTCCTTGAGTCCGGAGTGAAGAGTGTGAGAAAGTGAAGATTTTTATAAAATTAAATCCGAATTTAAGTAATCTGAGTCGTGTCACTTACGCGCCATTTGTAAGCATTCTGACCATTGGTTTCTAACCCAAATTCACCCTCGGATCAGGATAGGTGGCCCATACATGTCATAGCACTTGTGACTCTGATCTACTTTCGGTGACCGCTGAACTGAAACTAGTCCTCCACGGTCGATCTGGAAACCCGACTAGACTGAAAACTTAGCTTGACCTAGATCCGATATTAGAGAGCTTAAGTCCGATCGCATTTAGTAACAGGACCTCGAGAAGTGCTCCGTTGGATCGGAACAAGCCCGATTTGGTTATAACCTAAGTATACCTTGGCCCTAGGGCTATTTCTGTCGCTTTTAGGCTTATAAAAAGGCCTTAAACCCCCTCTCTCATATCTCATACAAATTTCCTAAACCTAAGAGAAAGAGAAGAAAGAAAGAGAAGGAAAGAGAGAGAGAAGGTGAGTGAAGGTGTGAGAGTTATTCTTGTTGAGAATCGCTTCTGCTATTCTACGTGTTTATTCATCACATCCGTGTCGCTACTACGGCGATTCTGACTTCGTTCTTAGGTAAGAAAAAAACCTAACCCTAGCTTGTTTTAGGGTTTCCATTGATGCTAGTAGCTAGATAGCTAACCTAGCTTGTATTACAGGTTGATATTCCACGTATACGAAGACTTAGAGTTTCTAACGAGTTCGTTAAGCTTCTACGGCGTAAGGTGCAGACTATAGATGCTTAGGTTATGGTTTTCAACGCTTTCAATGCCGGATAATGATAGATTCATGATCTGAATGTTATTTCACATATAGAATGCAAAGTCTGTTTTGTATTTCAGTTATGTACGTATTATGTAGAGTTTATCGTATTCTTGGTATTTATATAAAATACGGTATACGTATAAAATCTGAAATTGTGTTTGCCATGATTAACTATCATATGTATATGCTAGTTATATGTGTGACGACTCCTTGGTGAAAGGGTTCGCCCTAATGCATGTCTTGGTCAACATATGCTATGTATGTTAGTATGTGTAGTCTAAGTGTTTGTGATAATAACCGAATGAGTATAGAAACTGCATTCGTGCTTGCCACGACTAACTGTCATGGATATATGATGATTGTTTAGGCAACAACCATTTGACGAAAGGATTTACCCTAATATGTATGTTACCTAATATATAACTTGTATGATGAATTGTGTAGATTAAGTGTTGGTAAAAATGTCTGAATGATTTGTAGTTAGTAAGGTGTACCTGTATGCGAATTGAGACATGATTCTCAATTTCCGTAGCAATGTGTATGATTTCCTCCATGTATGTCATATGTTGATGACTGTTTGTTTATGAATTGAACATATGAGAATTCATGTTTACATTGCTTTTCAGAACATGCTCAAATGATAGTATAATTTGAATTATTGCTCTGCTACTGCTTTGAGTATTTCATATGAATATTTAATGTAATGGAATATATTTGGGGCTATTTTATAGTTCAGGCAATCGGTAATACGCCTTGAGTTCATGGTCGAGACCTACTTGCCACGTAGGACGTGTTTGACGAACCCGAGCCGTGCGTTACTTGTCGACAGTGTTCAGGCCACACGAGGTGCTTATGCACTTCATGTCGATCAACTCAACGGGCGCTCGTACTAGTCGAACTCGTCAAGTAATCCAATTAGCCTGATGTATGTTAACCATGTATGGATGCTACTGCTTGAATCTAAAGTATTAAACTTACCAGTGAAAATCCCGTTAACCATGGTACCTCAATCTGCTAAGACTCATGAGCCGGGCATGGTGGTATGGGACACCGTGGTCGAGCTGTCGGCCTACGCTAGGGCTACGAGCCTCCCTGTAGTGACCAGTGAGCAATCCAGACTCGTGAGCCAAATATGGTGGTATGGGACACTGTATTCGAGCTGTCGGCCTACACTGATTTGGTGATGGGAGAATGGTGTAACGATTGCGTGTAACAGCCCTGACAACCCTTTGTAGTGACCTCGAGCGTACTCTGAGTCTATGTGGAGGTGACGACCCTTCCGTAGCAACAAGAGTACAAACTAGGCCTGTATTGATTTGGTGATAGGGGAGTGGTGTAATGATTGCGTGTAATAGCCCTGACAGCCCTTGCAGTGACCTAGAACCATACTTCGTATGAGATATGCTAGGATTGACGACCCTAGACTGGATCATTGCTAGGAATTGATATAAGGGAGGTACCTTAGCTTCCCAACCCTGCTGTATAAAAAGGACTAATAACAACTAGGTAATCATGTTCATATTGCACTGCATGTGCCTGGAAGATGTGGAGTACTGAGGGATGAAAATATGCCGCGAACGTGAGATGGTGTCGCATGAGGGAGTATGTAGGTAAGGGCATGCATCATTATTGCATCTCATCCTTGCATTAACAAGAGTATCTAGGAATGTTTGATTGTATTGCTTTATCATTACCGCTTGACTGATTTGATAACATGTTAATCTTTGCTCTATTGTTCCACTGAGTTAGCTACTCACTCCCACGTTACGAGACGGTGTTGTACACACTAACTAGACCCTGTCTTAGTTTCAGGTGAGAGCGATGCTTGTGAAGCGGAACCGAACTTTGCTTTTTGATGATGAGTTCTCCTACATATAACTCTCTAGCGGGTCTATTTGACCTAGAGTTGCACCGACGGGGCTTCAATATTTGGGATTTTGTGCATTTTGTAATCAAATTTGTAATTGTTAATCTAGTGACATTCATACTCTGAGGGCTTCCTATCACTCTTATCTAGTTTAAATACTTATCACAGTCTTCCACTTGCATAATTTAAACGCCTTTGGAGTATGATATGTTGTTTTTGGTATAATCCCAATCATGTTTAATGACCTTCTATAGACAACATTCATTCATCATTATCTATGTTGCATAAGTGATGTTTTGGAACTCGGGAGTTGGGTTTCTACTCGACCCCCGATTTTCAGGATATTACAGATTTCTTACCCAAGAATGAAATCATAGCACTGGAATAGCGATGCAGAAGTGGTAGCTAAGCACGTGTAACGACATGGAAGAATCCCAGGAAGTCTTCTGCTTTCACTCTCACTTTCTCTCTCTTTCCTTCTCTCTTTGCTCTCTTCTCTCTTTTAGGGTTGCAAATTTGTATGAAATGAGAGAGAGAGAGAGGGTTTAAGGCCTTTATATAAGCCCAGAACTGATGAGAATGGTCCCAGGGCCATGGTATACTTAGGTTATAGCCAAATACGGGCCGTTTCGGTCCAACGGAGCTGTTCTGGAGGCCCCTTTTTTGCATGCGGTTAGACTTAAGCTCCCTGACTATGGATCTAGGTCAAGCTAAGTTTTCGATCCGATCGAGTTTGCAGATCAGCCGCGGCGGACCCGTTTCAGTTCAACGGTCACCGGAACTCGATCAGGGTCACAAGTATTTTGACATGTGTTGAAAATTTTTCCTGATCCGAGGGTGTAATTGGGTCAGATTCTGACAGTCTGAATCCTTAGATTTGGGCTACAAGTGAACCGACTTAATTCACTTAAATTTCAGTTCATTTTCTAAAGATATTCACGTTTCTTACACACTTTGCTCCGGGCCCAAGTTGTGTGTTTCTAGGTACTATTAGGACTTGATTTCCGAAGTGGTTGTCAAGTCCAGTAAGGCGGTCATAACCGTATATTTTCAGAATAATCAGACTTTCGACACACGGTCCAGGTCCGAAACGGAGTTTCAATGTGCTCCTAAGAGCAACTGGGTTTAGAGATTAATCCTAGGTTTCAGGGTAATGTAGCGTCAATGATTCTACACATTTTGGGTTTTGCAGTTCGTAATTAAAGTGATTAAGGATAATTTCACAGGTAATCTAGTTTAACAATAGTTAATTCTCGTTTAATTTCTAAAGGATTTTTAGTCCTTAGTGATTTCTGCCTGAGGTGGTACTCGGGTCCTTATACGAATTTTTCTGGGACGTTACAATGGGGGTCGGATATACCCAGGTGCCGAATTTCGGGGCATGACACACATATACCACGGTGGACTTCACATAGCCCTACTAAAGACTCAAATCGAACAATGACTTGTAGACACCTCACTCAAAACAAAAATATACTACTCTTCAAACTTTTGCTTGACTTTGATAAAACTGACTTCTTTTGACTTAGAAATTATTAAATATCTAAATGGGTCAAACAGGAAACATCATCAACATGTCCTATAAACAATTTACGAGCCAAATTAGCAAATCAAGAACTCAGCCAATCCGATCTTTGACCAAATCGATCAAACACTCTGAAAACCCTTACCATTCATCTCTGCAATTAATCTGCTTTTGATCGACCCAATACACATTAAAAATCTAAACAGGTTAAATCGAAAAGGCCATCGGCATCCCCTGAAAACACTCACCGAACCTGATTGGCTAATGTTGAATCCAATGAAGATCAAGTCACAACCACTTATCCAAACTCCATAACCCTGAAAACTTTATATGCATAGTAATTGATGCATGGAAAATGACAAAATAAACTATCTTCATTCAAGGACTACTCTTCTTGACAAAATACCCTCCAAGACCTAGGTGGGTGCTAGTTGATGCTATCATGCCTTGAAATTCGGTACCCGAGTTAGCTACTCATAGGATAAACTAACTTTAAGATAAGATATGTATAATTTGGGTGATGTTTGTGTACCACCCTTTATTGGGAAGAATAGAGAACTAAGATATGAGTGATGAGACATTGTATCCATCTTCAGTCCTAAGAATTTTAATAGGAGATTAATCAAAGTCAAAATAAAATGATTGTTCCATTGTTCATCTACGTTATTAAAGTTATATGCTGATTAAAAGCCAAGTTGTGAAGATATGAGATGAGTCATACCTCATTTGTGATAACCTACATATTATAGACCCAACATAGGCTTTAATATAACTAACTTTAGAATGTGAATTGTGGCTACATGCGCAGACCTATTACTTATAGAATGCTTTGATTCTATCTTATCACCGCATTGTGTAAGTAACTAGTTATATAGGTGACTATATGTCCTGAGCTATCATTCTTTTGTTTATATGAAGATGAAATTGACTGTCACTACTTTAGTGTACGACGACAAACGTCTTTAGATTAATAAAACTTGGTTATATTGAGAAGTTGCTTAGTTGATTCCAAATTACGCATCCACGTGTAGCCAATCACGTAGGTGGCTTTTTGTGCATTTAACTACCATTCGCTTATGTATAAGAGGATAACATTGAATGTCACTACTTTAATGTATGATGATAAATGTTCTTAGATTGGTTGAACTTGGTTGAGCTAGAAAGCTACTTAGTTAATTCCAAATTACATATCTGCATGAGGAAGAATTTGTAAAGTTACACCAAGTTTCTAAAATTATTAATATGCACTTGAAGATTTATCCACCAGCAATATTGGATTTCTAATAAAATTTCTACCAACAATATTCTTTCAAAAAGTATAGGTATTATATTATTACTTTAAAAGAGATTTAAGCTGATGTTTCCTAAAAAAAAATATTTTTGTAAATAAAGTCAATAAGTTAGATTAGTGTGTATGTTGGCCAGGTACTCCTAATCACGAGTCCACTATATTTGATGCGGTCATGTGGACTAAGAAGGCATAGCAAAAATTGAATTATTAAGTGGTAGTAAGGTGGCCACTTAGTACTCAAACATTTGCAAGAAGACAACGGTGTTTCAGTTGGTCCCATACTTTAAATTTTTTATTTTTTATTGTGGTTTTTGGTTTGATTATTATAAGTAAGCTAAATAAATAATCCACATTGTGCAAATTCCACAATGTGATTGAATATGAGATGTTGTATATAGGCATATTGGCCCCACTTGTGTAACCACTAGCGGGTCGTTCCCACGTATTTTACTCTTCGATATTCACCTTTCAATTTTCTATCAAACTTAATATTTTGAATTTTAAATTCAACAGGAAGATGTTTGAAATAGGAGAGATCAAATGTGATAGGGATAAACCCTACTTCATTCAAACTCCTCACATATCCGCTCCATCCTTCCCCATCCCTCTCTTTTCATAAAAGGAGGTATTCTTTCATTAAAGGCATTCCAATCTAGAGAGTTTTTTCAAAGTAAAAAGAGAGGAATAATACTTTAAGCACCCTAGAATTGGGTGTTATTAGAGGCAATTGGAGGTAAATGCACCACAATGGTGTTTTTACTGCCTTGGATTCAAAGGTAAATGAAAACACACATTTTGGCGTGTTTTGAGATCACTTTATTTTGCTGTGAATTTAAGTTAATTGGTGTGAAATGGTTATCTTACCCCTCTTTTAAAGGTAAGAGAGTTGCACGAGTAATAAAGGTGTCGTTAGACTACTAATGTACCATACACTTGGCATGCTAATGATACCCCGAAACAATTCATTCATCAATTGCATCACTTAAATCACACTAATTGAATGATCAAAACTGTCCAGATATAGGTAATTTAAATGCATGGTTAAAAAACATTGGTAAGTCACTCGTTTGTGATCCCTAGGTCTGCAGCCCACTCGAGGCTCAGAATTTCCTCATTTTAGGAGAAAATATATATTTCAATAGGCTTATTATTATCATTATGTCAAACATCATACACAAACACACACACAAAATTGCAATATTAAAGCAGATTTAGCTAATCAAATTAAGGTGCCTATGAATATACTAAAGAGTTCCAATACATTCATGACGGACATCTAAATACATTTTTTTTTTGGATTTTAGCGCATTCCAATTACAAGCTGCCAAATACAACTGAGGATTCCAATTCACATGGATTCCACCGTAATTGTGAATTGGATCCCAATGCATTCCAATTAAAAAGGTGCCAAGCGAGTCCCAACTTTTCTCAAACTCTCCTATTCTTTACACACACACACACACCCTCTTCCTTGTTTTCTGTACAGCCTTCCTACAACAACCAAAAGGCCTTAACAGTTTCTGCACAAATGAGAAAGAGAAATGTCATTTGCAGGTCTTCAATACTGAATTGATTGCACGCATTATGAGGCGGATGCTGCTTCTTTCAGCTGTGGAGGTGGTCGGGAGCACCCGCTGGTGGTCCAATATCTGATGAACCTGTTCAAATATCGGCCGCCCGTGCGCCGCAATTGTTGGGTCCACTGGATCTATAGCAACAACAACGTCTCCCATCCAATCTAGCTTCTGGGAGGTCTTGTTTCCAATATCGCATGCTAGCTGTTGGAGGAGGGATAGCAGGACTCCTTGACTCAGAGGAAGAGGAAGAACTGATAGAATTGCTTGCAAATCAACCTGAAGAATGAGTAGGATAGGCAGATAACATTAGAACATTGATTTTTCTCCGTGACAGGAGTTTTGAGAGGCACTAACAATATTTATATGATAAAACAAGCCCTCATTATACACAAATTCCATGTGGTGGCTCCATCTAACATGGATCATGCTTAGTTACTCACGACTATATTTGGCAAACACAAAATGTCAAAAGAATAGTAGGGAGAAATGTTCAGGTTTAAATCGATCTCTATCATTAAAATTTTAGTCGAAGGTTTGGTAGAAGAAAAAAGCCAAAAGCCAGATATATGGAGAATAAAAAGTTTGGGTTTAACATGGTTCCAATTCAATAAAATGGAATGAAAAAATAAAATAAAATAAAAATAAAAAAAAATAAAAATAAATCCAGCTATATAGCATATGGGTGTGTTATATTTAAAATAAGGTAAGAGTAAAAATTTAAATTAAAATGGTTAAAATTTCTAAATGCATAAGCAACTATTATAAAGGTAATCGAATAGTGGGTTAATATTATCTTTTGCCTCTCTTAAATCCTTCCTTTGCAAGTATTCCCCATACAAATTGATCTGTTTCTTCTGAAATCTTCACTGCCTATCTTTTTTAAAATTTGGAGTTTTAATTTGGTTTGTCCGAATATTTATTTATTTTTGCCTATCTTCTTAAAAATACAGAGTTTTAAACATTTAGTCAATTTACCTTTAGACAAAAAAATAATAATAATACGGATTTTGAACTTGAGTATTGCTAACAAGGCTCATGATTTATTCCGAAGAAAGTGAAGGAGAATCTTACATATGGAAGCTCCTCATGGTTGGTAGAGTGAATTTTGATTGTTTGCACATGGGGTCCTTGGAGGTGAATGATGATAAATGCTCAATTCTTTGATGTAATCCAGGCCAATGAGAATGGGGGATTTCTTGGAGGTGGGGGTTAAATGCCCATTGAAAAGGGGTGATTCTAGAAATGACAAGTCTTCTCACAACCAATTGGAGCCTTGGCCACCATCTGTTATGTTTAATGAGATTTACCATTTATAGGCTGAACATTTAGTTTACCCAAATGAAAAGGAGAAGGTAATGTCATGGCCAATACCTCAGACACAAAACATGTTCATGGTCTGCTCTGTAATGGCAACTCTTTCCCTATTTTGTCCTAGTTGCCTTACTTTGAAAAACCCTTCACTAATTCTCAGAAAGAAACAGAAAAAAGTTCTGTTGTTAGAGATTAATGACAGGTACATAATCTTTTGCTTTTCTTTTCTTTTTTTCTTGGAAGGATGACAATAATTCATTATGCTCAAGGAAAGGAAGGTAATTCCCAATACAGAGGGGACACTGAGCCCTGGATCTCACAAGATTGATAACCAGGGGATTAAGTCTTCCGGAAGAAGAGGTAAATGAAATGACAGGTACAGAATCTTACCCACCAAAAGAGGACAAGATCAATGGTGCTAGTGATAATGTGAGTTGCCATAGGAGTCTTTGAAGTTGAATCTAAAGCACAGAGAAGAAACATGGATGACTCTTCATTTTCTGAATCTACAACACATACAAGTCCAGCCAGCAACTTATAGGACAATACACAAAATACATACTTTTGCATTTTTGGCATTCAGATGTGTAGAAGATCCTGAATTTTAGTAATTGAGTGTGATTGAGTCTTATTCGGTTTCTATTGTCTTTGTTCTGCTAAGAAAACCTTAATACAGTTATTTGAGTGGAATTAGTAAGGACCATATATTGGCCAATAGGAATTATGCCTTGGTTCCAATGTAATTTAAGGAGGATCGTAAACGAGTATAGCTACATACATGGAACTTTGGAAAATACAAAAGATTATCCATTTAAATAAAGTTCTTTTTTTTTTTTCCTTCTTTTTTGTTCCTTTGATCATAGTTTTTTTTTAGAGGTGAGATGCTTCAACATCCCAAAATGACCATTTCCAATACCATAGCTCGATAATTCCTAAGAATGGAAAGATTGAGAAGGATGTTGCTCACTGAGTTAGGACAGGGTGATTGAAGTTGAGATGTGCCTCGGGGGGGATGGTCAAAAGGACATGGGTGTAGATAAGGATATGGTCCTTGATAGTGTGGGATGTTGACCTAGATTCATGTAGCTTACCCCAATTAGTTGGGATATGACTTAGATAATGATGATAATGATGAGAATGATGCTTCTAATCCTAAGATGAGACTCCTCTAGTTTATGGTGAGATTCCACAATAGTGCTCTAGTCTGTGGTGAGATTCCTCCACTATACTACTGCCATGAAGTTATTAGCAATGTAAAGCAATCAAAGGTGGATTGAGCTCTTTTAACTGGTATGTCTTCCAACCCCTTTCAACTGAATCCATTTTCCATCTTACATTCTTAAGACATCATCACAATGTCTTAGTTTTGCTCGATCTTAAACCTCCAGACGCTAAATCCTTCCTTCAAATTTCTATCTTATAATTCTTATTGTTCTATCAGAGTCTTGGTTTTGCTAAATCTTGAACCTCTAGATACTAAAGCCTACCTCCAAACCTCCAATTGGAACTTGTGAGTTAGCTGGTCTCGTTGACCAGCATTACACCATCCACAAACAACACCAAGAAGGGATTCCATCCTGAATACTAGTGGTTAATCATCTATAACAAGTGCAAACAAGTGCTTAATGTCTACCCCTAATGACAAACGGATGTAAACAAGGGCTTAATGGTTGCCTCAAATGAAGACCATAGTTTTAAAACTCCATGCATTAGTTCTAACCATTTTAAGTGTTTATAAAAAACATAAAATATTATTAATTTAACTATTAAATATCAAGTAGAGTCAAGTAAAGACCCATATAAATCCTCACGTGGACCCAAGTCGATTGGAAATCAAATCAGGTTGATTTTTTTGGGCTTTCAAACTATGATGAGGACCCCCCAAACAGGCACTTAGTAGCATGATAAAATTGCCAGGAGCCTGCCACAATAAAATGCTATTTATCCTGCATCTTACATTTATCAATGTGGTGTCGGCAACAAGGAATCAACAAACATGATACCATGCCAGCAGCATTCTAAACACAAGTAGGGATCCTCGCTTGGTAGGTGGAGAGGCTATTGACTAGAAAGCCTCCAAATAACTCTGCTGGATGTTACCCAAATTAACCAACTCACCAATGAATCAGTGGCCCAGTGGTGATTTGGTGCATGGCCCCTTAAATATGAGAATGACAATATTGCGTACCTGAGAACATAACCAGGACACAATGTTCACATCACTTCTTTGAAGGGCTGAAGTGAATGCTTCCCCATACTTGTGTTCAGATATTAATCTTTCCAGCTCCTTCTTTGGATCCAAAGGTGCCTCAACCTGTTGCATAGTCATGGCCTTCACAGAATCAGCAATAAATACCCCCAAAATGGATAATATTCAATATGAGCTTACTTTCACCAACTGAAACACATTAAAGCATTACAACAAATCACGAATAATGAAAAAGGAGGAACGCCAAGGTGATGAACTGGCTTTACAATGTCGTGTAGCCCACCCAAAGGTCCATCGCTTTGTTGTGTAACCAGGGGATTCATTGCTTTCTGATTTGCTCCAGCTGCAATGAAAGCTAAGAGCTTACGCTGGCTAACAGCAAGTTCACCACTTAAGGTTTGGGTGATGGATGATGCAGAGTTCATTGCATCCTGCAATTGAAAAGCATAGTGAACGATAAAAGGTGAGTGAAACTGTATGTGTAGATGCATGCATGCGAAAAATAGACAGAACCGAATGAGCAAAGAGCCTCTTGTATTTCCCATATACAAGCATACACCTAGGAGAAAATCAGGGAGAGCGGATATCATATGAAACATCCTGCGGAGCCCCAAACGTCGATTCGTAGGTTAAGCTTATCCTACAAACAATCGTAGTTGATCCAGCCTCATGAAGAAAATATATATCACATCAAAGACAAAAGCACTGAGCTCCAGTTGTTAAGATGCAATTCTAAAAATAAAAAAGCCCATGCTAAGCATTGAGAAAGGGAATTTAACATTTTACCCTCAAAGCAAGTGCTAATGGAGAATTTGTGGATTCAAACTGCTGTTGTGCAGCACTAGTCTGTTCAACCATCGTCTTCTGAAATGCAGCATCAACTTGCTCAAACATTGCTTTGCATGCCTGCTCAAATGCAGGGATAACAGAAGATGCCAAGCTAGCCCTGATTGCATCCTGCATGAATTTTACAGATACTGCTGATTAGTGGTAAATTTTTCATGGATGAAATGCACTTCCATATGAGGCATTTAATTATAATTGAATTCGAGGTATGGTGCTGATTGCTGTTAATTTCATGGATAAACACACTTCCACATGATAAGATACTTAATCATGGGTCTTTTCATTATTTTGTCCAACCCAGCTTGGTTACAGGTGGGATGGGCCAGCAAGCTAATCCACTGATATGGTGAGCCCCATCAGGGGATAGGCCTTGTCTATCTCCCCATCAGCTAATCCCACATTGATAATTTCTCAGGCTTAACAAAGCTGAACCAGGAACAGTATATCTCCTATATTTTTCAAACTCTAATGAATATTACTTCCATATTCGTTCATCTACTGTAATTTAATCATGCATACCTGAAAAACTTGCTTCCCAGATGTTTGGAATTGTGCATGAATTTGTCTGGTCACTGTCGCTTCAAGGTTCGAGTTGACGGATTTCTCCAACTGATTCACTGCGTTGTTTCCAACCCCTCTCTACAAAAGGATGTGTCAATCATACACTGATAATATGGAATAATTATAATAAGACAGGCAAGATTGCTTGCACTTGATATGCGTAAATTGACCTGAAATGAATCAGCAATAGCTGAAGAAACGGTCTTCTCCAAAATCGGGGTAATTGCATGAGATCCTGCTGGTCCTATTGCAGCAATTTCTTGCTTCAATGTCTTCTTGAACATGGCTGGCCACTTCGTGTTCATAGAGCCCGAGATTGAACTTGTTATCTGCTTTATGCGATCCCGTTCAAACTTCTGTTTCTTGTTCTCCTCTTGGATGCGGTTCCACAGAGCATCACAGTTCGACTTGAGAGATTTCTCCATGCTCAGGCTGAGGGCTGCCTCAACTCTGCTACCTTCTTTGTTAACAGGAACAGTCACCAGAGCTGTCATTTGCTCTTGCATTTCCTTTTGAATGGTCATAAGCTGCAATGAGAGGATACCAATCCAAAGAAAAAAAAGTGAATTTTGTACATATTTCTTTGTAGTATATGTGAAGATTTCATACTAAAAAAATTCTAGTGTAAATTTCCTCCTGCTTCATAACAGAAAACTTGCCGTTAACCATTTCAGAAACTAATCACTCATTCAGGCTAGTCGAAATGGATAAAATCTACAAATCCCTGCATGTCTACATACAATTTTTTTTTTCTTCTATAACTAGATTTTATGAGATAATGTTGGTTTTTTTTCTTCGTATGAACATGATCTAATAATAGTAATTACAATTTCAGTCTTCAGGGGGAAGAAATTGGCAGGTGTGAGTAACATGCTTGCCCTTAATTCTCTGAACTAGTTAGCTCATTATCCATATTAAATGCAGACAAAAACATTGCATGGAAATGTGCAAGTAGGGTAACATTATCTGGAAAGAATTGAGTTATGCCCATTTATCAAGGAAATGAAAAGCAAGCATAAACAGACTAGACAATCTTATTCCTACTGGATAAAAGCATGCTAATTACCTGCTTCCTTAAGAACAGACTGTTGAATTGGATGTTCATAACAAAGGTTAGAACCATATTCTTCAGATAGCGAAATGAGAAATGTGACTCTGAGATAGACCCAACCAAACTCGACAATGTTCATGGTACTGGCTACAGAGCCACCAATGGTCAGTGTTAATCGGAACTTGTCATTGAAGAAACTACTCATGAGGACTTCCTCTCACTCTGTAGATTTGGGTACATTTTCTGTTATTGATACCACACCCAATGTGATAAAAGAGACAAGCTTTGTTGTTCTTTTTGTGTTATTTTTTCCTTTGTCAGAGTTCTTATCTTTAAGAGAACGAGTGATTTCCACACAAACTAATATTTATTGATATGATTATGCATGTTTTTCTTTGTTTTGTTATGATATATTTGTGAGTGACTAGTAATTTACTTTTAGTGGAAGCATGCAAATGTTCTTTGCTAATATCATTCGCCTTTAATGCTTTCATTGTTTTATTTAATTTTTATTTCATGTCTAATTTTATTTATTTAATTAAAATATTCACGTGGTATGGAAATGTTCCTGTGCCTGGATCTTTGGAGTTTGCTGTGCTGGACACTCGACACTTGGTCACATGTGTAGGTAACACTGACTATAGTGTGACAGCTACTTCCAAGAGTAGATATCAAAATCGTACTTAACCAACAAGCTAATTTGGCAAGTAAATGTGAGCTATGAGCCGATCATCAGGTAGGCCCTACCTGTACATTCAGTGGCAAGCAGCAGGTCCAACATGAGCGAAGCTACATGGGTGTATTAAATGTGTTTTTGGCAAGCTAGTTGGAAAAAGTAGAATTCATATGGCTACTCTCAAAAGTAGCCACCAGATTCTCCTAGCTACAAGATCCAGTCTAAGATATCAAATCCTAGAAATGTTTCAAAAAAGAAGAAGAAGAAGAAGCAGCAGCAGAAGAAATGATCCAACATAAAATCATACAAGGAATAAAGAAAGACAGTTTTTGTACACACAGAAAAGTATTACAACCTCATTAATTTTGCTAGTTTCAAGAAATTTCCAGAACCTCAAAGAAAAACATGTAAATTTCCTCTAGCTGACCACCTAGGAATTTAAAAGAAGATGCTATCTTGCACGAGGAAAATACTAAATCTGAAGCTTTAAACAATTACCTCTTTCATACTCTCCTGAAGTGCCAGAATCTGTGTAAAAATGGCCTCGATGGAAGGGCCGCCACTGCTGCTACCTGGTTCATTTGAAGAATCTGCAGACTTGGAAGGGCTAACGGAAGGGGAAGATGGACCTGTCACTTGAGAGGGTTGTTTCACTTTCTTTTTCCTCGTAAATGATGAAGGCAACTCAGTAGCTACAGTTGCCGTACTCGATTCGGTATTAGGTACATCCTTACTCAAGTCCTGAACGCCTTGCTCACCAGCATTCCAAGGCCACTCGAGTAACTCACCATCTCCAACATCTTCGATCTGATGAGTTTCCTCCATGCCTGAAATTTCTTTAGACAATGAACAGCCATCGCTGGACATCTCACTGACAATATCCAATACTTGGGTATAGAAGGATTTTTGTTTTTCCTTCGTGTGAAGACTACGCTCTTCTCTCTGAGAATCTAACTCCTGCAGCTGATTCAATCCATACTCACTCACCTCTCTAACGTCATTTTTTACATCAACATCTTGAACCTTCTTTCCCTCCACTTTCAAGCCCTGGCCAACAGGAGTACTCTCAGAAGAAGGAACGGCCTTCAATAAGATTTCTCCCAATTTGAAAGAGGTTGGAGGATTTGGCACCATATAAATATCATTTTTCCCAACTTTAGTTTCATCTAAGGAAGAATCATCAGTCAACTTCATATGACCTACTTCCACTCTCCTATCAACTGAATAATCAATAACTAATGTATCAACACAACGATCACCAATTGGGCTAGGTTCAACACTTGAAGTAGCCAATTCAAGTCTAGGAAGCTCTTGAGTCTCTGGAAATACAGAATATTTAGCTGCAGCTGAACTCTGAGGTGTCTTTGATGTAGCACTTCCAACAGGCATCTCAGTTGAGACGTTTCTGCAAGATGGGTCTAATGCAGAAAAACCACTACCAGAAACCTTCTCAATTTCAGCATTCTTCAGTGGTGGTGGCAGGCACTGAGATAAATCCAAGGTATATTGTTGGATAGCCTGTGTCTGAACACAGTAAACCTCAACAACATGTTCCCCATCTGATGAACAGTTACTTCTTCCTGTTAGACTCAATATAGGCATTGTGACAGTAAACTCGGCAATATAATCCATGCGTGTTGCTGTCGGATGTGGCCCATATTCTACATGCACCACATATATAGCATTTTTCTTGGCATTTGCAAGTAAAACAAGGCCTGTGTCTGGCAACACCACTACTTGGTTGAAAAAAGCCTCTTCAGCTTGAGATTCAGCGGAACTCTTCAAGTCCAAGGTCTGAATGCAGCGCCATGGTTTAAAATCTCTAGGAATAAGCCACCCTTCGATGCCTGCTGAGGCCCACATCTTCACTTCTCGATTCAGATGACCCTGCAAAAGAAATAAAAATAATAATCACTCGTTTACAAGGAAAATAGATTAATCCAAGCATTGAATAATTAATGTTTCAATAAGTAAAATCCTTTCCTTCAGCAGCAGAACACTTCCAGGTTTAAAAAACAAACAAAAACAATTGAATCCATGTAGAATCAGAGTTCTGCATAGCCCACCGTGGCAATACATGACATGATAACCTGTCATATGTATCAGCGTGTGGAACATGTGTATGAAATGATTTGCACAACTATGTCAACAACCTTATTAGAGTTGTGCACCCTTAAAAGCCAATGTGATGAGCTTAACCAGTGATTTAAATATCAATAGTATCAGCCAATACTATTGATACTGATATTCGCATGTGGTTGATACAATATACAGGGGAGTCATTAAATTCTCATGTATTACACAAAATATTGCAATGCATCTCCGATACATTGGTATATATTGATGCATTGCGATATTTTACCAAAAACTCTTCACAAAATTCCCTCATATCATCGATACAAGTGATACATTGCAACGCATTGCCATATATGTCAACAACACATTGCGATACATTCTCCCACCATAAATTTGAAAAAAAAAAAGGGAAAAATCTCCCAAAAACACTGGGGTTTGAATTTAATTATTAAATCAACTTTAATATATCTAATTAATGTACGTATGTAATGTTTGACACACTAGTTGTAATAAGCCTGTTAAAATATATATTTTGTCCAAAAATGATGAAATTCCAAGCATCGAATGGGCTACAGGCACAATAATACATCCGAGTCACTAACTAATGATTTTTAACTATTGAATTATATGAATAATGTTTAGATGACCCAAATCATCATATTAAAGTAATTATAATGATGCAATTGATAATCTAATTATTTTGGGTTATCATCAGTATGACATGTGCCCGATAGATTTATAAGCTAATCACACACATGTTACGTAATGACTCATGGAAGGATTTTAAATGTAATCCAATCTTTCACCTTGAATTTCAAATCCAGATAGATATTTGAAACTCCCAACTATCTGGCGAAACATGCCAGGTACATGGTGCCCAACAGCTCTTTTTTTTTTTAAATTTTTACACACGCACACAAACCCATCCCAATTTTGTTTGGGAGTACCTGTTTCATACTTATATGGTACAATTTATGATTATATAAACTCATTTTGCATATAATTGCATCACTTCTATTAGACAACCTTAGTTTAGGATCTTGTACAAAGGAAACTTGTTGTGCATGCTTTTCTTTTGTGATCGTTTGAGTTCAAACTTTCTTATCATGTCTCTTTCAACATGTCATGAAGTTTTATTAAAAAATTCCATTATTTCACATTGCTTCCCTCAAATAGTGATACATTCCCGATACATGCAAATGCGATTTTCCCATGCAATACCGATATGTTTCCGTATCCCAAGGGCATGATACATGCATTGTACCGATATTTAAATGACCGATCTTAACCAGTGAATTGATGATCATGTCTGTGGATCATGATGATCATGAGGTCCTATGCGGACATGTTATTAATACTATAATTAATATATAAGTCTATCTTAAACCTATGTAATAGGTTAAAGGAGAAGGTCTCCTCTATTGTCCTTGGGAACTTGAATTTAGCTACAACTGCCACTGGTCAAGGCAGAGTTGTATTCCATGTATTTTGATACCTTGTTAATCAATGACCACCTAGCAGGTTTTAGGACGAACCCGTAGTATTCTTACGTGGTCATCCTTTTGAGGGAACCAATGGCAAATCGGGATGGAAGGTCTCCACCATCAAGCTCAACGATGAGTTGATGCCTTTGCCCTACCCCACATAGGAGTACTAGCGTCCATGAATATCAGATCTTGTTATTAGACCTGTTAAATACTTGCATTGGAGAATTAATTCATCTCTAGATCAAGAGGCACACCATACTTGGTCCAAATCGACTTATGTATGTACTAGTTTTGACCAATCCTTAGACCTAAGGACATGTAGAGAGTTTAATTTTCTGATGTAATGTGCTTTAGTTAGCCTCATGAAGTCTATTGCAGTGGCTCATATGTGGGTGTTGTTGGGTGCATGCACTAAGACACAGTTTAGGTCAATATGATCTAACAAGGGATCCACTGGTTGCCTATGAATATTCTTATAGCTTAGATCTTTTGTTTTAACCGTTAAAAGGCTTTACTTGGACTTGAGAGTAATTTGATGATTAAGATCTTGTGGTCCACCAATTATATGCATGAGTATTAGATGAAAGGTGGGTGGTCATGATTAGTGGAGGGATTTGGTCAATTTGGGTACATGGATAGTTAAGATTGCAAACTTTAGAGAGAGAGAGAGAGCGAGCCTTGAACGTCAAACACCCTTTGGCTTCACCATTAAAGAGAGAAAAAGAGACAGTGAGAGAGATGCCCTTGAACGTCAAACACCCTTTGGCTTCACCATTGAAGAAAGAAAAAGAGACAGTAGAAAGAGAAGTCAGAAAAATCTCTCTCCTCCTTCACATCCACACTTCACACATGTGGGGGTCCAACCTTGGACAGCTCTCTGCGCTTCTCCAGCCCTACTCTTGGGTTGTGTGTAGGCTCACAATCTCCTCCTCATCTAGGACAGATCTGGGAGAGAACCGTCTTGCTTGAAAGTACAACATCAACATTCTATACAGTCTTGAGAGACAGTGATCTACAGTTAATCCTAACCCTTGCTTTTATTTTTACTGTAGAAACTTAAAAATATCAAGACGGGATCCGTAGAACTAGGTTAATAACAGATCTTGACTTCTCGAAAATGTTAAATTTCTTTTGAGAAACTCAAACAAGCTTGGCCTAAAATGCATGCTTGGCCCATGGACTTTTTCAGGGGTCAACTACATGATTGGGGAGACACGACTCAGCCAATCATGTGCCAAGTTGGCACAATGGACAAGTGTAGAGGTGTATGTGAAGAGGTTCATATGGCCTAGTAAAATGCAAAAAATTGACACACATTACAGGCAATTAACTTTAAGAAAAGTTTTTTAAGGATATGAAGAATATTTACATCAAAAACTATTTCCAAGAAACCCTAGAAATTACAATTCAAAAGCAACGAAGAAACAAAAACATGATGGGAAAATATATCACTTAAAGTTCAAAATTCAAGGAGCTTGTACCGCAGTTATAAGAACAATGTGGTTAGGGCAATGAGGTGCTGTCAGGAAATTAACTGAGCTAACAGGTTGGCCAAAATGCGGCCTCAGCGTCACAAAGGGCGCTGCCATCCAGTCCTCCCAGATCTTTACCTGTTATGTAAAAAGAAGTTTCATAAACCAAGCAATGAAATTGATATTTCATAGTCCCAAAACAGGAGGAAAAAGCAAAGAAACAATAGCAACATCAAAAAGCTTATGGCATAAAGAAACAGTAACACATGCATTCACTGTGCAAAAATTTCCCTATCTGACTCATGGAAGGCAATCATCTTCACAATAACCTAGCTCAAATATTTGCTAATTTTCACTCATTTGATTCTGTACACAATATAGCAGTCTCAATAGTTTTATAGGATTGGAGACCAAGGATAGGAATCTTAAACCCAAATGAGGCCAAAGACAATAAATACCTTCATAGGATTAGGGCATCTTAAGTGAAAGAAGCTTTGACAACAATAAAGACAAGAAAGACACTAGAAACAGATGGTATACCAATAGAGGTTTTGGAAGCGCATGGGAGATGTTGATTTATTTTGGTTGACAAAAATTTTCAACAAGATTGTAAGATCAAAGAAAATGCAAGATGAATGGAGAAGTACCTTAGTAGCTATTTATATGAGTAAAGGAGACAGAGTTGCACCAACTGCTTTAGGATTACACTTATCAGTTATACAATGAAACTTTGGGAGAGTGATTGAGCAAAGATAAGTCATGAGACAAATGTATCAGAAAACCAATTTGGATTTACACGAGGAAGGTCAACCATTGAGACTATTTTCCTACTTAGACAGTTGATGGAGAAATATAGGGATGGGATAAAGATCCCCACATGATCTTTATTGACTTAAATAGAAACATAAGATAGTTCCCTGGAGAGTTTAATCTGCTAGGTGTTGGGAAAAAAAAGTTGTCTCAAGAGGATATATTAACATAAGTAAGGATATGCATGAGGGAGTGGTTATAAATGTAAGGACTACGAGTGGAGGAATTAATGAGTTCCAAATTATTACAGACTTACACTAGAGCTTGGCATTGAGCCCCCATCTTTTTTCATTGGTTGTGGATGGGTTAATGAAGCATTTATAGGAAGAGGTAAAGTGGTGTATTTTGCTTGCAGATGACATTATTTTGATTGACAAATTGAGGGGACATAAAGCTAGGATTATGGAGGGATGCTTTAGAATCTAAAGGTTTCAAAATTAATTAAACTAAAACACAGTATATAGGAATGTAATTTTAGTAACAATAGGAGTGGAACAAGGAATTAGTTAAGATTTTTGGGCAAGAAATACTCCAAAATGACCATTTCAATATGTTGGTCAATAATCCATGAGAGCAGTGAGCAAAGAGATTGAGTAGGATGTTGCTCTTAGAATCAGAGCTGATTGGATGAAGTGGAGATATGCCTCTAGAGTTCAATGTGATTACCGCATACCAATAAAACTGAAGGGAAATTTTTATACAATAATATAAGATCAAACATGCTTTGTGGGACAACAATTATTGAAAAAGAAATTGATAAAAGGAAAAACAAAAAAGAGGTAACAAATTGCCAGCAGCAAGTGACCCACTCATCAATCCATCTCTAGGCAGTGGGTTGGAAATTTCATCAGCCTCTCTAACAGAAATCTGCTTTAACTCAAGTACTGAAGCATACAAGACACAGAAGGAAACACAATGGGAAGAAAACACAATCAGAATTGATCGATCATCTCTTACTGAAATGCAAGGAAACCAAGTAAAGCTGGCCCACCTTCTTCGGTCTCTTTGACATTGATTTAGCTCTCACCGGTCCAGCAGTGGAACTAATTGATGGTAGGAGTGGCAGGCCTATTAACCCTATCATGTGGGTAATTTTAAAGAAAAAACAGAATATCTTAAATAATCCCCTCAACCATCTCTCTAAGAGGCTTCTAAAATAAAGATGACTTTGGTTAATTGGGGACTGCTAAGGAGGAAGTCAGAAAGATTTCTAAATCCAACTGAATTTACGAATGTCAGGGAGTAATTGATGATTTCCAGTATCTTCCCCTTAAATGGGGTCTTTCAATGGCTAATCCCCCAAGTTACAAGAAGATTTCAGTCCTGAATCGACCATCTCCAATGGTTATTGGCTCAAACAAGAAAAGCTGATAATAAAGACAAAAACACAAAGGGAGAAACATGAGATGCTATTAACATCCAATTATTTCAATACCATGCCCAGGACATGCATTTCACAGCAGGAATTGAGGGGGATCTCAGAAAGGTGATATAATCGTCTCAAAAGCACAAACGGATGTGGAAAAACCCCTCCAATGGAAACTGTGCATTGCATAGTTCAAGACATTCTAAGAAGAACCTATCACTTGAACATGTAACTGAGCTTGCAAGTAATAAGAGCAGTAAAAACAGTTGCAGAACAAATACAAACCACGCCATCTGTTGACGCAGATACTAGGCGAGAAGTTATCCAATGACATATTGATAAGTCAGTCACATCCCCCTTATGTTTACCAACGAGTTGGACTCCATTGATCAGCTTCACAACAGGACATGTGATAGGTTGCTCTGCCGAGAATGCTTTACCATTCTCCACTTTTGTTGTATCAATCTTCAGAACACGTTTTCCAATCGCAACACCCAAAATTTCCTGAAAAACAAAATTGCCACGTATATATAATTAAGGGATTTGCCTAAGATAGTCTGCAACTAGCACACTGAAAAATGAAACATGCGTGGGTGCGCGCGCACACGCACATACAAAAACAAAAACTGTCAGAAACACCTGAACAAGTCACACTGGTTCAAGCTATGATACCAGAAAACTTGCATATGCTCAACAGACCAATATCATACCATATTGATAATTGATATTTGTACCAGATATGCAAGGATACCTGTAAGATACAGGTTAACAATTTCTTGTTGTATTAAGCTTGGTATTTCCAAAGTACAGAACTATACATTTTATGATTGTATTGAAGTATCAGATGAAATACCGATCAGTGTCCTAGGTTTTCAGAAACAAGGAGTGCATTGTAGCTCCCTTATCTGGGTATCATAGGTCCCAAGCTTCCCAAAGAAACATTCAACATATAAAAATTATCTAGTGCCATAGAAAATGCGTCATTACTTGATAGTGAGAGTGCCAACATACGGGTGGATGAAATGATTCCCAATCTCCCACCATATGAATGGCGAGAACGAGTTTTCCAGTTATCTGTGGCTTATCATTCTCATCAGGGCCTTCATTAATCTTCCACACAATGATCCTTCCATCTATGCTCGAACTGAAAAACACAAGCAAATTTCCAATAAAAACGAGATTAAGTAAATGAATAAGTACAAACAAAGAAATACCTGGCCAAAAGGTGAACATCCTCACTGAAGAAAGCCATGTCAATGACCCTCTGACAGAAATAACAATCAAGTCAAAACAGGTGAAAATCATCCATCCAAAAATATAATCAGTTTAAGAATAGCAGCTCAGCTTGAGTACAGCTATCAACAGGAAGTTGTCTGATAAACCTGGCCCATTTTCTTCCAGGCCTGAACCTGGTCTCTGCCCACAGGCATCAGAACCAAAAGTTGAGATTGCATTCTATCCTCATTATCAGACTGTATATCTAATTGGATAACTTCACTTTATGAGTAAAATCAGTACTCATGCTATCTCCATGAGTCGTCCATTGCATATACATGCCATATCTGGGTTTCACAGGTGCAAAGATGAATATTTCACATCAATTTGACACAGTTCAAATGTAATTCAACTTGAAACACACAAGAACACACACACGCACACAACTGATTGTACATCCAACTAGGCCACAATGTTGTTTGTGTGGAATCTCGCTGCTCCAACAAGGTTGTCCCACCATGAAAGTGGGATGCCCAAAAGATCAAGTTGATCCAACCATGAGAATGGGATCCCCACACGAATCTGGAGTTTTTTGGGTGGTTGTTCTTGGTTTTCTATGGTGTACCCCACCTGATAGTTGGATTAACCTGGTTCTTGGGGGATCCAATTTTCATAAAGGGACAACCTTGCTGGTTGGCGAGATGTCATACAAACACTATGGTGGGTCCCACATGCCTACTAGTCAATGTACAACTAGTTGTGTGTGAGCATTTCTCTATATATATTTTGAGGCAAATAAGTATCAATTTGTCGTGAAGGCTAGCAAGGCCAGATTTAAGCAAGACTTTAATGCTTTAATCATGAAAATGATGTACTAGTAAAAGAAACAAATGTATAACACAACCACAAGCATTGTCACAAAAGCAAGTGGATAGAATTGACATTGACTTCCAACATGCTGCTCTTGCGCACATTGTCGTAATCTACCAAATTACCGATGTCTTGTTGATGCAATCGATGGGACAACTGTCCAACAGAACCAAACTCAACATTCTCTTCTAAAGGAACACTAACAGAATAACAGCTTGAGGTTAAGAAATATTCCATGAGAAATTTAACTTAGAGGGTGTTTGGATGGAAGGAAATAAAAATTTGCATGGCAAAATGTAACTTGGAATCCTCGAGAAATGGAAAACCATGGATTCCAATTTTCCATCTGTTGTTTGTTTTGAATTCCAATTGTAAATGAATTTCACATCGGTTCTCTCATTTCATGTCTTCTCAACCTTGGAAATAAATGTGACATCATTTTTGGGAGAAATGAATGTCCTCAGCTTTTCTAGGAGGTGGATTTTTCACTGAAATTGATGTCGTCTCTAAGGTTTCCCACATTCCCAAGAAACACCGTAGAGAAGTCATATTGGGTCACAGGTTTTTCATATTATTTATTAGTGGGTCAAAGCACCAATACTCAGTATTTCCATAATATGAAACTTCAACAATATTTTAAGTTGTTTTTATTATATTCAAATACAATGTGTGATGCTTACGCATATCCAACATGAGTACTTCAATAGTAGACAATCAACCACTAGAATTGAAGTTTTATTAACTGGAGTTTTCTTCTGTAGAAGCTCTTTGACGCCAAAAGATACATATAGAAAAAGAAAAATACATTGAAGTTGCCAATTCAATTTTCAACTACAATTATGTGGACCATCCATGCCAAAAGAACACGAGAAACATGAAGCAACTCATACAAGTTGGACTAGGGACATACTCACTGGCATGTGTGCTAACATCACACATGCAAAATGCAGTCCATTCATCAAGCCCGCCTGACTGTGTATCTGACATGGCCAAAAAATTAGGCCAACCGACTATCAGGTGGGCCAAACTTGTGCATTGAATGTGTACTGTTGGACTTTTCTTTAAACATCAATATTTTGGCATTCATTTACACACACCATGAAGTTGCAAGAGTAGCTGTTGCAGGTTCAGGAATCATTCTTTCTCTAACCCACTGGAGTGAAATCCATCAAAGAAAAGATCAAGAAACAAGAAACCCACAATAGACTTGGTTCTTTTCCTTTCTTTTTAATAAATATAGATTCACCTCATCGTCCATTTCCATAGTCATTTTGTTATGTGAGAAATTCAGACTCCACCATATGCAGTTTGATTCATCTTTGTCATCATTATCAAAGCTTGTCCCAACTAAATGGGGTCAGCTACGCGAAATCATGTCCCACCATTCCACTCTATCAAGGACCATCTCCCCAATTAAACTATAGGTCATCAGATTTTTCTTATGACCTCCACCCACGTCCTTTTGGGCTTTCCCCTTGCTCTTTTGGAACCTTCAACTTGAACCAACTCACTCCTAACTTGAGCAACCATTGCTCTCTATTGCAAAAGGCCCAGCTATCCAAATCTACTTTCCCCCATCTTTTTACCTATTGATGCCACTCCTAAGTTCCTTCAAATGCAATCATTTTAAATTATATCCTTCCTTGTCTTGCCACTCATCCATCTCAATGTGCTCATTTCAAATAATCTAAACTTATGAACATGTTGTTCCTTGACTATCCAGCATTCTATCCCATAAAGCATGTTTGGTCTTATAGCCACTTCAATTTGATCGGTATACGGGGGATCACATATAACTCTGAAGGCACATCTCCAATTCATCCACCTAGCTCTAATTCGATGAACAGAAACCTTCTCAATCTCTCTGCAATCATGCATTATTGACCCAAGATATTGAAAATGATCATCTTGGGGTACATTTTGGTCAACAATCTTAACTAATTCCATGTTTCCACTCCAATTGCTACTAAAATTGCAATCCATATGCTATGTTTTTGTCTAACTAATTTTAAAATCTCCAGATTCTAAAGCCTTCCTCCATAGTTCTAGCTTTGTGTTTACACCATCTCCCATCTTGTCAATCAAAACTATGTCATCTGCAAAGAATATACACCACAAAACCTCTTCCTAAAAATGCATTAATTTGTCTATAACCAATGCAAAAGGATATGGGCTAATGCTGAACCTTGGTGTAAGCTTACAATAATAGGAAACTCACGTCTTTGCACTAATGGCCTTATATTTGCTATCACTTCCTCGTACATAACCTTAATCATGTCAAATTATCTATTTGAGACTCCTTTCTTTCCCAACACCCACCAAATCATCTCTCTAGGGACCCTATCAAATGCTTTCTTTGATTCAATAAAGCCTATGTGAAGAACATTCCTCCTCTCCCTATATTTCTCCATCAATTTTGTAGGAAATTAGCTTCAATGGTTGACCTTCCCATCATAAATCCAAGCTAATTTGATACACTTGTCGCATGCCTTAATCTTTGCTTAATCACTCTCTCTCAAAATTTCATAGTATGTTAAAGTTTAATCCCACAATAGTAGTGCAACTCCATGCATCTCCCTTATTCTTGTAAATAGGCACCATGGAACGCTTCCTCCATTTACCTACCTACCTTTTCAATCTTATGATCTAGTTGAATAACTTTGTCAACCAAAATAACCAATACCTCCCGTTCACTTCCAAACCTCGTATACCACATGGTCCTACAGCCTTTCATATCGTCATCTTTCTCAAAGCTTTTTTCACTTCATATCTTAATCCTACAAAATTATTTTTGAAAGATAATACTTTCTTAGGATTAAGATATCTGAGGTTGAAGAAGCTTTGAGAAAGTATCCACAGTCTTTAGCCTCATATGAGCTTATGATTCTTCTATTCCTAAGCTCTCAGAGTTAACTGCAATTAAAAAGTTCTAGAAATAGTTTCTCTAACTTTCCTTGATCTTATCATCCTTAAACCAATACCTCATGTTCAAAGCTCTTAATGCATCTAACATGATCAAGGTTCCTGCCCTTCTTATCTCTCATGTTTACAAGTTTGAAATCATCTTTCTCACCTTCTCTTGTACCAAATCCACTAAACAAATCATCATATGTGATAGAGACATCACGCGCACGCATGCCTCTCCCCCTATGCACGTATGCACGGAGAAGGAGGGCCTCACTGTCAATTTGGCTTGATGACAACATCTAGGGAGGGCCTCCTGGTTAGAAGACGGAGTTTTGGTTCAAAAGAGTAGGCCCGATAGTCAAGTAAAGCCCGTCATGGGATCTCATGATCGTGGCCCACTAGTCGGATGAAGTTCATATTTTAGGTTTTTCTTATTTATGTTATTTAAAACATCATGAACGCTTTAGATTTCTTTGATTAGTTTTTATTTTAGTTTATTTCATCGCCAAGTAATAGGTTGCGCACAAGGCATGAGTTTTGGGGTATAAGGTTTTCTTATAAATAGGCACTCCTTGTAGTTCTTTTGATTCATTGAAGTTGAATAAAAATTTCTGCGTATTTTTCTGCTCTCTGAGTTTCTAAGTTGTGGAAAAATTCAAGTGGGTGTGAAGCCCTCCCTTTTCGAAGGGCTAACTACTATGGTACGAAGCCACACCTATCTCAATCCGTCCCTATCTTCTATCATCCATATTTCTCTCACTCTATGATCATCCATGCTTCAAATCCGTCTGTTTTATAGTCATTCTTCTCCCTACAGCCAGTTTCCAGAATCTAGCCCTGCAGGAGGGTCAAAACTTCGACGGAGCACTGCGCCCAGACCGCAAGTCGAATCGCCACGAGATTTGGAGGCTGTTTGGGGAATCGGGCCCCGCTTGCACGTACGTCCAGGCCCTGCCACTGTCCACACGCGCAGACTTTCATCGATTCAGATTTTCCTTATTTTCTCTCTTTTATCCTTATTTTCATAAACCCTAACCCTAGCTTGGATTAGCCCTAATTTATTTTTCCTTTTGTTTACCATAGGGTTCCTTGAATTGAAATTGGTGAATCTCTTAGATTAGGGGCTGGTTACTGTGCATGCGTGGATGATTTCTATTTCCCTTCGAGCATCATTTGGTCCATAATTTTACTGATTCACTCCTAGCCTGTGTAGGCCTGGACCCACACAGATTCCCCTTGCTTGAATGTTTGGACTTTTGTGTGGGATGTGGAATTTTAATGTTATTGTTTCTGAATTAGTATGATCTAAGCCTGAAATCTTGCATATCATATTTAAATTTCATGTCCTACATCAAATTTGGCATTAGAGCCTAGGGTTCTTGTAGGGGAATATATCACATATTTAGAGTTTAGTTTGTTTAAGTCCTTCATGCATGTAGTTCATCACATATAGCTGTTTAGAAGACCGTAGTCCCTAATATTAGTTGCCGAAATTTCTGGTAGCAGGAAGTTAGCAATTTACATTGTTGTAACTTTCTGTTATTCCCTTATCTCGACAACTATATTGCTGGATTTTAGTAACCCTGCATAGTTCCCTCATATAGAGTCTCATAGGATCATTTAGTCCTATTTAGTTGCATATAGTCGTCCTAGAAAGTCCTTAGGTGAAGTTAGCAAGTGTATGCCCACACGTACGAGTCGCGGTTTTGGTTTGCACCCTACACTAAACATGGAACAATTGTAAGAAGTAGTGGCCAAGTTAACCCAACAGGTTGATTCCTTGAGTAAGCGCTTAGAACAATGTATAAATCAACGCCTTGACCAAATAGAGGCCTCCCTCGGGACAAACCCCACCATTAGGGAAAATGTCCTATCTCAGGCAGGTGGTTAGGAAGTTAGACCAAGGAATAGGGGTGGCCAAGGAGTTGGTCATGGGCGTGCACCTGTGCACCCACCCTGTGAGGGACATCATGATCAATATGACCCAAATGTGTAACTCCTCAAGGGAGTTAGAGCAGATGCTCATACATTTGATGGTCACTTGGACCCTAAAGCCTTTTTAGATTGGTTGGTGGATATGGACCACTATTTTGAGTGGTATGACATGACAGATGCTCGTCGAGTCTGGTTCACCAAGATGAAGCTTGTGGGCCAAGCAAAGAGGTTTTGGACGACGGTAGGGCGAAAGAAAGAAAGAGCGAGGGAACTCCCAATAGTACATTGGGGAGAGATGAAAGAAACACTTAAGGAGAAGTGTCTTCCCTTTTCTTATCGCTTATGGTTGATCGAGGAGTGGCAGTCTCTTCGACAAGGTTCCATGAGTGTAGCTGACTATATTGAGAAGTTCGAAGAATACTTGACCCGCTACGAGGTTGATGAGGACCCTGTACTTACCCTTGCTCGTTTTAAAACGGGCCTCCGTCCTGACATTAGGAGAGAATTGCTTGCTAAAGACATAGACACTATTGAACAGTTGTACCAAGTAGTATTATATGTCGAGCAATATCTCAAAGCGCCTGTGGGAAGGCGGTTTGACTTTCATGAGTCCAATGCTAAGGCCAACCCCTCTGGGGCTAAAGCTAACTCGGGATACCAAAACAAGCCTTCCAACAATTTTCAGCCCAGACCTAAGGATGATAAGGGTAAAGAGATTGTCGGGTCTAGTTCACGTGGAAGTGGGGCCACTAGGCGTTTTAAGTGTCAGGGGTTTGGTCATTTTGCTCACTAGTACGGCACTAGAGAGGTCACCAAAGTATTCTTTATTGATGGGCAAGTAGAAGTAGTGCCCCCAGAGAGTGACGGTGAAGAGGAAGAATATGAGCCCGTAGAGACCCTTAGTGATGAAGAAGAGGGAGCGCAAGAGTCTGCGACCCTCGCAATTGCGTGTTGCACTTTGGCTCAAGCCAAGAACACCAATGACTGGTGTTGCAACACGATCTTCTATACTTATACAAAATGTGGAGAAAAGAGTTGCAAGTTGATCGTGGATAGTGGTATTTGTGCCAATGGGGAATTAACTAGAATTGTGAGCCGTTTGGGCTTAAAGCTAGAAGCCCATCCGCAACCCTATAGAGTCTCTTGAGTTGACGAAACTTCTATTCCAGTCTCGCACCGTTGTCTTATTCCTATTCAGTTTGGATCTTATAAAGACACGCTTTGGTGTGATGTTGTTCCCATGGACGTTGGGCATATTATTCTGGGCAGACCGTGGCTCTACGATAGAGATGTCACCATATTTGGTCATTCAAATGTTTGTACATTCTGGTTTGAGGGCATGAAGGTCAAGCTAAACCCTCTGCCACCCAAGAACACGACTGGAAATGAGTCCATCACACAGAGTGTTGCGAGCGGATCAAAAGAATTGAAGGAGTCGAAGTCCAAGTCCAAACCGTTCCATATTCTGAATGCCAAATACTTTGAGCAAGAAACGGAAGCAGACTCAATGGTATATGCCCTTATGGCTAGGGCGAGTGTACCAGAGGCTAGCGTAGAGTTACTCACCAAGGCCATTCAGGTAGTGCATGAGTTTTGTGATGTCTTCCCTGATGATCTACCGAATGAGCTTCCCCTTATGAGGGATATACAGCATGCCATTAATTTAATCCCTGGGGCGACTCTAGCAAACCTCCCTGCATTACAGAATGAACCCAAAGGAGCACGCTGAGTTGAAGAGGCAGATTAATGAGCTCCTAGAGAAGGGTTTCATTCGAGAGAGCATGAACCCATGTGTCGTGCCCGCTCTTCTTACACCTAAGAAAGATGGCACGTGGAGGATGTGTGTTGATAGTACAGCCATCAACAAAATCACAATTAAGTATCGGTTTCCCATACCGCGTCTTGATGACATATTGGATATGATGGCCAATGCTACTATCTTCTCAAAAATTGACATCAAAAGTGGTTATCATCCAATCCGTGTACGCCCTGGTGATGAGTGGAAGACAGCCTTCAAGACGAAGGGTGAGCTACACGAGTGGCTAGTTATGCCTTTTGGGTTAACTAATGCACCAAACACTTTCATGCGTGTGATGACCCAAGTGTTGAAGCCCTTCATGGAAAAGTTCCTGGTTGTGTACTTTGATGATATCTTGATTTATAGCATGACCAAGGAGCAACACCTCAACCACTTGAGGCAAGTTTATAGGATCCTTAGGGCCGAAAAGTTGTACTCCAACCTAAAGAAGTGTGCGTTTTTGTCTAGTAGTGTGATATTCTTAAGTTTTATTGTGTCAGCTGAGGGCGTATCAGTGGATCCCGAGAAGGTCAAGCCATCGTCAATTGGCTTGAACCCCGCAATATTCATGAGGTATGTAGCTTTCAAGGCTTAGCTACCTTTTATAGGCAATTCATTTGAGGTTTCAGTTCCATTATGGCTCTCATCACGGACTGCATATAAAAATAATAATTAAAAAAAATAAAAAAAGAGTTTCAATGGACAAAGGCAGCTTCGAAGGCCTTCCAGGAGATAAAGGTCAAGATGACCAAAGCTCCGGTCACGTGACTTCCAGATTTTTTTAAAGCTTTTGAAGTCGCATGTGACGCGTCAAGAGTCGACATAAGAGTGCTTAGTTAGAAAGGGTACCATGTTGCCTTTTTTAGTGAGAAACTGAATGAGGCGAAACAAAGATATTCCACCTATGATAAAGAATTTTATGCGGTAGTGCAATCACTACGCCATGGACGTTATTACCTATTGCCGCAAGAATTCGTTTTATTCTCAGATCACGAGGCCTTCAGGTACCTGAACTCTTTGAAGAAATTAAACCCTAGGCATGCCAAGTGAGTTCAATTCCTTTAAGAGTATACTTTTGTGCTTAAGCACAAGGTTGGTGTAGAGAATAAGCCCGCCAACGTGTTAAGTTGTCGAGTTGCATTACTCAATTCTATGAGTGTTGAAGTCACAAGCCTCGAGCACATCAAAGAAGAGTATTTTGAGTGTCTAAATTTTGGGTTATGTATGCGTCGTTGTTAGAGAGTCTGTCAGGAGCTAGCAATGAGTATTTGATTTTATACGAATATTTGTTTAGGAGTGACCGCTTGTGCATACCACGCACCTCCCTCCGTGATTTTCTTGTATGGGAGTTATATTCAGGAGGGGTTGTGGGTCATTTTGGTCGAGACAAGACCATTGCCTTAGTGGAGGATAAGTTTCATTGGCCAAGCCTCAAGCAAGATGTGGCCAAAATTATAAGGCAATGTCATACTTGTCAACTGGCAAAGCAAAAGAAACACAATACAGGATTATACACACCTTTGTCAGTTTCATTCATTCTTTGGCAGGACATCAACATGGACTTCGTGCTTGGACTTCCCAAGACTATTCAGAAACATGATTCCATATTTGTTGTCTTGGAATGTTTTTCTAAAATGGCCCACTTCATTCATTGTTCTAAGACCTCCGATGCATCTCATGTTGCCAAGCTGTTCTTTAGTGAAGTTGTCAAACTGCATGGGTTACCAAAAACCATAGTGTCTAACCGTGACGTGCGATTTATGAGTTACTTTTGGAAGACACTATGACACATGATGAATACTGGGCTCCAATTTTCTTATGCTTAGCACCCTCAAACCGGTGGTCAGACTGAGGTGGTTAATAGGAGCTTAGGAAGTTTGCTCAGATATTTAGTAGGGGAACATACCAGGATGTGAGACACCGTACTACCCATAGCTGAGTTTGCATTCAATAGTTCTGTCAACAGGTCCACAGGTCTAAGTCATTTTGAAGTTGTTACTAGTTATAAGCCTAGGAAGCCTATTGATCTTGTCTCTATGTCATTGTCTCATAGGCCATCAGAGTCTGTAGAGTCTTTTGTGCATCACATCCATTCATTACATCAAGAAATCAAGGGAAAGATCACTACTAATAATGAACATTACAAATTTTCTACAGACCAACATAAACGTTTCAAAGAATTCAATATTGGAGACTCTATGATGGTCCGCATCAAGCCCAAGCGGTATCCTCCGGGGGCCGTTCGTAAGTTACACGCGCACAGCTCTTGACTCTTTAAAATTATAAAACGAAATGGTCTCAATGCGTATGAGATAGATCTTTCACCTTCCATGGGAATTAGTTCCACATTCAATGTGGAGGAGCTAGTTACTTTTCAGGGGACCACTGATACTTTGTCCGGCCCTTCGCCCATCCATCCTGATTCCCCAAACTTATCCCTTGATCCATGGCCTCTTCCCGACCTTTTTTCTCAGCCTCTACCTCCCATACTTAGCCTTCACACACCCAGAAAGGAAATAGAGGATATTCTGGATCATGAAATAGTTTTAACGTCGAACGACGGGTTTCAGAAGTACCTAGTTAAATGAAAGTTATGTCCAGCTTCAAACAGCACATGGCTTATTGAGAAGGAGCTTTAGAGACTTGATCCTGACATTCTGGATCGGTTCAGGAGTTTTATTTCGCCAGCGACAAAATCTTCGCAGTCGAGGAGAGTTGATGGGGACTTACGCGCACATGCGCACGCACGCCACCCCCCTACGCATGTACGCATGGAGAAGGATGGCCCCACCGTCGATTTGGCTCGATGAAAACGTCCAGGAAGGGCCTCCTAGTTAGAAGACGAAGTTTTTGTTTAAAAGAGTAGACCCGATAGTCAAGTAAAGCCCATCATGGGATCTCATGATCGTGATCCACTAGTCGGATTAAGTTCATATTTTAAGTTTTACTTATTTCTGTTATTTAAAATATCTTGAACGCTTTAGATTTCTTTGATTAGTTTTTATTTTGGTTTACTTCATCGTTAAGTAAAAGGTTGTGCACAAGGGGCGAGTTTTAGGGTATAGGGTTTTCTTATAAATAGGCACCCCTTGTAGTTCTTTTGATTCATTGAAATTGAAAAAAAATTCTTGCGTGTTTTTCTGCTCTTTAAGTTTCTAAGTTGTGGAAAAATTCAAGTGGCTGCGAAGCCCTCACTTTTCGAAGGGCCAACTACTGTGGTGCGAAGCCACGCCTATCCCAATCCGTCCTTATTTTCTATCATCTATATTTCTCCCACTCTATGATCATCTACGCTTTAAATCTGCCTATTTTGCAACCGTTCTTCTCTCTACAGCCAGTTTCCAAAATCCGGCCCTGCAGGAGGGCTGAAACTTCTACGGAGCATTGCGCCCAAACCACACGTCAGATCGCCATGAGATTTGGAGGGTTTGTAGTCCCCCCTGGCCGACCAAGGCCAAGGTGGCTATTTGGGGAATCGGGCCCCGCTCGCATGTGCGGCCAGGTTCGGGCACACATGCATCAGGCCCTGCCGCTGTCCACATGTGTGGACTTTCATCAGTTCAAGTTTTCCTTCTTATTTTCTCTCTTTTATCCCTATTTTTATAAATCCTAACCCTAGCTTGCATTAGCCCTAATTTATTTGTCCTTTTTTTACTCTAGGGTTCCTTGAATTGAAATTAGTGAATCCCTTGGATTAGGGGCTGATTATTGTGCATGTGTAGATGATTTTTATGTCCCTTTGAGCATTGTTTGGTCCATAATTTTACTGATCTAGTCCTAGCCTGTGTAGGCTCGGACACGCACAGATTCTCTTTGCTTGAATGTTTGGACTTTTGTATGGGATGTGGAATTTTTATGTTATTGTTTCTGAATTAGTATGATCTAAGCCTGAAATCTTGCATATCATATTTAAATTTCATGTCCTACATCAATATGCCATACATTGAGCCTCACTTACTACTTTTCTTAGTTTTCTTTTGTTGTTTCTATATTCTTCTAAGACATCTTTCTTCCATCAATTTATTACTAATTGCTTTCTGTCCTTTTAAATTCCACCACCACATTCTTGGACACCTAGTAATTTCACTCCTTCTCTTTCAACTCTTCATGTAAATATCCATAACCATTAACCTATATTTACTAGTCAAACTCATCTGGTATAAACTTGCAATCTTTATATATTCATCATTGTCTTCCTATGCAGAAAGAAGTTTATCTGGATTGTATATAATCCACTGTTGATGTTTATTAAATGTTCATCTCATATTTATTTATTTTTTTAACATGTGTTTGCAATAGCTGGATTGTATGCCATAATTGAGGCTTTAAATTGTAAAATTAAAATAACAGCACAATGACATGGAGAAAATTGAAACAAAACCTATGACTACATCAAACCATTATGGTAAAAACCTCAAAACCAACATCTAAAATACCATTTTACAAGCAAAGAACATAGCACAGGAATAATCCAATTTCGATACCCAATGCATCAGGGAAAAAGTCATTTGATTTTCACATCATTAGAGCAATTCATTCAACCCCAGAACATAATCATACAACAGCACAAACCAATAATCCAAGCATCAAATAAATATACTAATATAAATGCTACAAAAAAAAAAAATCTCAGTTCATCAAAATAAAACTCAATTAGTAAAGGCAAAAGTAATTGAAATCATTCCCACTTAGATTACAATGCTCGACTCGAAACACCATCCATTTAGTTTGAGCATTTTTTCAAGTGGGCCCAGCTACCAGTTATCCAGAGCATTTATCTGGTAGACCCCACCATGGACCAAAATCTGCCCCAAACTCATTCAAGTTCCCAAATTGGCAACTGATACAACAAAATCCAACCATGAAATCCGACAAGAGTTACAGAAATGAAAAACTAATCCTGCAAATGACATCACCGACATAATCCAATCCATGTATTACAGAATCTTACAAAATTCAAAAAAGAGGAGCAAGATCCCAACCTGGGTATGACCTTTAAGGAAAGATCTCAGTGCATTGTTTATATTCAGCACCATAATCACACCCGTCCTCAGTCCGTAGCAAATATAAGTCCGGTTCACCGCAATATTCCGTCCAAGAACTAATCCAGGATCCGACTCATACATCATGAACGGCACGGCCTCAAGCTGCGGCTGCAGCTCCCCGGGCAACCGCACATCGACATCATACGCGACCTGGTTACCAACCAGGTGCCGCCCCTTAGGCAACTTTCTGCTTGGCACCCGCACCGACGCCGACGGGAGCATTGCAGCGTCAGCCATTGCTACACTCTTGTTTAACTTCCTACCGAATCAACGAAAAATTTTCCATCTTTTAGAATTCTGGACTGAGAGAACTCCAATTCATCCACCTCTTATAGAACGCTTGCCTTCTTGATTACTCAAGACACTGTTTAGATTCTTCAACTTTTCTTTTGCATCTTACTTTAACCTCTCCTTGAATTGTCTCTTTCTTCATTCCTTCCACTATTCTATGCTACAATTACTGAAGTAAAAAATAAAATAAAAAAACAATTACCACCATTGTGGGGAGCCAAAGGAAACAAAGATGCAGCCTTTCGAGCTTTCGCTAATCTGGGCTTCATAAAAAATTAGAGAAATTCAGTTGGTTCTCTGCATATGACTTAATTCGTTGATGATAAGAAGATTTCTTCAGTGGATTTCATTGGAATTGAATGGTAGCATACAAGTTTTCTTGTGAAGATGATGGAATTTCTGAGTGATATAATATCTTATTTTTATGCAATCCATTTACTTCTATTAAACTTGTACGGAGAAATATAAAAGAGAGGGTAGTATGTTTCTTTTCCACAGCAGTAGTGGTATCCAAGAAAAGAAAAGTTTCTTTTTCTTTGGCTGCTTTTCCTTTTCCTTCTTTCTCATGTTTTGCTTTTGCTTTGGAGTTTTTTCTTTTAAACATCAACGGTTCCTATTTTTTTTATTAATCGTTTATTTGGGTACCACTTACGTTTTTAGAGTTAGCAGTATTTCAAATCAAGACCGGACAGATGCAACACGTGGAAGAGAAGAAAGTAGCGGCGTATGAAAGAAAAAGGGTGAGGGCTACACATAAAAGTCCAGCTTAATAGATAATTATCTAACCGTGGGGCCTATCTAAAAGTATGTGTTGTATATCCACTCAGTTCATTGATTTTTCTAGCTCATTTTAAATGGTCTAAAAGAAATCTAAATCTCAAGCGGACCACACCATAGGAAATAGTGGTCATTAAATGCTCACCGTTTAAAAATGTCTAAGGTCCACTGTAATGTTTATTTGCCACCTAATCTGTTGACAAGGTGTCACAGACATGGATGAAGAAAAAACATAAATATCAACTGCATTTAAAACTTTTGTGGCTCACAAAAAGTTTTAATTGTCAATCACTAGGTTTCTGTAGCCTGGTCCACTTTGACATTTGGATGTGCTTATTTTTTGGACCATGCCTTAAAACGAGCTGTAAAAACCGTCGGACGGTGTCAGTATACAACCTATACATCAAGGTGGGCCCATGGTTTTCAAGGACTCATCCAATGAGCTGTTACCCGGACTCACCTTACCTGCCTGAAAAGAAAGGAGTATTGGTAGGGCTGAAAGTCTGGCGGGTTGGGTTGGGTTGGGTTGGGTTGGGTTGGTGCTCAGCCCTATCCTAACTCAAGGTTCCAATACTTCAACCCAACCCAACCTAACCTTACTTTGGGAATTCTCAACCCAAGCCCAACCCAAGTAGGTTCGATCAGGTTAGCCGGGTTGGTCAGGTAGATATATGCTAATATTTTCATTATTACATTAGTATGCTATATTTTCAACACAAATTTTATTTTTTATACCTATAATTTTATTAATTATATATGTAGTTATTTATCGTTATCTCAACAAACAAGTTAAAATATAGGATAACTACTCATTTAAAGTCGTATTGTGTATCAAGCAATTTATTTGGAAGAGAGAAATCCATTATATCTTGTTAGATTGAATCATCAGAAATGATGTGGACCAATGAAACTTGGCAGCATTGGGATTTCCTGTGCCTTTAACACAGACGCTCTGTACTCAATTATAATTAACTTATAAGAAACTTATGTATTGATCGGGTTCGGGTTGGATCAGGCAACCCGAAACCTCAACCCGAGCCTAACCCAAGTTTTATCGGGTCGGCGTTGTATAGCCCAAGCCTGAGACCAAACCCGATGCATCATGCCCAAGCCCAACCCAATGTCGAGTCAGTGGGGTTGAACCCGCCCAACTTTCAGCCCTAGGTATTGGTGTGGGTTATGAGAGAGCAAAGCTTCTTAATGGGGGCCACCTAAATTTGTATGTGACATCCACTCCAGCCATGAATTGGGTGAGATCATGTTAGAATGGGATCCACCCCACAAAGTGAACCACAAAGTGGGGATTGAAAGTCCACCATTAAAAACTTCCTACGAGTTCGAGAAGTTTTGGATCAGGCTGATATATATATATATATTCAATTCTTCAACATCTACATGACCTTATGAATAGGTGGGATGGTAAAAAAAACATCACGGTAGCCCTTAGAAAGGTTTCATGATATAAGGAAAACAATTTTCACTATTTTCTATAGTGGGGTCCACTCGAGATTTGGATATAACTCAATTCTTTATCTCATGCCTTAAAATCATTTCTACATATTGATGGATGGTGTTTATAAAACACGAGTAGGAGAAGTTTCAGAAATTAGTGACGTAACCTCAGTAGCGAGTTTGGTTACTCCACAAATCGGACGGATGCGGATTGCGTCCTACCCCCGCCTGGATAGTAATCGGTCAAGGTAAGGATCCATGGGGCCCACCTTGATGTAAGTGTTTTATACACTTCATTCGTTACTTTTTTCAATCATTTTAAGATATAATGGGCTTAAGTGGACCACATCAAAAGAAGCTGCAATGATAATGACACCCACCGTTGAAACCTTTCTAAGGACCATAGTGATGTTTTTTTACCATCCAACCTATTAATAAGGTCCCGTAGACGTGTAAAACTTCTCTAGCTTTCAAAAAAAATTTAATGGTGAACATTAAATTCCCACTTTGTGGTCCATTGAAGACCTATACCTGCCTCATTATATCAATAATACCTTAAAATTATATGAGAAAAATAATTAACGGCATGGATAAAACACTTACATCACGGTGGGTGCCACGGAGACCTGCACGCACGGATTACCGTCCGGGCCGTGGTAGGACGCAATCCGCATCCCCCAGCGGGGAACACTTCCGTTTTCTCCGTAGACGCCATCAATATGCATTATCGTACTGAGTAAACTTTTTTGATCAAGATTATCTTTATTTTTTCCCTTCATCTATGCATGATCTAATCAACATATTTGGATGTCCAAAAAACAGTACAGTGGGCCTTAGGAAGATTTTAGTGGTGGATATTCCATCACTATTGTTTTCCTGTGTTTGTGGTCCACATGATATTTATATCCCTGTCAAGCCCTAAAATGATCCGTAAAAATGGATGAACAGGGTGAAACACACACATCATGGTGGGGCCCACAGAGTACCGACCACCGGCAAGGGGCTAGTGGCAGGGGAGTAGCCAATCCGTTTCCGAAAACTTCCACCTCTGTTTCTTTCCTTCCGGAATTCGGACGCGGATTTCCTGCGAAAGAGAAGTTACTGCGCTGTAACCTAGGTGGGGCCAACCGTCGTGTTTGTGAGATATCCTCTCCGTCCATCTATTTTGTGAGCTAGCTCATTTTAGGAGCCGGATCTAATACTCAATTGGGCCGAAAACGTGAGGATTGAACGTCGGGCTACAAAAGTTTTGAGTCAGGATATTTTACCTCAAGCTATCAGAGGCTCATGGGCTAGGGTATTGTGGTTTTTCCATTAATGGTTGGCTGGTTGCAGTAGATGAGACCCCTATCATTTGTTTATTGAATCCATTTACCAAGGCCCAGATCGATCTTCCTCCCATAACAACATTTTCACAAGTACTAGGGTTCCATAAATCCAGAGTGGGTAAAGAGTACAGTGTCCGGCATTTTATTGATGGTGTAGTAGAAACCCATGGCTCGAAATGGATAAGAAGCCGCTTCAATAAGGCTGTGGTATCCTCAGACCCTGCGTCGAACCCTGACAATGTTGTTATGGCCATTGACCATAATTGAAAACAGAGGGAGTACTCCTTATCGTGACATTGTGCATTATAAAGAACAATTCTATGTGGTAGATTGTGATGGAAGAGTTGCAAGTTGCAACATTGATGGTCCTCCTGAGGAGGTGGAGTTCATGCCTAATATGAAAATCTATGGCAACTCAATGTATTTAGTGGAATCACTGGGGGAGCTATTACAGGTTGTTAGATATTTCAAAGAGAATTATAAAAACGAGGTTGAAGATGATGATAATTGGATATATTATACAATTAGATTTAAAGTTTTTAGGTTGGATATATGTAGGCGAGAGAGCTTTGAGGTGAAAACTCTTGGTGATTGTGTGTTGTTCTTAGGCTTAAACCACTCATTATCTTTATGAGCTCACGGTTTTCCTGGCTTCAAAAGGAATTGTATTTACTTTACTTGTTGAGGTCAAATTTTGGACCACCCTCCACTTAATGCTGCAAACTTCCATTGAACCCTGGTCCTGCACAAAAGGGTGGGCAAAGAAGACCCTGACTCAGTCGAGGGACCCTCCGATGCCTAAGTCAGGCTAGGGAATCTGGGTATAAGTCGAATGTAGAGAGAGGGTGCGAGAGATTGTATACCTGTAGTAGTGGGGTCCCTTGGTATTTATACATATGGATTGGACGATCCACGTTCGTTAATCTCGGCAGGATTCACTCAATCAGCGAGATAGTGTGATCGTGGAGATATTATCCCTAATTCATGGATTCGTGTAGTGTATCGTGTCTTAAGGGCGCGTATCATTGGGTGAGATCTTCAGTTACGTCTGCATTTAGATAGTTCCTTAGTTCGGCACTCGGAGTAGCTACATCTGACCTCAGCCTCGACCTCATCTAAGCCGAGGCTGAGTGTTAGTAGACAGGGCTGGTTGCAAAGGATTCTGATTCTCTGTTACCATCTCTTAGGAGGCCTCCGCCACTTTGGGTGCTCTACCCTGTCTTCTCCTCTTCAGCCGATGGTGGAGGTTGGTGGGGGCCAGAGCCAAAGTGATAGACATATAGGACGGCTCGGCATCCCGAGTAGGTTCCGGGATTTGGGCGGATTGTGCCTGGGACACTGCATTACGCACAGGGTCGGGAGCTCGTGCAGGAACCTCTGGCCCGTGAATTGACTTGTTGCGGTCGTTCCTCGGGCATCAGGGTGGCTTCTACCAAGTTCAAAGGTGGCTGTTGATTTTGTTGCGCCTTCATCCAGCTGATTTCGTCCTTCAGCATTTGGACTTCATTTTACAGTGCTTTGTATTTTCTTCCTCGGCTCCGAGTCCATTAGGATGACCCGATTGGGATCCCACTCGGTATGTAACAGCGAAGAAGATTGGTATTACCCACTCGGTTTGGGCTCCACTGTTGTTGCCTTTTTATTTCCTCTCGCCATATCTTATAAGCTTTCTAGCTTTTCTTTAGCGATTCCCACAGACGGTGCCAAAAATATTGAGGTTAAAATCTGGACCAACATCCACTCAATGCCGCAAACCTCCAATGAACCCTGGTCCTCCACAAAAGGGTGAGCAAAAGAGACCCTGACTCAGCTGGGGGACCCTCCGATGCTTAAGTCAGGCTAGGAAATCTAGGTGTAAGTCGAATGTAGAGAGAAGGTACGAGATATTGCATACCTATAGTAGTGGGGTCCCTTGGTATTTATACCTATGGGTTAGACAATTTACGTCCATTAATCTCGACAGGATCCGCTCAATCAACGAGATATTGTGATCGTGGAGATATTATCTACAATACATGTATTCATGTAGCGTATCGCGTCTTAAGGGCGCGTATCCTTGCGCGAGATATTCGGTCACATCCGCATTTGGATAGTTCCTTGGTTCGGCACTCGAAATAGCCGCATCTGGCCTCACCCTCGATCTCATTTAAGCCAAGGTCATGTGTTTGTAGCCGGGGCTGGTTGCATAGCCTTTGCTTCGGCTCGTGGCCTCGGACTAAGATGGCCTTAGCAACATGCCTCGGACTAAGACAGGAATGTAGATTGACCGTTGATCTTAAACGATGGCTGCTCACTGCTCGGAGTTGGGATGGACCGAGAGAGGACTCGGCTCTACTTTTCATTCATACATTCCCGAGGTCTCCCCTTCGAGCTCCAAGGTTCGTAGCTGGTTTGACTTATTGAGTTGAATTTCCCCACAACATTACTGATGACCGCGAAGGGTTCTATAAGGCTGGCATATGAGGGGGTCATGATTTAGGCGTGTTAAACTTGAAGGATAATAGCATCACATCATTGCCATACCAATACCATTCAAGTAACGACTTGGGAAGGCCTCCACCCATATGGTTGCACACATCTTATTGCCGTAATGAGGCATTGGAAGAATTGTCGTAGCGAGGCATTGGAAGAATAATTGCATTTAATGTTTAATATATATATATATCTCAAATGCACATTGGATTAACATTATTTCTTTCCATGATTCTTGTTAGTTTATATTATTAGATGTTTAGTAATTTGATGAGAGATTGAAGAAGCAATCTTGGATGTTTGACCATAATGTCTCTGTACATTTTGAAATTTAGATTTTCATTTTCTTACTAGGTTCTATGAAGTTAAACATACAAAGAAACAAGTTTTCAGAGTTAAGTTGCTTCAATTCCAGTTTGAAGTTAGATTGTTTTACTTTATATTGATTATGCAAGTAGGCCATTGTAACAGTAATCACCTAATTGGAGGACTTATTACCTCCGTCTAATGGTTATTCACCTGTCCATGTGGGGTCCACCATCTGCATACTTATCATGCTAATCCAAATATAATTCACTAGTGCACAATTATCATGCTAATTCAAAATTCCAGCATGACCCATAACAGAGCAATTAGGACAAAGAAACTGATGATTAAAAAGATTCCAAATTGTGTGTGGGGCTAGCCATGTCTTTTTATTATGTGTGGGGCCTACACTATTTTTTTTTATTTTTTTTAATTATGTGCCATTGGTAGATGCTCTCACACCAGATGAATGGATGGCCCAAAATTCAGGTCATTCCAAATGATTTTAGAGGTTTTCATAATGATTTTACATGGGTTTGGCCCACTTCAGATTTTGATTAATTTTCTAGGGAAACATGAAAGGGCATCCATTATTTGTGGTGGTTCCATGTGGATCTAAAATGGAAGTAATAGAGCCTTCACCAAAAATCTGGAAGAAATACAAAGCACACAGAAGATGACCCAATGTTTATTTGAAATCCACCCAACCACCAGGTGCATCAACCCATGCTAGACTAATGGCTGAAAATTTTGCCCCAACCATGATTCAGGTGGACCACATGATTGAAAATAGTGTATTGTGCAATGATGGTTCTCCAAAATACTTTTACTTGGTGTGGCCGACATTAATCACAAATAGATCTGATTTTTGTGGGTATCTAATAATATGGAGTGGATTTCATATAATCATCATAGTGGCCTAAAATCAAGGGTGGATCTTTCCAAACCATTTCCTTTGCTTTGCCCCACCTGAACCATAAGTTAGCCTTATCATTTGGCCTTGGGCTTAGATAGGTAGTTAGGATCTTCCAGCCTCGGAGACTTCCACGGCATGGTCCATCCACTGAGAGCCTGATGGTCATAACCCTGAACTAAGGACTGCTTGTACCAACTGATCCACATTCAATTGAAGAAAGGCCTGAAATTGGTGGCTTTATGGTGGAACCCATGTCTTAATGCTCAGATCATCAATATGTCTGGGCCCACCACCAGACTACAATTTCAAGATCATATAATGGTTAAACTAGAATGAAAACAGTAGGGTCAAGTTTCAGTGAACCAAACCGTCAATGCGATGGGCCCTACTCTGGATGACCATGCACCACAAATCACCCAAATGGAAATTCTGGTCTTAAAATTGGTATTGGTCCACATATGACCAACAAAAAGCCAAAGATTTAACAGCTAGGATCTCCAATCTTGAAATTTTCGGTGCACATCCATGGCGGAGCCTATCAAATCAACAGTTTAGATCACCGAGCCACAGGACCCACTTGGAGAAGCTCGACAAACCCACCACACCACATGAACATATGGTGCTTGCACTCATGCATTGGGATTCAAAAAGCAACAGAAGCTTTATATTGATTATACAAGTAGGCCATTGTAACAGTAATCACCTAATTGGAGGACTTATTACCTCCGTCTAATGGTTATTCACCTGTCCATGTGGGGTCCACCATCTGCATACTTATCATGCTAATCCAAATATAACTCATTAGTGCACAATTACCATGCTAATTCAAAATTCTGCACTTTGGACGCTCGTTCCTGGGTAAAATTTGTTGATTTTGATGCTTGAAACTAGGGTTGTACATTGAGTGGAGTCAAGTCGAGGTGGGCCGAGCTTGACTTGTTTGCCAAAGCTTTCGAGGCGAGCCTGCTCTCACACCCGGCATAACCCACTACCCAACCCGACTCAACCCAGCCACCTAACCCAACCTAGCCACCGATATATATATATATATATATATGCCGAATGCTTGGCTGCGTACCAGTTCGCTCAGAACTCGTGTGCACTTTTTGAAAACTCATCATATGTGATGTGATTTGCATAATTTGAACGGTTCATATGATGAGGCACCTCATTAAACCACGGGGGCCCAAATTATAATTTGATCCAAAACTTTGGTGGGCCATGAAAAAAGCAAACAGTTTTCTCCCTTGATTTGCATCTCTCTTTGCTATGGCCCATCAGAGTTTTAGATTAGGGTGAAAATTGGTACCCAGGGGTTTCATGGGATGCCACATCACATGAACCATTCGGATTAGATGCCTATGACACGTGTGCAAAGGTGCATACCTCTGCAGGTGTGCATGCCTATACACACACACACACATGAGAGAGAGAGAGAGGATCTCGGGCGCGGCGGGTTGGGTAAGGGTAAGGGAAAGGGAAATGGTAAGAAACGAAAGGGACGAATAGTCGGTAGGGTAGGGTTGTTTTTGTTTTAATTTTTAACTTTATATATATAATATTTAGCTCATTTTGAAAACGAGCTGAGTCATATAAAGCTTAGCTCACCTCAAGCCATCCTTCAAGCCAAGCTAGATCGAGCTAAGCTGAGCGAGCTTTTTGAGCTAGCTTGACTCCTACTTGAAACCTCTTTTTCTTGTGTACGAGGTATTGTCAATTTTCTTCGGTTAAGGCACTAAATATGGACACAATGTTTTGAATGTTCAAAACACTGCAAGATAGGAAACTAAGGATGCCCAGCTACTCGTATATGCATAGGGTACTACCAATGTTAACACGGTATTATACTAATGTAGAGAGAGCGTCTCACTATAGTTGTGGAGTTACAATCATGAGAGAGAGAGAGAGAGAGAGAGAGAGAGAGAGGATTGTGGTGGTTAGTATAATCTTAAAATCTCTTTAAATGAAGTCGAGTCATGAACTTAAAAGCCCTAAAAATTGAATTCTTGAAGTCTTGAGTCTTGACTATTGAATCTTGCTGCAAATGTCTTCAAGCTTGATGCTTGATAAAATAAGTAAAACTAAAAAGTGAAAAATTAAAAACTAGAAACTAAGAATGAATAATTGCTACAGTAATTAGTAACTACTAACTAAACAAACACAAACACTTATATAATTACAATTTACAAATTACAATCAAACAAAATAATATTGAATGTTGGGTGACTTGACTATTGAATCTTGAGTTGACTTGTTGAGTCTCTTAAGTCTTGAGATGCTAATGAAAGAAATAAATCACACAAGTTAGAACTTAGAGTAGAGATTAGAAATAGATTCTTTGAGATTTGAGAGATGAGATAAGAGTGTGAGTTGAGATAAATTAAAGAATAAATTAGAATAAGAGAATAGAGAGATAATAGATTTGAGAAAGAAAGAAAGTGAGAATGAATAAGAAAATAAAAGAGAATTAGAGAATAGTGATGGACAGAGAGAGTAAATATATCAGAGAATAGAGATAGAAAGATAGAGAGAGTGAGTAAATAAGAGAATAAATGGAGAGAGTTGTTGTGAATTAATGTCTTCTTGTCTTTTTGAAGAATTAAGTAGATAGGGCTTCTTGCCTTCTTGCTTCTTGAACTTGCCCTCGAGTGAAATGGTAAACAGAGACTATAAAAGAGATTAAGAGAGAATGAAAGTATGGGATTGGAGGCTTTAGAATGATTTAGAATGAAAGTAAGAGAGTGTATGAAAGCTTGTAGGGAAGATATGTTTCAAATGTACAGGACGGGAGGGCCTTTTTACAGGCAAAAGCTCTGATATATATATATATGCTGGTCAGATTTTTGGCCGTTGGAGAATATGCAATCGCATTATGCCATATGTGATTGCATACCATGTATACAGCATATGCGACCATAGCATATACCATATGCATGATATTATGCGATTATGCAGTCACATAATCAACTATGCGATCACATGTGACAATAGTAAGTGGGAATGACACTTGGATAGGAGGTTTGAGTGTCTAAGCTCAAATCCCATCTCAAGCATCTGTCATAAGCAGTGTAGTAAAAAAAAAAAAGGCAGTGTAGTAAAAGATGCTCATGGCACATGCCCAGGCATTTAGGTCACGTGCCCTTGTCTAGGGCTCGGACGAGGTGCTGTGTAAACTGTCTTGAGGTGCACTTTTGGCCTCATTTGAACAAACTTTTCTCCATTTCTTTTCTGACAAAGCTTTCATTTAGGTAAATTATTTCTCACAATTTTCTTAAATTTTGAAAAACTCCAAGGGTCTTCTTGATTTCTTTCCTCTATCAGTGCTCTAAGCACTACATACGACTTCTTTAAAGCAATTTGAGTTTCCATTTATAACAAGCAAGTAATTGAAGATGATTTAGAGAGTTTAGATATAACACATACATAATGATTAGACCCTCCATCCATGACGTAAGTTTTATATCCACACCTTCTATCCATTTGTAGAGATCATTTTAGAGAAATATCCAAAGAATGAGTTAAATCCAAAGAGATCATTTTAGAGAAATATCTAAAGAATGAGTTAAATCCAAAGCTCCAGTGGGAAATGATACTACGAGGTCGAGTGCATACAACCTCAATGTAAGGTCTAGTCGTGTCTTGGCTTGAGCCGTTGGATGATAAAAATAAAAAATGCGCATGTGACATGAAGCAATGACAGCTTCTCGGAGCAGCTAATATGATAGGAAGTTGGTTAGGGTCCACCATCATGCTGTGAGAAATCCATACGGTCCATCTGTTTTTCCATTTCATGTTAATGCATGAGATAAAAAATGGGGTGGATCCAAAACTCAAGTGGTCTGCACCGTAAGAAACATTGAGGATTGGACGTCCTTTGTTGAACATTCGTGGGGTTACAGAAGTTTTAGATTGAGGTAATATTTTTGTATCTTCCGATCATCCCATGAATGACCTTGTGAATAGGATGGATGGCATATAAGAATAACGGTGGACATTAGAAAGGTTTCGAAAAGCATTTCCCTACTCACATTTTCTTACACTGTGGCTCACTTGAGTCCTAGATCTATCTCGTTATTTTTTCTACTCCTAACTTGAATTATTGTTTCCACTCCTAACATGAATAGATAAAATGAATTAACAGAGTGAATTTCTAACAAGCTTTATAATAGCCCACCTATCTTTGTATAGGTAAAAAATCATTCCCACCCCATCCAAAGTACAGCGCCCTACGTGGGAGTATATTACGTGCAACTCCGGCCTTGCCCAAGAAGTTGTGGCCCTTATCATAGGCCTACATTGACCTATGAATTTTAAATCCATGCTGCCCATCTGTCTTTATAGATCATTTTAAGATATGATTTAGAACCTTAAGCAAATCCAATTTCCAAGTGGACAAACCATAGAAAAAAGTTATGATTGACAATTAATCGACCACTTAAAATTTGGATGAATCCTATATTTGTATTTTGACTTCATCTAGGGTTATGTAACTTGTCAAAAGGTTAGATGGAACATAGGCATGATGTAAACTTTACAGTGAGCCATGGGAAGTTTTTAATGGTATAGTATTCAATCACTACTGTTTCTGATAGTATGGTCCACTTGAGAATTTGATCTTCTTTATTTTTGGAATCAAGACCTAAAATTGTCTTCCAAAACAGAAGGATGGTATGGATATACAATATGCAGATCAAGTTGGGCCCTCTAGTAAGGGATGCACGATCTTAGGTTGGGCTGGCACCGCACCTAATCTGCTCCCTTCTCCGGAGAAAATTACCACTGTAAATGCTACCTTTTATCCAGCATCTTTTATAAAGATCCCAAGACTTATCTTCCCAACTTACACCTTTCATGTACGGACAGAGCATTTCAGCACGAAAAAAACCATGCTTTACCCAAGTATTGCTCGTGCGGACAGGGGGTATTATCGTCCTCAAATGCTCTGTCCGTACATACCGGGTCTAAGTTGGAAAGGCAAGTTTTGCACTATTTATAAAAGACGCTGGATAAAAGGTAACATTCACGATGATAATTTCTCCCTTCCCTGTGAAGCGGAATGGCCGGCGTACAACACGCCACCAACCTTGGTGGTGTGATGCACTGGTGAAGTTCTATGAGCCCCACCATGATGTAAGTATTATATCCACACCGTCCATCCATTTGGCAAAATTATTTTAGTGTATTAGCACAAAAATTAAGCGGATCCAAAGCTTAAGTGGACCATAAAACAGAAAGTAAGAGGGATTAAACACCTACCATTGAAAACTCTTTGAGCCGCAAAAGTTTTGGATCAAGATGATATTTGTTTCCTCCCTTCATCCAGTTCCGAGTGACATTAGAACAGGTTAGATGGAAAATAAACATCATGATGGGCCATAGGAAGGTTTCAACGGAGGCATCATTGTCCACATTACTTTCCTTGTTGTGGTCCACTTGAATTCTGTATTTGCGTCAGTTTTGCGCTCACACTCTAAAATGATCTTTCGGAATGCATAGCCGGTGTGGATATAACACATATATATCATGGAGCGTCCCACAAAATTGGCAACGGGAACACACCATCAAGATTGCATAACGCAGATTTAGCCGGTTCTGCCCCTTTTTTTTTAAGGACAGCGTGTCCACGAAATATTTTGAAACACACACACACACATATATATATTACACATATTTTTTTTTCATTTGTGCTTATAATTAATTTTTACCATTTTAGATTTTTTTATTTTTTTTTGATGTAATTACTTGCCATACTACCTAAAAATATTATTTAAATTTTTAATTGCATCAGTTGTCGTTATTTTAATATACCTTAATTTAAGTTTTATATTTTCTTATATATCGTTAATTTTACATTAAAATTATTTTTTTTCTATTTTGACCTTATTTTGTTAAAATTATTACAAAAATCCTGAGTTTATATATAAATTTTTAAAATTTTAGATCTAATAAAGTACTATGCATGCTTATTATTATTATTTTTCTTTTTAAGTAGAACTTTAATCAAGATCTAATAAATTACGTTACATGTTTTTTTTTTTTCTTAAAACTTCAATCATGCATGGACAATTTACATTGATTGAAAATTTTATTTTCAGTTTGATAAATTACGTACATCACGTATTATGGATTGATCGAAGCATAGCAGTCATTGAAGATTTTTAGAAATATTTGATTTATGTAATATTAAAATCATGCGTGAAATGTCAGAAAATAGGTGGGGTAATTAAGTCCTCTGGGTTGAAAATCCTTAAATCGTTAATAGGTGGGGCAACTTAAACCCTTGGGTTGAAAGTCCTAGAAATCCTACTAGTGCCTCTTGAAACTTCTACCATACCCTTTTAGCTAGTGAGTATGTCAGGATTGTAAAAGGTTCCTGCTGTCAGGTTTAGTAGGGGCGTGTTTGGATTCACGTTTTGGTTGTATTGCATTGTATTCCGATACTATTAATGTATACTTTGAATGATTTTCAAAATACATCCGTCAGAAACATGTCACTAACCAATGTTTGGATAGGAGGTATTATCCTATCATGTATACAACTTCTTGTACAGATCAATGTTTGGAAACAACGAATAAGGGCCAGACATTGTATAGAGATCTGAGAGGGCAGAGAAGCTCATGCACAAGCTACAGCTGTCACGCCCCAAACTCGGAAACCGGGCTCACAAAATTCCCGATCGCCGAATCCGGCGCCGACAGCCTCCGTAGAACCCCATTCTTGGCTCCTAGCTCCCATTCGCCAGGTTCCGATCCTGGGATGCTACGAGGAGGATTTTTAACATCAGTCTGATACGTAATAAGCATAACCAAAGGCATAACCCACAAACAACAACCAAGCACTCCATTACATTTCCACTATGATCAAAAATTTTACAAGTACAATGAGCATAAAGGGAAATACAATGGTAAATAACAGAAAACTCCAAAATGATCAGCAACGCGCTCCTGCCTCAACGCTGCTGCAGTCCAACGTCACCTGCACGCAACGGTCGTGCATAAGCTTACAGAAAGCTTAGAGGGTGGTGAAAGTGTGTGCACAAGGTAGTAATATGAATGCAATGTCAGAGTAATGCGGAATATGCAGATGGAACCAAAACGTCATGAGCCGTACCAAGGCTATGCAATACAAGACATGAATGGTATCGGCCATCCCAAGGCCATGCAATGTACAATGCAACTCAAGCATACAGATACTCATCAATGTCCACACGTCAATACAGCTCATAGTAATGGAATATCACCGGGGTCTAGTACACTCTAAACCAGATTGCCGCCACATCGCGCGCAATAAGGTAAGTGGAAGAGACCTCACTATCCGTCTGCCAATATCGGGCGCGACTCGTCGATAGCGGACCCATTCCTCGAGCTGGTCAAACTCAGCCTAGCATTGCCCCCTACACTCGGGCGGGTAAGGCCGTACCCCCTTCCAACCGACCACGACACAGTGGAGAGCGTAACCGTCTGGTAATCGGCACTCAACGCTCATCTACCCACTCGGTCTAGACGTTGGAGCAACCTCTTGGTACCATAAGGGTTTAGGGACTTTCACCCAAGGATATCTATAGTACCCCATGTAGAACAAGTATTTCCGGTATCCAATCCTGCCAACCACGATGCGTCTGTGGAGGCTACGGCCCTGATGTCGCTAGGGCGTGCAATAACCATGTCACACAATGCGGAATGCATGAATCACGCTATCCAGTCATGCAACCAATCCTGCACATACCGTGCGCTCATGTAGGGCAACACTGCCTAACCGGGAGCCCATAATCAACCTGCCCGAAGGCAAATGCTATGATCAGTCAATCCTCATACCGAGCATACATATGATGCGCATGATCATGGTTATACTAAACATGTTATAATAAAATGAATTATCTTACGATGCAGATGGGCCTGGACACAGCAAGTACGGCCTGGTGATGGGCCCTAAGGAGAGTCGTAATGTGGACATCCAACCAGCATTACGCTCGCAATGTGGACGTCAAACCAACATTGCTCCCAAGGCACGATCGGTGTGAACATCGTACTTAGTCTATGATGGATTTACACATTGCAATGGACCGTAGGTTGTCCCCATTGGATCTTATATATATATATATATCAAATGAGTCATATCCTATGGGCTTTTATTCAACAGATGGGCCACATAAATGGGCCATACCAATGGGTCTTATGTGCATTGCAATGGGTCGAAACCCGTGGGCCTTGGATTGTATCAATTGGACCTAGTCATATGAGTCTAATATGTATCAAATGGGCCACACCAATTAGGCCCTCAAACGTATATCAAATGGGCCTCAACCAAGAGGCCTTATATGAGCCGAATGGTCCCAAATCCCTAGGCCTTAAACAATTCAAATGGGCCTAATCCATGAGCTTGTACGTATGTCAAGTGGGCCTAAACCCCTAGGCCTTACATATAACAATTGGCCTACCTCCATGGGCTTGCATGCATATCAAGTGGGTCTAATGCCATGGGCCCTTTTTTATAAACAAAAAGGGGTTTAGTACCATAGGTCCTACCATATATCAAATATCCTACTTCCATGGGCTCTAAAATTTCAACAGAAGGGTCCAAGAGCATGGGCCTTGAAGTACATCCAATGGGCCTAGTCCCAAGGACTTGCAACACATCAAATGGGCCTAGATCTAGGCCTAAAATGCAACAAATGGGCCTAGCCCATAGCCCTTTTTGAAATTCAATGGGTCCCGACTCATGGGCCTTACAAAACATTTATTTCCATCCAAGCTAATCATAGGGACACATGGTCTAGGGCCCACTACAATTTTCATAATATAAAATATACATTTAAACTACATAATATACATAAAGATATAATGGTGGGTCCCACAGAAAATAATATGGGTAGCTGGTAGTGGGCCCCATCATCAAGACAGGTGGACGGCGTGTGTAAAACACCTGCAACAGGGTGAGTCTCACCGTCCACGGGCCGTGGACGGTGCAAATGAATCACATACATCACCGTGGGTCCCACAAATGTGGCCCACCTTAATGTTTATTTGAAATCCAACCCGTTCATAAGGTCACTCAGACCTGTATGAAGGGTCAGTAAAAATTGCAGCTTGATCCAACCCTTCTGTGGACCCCAGGAAGAGTTTCAATGGTGGATGCCCATTCACACTGTTTCTTGTGATGTGGCCCACCTAGAGTTTGGATTGACCTGAAATTTGGAGGGGGCCCACCTGAGAAGGGGACCCACCTAATGGACGGGGTAGAATAAACATATACATCATGTGGGGCCCACGGCAGCAGCCGTGGGTGACTGCACGGCCGACCGTGCAGGCGCTGCTGCCGTGCACGGTCAAGGCAGAGGCACTGCCTCATTTTTTTAAATTTTGTTTTCTTTTGAAAAAAGAAAATCTGAGGTTTTTCGCAGGTAGGGCCCACCATCAGGAAATCCAACCCGTCCATTGGCTCCACCGGCTCGATGCCGACAAATAGAGTCCGGAGTTCGAATTTTTTTGATGCCTAGAAACACCAGAAAAAAATTTCAATGGTAACCGTCCATGTTTCCCATACTGTGGCCCACAAGATATTCGGATCAGTCTCATTCCTTTTCTTGACGGTTGAATCGAAGTGAGTAAGGGGATGGGCGGCTCGGATCAAACATATACATCAGGGTGGGGCCTATACAAGTGGGCCACCAAAAAGGTCCCTTTTTCCTTTCTTTTTCTTCTTTATCTCACTTCCTTAGAAACGTCCAGCGCCTAGGACGCTGGACGGCTGGCTTAAAAAAAATAAAAAATAAAACAAACACTTGTGGTGGGCCTGATGAAGTGGGCCACCACATGATGGGCGGCATGAAAATAACATCTAAGGTGGGCCCCACTTGAATAAAATACATACATCAAGATGGGATCCATTCAAGTGGGCCACACCATCCTTTTTGCAATAAATAAAATAAAATAAAATAAAATAGAGAGAGAGACATGGAGAGTGGGACACGGCTTGTGATGGAGGGTCCCCGTCCTTATGGGCCCTCCCTTGCAATGAAACATACAATAAATGGATCCCTTGCACATGGGACCATTAGAAATGTAAATCAACGGTGGAGATCCATTCTCCACCGATATTGACGGTCTAGATGACCTTTCTAAGTGAAAATAAACATCATGATGGGGTCCATGGAGATTGGCCCCATCATGGAATGATCATGATGATCCAAGTGGTCCATCGGCCACAAATAAGGGTCCCAAGTGAGATCCACACCATGGATCGGTGAGTCTCACTTGGTCCACCATAAAAACAATAAAAACTACCCTATAGAAGCACCCACCGTCCGATCTTCTCACTCCTAGGGGTTCCTTGGCACCTTGGCTTCAACTTCAACGGTTAGGATGAAGAATGGAGGGTTGAGATTGGAGATTTTGGGGTAGGAAGGTGGGCCACTTGGAGCTTAGGGTCTTTGGAGAAATGCCATACGTGGGAGCTCTTTGAGATTTTTGTTGCTTGGTAGTTTTTCTTGGAATGAGAAAGAGAGAAAGAGAGAGAGTGATGTAAAGGGAGAGAGAGAGAGTGATGGATGGATGGGTGAGTGATGGTGGTGTAAGAGAAATTTGACTTTTGTGGCTTTTTGTGTAAGAGAGGTATGGGATGTGAAGACTTTTGTGGTTGCTTGGGAAAAGGGATGGAGGTGATGTGTACTTGACATGTGATGGGTTGATGGGTGATTGATTGATGGGATTGATGTGATTGATGTGACACATCGTTGAGATTCCCTTGATTTTCGCAACGCGCGGCGTTTTCTCGCACCGAACGTTGGCTCATATCTCTTGATCAGGGTATCGCCTCGGCGCGTGAGTCGCGGTATCGGAACCGCGGCGACGGTGCGGTCGCTAAGGTATTGGTCTCGGGTTGAGTCGACTCGGGTTGTCGGTACAAGAATCCAGGTCGCGCGTCGATATTGTTTAAGGGTCGAAAGTTGCCGGAATTCGACCGGTACGACCGCGGAAGTGTACGGAAAGGTACGGACCAAGATACGGGTCTTACAGCTCTCTCCTCCTTATAAAAATTTCGTCCTCGAAATTTACACAAGCGTCGCAACTAAGCATAACTCGCGAGGAATAAGAAACATAACGTCATCATATAGAATCAGGGACAGCGTACAAAATACAATACATGATCATCAACCATCAAAGAGATGAGGATATCGCTCTCGAATCTCAGCCTCACGCTCCCAAGAAGCCTCCTCAACAGAATGGTGACCCCACTGCACCTTCACCAATGGAATGACCTTGGTTCTGAGGACCTGCTCCTTCCGATCAAGGATACGAACTGGCTGCTCAATGTAAGAAGCGTCCTCACGAACCTCCAACGGCTGCCAATCAATAACGGGAACTATGTCTGACCCACACTTCCTCAACATGGAGACGTGAAACACGTTGTGGACGCCAGACAACTGTGATGGTAAGGCAAGCCGATAGGCCACGGCGCCGACGCGCCCAGTGATCTCAAAAGGTCCTATGAATCTCGGGGCAAGCTTGCCCTTCGCTCCAAATCGAACTACGCCCTTCATGGGCGAGACCTTGAGATACACATGGTCTCCTACATCAAACTCCAAGGGACGACGCCGACGATCAGCAGAACTCTTCTGTCGGCTCTGAGCTATGCGCATCCTCTGCCTGATGAGACCTAGGAGACGGCGCTCTCCAACCTCGGTCCAACAACTCGGTGATCTACATGGTCTGCCATATAGTGCCTCAAAAGGAGCCATGCCGATGGTCGCCTGATAGCTGTTATTGTACGCAAACTCAGCCAATCGCAGATGCTCATCCCAGCTACCCCCGAAGTCAATCGCGCAGGCCCGAAGCATGTCCTCAAGTATCTGATTGACCCTCTCGGTCTGGCCATCGGTCTGCGGATGGTACGCGGTGCTGAGCTGCAAATCAGTCCCCATCGCACGCTGGAAGCTCCCCCAAAACTGAGACGTGAACCTCGAGTCTCAGTCAGAAACGATCGAGACTGGAACACCATGCAGTCTCACAATCTCCTCAATAAACAATCTCGCAAGCCGGTCCATAGACCAAGTCGCACGCATCGCAAGGAAATGTGCCGACTTCGTCAGACGATCCACAACAACCCAAATGGAGTCATGACCGCGCTGAGTCCTCGGCAAACCCATGATGAAATCAGTCGACACGTGCTCCCACTTCCACATCGGGATGCTCAACGGCTGCAATAACCCAGGAGGTCTCTGATGATCGGCCTTGACACGCTGGCACGTGTCACACTCGGCCACAAAACTGGCGATCTGGCGCTTCATCCCCGTCCAAAAATACTGTCGCCTCATGTCACGGTACATCTTCGTCGAGCCCGGTTTTCGAGTTTGGGGCGTGACAGAAGTTGGTATCAGAGCATAACTTGGGAATAACCGAGAACAACATTACATGTTTACTATGAGTGAAGAATGACTAAGTTCTGAAGTTCGGATAGCTTCACGACCTTCTGATTCAGACCGTTAACGTGCGTACATTCGAGAGTTTTGAAGTTGATAGGCGCTTTCGCTCTTTCCTGTAGGGTATGGCGCCTGTTACTCGATCGACTCCCGCACCACCACCTGAGGATTCTACTTCACCATCAGAGACTCCAGCTCTACCACCTGCGTCTCCCATCCCACCCTCAGAGATCCCTGATTCCTCCCATGAGGATGACATTCCTCCACCCGAGGCTGATGAGGAGCCGACTGTGACTGTGAGTGCCTCTCAGTTACAGCAGATGTTGCAGGCTGTGACAGCTGCACTACAGGGACAGGGTAGACGCCCAGCTGTTTCACCAGCTCAGGCGGAGCAGGAGCGCGCGAGCGCCGTACTTCGTGAGTTTAGACGTCATGATCCCCCTCGTTTCCAGGGCGAGCCGGATCCGAGTGCAGCCGAGAGATGGCGCTCCGATGTGGAGAAGATATTCGATACCATGTTGTGCACGACCGAGCAGCGCGTCCGGTTAGCAGTATTTCTCTTCCACGGTGAGGCCGAGCATTGGTGGACCTCTGTCGCCCGTGTCGCCGGACCTGACTATGTCTGGACATGGGAGGACTTTGTGGAGCGATTCGAGGAGCAGTACTTCCCTGACCACATCCGTCGTCAGCGAGCCTTAGAGTTCGAGACTCTGGTGCAGGGAGACATGACCGTGGCACAGTACGCGGCCCGTTTCATGGCACTATCGAGATTTGCGTAGTACATGGTTGATGATGAGGGGCGGAAGGCCCGCCGTTTCGAGCACGGCCTACGTTACGGCCTTCGAGGTCGCGTTATTGGGCATGAGCTTCCTACCTTCCAGGCAGTGGTGCGGAAGGCTCAGATATACGAGACTGAGTGGGCCGGTTCTCAGTCTGATCGTGGTCAGAGGGGAGACCGGAAGAGGCAGGCTTCTTCCAGTCATTCGCAGCAGGGTCGACCACAGCAGCAGAGGCGCACTGGTCGCCCAGCTTTCCGTACACCATCAGCACCATCAGCACCTCCACCACCACCTCAGAGACAGTTCACCGGCACTTGCTTCAGGTGCGGTGCGACGGGACACCGTTCATGGGAGTGTCCCAGTCCTCAGCAGCAGCAGAGAGGTCCACAGCAGCAGAGACCTCCACCGCAGCAGCAGAGACCCCCACAGCAGCAGCGACAGCAGCCTCTACCACCGAGGCCACCTCAGCAGCAGCATCAGCATCAGCACCAGCCTCAGAGGCCACAGCAGCAGAGGCAGCAGTTTCGACCACCTCAGCGACCTCAGCAGCAGCAGCAGCACGTTCAGAGGGGACAGGCACCTCCCCAGCCAGCTCAGGCTAGGTTTTATGCGGCTCAGCAGGATCCGCAGTCATCTGGGGGAGTCGTTGAGGGTATACTGCCAGTTTCTGCATGCATTGCACGTGTATTGTTTGATTCTGGTGCATCACATTCCTTTGTGGCCGAGAGCTTCTGTCGATCGGCTGGCTTACCGTTAGAGTCTGCTGGTGAGAGTCTATCAGTATCGACTCCCTTGGGGAGGACTGCAGCGTTGGGACGATTCTGTTCGTCTTGTCCCGTTCTAGTTGGGGATACCTTCCTGCCTGCTGATTTGTTTGTTTTGCCAATGTCCGAGTTCGACGTCATCTTGGGCATGGATTGGCTCGCCGAGTACTATGCCATTTTGGACTGCGCCGCGAGGACCGTCACGTTTTGTATACCCGGCGTGCCACAGTTCCAGTTCGTTGCAAAGGCCAGAGGAGAGCAGTTGTCTTGTTTGATGTCGTGCGCCATAGAGGAGCATGTCGCCGTTGGCATCGACCATTTGCCGATAGTTTGCGATTTTCCCGATGTGTTCCAGGAGATTCCGGGATTACCGCCTCCTCGACTCACCGAGTTCCAGATCGATCTCGTGCCCGGTACCGCGCCTATTTCGAAGGCCCCGTATCGTATGGCACCGTTGGAGTTACGGGAACTGCAGAAGCAGTTGGACGAGTTGCGTGAGCTGGGCTTTATCCGTCCGAGCAGTTCTCCGTGGGGAGCGCCGGTACTCTTCGTGAAGAAGAAGGATGGCTCGTTGAGGCTCTGCGTTGACTATCGCGAGCTCAACAAAGTCACGATCAAGAACAAGTACCCGCTCCCTAGGATTGATGATTTGTTCGACCAGCTGCAGGGTGCACAGTTCTTTTCGAAGATTGACCTGCGTTCCGGTTATCATCAGATTCGGGTCCGAGATGAGGACATTTCGAAGACGGCATTCAGGACGCGTTACGGTCATTTTGAGTTTCAGGTCATGTCCTTCGGACTGACCAATGCACCAGCGGTCTTCATGCAGCTGATGAACGAGGTATTCCGCCCATATCTGGATCAGTTTGTTGTAGTCTTCATCGACGACATTCTGATCTATTCGAGGACCCGTGAGGAGCATGAGCAGCACTTGGAGATCACTTTACAGACCCTCCGTGCACACCAGCTGTATGCGAAGCTGGAGAAGTGCGAGTTCTGGCAGGAGGAGGTGAAGTTCCTCGGTCACGTGGTGACGAGGGAGGGTGTCGCGGTGGACCCCTCGAAGGTCGAGGCAGTGCGTCAGTGGGGCCAGCCCACGACTGCGACAGAGATCCGTAGTTTCCTTGGTCTAGCGGGCTATTACCGACGTTTCATCGAGGGTTTTTCTCGTATTGCAGCCCCGCTGACCAGGTTGACTCGGAAGCCCCACCGGTATTCTTCATCTCTGCCATTCACTCATTAGGAAAACAAAAAAATCAAAATCAAAATTTGTAAGTTTTCATTTCAGTCCTTCGTTTCTCTCTCTCTCTCTCTCTCTCTCTCTCTCTCTCTCTCTCTCTTTAATTTCTTCATAAAAAAGAAAGGAAAAAAAGGAAGAAGAGGATGTTCTGTTTCCTTCATTATAGAAAGCTCATCCAAATCAACATCCAAACACTCTAAATCCAATCCCTACAAAACTCATTTCTAAAATCCCATTCTCAACCAAGCCCGCCTTCTATTTTACTACAATACCTGAAAAACTCATGGCGTCTCTCACCAAAAAAGGCTTTAGCAGTCACCAAAATGCTAAAACACACCCACATGAACCCAGATTTTGTCCTCCCCTCCTTCAAATCTCATGGGTTCTCAGAGGCATTTTTATGCCATTGAGAATGGCAAATCTCAATCTATCACAGTTCAAGAAAGCACAATGGTGGGTTTCCCTAAATCTTTGATGATGATTGGACCTACTCAAAGTTTATTTTTATGCCATTGATTAGATTGATAAGATCAGCCGACAGATGTGATTTTGCATCTCTCTCTCTTTCTATCCATCCATGGCCATTAGATCCACAGGCAAAAGCCTCTCCTTTAATCTCCTCACCAGTGATAGTTCTGGCGATGTTGCAACCTTCATCCACGGTACGATGTCTGATTTGGCCCATGACGATGCTGCATTATAGGATCCTCCACTTCTATCCATTCACAAACGCCGACACCGGCGGAACAAAGGATCGAAGAAGAAGTCCAGCTCGCTTCCATCTCCTGTAGATCCTAATGGCCCTCACGTGGATGGATTTGAATCTCATTGCAATGGACGGAGCATCTGCGATCCTCTGATTTCAGGAACTGGAACGGCCGTCAAGACAGTAGTTAGTATATTACAGGTTATGGTTTTCAATGTGGAGAAGTTCTATGATCTTACAGAGGCATTTGTGATGTATGAAGAAGGGTCCGGATGTATTACGCCCAAGAGTACAATCGATGCAGTTTTTTGGCTTCACGCTGTATTCGCACGCATGGAATACTGCGATTGCCTACTCCGAACCAAACACCATACATGTCACATCACACTCTTTAATACCATACAATACACCCACAAACGTGAATCCAAATACACCCTAGGATAGTAGTCTGACTAGCTAACGTACAAATGGTCCCTTACCAAGTGCCCTTTGGATGGGTGAGCATGTCACACAAGAGGTTCCCATTGTCAGGTCAGGTGTTGTATCAGCGCGGGTGTTGACCAACCGGTGTAAACTGGCTCTAGTGATGAAAAGAATAAACCACACTTGTTATTATGAATTATAACATATGTTGATTTCATTCATTTATTTTTTTAGAATTTACATTGAAAAAATCTTGTTTATTAATATCTTCATCTGTTTGCTTTACTCAAATATGTAGTATATCTTTTAATACATTTTATTCAGATTATATGAGGTCAGTGTTCGAAATATCAGTATCGCATGATGTATCGCACCCTTGGGATACAGATATGTATCAGTTATCGCACGAGATATATCGTTTGTATCATATAAGTTATCGCACTTTTTGGGAAACATGGGGAAACATTGAGAAAATGGTTGAATTTTTTAATGAAACTTTGGGGATTGTTAAAAAGGCCCTTAATATACACTTTTAAATCATAACATCTCAAAAAAAAAGTCGCACATAATAAATTTCCTTTGTATAGGGTCCTAAGCTATGCGATGTTTAACTGAACTAATACAATTATATTTAAATTAAATGCATGATACTTATAAATATATTATAGTCATATATGAAAACACAACCAATTCATTGAAAAACAAAAGAAGAACTAAATAAGTAAAATTTGATAAATATACATATTAATTATGGAGACTAATTGTGGCCTAGACCCACATAGATAAATTGAGATTCCACAGATAATATTATATTAGTACTTGTTAGGGCCCATCTTAGGGCATGTACTCTATATCCATGACACTCATCCATTTTGTCAAATTATCTTAAGGAATGGTCCATAGAGCACCATTCACATGTGCAGTTGTTCATGCATGCAACAGTACCACATGAAAAGATGCTAGATACCCTAAGCGTACTGAGTAAATTCTGTGGGGCCACATTCATTCATGCATTTTATCTAACCCGTTCATCCATTTCACCATATAATTTTAAGTCTTTAGCCAAAAAATGAAGCTTATTAAAAAATCAAGTGGACCACACCAAGGCAACGGTGTGAATTGAATGTCTACCATTGAAACCCTTATTGGGGTCACAGATTCTCCGTTGCCATCTGTGGTGGGTCCAGCTGATCTTTAACAGTTAGCCTCACGAATTGTTTAACGATGAAAATCATATTCTCCGCTGTCATTTGTGGTGTGGTCCAACTGATCTTTGGATATGATTCATTTGTTGGATAATGCTCTAATATGATCTCTAAAAATAGATGAACGGTGCAGATATAATAAATACGTCATCGTGGGGCCCATGTAACTTTGATCTCCTTTGAACCGTTCGTACAACTCAAGCTCAAGGAGCGTCAGTGCTCATCTTCGCACGACATGTACTTGGACATAGATTGTGTCCTACCCCTACTCGTCTCTAACCCCGAATGGGCAGTTCTATGGGTGGGCCCACCTTGCAGTATCTGTACATCCAAGCCGTCAATCCCTTTTGCTCTTATCATTTTAAGGTTAAACACAAAAATGAGGTAGATCCAACGATCGAGTGGACCACACCAAATACCAAATAATAAGCTTGGTTGCATTAAATGCAAGAGTGTGTGGTCCATTTTAGTGTTAAATCTACCTCAATTTTGTTTTCATGCTTAAAATAATCTGAGAAAAAGGGATGGACCGCTTAGATGAAGGGAACAAACAAAAATCAGCTTGATCCAAAACTTTTATGGCCCCTAAAATGTTTTTAATGGTTGACGCTCATTCAACATTGTTTCCTGTAATGTGGTCCACTTGAGATTTAGATCTACATCATTATTTATGTCATGCCTTAAAAAATTATTTCCATATTAATGTACAGTGTGTATACGACACACACATTACCGTGGGACCCACAAAACTTGATGACACTACTTTTACGATTATGCAATGAGAAATTTACGACTGTGGACCCCACCTTTTTATCCAGTGATTTTTACGAAGCAATACAAACTTAACATACGCACTTAGACCTCCTTGTACGAACACCGAATTTGAGGACGAAAATACCCCTGCCTTCCTCATGTTGGCAAGTAGAGATGAGCGTTGACAGACGATTCGATGATGGGAACTCAGGTGGGGCCCACTGTGATATTTGTGAGAAATTCTCCTCATCTAAGTTCATTCATAGGGTCACGAAGACCTAAATGAAGGGGAAAAAAAAAATTCATGATGATCCAAAACTTCTGTAACCCCTAAAAGGGTTTTAATGGTAGACTTTCAATTACTCACTGCCTCTTACAGTGTGGTCCACTTGATAGTTAGATTTGTCTTATTTTTCGTCTCAAACCTTAATATGAGCTCGCCAAATAGATGGATGGTTTGAATATAACACAGACCTCATGATGGGACCCACAAAAGCAACATAGTAAAAAAAAAGCCACAGACAGTCGCGGCAATCTAGCAAATTTTATTTTTATTTTTACAAGGAGAACTTTTTCTCTCTTACATTTTTCTCTAATACATAATTATGTAAATATGTATATATAAGTATATAAAAATATTTTTCTATCTTTTAATTAATTTCTTTGTCTATTTATTTAACAAGTATATCTCTTAAATTAGAATTTTTTTTTTACACACCCCCACGCACTCACACTAGTGGAATTTCACCACGTATGGATACTCGAACGCTTGACCAGGTGTTGAAACTCCTAAGAGTCTACTACTTGAGCAAGAGTAAGAATCCTAAACTAGAATGATTTACTTACAGGGAGTAAGGATCCTAAGAGTCTACCGCCCGAGCAAGAGTAAGTATGAAAATGAGCGGGCAAGCGGGACAAACATGAAAATGAGCGGGGCAAGCAGGGCAAACATGAAAATGAATAGGGCAAGCATGAAAATGAGCGGCGCAAGCATGAAATTGAGCGGGGCAAACATGAAAATGAGCGGGGCAAGCACAGGTATAAATATCTTGCTGGTCTTGAAATCATTATGCCAGCCAGCAAGATAACCCAATATAGTTTTAATCGGCCCTTTTGCAATTAACCCATCCTTTGGATCAACCCACCGGAGGCTATCGTGATTAGAGAAGGAACTCGAACTGAAATGCATAGACTTGGAATTTTTCTACATAATCGACGAAATTATAAATTTTGATGTATAATATACTTTGTAATTTTGGTAGATGATGAAATAAACTTTATAATTTGTCCCACTGTATTTTCAGTTTGTCTCGTTATGCTCGTCGATTAAGTTCAATGCACATGGAACTCAATGTTTGCCTCGCTGATTTTCATGTTTGCCTCGCTCATTTTCATGTTTGCCCTAATCATTTTTATGTTTGCCCTACTCAATTTCATGCTTGCCCCGTTCATTTTCATGTTAGCACTACCGCCGATACAGCGATACTGCCGCGATACAATGGCTACTATTATAGCTACGAATTATAACCGTGGCCATTGCAGCCTGCCATGGTAGTATCGCCGAACCGGCAGTAGTGCCATGGTAGTCCGTGCAGTCTGTGCACCCTCTATGGCTACGAATTATAACCGTAGCCATTGTACCATAGCAGTACCGCCATATCGGCGGTAGTGCCGCACCAGTTTATTTTTTAACACGGAGAACTTTATTCTACCTACCTACATTTTTCTCTAATACAGTCACACCTCAAACTCGAAAATCGGGCTAACAAAATTTTCGATTGCCGAATCCGGTGCCGACAGCCTCCAGAGTATCCCATTCTCGGTCCCAACATCCATACGCTAGGTTTCAATCCTAGGATCCTACAAGGAGAATTTTTTTAACGTACATTTATGCATAACCACAAGTATACCCAAATCATAAAGGCAACATCATCATCATATATCCACCAATATAAACATTTGAATATAATTTTGAAAGAAAAAAATATATATCAAAATCAAAGGTCCAGAAAACCACTGCATGCTCCATGCTCAACGCTGCGCAACCTAACACCACTTGCACGCATCTATTGTGCATAAGTTTATAGAAAGCTTAGTGGGTGGTGAAAGTGTGTGCATAAGGTAAGTGTCAAGTAAGCAATATCAGAGTAATCGGAGTAAGCAGAAACATGCTGATAGGGTCATGAATCATATGATATCAGAGTAAGCAATGCAGATAAGAATAGGGCAAATACTGAGGGAGTAATGTAGATCATTTATGCAATGCGGAGACATAGTAAGCCAAGTATTCAATACAATGCCATAAAGAGTTAAGTATCAGATGCCGAGGATGTAATGAAATATGTGGTGCAAATGAAATGACCAAACTGGAGTAAAGTTGGGATGATAATACGTAGTATCGCAGGCTATGGAGTCCATCATAAGGGAATTCTATCCAAACGAATCATATACCTAAATTGGATAGTCAGACTCAATGTGGTAAACTCTTGATCTTAGGTTAGTCGCGCGCTCTAACCGAAATCCTGGCCATTGCGAAGGTACACATACAAATGGTTGCGCACCATCAGCCCGAGTGGATTGTGAATGAATGAATGAGTATGCAACTCCTGCTCAATAAGTCCACATATCAGTACGATTCCTCTCTTGGATCATCACCGGGGTCTATTATACTCTACGTCAGCTTGCTGCCCCTATCCGAGCGCACAACTGGGTAAATGGAAGAGACCTCACTATCCACTTGCAATATCGGGCCCAACTCGTCGATAGCGGACCCATTCCTCAAGCTGATCAAACTCAACCTAGATATTGCCCCCTCACTCAGGCGGGTAAGGTCACACCCCCTCCCAACCGACCACGATACAGTGAGAGACGCGACCTCCTGATATATGGCCCTCATGCGCTCATATACATTCACTCGGTCTCGACGTTGGGGCATCCTCTAGTACCAAGAGGGTTTAAAAATTTTCACCCAGGGCTATCTATGGCAGCTCGATGCTCGAACCAAACATTTTAGTGTCCCATTTGACCATCCACGATATGCCTATGGAGACTACGACCCTAATGTCGCTAGGGGGTACAATAATCATAACATACAATGCAATATGCATGAGTCATACAATCCAGTCATGCATCAATCCTACTCATACCATGCGCTTATATGAGATATCCTCAGCCTATCAGGGAGTCTCATAAAAAAACTGTTCAATAACATATGCAATGGTCAACCACATCTCATAATAAACATACAAATGATGCATATGGACATGTATCATGGTGCTATGCTGTCACATACTCATAATCGGTGTCAATAATCGACATCAATAATCGGCCTCGACAATGTAAACATTTAACCAACATTGCTCCCAAGGAATGACCCACATAGAGCCTAACATATAGTGGACCCATGGCTTCACTCAAGGGCCTAATATACAACACCATAGGTCTTACTCAAGAACTTTATACACATCACGATAGGCCTTTCACATAGGCCTAAGGTACATTACAATGGACTCCATCGCCTGGCCCTCAAATATACCACAATGGGCCTCATCATGTAGGTCTAATATACATCACATCAGGCTTCGACTATCGGAATCGGCATATACAATCAGCATCGACAATCGGAATCGGCCTCATCAATCGGAATCGGTCTCGAAAAATCAGAATCGGAATCGGCCTCGTCAATCAGACTTGGCCTCGACAAATCAGAATTGGAATCAGCCTCGTCAATCAAATCGGCAATCGGCCACGTTAATCGGAATCGGCGAATCGTCCTAGTCAATCGGACTCGGCCTAAGGGAAGGTCACAATGTAGACACCCAACCATCATTGCCCATAAATGTAAACATTCAACCAACATTGTTCCCAAGTAATGGCTCACATAGAACCAAACATAGAGTGGGCCCATGGCCTCACACAAGGCCTAATATATGTCACAATGGGTCTCTCTTAAGGGCTTAATACAATCATGATGGGCCTCACTCATGGGCCACATATGCATCTCATTGGGCCACATATATGGGCCTCACATACTTCATATGGGCCGCAATACACCGGCCTCAAATACATCACAATGGGCTACGACCCATGGGCCTCAATATAGGTTATGTGGGCCGCATCAATGGCTGCACCAATGGGCCTCATATACAACAAGTGGGCTGCATTAATGGGCCGCACCAATAGGCCTCACAAACGTCAAGTGGGCCGTAATACATGGACCTCATATACATAACTGGTGAACCTTGCTCATGGGCCTTAATTACATAACATGTGGGCCCTACACATAGATCTCATATGCATCAAATGGGCCACACATCATGAGCCTAATACATATCACAATGGGCCTTGTGCATAAGCCACGAATACATCATAATGGGCTTTATCCATAGGCCTCGAATACATCACAATGGGCCTTGTCCATAGGCTTCGAATACATCACAATGGGCCTTGTCCATGGGCCTAAGATTCAAGCAAGTGAGCCCCATCATATGGGCCTTAAATACAAGGCAGGTGGGCCCTAATACATGGTCCTAATATATTTCACGATGGACCGCATCACATGGGCTTAATACGCATCATAATGGCCACAACCCACAGGCCTCAAATATAACAAGTGGGCCGCATCAATGGCCGCACCAATGGTCCTAATATTCATCAAGTTGGCTACATCAATGAGCTGCACTAATGGGCCTCAAATTCAGAATAGGTGGGCCTGCACCTTTGAAATGGGCCCACCAAATGATCGGCATGGATGAACAACACATATAATAGTGTGCCGCACATCCAGCGGACTAGATGACGTGATTATATCACATACATCAAGATGGGCCCATTGCATCTCAAGGTGGACCTAATGGGGCAGCCCATAACCCAAGAAATTAGGTGGACAAATTGCCTATAACGCATGCCTCAAGGTGGGCCTGTTGCACCACCAAAATGAGCCCAATGGGCAGTTTATAATCCAAAAACATGGGTAGACAGCCTGCATATACAACGAATTCATCCAAGTGGACCACTGTCATGGGTGTTGCGAGTATCCAACACATGGATCATGGTGGCCCTACGTCCCACGGACTGTATAGATATACATCACGGTGGGGTCCACATCTAGCCGAACCGCACAACAAGGATGAAATACGTGCAGTATGGTGGCTCACGTCCAGCCCAATTGGACAGATGGCTGGATATACAATCATACATCAAGGTGGGCCGCAGACGGACAATGTGTAAATAAAGCACATATATCAAGGTGGGCCACACAGATGGAAGGCATGACATACAATACATCATTAAGGTAGGGGCCCACACAGCCCAAAATGGGCAGATAGCGCTGATATAAAACAGCTACATTAAGGTGGGGTCCACCTGCCCACACGTGTGGGATGGCCCTCGTCCCAAAACAGATGGACGGATGGATAAAAAAAAAACACATCGTGGTGTGGCCCATGTCCTCAAATGGACGGACAATGGGGATTAAACCCATACATCACAGTGCACCCCACACCTGTACCGTATAGATGGATGGTGTGGGGCAGAATAAATACATTAAGGTGGGTCCCACCCACATATATCACATGTGTGGGGTGGGCCACGAACTGCTGAGGGATGCACGTAATATAATACATACCTCATGATGAGCCTTGCAGAGCCTGCTGCGCCAGTACAACAGTGTGGTGCTGATGGTGGGAGGTACACCTACCCAATCTGTAAGGACGGGATGGATACAACACGCATCATGGAAGGCCCCACGCCCCACACGTGTACTCGTGCAGGGTGGGTCCCACTAGCACGTCTAGACTAACGGATAGGGATGAAATACATAAGTCATGATGGGCTACACCACCGTCCAAATACGGACAATGTGGATACAAGGCACATCCATCAGGGCGGGTCCCACCCCACACGTATGACACGTGTGAGTGGGTCCCATGACCAAAGCAGATGGACGGCTTGGATGAATAAAAAATGCATCATGGTGGGCTGCACTTACCACCGTTCAAATACGGACTGTGTATATAAACTCTTACATCAAGGTGGGTTCCAGATGGGGCCCACAAGTACTAAGATATAGATATATATATTTAATATAATATAATATAATATTATATACATACCACATCTCACATAAGCCAGCGTCCAAATCCTCTGGACGTTCCAGACGGATGGTGTAGATACATCCATTCAGGTGGGTCCCACATCCAGTCCGGTTGGACGGTATGGGTAACATACATTCATGGTGGGCCACACTCTCATGCACCAGGCGGGCTACACAGATGCACAGTCTGGATTTAACATAGATAGTAGGTGGCTTCCACCGTCCAGACAGCTGGACGGTGCACTCCACCAGGGATTTGGATCTACCACATTCCCAGGCCCATGACCTGGGAGTTGGATGGACGGTGTAGGTTCACACGTGCCGCAAGGTGGGGCCCACGAGAGTGGCCAACCAGCAAATGAATAAGCTGATATTTGTGTTTCTATCCAAGTAGGCCTGCGTGGCCGCTAGACGTCCAGCAATATGGACAGCAAGGCATCCTTGCTACTGGATGGTCCAGATCGTCCTCACTTTCATCAAGTGGGCCATGTTCAGTGGATGGCCTGGCCCCCAACATGACCTCAGGTGGGCCACAAGCATCATAAAAAAAATGAAAAAGGGAGAGAGAAAGAAAGAGAGAAGAAGAGAGATCAGATAGTGGAGGGACCCAGCCACTATAGGCCCCTCAAGGATCTACAACACATACATCAAAATGGGTCCCACTAGGATCCAAAGGTCAAAATCTATTCTAGAAACACCCACTTTTCTTGCTTCTTCTTGGATCAATGGTAAGCTAAGCTCTTCGGCTACCACTTTGATAGAGGATGATGGTGATTGGATGGTGGAGATGGGAGATAGGGAGGTGGGCCACATACAAATCTCTCTCTCATGGAAGCTCTTGCTTGGACATGGGTTGCTTGAGAGAATGAGAGAGAGAGAAGAGAGAGAGAGAGAAGTTGTAAGAGAGAGAGGGATGGGTGTGAGTGATGGAGTGATGGGGAGTGAGTGATGGGTGATGGGTATGTACTTGACACGTAAGGATGTGTAAGAGAGAGAGTTGACTTTGGGGGGTTGTTACACTTGACATGAAGTGATTGATGTGCACTTGATTGATGAGACATATTGTAGAGATTCTCTTGGGATTATAAACGCGCAATGTTTTTTCGAACTAAATGCGGGCTCACATCTCTTGGCGTAGGTATTGCCTCGATGTACGGGCGACGCGGCGTTCGCAAAGGTACAAGTCTTGGGTTGAGCCGATTCTGATATACGGGACATGACTCAGGATCGCGCACAAACACCGATAATAGATCGCGGGTCGCCAGAATTCGACCGGGAGGACCACGAAGGCCTATGGAACGGTATGGGTTAGGATACGGGTCTTACACTTGCCCCGCTCATTTTCATTTTACCTCGCTCATTTTCATGTTATAAAAAAAAATAGACTTGGGCGGCACTACTACCGATACGGCGACACTGCCGGTTATAGCTACGGATTATAACTGTAGCCATTGCAGCCTGCCGCGACAGTACCATGAACCGATAGTAGTGCTATGGTAGTCCGTGCAGTCTGTGCACCCTCTGTGGCTATGGATTATATCCGTAGCAATTGTATCACGGCAGTACCGTCGTATCGGTGGTAGTGTTGCGCCAGTCTATTTTTTTTAACACGGAGAACTTTATTCTACCTATCTACATTTTTCTCTAATACATATTTATATAAGCATATAAAAAAAAATTTCTCTCTTTTTATAATTTCTTTCTTTATTCATTTAATAAGAATATGTTCTAAACCAAAATTATTTACTTGACGTATCATATATGATTTTGGGGTAGGAGAATCGGTGTACCCAGTACATCACAAGAGTGAGTGAGAAGAAATTTCAGTGGGCTTTAAGAAATATTGTGCGCAAATTAAATCCCCAGGACAAAGGAGGTCAGCTGGAAGACCCAAAAAGCTTAGAATTTTATCGTGTGGAGATGAATCGAAAACAACAAAATGTGGGTGATGCAAATAAATAGGGCATACTTTATAATTTCTAGTTTACCCTGCTACATTTCTAATTTGGCCTGCTCATTTTCATGTTTCCCCCACTGAATTCCTACTTTGCCCCGCTCAATTTCATGTTTCTCTCGCTGATTTTCTAGTTTGCCCCACTCATTTTCATGTTCTCCCATTGGATTAATAGAAGATGTTATTTACAACTAGTTTTGTTAGTTGGTTAATTGGTCGCATTTTCTTCATGAAAATGGTTTGGTTACATTTTCTTCATGAAGTGGTCCCATTTTCTTTATCAAGTTGTTTCTGTGTTTCAATAGAAGAAAGTTGCCATCTTCGAAGTAGCACGTGAATACCCTGTTATGAAAACATGAAATTGAGCAGGGCAAACTTGAATTTCAGCGGGGGAAACATGAAATTGAGGAGGGTAAACAAAAAAATCAACGGGACAAACTACAAATTCAACAGGGCAAACTAGAATATCAGTGGGGCAAACTACAATTTCAGTGGGGCAAACTTGAAAATCAACGGGGCAAGCATGAAATTGAGCGGAGAAAATTAGAAAATCAGCGGGGTAAACTAGAAATTCAGTGAGGCAAATTGAAAAATTAGCTGGGCAAACTAGGAAATCAGGGGGGCAAATTAGGAAATCAGCGGGGCAAACATAAAAATGAGTGGGGCAAACATGAAATTCAGCATGACAAACTTAACAAATAATTTCATGGCTTGAGCCGAAAAATCTAAACATATTAAATGTTCAAATGGACCACACCATATGAATTTTTGAATCAAACTTATAATGTTGATCATTTCTTAGGGGTCACAAAAGTTTTGGATCAAGCTTATAATTGTGTTTTCTATTAATCCATGTCTGTACGATCTTATGAATAGGTTTGATAATAAACAAACATCACTGTTGGGCCGACTATGGTTTCAACAGTGGAAATCATTATGCCCACTGTTTCCCATGGTATGATCCACTTGATCTTTTGATATGCTTCAAATTGGGGCTAAACCCCTTAAAATAGATGAAAAAATAGATGGATAGCATGGATATACTACATACATTCAATGTGGGCCCAGCTGAGTTTACTTAGTACAATGGGAGTGTACTGACTAACTCAGTCCACAATCCGATTATGCTTACTACGCCCCACAATGATGTTTTATTTGTAATACTATATGTTCATCGGATTATGTAATACCCTTACGTTTTCATCGGAATATATATACACCAAAACCCCATATGTGGAAGGGAACCTAGACATTGAGCAGGATAAACATGAAATTGAATAGGGCAAACATGAAATTCAGCGGGGGAAACATTAAATTCAGCGGAAAAAATAAGAAATTGATTGGGGCAAACTTGATTTTCAGCGGAGGAAACATGAAATTCAGCAGGGCAAATCATGAAATTTAGCGAGGCAAACATGAAATTGAGTAGGGCAAACTGAAAATTGAGCGGTGCAAACATGAAATTCAACGGGGGAAACATGAAATTTAGCGGGGCAATCTAGGAATTCAACAGGGCAAATTAGAAAATCAGTGGGGTAAATATAAAATTGAGCGGGGGAAACATGAAATAAGCGGGGCAAACTAGAAAATCATCGGGGCAAACTAGAAAATTATTATGCCCTGTTGAAATTCATGTTTGCACCGCTCAATTTAATGTTTACCCTGCTGAATTTCATGTTTACCCCGCTGAATTTCTAGTTTGTCTCGCTGAATTTCATGTTTGTCCCGCTGAATTTCTAATTTACCTCGCTGAATTTTATGTTTGCCCTGCTGAATTTCTAGTTTGCCCCCGCTCATTTCATGTTTGCCTCACTGAATTTCTAGTTTGACCGTGACGTGATTGAAATTGACCATGAACTAAATGAAATGGATTTTCGACCATCGACCCGATGAAATCTTGGAAAATAACTAGGTTGGTTGGCTAAATTAGCTTCTCCTAAACCAAAATCATATGTGGTACATCAAATAAATCATTCAAGTTTGGATCCTTACTCTTGCGCGAGTGGTAAACTCTTAGGAGTTTCAACACCGGGTCAAGCGTTCGAGTATCCATAGGTGGTGAAATTCCACTAGTGTGAGTGTGTGGGGGTGTGTGCGTGTGTGTAAAAAAAATAAAATCATTCTAGTTTAGGAAATATACTTGTTAAATAAATTGCCAAAGAAATGAATTAAAAGATAGAAAAATATTTTTATATACTTATATATACATATTTACATAATTATGTATTAGAGAAAAATGTAAGAGAGAAAAAGTTCTCCTTATAAAAATAAATAAAAAATAATTCTGTTAGAAGTTTGTTTATTTTATTTATTTATTTATTTATTTTGCTGTTGCTTTTGTGGGTCCCATCATGAGGTCTTTGTTATATCCAAACCGTCCATCTATCTAACTATCACGTGGGCCACACTGTAAAAAGCAGTGGGGAATTGAACATCTACCATTGAAAACCTTTTAGAGGTTACAGAAGTTTTGGATTTCATAATTTCCTCTTCATTCAGGTCTTTGTGACCCTATGAATGAACTTAGATGGGGAGGATTTCTCACAGACATCACAGTGGGCTCCACCTGAGTTTCTAATGGTTGACGCTCATTCAACACTGTTTCCTGTAATGTGGTACACCTGAGATTTGGATATATCTCATTTTTGGTCTCAAACTATAAAATGAACTGGAAAAATACATGGATAGCATGGATGAAAATCATACATCATGGTGGGGCCCACAGACCACCGGTGATCTGTCATTGGCGGGTGGCAGAGGGAGTACCCAATCCGTTCGTGAAAAGGAGAGGTGTTTTCGTCTTGGAATTTGTCGTCCGTACGAGGAGGTCTAAGTGCATATGTTAAAGAGAAAATGACCACTGTAGACAAAACCTTTTACCCAGCGGTTTTTATCGCGGAATACAAACTTAAGTTACCAACTTAGACTAGCACGTGCGGACAACGACTTTGAGGACGAAACTACCCCTCCTTTTTACTGCCGTTGCTTTTCCTCTCCCTCCCTTTTCTTGCTCCATTTTTTTTTAAAAAAAAGGACGAAAACTCCACCGCTACATCTGTTGCTTGGATCGCACCACGCTCTAGCTGGATCCCACCTAGGGGTGTACACGAATCGAGCTAGCTCGGTTAGCTCGCTCTACTCAATCTGGAAAAAGCTCGATTCAGTTCGGTGTTGAGTTCAAGCAAGGTTGAATTGATTTTTTGAGCTCAAAAATGAGTTCGAGCAAGCCAGCTCAACTCGACTCGGATCAAATCTAGCTTGAATCAAACTTGGATCGAACTAGTTCGGTGACTTGGTTACTTTGTCATTAATGTTGCTCACCAACTGTTTGATAAAATGACTGAACGACATGTGGCTGGTGGCAATGAAGGTTTGGCTAGTGGCAAGGTGGAAAGGAAGGTATGTACATGGAACAAATACTTTTTTTTTCTTTATTATTATTATTATTATTTAGAAGGTGTTTGAGAAAATACCTATAAAATCATTACCTTTGTAGGTAAAACAGTGGGATTTTGAAGTTGCAATTAAGGTGTTTGTGGAAATGCCTCAATAGCAAACTCGGTTCGATCTTAGCTCGAACTCAGCCCGAGCTGCTAATTGAACTGAGCTGAGCTGGCCAATCAGGCCCGAGGACCGAGATGAGCCGAGTTCAAGCTAAGGTTAGCCACTGTTCAAGCCGAGTCGAGCTGAGGCCAGCTCGACTCGGTTTGACTCGATGTACACCCCTAATCCTACCCTCTCTATTCATCAACATTATCTCATTTTTCCTGAAAATGTTCCCTCCACGGAAGACAGTACGCATGACAGGTATGATATACATTTACCTAAACGGCATAAATTTTTTGTGGGCCATTGAAATGCTGAATGAAGCTCCCATCTTGGTTTTTGGTTCATCCATGCGAAAATCATCCTATGGACATGATGGATTACAAGTAAAACATCATTGTAGGGGCATAAAAAGGTTTCCACGGTGGAAACACTGTTTCCTGTGGTGTGATCCACTTGATATTTCAATATGCCACCATTTTGGGCTGAAACCCTTGCTTTAGATGGAAAAATGGATGAACGTCATGGATAGTCCACATACATTCAAGGTGGGCCCAACACAATATTTTTAATTTTTTAATTTTTTTTAATAATTTACTATTAATTTTTTTTTTAAAAGTTTTTTTAGGTTAGCTTGTTAGTACACACCCATGTCAATACACACACTCCATGTTAGCCACCCCCGCTAGGAATCGATACCAGGACCTCAAGTGTTGATATGAGATATCTCTACTCAGTCTGCCAATTGAGCTATGGATCTGGGTGTGCCCAACTTAGTTAACTCAGCACTATAAGTGCGAACTGAAAATTTTATGAACCGCTTGGTCAATTTCATTAATTGCTCGATCAAATTCACCGAAGAGAATTTCATGTAAATCTCGGTCAATTTCATTAACTGATCGGTCAAATTCAACAAAGCAAATTGTTAAGCTAGGTCAATTACATTTAAAGTTCATTCCAATTCATGTTAGCCTCACCCAATTTCAAGCTTGCCTCGCTCAAATTGATGTTTCCCTTGCTCAATTTCTCGGTTGCCTCGTTGAATTTTTTTGTTGCCTTGCTCAACTCCTAGGTTCCCTCGCTCAATTTCTAGGTTCCCTTGCTCAATCCTCGCTCCAATTTCTACGTCACCTCGCTTGCCTCGCTCAATTTCTAGCTTTCCTCACTCAATTTCTAGCTTCCCTCGCTCAATTCCTAAGTTACCTCGCTCCAATTTCGATGTTCCCTCGCTCAAATCCTAGGTTGCCTCGCTCAATTTCTAGCTTCTTCGCTCAATTCTTAGGTTGCCTTGCTCAATTTCTAGGTTCCCTCGCACATTTGTAGCTTCCCTCGCCTCGCTCAAATCTTAGGTTGCCTTACTGAATTTCTTAGTTCCCTTGCTCAATAACTAGAATTTTTTGCTGAATTTTTACGTTACCTCGTTCAATTCCTAGCTTCTTTCGCTCAATCCCTACGTTGCCTCGCTCAATTTCTAGGTCGCATCGCTCAAATCCTAAGTTCCCTCGCTCAATTTCTAGCTTTCCTCTCTAAAATCCTAGGATTCCTCGCTCAATTCCTACGTTACCTCGCTCAATTCCTAGGTTGCCTCACTCAATTTCTAGGTTCCCTCGCTCAATTTCTAGCTTTCCTCGCTCAAATCCCAGGTTGCCTTGCTCAAATGCTAGGTTGCCTCGCTCAATTTCTAGCTTCCCTTGCTCAATTCCTAGGTTACCTTGCTGAATTCCTACATTGCCTCACTCAATTCCTAGGTTGCCTCGCTCAATTTCTAGGTTCCCTCGCTCAATTTCTAGCTTTCCTCGCTCAAATTCTAGGTTACCTTGCTCAAATCCTAGGTTCCCTCGCTCAATTTCTAGCTTCCCTTGCTCAAATCCTAGGATTCCTATCTCAATTCCTACATTACCTCGCTCAATTCCTAGGTTGCCTCGCTCAATTTCTAGGTTCCCTCGCTCAATTTCTAGGTTGCCTCGCTTAATTCCTAGGTTCCTTCGCTCAATTTATATATTGCCTCAATGGATTTCTAGCTTCCCTCACCCAAAAGCAACATAGCAAAAAAATAAATAAATTCAGTTTGCCCCGCTCAATTTCTAGTTTGCCCCGCTAAATTGAGCGGGGCAAACTGGAAATTGAGCGGGGCAAACTAGAAATTGAGCGGGGTAAACCGAAATATATTTTTTTTGCTTTTGTAGGTCCCATCATGATGTATGTCTTATATCCAAACCGTCCATATATGAGCGGGGCAAACTGGAAATTGAGCGGGACAAACTGAATATTAAGCGGGGCAAACTGAAAATTTAAGTTTAGGGTGTAAGTTTAGGTTTAGGGATTTGAAAATTTAGGTTTAGGGTGTAAGTTTAGGTTTAGGGATAATAATTTTTGATACACTTTAGATACGGATTATAATCGTAGCTATAATTGCGTCGATATAATTTTTGAATTTGAGAATGGGTAGGTTATAGGTTTTAGTTTTGATTTTGATTTAGGTTATAGGTTATAGGTTTAGGTTAAGGTTATAGGTTTTTGGATTTGAGAATGGGTTCAGGTTTAGATTATAGGTTTCAATTTAGGTTATAAGTTTTTGAATTTGAGAATGGGTTCGGGTTTAGGTTATAGGTTTTGGGATTTGAGAATGGGTTCGGGTTTTGGTTATAGGTTTTGGTTTTGGTTTTGGTTTAGGTTATAGGTTTTTGGATTTGAGAATGGGTTATGGTTTAGGTTTAGGGGTTATGGTTTAGGTTTAGGAAATCGGGTTCAGGTTCGGGATTGGGTTTAAGTTTGGATTTTTAAGTTTAGGTTTACATTTATGTTTGGGAGTTGAGATTATAATTAGGTGTAGGTTTCACTTTAGGAAATTGAGTTTAGGTTATAGGTTTAGGAAAAGGTTAGGTTTAGGTTATAGGTTTTGGGATTTGGGAATAGTTTTAAGTTATAAGTATAGGTTTAGGTTAGGTTATAGGTTAAGGTTTAGGGATAGGTTATAGGTTTTGGTATTCGAGAATGGGTTCGGGTTTAGGTTATAGGTTTTGGTTTTGGTTTTGGTTATAGGTTATAGGTTTAGGTTTAGGTTTAGGTTATAGGTTTTGAGATTTGAGAATGGGTTCGGGTTAGGTCATAGGTTTTGGTTTTAGTTTAGGTTATAGGTTTAGGTCAATTTCATGTTTGTCCCGCTCAATTTTCAGTTTATCCCGCTCAATTTCTAGTTTGCCCCACTCAATTTCAAGTTTACCCCGCTCAATTTGCAGTTTGCCCTGCTCAATGTCTAGTTTGTCCCGCTCAATTTGCAGTTTGCCCCGCTCAATTTCGAGTTTGCCCCGCTCAATTTTCAGTTTACCCCGCTCAAAAACTGAAAATTGAGCGGGGCAAACTGGAAATTGAGTAGGGCAAACTGAAAATTAAGCGGGGCAAACTAGAAATTGAGCGGGGCAAACTAAAAATTGAGCGAGACAAATTGAAAATTGAGCAGGGCAAACTGGAAATTGAGCGGGGCAAACTAGAAATTGAGCGGGGCAAACTGAAAATTAAGCGGGGCAAACTAGAAATTGAGCGGGGCAAACTGAAAATTGAGCGGGACAAACTAGAAATTAAGCGGGGTAAACTGGAAATTGAGCGGGGCAAACTAGAAATTGAGCGAGGTAAACTGAAAATTGAGCTGGGCAAACTGGAAATTGAGCGGGGCAAACTGAATTTTTTTTTTGCTATGTTACTTTTGTGGGTCCCATCATGATGTATGTGTTATATCCAAACCGTCCATATATTTTACGAGCTTATATTAAGGCTTGAGACGAAAAATAAGATAGATCTAACTATCAAGTGGACCACACTGTAAAAGGCAATGGGAAATTGAACGTATACCATTGAAACCCTTTTAGGGGTTACAGAAGTTTTGGATCATTATGAAATTTTTTTCCTCTTCATCCAGGTCTTTTTGACCCTATGAATGAACTTAGACGAGGAGGATTTCTCACAAACATCACAGTGGGCCCCCTAAAAGTTTCTAATGGTTGACGCTCATTCAACACTATTTCCTGTAATGTGGTACACTTGAGAACTGGATATATCTCATTTTTGGTCTCATACCATAAAATGATCTGGAAAAATATATGAATTGAGCTAGACAGCCTACGAATTGTGCGAGGGAAGCTAGAAATCCAGTGAGGCAATATATAAATTGAGCGAAGGAACCTAGGAATTGAGCGAGACAACCTAGTAATTGAACTTGATATGTAATTATGGATCCTGATGTTTGTCAAAACAATATGACTTGTGGGCCTTGGTTCTTGGATGCTCTCTAGGTTAAATGAGTTCAAGTCATGAGACAAATTCATTCATGTGCAACGCTTGTTTTCTTTGTTCAGACTAGTATATATCAGGAGGAGAAGAATCTCATAGACTTGTCTATTATCCTTCTTAGATTTTCAAGGTAAAAAAAGTATCATTATGGGAGTTTTGCTTACCTTTTCCTTATTTTTATTATCACTTTCTCATTGTTATGGAGTATTGCTTTTTGAATATTCTTCTTTTTGTAAATTTTGTAAGAATCATATATTTTACAACTCAATTGAATGGAGCCTTGCTGCTACCTTGAGGTTGTGCATTCAATTTGAGACTATTATCACATGTTTCATTTGTGATTTTAAAGATTGTGAGAGTTTGAATTTCCTTAAAAATTCAGTTCTTTACTATCTGTTTAGCTGAGTTTAATAATTCCATATTTGCATTTGGACAGGTATTCAATCTTCCCAATTTAAAATCTTCCAATCCAATCTTCCCAATTTACTATCCGCAATCCCATTCATTCAATTGCTCTCTAAATTGAATCAGTTTGATAATGCACCAACCTTTGCTCTATCCTTTGGTAGTGCTTATTTCCTTTGATTCTATTATAAATTTTGTTTATTCTTTTTGTCATTACAATGATTGTTTCAAAGATTTTATTTGGAATGGAGCTTCGATATTAGGAACATTGTGTGATCTAGGCTGTATGAATGAAACTATAATAGTTATCAGTTGCATCTGGTTTATCTACTTAATGTTAACCATCATTTTCAGTTGCAAAGTTACAATCGGGATCTATTCCTGTTTCTATACTTTCTAGTTTCAGCTATAACTTCTTTCAAAATTTACCATGAGGTGGGACTGCTTGAATGTGGTTGGAGATTTAGTCGTTCCTGTGTAACTTGGTTAACAGACCTGATTTTTAGTTTACAATTACATATGGAAATGGTCTTCTAATGACTTAACTTTGTGCTGTGTATAATAGATTTGAAGGACAATATCTTAAGAGTAGGGGAAAGGAAGATTTCAATGCCATTTTTGCAAGGTTTACAACTTCAAGAGGGGTGTTTTGTGTGGATGTTGCTGATATTTATAATACAATCTCCCTCCTGTATTTCATGCATGCTAACTATTTGATAAAATGGCTCAACAAGGAGTGTTTTGTGTCGATGTAGCTGATATTTATAATACAATCTCCCTCTTGTATTTCGTGCATGCTAATTGTTTGATGAAATGGCTCAAGAAGGAATGAGAAGCTAGCACTACTATCATTAGGCTATGATCTGACTAATCCTTGATCTTGGGTGTGTGGAAAAAGTTTATCAAGATTGAGCAGGTTTCAATTTTTATAGTGATGCCTCTTATAATAGCTATTTTTTTCTTTGTATTTTGAAACACTTCTTACTAAGACTATGATGACACCTGTAACTTGATTGGACTGGCACTATGTGTCTCAACCTTAAGATCATGGGCCGGATCCTAGCTTATCTACTGAAGCACATGATTGCACAAAATTGGTAAGGAAAACTGTTGAGCGATTGTGTCTTTGATTTTTTTAAATGTCTGGCTCTCTCCGTCGTACTTTTGCCTAAATTTACATCACTAAATCTATAAGGGCTCTTCCATTTACCATAGACCTTTAGAACCTCATTGCCATATATTGAAACCTCCCAAGTAGAGAAGGCATCTTGCACTTTTTCCTTGGTGACTAATGAATAAGGCATGCACCAACATTCATTATGCAAGTACTCTGGCATATATAAATGTATATATGGTTTACTGTTCCATGATTTTCATCTTTGATATCTTGTTTATAGTTGGCCCCATGGCCAAATATCTAAGTCACTATAACAAAATGGAACATTGCTATTGCATTTTTTCTAGCAGCCAGCATTTAACGCCAGTTGTGGTTTCCACTTGTGGCATATTCTGGATATATGTGCATATTCATATAAGTTTTTCATATTATGTAATGCTTTGGGTTTTGAAGATTATCTACTACGCCGCTATCAAAGTTTTCACTGCTGGGCTGAAATTGTTCAGATCCAAGATGAACAAGTTCCATGTTCCCCATTATAACACGACACAACACTTGGTAAGTCTCTTATCAAGAATGCACATGTGTAGTTATCATTGCGGTTAAGTTATTCATTATGTGATAGGTTTTCAGGTGAGATGAACGAGTTTCAAAAGAAAACAGTCTGCAGTTTTGAGAAGCGATTCCTAATGCCATTTTATGTTTAAATGCATATTTCAGATTCAAGCATCTGGTACGTCTCTTGACTCAAGAATGCACATGGTTGGAGTGGTCTGGCCATTTGGACAGAGTGTGTTTATGTATTTGCTCAAAATTGATGGAGCAGACCTGGATGTGCGTCGGAGCTATCCGGAAGAGCGGGGGTCCCTGGAAGGTGGGAACCGCTGTTATGACCATGATGAAGCTGTCCATTTTCTATGGACGGCATTGGAAGGGCCTGACAATTTGGACAGGCCATGTTTATATTTGTATTTGCAGGTACCATACCCTTAACCTAAACCTGAACCGATTCTCAAACCCAAAAACCTATAACTTAAACCAAAACCAAAACCAAAACCTATAACCAAAACCAAAACCAAAACCTATGACCTAAACCCGAACCGATTCTCAAATTCCAAAACCTATAACCTAAACCAAAACCAAAACCTATGAACTAAACCCGAACCCATTCTCAAATCCTAAAACCTATAACTTAAACCTAAACCTAAACCTATAACCTAAACCCGAACCTATTCTAAAATCCCAAAACCTATAACCTAAACCAAAACCTATAACCTAAACCCAAACCCATTCTCAAATCCTAAAACCTATAACTTAAACTAAAACCAAAACCAAAACCTATAACCTAAACCCGAGCCGATTCTCAAATCCTAAAACCTATAACCTAAACCAAAACCTATGATCTAAACCCGAACCCATTCTCAAATCCAAAAACCTATGACCTAAATCTGAACCCATTCTCAAATCCCAAAACCCATAACCTAAACCTAAACCTATGAACTAAACCCGAACCCATTCTCAAATCCTAAAACCTATAACCTAAACCCGAACCCGTTCTAAAATCCCAAAACCTATAACCTAAACCAAAACTAAAACCAAAACCTATAACCTAAACCCAAACCCATTCTCAAATCCTAAAACCAAAACCATAACCAAAACCATAACCTAAGACCTAAACCCGAACCCATTCTCCAATCCCAAAACCTATAACATAAACCAAAACCAAAACCAAAACCTATAACCTAAACCCGAGCCGATTCTCAAATCCTAAAACTTATAACCTAAACCAAAACCTATGACCTAAACTCGAACCCATTCTCAAATCCCAAAACCTATGACCTAAACCCAAACCCATTCTCAAATCCCAAAACCTATAACCTAAACCAAAACCAAAACCTATGAACTAAACTCGAACCCATTCTCAAATCCTAAAACCTATAACCTAAACCTAAACCTAAACCTATAACCTAAACCCGAACCCATTCTAAAATCCCAAAACCTATAACCTAAACCAAAACCTATAACCTAAACCCAAACCCATTCTCAAATCCTAAAACCTATAACTTAAACCAAAACCAAAACCAAAACCTATAACCTAAACCCGAGCCGATTCTCAAATCCTAAAACTTATAACCTAAACCAAAACCTATGACCTAAACCCGAACCCATTCTCAAATCCCAAAACCTATGACCTAAATCCGAACCCATTCTCAAATCCCAAAACCCATAACCTAAACCTCAACCTATGAACTAAACCCGAACCCATTCTCAAATCCTAAAACCTATAACCTAAACCTAAACCTAAACCTATAACCTAAACCCGAACCCATTCTAAAATCCCAAAACCTATAACCTAAACCAAAACCAAAACCAAAACCAAAACCTATAACCTAAACCCAAACCCATTCTCAAATCCTAAAACCTATAACCTAAACCAAAACCATAACCTAAGACCTAAACCCGAACCCATTCTCCAATCCCAAAACCTATAACCTAAATCAAAACCAAAACCAAAACCTATAACCTAAACCCGAGCCGATTCTCAAATCCTAAAACTTATAACTAAAACCAAAACCTATGACCTTAACCCAAACCCATTCTCAAATCCCAAAACCTATGACCTAAACTCGAACCCATTCTCAAATCCCAAAACCTATAACCTAAACCTAAACCTATAACCTAAACCCAAACCCATTCTAAAGCAAAACCTATAACCTAAACCAAAACCAAAACCAATAACCTAAACCAAAACCAAAACCTATGACCTAAACCCGAACCCATTTTCAAATCCCAAAACCTATAACCTAAACCTATAACCTAAACCCGAACCCATTCTAAAATCAAAAACCTATAACCTAAACCAAAACCAAAACCAAAACCTATAACCTAAACCCGAACCGATTCTCAAATCCTAAAACCTATAACCTAAACCAAAACCATAACCAAAACCTATAACCTAAACCCGAACCCATTCTCAAATCCAAAAACCTATAACCTAAACTTAAACCTTATCCTAAACCTATAACTTATAACCTAAACCAAAACCATAACCAAAACCAAAACCAAAACCAAAACCTAAGACCTAAACCCCAACCGATTCTCAAATCCTAAAACTTATAACCAAAACCAAAACCATAACCAAAACCTAAAACCTAAACCCGAACCCATTCTCAAATCCCAAAACCTATAACCTAACCTAAACCTATACTAATAACTTAAAACTATTCCCAAATCCCAAAACCTATAACCTTATCCTAAACCTATAACCTAAACCTATAACCTATAACCTTAACGAAAACCTATAACCTAAACCAAAACCAAAACCTATAACCTAAATCCGAACTCATTCTCAAATCCTAAAACCTATAACCAAAACCTATAACCTAAACCCGAACCCATCCTCAAATCTCAAAACCTATAACCTAAACCCGAACCCATTCTCAAATCCCAAAACCTATAACCTAAACCTAAACCTATAACCTAAACCCGAACCCATTCTAAAATCCCAAAACCTATAACCAAAATCAAAACCAAAACCTATAACCTAAACCCAAACCGATTCTCAAATCCTAAAACCTATAACCTAAACCCGAACCCATTCTCAAATCCAAAAACCTATAACCTAAACTTAAACCTTATCCTAAACCTATAACCTATAACCTAAACCTAAAACCTTATCTTAAACCTCTAACCTATAACCTAAACCAAATCCTATAACCAAAACCAAAACCTAAGACCTAAACCCGAACCCATTCTCAAATCCAAAAACCTATAACCTAAACCAAAACCATAACCAAAACCTATAACTTAAACCCGAACCCATTCTCAAATCCCAAAATCTATAACCTTATCCTAAACCTATAATTATAACCTAAAACTATTCCCAAATCCCAAAACCTATAACCTTATCCTAAACCTATAACCTAAACCTAAACCTATAACCTATAACCTAAACCCAAACCAAAACTTATAACTTAAACCCGAACCCATTCTCAAATCCCAAAACCTATAACCTAACCCGAACCTATTCTCAAATCCCAAAACCTATAACCTAAACCAAAACCTAAAACATATAACCTAAACCCGAATCCATTCTCAAATTCTAAAACCTGTAACCTAAACCCGAACCCATTCACAAATCCCAAAACCCAAACCCAAACCTAAACCTAAACCTAAAACCTAAACCCATAACCTAAACTTAAATCCCTAAACCAAAACCTAAACCAAAACCTATAACCTAAACTCGAATCCATTCTCAAATCCCAGAACCTATAACCTAAACCAAAACCTATAACCTAAACCCGAACCCATTCTCAAATCTCAAAACCTATAACCTAACCTAAACCTATACTAATAACCTAAAACAATTCCCAAATCCCAAAACCTATAACCTTATCCTAAACCTATAACCTAAACCTAAACCTATAACCTATAACCTTAATCAAAACCTATAACCTAAACCAAAACCAAAACCTATAACCTAAATCCAAACCCATTCTCAAATCCCAAAACCTATAACCAAAACCATAACCAAAACCTATAACCTAAACCCGAACCCATTCTCAAATCTCAAAACCCAAACCCAAACCTAAACCTAAACTTAAAACCTAAACTAAAACTTATAACTTAAACCAAAACGAAAACCTATAACCTAAACCCGAACCCTTTCTCAAATTCCAAAACCTATAACCTAAACCAAAACTAAAACCTAAAACCTAAACCCGAACCCATTCACAAATCCCAAAACCTGTAACCTAAACCCGAACCCATTCTCAAATCCCAAAACCTAAAAATCAGTGGGGATTACAACAGGGAAAATGAAAAAAAAAAATAAAAAATGAAAAAGTAGCCAGCAAGTTGGGGTCGACCGGGTCAGGCCGGTCGACCGGCCTATGGCTACGGATTATAACCGTATCCATAGCTATAATGCTCTGCACTTTTTTTTTATTTTTTATTTTTAAGTTTTTACATTGAGAACTTTATTGTACCTACATTTTTCTTTAATACATGTTTATATAAATGTGTGTGTGTGTGTGTGTGTGTGTGTGTGTGTATATATATAAATATAAATTTTTCTCCTTTTTTTTTTCGTTTCTTTCTTTATTCATTTAACAAGAATATCTTCTAAACTAAAATTAGTTACTTGACGTACCACATATGATTTTGGGGTAGGAGAAGCTATTTTAGCCAACCAACCTAGTTATTTTTCAAGATTCCATCAGGTCGATGATTAAGGTTTAGGTTTAGGGATTTGAGAATACATTTAGGTTTTAGGTTTAGGTTATAAGTGTCGGTTATATGTTAAGGTTTAGGGAACTGAGAATTGGTTAAGGTTTAGGCTTAGGAAATCGAGTTCGAGACCGGATTTAGGTTTGGATTTTCAAGTTTAGGTTTAGGTTAAGGAGTTGATATTAGGATTAGGTGTAGGTTTATGTTATAGGTTTTTGGATTTGAGAATGGGTTCGGGTTTAGGTTATAGGTTTTGGTTTTGGTTTAAGTTATAGGTTTTGAGATTTAATAATGGGTTCGGGTTTAGGTTTAAGTTTAGGTTTAGGTTATAGGTTTTGGGATTTGGGAATAGTTTTAGGTTATAACTATAGGTTTAGGTTAAGTTATAGGTTAAGGTTTTGGGATTTGAGAATGGGTTCGGGTTAAGGTTATAGGTTTTGGTATTGGTTTAGGTTATAGGTTTTGGTTAAGGTTATAGGTTATAGGTTTAGGTTTAGGTTAAGGTTAGGTTTAGGTTATAGGTTTTGGTTAAGGTTATAGGTTATACGTTTAGGTTTAGGTTAAGGTTAGGTATAGGTTATAGGTTTTGGAATTTAATAATGGGTTCAGGTTTAGGTTATAGGTTCTGGTTTTGGTTTAGGTTATAAGTTATAGGTTTAGGATAAGGTTTAGGTTTAGTTTTAGGTTATAGGTTTTGAGATTTGAGAATGGGTTCGGGTTTAGGTCATAGGTTTTGGTTTTAGTTTAGGTTATAGGTTTAGGTCAATTTCATGTTTGTCCCGCTCAATTTTCAGTTTGCTCCGCTCAATTTTCAGTTTGCCCCACTCAATTTTCAGTTTACCCCGCTCAATTTCGAGTTTGCCCCGCTCAATTTTCAGTTTGCCCCGCTTAATTTCTAGTTTGCCCCGCTCAATTTGCAGTTTACCCCGCTCAATTGAGCGGGGCAAACTAGAAATTGAGCGGGGCAAACTGGAAATTGAGACTGAAAATTAAGTGGGGTAAACTGGAAATTAAGCGGGGCAAACTTGAAATTGAGCGGGGCAAACTTAAAATTGAGCGGGGCGAACTGAAAATTGAGCGGGGTAAACTGAAAATTAAGTGGGGCAAACTAGAAATTAAGCGGGGCAAACTGAAAATTGAGCGGGACAAACATGAAATTGACCTAAACCTATAACGTAAACTAAAACCAAAACCTATGACCTAAACCCGAACCCATTCTCAAATCCCAAAACCTATAACCTAAACCTTATCCTAAACCTATAACTTATAACCTAAACCAAAACCAAAACCTATAACCTAAACCCGAACCCATTATTAAATTCCAAAACTTATAACCTAAACCTAACCTTAACCTAAACCTAAACCTATAACCTATAACCTTAACCAAAACCTATAACCTAAACCAATACCAAAACCTATAACCCAAACCCGAACCCATTATCAAATCCTAAAACCTATAACCTAAACCTAAACCTAAACCTTATCCTAAACCTATAACCTATAACCTAAACCAAAATGAAAACCTATAACCTAAACCCGAACCCATTATCAAATCCCAAAACCTATAACCTAAACCTAACCTTAATCTAAACCTACACCTATAACCTATAACCTTAACCAAAACCTATACCCTAAACCCGAACCCATTCTCAAATCCCAAAACCTATAACCTATAACTTAAACCAAAACCAAAACCTATAACCTTAACCCGAACCCATTATCAAATCTCAAAACCTATAACATAAACCTAAACTTAAACCTATAACCTATAACCTTAGCCAAAACCTATAACCTAAACCAATACAAAAACCTATAACCTAAACCAATACCAAAACCTATAACCTAAACCCGAACCCATTTTCAAATCCCAAAACCAATACCAAAACCTATAACCTAAACCAAAACCAAAACCTATAACCTTAACCCGAACCCATTCTCAAATCCCAAAACCTTAACCTATAACCTAACCTAAACCTATAGTTATAACCTAAAACTATTCCCAAATCCCAAAACCTATAACCTAAACCCGAACCCATTATTAAATCTCAAAACCTATAACCTAAACCCGAACTCATTCTCAAATCCAAAAACCTATAACATAAACCTAAACCTTAACATAAACCTATAACTTATAACCTATAACCAAAACCAAAACCTATAACCTAAACCTAAACCAAAACCTATAACCTAAACCAAAACCTATAACCTAAACCTAAATAAAAACCTATAACCTAAACCAAAACCAAAACCCATAACCTAAACCACAACCCATTATCAAATCCCAAAACCTATAACCTATAACCTAAACTTGAACCCATTCTCAAATCCAAAAACCTATAACCTAAACCTAAACCTTAACATAAACCTATAACCTAAACCAAAACCTATAACCTAAACCTAAATCAAAACCTATAGCCTAAACCAAAACCAAAACCTATAACCTAAACCGGAACCTATTATCAAATCCCAAAACCTATAACCTAAACTGAAACCAAAACCTATAACCTAAACCCGAACCCATTCTCAAATCCCAAAACCTAAACCTATAACCTAAACTCAAATCCCTAAACCTAAACCTAAACCTAATCCTATAACCTAAACTCAAATCCCTAAACCTTAACCTATAACCTAACCTAAACTTATACTTATAACCTAAAACTATTCACAAATCCCAAAACTTATAATCTAAACCTAAACCTAAACTTGAAAACCCAAACCTAAACCCGATCCCGAACCCGAACCTGATTTCCTAAACCTAAACTTTAACTTATTCTCAATTCCCTAAAGCAATTACCTATAACCTACACCTAAACCTAACCTAAACCTATAACCTTAACCTGAACCTAAAACCTAAACCTAAACCTAAAACCTAAATGTATTCTCAAATCCTTAAACCTAAGCCTACACTTAATCCTAATCTCAACTCCTTAACCTAAACCTAAACTTAAAAACCCAAACTAAACCCGATCTCAAACCTGAACCCGATTCCCTAAACCTAAACCTTAACCTATTCTCAATTCCCTAAAGCTTTAACCTATAACTTAGAACCTATAAACTAAACCTAAACCTTAACCTAAACCTAAACCAAAACATATAACCAAATTTTTAGTTTGCCCCGCTCAATTTTCAGTTTGCCCCGCTCATATATGGACGGTTTGGATATAACACATACATCATGATGGGACCCACAAAAGAAAAAAAAAATCAATTTGCCCCGCTCAATTTCTAATTGAGTGGGGCAAACTGGAAATTGAGCAGGGCAAACTGGAAATTGAGCGGGGCAAACTGGAAATTGAGCGGGGTAAACTGAAAATTGGGAGGGGCAAACTGGAAATTGAGAGGGGCAAACTGGAAATTGAGCGGGGTAAACTGGAAATTGAGCGGGGCAAACTAATTTTTTTTTTTTTTTGCTATGTTACTTTTGTGGGTCCCATCATGATGTATGTGTTATATCTAAACCGTCCATATATTTTACGAGCTCATATTAAGGCTTGAGACGAAAAATAAGATAGATCTAACTATCAGGTGGACCACACTGTAAAAGGCAATGGGAAATTGAACGTCTACCATTGAAACCCTTTTAGGGGTTACAGAAGTTTTGGATCATTATGAAATTTTTTTCCCTCTTCATCCAGGTCTTTTTGACCCTATGAATGAACTTAGACGAGGAGGATTTCTCACAAATATCACAGTGGGCCCCCTAAAGGTTTCTAATGGTTGACGCTCATTCAACACTATTTCCTGTAATGTGGTACACTTGAGAACTGGATATATCTCATTTTTGGTCTCATACCATAAAATGATCTGGAAAAATATATGAATTGAGCGAGACAGCCTACGAATTGTGCGAGGGAAGCTAGAAATCCAGTGAGGCAATATATAAATTGAGCGAAGGAACCTAGGAATTGAGCGAGACAACCTAGCAATTGAGCGATGCAACGTAAAAATTCAGCGAGGCAACTTAGGATTTGAGCGAGGTTCCCTCGTTCAATTTCAACGTAGCCTGAACCTCGTTCAATTTCTAGGTTCCCTCGCTCAATTTCTAGCTTTTCTCACTCAAATCCTAAGTTGCCTCGCTCAATTTCTAAATTCCCTCGCTAAACTCCTATGTTACCTCACTCAATTTCTAGCTTTCCTCAATCAATTCATACCTTGTCCTGCTCAATTTTCAATTTACTCACTCAATTTCATATTTGTCTCGCTCAATTTTTAGTTTGACCATGAAGTAATTGAAATTGATCGTGAAGTGAATGAAATGTATTTTCGACCATTGACCTGATGAAATCTTGAAAAATAACTAGGTTGGTTGGCTAAAATAGCTTCTCCTACCCCAAAATCATATGTGGTACGTCAAGTAACTAATTTTAGTTTAGAAGATATTCTTGTTAAATGAATAAAGAAAGAAATGAAAAAAAAAGAGAATATATATATATATACACACACACACACACACACACACACTTATTTATATAAACATGTATTAAAGAAAAATGTAGGTACAATAAAGTTCTCCATGTAAAAAATAAAAATAAAAAATAAAAAAGAAAAAAGAAAAAAAAGTGCATAGTATTGTAGTTATGGCTACGATTATAATCCGTAACCATAGGCCGGTCGACCGGGTTGACCCGCTCAACCCCAACTTGCTGTCTCCTTTTTCATTTTTTTTTTCCCCCCTTTTCCCAGTTGTAATTCCCACTGATTTTTGTGGGTCCCATTATGAGGTATATCTTATATCCAAATCGTCCATCTATTCGGTGAACTCATATTAAGGCTTCAGATGAAAAATAAGACAGATCTAGCTATCAAGTGGACCACACACTAAAAGGTAATGGGGAATTGAATGTCTACCATTGAAACCCTTTTAGGGGTTGCAGAAGTTTTGGATCATCATGGAATTTGTTTTTCCTCTTCATCCAGGCCTTTGTGACCTTATGAATAGATTGGATGGAAAATAAATGTTATGATGGGCCTTACAAAAATTTTTAACGGTGAAAATCAATTTCCCCGCTGCTCTTTGTGGTGTGGTCCATTGATTTATGGATATGATTTTTTTTTTTTTTTGGATAATGCTCCGAAATGATTTTGAAATATGGATGAACGTTGTGGATATGATAAATACATAGCTGTGGGGCCTTGTAACTTTGATCTCTCCTAAGCCGTTCGTACAACTCTCAGTTGGAGGAGCGTCAGCTCTCGTCTTCGCAGTGAAAAGGAGGGGTAGTTTCGTCCTCAAAGTCGCTGTCCGCACGTGCTAGTCTAAGTTGGTAACTTAAGTTTGTATTCCGCGATAAAAACCGCTGGGTAAAAGGTTTTGTCTACAGTGGTCATTTTCTCTATGTTAAATGTTAAGTTTTTATTGCTAAAAGGTGGTAAATTTCTCTTGTGCCTGGAGTAACTTACTGTGCTTAGCATACCGTGTAAACTCATGTGTGGTCCACCATGATTTATGTATTTTATCGTCTCCGTCCATCCATTTTACCGTATAATTTCAGGGTTTTAGCCCAAAAATAAACCTTATACAATGTTTAAATGGGCCACACCTTACAAAATAGTTGAATTGAACATCCACCGTTGAAAATTTCTTAAGGGCCATAGAAGTCTTGGATGATTGGATCAATATTAAATTAGTATTTTCCCTTCACCCACGTTTGTATGATCTTATTAACGGTTTGGATGACCGATAAACATCACTGCAGGGCCTCAGAAATATTTCAACGGTAGAAATCAGTATCACCACTGTTTCCTGTGGTATAATCAAAAAAAATTTCTAAGTTTTGGGATCAAACCTTAATTTATATAGTAAAACGAATGGACGGCGTGGATAGACCACATACATTAAAGGTGGGCCCAACTGAGTTTACTGAGTACGATAAGAGCGTGCTCAGTAAACCACCACGCAGCTGATTCCTTTTTCACCCTTCCCGCGCCCATCTCCTTCACGCAGCGAGGATTCCGGAGGATGATTTCTGGTTCCGTTTCCTCAATCCGGCCTGATTTCTCGCCGACTCTCCGAGAAATCCGCACAGGCACGCTCCAATCAATGAAGAAAGAGGGAAATTGAAGAAAATAGCGGGAAAAAATTGAAGAAAGAGGGATACAGATACTTACCTGTCGAATGGCCCACCTCCAATCACCGCCACAGCCTACGGCTACAGGTACTCTCCGATTTCTCTCTCTCTCTCTCTCTCTCTCTCTCTCTCTCTTCTAATTCAAAATTTTTTGATTCTCCACAACCCCGAGTGTCCGTGAGTCTGGTTGTCAATTTCCGACAATAATGGAGGAGAAAATACCGCGATAATGCATAATGTGGGTTGTATCGGCGATATCGACGATATATAGCGATAGTGCGATATCTGAATTTTGGGATTTTTGGTATCTTCCGGGGGTTTTCGGATGAGTGTCGTCTCGCTGGGGGGCCAATAACGTTAATATCGGCCGATAGTATCGATATTTCGAACACTACTTTAGTGTACGATGATGAATGCTCTTAGATTGGTTGAACTTGGTTAAGCAAGAAAGCGGCTTAGTTGATTCTAAATTACATGTCTGCATGAGGAAGAATCTGTAAAGTTACACCAAGTTTCTAAATTTACCAATACACACTTGAAGATTTATCCACCAGCAATATTGAATTTCTGATAAATTTTCTACGAAGAATATTCTTTCAAAAAGTATAGGCATTATATTATTACTTTAAACGAGATTTAAGCCGTTGTTTCTAAAAAATATATTTTTTATAAATAAACTCAATAAGTTCGATTAATGTGTATGTTGGCCTAGTACTTCTAATTAGGAGTCAACTCTATTTGATGTGGTCATGCAGACTAGGAAGGCATAGCAAAAATTGAATTATTGAGTTGTAGTAAGGTGGCCACTTAGTACTCAAACATATGCAAGTAGACAACGGTGTTTCAGTTGGTCCCATGCCTTTTTAAAAAAAAAAAAATTTTCTTAAAATTTTCTAAAATTTTTAAAATTTAAAATTTAAAATTTAAATTTTAATTTAATTAATTAATTATTTAATTTTTTTTTTTTTTTTTTTTTTTTTTTGGTGGTTTTTGGTTTGATTATTATAAGTAAGCTAAATAACTAATCCATATTGTGCAAATTCCACCATGTGATTGAATATGAGATGTTGGATATAGGCCTATTGGGCCCACTTGTGTAACCACTAGTGGGTTGGTCCCACGTATTTTACTCTCTAATATCTGCCTTTCAATTTTCTGTCAAACTTAAAATTTTGAATTTTAAATTCAACAAGAGGAGGTTTGAAATAGGTGAGATCGAATGTAATAAGGATAAACCCTACTTCATTCAAACTCGTCACATATCCTCCCCATCCCTCTCTTTTCATAAAAGGAGGTATTCTTTCATTAAAGGCATTCCAATCTAGAGAGTTTTTCAGAGTAAAAAGAGAGGAATAATACTCATACCCTGTTAAGCACCCTGGAATTGGGTGTTATTAGAGGCAATTGGAGGTAAATGCACCAAAATGGTGTTTTTACTGCCTTGGATTCAAAGGTAAATGAAAACACACATGCCTGTTTTGAGATCATTTTTTTTTGCCGTGAATTCAAGCTAATTGGTGTGAAATGGCTATCTTGCCTCTCTTTTAAAAGTAAGAGAGTTGCATGAGTAACAAAGGTGTTATTAGGCTATTAATGTACCATACACTTGCCATGCTAATGATACCCTGAAACAATTCATTCAGCAGTTGCATCACTTAAATCACACCAATTGAATGATCGAAACTGTCAAGACATAGGTAATTTGAATGCAGGGTTAAAAAACATTGGCAAGTCGCTCGTTTGTGATCCCTAGGTTTGCGGCCCACTAGAGGCTTAGAATTTCCTCATTTTAGGTGAATATATATATATTTCAATAGGCTTACTATGATCATTCTGTCAAACATCATATATATATATATATACACTAATTTGTGATATTAAAGCAGATTTAGCTAATCAAATTAAGGTTCCTATGAATATACTAAAGAGTTCCAACACATTCATGACGGACATCTAAATACAATTTTTTTTTGGATTCAAGCGCATTCCAATTACAAGCTACCAAATTCAACCAAGGATTCCAATTCACATGGATTCCATTGTAATTGTGAATTGGATCCCAATGCATTCCAATTAAAAAGGTGCCAAACGAGCCCCAACTTTTCTCAAACTCTCCTATTCTTTACACACACACACACACCCTCTTCCTTGTTTTCTGTACGTCCTTCTGCAACAGCCAAAAGGCCTGAACAGTTTGCGTACAAATGAGAGAGAAATGTCATTTGCAGGTCTTCAATACTGAATTGATTGCACACATTATGAGGCGGATGCTGCTTCTTTCAGCTGTGGTGGTGGTCGGGAGCACCCGCTGGTGGTCCAATATCTGATGAACCTGTTCAAATATTGGCCGCCTGTGCGCCGCAATTGTTGGGTCCACTGGATCTATAGCAACAACAACGTCTACCATCCAATCTAGCTTCTGGGAGGTATTGTTTCCAATATCGCGTGCTAGCTGTTGGAGAAGGGATAGCAGGACTCCTTGACTCAGAGGAAGAGGAAGAACTGATAGAATCGCTTGCAAATCAATCTGAAGAATGAGTAGGATAGGCGGATAACATTAGAACAATGATTTTTCTCCACGACAGGAGTTTTGAGAGGCACTAACAATATTTATATGATAAAACAAGCCCTCATTATACACGAATTCTATGAGGTGGCTCCATCTAACATGGGCTATGCTTAGTTACTCGAGACCATATATATATATTTTTAAAGCAACTGAGAATTCATTGAAACAAGGAAGGAGCTACAAAAAAGGAAAACAAAAAAAGAAAAAGGGCAAAAGGAGGACCCAGCTGCTGAGATAGCAGACAGGCCCTAGAAGCCTAGGAAGCTAAAATCAACCGACTTAAGATCATTTACAATAGAAGCCCATTCGATAACAAGTCTTTTAGCCCTGTTCCCAACCATTAAAACCGACGACGCAACGTTATTAAAACAACGGTCGTTCCTTTCCTCCCAAACGGCCCGCCAAATTGCGATAATAGCCAGACGCCAGATGACAGGGACCATGCCAGGCCTGAAGAAAGGTAGAAGTCGACCCAGGATTGCACCAGGCTATAGAGAAAATCTGACAGAAATCAGCCAAAATTTTTGTCGTGAAAGAGCAATGGATCAACAGGTGGTTAGCCGATACTGCATCACTCATACAGCAGAGGCAAATGTTCACGAGGTGTATTCCACATCTGATGAGATTATTGATCGTCAAAATTCTGTTCCGACCAGCCAACCAGGCGAAGCAAATATACTTAGGAAGAGACGGAACCTTCCAGATAAAAGGCGAGGCCTGAAGAAGCTGATGATGTCTTAAGTGCGTCACACCATAAGGGATTTAATGGAGAATAGGCCCGACTTCTCAGGCTGCCAGACAAGACCATCAGGGCTATTGGTGTTGGGAGCGGAAGGAAGGATGTACGCCATGAGAGCTTGGAATTCCTCAGCTTCATTATCCAGGGGATTTCTACAAATTCTGATATCCCAGACGATTTGGGACGGAGAAGCAGAATAACATTGACTGATAAAGATCTCTTTCTTAGGGGACAGGCAGTAAATGAGAGGGAACTGGAACATGAGAGGCCTGGTACTAATCCAAGACCATATTTAGCAAACACAAGACGTCAAAAGAATAGTAGGGGGAAATGTTCAGGTTTAAATAGGTCTCTATCATTAAAATTTTAGTCAAAGTTTGGTAGAAGAAAAAAAGCAAAAACCCAGAAATACGGAGAATGAAAAGTTTGGGTTTAACATGGTTCCAATTCAATAAAATGGAAAAAAAAAAAAAAAAAAAAAACAGCTATATAAGCATATGGGTTTGTTATATTTAAAATAAGGTTAAGGGTAAATATTTCAATTAAAATGGTTAAAATTTCTAAATGTATTAGTAACTATTATAAAGGTATTCGAATAGTGGGTTAATATTATCTTTTGCCTCTCTTAAATCTTTCCTTTGCAAGTATTCCTCATACAAATTGATCTGTTTCTTCTGAAATCTTCACTATCTGCCCATCTTCTTTAAAATATGGAGTTTTAGTTTGGTTTGTCCAAATATTTATTTATTAATGCCTATCTTGCTAAAAATAAAGAGTTTTAAACATTTAGTCAATATATGCTTTTTTTAAAAATAAATAAATAAATAAAATAAGGATTTTAAACTTGAGTATTGCTAACAAGGCTCATGATTTATTCCGAAGAAAATGAAGGAGAATCTTACATATGGAAGCTCATCATGGTTGGTGGAGTGAATTTTGATTGTTTGCACATGGAGTCCTTGGAGGTGAATGATGATAAATGCTCAATTTTTTGATGTTATCCGGGCCAATGAGAATGGGGGATTTCTTGGAGGTGGGGGTAAATGCCCATTGAAAAGGAGTGATTCTAGAAATGAAACGTCTTCCCACAACCAATTGGAGCCTTGGCCGCCATCTGTTATGTTTGAGAAGATTTACCATTTATAGGCTGAACATTTAGTTTACCCAAATGAAAAGGAAAAGGTAATGTCATGGCCAATACCTCAGCCACAGAACATGTTCATGATCTGCTCTGTAATGGCAACTCTTTCCCTATTTTGTACTAGTTGTCTTAGTATGAAAAACCCTTCACTAATTCTCAGAAAGAAAAAGAAAAAAGTTCTTTCGTTAGAGATTAATGACGGGTACAGAATCTTCTTCTTCTTCTTCTTCTTCTTCTTTTTTTATTTTTTTGGAAGGATGATGATAATTCATTAAGCTAAGGGAGAGGAAGGTAATTCCCAATACAGAGGGGACACTGAGCCCTGGATCTCACAAGATTGATAACCAGAGGATTAAGTTTTCCGGAAGAAGGGGTGAATGAAATGACGGGTGCAGAATCTTACCCACCAAAAGAGGACAAGATCAATGGTGCTAGTGATAATGTGAGTTGGCATAGGAGTCTTGAAGTTGAATCTACAGCACAGACAAGAAACATGGATGACTCTTCATTTTCTGAATCTACAACACATACAAGTCCAGCCAGCAACTTATAGGATGGTACACAATACACAGTTTCGCATTTTTGGCATTCAGATGTGTTGAAGATCCTGAATTTTAGTAATTGAGTGTGATTGAATCTTTTTTGGTTTCCATTCTCTTTTTTATGTTATGAAAGCCTTGAACAGTTATTTGAGTTGAATTAGTAAGGACCATATATTGGCCAATAGGAATTATGCCTTGGTTCCAATGTAATTTAAGGAGGATCGTAAACAAGGCTATATATATAGTTACATACTTGGAACTTTGGAAAATACAAAAGATTATCCATTTAAATAAAGTTCTTAGCAATTTAAAGCAATCAAAGGTGGATTGAGCTCTTTTAACTGGTACACTTCCAACCCCTTTCAACTGAATCCATTTTCCATCATAAGATATCATCACAATGTCTTAGTTTTGCTCGATCTTTAACCTCCAGATGCTAAATCCTTCCTTCAAATTTCTATCTTATAATTCTTATTGTTCTATCACAGTCTTGGTTTTGCTAAATCTTGAACCTCTAGACACTAAAGCCTACCTCCAAACCTCCAACTGGAACTTGTGAGTAAGCTGGTCTCGTTGACCAGCATTACAGCATCCACGAACAACACCAAGAAGGGATTCCATCCTGAATACTACTGGTGAATAATCTATAACAGGTGCAAACAAGTGCTTAACGTCTACCCCTAATGAAGAACGGATGTAAACAACGGCTTAATGGTTGCCCCTAATGAAGACCATAGTTCTAAAAACTCCATGCATTGACTCAAAAGTCAGTTGCGGGGCCACTCAACTTGATCGGATTTCATGCTGAGTCATTAAGAAACTGGATTCTAAGTGCGACTCAGTCTTGACCCAATGGCATTCACTGAATTGCTGACTAGGTCGACTCAACGCAGCTCGCAACGACTCAAACTGAGTTTCGAAGGTGCAACCGCTGTCAGAGTGGAAAGCATAAGCTCCACATCTGTTTATTTCCGAAACATGTTATGTTTTAACTATACATAACCATTTTAAGTGTTTATAGAAACATAAAATATAATTAATTTAACTATTAAATATCGAGTAGAGTCAAGTGAAGACCCATATAAATCCTCACATGGACCCAAGTCGATTGGAAACCAGATCAGGTTGATTTTTTTGGGCTTTCAAACTATGATGAGGAGACCCCCAAACAGGCACTTAATGGCATGATAAAATTGCCAGGAGCCTGCCACAATAAAATGCTATTTATCCTGTATCTTACATTTATCGATGTGGTGTCGGCAATAAGGAATCAACAAACATGATACCATGCCAGCAGCACTCTAAACATATATAGGGATCCTCGCCTGGTAGGTGGAGAGGCTATTGACTAGAAAGTGTCCAAATAACTCTGCTGGATGTTACCCAAATGAACCAACTCACCAATGAATCAGTGACCCAGTGGTGATTTGGTGCATGGCACCTTAAATATGAGGGTGACAATATTGCGTACCTGAGAACATAACCAGGACACAATGGTGACATCACTTCTTTGAAGAGCTGAAGTGAATGCTTCCCCATACTTGTGTTCAGATATTAATCTTTCCAGCTCCTTCTTTGGATCCAAAGGTGTCTCAACCTGTTGCATGGTTATGGACTGAACAGAATCAGCAATAAATACCCCCAAAATGGATAATATTCAATACGAGCTTACTTTCACCAATTGAAACACATTAAAGCATTACAACAAATCATGAATAATGAAAAATGAGGAACGCCAAGGTGATGAACTGGCTTTACAATGTCGTATAGCCCACCCAAAGGTCCATTGCTTTGTTGTGTAGCCAGGGGATTCATCGCTTTCTGATTTGCTCCAGCTGCCATGAAAGCTAAGAGCTTACGCTGGCTAACAGCAAGTTCACCACTTAAGGTTTGGGTGATGGATGATGCAGAGCTCATTGCATCCTGCAATTGGTGTAAACAAAGAGAAGACAATTCTCCTTGATTTCATTGTATTAGAGACAACCCTAAAGGGTTGAGTATATAGATCTATAGTCTTCCATACAAGGTAAATGATAAAAATAGAATTATTTATGTATGGAAATTAGATACAAGGCATTGTCTAACATCCCCCCTCAAACTAATGCTGGTCATCGACAAGTAATAGTTTGCCAACTACAAATGAGTGACATGCAGAAGTGAGGGACTTCTTGTGCTGGAGTAGGGTTGGATTGTTGGAGATTGGTATCGCTCTGATACCATGTAAACAAAAAGAAGACAATCTTCCTTTGATTTCATTGTATTAGAGACAACCCTAAAGGGTTGAATATATAGATCTATAGTCATCTATACAAGGTAAATGATAAAAACAGAATCATCTATCTACAGAAATTAGATATACACCATTTATCAATGGAAATTAGTTATACAAGGCATGTGGCCTGTCTAACAATTGGAAAGCATGGTGAATGATAAAAGGTGAGCAAAGATGTATGTGTAGACGCATGCATGTGAAAAATAGATAGAACCGAACGAGCAAAGAACCTCTAGTATTTTCCCATATACAAGCATACACCTAGGAGAAAATCAAGGAGTGCGGATGTCATATGAAACATCCTGCAGAGCCCCAAACATTGATTTGTAGGTTAAGCTTATCCTACAAACAATCGTAGTTGATCCAGCCTCATGAAGAAAATATATATCACATCAAAGACAAAAGCACTGAGTTCCAGTTGTTAAGATGCAATTCTAAAAATAAAAAAGCCCATGCTAAGCATTGAGAAAGGGAATTTAACATTGTACCCTCAAATCAAGTCCTAATGGAGAATTTGTGAATTCAAACTGCTGTTGTGCAGCATTAGTCTGTTCAACCATCGTCTTCTGAAATGCGGCATCAACTTGCTCAAACATTGCTTTGCATGCCTGCTCAAATGCAGGAATAAAAGAAGATGCCAAGCTAGCCCTGATTGCATCCTGCATGAATTTTACAGATACTGCTGATTAGTGGTAAAATTTTCATGGATGAAATGCATTCCACAGGAGGCATTTAATTATATTTGAATTGCAGGTATGGTGCTGATTACTGTTAATTTCATGGATAAACACACTTCCACATGATAAGATACTCAATCATGGGTCTTTTCCTTATTTTGTCCAACCCAGCTTGGTTACAGGTGGGATAGGACATCTTACAGCAAGCTAATCCATTGATATGATGAGCCCCATCAGGGGATGCGCCTTGTCTTACTATCTCCCCTCAAATGATCCCATCCGGCAAAAATGAACATCAACTGACAGGAAACATTTAAAAAGAGCTAAATGGGGCAGAAGGGATCATTGTGATGAGGTCAATCACCGTCTTCCTCAAGGATAACTACTCCGAATCCACGGAGCTTCACTGGACTCCTCACAGAGACTTCTCGAATCCACGAGGAAAGATAGAAACTATAAATAATTCTAAAAATAAATTTGTTGATAATTGATAGGTCAAATAAACGAGTCTACAACCCTTTAAATATGGATACCAAGACTTGAAGACGTTTAGGAATTAAACTATAACTAAAACTCCCTAAAATTCATAACTCACTATAAATAGTAAATTTACTATTTATAGTAAGTGTCCTATGTGGCTTAACCACGTTATTCTCCTAATTTTTCTAAACACTTTTCATGTTGGACACAACTCCTATAGCCCAACTGATGAAAAGTTACAATCAAACCAAAACTTGCTAAAAATAGTAAGAACGGAAATAAACAGAAAATTCGACCGTCGATCTTATGGAATCTCGCAAATTCGGCGTGGGCAACCCAGCTATGCCGGGTTGTTTGGCTAAAGTAGTTCGTCCTACCCCAAAATCATAATATGGTACATCGAGTAACTCATTCCGGTTTGCGAGATATGCCTGTTTTAAGGTTCTGACGGTCTTGATGACTTCCGCCTCCGATCGAGCCTTCTCTGGTCCATCTCGGACATGAATGTGTCCACGACCTGCTCTACATCACTGAGGAAACAAATTCTGCAGTGCCTCTCACCCACCAGGGGCCCACCCTATGAACACTTTGGATGATGACCCCACATTGATACTTTGTCAAGCTTAACAAAGATGAACCGGGAACAGTATATCTCCTATATTTTTCAAAATCTAATGAATATTACTTCCATATTTGTTCATCTACAGTAATTTATTCATGCATGCCTGAAAAACTTGCTTCCCAGATGTTTGGAATTGTGCTTGAATTTGTCTGGTCACTGTCGCTTCAAGGTTCGAGTTGACGGATTTCTCCAACTGATTCACTGCGTTGTTTCCAACCCCTCTACAAAAGGATGTGTCAATCATACACTGATAATATGGAATAATAATAATAATACTAAGACAGGCAAGATTTCTTGCACTTGAATTTGTAGTCAGGGGCCTCATTTTCCAGGATAAGGTTGGCTTAGTGGCCTTTCGTTCCTAAGCCCTTTTTTCTTTTTTGGTTTTTGTTTTGTTTGCTTTTAGTCCTGGGGTTTTCTTTGTTGTTTGGTTTACCAGCCCCCTTCCTTTTTTTGTCGGGGCGGTCTCCTGACTGTAATTTTGTCCATATAAATGATATACATCCCAGTTATATATATATATATATATATATATAAACATAAAAAAATAATTAAAAAAAAACAAAAAAAATGTGTAAATTGACCTGAAATGAATCAGCAATAGCTGAAGAAACGGTCTTCTCCAAAATTGGGGTAATTGCGCGAGATCCTGCTGGTCCTATTGCAGTAATTTCTTGCTTCAATGTATTCTTGAACATGGATGTACACTTCGTGTTCATAGAGCCTGAGATTGAACTTGTTATCTGCTTCATGCGATCCCGTTCTAACTTCTGTTTCTTGTTCTCCTCTTGGATGCGGTTCCACAGAGCATCACAGTTAGACTTGAGAGATTTCTCCATGCTCAGGCTGAGGGCTGCCTCAACTCTGCTACCTTCTTTGTTAACAGGAACAGTCACCAGATCTGTCATTTGCTTCTGCATTTCCTTTAGGATGGTCATAAGCTGCAATGAGAGGATAACAATCCAAAGTATGAAAAAAAAAGAAGTGAATTTTGTACGTATTTCTTTGTAGTATATGTGAAGATTGCATACTAACAAAAAGATTCTAGTGTAAATTTCCTCCTGCTTCATAACAGAAAACTTGCTGTTAACCATTTCAGAAACTAATCACTCATTCAGACTAAGAGAAATGGACAAAATCTACAAATCCCTGCATGTCTACATACAATTTTTTGATCTTCCATAAATAGATTTTATGAGATAATGTTGTTTTTTTTTTTCTTCGTATGAACATGATCTAATAGTAGTAACTGTTAGCTCATAAATAGTCTTCAAGGAGAAGAAATTGACAGGTGTGAGTAACATGCTTGCCCTTAATTCTCTGAACTAGTTAGCTCATTATCCATATTAAATGCAGACAACAAATGACATGGAAATGTGCAAATACGTAACATGATCTGGAAAGAATTGAGTTATGCCCATTTATAATGGAAATGAAAAAGCAAGCATAAACAGACTAGACGATCTTATTCCTACTGGATAAAAGCATGCTAGCCTGCTTCCTTTAGAACGGACTGTTGAATTGGATGTTCATAACAATGGTTAGAACCATATTCTTCAGATAGCGAAATGAGAAATGTGACTTTGAGATAGACCGAACCAACCTTGACAATGCTCATGGTACTGGCTACAGAGCCACCTATGGTCAGTGTTAATCGGAACTTGTCATTGAAGAAACTACTCATGAGGACTTCCTCTCACTCTCTAGATTTGCGTACATTTTCTGTTATTGATACCACACCCAATGTGATAAAAGAGACAAGCTTTGTTGCTCTTTTTTCCTTTGTCGGAGTTCTAATCTTTAAGAGAATGAGTGATTTCCACGCAAACTAATATTTATTGAGATGATTATGCATATTTTTCTTTGTTTTGTTATGATATATTTGTGAGTGACTAGTAATTTACTTTTATTGGAAGCATGCAAATGTTCTTTGCAAATATTGTTCGCCTTTAATCCTTTCATTGTTTTATTTAATTTTATTTATTTAATTAAAATCTTCACGTGGTATGGAAATGTTCCTGTACCTAGATCAATGGAGTTTGCTGTGCTATAGACACTTGACACTTGGTCACACGTGTAGGTAACACTGACTATAGTGTGACAGCTACTTCCAAGAGTAGACATCGAAATCATACTTAACCAACAAGCTAATTTGGCAAGTAAATGTACATTCAGTGGCCCCACCTGTACATTCTGTGGCAAGCAGCAGGTCCAACATGAGGCAAACTACATGGGTGTGTTAAATGCGTTTTTGGCAAGCTAGTTGGAAAAAGTAGAATTCATATGGCTACTCTCAAAAGTAGCCATCAGATTCCCCTAGCTACAAGATCCAGTCTAAGATATCAAATCCTAGTCATATTTCAAAAAGGAAGAAGAAGAAGAAACGATCCAACATAAAATCATACAAGGAATAAAGAAAGACAGTTTTTGTACACACCACGAAGTATTACGACCTCATTAATTTTGCTAGTTTCAAGAAATTTCCAGAACCTCAAAGAAAAACATGCTAGTTTCCTCTAGCTGACCACCAAAGAATTTAAAAGAAGATGCTATCTTGCATGAGGAAAACACTAAATCTGAAGCTTTAAACAATTACCTCTTTCATACTCTCCTGAAGTGCTGGAATATGTGTAAAAATGGCCTCTATGGAAGGGCCGCCACTGCTGCTACCTGGTTCATTTGAAGAATCTGCAGATTTGAAAGGGCTAACGGAAGGGGAAGATGGACCCATCACTTGAAAGGGTTGTATAACTTCCTTTTTCCTCGTAAATGATGAAGGCAACTCAGTAGCTACAGTTGCCATACTAGATTCAGTATTAGGTACATCCTTACTCAAGTCCTGAACGCCTTGCTCACAAGCATTCCAAGGCCACTTGAGTAACTCACCATCTCCAACATCTTCGATCTGATGAGTTTCCTCCATGCCTGAAATTTCTTTAGACAATGAACAGCCATCGCTGGACATCTTACTGACAAGATCCAATACTTGGGTATAGAAGGATTTTTCTTTTTCCTCCGTGTGAAGACTACGCTCTTCTCTCTGAGAATCTAACTCCTTCAGCTGATTCAATCCATACTCACTCACCTCTCTAACCTCATTGTTTACAGCAACATCTTGAACCTTCTTTTCTCCCACTTTCGAGCCCTGGCCAACAAGGGTACTCTCAGAAGAAGGAACGGCCTTCAATAAGATTTCTCCCACTTTGAAAGATGTTGGAGGATTTGGCACCATATAAATATCATTTTTCCCAACTTTATTTTCATCTAAGGAAGAATCATCAGTCAACTTCATATGACCTACTTCCACTCTCCTATCAACTGAACAATCAATAACTAGTGTATCAACACAACGATCACCAATTGGGCTAGGTTCAACACTTGAAGTAGCCAATTCAAGTCTAGGAAGCTCTTGAGTCTCTGAAAATACAGAATATTTAGCTGCAGCTGAATTCTGAGGTGTCTTTGATGTAGCACTTCCAACAGGCATCTCAGTTGAGACATTTCTGCAAGATGGGTCTAATGCAGAAAAACCACTGCCAGAAACCTTCTCAATTTCAGCATTCTTCAGTGGTGGTGGCAGGCACTGAGATAAATCCAAGGTATATTGTTGGATAGCCTGTGTCTGAACGCAGTAAACCTCAACAACATGTTCCCCATCTGATGAATAGTCACTTCTTCCTGTTAGACTCAATATAGGCATTGTGACAGTAAACTCGGCAATATAATCCATGCGTGTTGCTGTTGGATATGGCCCATATTCTATATGCACCACATATATAGCATTTTTCTTGGCATTTGCAAGTAAAACAAGGCCTGTGTCTGGCAACACCACTACTTGGTTGAAAAAAGCTTCTTCAGCAGATTCAGCGGAACTCTTCAAGTCCAAGATCTGAATGCAGTTCCATGATCTAAAATCTCTAGGAATAGGCCACCCTTCGATGCCTGCTGAGGCCCACATCTTGACTTCTCGATTCAGATGACCCTGCAAAAGAAATAAAAATAATAATAAGCACTCTTTTACAAGGAAAATATATTAATGCAAGCATTGAATAATTAATGTTTCAAGAAGTAAAATCCTTTCCTTCAGCAGCAGAACACTTCCAGGTTTAAAAAACAAACAAAAACACTTGAATCCATGTAGAATCAGAGTTCTGCATAGCCCGCCGTGGCAATACATGACATGATAACCTGTCATATGTATTAGCGTGTGGAACAAGTGTATGAAATGATTTCCACAACTATGTCAACAACCTTATTAGATTTGTGCACCCTTAAAATCCAATGTGATGAGCTTAACCAGTGATTTAAATATCAATAGTATCTGCCAATACTATTGATATCGATATTCGCATGTGGTTGATACGATATACGGGGGCGTCATTAAATTCTCATGTATTGCACAAAATATTGCAACGCATCTCCGATACATTGAGATATATCAATGCATTGCGATATTTTACCAAAAACTCTTCATAAACTTCCCTCGAGTCATCGATACAAGTGATACATTGCAACACATTGCAATACATTCTCCCACCAGAAATTTGAAAAAAAAAGAAGGAAAAAACTCCCCAAAATCTATTTTCTCCCAAATCTGTTTGGGAGTACCTGTTTCATACTTATATGGTACAATTTATGATTATATAAACTCATATTGTATATAATTGCATCACTTCTATACTATTAGACAACCTTAGTTTAGGATCTTGTACATAGGAAACTTGTTGTGCATGCTTTTCTTTTATGAGTTCAAAGTTTCTAATCATGTCTCTTTCAACATGTCATGAAGATTTATTAAAAAATTCCATCATTTCACATTTCTTCCCTCAAATAACAATACATTCCCGATACATGCGAATGCGATATTTCCCATGCGATACCGATATGTTTCCGTATCCCAAGGGCATGATACATGCATTGTACCGATATTTAAATGACTGATCTTAACCATTTAATTGATGATCATGTCCGTGGATCATGATGATCATGAGGTCCTACACGGACATGTTATTAATACTATAATTAATATATTAGTCTATCTTAAAACTATGTAATAGGTTAAAGGAGAAGGTTTCCTCTATTGTCCTTGGGAACTTGAATTTAGCTACAACTGCCACTGGTCAGGGCAGAGTTGTATTCCATGTATTTTGATACCTTGTTAATTGATGACCACCTAGCCGGTTTTCAGGACGAACCTGTAGTATTCTTATGTGGTCATCCTTTTGAGGGAACCAATGACAAATCGGGATGGAAGGTCTCCACCATCAAGCTCAACGATGAGTTGATGCCTTTGCCCTACTCCACATAGGAGTACCAGTGTCCATGAATATCAGATCTTGTTATTAGACCTGTTAAATACTTCCATTGGAGAATTAATTCATCTCCACATCATGCTTGGTCCAAATCGACTTATATATGTACTAGCTTTGACTAATCCTTAGACCTAAGGACATATAGGGAGTTTAAGTTTTTGATGTAATGCGCTTTAGTTAGCCTCACGAAGTCTATTGCAGTGGCTCATATGTGGGTGTTGTTGGGTGCATGCACTAGGACACAGTTTAGGTCAATATGATCTAACAAGGGATCCACTGGTTGCCTAGGAATATTTTTATAGCTTAGATCTTCTGTTTTAACCGTTAACAGGTTTTACTTGGACTTGAGAGTAATTCGATGATTAAGATCTTGTGGTCCACCAATTATTTGCATGAGTATTAGATGAAAGGTGGGTGGTCATGATTAGTGGAGGGATTTGATCAAATTGGGTACATGGATAGTTAAGATTGTAGACTTTTGATGGAATAGGGCATATACCAAAGTATGTAGGGTGACAGAGCACCATAACTAGTGTATCTCCCTGAAACTCTAATTCCTCCTTATAAATATTTTCATGCGAGAGAGAGAGAGAGGGAGAGGGAGAGAGAGAGAGAGAGAGGGAGAGGGAGAGAGAGAGAGAGAGAGAGAGAGAGAGAGAGAGAGAGAGAGAGAGAGAGAGAGAGAGAGAGAGAGAGAGAGAGAGAGAGAGAGAGAGAGAGAGAGAGAGAGAGAGAGAGAGAGAGAGAGAGAGAGAGAGAGAGAGAGAGAGAGAGAGAGAGAGAGAGAGAGATGCCCTTGAACGCCAAACACCTTTTAGCTTCACCATTGAAGATAGTAGAAAGAGAAGTGAGAAAAATCTCTCACCTCCTTTACATTCCACACTTCACACATGTGGGGGTCCACCCTTGGACAGCTCTCTGCGCTTCTCCAGCCCTACTCTTGGGTTGTGTGTAGGCTCTCAATCTCCTCCTCATCTGGGAGAGAACCATCTTGCTTGAAAGTACGATGTCAACATTCTATACAGTCTTGAACGACGGTGATCTGTAGTTAATCCTAACCCTTGCTTTTATTTTTATGGTAGAAACTTAAAAATATCAAGATGGGATCCGTAGAACCAGATTAATAACAGATCTTGACTTCTCGACAATGTTAAATTTCTCTGTATTTTGAGAAACTCAAACAGGCTTGGCCTAAAATTCATGCTTAGCCAACAGTCCTTTTCAGGGGTCAACTAAATGATTGGGGAGACATGGCTCAGCTGATCATGTGCCAAGTTGGCTCAATGGAGAAGTGTAGAGGTGTATGTGGAGAGGTTCATGTGGCTTAGTAAAATGTAAAAAATCGACACACATCACAGGCAATTAACTTTAAGAAAAGTTTTTTTTTTTAAAGATACGAAGAATATTTACATCAAAAACTATTTCCAAGAAACCCTAGACAGTACAATTCAAAAGCAAGGAAGAAACAAAAACATGTTGGGAAAATATATCATTTAAAGTTCAGAATTCAAGGAGCTTGTACCGCAGTTATAAGAACAATGTGGCTAGGGCAATGAGGTGCTATCAGGAAATTAACTGAGCTAACAGGTTGGCCAAAATGTGGCCTCAGTGTCACAAGGGGTGCTGCCATCCAGTCCTCCCAGATCTTTACCTGTTATGTAAAAGGAAGTTTCATAAACCAAACAATGAAATCGATATTTCATAGTCCCAAAACAGGAGGAAAAAGCAAAGAAACAATAGCAACATCAACAAGCTTATCGCATAAAGAAACAGTAACACATGCGTTCATATGTATTCACTGTGCAAAAATTTCCCTATCTGACTCATGGAAGGCAATCATCTTCACAATAATCTAGCTCAAATATTTCCTTATTTTCACTCATTTGATTCTGTACACAATATAGCAGTCTCAATAGTTTTATAGGATTGGAGACCAAGGATAGGAATCTTAAACCCAAGTGAGGCCAAAGACAATAAATACCTTCATAGGATTAGGGCATCTTAAGTGAAAGAAGCTTTGACAACAATAAAGACAAGAAAGACACTAGAACCAGATGGTATACCAACAGAGGTTTTGGAAGAGCATGGGAGATGTTGATTTATTTTGGTTGACAAAAATTTTCAACAAGATTGTAAGATCAAAGAAAATGCAAGATGAATGGAGGAGTACCATAGTAGCTATTTATATGAGTAAAGGAGACTTATAGAGTTGCACTAACTGTTTTGGGATTACACTTATCAGTTATACCATGAAACTTTGGGAGAGTGATTGAGAAAAGATAAGTCATGAGACAAATGTATCAGAAAATCAAATTGGATTTACACCAGGAAGGTCAACCATAGAGACTATTTTCCTACTTAGACAGTTGATGGAGAAATATAGGGATGGGATAAAGATCCCCACATGATCTTTATTGACTTAAATAGAAACATAAGATAGGTTCCCTGGAGAGTTAAATCTGCTAGGTGTTGGGAAATAAAGTAGTCTCAAGAGGATATATTAACATAAATAAGGATATGCATGAGGGAGTGGTTATAAATGTAAGGACTACGAGTGGAGGAATTAATGAGTTCCAAATTATTATACACTTACACTAGAGCTGGGCATTGAGCCCCTATCCTTTTGCATTGGTTGTGGATGGGTTAATGAAGCATTTATAGGAAGAGGTAAAGTGGTGTATTTTGCTTGCAAATGACATTGTTTTGATTGACAAGACAAGGGAACACAAAGCTAGGATTATGAAGGGATGCTTTAGAATCTAAAGGTTTTAAAATTAATTAAACTAAAACAAAGAATATAGGAATGTAATTTTAGTAACAATAGGAGTGAAACGAGGAATTAGTTAAGATTTTTGGGCAAGAAATACTCCAAAATGACCATTTCAATATGTTGGTCGATAATCCATGAGACCAGTGGGCAAAGAGATTCGGTAGGATGTTGCTCATAGAATCAGAGCTGATTGGATGAAGTGGAGATATGCCTCTAGAGTTCAATGTGATTACCGCAGCATACCAATAAAACTGAAGGGAGATTTTTATACAACAATATAAGATCAAACGTGCTTTGTGTGACAACAATTATTAAAAAAGAAATCGATACAAGGAAAAAAAGATGTAACAAATTGCCAGCAGCAAGTGACCCACTCATCAATCCATCTCTAGGCAGTGGGTAGGCAATTTCATCAGCCTCTCTAACAGAAATCTGCTTTAATTCTAGTACTGAAGCATCAAGACAGAGAAGGAAACACAATGGGAAGAAAACACAATCAGAATTGATTTGTCATCTCTTACTGAAATGCAAGGAAACCAAGTAAAGCTGGTCCACCTTTTTCGGTCTCTTTGACATTGATTTAGCTCTCACTGGTCCAACAGTGGAACTTATTGATGGTAGGAGTGGCAGGCCTATTAACCCTATCATGTGGGTAATTTTAAAGAAAAAACAGAACATCTTAAAATATCCCCTCAACCATCTCTCTAAGAGGCTTCTAAAATAAAGATGACTTTGGTTAATTGGGGACTGCTAAGGAGGAAGTCAGAAAGATTTCTAAACCCAACTGAATTTACAAGTGTCAGGGAGTAATTGATGATCTCCAGTATCTTCCCCTTAAATGGGGTCTTTCAATGGCTAATCCCCCAAGTTACAAGAAGCTTCCAGTCCTGAATCGACCATCTCCAATGGGTATTGGCTCAAACAAGAAAAGCTGATAATAAAGACAAAAACACAAAAGGGAGAAACATGAGATGCTATTAACATCCAATTATTTCAATACCATGCCCAGGACATGCATTTTACAGCAGGAATTGAGGGGGGATCTCGGAAAGGTGATATAATCGTCTCAAAAGCACAAACGGAAGTGGAAAAAGCCCTCCTGTGCAAACTGTGCATTGCATAGTTCAAGACATTCTAAGACGAACCTATCACTTGAACATGTAACTGAGCTTGCAAGTAACAAGAGCAGTAAATACAGTTGCAGAACAAATACAAACCACGCCATCTGTTGATGCAGATACTAGGCGAGAAGTTATCCAATGACATATCGACAAGTCAGTCACATCCCACTTATGTTTACCAACAAGTTGGACTCCATTGATCAACTTCTCAACAGGACATGTGATAGGTTGCTGTGCCGAGAATGCTTCACCATTCTCCACTTCTGTTGTATAAATCTTCAGAACACGATTTCCAATCGCAACACCCAAAATTTCCTGAAAAACAAAATTGTCAGGTATATATAATTAAGGAATTTGACTAAGATAGTCTGCAACTAGCAAACTGAAAAATGAAACACGCGCACGCGTGTGCGTGCATACACAAACACACAAACAAAAACTATCAGAAACACCTGAATAAATCACACTGGTTCAAGCTATGATACCAGAAAACTTGCATATGCTCAACAGGCCAATATCATACCATATCGATAATTGATAGTTGTACCAGATATGTAAGGATACCTGTAAGATACAGGTTAACAATTTCTTGTTTTATTAAGTGCAGTATTTCTTGTTGTATTAAGTATGGTGTTTTATTTATTTATTTATGGTTCCTTACTCTTGTCCTGGTGGTAGACTCTCAGGAGTTTCAACACCCGGTCAAGGGTTCAAGTATCCATAGGTGGTGAAATCCCACTGCGGCGTGAGTGTGTGGGGGTGTGTGCGTGTGTGTTAAACAAAATAAAAATAAAAAATAAAAAACTATATATTTTATGATTGTATTGAAGTATCAGATGAGATACCCATCAGTGTCCTAGGTTTTCAGAAACGAGGAGTGCATCTTAGCTCCCTTATCTGAGTATCATAGGTCCCAAGCTTCCCAAAGAAACATTCAACAAATAAAAATTATCTAGTGCCATAGAAACTGCGTCATTACTTGATAGTGAGAGTGCCAACATACGGGTGGATGACATGATTCCCAATCTCCCACCATATGAATGGCGACAACGACTTTTCCAGTTATCTGTGGCTTATCATTCTCATCAGGGCCTTCATTAATCCTCCACACAATGATCCTTCCATCTATGCTTGAACTGAAAAACACAAGCAAATTTCCAATAAAAACCAGATTAAGTAAATGAACAAATTCAAACAAAGAAATACCTGGCCAAAAGGTGAACATCCTCACCGAAGAAAGCCATGTCAATGACCCTCTGGCATAAATAACAATCAAGTCAAAACAGGTGAAAATCAACGATCCAAAAATATAATCAGTTTAAGAATAGCAGCTCAGCTTGAGTACAGCTATCAACAGGAAGTTGTCTGATAAACCTGGCCCATTTTCTTCCAGGCCTAACCTGGTCTCTGCCCACAGGCATCGGAACCATAAGTTGAGATTGCATTCTATCCTCATTATCAGACTGTATATCTAATTGGATAACTTCACTTTATGAGTAAAATCAGAACTCATGCTATCTCCATTAGTCATCCATGGCATATACATGGCATATCTGGGTTTCACAGGTGCAAAGATCAATTTTTCACAGTTCAAATGTAATTCAGCTTGAAACACACACAACTGATTGTACATCCAACTAGTTGGTTTGTGGAGGCCACAATGTTGTTTTTGTGGTATCTCGCTGCTCCAACAAGGTTGTCCCACCATGAAAGTGGGATGCCCCAAAGATCAAAGTTGGTATGTGGAGTTTTTTGGGTGGTTGTTCTTGGTTTTCTATGGTGTGCCCCACCTGGTAGTTGGATTAACCTGATTTTTGGGGGATCCAATTTTCATATAGGGACAACCTTGCTGGTTGGCGAGATGTCATACAAACACTATGGTGGGTCCCACATGTCAACTAGTCGATGTACAGCTAGTTGTGTGTGAGCATTTCTCTCTCTCTATATATATTTTGAGGCAACTAAGTATCAATTTGTCATGAAGGCTCGCACCAAGGCCAGATTTAAGCAAGACTTTAATGTTTTAATCATGAAAATGATGTACCAGTAAAAGAAACAAATGTATAACACAACCACAAGCATTGTCACAGAAACAAGTGGATAGAATTGACGTTGACTTCCAACATGCTGCTCTTATGCACATTGTTGTAATCTAAGAAATTACTGACGTCTTGTTGATGCAATCGATGGAACAACTGTCCAACAGAATCAAACTAAACATTCTCTTCTAACGGAATACTAACAGAATAACAGCTTGAGGTTAAGAAATATTCCATGAGAAATTAACTTGGAGGGCGTTTGGATGGAAGGAAATAAAAATGTGCATAGCAAAATGTAACTTGGAATCCTAAAGAAATGGAAAACCATGGATTCCAATTTTCCATCTGTTGTTTGTTTTGAATTCCAATTATACATGAATTTCACATCGGTTCTCTCATTTCATGTGTCTTCTCAACCTTGGAAATAAATGTAACATCATTTTTGGGAGAAATGAATGTCCTCAGCTTTTTTAAGAGGTGGATTTTTCACTGAAATTGATGTCATTTCTAAGGTTTCCCACATTCCCAAGAAGTCATATTGGGTCACAGGTTTTTCATATTATTTATTAGTAGGTCAATGCACCAATACTCAGTATTTCCATAATATGAAACTTCAACTATATTGTAAGTTGTTTTTATTATATTCAAATGTGATGTGCGATGCTTATACATATCCAACATGAGTACTTCAATAGTAGACAATCAACCACTAGAATTGAAGTTTTATTAACTGCAGTTTCTGCTATAGAAGTTCTTTGATGCCAAAAGATACATATAGAAAAAGAAACATACATTTAAGTTGCCAATTCAATTTTTAACTGCAATTATGTGGACCATCCATGCCAAAAGAACACGCGAAGCATGAAGCAACTCATACAAGTTGGACTAGGGACATACTCACTGGCATGTGTGCTAACATCACACATGCAAAATTCAGTCCATTCATCAAGCCCGCCTGACTGTGTATCTGACATGGCCAAAAAATTAGGCCAACCGACTATCAGGTGGGCCAAACTTGTGCATTGAATGTGTACTGTTGGACTTTTCTTTAAACATCAATATTTTGGCATTCATTAACACACACCATGAAGTTGCAAGAGTAGCTGTTGCAGGTTCAGGAATCATTCTTTCTCTAACCCACTGGAGTGAAATCCATCAAAGAAAAGATCAAGAAACAAGAAACCCACAATAGACTTGGTTCTTTTCCTTTCTTTTTAATAAATATAGATTCACCTCATCGTCCATTTCCATAGTCATTTTGTTACGTGAGAAATTGAGACTCCATATGCTGCTTGATTCATCTTTGTCATCATTATCAAACCTTATCCCAACTAAATGGGGTCAGCTACGCGAAATCATGTCCCACCATTCCACTCTATCGAGGGCCATCTCCCCAATTAAACTATAGGTCATCAGATTTTTCTTACGATCTCCACCCATGTCCTTTTGGGCTTTCCCCTTGCTCTTTTGGAACCTTCAACTTGAACCAACTCACTCCTAACTTGAGCAACCATTGCTCTCTATTGGAAAAGGCCCAGCTATCCAAATCTACTTTCCCCCATCTTATTTCCTATTGATGCCACTCCTAAGTTCCCTCAAATGCAATCATTTTAAATTATATCCTTCCTTGTCTTGTAACTCATCCATCTCAATGTGCTCATTTCAAATATTCTAAACCTATGAACATGTTGTTCCTTGACTATCCAGCATTCTATCCCATAAAGCGTGGTTGGTCTTATAGCCACTTCAATTTGATCGGTATTTGGGGATCACATATAACTCTGAAGGCACATATCCAATTCATCCACCTAGCTCTAATTTGATGAACAGAGACCTTCTCAATCTCTCTGCAATCATGAATTATTGACCCAAGATATTGAAAATAATAATCTTGGGTTACATTTTGGTCAGAAATCTTCACTAATTCCATGTTTCCACTCCAATTGCTACTAAAATTGCAATCCATATGCTATGTATTAGTTTGACTAATTTTCAAATCTCCAGATTCTAAAGAATTCCTCCATAGTTCTAGCTTTGCGTTTACACCATCCTCCATCTCGTCAATCAAAACTATGTCATCTGCAAAGAATACACACCACAAAACCTCTTCCTGAAAATGCATTAATTTGTCTACAACCAATGCAAAAGGATATGGGCTAATGCTGAACCTTGGTGTAAGCTTACAATAATAGGAAACTCACATGTCTTTGCACTAATGGCCTTATATTTGTTATCACTTCCTCATACATAACCTTAATCATGTCAAATTATCTTCTCGAGACTCCTTTCTTTCCGAACACCCACCAAATCATCTCTCTAGGGACCCTATCAAATGCTTTCTCTGAGTCAATAAAGAGTGTAAAGAACATTCCTCCTCTCCCTATATTTCTCCATCAATTTAGTAGGAAATTAGCTTCAATACTTGACCTTCCCATCATATATCCAAACTAATTCTGATATATTTGTCGCATGCCTTAATCTTTCCTTAATCACTCTCTCAAAGTTTCATAGTATGTCTCAGAGGTTTAATCCCACAATAGTAGTGCAACTCCATGCATCTCCTTTATTCTTGTAAATAGGCACCTCGGAACGCTTCCTCCATTTATCTTCCAACTTTTTCAATCTTATGATCTAGTTGAATAACTTTGTCAACCAAAATAACCAATACCTCCTATGCACTTCCAAACCTCCTTTATTCTTGGAAATAGGCACCATGGAACGCTTCCTCCATTTATCTACCAACTTTTTCAATCTTATGATCTAGTTGAATAACTTTGTCAACCAAAATAACCAATACCTCCCGTGCACTCCCAAACCTCACATACCATATGGTCCTACAGCCTTTCATATCTTCATCTTTCTGAAAGCTTCTTTCACTTCAAATATTTTAATCCTATGAAAGTTTTTTTGAAAGATAATACTATCATAGGATTAAGATATTTGAGGTGAAAGAAGCTTTGAGGAAGTATCGATAGTCTTTAGCCTCATATGAGCTTATGATTCTTCTATTCAGAAGCTCTCAGAGTTAACTGCATTTAAAAAGTTCTAGAAATAGGTTCTCCAACTTTCCTTGATCTTATCATCCTTAAACCAATACCTCATGTTCATCGCTCTTAATGCATCTAACATGAACGAGGTTCCTGCCCTTCTTTTCTCTCATTTTTACAAGTTCGAAATCATCTTTCTCACCTCTTGTACCAAATCCACTATCCAAATCATCATATGCCTTACATTGAGCCTCACTAACTACTTTTCTTAGCTTTCTTTTGCTGTTTCTATATTCTTCTAAAACATCTTTCTTCCATCAATTTATTACTAAATATCATTGCTTTCTGTCCTTTTAAATTCCACCACCACATTCTTGGACACCTAGTAATTTCACTCCCTCTCTTTCAACTCTTCATGTAAATATCCATAACCATTAACCTATATTTAAAAGTCAGACTCATCTGGTATAAACTTGCAATCTTTATATATTCATCATTGTCTTCCTAGGCAGAAAGAAGTTCATCTGCTTGTATATGATCCACTATTGAAGGTTACTAAATGTTCATCTCATATTTATTTATTTTTTTAGCAAGCATTTGCAATAGCTGGATTGTATGCCATAACTGAGGCTGCTTAATGGTAAAATTAAAATAATAGCACAATGACATGGAGAAAATTGAAACAAAACCTATGACTACAAACCATTATGGTAAAAAGCTCAAAACCAACATCTAAAATACCATTTTACAAGCAAAGAACATATCACAGGAATAATCCAATTTCGATACCCAATGCATCATGGAAAAAGTCATTTGATTTTCACATCATTAGAGCAATTCATTCAACCCCAGAACATAATCATACAACAGCACAAACCAATAATCCAAGCATCAAATAAATATAATAACATAAATGGTACAAAAAAAATAAAACAATCTCAGTTCATCAAAATAAAACTCGATTGGTAAAGGCAAAAGTAATTGAAATCATTCCCACTTAGATTACAATGCTTGACTTGAAACACCATCCATTTAATTTGAGCATTTTTTTCAAGTGGGCCCAGCTACCAGTTATCCAGAGCATTTATCTGGTGGACCCCACCATGGACCAAAATCTGCCCCAAAACTCTTTCAAGTGCCCAAATTGGCAACTGATACAACAAAATCCAACCATGAAATCCGACGAGAGTTACAGAAATGAAAAACTAATCCTGCAAACGACATCACTGACATAATCCAATCCATGTATTACAGAATCTTACAAAATTCAAAAAAGAAGAGCAAGATCCCAACCTGGGTATGACCTTTAAGGAAAGATCTCAGTGCATTGTTTATATTCAGCACCATAATCACACCTGTCTTCAGTCCGTAGCAAATATAAGTCCGGTTCACCGCAATATTCCGTCCAAGAATTAATCCAGGATCCGACTCATACATTATGAATGGCATGGCCTCAAGCTGTGGCTGCAGCTCCCCGGGCAACCGCACATTGACATCATACACGATCCGGTTACCAACCAGGTGCCGCCCCTTAGGCAACTTTCTGCTTGGCACCCGCACCGATGCTGATGGGAGCATTGCAGCGTCAGCCATTGCTACACTCTTGTTTAACTTCCTACCGAATCAATGAAAACTTTTCCATCTTTTAGAATTCTGGACTGAGAGAACTCCAATTCATCCACCTCTTATAGAACGCTTGCCTTCTTGATTACTCAAGACAATGTTTAGATTCTTCACCTTTTCTTTCACATCTTACTTTAACATCTCCTTGAATTCTCTCTTTCTTCATTCCTTCCATTATTCTATGCTACAATTACTGAAGGATAAAATAAAAAATTAAAAAAATAAAAATAAATAAATAAATAAATAAATAAAATAAATAGCACCTTTGCATTTCATGGATTGTTTCCCAAATCCTTTTGTGGGGAGCCAAAGGAAACATAGATGCAGCCTTTCGAGCTTTCGCTAATCTGGGCTTTATTAAAAATTAGAGAAATTCAGTTAGTTCTCTGCATATGACTTAATTCATTGATGATAAGAAGATTTCTTCAGTAGATTCAATTGGAATTGAATAGTAGCTTACAAGTTTTCTTGTGAAGAAAATGGAATTTCTGAGTGATATAATATCTTATTTTTATGCAATCTATTTACTTCTATTAAACTTGTACGGAAAATATGAAAGAGAGGGTAGAATGTTTCTTTTCCACAGCAGTGGTGGTATACATGAAAAGAAAAGTTTCTTTTTCTTTGGTTGCTTTTCCTTTTCCTTCTTTCTCATGTTGTGCTTTTACTTTGGAGTTTTTCCTTTTAGGCATCAACTGTTCCTACTTTCTTTCTTAATCGTTTATTTGGGGACCACTTACTTTTTAGAGTTAGGATTATTTCAAATCAAGGCTGGACAGATGCAACACGTGCAAGAGAAAAAAGCAGCGGCATATGAAAGGAAAAGGGTGAGGGCTACACATAGAAAAAAGTCTAGCTTAATAGATAATTATCTAACCGTGGGGCCTATCTCAATGTATGTGTTGTATACCATTCCGTTTATCGGTTTTTCCAGCTCATTTAAAATGGTCTAAGAGTTGAAGCAAATTTAAATCTTAAGTGGACCACACCATAGGAAATAGTGGTCATTGAATGCTCACCGTTTAAAAAGTCTAAGGCCCACTGTAATGTTTATTTGCCATCTAATCTGTTGACAAGGTCACACATGTCTGGATGAAGGAAAAACATAAATATTAACTTGATTTAAAACTTTTGTGGCTCACAAAAAGTTTTTAATCCTCAATCACTAGGTTTTTGTTGTATGGTCTACTTGAGGTTTGGATGTGCTTATTTTTTGGACCATGCCTTAAAATGAGTTGGAAAATCTGATTGAGAGAGTCAGTATACAACCTATACATCAAGGTGGGCCCCATGGTGGTTAGGGACTCACCCACTAAGCTGTTACCCGGACTCACCTTACTTGGCCTGCAAAGAAAGGGGTATTGGTAGGCCTGAAAGTCAGGCGGGTTAGGTCGGGTTGGTGCTCAACCCTAGCCCAACTCAACTTTCCTATACCTGGACCCTAACCCAGCCCAACCCAACCTCAGGTTGAGAATTCTCAACCCAAGCCCAACCCAAGTGGGTTCGGTCGGGTAGATATATGCTACTATTTTCATTATTACATTAGTCTACAATATTTTCAACATAAATTTTATTTTTTGTACTTATAATTTTATTAATTATATATGTAGTTATTTATCGTTTAAATTTATTTATTTATTTTTTCTAAACAAACAAACTGAAATATAGGACAACTACTCCTTTAAATCGTATTGTGTATCAAGCAATCTATTTGGAAGAGAGAAATCCGGTGTATCTTGTTAGATTGAGTCATCAGAAATGACTAGGAGCAATGAAACCTAACGGCATTGGGATTTCCTGTGCCTTTAACACAGACGATTTACACTCAATTATAATTAACTTATAATGAACTTATATATTGATCGGGTTTGGTTTGGGTTGGGTCGGGCAAATGTTGAGGGTCAAATATTGCATATTAGACCCTAATTATCATATGATTTTACGTACATGATAATGCTTAACGGCATGTTTTAATCGTGTTTGTGTTGCAAGGTGAATTTAAGAGCTTGGACTGAAAAAAGATGCTAAATGCATGAATTTGATGCTCTAGAATCACCAAAGAAAAAGATGGACCCTAGGGGATCAAGATCGACGGATTTATATGTCAAAAATCCGAGAAAATCGAGAAACTGAAGCTCAAGTGGCCTGAAAGTTATCTAGAGTGCAAGATTATAGGGTTTCCACCATCTGTTCAGCTCGAAACTTCATACATAGCCTGAGGACTATAAATGAACCGTACACGTCAAAATTGAGCCATCGTATCCCTGTGAAAGTGGCCCAATCGATAGATAAGCCCTTTAAATCCTGACGTGGGGCCCATCTGATCTCTGGATATGCCTCAATTTTGGACTGGATGCCTTAAATGAGATTATGAGACAGATGGACGGAAAGGATTTCTCACAAAAATCACATGTGGACCCCATATGAGACGGGTGTGCATAGTGCACATGTGCACTGAACCGCCAAAGATGGTCAACGGTTCTTGACCCGTCTCTTCTTCTCCTTCTTGGATGAGGACTTCCAGCGGACGCACCAGCGTCCGCCAGTTTCATGCAGTAGGGCCCACCCTTCATCCAAATAATCAATCCGGACCGTCCATTGTGTACAGATGAGGGGTATTAACCTAACCTAGGTGATATTTAGACACCATGTTATTTATGAAAAATCCTAGCCGTTGAATGTAGGATGGATGGCGGAGTAGAAGATCGTGTGGGCCACACCGATTTTGCTCTAGAATCGTTCATTCCCAACGATTTTCCGAGGATACTTCAATAGACTGCATGGATTTTCCACCTGACATCAATCAGTGTGCCACCAAACAGCACATCGTCGCTGTGTAGGTTCAGTTTCGAAGAGAACCTGTGGAGGGGTTTTTGTAGGCCACCATCACGCATCAACGGTCCGATCTGGACCGTCCATTAGGACCCCAAGGGTCCTCTCATCCAAGCCAAGGTGTCAAAAGTCCGATAGCAAAACCGCTAGGATGATCTCAACCATCTGATAAAGAATGAACGGTAGCACAGAAAGTCTGGGGGGCCGTACCAAAACAGAGAAAAAATGGTCATGTCTGACTGGTTTTCCGTGCACAATCCAATGAACGGACTGAATTTGTCAAGTTACACGTCCCACCAAGAAATCAGCGTAAGTCAGGAGCTTTCTCCCGCCACGAAAGGAAGTGCATACTCCCAGCCGACCTCCAGCAACTATATAAGAAAGAGATAGGAGAGAGCTAAGGATCATCCAGGATTTGCCGTGGAGGGATGGTTGAAAGTGAGAGAGAAAGAGAGAGGGCCGGCCAGGATCTTCTTCCTTCTTGTTTTGTAGTTTCTGTTTTCTTTATGTCTTTAATAAACGCTATTTCTGTTTTCTTTATGTCTTTAATAGACCTTTGCCTAAACATGGGTTAATCCTCTTAGCTAGGGCTAAGAGATGAAGCTTGTAGCAGATTAGGATGCTTTCTTTGTTTTGATTCATGTTTTATTAAACTCTCTTGGATTCTAGTTTGATTATGAATGAATATTTTTAATTTTTAATGGTTTGTTGTGACTTAAATTACAATAGATCTGTGATAGCTTGAGATATCTTCTTTTCCTGTATTGAGATTGTGAGATTAGGCAATTCCGTTGTTCACCATCGTCTCATGGGTATGGTTGGGTGATGGAGTCCTCTTAATCTTCTCAATTCTCTTATGATTGGTTGTGAATTTGGTAAATTCTTGTTGTTTGCCTTGTCTCCTGAGCATGATTTGGTGATGGAATCACTTTCAAATCTTCACCATTGTCATCTATTGATGATTAAATCCATGAAAAGTTCAGAGATCTAACAAATCTCTTCTTACCAATTGGATAGGATAGGACTCTGATTCCAGTTGTGTCCTTGAATCATACAAGATAGCTTTCCAATATCTACAAGTGGATCCTTGGCACCCTAGTTTCCTATCTTTGATTTCCACAAGTTTTAAACTAATATTTCACAATTATTTCCTCATATTCATTTGATTTAGATTTCATCTCATTTTAGTTCTAGTTTTAGTTAGTTTCAGATTATGTACAGGTTTCAGTCCCTGTGGATTCGACCTCGGTCCCACCGAGTTTATTACTACATCACAACCCTATACTTGGGGAGTGAACAGCAAACCCGAGCTCAACCTAAGTTTTATTGTGTTGGTGTTTGTATGGCCCAAGCCTGAGACCAAACCCGATACATCCTGCCCCTGCCCAACCCAATGTCGGGTTGGTCATGGGTCGATCACGTTGAACCCTCCCAACTTTTAGCCCTAAGTATTGGTGAGGTTTAGGAGAGAGCAAACCTCCGTAATGGGGGCCACCTAAATTTCTATGTGACATCCACACCATCCATGAATTGAGTGAGATCATGTTAAAATGGGATCCACAAAGTGGGGATTGAAAGTCCACAAACTTAACCACAAAGTGGGGATTGAAAGTCCACCATTAAAAACTTCTTGGGAGCTAGAGAAGTTTCAGATCAAGTTATATATATATATATATATATATATATATATATATATATATATATATATATATATATTCACTCCATCAACGTCTACGTGACCTTATGAATAGGTTGGATGGTAAAAAAAACATCATGGTGGCCCTTATAAAGGTTTCAACGGTGGGTATCATTATCACTGCAGGTTCCTTTAATGTGGTCTAATGGAGCTGTAGGCCTGCCTCATTTTTAGGTTCAGACCTTAAAATGATATGAGGAAAACGATTAACGGCGTGGATAAAACACTTACATCACAATGGACCCCACAGAGCCCTGCCCGGATGGATTACTGTCCAGGCGGGGGTAGGACACAATCCTCGTCCAATAGATATGACCTGGATATTTGTCTGCGAGAAACCCATTGGGCACTAGCTACTAGGGCACCTTTGGCAGGAGTGGATTGCGTACTGATAGATTCAGAGGTGACTATAATTCCAGCGGACCACACCAAAGGAAGTTGCAGTGATAATGACTCCCACCGTTGAAACCTTTCTAAGGGTCGGAGTGATGTTTTTTTTTTTTTTTTACCATCCACCCTATTAATAAGGTCATGTAGACATGGATGAAGTGAAAAAACAAATATCAACTTGATTCGAAACTTCTCTAACTTCCAAGAAATTTTTAATGGTGAACATTAAATCCCCACTTTGTGGTCCACTTAAGACCTATACCTACCTCATTTTTATTTATTTATTTATTTATTTATAATACCTTAAAATTATTTGAGAAAAATGATTAATGGCGTGGATAAAAACTTTTTGGGGCCAATAAAAGTTTCGGATCAAGATTATCTTTATTTTTTTCCCTTAATCTAGGTTTGTATGATGTAATCAACATATTGGATGTCAAAAAAATAGTAAAGTACACCTTAGGAAGATTTTAGTGGTGGATATTATATGACTATTGTTTTCCTATCTTTGTGGTCCACATGATATTTATATCTCTCTCATTTTTGGTATTAAGCCCTAAAATGATTTGTAAAAAATGGATGAAACAGCATGGATGAAACACATACATCATGGTGGGGCCCAAAAAGTATCGACCACCAGTGAGGGGCTAGTGGCAAGGGAGTAGCCAATCCATTTCTAGAAACTTCCTCCGTTTGCTTCCGGAATTCGGATGCGGATTTCCTATGAAAGGGAAGTTACTGCACTGTAACCTAGGTGGGGCCCACCATCATGTTTGTGAGACATCTACTCCATCCATCCGTTTTGTGAGTGAGCTCATTTTAGGAGCCGAATCTAATAGATTCGCAATTGGGCTAAAAACATGAGGATTGAACGTCGGGCCACAAAAGTTTTGAATCAGGATATTTTACCTCAAGCTATTAGAGGCTCATGAGCTAAGGTATTGTGGTTCTTCCATTAATGGTTGGCTGGTTGTTGAGGGTCAAATAATACATATTAGACCCTAATTATTACCAGATTTTATGAGCATGATACCGTTTAACGGCCCGATTTAATCGTGTTTGTGATGTAGGGCGTATTTACGAGCCTGGACTGGAATAGGGTGCTTAAGGCATAGATTTAATGATCTAATAATACCAAAGGTAAGGGATGGACTCCAGGGGACCAAGATTGATGGAATTATGAGTCACGATCCGTAAAAATTGAGAAATTGAAGCTCAAGTAGCTCAAAAATTATCTAGAATGCAAGATCACGGGATTTCCACCATTCTTTCGGCTTGAAATTTCATACATGGCCTGAGGGCCAGAAATTAACCGTACATGTCGAATTTCAGCCATTGGATTCGTGTGTAAGTAGTCCAAAGGTCAGATCAGTCCATTAATCATCAATATGGGGCCCACATAATCTCTGAATATGCTTCAATTTTGGACTCAACGTCTTAAATTAAATGAGGAAGGGGATGGACGGAGCAGATGTATCATATATGCATTGCAATGGACCCCACATGGGACCGGCGTGTACGGTGCACAAGTGCACCGGCCGTGCGCCGCAACTACCATTATCGGTCAGCGGAGTTTCTAAAAAAAAAAAAAAAAAAAACTCCCCAGCGCCTTACGAACGTTGGCCGTTTTTGGCTAGCGGGCCCCACCCATCATCCGTATCAACGATCTGGACTGTTCATTCACCCCGTGGGGTGGCAAAAAACCCATGCCTAAGTGGCATAATTGTAAAATATTGCGAATATTGGTTTTCAGCCCTTCAAACGCAATTCGGACGGCAGAGCAAGCTATTCTGTGGGCCACACCGAATCCAACATGAAACCAGACACTTCTTACTAGTCTTTCGATGTAATTGCAATGGACGGAGTGGATTAAGCAAAAACTGAAAGGAGTGGCCCCCATCGACAGCCAGCGCAAGAAACGCTGGCTCTGTTTCGCAGTCCGTGAAATCCGGATGCTGTGGGCCCGTGTGTGCTTCTGATCACCGTCGTATTGATGATCCAGACCATCCACATGCTTCAACAGATGGCTATAGCCCTAGACAAGGTGTCAGAATCAACAAATATGTTGATTTCGCGCCGCAAAATTAAATCAAACGGAAGCTGTTTTGCTGCGCAAAATAGAGATCGCACATCCGGTTTCTGCTGCAGAATTGGAGTCGGTTCTCCATCGACTCTCTACGCACACCACCGACCTTGCTGCATATGCTAAGAAGAGGGAGACGTGGAAGGATTAGGGGGATCTGAGGAGCTTGTGTGGAGCAGTCGTGGAGGCATAAAGAGGAGTATTTTAGAGTTTTTGTTTTTTTTTTTTTTTTTACTATTATTTTTCTTATTATTTGTTTTTTAGGAGATCTAGTCCAATTATATTGGGCTAAACCTCTTAGCTAGGGCTAAGAGGTGAAACTTGTAGTATGATGAGAAACTTTTTGTTTGTGCCTTTGTTTATACTTAACTGAATTTGATATTAGTTTGATTATTAAGAGAATGTTTTTAGTTTTTAATGGTATGTTGTAACTAAAATTACAATGGGTCTGCGATAGCTTTGAGCATGTTCTTTCCTTTTTATGTTTATGACGTCAGGAAGTCCTGTTGTTCACCATCGTCCTCTGGACATGGTCGGATGACGGTACCCTTCCTAACCTTCATATCATGTTAATTGGTTATCAATTAGTTTAATTCTGTTGTTTACTTTGTCTCCTAGGCATAGTTTGGTGATGGAATCCATTCTAATTCATATACCTTTCATCTCTTTATGACTATATCAAAGGAACTTTAGTTAATTTTTATGGTTACACCTTTTAATGAGATGAAGATGGACTATAAGTCCAGTTGAGTTTTTGACGCAGACATAAGATCTTCCTGATCTCTACAAGTGGATCCTCTGAATTCCTAGTTTCTTTCCTCTGAATTCTTTAGATTTTAGATAATTATTTCATCATTATTCCTCAATTTACAATTGATTTAGATTTCATCTTAGTCTAGTTCTACTTTTACTTAGTTTTAGATAACGTAAAAGTATCAGTCCTTTGGGATTTGACCTCGGTCTCACCGAGTTTATTACTACATCACAACCCTGCACTGGGGAGTGAACACTGGTTGCAGTAGAGGAGACCTCTATCATTTGTTTATTGAATCCATTTACCAAGGCCTAAATCGATCTTCCTCCCATAACAACATTATCACCAGTACTAGGGTTCGACAAATCCATATATAATAATAATAATAATAATAATAATAATAATAATAATAATAATAACAATATTCAGCTCATTTTCAAAACGAGTTGAGTCATGTGAAGCTTGTTTCACCTCAAGTCATCCTTTAAGCCAAACTAAACGAGCTTTTCGAGCGAGCTTGACTCATATATAGCCCTACTTGAAACCCCTTTTTCTTGTTTATGAGGTATTGGCAATTTTCTTCGATTAAGGCACTAAACATGGACACAATATTTTGAATGTTCAAAACACTGCAAGATAGGAAACTAAGGATGCCCAACTACTTGTATGTGCATAGGGTACTACCAATGTCAACACAGTATTATACGAATGTACAGAGAGCATCTCACTATAGTTGTGGAGTTACAATTATGAGAGAGAGAGAGAGAGGATTGTGGTGGTTAGTATAATCTTAAAATCTCTTTAAATGAAGTCTTAGTCATTAACTTAAAAAGCCCTAAACATTGAAGTCTTGAAGTCTTGAGTCTTGAGTCTTGAATCTTGATGCAAATGTCTTCAATCTTGATGCTTGATAATATAAATAAGTAAAACTAGAAAGTAAAAATTAAAAACTAGAAACTAAGAATGAATAAATGCTACAATAATTAGTAACGGTTAACTAAACAAACACAAACACTTATATAATTACAATTTATAAATTACAATCAAACAAAATAATATTGCATGTTGGGTGACTTGACTTTCGAGCATGCTTGCCACTTGACTATTGAATCTTGAGTTGACTTGTTGAGTTTCTTGAGTCTTAAGATGCTAATGAAAGAAATAAATCACACTAGTTAGAACTTAAGAGTATAGATTAGAAATAGATTCTTTGAGGTTTGAGAGATGAGATAAGAGTGTAAGAGTTGAGATAATGAGATTAAAGAATAATTTAGAATAAGAGAATAGAGAGATAATAGATTAGAGAAAGAAAGAAAGTGAGAATGAATAAGAAAATAAAAGAGAATTAGATAATAGTGATAGAAAGAGAGTAAATATATTAGAGAACAGAGATAGAAAGATAGAGAGAGGGAGTTAATAAGAGAATAAATGGAGAGTGTTATTGTGAATTGTCTTCTTGTTGTTTTGAAGAATTAAGTTGATAGTGATTCTTGCCTTCTTGCTTCTTGAGCTTGCCCTCGAGTGAAATAGTAAACAGAGATTATAAAAGAGATTAAGAGAATGAAAGTATGGGATTAGAGGGCTTTAGAATGATTTAGAATGAGAGTAAGAGAGTGTATGAAAGCTTTAGGGAGGATATATTACAAATGTACTGGAAGAGATATGGCCTTTTTATAGGCAAAAGCTCTGAAATTATATATATATATATATATATATATATATATATATATATATATATATATATAGGAAAAGGAACTATGCACTCGAGCTCACGATAAGCTTATCGTGAGGTCGAGCTGTGTGGGCCCCATTGTGATTCATGTCGACCATCAACACCGTGCATTTGATGGTTCCCCTTTAAATTATGAGATATCCCAAAAATCAGCCATAAACAGAACTCAGGTGGGCCATACCATCTAAAATCATGTGAAGACACCGTTAAAACATATAAAAGCACTTGGTGGGGCCCACCTGAGTTTTGAATGCTGCTGAAACTTGGTATGACCCCTAATCCTAGTGGAACACACATAATGGATGGGCTGGATTTGCAAACCACATCTCGGTTGGACCCAAAAAATGATTATGAATGTTTTAATGGTGTACGGCCCCTCTCCACTTCTATATGTGGTGTGGCCCAATCAAGTCATGGATTGACTTGATTTTTGAGACCTAGGTCCACGATGGAATGGTGCATGTGACTGATGGGGTAGATGTTTGAAATGCATCACGGTGGGGCCCACACAGCTTGACCGCATGGGACACAGCCGTGAGCTCGAGCACATAGTACCTTTTCTATATATATATATATATATATATATATATATATATATATACACCAATGGTTAGATTTCTGACCGTTGGAGCATATGCACTTACATTATGCCATATGTGATCGCATACCATGTATACGCCATATGCGACCATCACGTATACCATATGCATGGTATCTCGCGATTATGCAATCACATAACCAAATATGGGATCACATATGACAACCGTAAGTGAGAATGACACTTGGATAGGAGGTTTGAGTGTTTAAGCTCAAATCCCAACTTCAAGCATCTGTCATAGGCAGTGTAGTAAAAATAAAAAAAGGCAGTGTAGTAAAAGATGCTCATGGCACATGCCTAGGCATTTAGGCCACGTGCCCTTGTCTAGGGCTTGGACGACGTGCTGTGTAAACTGTCATGAGGTGCCCTTATGGCCTCATTTGAACACACTTTCCTCCATTTCTTTTCTGACAAAGCTTTCATTTATGTAAAATACTTTTCAAAATTTTCTTAAAATTTGAAAAACTCCTAGGGTCTTCTAGATTTCTTTCTTCTATCAGTGCTTTAAGCACTACATACGACTTCTTAAAAGCAATTTGAGTTTCCATTTATAACAAGCAAGTAATTGAAGATGATTTAGAGAGTTTAGATATAACACATACCTCATGATTAGACCTTCCAACCATGATGTAAGTAATTTGTATCCATATCTTACATCCATTTGTAGAGATTATTTTAGGGAAATATCTAAAGAATGAGTTAAATCCAAGGCTCCGGTGGACCCAACATAGAAAATGGTGGGGACAGTGCCCATCGGAAAAAAACTTCTAAAGGCCATAGAAGTTTTAGATTAAGCTAATATCGGTGTTTTCCCTTATTTATAAGTCTTTTTTAACTTTTGAATAGGTTGGATTTCAAATAAACATTATGGTGGGCCTTAGGATAGTTTCAATGGTGGGAATCACTCTCCCCATTGTTTTCGGTGATGGGGATCACTATGGATTTTTATCTACCTCATTCTTTGGCTCATGCCCTAGAATGATATGTCAAAATAGATGGACAGTGTGGATATAACACATACATCATAATGAGGCCCACAGAACTTGGTGATGTCACTTCGATAGCCAACTCACTGCTCAACCTGTAACTAGCTAATCCGCGTCCCTCGTTGGTCGAAGACGGCCAACATCAGGAGACTTTATACAACAAAAATCCATACACGGATTGCATCCTACCCCACCTGTATGGGCAGGAGCTTTGAGTTGCCACGTGATGTATGAGTCTTATCTACACCATCCATCCACTTTTTCATATCATTTAAGGCCATGAGCCCAAAAATTAGGCAAATCTAAGGCTCAATTGAACTACAAAATGGGGATTAAAATATTACCGTTTAAAACCTCCTGAGGGCTTTAGTATTTTAGATGGATTTGATATTTGTGTTTTCTCTTCATCTAAGTATATGTAACTTTAAGAATAGGTTTTGTTGATGCAAAAAATCAATGCGTCTCCTTTCGTCCTTTCACCTGCACGAGGAAGGAAGCAATAAAGACCCTGACTAGAGACGGGGAACCTTTAATTCTTAAGTCAGTATGATGGACGTGGTAGGTGGTTTTTAGGAGAGTTTTCTGTGTACGTTTCACCTTGGAGGTCTCCTGTACTCATAAGAATGGGAGGGCATCGGCGTGCAGGGATTCTTCTCCTGATTTCTCAGAGATTTGGTATTAATCTGTTTTTGGACTTCATCTGATCCCGAGGTCTTCGGGATCGAGGATCCTTTTATTAGATTTTCGGGACGGTATTTTCATTTACACCGTCTTTACCTCGCTTGGCTCGGTCTTAATCGACTCTAGTGATGAGTGGGCCTCGAGTGACTACAAGGATAATACTATTTATTTTTTATCGGATGAAATGGAACCGATTCGTAATCGATTTTCCCTCTTAATCTAATAGCTAACTCTGTAACCGATCTAAACATGGGTTAGTTTTATAGTCGGTCGGGTGGCTTCTAAGCTTTAGGCCTTAATCAGCCTTTTTAGATGTTGCTGCTTCGTCTACCGAGTCAACTTTATGCATCTTATGTACTCCGCCTTGTGGCTCATGACTTTATAAACCTCGGTCAAGATTCATTTCCCATAATCCGAGCTAAGTATCTCCTTTAGGTGTTTAGTTTACTTGCATCGGTCCAACTTGTTGCCTTAGATTCTTGGGTGGTATCAGTATAGTTGGTCCATTCCATAGCCGAGTCTCTGGACTTGTTATATTTTTTCCCCAACAAGTTAGATGATAAATAAATATCAGAGTGGACCTAGAAAAGTTTCAACAGTGAGAATCATTATCACTATTGCTTCCTATGGTGTGGTCTACTCGAGCCTTTTATCTACTTAAAATATGGTTTCGTAATTGAAACGATATGAAAAAAAATGGATAGACGGTGCGGAAAAGACCCATAGATCACGCCTTCCTATTCCCAGTTGGAGATGGGCGGGAGTAGGATGTAATCCGCATCTGAAATCCGGTATCATTTTGCGGGAAAAGGATTGGCTAGTGTACCACACACTATCGACCTGACCGAAATTGGATTGTGTACTGAGTTACTCAGTACGCTCTTATCATACCGAGTAAACTCAGTTGGAACCACCGTGAATGTATGTAGTCTATCCACCCCGTTCATCCATAGATAATATAAGGGGTTGAGCCTACAATTGAAGTATATCCAAAGATCAAGTGGATCATACCACAAGAAACCGTGGGAATAATGATTTCCACTGTTGAAACCTTGATATGCCTGACAGTGATATTTATTTATCATCAAACGTATCCATAAGATTATAGAGACATGGATAAAGGGAAAACAAAAAAATAAGCTCGATCCAAAACTTATGTTGCCCCCAAGAATTTTTAAATGGTAGATTTTCAATTCATACTCTTTCCTGTGATGTGGTCCATTTAAGAGTAGGATATTCTTCATTTTTGGGTTCAAGCTCTAAAATTATACCACAAAATGGATGGACGAAGTGGATAAAAATCATAAATCTTGCTGAACCTCACGGAGCTTACTCAGTACGCAATCCGCTTCCGACCTGACTGGTGTGTAGGTGACTAGCGAAGGACCAACATCGGTGGGCGCGGATTCGCTACTGACAGGTTGAGTAACCACTGACGAAGTGACGTCACCAAGTCCCATGGTCCTAGCATGTTTTGTATCCACACCGTCAATTCATTTTGAGAGACCATTTTAGGGTATGTTCCAAGGAATGATTCAAACGCAAAGCTAAAGTGAACCCCACCACAGAAAAATGACGCCCACCATTAAAAATTTCTAAGGCCACAAAAGTTATGGATAAAACTTATATTTGTGTTTTACTGTTAACTTATGAATAGAAGTATGCCTTAGGAAGGTTTCAATATGGTCGGCCTCACACTCTCTCCACTGTTTTCTACGGTGGGTCGTTATAGCTGTGGATGTGCCTCGTTATTCTCTGTATCATGCTTTAAAATTATCTCTTCAAATGTATGGATGGTGTAGATACATCACATACATTATGACCCACGTAACTTGATGACGTCACTTCAGTAGCAAGTCTTTCTGGCTAATCCGCGTCCAACATAAGTCAACTTCGTACGACCAAATCCACCTCGATGTATAGGTTGTGTATCCACGCTGTCCATCCGTTGTTCCATTGCATTTTAGGTGATGAGATGCTGACAGAGTTTGTCTTTTCTGTGGGTCCCACCTCGATGTATAGGTTGTGTATCCACTCTGTCCATCCGTTGTTCCATTGCATTTTACGTGATGATTCCAAAAATGATGTAAATCAAAAACCCAGGTGGACCACATCACAGGAAACAGTAGAACTTGATCATTAACTTTTTTGGATCAAGCTGATGTTTTTTTTCCCTTTTTTCCAGTTGATGGTGTTTTTTTTTTTTACCGACATTATCCTGTTGGATGGCAAGAAAACATTACAGTGGGCTTTAGGAAGTTTTTAATGGTGGGCGTTCAATGATAAATGTTTCGTGTAGTATGGTCCACCCGATATTTGTATTTGTTTTGTTTTTTTGAACCATGCCTTAAAATGAGCCGAAAATTTGGATGGACACTGAAATACAATACAATGTGTTGAGGTGGGCTGCATGAAAAGGATCGAGCAGAAGAGTGTGAGGTTCGAAGTCGGCCCAATCAAGAACGAGTGGATTGGATCGATACAATGATCTCCTAGCTAGTGTGGGATTGAACCCACCATTAAAAGCCCTTAAGAGGGCCACAGAAGTTTTGGATCAAGCTTATATTTGTGTTTTGCCCTCGTCCAAGTATACGTGACCTTGTGAACTGGTTAGATGGCAAATGAACATAGGTGGGCCTACGAAGGTTTCAATCATCCGTGGCTACTCCCTTGCCACTCGCCGATTGCTGATGGTCGGTGCTCTATGGGACCCACCATGATGTATGTATTTAATTCATGTTGTCCATCTATTTTTTTAGATCATTTTATGATATGAGACAAAAAATGAGATATATCCCAATCTCAAGTGGACCACATTATGGGAAACAATGTTGAATGAATGTTGACCATTAAGAACTTTTTGAGGGCCATAAAAGTTTTGGATCAAGCTGATCTTTGTTTTTTTCCCTTAGTCTGGGACTGTATGACCTAATCAACAGATTAGATGTAAAATAAACAGTACAATGGCCTTAGAAGAATTTTAATGGTGGATATCCAATCAATATTGTTTTCCTGTGGAGTGGAGTCTACTGGTGGATAAACAGTACCACCTGTCTAATGGTGGATAAACAGTACAATGACCTATCATTATCCTCGTTGCCTCTTCTGGTGGAGTCTACTTGAGCCTTGGATATACCACCTTTTTGGTTCATGCCCTGAAATGATTTGTGAAAATAGATGGTTGGCATGGACAAAATACATTATAAGAACTCTGATTAATCTTAACCATCCAATTCTAACCACTGATTTTATTTATTTATTTATTTATTTTCGTTAGCTTGTTATTACACCCCACTGTCAATTCACACTTCACTGCTACCCACCCCCACTAGGGATACATACCAAGACCTCAGTGTTGAAATCGAGATATTTTCACTTAGTTTATCACTTGAGATATGGATCAAGGTGTTTAACCATTGATTTACATATGAAATTAGTCCAATATGACCGTTGATCTACAAGATCAGATGATCCAATCTCAACCATTGATTTTAATATATTCAAACCAACCATCCACTAATGAATAAAATCAACCATGCATTTGACCCTCCATCTAAAGAAACACTCATCTAATTGTCGATATGCTGAAAATTGTTAACACACTTGTTATCTATGTAAATTGACTGTCCATCTTGCTAATCATGTGGCCACCCACAATTCTACTTGTCTATCTGACTACATACTAAATGTGGGGTCCATACTAAAGTTGTGCATATCACCTCTTTTAGAATCCACCGTTAATCAATCTTTCATTTAACTCGTTCTCACATCAATCCTATCCATCCATATCACCTTTAATCCATACGTACATTTGGCGGTCTCATCACCAATCACACAGTAGCTCATCTTGCCATATATTTATCCGTCCATCTATCCACACATCTATCCATCTATCTATCCATGCATATGTTTATCTATCCATCATCCGCACATCCATGCATGCGTATGTTTATTTGTCCATCTATCCGTACATCCATATTCATCCGTCCATGCATGCATCATAGCTTATACACCATGTACAATGATCACATTCACACACACCTTTCACACATGTGGCATGCATCCATCATATTATGCATACACTTCATGTCCACACACTTGGCACACGCGTAATGCACAACATGTGCATGCAATCAAAGCAAGGCGGAGAATGTGCTTTGAATGGCAAAAACAAAAGGAAACTTAAAACCTAAAGGTACTTAAAGTGCTCACTTTCACACGTGCATTATGTGGAAAGAAGAGCCTATAAGAGAGGGAAGAAAGAGGGGAAAAAAAGAAAGAAGGAAGAACGATAGTGCACTATGTTGAAGATTGAATTGTTGTAGTGTGGGAAAGGGAGAGGAAAAGGTAGGGAGCGAAAGCAAAAGAAAACAAAAAAACAAAAAAAAACAAAAGATAAAAATAGCAAAAAAAATGTATCTTTGATAGTTTTTAAAAAAGTTATATATATATAGAAAACATTATAGGAATCTCAGAGAAATCCATATAGCCTATCCGTTTTTTCATGTCATGTTAATGCATGAGATTAAAAATGGGGTAAATCCAAAACTCAAGTGGGGTGCACGCTAAAAAACATTGAGGATTGGACGTCCTCTATTGAACATTTGTGGGGTTACAAAAGTTTTAGATTGAGGTAATATTTTTGTATCTTCCAATAATCCCGGTATGAATGACCATGTGAATGGATCGGATGGCATATGAGAATAATGGTAGACCTTTGAAGTTTTCAACTATAAGCATTTCCCTACTCGCAGTGGCTCACTTGGGTTCTAGATCAATATCATTATTTTTTCCACTCCCAACATAAATTATTTTTTCCACTCCTAACATGAATGGATAAAATGAATGAATAGAGCGAATTTCTGCCAAGCATTATAATGGGACCACTTATCTTCATTCAGATAAAAATTCATTCCCACCCCATCCAAAGTACAGGCGGCATGCGTGGGTAGTATATTATGTGCAACTCGGCCTCACCGGAGAAGTTGCGACTAGGCCTACATTGACGCACGCTGCCCATTTATCTTTAGATCGTTTTAAGATATGATTCAGGACCTTAAGCAAATCCAATTCCCAAGCGATCCAAACCACAGGAAAAAGTTATGATTGACAATTAATCAACCACTTAAAATTTAGATGAATCCTATATTTGTTTTTTGACTTCATCCAGGGTTATGTAACTTATCAACGGGTTAGATGGAAAATATGCACGACGTGAACTTTTACAGTGAGCCATGGGAAGTTTTTAATGGTATAGTATTCAATATCCACTGTTTCTGATAGTATGGTCCACTTGAGAATTGAATCTTCTTTATTTTTGGAATTAATACTTAAAATTATCTTCCAAAACAGAATGATGGTATGGATAGACAATATGCAGATCAAGTTGGGCCCTCTGGCAAGGGACGCACTGTCTTAAGTCATGCTCCAGCCGCACCTAACCTGCTCCCGTCCCCCGAGAAAATTACCACGGTAAATGCTACCTTTTATCCAGCGTCTTTCATGAAGAGTCTAAAACTTACCTTTCCAACATGGCCCTTGCATGTACGGACAGAGCATTTCAGAAAGAAAATACCGCTGCTCTTCACTTGCATTGCACGTGCGGACAGCGGTATTTTCGTCCTCAAATGCTCCGTCCGTACGTACAGGGTCTAAGTTGGAAAGGTAAATTTTTAACTGTTCATCAAAGACGCTGGATAAAAGGTGGTATGCACGATGATAATTTTCTCCCTTCCCGGTGAAGCGGAATGGCTGGCGTGCCACGCGCCACCGACCTGGGTGGTGTGATGCCGTGGCGAAGTTCTGTGAGCCCCACTATGATGTAAGTATTATATCCACACCGTCCATCCATATGAAAAAATCATTTTAATATATTAGCACAAAAAAGCAGATCCAAAGCTTAAGTGGAGCATAACACAGAAAGTAATAGAGATCAAACGCCTACCATTGAAAACTTTTCGGGCCGCAAAAGTTTTGTATCAAGATGATATTTGTTTCCTCCCTTCATCCAGCTCCGTGTGACATAACGAACAGGTTGGATGGAAAATAAACATCATGATGGGCCATGGAAAGGTTTCAACGGTGGGCGTCATTGTCCCCATTACTTTCTTTCCATGCTGTGGTGCACTTGAGCTCTGTGTCTGCCTCATTTTTGTGCTCATGCTCTAAAATGATCTCTCAAAATGGATAGGCGGTGTGGTATAACACATACATATCATGGAGCGTCCCACAGAATTGGCCACGGAGACAGACCCTCAAGATTGGATAACGCATACTTAGCCGGCTCTGCCCCTTTTTTTTTTCGGGACAGCGTATCCATGGGATATTTTGAAATTTATCATCCAGCGGCTGAAGCGAAGATAAACGACTCGACCTTGCGTTGACGTTGTATGCACTTAACCTCATAGTACCATTTTTCTATATATATATATATATATATATATATATATATATATATATATATATATATATATGTATATTTGTTTATCTGTGCTTATAATTAATCTTTTCCATCTTCGATTTTTTTATTTGATGTAATTACTTACCATACTTTCTAAAAATATTATATAAATTTTATATTACAACGGTTGTTGTTATTTTAACATGCCTTAATTCGAGTTTTATATTGTCTTATATATTGTTAATCCTACATTAAATATTCATTTTTTGTATTTTGACCGTTTTGTTAGAATTATTGTAAAAATCCTAAATTTATATATAAATTTCTAAAATTTTAGATCTAATAAAGCACGATGCATGCTTATTATTATTATTTTTCTTTTTATGTAGAACTTTAATCAAGATCTAATAGATTACATTACATTTTTTTATTTTTATTTTTTCCGTAGAACTTTAATACTTATGGACAATTTACATTGATTGAAAATTTTACTTTTAGTTTGATAAATTACATACATCAGGTATCATGGATTGATCGAAAAATAGCGATCATTGAAGATTTTTAGAAATATTTGATTTATGCAATATTAAAATCATGTATGAAATGTTAGAAAATAGGTGAGGCAATTAAGTCCTCTAGGTTGAAAATCCCTAAATCGTTAATAATTTGGGCAACTTATACCCTTGGGTTGAAAGTCTTGGAAATTCAACTGGTGCCTCTTGAAACCTCTACTATACCCTTTTGGTGGGTGAGTATGTCAGGATTGTAAAAGGTTCCTACTGTCAGGTTCGGTAGGATAGTAGTTTGACTAGCTAACGTAAAAATGGTCCCTCATCAAGTGCCCTTTGGATGGATGAGCATGTCATATAAGAGGTTTCCATTGTCAGGCCATGTATTGTATCAGCGGGGCTGTTGGCCAACCAGTGTAAACTAGCTCTAGTGATGAAAAGAATAAACCGCACTTGTTATTATGGATTATAACATATGTTGATTTTATTCATTCATTTTTTTTTTTTTTAGAATTTACATTTAAAAAATCTTGTTTATTAATATCTTCATCTGTTTACTTTACTCAAATATGTAGTGTATCTTTTAATACATTTTATTATGATTATATGAGGTTATTTTCAAAACCTGTGTTGAGATTTCTTACTGGGCTTCGCAGCTTACCCTATTAGGATTTTAAAATTTCAGGATCAGGATCTCACGAAGGTACTTGAAGAGATTTACTTTTTTTTATTTATTTTTCTTTAAGATTTTCTAAATAAGTTATAATGAACATTAAGTTGAATATGATAGTATGGTGATGACATTCATTTGGTGATAATTTTGAATGGTCGGAACATGGATATTTTTTTTTTCTTTTCTAAATAAATGTTTGATTATTAAAATTTTGGATAGTTATATTTTATGAATGAGAATCATTTTGTCAATATATGTTTGTGAATTATAAAATGTAAATAAAGAAAAATATAAGTCATGCCTTCGAATATGTAATTAGGGTCGGATATACCTAGGTGCCGGATTTCGGGGCGTGACATACATATACCACGGTAGACTTCAATAACCCTACTAAATACTCAAATTGAACAATAACTTATAAACACCTTTTGATGTAGGAAATGAAATTAAATATGTCATGTAAGATTTCAAGCTTTAGATCATACTAATTTTAAACAATCATAAAATTCCACATCCCACATACGATCAAACATTCAACAAGGAAAATCTATGGAGGTCTAAGCCTACATAAATTAAGGGTTGGATCAAATAAAATTATAAACCAACTAATACCCAAAAGAGTATAGGATTCATCCAATCTTGCAAAGGATTGTTTCCCAATTCAAGAGATTCACCTTGTTTCAATTCGAAAAAAATTTAGGATTTACAAAAGTTGAAAAAAAAAACTTGAAATTTGGAATTATCTAGGGTTATGATTGAAGAATTGAATGTAAGAGAGAAAGAAAATAGAAGAAATACGGAACTTTAGATGGTTTTAGCGTGTGGACAGCAGACCAGTGTGACTCCCTGTTCGCACGTGTGTGGGGCCCACGGAACTGAAAGGGGCTACCTAGGGTGTGGTCGGCCAGGGGAGACCCACTCTCACCACAAGTTTCGTGTCCATCCACTGCCTGGTGTGTGCGTGGTGCTCCACCGAAGTTTCAGCCTTTCTGGTGGGCCAGAATCTAAAAATCTACTGTAGAGGAAAACTTGGGCAAAAAGAAAGGTGAATTTGAAGATCGGAAGGCTAAGGAAGATGGTGGTTGTAGGGTGTAGGAGGTGGGGATGATTTGGGGTGGTTGTAGCTTCGCACCATAGTATTTTGCCCTTCGATGAAGGGTTTCACACCCAATTAGAAATTTCAACTCAGAAGATAGAGAAGAAGAAAAAAAACGTAGAATTTTATTCATAAACTTCAATGAATAAAAACCTACATGGGGTTGCTTATTTATAAGAAAACCCTAAACCCCCAAAACCGCGTCATATGCGTACACTAATATTTAGAGACGAAGTAACAAAAATAACAATTAATCAACGCAATCAAAACCATTCATGATGTTTCTAATAATGATAATAACTAAAACTTAAAATCTTAGATCATTAAGGGTAGTAGGCCACGATCATGAGATCCAATGGTGGGATCCACATAATGTTCAGGTCCTCTCTAATGATCCATCGCATAACCCTCTAACTAAGATGTCCTCCATAGATGTCATCATCATTGCAGATCGATAGTGGGGCTTTCCTACTCCTTGAGTACATGCGTAGGGTGGGGAGCGTGCATGTGCTCATGATGTCCCCATCACCTACTCAAAACAAGAATAAAGTACCCTTCGAACTTCTGCTTGACTTTGATAAAATTGACTTCTATTGACTTAGAAATTATTGAATATCCAAACGGGTCAAACAAGAAACAACATCAACATGTCCTATAAACAATTGACGAGCCAAATTAGCAAATCAGGAACCCGACCAATCTGATCCTTGACCAAATCGATCAAACACTCTGAAAACCCTTAGCATTCATCTTTGTGATAAATCTTCTTTTGATCGACCCAATACACACTAAAAATCCAAACGAGTTAAGTCGAAAGAGTCATCAACGTCCGCTGAAAACACTCACCAAACCTGATTGGCTAACGTTGAATCCAGTGAAGATCAAGCACAACCACTTATCCAGACTCCATAACCCCGAAAACATTATATGCATAGCAATTGATGTGTGGAATATGACAAAATAAACTATCTCCATTTAAGGACTACTATTCTTGAAAAAATACCCTCGAAGACCTAGGTGGGTACTGATTGATGTTGTCATGCCTTAAAATTTGGTACCCGAGTTGGGTACTCTGAATAAACCAACTTTAAGATAAGATATGTATAATTTGGGTGATGTTTGTGCACCGCCCTCTAGTGTGAAGAATAGAGAACCAAGATATGAGTCATGAGACATTGTATCTATCTTTAGTCCTAAAAAAGTTAATATGAGATTAATTAAAGTGAAAATAAAATGATTGCTCCATTGTTCATCTATGTTATTAAAGTTATAGGCTGATTAAAAGCCAAGTCGTGAAGATATGAGATGATTTGTACCTCGTCTGTGACGACCTATATATTATAGACCTGACATATGCTTTAATATAACTAGCTTTATAACATGAATTGTGGCTACATGCGCAGACCTATTACCTATAGAATGCTTTGATTCTATCTTATCATTGCATTGTGTGAGTAACTAGTAATATTGGTGACTATGTGCCCTTAGCTATCATTCTTTTGTTTATAGGAAGATGAAATTGAGTGTCGCTACTTTAGTGTATGATGGCGAAGGTCCTTAGATTAATAGAACTTGGTTATGCTGAGAATTGACTTAGTCAATTTTAAATTACACATCGACGTGTAGCCAATCATCAGGTGGCTTTTTGTGCATTTAGTTACCATTCTCTTATGTACAAGAGGATAAGATTGAATGTCACTACTTTAGTGTACGATGATGAATGCTCTTAGATTGGTTGAACTTGGTTAAGCTAGAAAGCAGCTTAGTTGATTCTAAATTACACATCTGTATGAGGAAGAATATGTAAAGTTACACCAAGTTTCTAAAATTACCAATACACACTTGAAGATTTATCCACCAGCAATATTGAATTTCTGATAAATTTTCTACAAAGAATATTCTTTCAAAAAGTATAGGCATTATTTTATTACTTTAAAAGAGATTTGAGCCATTGTTTCTAAAAAATATATTTTTTGTAAAAAAACTTAATAAGTTAGATTAATGTGTATTCTAGCCTAGTACTTCTAATTAGGGGTCAACTCTATTTGATGTGGTCATGCAGACTAAGAAGGCATAGAAAAAATTGAATTATTGAGTGGTAGTAAGGTGGCTACTTAGTACTCAAACATATATAAGTAGACAACGGTGTTTCAGTTGGTCCCATGCCTCTTTTTTTTTTTTTTTTTTAATAAATAATTTTTAAAAAAAAATTTAAAATTTTAATTTATTATTTATTATTTTTTGTGATTTTTGGTTTGATTATTGTAAGTAAGCTAAATAAATAATCCATATTGTGAAAATTTCACAATGTGATTGAATATGAGATGTTGGATATAGGCCTATTGGGCCCACTTGTGTAACCACTAGTGGGTCGGTCCCACGTATTTTACTCTTTGATATCCGCCTTTCAATTTTCTGTCAAACTTAAAATTTTGAATTTTAAATTCAACGAGAAGAGGTTTGAAATAGGAGAGATCGAATGTAATAAGGATAAACCCTACTTCATTCAAACTCCTCACATATCCTCTCCATCCCTCCCCATCCCTCTCTTTTCATAAAAGGAGGTATTCTTTCGTTAAAGGCATTCCAATCTAGAGAGTTTTTCAGAGTAAAAAGAGAGGAATAATACTCATACCCTGTTAAGCACCCTAGAATTGGGTGTTATTAGAGGCAATTGGAGGTAAATGCACTAAAATGGTGTTTCTACTACGTTGGATTCCAAGGTAAATGAAAACACACATTTTGGCGTGTTTTGAGATCATTTTATTTTGCCGGGAATTTAAGCTAATAAGTGTGAAATGGCTATCTTGCCCTTCTTTTAAAAGTAAGAGAGTTGCACGAGTAACAAAGGTGTTATTAGGCTACTAATGTACCATACACTTGGCATGCTAATGATACCGCGAAACAATTCATTCAGCAATTGCATCACTTAAATCACACCAATTGAATGATCGAAACTGTCCAGACATAGGTAATTTAAATGCACGGTTAAAAAACATTGGCAACTCACTTGTTTGTGATCCCTAGGTTTGCGGCCCATTAGAGGCTCGGAATTTCCTCATTTTAGGTGAAAATATATATTTCAATAGGCTTACTACGATCATTCTGTCATATATATATATATGGAAAAGGTACTATGCGCTCGAGCTCACGATAAGCTTATCGTGAGGTCGAGTTGTGTGGGCCCCACCGTGAGCATGTCGACCATTAACATCGTTCATTTGATGGTTCCCCTTTAAATAATGGGACATCCCAAAAATCAACCGTATACGGAACTCAGCTGGGCCATACCATCTAAAATCATGTGAAGACACCGTTAAAACATATACAAGCACTTGGTGGGGCCCACCTGAGTCTTGAATGCTACTAAAACTTGGTATGACTTCTAATTCTAGTGGAACACACATAATGGATGGGCTGGATTTGCAAACCACATCTTGGTGGGACCCAAAAAATGATTATAAATGTTTTAATGGTGTACAGCCCCCTCTCTACTACTGTATGTGGTGTGGCCCACAAAAGTCACAGATTAACTTGATTTTTGAGACCTAAGTCCACGATGGAATGGTGCATTTGACTGAGGGAGTCGATGTTCGAAATGCATCACGGTGGGGCCCACACAGCTCGACCGCATGGGACGGAGCCGTGAGCTCGAGCACATAGTACCTTTTCCCATACGCACACACTAATTTGCAATATTAAGGTAGATTTAGCTAATTAAATTAAGGTTCCTATGAATATACTAAAGAGTTCCAACACATTCATGACAGACATCTAAATACATTTTTTTTTTTTTTGGATTCTATCACATTTCAATTACAAGCTACTAAATTCAACCAAGGATTTCAATTCACATGGATTCTATTGTAATTGTGAATTAGATCCCAATGCATCCAATTAAAAAGGTGTCAAACGAGCCCAACTTTTCTCAAACTCACACCCAGATCCATAGCTCAAGTGGCAGACTAGGTGGAGATACCTCGTTTCAACACTTGACGTCTTGGTATCGATCGTTACTGGGAGTGGCTACAATGGAGAGTGTGTACTGACATGGGTGTGTACTAACAACCTAACCTTTAAAAAAAAAAAAAAAAAAAAACTTTTCTCAAACTCTCCTTTTCTTTACACACACACACACACCGTCTTCCTTGTTTTCTGTACGTCCTTCCTGCAACAGCCAAAAGGCCTGAACAGTTTGTATACAAACGAGAAAGAGAAATGTCATTTGCAGGTCTTCAACACTGAATTGATTGCACACATTATGAGGCGGATGCTGCTTCTTTCAGCTGTGGTGGTGGTCGGGAGCACCCGCTGGTGGTCCAATATCTGATGAACCTGTTCAAATATTGGCCGCCGGTGCGCCGCAATTGTTGGGTCCACTGGATCTATAGCAACAACGACGTCTACCATCCAATCCAGCTTCTGGGAGGTATTGTTTCCGATATCGCATGCTAGCTGTTGGAGAAGGGATACCAGGACTCCTTGACTCAGAGGAAGAGGAAGAACTGATAGAATCGCTTGCAAATCAATCTGTAGAATGAGTAGGATAGGCAGATAACATTAGAGCATTGATTTTTCTCCACGACAGGAGTTTTGAGAGGTACTAACAATATTTATATGATAAAACAAGCCCTCATTATACACGAATTCTATGAGGTGGCTCCATCTAACATGGGCTATGCTTAGTTACTCAAGACCATATTTAGCAAACACAAGACGTCAAAAGAATAGTAGGGGGAAATGTTCAGGTTTAAATAGGTCTCTATCATTAAAATTTTAGTCAAAGTTTGGTAGAAGAAAAAAAACAAAAACCCAGAAATACGGAGAATGAAAAGTTTGGGTTTAACATGGTTCCAATTCAATAAAATGGAAAAAAAGAACCCAGCTATATATGCATATGGGTTTGTTATATTTAAAATAAGGTTTAAGGGAAAATATTTCAATTAAAATGGTTAAAATTTCTACATGTATAAGCAACTATTATAAAGGTAATCGAATAGTGGGTTAATATTATCTTTTGCCTCTCTTAAATCCTTCCTTTGCTAGTATTCCCCACACAAATTGATCTGTTTCTTCTGAAATCTTCACTATCTGCCTACCTTCTTTAAAATATGGAGTTTTAATTGGGTTTGTCCAAATATTTATTTATTAATGCCTATCTTCCTAAAAATACAGAGTTTTAAAAATTTAGTCAATTTATGCTTTTTAAAAATTAAGAAAAATTTAAATTAAGGATTTTAAACTTGAGTATTGCTAACAAGGCTCATGATTTATTCCGAAGAAAATGAAGGAGAATCTTACATATGGAAGCTCATCATGGTTGGTGGAGTGAATTTTGATTGTTTGCACATGGAATCCTTGGAGGTGAATGATGATAAATGCTCAATTTTTTGATGTTATCTGGGCCAATGAGAATGGGGGATTTCTTGGAGGTGGGGGTAAATGCCCATTGAAAAGGAGTGATTCTAGAAATGAAACGTCTTCCCACAACCAATTGGAGCCTTGGCCGCCATCTGTTATGTTTGAGAAGATTTACCATTTATAGGCTGAACATTTAGTTTACCCAAATGAAAAGGAAAAGGTTATGTCATGGCCAATAGCTCTGTAATGGCAACTCTTTCCCTATTTTGTACTAGTTGTCTTACTATGAAAAACCCTTCACTAATTCTCAGAAAGAAAAAGGAAAAAGTTCTTTCGTTAGATATTAATGACAGGTACAGAATCTTTTTCTTCTCTCTCTCTCTCTCTCTCTCTCTCTCTCTCTGGAAGGATGATGATAATTCATTAAGCTAAAGGAGAGGAAGGTAATTCCCAATACAGAGGGGACACTGAGCCCTGGATCTCACAAGATTGATAACCAGAGGATTAAGTTTTCCGGAAGAAGGGGTAAATGAAATGACAGGTACAGAATCTTACCCACCAAAAGAGGGCAAGATCAATGATGCTAGTGATAATGTGAGTTGGCATAGGAGTCTTTGAAGTTGAATCTAAAGCACAGACAAGAAACATGGATGACTCTTCATTTTCTGAATCTACAACACATACAAGTCCAGCCAGCAACTTATAGGATGGTAAACAATACACAGTTTCGCATTTTTGGCATTCAGATGTGTAGAAGATCCTGAATTTTAGTAATTGAGTGTGATTGAATCTTATTTGGTTTCCATTCTCTTTTTTCTGTTATGAAAACCTTAATACAGTTATTTGAGTTGAATTAGTAAGGACCATATATTGGCCAATAGGAATTATGCCTTGGTTCCAATGTAATTTAAGGAGGATCGTAAATAGGCTATAGATATAGTTAAATACATTGAACTTTGGAAAATACAAAAGATTATCCATTTAAATAAAGTTCTTAGCAATTTAAAGCAATCAAAGGTGGATTGAGCTCTTTTAACTGGTATGCTTCCAACCCCTTTCAACTGAATCCATTTTCCATCTTAAGATATCATCACAATGTCTTAGTTTTGCTCGATCTTAAACCTCCAGACGCTAAATCCTTCCTTCAAATTTCTATCTTTTAATTCTTATTGTTCTATCACAGTCTTGGTTTTGCTAAATCTTGAACCTCTAGATACTAAAGCCTACCTCCAAACCTCCAACTGGAACTTGTGAGTAAGCTGGTCTCGTTGACCAGCATTACACCATCCACGAACAACACCAAGAAGGGATTCCATCCTGAATACTAGTGAATAATCTATAACAGGTGCAAACAAGTGCTTAATGTCTACCCCTAATGAAGAAGGGATGTAAACAAGGGCTTCATGGTTGCCCCTAATGAAGACCATGGTTCGAAAAAACTCCATGCATTGACTCAAAAGTCAGTTGCGGGGCCACTCGACTCGACCAGATTTCATGCTGAGTCATTAAGAAACTGGATTCTAAGTGCGACTCAGTCTTGACCCAACAGCATTCACTGAATTGCTGACTAGGTCAACGCAGCTCGCAACGACTCAAACCGAGTTTCGAATGTGCAACCGCTGTCAGAGTGGAAAGCATAAGCTCCACATCTGTTTATTTCAGAAACATGTTATATTTTAACTATACATAACCATTTTAAGTGTTTGTAGAAACATAAAATATTATTAATTTAACTATTAAATATCGAGTAGAATCAAGTAAAGACCCATATAAATCCTCACATGGACCCAAGTCGATTGGAAATCAAATCAGGTTGATTTTTTTGGGCTTTCAAACTATGATGAGGAGACCCCGAAACAGGCACTTAATGGCATGATAAAATTGTCAGGAGCCTGCCACAATAAAATGCTATTTATCCTGTATCTTACATTTATCGATGTGGTGTCGGCAATAAGGAATCAACAAACATGATACCATGCCAGCAGCACTCTAAACATATATAGGGATCCTCGCCTGGTAGGTGGAGAGGCTATTGACTAGAAAGCCTCCAAATAACTCTGCTGGATGTTACCCAAATGAACCAACTCACCGATGAATCGGTGACCCAGTGGCGATTTGGTGCGTGGCCCCTTAAATATGAGGGTGACAATATTGCGTACCTGAGAACATAACCAGGACACAATGGTGACATCACTTCTTTGAAGAGCTGAAGTGAACGCTTCCCCATACTTGTGTTCAGATATTAATCTTTCCAGCTCCTTCTTTGGATCCAAAGGTGTATCAACCTGTTGCATGGTTATGGACTGAACAGAATCAGCAATAAATACCCCAAAATGGATAATATTCAATACGAGCTTACTTTCACCAACTGAAACACATTAAAGCATTACAACAAATCACGAATAATGAAAAATGAGGAACACCAAGGTGATGAACTGGCTTTACAATGTCGTGTAGCCCACCCAAAGGTCCATTGCTTTGTTGTTTAGCCAGGGGATTCATCGCTTTCTGATTTGCTCCAGCTGCCATGAAAGCTAAGAGCTTACGCTGGCTAACAGCAAGTTCACCACTTAAGGTTTGGGTGATGGATGATGCAGAGCTCATTGCATCCTACAATTGGTGTAAACAAAGAGAAGACAATTCTCCTTTGATTTCATCGTATTAGAGACAACCCTAAAGGGTTGAGTATATAGATCTACAGTCATCTATACAAGGTAAATGATAAAAACAGAATCATTTATGTATGGAAATTAGATATACATCATCTATCTATGGAAATTAGCTATACAAGGCATGTGGCCTGTCTAACATCCCCCCTCAAACTAATGCTGGTCATCGACAAGTAATAGTTTGCCAACTAAAAATGAGTGATGTGCAGAAGTAAGGGACTTCTTGTGCAGGAATAGGGTTGGATTGCTGGAGATCGGTATCGCTCTGATACCATGTGAACAAAGAGAAGACAATCCTCCTTTGATTTCATTGTATTAGAGACAACCCTAAAGGGTTGAATATATAGATCTACAGTCATCTATACAAGATAAATGATAAAAACATAATCATCTATCTATGGAAATTAGATATACATCATTTATCAATGGAAATTAGCTATACAAGGCATGTGGCCTGTCTAACAATTGGAAAATGTAGTGAACGATAAAAGGTGAGCAAAGATGTATGTGTAGACGCATGCATGTGAAAAATAGACAGAACCGAAGCAAAGAGCCTCTTGTATTTTCCTTTGATTTCATTGTATTAGAGACAACCCTAAAGGGTTGAATATATAGATCTTCAGTCATCTATACAAGATACATGATAAAAACAGAATCATCTATCTATGGAAATTAGATATACATCATTTATCAATGGAAATTAGCTATACAAGGCATGTGGCCTGTCTAACAATTGGAAAACGTAGTGAACGATAAAAGGTGAGCAAAGATGTATGTGTAGACGCATGCATGTGAAAAATAGACAAAACCGAAGCAAAGAGCCTCTTGTATTTTCCCATATACAAGCATACACCTAGGAGAAAATCAAGGAGTGCAGATGTCATATGAAACATCCTGCAGAGCCCCAAACATTGATTTGTAGGTTAAGCTTATCCTACAAACAATCGTAGTTGATCTAGCCTCATGAAGAAAATATATATCACATCAAAGACAAAAGCACTGAGCTCCAGTTGTTAAGGTGCAATTCTAAAAATAAAAAAGCCCATGCTAAGCATTGAGAAAGGGAATTTAACATTGTACCCTCAAATCAAGTCCTAATGGAGAATTTGTGGATTCAAACTGCTGTTGTGCAGCATTATTCTGTTCAACCATCGTCTTCTGAAATGCAGCATCAACTTGTTCAAACATTGCTTTGCATGCCTGCTCGAATGCAGGAATAACAGAAGATGCCAAGCAAGCCCTGATTGCATCCTGCATGAATTTTACAGATACTGCTGATTAGTGGTAAAATTTTCATGAATGAAATGCACTTCCACATGAGGCATTTAATGATATTTGAATTGGAGGTATGGTGCTGATTACTGTTAATTTCATGGATAAACACACTTCCACATGATAAGATACACAATCATGGGTCTTTTCCTTATTTTGTCCAACCTAGCTTGGTTACAGGTGGGATGGGACATCTTACAGCAAGCTAATCCATTGATATGGTGAGCCCCATCAGGGGATGCGCCTTGTCTTATTATCTCCCCTCGAATGATCCCATCCGGCAAAAATGAACATCAACTGACAGGAAACATTTAAAAAGAGCTAAATGGGGTAGAAGGGATCATTGTGATGAGGTCAATCACTATCTTCCTCAAGGATAACTACTCTGAATCCACGGAGCTTCACTGGACTCCTCACAGAGACTTCTCGAATCCATGAGGAAAGATTGAAACTATAAATAATTTTAAAAATAAATTTGTTGATAATTGATAGATCAAATAAACAAGTCTACAACCCTTTAAATATGGATACCAAGACTTGAAGAAGTTTTGCAATTAAACTATAACTAAAACTCCCTAAAATTCATAACTCACTATAAATAGTAAATTTACTATTTATACTGAGTGTCCTATGTGGCTTTACCACGTTATTCTCCTAAATTTTGTAAACACTTTTCATGTTGGACACAACTCCTATAGCCCAACTGATGAAAAGTTAAAATCAAACCAAAACTTACTAAAAATAGTAAAAACGGAAATAAACAAAAAATTCGACCGTCGATCTGATGGAATCTTGCAAATTCAATGTGGGCAACCCGGCTAAAGTAGTTCGTCCCACTCCAAAATCATAATATGGTGCATCAAGTAACTCATTCTGGTTTGCCAGATATGCCTGTTTTAAGGTTCTGACGGTCTTGATGACTTTTGCCTCCGATCGGGCCTTCTCTGGTCCATCTCGGACATGAAAGTGTCCACGACCTGCTCTGCATCACTGAGGAAACAAATTCTGCAGTGCCTCTTGTTAAGGGTCAAATATTGCATATCAGACCCCAGTTATTGTTTGGATTTACGAACACAATATTGTTTAATAGCCGATTTAATCGTATTTATACTGTAGGTTGAACTTAGGAGCTTGGACTGAAAAATGATGCTTAAAGCATAGATTTAACGCTCTGATGACACTAAAGGCAAGGGACGGATCCCAGGGGACCAAGATCGACAAATTTACACGCTAGAGACTCAAGAAAATCGAGAAACTAAAGCTCAAGTAACCTGAAAATTGTCAAGAATGCAAGATCACAGGGTTCCCACCATCTTTTCGGCTCGAAACTTTATACACAGCCTGAAGACCATATATTAACCGTACACGTTGAATTTCAGCCCTCAGATCAATCCAGAAGTGGCCCAATGAACAAATCAGCCCCTTAAATCGGTAAGTGGGGCCCGCCCGATCTCTGGATACGCTTTAATTTTGGACTCAACCCCTTAAAAGATATGACAAGACAGATGGACGGAGCGGATCTCACAAACATCACGAATGTGTGATGAATGGACAAAGAGAGCTCGTGCGCTATAGTTGCACCAGACCATAGGGTCTGGTCAAACGGACGCAGACCGAGCTTTCTTTCAAAAAAAATAAAATCGGACAGCGTCCCACGCTGTCCGTCTGTTTGTTGATAGTGGGGCCCACCCCTCATATAGTTTACAAATCCGATCCGTCCATTGTGTCTGGACAGTGTGTACGACCACAAATACAGTGCCTGTTTGTCCCCATGCAAGCATTTGTTCGTTTTCAGCCGTTAAACACAGAAGGAACGGCGGAATAGAAACTCCTGTGGGCCACTCAGAATTCAATCCAAAATCATCCCTTCCCTAATGGTTTTCCGTGTGGACCCCAGTGGACAGAATGGATTTATACATAAACTTCAAGGTGGGGACCACCAACTCTCACAGCGTTGACGCGCAAGCTCTGTTTCGCAACAGAGCTTGCTGTTTTCCTTTGTGGGCCACCATCGTGATCCGAAAGTCCGATCTGGACCGTCCATTAGAACCCCAAGGTGTGCATCTTCGAATACAAGATGACGAAATTTCAAACAACAGTGGAGATCGGTTTTCGATCGTCTAAACGGAGGACCGACGGTGGAGTGAAAGATCAGGTGGGACATAATGGATGTGAATGAAATCACGCCATTTCTGACCGAAATTCCGAGAGGAATTCGGTGGACGGTGTGGATTTCTCAAGCATCATTGAAGTGGGCCCCACGGAAGTGTCCGCAAACAGCCTTACGCAGTAACGTGCGCAGAACGACCGAGAAAACCGGAATTTCTGGGAAGTTGCGTGACCCTGATCACAATATTTTCGACGATCTGAACCGTTCAGAAGACTTACAAGGTGGCCAAGACCCTACCCTAGGTGCCAGAATCAAGGTCGGGACGTTCATCGTCCTGAAAATCCAATCCAAACGCGGCTAGTTTTGCGTTTTGCGTAAAACAGGGATTGCGTAACGCTTTACGCACTCCACCGACTCCAGCTGTCCAGACCATCTCACGCAGACTTCCACCGACTGCCTTGGGGGGGGGGAGTTTTGGAGGAGGCTGGACGTACATCACGACTTGGGGCTGGACGTGGAGCACAGATAGAGTAATATTTATTTTAATTTTTTTTGTTTAGTTTTATTATTTGTTTTCTAGGGCTAAGAGGTGAAGCTTGTAACGTGATGGAAACTCTTTGCTTGCCTTTTGTTTAGATTGAACTGATGTTGAATTTGGTTAATGAAGAGAATGTTTTTAGTCTTTAATGGTCTGTTGTGACTGAAATTACAATGGATCTGTAATGGCTTTGAGCATGTTCCTTTCCTTATTTTGATTATGACGTTAGGAAACCCTGTTGTTCACCATCGTCTCCTAGGCATAGTTGGATGTCGGTACCCTTCCTAACCTTCATATCATGTTGATTGGTTGGTAATTGGTTTAATTCTGTTATTTACTTTGTCTCCTGGGCATGTTTTGATAATGGAATCCATTCTAATTCATATACCTTTCATCTCTTTAAAACTATATCAACGACAATTCAGTTAATTTTCATGATTCTTAACGCAGGTGTAAGATCTCCCTGATCTCTACAAGTGGATCCTCTGAATCCCTAGTTTCCTATTTCTGATTTTTCTTAAGTTTTAGATTAATTATTTCACAATTTCTAATTGATTTAGAATTCATCTTAGTCTAGTTCTAGTTCTACTTAGTTTCAGATAACGTACAGGTATCAGTCCTTTGAGATTTGACCTTGGTTTTACCAAGTTTATTACTACATCACAACCCTGCACTTGGAGAGTGAACACCTCTCACCCACCAGGGCCCCACCCTATGAACACTTTGGATGATGACCCCACATTGATACTTTGTTAGGCTTAACAAAGATTAACCGGGAACAGAATATCTCCTATATTTTTCAAAATCTAACGAATAATACTTCCATCTTTGTTCATCTACAGTAATTTATTCATGCATACCTGAAAAACTTGCTTCCCAGATGTTTGGAATTGTGCTTGAATTTGTCTGGTTACCGTCGCTTCAAGGTTCGAGTTGACGGATTTCTCGAACTGATTCACTGCGTTGTTTCCAACCCCTCTCTACAAAAGGATGTGTCAATCATACACTGATAATATGGAATAATAATAATAATAATAATAAGACAGGCAAGATTTCTTGCACTTGATATGTGTAAATTGACCTGAAATGAATCAGCAATAGCTGAAGAAACGGTCTTCTCCAAAATTGGGGTAATTGCGTGAGATCCTGCTGGTCCTATTGCAGCAATTTCTTCCTTCAATGTATTCTTGAACATGGCTGGCCACTTCGTGTTCATAGAGCCCGAGATTGAACTTGTTATCTGCTTTATGCGATCCAGTTCCAACTTCTGTTTCTTGTTCTCCTCTTGGATGCGGTTCCACAGAGCATCACAGTTTGACTTGAGAGATTTCTCCATGCTCAGGCTGAGGGCTGCCTCAACTCTGCTACCTTCTTTGTTAACAGGAACAGTCACCAGATCTGTCATTTGCTTCTGCACTTCCTTTAGAATGGTCATAAGCTGCAATGAGAGGATAACAATCCAAAGTAAGAAAAAAAATAAATGAATTTTGTACATATTTCTTTGTAGTATATGTGAAGATTGCATACTAAAAAAAAGATTCTAGTGTAAATTTCCTCCTGCTTCATAACAGAAAACTTGCTGTTAACCATTTCAGAAACTAATCACTCATTCAGACTCCCTACATGTCTACATACAATTTTTTTTATGTTCTGTAAATAGATTTTATGAGATAACGTTGCTTTTTTGTTCTTCATATGAACATGATCTAATAATAGTAACTACAATTTCAGTCTTCAAGGAGAAGAAATTGGCAGGTGTGAGTAACATGCTTGCCCTTAATTCTCTGAACTAGTTAGCTCATTATCCATATTAAATGCAGACAACAAAATTGCATGGAAATGTGCAAATAGGGTAACATGATCTGGAAAGAATTGAGTTATGCCCATTTATCAAGGAAATGAAAAAGCAAGCATAGAAAATCTTATTCCTACTGGATAAAAGCATTCTAGCCTGCTACCTTAAGAACGGACTGTTGAATTGGATGTTCATAACAAAGGTTAGAACCATATTCTTCAGATAGCGAAATGAGAAATGTGACTCTGACATAGACCCAACCAACCTCGACAATGCTCATGGTACTGGCTACAGAGCCACCTATGGTCAGTGTTAATCGGAATTTGTCATTGAAGAAACTACTCATGAGGACTTCCTCTCACTCTCTAGATTTGAGTACATTTTCTGTTATTGATACCACGCCCAATGTGATAAAAGAGACAAGCTTTGTTGTTCTTTTTTCCTTTGTCGGGGTTCTAATCTTTAAGAGGAGTGATTTCCACACAAACTAATATTTATTGAGATGATTATGCATATTTTTCTTTGTTTTGTTATGATATATTTGTGAGTGACTAGTAATTTACTTTTATTGGAAGCATGCAAATGTTCTTTGCTAATATTGTTCTCCTTTAATCCTTTCATTGTTTTATTTAATTTTTATTTCATGTTTAATTTTATTTATTTAATTAAAATCTTCACGTGGTGTGGAAATGTTCCTGTGCCTAGATCTATGGAGTTTCCTGTCCTAGACACTCGACACTTGGTCACACGTGTAGGTAACACTGACTATAGTGTGACAGCTACTTCCAAGAGTAGACATTGAAATCGTACTTAACCAACAAGCTAATTTGGCAAATGTGAGATACGAGCCTATCTTCAGGTAGGCCCCACCTGTACATTCAGTGGCAAGCAGCAGGTCCAACATGAGGCAAACTACATGGGTGTGTTAAATGCGTTTTTGGCAAGCTAGTTGGAAAAAGTAGAATTCATATGGCTACTCTCAAAAGTAGCCATCAGATTCTCCTAGCTACAAGATCCAGTTTAAGATATCAAATCCTAGTCGTATTTCAAAGAAGAAGAAGAAGAAGAAGAAGAAGAAGGAAAAACGATCCAACATAAAATCATACAAGGAATAAAGAAAGACAGTTTTTGTACAAACCGTGAAGTATTACGACTGTTGAGGGTCAAATAGTGCATATTAGACCCCATTTATTACTTGGATTTACGAGCATAATATTGTTTAATGCCCAGTTTTAATCGTGTTTTGTTGCAGGGTGTGATTAGGAGAGTTGACTGAAAAAGGATGCCAAAAGCTTGGATTTAACGTTCTGATGATCACTAGGACAAGGGACGGACTTCAGAGGACCAAGATTGACGGATATACATGGGCAGAAATCCGAGAAAACTAAGAAACTGAAGCTCAAGTGGCTTGAAACGCATCCAGAATGCAAGATCACATGGTTCCCGACATCTGATCGGTTCGAAACTTTATACATGAGATAAGGGCCATAAATTAACCGTACATTTCAAATTTCAGCTCTTGGATCACTATAAAAGTGCTCCAACTGACCGATCAGCTTATAAACCGTCGATTCTGGGCCCACCTGATATCTGGAATTGCCTCGAATTTGGAGTCAACGCCTTAAATGAGGAGTCAAAACAGATGGATGGTGCAGATTTCTCCAAAACAGTGCAATGGACTTCATATGAGATGAGTGTGTACAGTGCACATGTGCACTCGTTGTGCACCAAACGAGTCAAGTCGGTCAGCAAGACGCTGACCGACTTTCTTCTTAAAAAAAAAAAAAAAAAAATTTACGCACCGCGTAACGTAGCCGTTTTTGCGTACGGTTGTGGGCCCTACCCATTGACCGTACGGAAAATCTGACCCGTTCACCGTGTAGAGGGGCTCGAATACTACAAAAACATGTTGACACTTTTCACCCATGCGTGCACACGTAGGAGATACAGAGGCCACAAAAGGGCTGCTCGGTAGCATTCAAATCTGATCTTTTAGTTATTTCTTCTCTGGGACACGTCAATGGACGTTCAAAACCATCCATTCTTTACTGAAATTTCGTTCTAAATCCAATGGACGGGATTTTTCAGAAAATGCTTCTGTGGGGCCCACCGATCACAACAGCGAAATGGTGCGAAAGGTTTCGCACATTCGCGAAAACTGACTTTTTCAGGCAGTTTTGGCCCACCATCTTTGATCATATGGCAGATCTGAACCGTCTATCATGTAGAGGACCCAATAAAATTCTAAGGGACAGTGTTTATTTGAAATTTGAGCGAGAAAAGTGGCGTGTTTCGAGGCACCAAACTTGGCTGCGAAAAAGCTTTCACTAGGCATGCATAGCTTCCAAATCCGATTCAAATCCAATTTTCACCACTTCAGCAGCTATATAAGGAGCTTTTGGACGTGGGGAGCATTCATTCAAGGTTTAGGAAGGAAGAAAAAGAGAGACGTGGAGGCTTGGGTTTGGACGTGGATTAGAGAGGAGAGAGAAACAGAGGTTTTTGGTTTTCTTTCTTATTTATTATTTTTTCTTTTTTTTCTTCTTTCTTTTGTTTTCATTTAGGAGATCCAGCCATCCATGTCTGGCTAAACCTCCTAGCTAGGGCTAGGAGGTGAAGCTTGTAGTGAGATGGGAGATTTGATTTTATTTTAATTTTAATTCATGAATTGACGTTGATTTTAGTTAATTATTATGTGAATATTTTAGGTTTTTAATGGTCTGTTGTGACTGAAATTACAATGGGTCTGCAATGGCTTTGAATATTTCCGTTCTCTTTAATGTTTATGATGTCAGGAAGCCCTATTATTCACCATAGTCTCCTGGGCATGGTTGGATGTCGGTACCCTTCCTAACTTGCATACATGTGATTGGGTGGTAATTAGTTTGATTCTGTTGTTTGCCATAGTCTTTGGGCATGGTTTGGTGATGAAATCCATTCTAATTCATACACCTTTCATCTCTTTGAAAACTAGATCAACGGCAGTTCAGTAATTTCCATAATTTTTGATGCAAGCATAAGTTCTCCCTGATTTCTACAAGTGGATCCTCTGAATCCCTAGATTCCTTACCTCTGATTTTTATAAGTTTTAGATTAATAGTTTACAATTATTCCTCAATTTATAATTCAATTCAGATTTCATCTCATTCTAGTTCTATTTCCAGTTAATTTTAGATAACGTACAAGTTTCAGTCCCTTGGGATTCGACCTCGGTCTTACCGAGTTATTACTACATCACAACCCTGCACTTGGGGAGTGAACAACGACCTCATTAATTTTGCTAGTTTCAAGAAATTTCCAGAACCTCAAAGAAAAACATGTAAGTTTCCTCTAGCTGACCACCAAGGAATTTAAAAGAAGATGCTATCTTGCATGAGGAAAACACTAAATCAGAAGCTTTAAACAATTACCTCTTTCATACTCTCCTGAAGTGCCAGAATTTGTGTAAAAATGGCCTCTATGGAAGGGCCACCACTGCTGCTACCTGGTTCATTTGAAGAATCTGCAGACTTGAAAGGGCTAACGGAAGGGGAAGATGGACCCATCACTTGAGAGGGTTGTGTCACTTTCTTTTTCCTCATAAATGATGAAGGCAACTCAGTAGCTACAGTTGCCGTACTAGATTCGGTATTAGGTACATCCTTAGTCAAGTTCTGAACGCCTTGCTCACAAGCATTCCAAGGCCACCCGCGTAACTCATCATCTCCAACATCTTCAATCTGATGAGTTTCCTCCATGCCTGAAATTTCTTTAGACAATGAACAGCCATCGCTGGACATCTCACTGACAAGATCCAATACTTGGGTATAGAAGGATTTTTCTTTTTCCTCCGTGTGAAGACTACACTCTTCTCTCTGAGAATCTAACTCCTGCAGCTGATTCAATCCATACTCACTCACCTCTCTAACCTCATTGTTTACAGCAACATCTTGAACCTTCTTTTCTCCCACTTTCGAGCCCTGGCCAACAAGAGTACTCTCAGAAGAAGGAACGACCTTCAATAAGATTTCTCCCACTTTGAAAGAGGTTGGAGGATTTGGCACCATATAAATATCATTTTTACCAACTTTAGTTTCATGTAAGGAAGAATCATCAGTCAACTTCATATGACCTACTTCCACTCTCCTATCAACTGAACAATCAATAACTAGAGTATCAACACAACGATCACCAATTGGGCTAGGTTCAACACTTGAAGTAGCCAATTCAAGTCTAGGAAGCTCTTGAGTCTCTGAAAATACAGAATATTTAGCTGCAGCTGAATTCTGAGGTGTCTTTGATGTAGCACTTCCAACAGGCATCTCAGTTGAGACATTTCTGCAAGATGGGTCTAATGCAGAAAAACCACTGCCAGAAACCTTCTCAATTTCAGCATTCTTCAGTGGTGGTGGCAGGCACTGAGATAAATCCAAGGTATATTGTTGGATAGCCTGTGTCTGAACGCAGTAAACCTCAACAACATGTTCCCCATCTGATGAATAGTCACTTCTTCCTGTTAGACTCAATATAGGCATTGTGACAGTAAACTCGGCAATATAATCCATGCGTGTTGCTGTTGGATATGGCCCATATTCTATATGCACCACATATATAGCATTTTTCTTGGCATTTGCAAGTAAAACAAGGCCTGTGTCTGGCAACACCACTACTTGGTTGAAAAAAGCCTCTTCAGCAGATTCTGCAGAACTCTTCAAGTCCAAGATCTGAATGCAGTTCCATGATCTAAAATCTCTAGGAATAAGCCACCCTTTTTTGCCTGCTGAGGCCCACATCTTCACTTCTCGATTCAGATGACCCTGCAAAAGAAATAAAAATAATAATAAGCACTCTTTTACAAGGAAAATATATTAATCCAAGCATTGAATAATTAATGTTTCAAGAAGTAAAATCCTTTCCTTCAGCAGCAGAACACTTCCAGGTTTAGAAAACAAACAAAAACACTTGAATCCATGTAGAATCGGAGTTCTGCATAGCCCGCCATGGCAATACATGACATGATAACCTGTCATATGTATCAGCGTGTGGAACATGTATATGGAATGATTTCCACAACAACAACCTTATTAGAGTTGTGCACCCTTAAAAGCCAATATGATGAGCTTAATCAGTGATTTAAACATCAATAGTATCAGCCAATACTACTGATATCAATATTCACATGTGGTTGAGAATCATTGATACAAGTGATACATTGCAACACATTGCGATATATGTCAGCAACACATTGCGATACATTCTCCCACCAGAAATTTGAAAAAAAAAAAAGGGAAAAAACTCCCCAAAATCTATTTTCTCCCAAATTTGTTTGGAAGTACCTGTTTCATACTTATATGGTACAATTTATGATTATATAAACTCATTTTGTATATAATTGCATCACTTCTAAACTATTAGACAACCTTAGTTTAGGATCTTGTACAAAGGAAACTTGTTGTGCATGCTTTTCTTTTATGATATTTTTGAGTTCAAAGTTTCTAACCATGTCTCTTTCAGCATGTCATGAAGTTTTATTAAAAAATTCCATCATTTCACATTGCTTTCCTCAAATAGTGATACATTCCCGATATATGTGAATGTGATATTTCCCATGCGATACCGATATGTTTCCATATCCCATGGGCGTGATACCGCATTGTACCAATATTTAAATGATTGATCTTAACCATTGAATTGATGATCATGTCCGTGGATCATGATGATCATGAGGTCATATGCAGACATGTTATTAATACTATAATTAATATATAAGTCTATCTTAAACCTATATAATAGGTTAAAGGAGAAGGTTTCCTCTATTGTCCTTTGGAACTTGAATTTAGCTACAACGGCCACTGGTCAAGGCAGAGTTGTATTCCATTTATTTTGATACCTTGTTAATCAATGACCACCTAGCAGGTTTTAGGACAAACTTTTAGTATTCTTATGTGGTCATCCTTTTGAGGGAACCAATGACAAATTGGGATGGAAGGTCTCCACCATCAAGCTCAATGATGAGTTGATGCCTTTGCCCTACTCCACATAGGAGTACTAGTGTCCATGAATATCAGATCTTGTTATTAGACCTGTTAAAAACTTGCATTGGAGAATTAATTCATCTCTAGATAAAGAGGCACATCATGCTTGGTCCAAATCGACTTATGTATGTACTAGCTTTGACTAATCCTTGGACCTAAGGATATATACGGAGTTTAAGTTAAAATGTAATGTGCTTTGGTTAGCCTCATGAAGTCTATTGGGTGTTGTTGGGTGCATGCACTAGGACACAGTTTACGTCAATATGATCTAATGAGGGATCCACTGGTTGCCTAGGAATATTCTTATAGCTTAGATCTTCTGTTTTAACTGTTAAAAGGTTTTACTTGGACCTGAGAGTAATTCGATGATTAAGATCTTGTGGTCCACCAATTATTTGCATGAGTACTAGATGAAAGGTGGGTGGTCATGATTAGTGGAGGGATTTGATCAAATTGGGTACATGGACAGTTAAGATTGCAGACCTTTGATGGCATAGGGCATATACCAAAGTATGTAGGGCGACAGAGCACCATAAATAGTGTATCTCCCTGAAACTCTAATTCCTCCTCATAAATATTTTCATGCTTGAGAGAGAGAGAGAGAAGAGAGAGAGAGAGAGAGAGAGAGAGAGAGAGAGAGAGAGAGAGAGATGCCCTTGAATGTCAAACACCCTTTGGCTTCACCATTGAAGAGAGAGAGACAGTAGAAAGAGAAGTGAGAAAAATCTGTCACCTCCTTCGCATCCACTCTTCACACATGCGGGGGTCCACCCTTGGACACCTCTCTGCGCTTCTCCAGCCCTACTCTTGGGTTGTGTGTAGGCTCTGAATCTCCTCCTCATCTAGGACAGATCTGGGAGAGAACTGTCTTGCTTGAAAGTACGACATCAACATTCTATACAGTCTTGAGCAACAGTGATCTACAGTTAATCCTAGCCCTTGCTTTTATTTTTACAGTAGAAACTTAAAAATATCAAGACGGGATCTGTGGAACTAGGTTAATAACAGATCTTGACTTCTCAACAATGTTAAATTTCTCTGTATTTTGAGAAACTCAAACAGGCTTGGCCTAAATTCATGCTTAGCCCACAGACTTTTTCAGGGGTCAACTACATGATTGGGGAGACACGGCTCAGCCAATCATGTGCCAAGTTGGCACAATGAACAAGTGTAGAGGTGTATGTGGAGAGGTTCATGTGGCATAGTAAAATGTAAAAAATCGACACACATCACAGGCAATTAACTTTAAGAAAAGTTTTTTTAAAGATATGAAGAATATTTACATCAAAAACTATTTCCAAGAAACCCTAGAAATTACAATTCAAAAGCAAGGAAGAAACAAAAACATGTTGGGAAAATATATCATTTAAAGTTCAGAATTCAAGGAGCTTGTACCGCGGTTATAAGAACAATGTGGCGAGGGCAATGAGGTGCTGTCAGGAAATTAACTGAGCTAACAGGTTGGCCAAAATATGGCCTCAGCGTCACAAGGGGAGCTGCCATCCAGTCCTCCCAGATATTTACCTGTTATGTAAAAGGAAGTTTCATAAACCAAACAATGAAATTGATATTTCATAGTCCCAAAACAGGAGGAAAAAGTAAAGAAACAATAGCAACATCAACAAGCTTATCACATAAAGAAACAGTAACACATGCATTCATATGCATTCACTGTGCAAAAATTTCCCTATCTGACTCATGGAAGGCAATCATCTTCACAATAACCTGGCCCAAATATTTCCTTATTTTCACTCATTTGATTCTGTACACAATATAGCAGTCTCAATAGTTTTATAGGATTGGAGACCAAGGATAGGAATCTTAAACCCAAATGAGGCCAAAGACAATAAATACCTTAATAGGATTATGACATCTTAAGTGAAAGAAGCTTTGACAACAATAAAGACAAGAAAGACACTAGAACTAGATGGTATACCAATAGAGGTTTTGGAAGGGCATGGGAGATGTTGATTTATTTTGGTTGACAAAATTTTTCAACAAGATTGTAAGATCAAAGAAAATGCAAGATGAATAAAGAAGTACCATAGTAGCTATTTATATGAGTAAAGGAGACATTTAGAGTTGCACTAACTGTTTTGGGATTACACTTATCAGTTATACTATGAAACTTTAGGAGAGTGATTGAGCAAAGATAAGTCATGAGACAAATGTATCAGAAAACCAATTTGGATTTACACCAGGAAGGTCAACCATAGAGACTATTTTCCTACTTAGTTGATGGAGAAATATAGGAATGGGATAAAGATCCTGATCCCCACATGATCTTTATTGACTTAAATAGAAACATAAGATAGGTTCCCTGGAGAGTTTAATCTGCTAGGTGTTGGGAAATATAGTAGTCTCAAGAGGATATATTAACGTAAGTAAGGATATGCATGAGGGAGTGGTTATAAATGTAAGGACTACGAGTGGAGGAATTAACGAGTTCCAAATTATTATAGACTTACACTAGAGCTTGGCATTGAGCCTCATCTTTTTTCATTGGTTGTGGATGGGTTAATGAAGCATTTACACGAAAAGGTAAAGTCATGTATTTTGCTTGCAGATGTCATTGTTTTGATTGACAAGATGAGGGAACACAAAGCTAGGATTATGGAGGGATGCTTTAGAATCTAAAGGTTTTAAAATTAATTAAACCAAAACAAAGTATATAGGAGTGGAACAAGGAATTAGTTAAGATTTTTGGGCAAGAAATACTCCAAAATGACCATTTCAATATGTTGGTCAATAACCCATGAGAGCAGTGAGCAAAGAGATTGAGTAGGATGTTGCTCTTAGAATCAGAACTGATTGGTTGAAGTGGAGATATGCCTCTAGAGTTCAATGTGGTTACCGCATACCAATAAAACTGAAGGGAATTTTTTATACAATACTATAAGATCAAACATGCTTTGTGGGACAACAATTATTAAAAAAGAAATCGATACACGGAAAAAAAGAGGTAACAAATTTCCAGCAGCAAGTGACCCATTCATCAATCCATCTCTAGGCAGTGGGTAGGCAATTTCATCAGCCTCTCGAACAGAAATCTGCTTTAACTCTAGTACTGAAGCATACAAGACAGAGAAGGAAACACAATGGGAAGAAACACAATCAGAACTGATTGATCATCTCTTCCTGAAATGTAAGGAAGCCAAGTACAGCTGGTCCACCTTCTTCAGCCTCTTTGACATTGATTTAGCCCTCATTGATCCAGCAGTGGAACTTATTGATGGTAGGAGTGGTGGGCCTATTAACCCTATCATGTGGGTAATTTTAAAGAAAAAATAGAATATCTTAAAATATCCCCTCAACCATCTCTCTAAGAGGCTTCTAAAATAAAGGTGAGTTTGATTAATTGGAGACTGCTAAGGAGGAAGTCAGAAAGATTTCTAAACCCAACTGAATTTATGAATGTCAAGGAGCAATTGATGATTTCCAGTATCTTCCCCTTAAATGGGGTCTTTCAATGGCTAAGCCCCCAAGTTACAAGAAGCTTCCAGTCCTGAATCGACCATCTCCAATGGTTATTGGCTTGAACAAGAAAGCTGATAATAAAGACAAAAACACAATGGGAGAAACATGAGATTCTATTAACATCCAATTATTTCAATACCATGCCCAGGACATGCATTTCACAGCAGGAATTGAGGGGGATCTCAGAAAGGTGACATAATCGTCTCAAAAGCACAAACGGAAGTGGAAAAAGCCCTCCAGTGCAAACTGTACATTGCATAGTTCAAGACATTCTAAGAAGAACCTATCACTTGAACATGTAACCGAGCTTGCAAGTAACAAGAGCAGGAAAAACAGTTGCAGAACAAATACAAACCACGCCATCTGTTGATGCAGATACTAGGCGAGAAGTTATATAATGACATATCGATAAGTCAGTCACATCCCCCTTATGTTTACCAACAAGTTGGACTCCATTGATCAGCTTCTCAACAGGACATGTGATAGGTTGCTCTGCCGAGAACGCTTCACCATTCTCCACTTTTGTTGTATCAATCTTCATAACACGATTTCCAATCGCAACACCCAAAATTTCCTGAAAAACAAAATTGCCTGGTATATATAAGGGATCTGCCTAAGATAGTCTGCAACTGGCACACTGAAAAATGAAATGTGCGTGTGCGCACACCCACAAAAACAAAAACTATCAGAAACACCTGAATAAATCACATTGGTTCAAGCTATGATACCAGAAAACTTGCATATGCTCAACAGACCAATATCATACCATATCGATAATTGATATTTGTACCATATATGCAAGGATACCTGTAAGATACAGGTTAACAATTTCTTGTTGTATTAAGTCTGGTATTTCCAAAGTACAGAACTACGCATTTTATGATTGTATTGAAGTATCAGATGAGATACCCATCAGTGTCCTAGGTTTTCAGAAATGAGGAGTGCATCTTATCTCCCTTATCTGGGTATCATAGGTCCCAAGCTTCCCAAAGAAACATTCAACATATAAAAATTATCTAGTGCCATAGAAAATGTGTCATTACTTGATAGTGAGAGTGCCAACATACGGGTGGATGAAATGATTCACAATCTCCCACCATATGAATGGCGACAATGACTTTTCCAGTTATCTGTGGCTTATCATTCTCATCAGGGCCTTCATTAATCTTCCACACAATGATCCTTCCATCTATGCTCGAACTGAAAAACGCAAGCAAATTTCCAATAAAAACCAGATTAAGTAAATGAATAAGTACAAACAAAGAAATACCTGGCCAAAAGGTGAACATCCTCACCAAAGAAAGCCATGTCAATGACCCTCTGACAGAAATAACAATCACGTCAAAACAGGTGAAAATCAACGATCCAAAAATATAATCAGTTTAAGAATAGCAGCTCAGCTTGAGTACAGCTATCAACAGGAAGCTGTCTGATAAACCTGGCCCATTTTCTTTGAGGCCTGAACCTGGTCTCTGCCCACAGGCATCAGAACCATAAGTTGAGATTTCATTCTATCCTCATTATCAGACTGTATATCTAATTGGATAACTTCACTTTATGAGTAAAATCAGTACTCATGCTATCTCCATGAGTCGTCCATTGCATATGCATGCCATATCTGGGTTTCACAGGTGCAAAGATGAATATTTCATATCAATTTGACACAGTTCAAATGTAATTCAACTTGAAACACACAAGAACACACACACACACACACACACACACACAACTGATTGTACATCCAACTAGTTTGTATGTGGAGGCCACAATGTTGTTTGTGTGGTATCTCGCTGCTCCAACAGGGTTGTCCCACTATGAAAGTGGGATGCCCCAATGATCAAATTGATCCAACCATGAGAATGGGATCCCCACATGAATGTGGAGTTTTTTGGGTGGTTGTTCTTGGTTTTCTATGGTGTGCCCCACCTGATAGTTGGATTAACCTGGCTTTTGGGGGATCCAATTTTCATAAAGGGACAACCTTGTTGGTTGGCGAGATGTCATACAAACACTATGGTGGGTCCCACATGTCAACTAGTCGATGCACAGCTAGTTGTGTGTGAGCATTTCTCTATATATATTTTGAGGCAACTAAGTATCAATTTGCCAAGAAGGCTAGCACCAAGGCCAGATTTAAGCAAGACTTTAATGTTTTAATCATGAAAATGATGTACTAGTAAAAGAAACAAATGTATAACACAACCACAAGCATTGTCACAGAAGCAAGCGGATAGAATTGACATTGACTTCCAACATGCTGCTCTTATGCACATTGTTGTAATCTACAAAATTACCGACATCTTGTTGATGCAATCGATGGAACACCTGTCCAACAGAACCAAACTAAACATTCTCTCCTAACGGAACACTAACAGAATAACAGCTTGAGGTTAAGATATATTCCATGAGAAAATAACAGCATGAGGGTGTTTGGATGGAAGGAAATAAAAATGTGCATAGCAAAATGTAACTTGGAATCCTAAAGAAATGGAAAACCATGGATTCCAATTTTCCATCTGTTGTTTGTTTTGAATTCCAATTGTACATGAATTTCACATCGGTTCTCTCATTTCATGTGTCTTCTCAACCTTGGAAATAAATGTAACATCATTTTTGGGAGAAATGAATGTCCTCAGCTTTTTTAGGAGGTGGATTTTTCACTGAAATTGATGTCATCTCTATGGTTTCCCACATTCCCAAGAAATGCTGTAGAAAAGTCATATTGGGTCACAGGTTTTTCATATTATTTGTTAGTGGGTCAATGCACCAATACCAAGTATTTCCATAATACGAAACTTCAACTATATTGTAAGTTGTTTTTATTATATTCAAATGTGATGTGTGATGCTTACGCATATCCAACACAAGTACTTCAATGGTAGACAATCAACCACTAGAATTGAAGTTTTATTAACTGCATTTTTCTGCTGTAGAAGCTCTTTGATGCCAAAAGATACATATAGAAAAAGAAAAATACAATTAAGTTGCCAATTCAATTTTCAACTACAATTATGTGGACCATTCATGCCAAAAGAACACGAGAAACATGAAGCAACTCATACAAGTTGGACTACGGACATACTCACTGGCATGTGTGCCAACATCACACACATGCAAAATTCAGTCCATTCATCAAGCCAGGTGGGCCAAACTTGTGCATTGAATGTGTACTGTTGGACTTTTCTTTAAACATCAATATTTTGGCATTCATTTACACACACCATGAAGTTGCAAGAGTAGCTGTTGCAGGTTCAGGAATCATTCTTTCCTTAACCCACTGGAGTGAAATCCATCAAAGAAAAGATCAAGAAAGAAGATACCCACCATAGACTTGGTTCTTTCCCTTTCTTTTTAATAAATATAGATTCACCTCATCATCCATTTCTGCAGTCATTTTGTTATGTGAGAAATTGAGACTCCATATGCTGCTTGATTCATCTTTGTCATCATTATCAAAGCTTATCCCAACTAAATGGGGTCAGCTATGTGAAATCATGTCCCACTGTTCCACTCTATCAAGGGCCATCTCCCCAATTAAACTATAGGTCATCATGTTTTTCTTATGACCTCCACCCATGTCCTTTTGGACTTTCCCCTTGCTCTTTTGGAACCTTCAACTTGAGCCAACTCACTCCTAATTTGAGCAACCATTGCTCTGTTGCAAAAGGCCCAGGCTTCCAAATCAACTTTCCCCCATCTTATTACCTATTGATGCCACTCCTAAGTTCCCTCAAATGCAATCATTTTAAATTATATCCTTCCTTGTCTTGCCACTCATCCATCTCAATGTGCTCATTTCAAATATTCTAAACCTATGAACATGTTGTTCCTTGACTATCCAACATTCTATCCCATAAAGCATGGTTGGTCTTCTGGCCACTTCAATTTGATTGGTATACAGGGGATCACATATAATTCTGAAGGCACATTCCCAATTCATCCTCCTAGCTCTAATTCGATGAACAGAAACCTTCTCAATCTCTCTGCAATCATGAATTATCGACCCAAGATATTGAAAATGATAATCTTAGGGTACATTTTGGTTAGCAATCTTAAATAATTCCATGTTTCCACTCCAATTGTTACTAAAATTGCAATCCATATGCTATGTTTTAGTCTGACTAATTTTAAAATCTCCAGATTCTAAAGCATTCCTCCATAGTTCTAGCTTTGCATTTACACCATCCCCCATCTTGTCAATCAAAATTATGTCATCTACAAACAATAAACACCACAGAACCTTATGCATTAATTGGTCTATAACCAATGCAAAAGTAAATGGGCTAATGTTGAACCACGGTGTAAGCTTACAATAATAGAAAACTCACATGTCTTTTCACTAATGGCCTTATATTTGTTATCACTTCCTCATCCATAACCTTAATCATGTCAAATTATCTTCTTGAGACTCCTTTCTTTCCCAACACCCACCAAATCATCTATGGACCCTATCAAATGCTTTCTCCCAGTCAATAAAGACTATGTGGAGATCACTCCTCTTCCTATATTTCTCCATCAATTAAGTAGGAAATTAGCTTCAATGGTTGACCTTCCCATCATAAATCCAAACTAATTCTGATACATTAACCGCATGCCTTAATCTTTGCTTAATCACTCTCTCAAAGTTTCATATTATGTCTCATAGGTTTAATCCCACAACAGTAGTGCAACTCTGTGCATCTCTTTTATTCTTGTAAATAGGCACCATGGAACGCTTCCTCCATTAATCTACCAACCTTTTTAATCTTGTGATCTAGTTGAATAACTTTGTCAACCAAAATAACCAATACCTCTCATGCACTTCCAAACCTTGTATACCATATGGTCCTACAGCCTTTCATATCTTCATCTTTCTCAAAGCTTCTTTCACTTCATATATCTTAATCCTATGAAAGTAGTTTTGAAAGATAATACTTTCATAGGATTAAGATATCTAAGGTGAAAGAAGCTTTGAGAAAGTATCCAGTCTTTTAGCCTCATATGAGCTTATGATTCTTCTATTCCTAAGCTCTCAGAGTTAACTGCATTTAAAAAGTTCAAGAAATAGTTTCTCCAACTTTCCTTGATCTTACCATCCTTAAACCAATACCTCATCTTCATCGCTCTCAATGCATCTAACATGATTGAGGTTCCTGCCCTTCTTATCTCTCATGTTTACAAGTTCAAAATCATCTTTCTCACCTTCTCTTGTACCAAATCCACTATACAAATCATCATGTGCCTTACATTGAGCCTCACTTACTACTTTTCTTAGTTTTCTTTTGCTGTTTCTATATTCTTCAAAAAGATCTTTCTTCCATCAATTTATTACTAAATATCATTGCTTCCTGTCCTTTTAAATTCCACCACCACATTCTTGGACACCTAGTAATTTTATTCCTCTTTCAACTCTTCATGTAAATATCCATAACCATTAACCTACATGTACTAGTCAGACTCATCTGGTATAAACTTGCAATCTTTATATATTCATCATTGTCTTCCTAGGCAGAAAGAAGTTTATCTGGCTTGTATATGATCCACTATTGAAGGTTATTAAATGTTCGTCTCATATATATATATATATATATATATATATATATATATATATATATATATATATATAAACATGTGTTTGCAATAGCTGGATCATATGCCATAACTGAGGCTGCTTAATTGTAAAATTAAAATAATAGCACAATGATATGGAGAAAATTGAAACAAAATCTATGACTACATCAAATCATTATGGTAAAAACCTCAAAACTAACATCTAAAATACCATTTTACAAGCAAAGAAACATAACACAGGAATAATCCAATTTCGATACCCAATGCATCAGGGAAAAAGTCATTTGATTTTCACATCATTAGAGCAATTCATTCAATCCCAGAACATAATCATACAACAGCACAAACCAATATAATAATCCAAGCATCAAATAAATATAATAACATAAATGCTACAAAATAAATTCTCAGTTCATCAAAATAAAACTCGATTAGTAAAGGCAAAAGTTATTGAAATCATTTCCACTTAGATTACAATGCTTGGCTTGAAACACCATCCATTTAGCTTGAGCATTTTTTCAAGTGGGCCCAGCTACCAGTTATCCAGAGCATTTATCTGGTGGACCCCACCATGGACCAAAATCTGCCCCAAATTCATTCAAGTGCCCAAATTAGCAACTGATACAACAAAATCCAACCATGAAATCCGACAAGAGTTACAGAAATGAAAAACTAATCCTGCAGATGACATCACTGACATAATCCAATCCATGTATTACAGAATCTTACAAAATTCAAAAAAGAAGAGCAAGATCCCAACCTGGGTATGACCTTTAAGGAAAGATCTCAGTGCATTGTTTATATTAAGCACCACAATCACACCCGTCTTCAGTCCGTAGCAAATATAAGTCCGGTTCACCGCAATCTTCCGTCCAAGAACTAATCCAGGATCTGATTCATACATCATGAATGGCATGGCCTCAAGCTGCCGCTGCAGCTCCCCGGGCAGCCGCACATCGACATCATACGTGACCCGGTTACCAACCAGGTGCCGCCCCTTAGGCAACTTTCTGCTTGGCACCCGCACCGATGTCGACGGGAGCATTGCAGCGTCAGCCATTGCTACACTCTTGTTTAACTTCCTACTGAATCAACGAAAACTTTTCCATCTTTTACAATTCTGGACTGAGAGAACTCCAATTCATCCACCTCTTATAGAACGCTGGCCTTCAATTCATCCACCTCTTCTAGAACGCTGGCCTTCTTGATTACTCGAGACAATGTTTAGATTCTTCAACTTTTCTTTGCCATCTTACTTTAACCTCTCCTTGAATTCTCTCTTTCTTCATTCCTTCCATTATTCTATGCTACAATTACTGAAGGAAAAAATAAAATTAAAAAAAACAATTACCACCTTTGCATTTCTTGGATTGTTTCCCAAATCCTTTGTGGGGAGCCAAAGGAAACAAAGATGCAGCTTTCGAGCTTTCGCTAATCTGGGCTTCATTAAAAATTAGAGAAATTCAGTTGGTTCTCTGCATATGACTTAATTCGTTGATGATAAGAAGATATCTTCAGTGGATTACATTGGAATTGAATGGTAGCATACAAGTTTTCTTGTGAAGACAATGGAATTTCTGAGTGATATAATATCTTATTTTTATGCAATCTATTTACTTCTATTAAACTTGTACGGAGAAATATAAAAGAGAGGGTAGAATGTTTCTTTTCCACAGCAGTAGTGGTATCCATGAAAAGAAAAGTTTCTTTTTCTTTGGTTTCTTTTCCTTTTCCTTCTTTCTCATGTTTTGCTTTTGCTTTGGAGTTTTTTCTTTTAGACATCAACTGTTCCTATTTTCTTTCTTAATCATTAATTTGGGGACCACTTAATTTTTAGAGTTAGGAATATTTCAAATCAAGGCTGGACAGATGCAATCGCGTGGAATAGAAGAAAGTAGGGGCATATGAAAGGAAAAGGGAGAGGGCTACACACGGATAAAAGTCCATCTTAATAGATAATTATCTAACCGTGGGGCCTATCTAAGTGTATGTGTTGTATATCCACTCCGTTCATCGGTTTTTCTAGCTTATTTTAAATGGTCTAAAAGATGAAGCAAATCTAAAGCTCAAGTGGACCACACCATAGGAAATAGTGGTCATTGAATGCTCACTGTTTAAAAATGTTTGAGGTCCACTGTAATGTTTATTTGCCATCTAATCTGTTGACAAGGTCACACAGTCATGGATGAAGGAAAAACATAAATATCAACTTGATTTAAAACTTTTGTTGCTCACAAAAAGTTTTTAATTGTCAATCATTAGGTTTTTGTGGTATGGTCCACTTGAGATTTGAATGTGCTTATTTTTTGGACCATGCCTTAAAATGAGTTGGAAAACTGATGGACAGAGTCGGTATCAGCCTATACATCAAGGTGGGCTCCATGGTGGTCAGGGACTCACCCACTGAGTTGTTACCCGGACTCACCTTACCTGGCCTGCAAAGAAAGGGGTATTGCCATATTGGTGTGGGTTAGGAGAGAGCACAGCTCTGTTATGAGGGCCACCTAAATTTCTATGTGACATACACTTCCCATGACTTGGGTGAGATCATGTGAAATTGGGATCCACAAAATGGGGATTGAAATTCCACATAGTGGGGAGTGAGAGTCCACCATTAAACACTTCTTGGGAACTGGAGAAGTTTCGAATCAAGCTGATACATATATTTTTTTTTCACTTCATCAACGACTACATGACCTTATGAATAGATTGGATGGTACAAAAAAAAAAAAACATCACGGTGGCTGTTAGAAAGGTTTCAATTGTGGGTATCATTATTACAGCAGCTTCCTTTGGTGTGGTCTAATGGAGCTGTAGACCTGCCTCATTTTTAGGTTCAGACCTTAAAATGATATGAGGAAAATGATTAATGGTGTGGATAAAACACTTACATCACAGTAGACCCCACAAAGCCCTGCCTTGACAGATTACTGTCCGGGTGGGGTTAGGACGCAATCTGCGTCCAATGGATATGACTGGGACATTTGTCTGTGAGAAATCCATTGGCCATTGCTCACTAGGGCGCTTTCGGAGGGAGCGGATTGCGTACTAATAGAGTTGGAAGTGGCTACGGTGGATCACACCAAAGGAAGCTGCAGTGATAATGACAAACATTTCTAAGGGCCATAGTAATGTGTTTCTTAAGGTCACGTCGACTGAATGAAGTGGAAAAACAAGTGAAAAAACAAATATCAGTTTGATCTAAAACTTCTCTAGCTTCCATGAAATTTTTAATGGTGAACCTTGCAGCCTCGCTTTGTGGTCCACTTAAGACTTATACCTGCCTCATTATTTTTTTTTTATAATACTTTAATGGTGAACATTAAATCCCCACTTTGGATTGAGATTATCTTTATTTTTTCCTTTCATGTAGGTCTGTATGATGTAATCAACATATTAAATGTCAAAAAAAACAGCACAGTGGGCCTTAGGAAGATTTTAGTGGTGGATATTCTATCACTATTGTTTTCCTGTGTTTGTGGTCCACATGATATTTATATCCCTCTCAATTTTGGTAACAAGCCCTAAAATGACCTGTGAAAATGGATGAACAGCATGGATGAAACACATACATCATGGTGGAGCCCATAGAGTACCGACCACCAGCGAGGGGCCAGTGGCAGGGGAGTAGCCAATCCGTTTCCGGAAACTTCCTCCTCTGTTTCTTTCGTTCCGGAATTCGGACGCGGATTTCCTGCGAAAGGGAAGTTACTGCGCTGTAACCTAGGTGGGGCCACCGTCATGTTTGTGAGAGGTTTCAATGGTAGGAATTTTCCTATCCACATTTTCCTTTAGTGCGGCCCGCTCAAGTCTTGGATCCTGCTCACTTTTGGCCTCAATTCCTAAAATTATCTCACCAAACGGATGGACGGGGTGGATGTCTCACAAATATCACAGTGGGCCCTACCTAGGTTTACAGCGCATGAACTTCCCAGGGGATGAAAGTTACTGTGCAAAGATGCTGGGTGGGGCCAACGTTATGTTTGTGAGAAATCCACCCCGTCCATCCGTGTTTTGAGCTTATTTTAGGACACGTGACCAAAAAAGAGGTGGATCCAAAACTTAAGAGGGTCACACGAGAGGGAAAACCCTGTCTGACGATAGGAACTACAAGAGATGGCTATAAAAACCCTACCTGACGATAAGAGAAGAGAGATACCGTAAGGGGAGAGAGAGAGAGAGAGAGAGTTAACACCCGAGTCCAGGACCAGGTCAGATCAACACCGGGTTTTAGTCAGGCTGAACCGAGTCAAGGCTAAGTTGCGACCGAGTCAGGGCTGAGTCGGAGCGAGTTACACTAGTCTGATTTAATAAAGTGAGTTGCTGTGTACCTTTCCTCATATATTAGTAATCACGTATGAGCATGATTCTCTATTCTATTCAAGACTATTAGATTTATGTAACATTATCTTAAGCAGGGTCCTTTCATGTGACTTACACTTCTTCCATCAGGTGCAGCCTCTAATGTTTACCATACATGCCCAAACTCAGCCCAGTCCAAAACCAAGGTGGGCTACACCATAAGGTGGAGTAATGTAAAATCAGGCTGGGGGTTTATGTTCCATTGACCTCAATGGTCATCAAGTGCATCATTGCAAATTTAGAGTGGTTTGAACGGTATATGATGAGATTTTATTAAAAATATAATATACTTTAAGAGTAAGATTTGAACCCAACCTGATGATGTATGTGCATCTCCACACAAGGGTGGGCTGACTCACGAGATGGGTTCTATCACATGCAGAATGCCCACGGGTGGGTACCACCGTGGGACTTGTGAGATTTAGGATAGCCTACTGGGATATCTTAGTCGGCTTGCCAGGAATGGCATAGATAAAGGGATATTTCGGTGCTTCCTAAATAGCTTTGGAGCTCGATGAATTATATGTTTTGTATGGTTTGGTCCACTTGAACTTTAGATATGATTCACTTTTGGATCATGTCTTAAAATGATATATATATATATATATATATATATATATATATATATATATATATATATATATATATATATATATCATTATATATATATATATATAGGAAAAGGTACAATGTGCTCAAGCTCACAACTCCGTCCCATGCGGTCGAGCTGTGTGGGCCCCACCGTGATGCCTTTCGAACATCTACCCCATCAGTCAGATGCGCCATTCCACTGTGGACCTAGGTTTCAAAAATTAAGTCAATCCGTGACTTGTGTGGGCCACACCACATACAAAAGTGGAGAGGGGTCGTGCAACCATTAAAACATTCATAATTATTTTTGGGGACCCAAAAAGATGTGGTTTGCAAATCTAGCCCATCCATTATGTGTCTCCCACTTGTATGAGGGTTCAGACCAAGTTTCGGCAGCATTCAAAACTCAGGTGGGCCCCACCAAGTGCTTATATATTTTTTAACGGTATCTTCACATGATTTTAGATGGTATGGCCCACTTGAGTTCCGTATACGGCTGATTTTTGGGATGTCCCATTATTTAAAGGGGAACCACCAAAAGCACGGTGTTGATGGTTGACATGCATCACGGTGGGGCCCACACAGCTCGACCTCACGATAAGCTTATCGTGAGCTCTAGCGCATAGTACCTTTTCCATATATATATATATATATATATATATATATATATATATATATATATATATATGGGAACTTCCCATGAGGTCGAGCTGTGTGGGCCCTATCGTGGTGCCTGTCGACATCTACCCCATCAGTCAAATGTGCCCACCATTTCATAGTGGGCCACGGGTGTAAAAATTAAGTCAATCCATGACTTGGGTGGGCCACACCACATACAACAATTAAGAAGGGTTACCTGCCCATTAAAACATTCATAATCATTTATTGGGCCCATAGAGTTATGGTTCACAAATCCAGCTCATCCATTGTATGTGTCCCATTTGGATGAGGGGTCAAATCAAGTTTCAGCTGCATCCAAAACTCATGTGGCTGCACCAAGTAATTTTTTAAGTTTTAGGCATGTCTCTACATGATTTTAGATGGTATGACCCACCTGAGTCCCATATACGATTGGTTTTTGGGATATCCCATAATTTAAAGGGGACCCATCAAATGCACGGTGTTGATGTTAGACACACATCACGGTGGTGCCCGCAAAGCTGCATAAAACCATATATATATATATGTGTGTGTGTGTGTGTGTGTGTGTGTGTGTGTGTGGAAAAACGGATGAACAATATACTTTTTTTAATGGTAATTATCTTTTTATTTCCAGTCTAGGTAACTAGAAAATTGTTGGATAAAATGTTGAATTAAATAGACTATAAAAATCGAGAACCAAAAAAGGAAAATAAATTTAGAGAAAGAAAAACTTATTGAATTGAGTCGAGGCGTGACTGAGTCACTCGGCTTGAAATCGAATTTGCTCCCCTTGGACAGCGTCCCAAGTGCAACAGGTTTCCAGAGCAATCGACCTCCAGGATACAACGACTATGACCCGGTCCCAGCGGTGCACTCACTGTACACGGGCTCGAACCACTTGCAGTTTAATTCGAAAGTGCTGAGTTGACTCAGCAATGAAATCAGTAACAAAACCGTATCAGAGAGTTTTATAAGGCAGGAAATTTTTCGTATTTTGAAACTGGAATCGGAAGTCTTTATATAGACTCCGAAATGGTGCATAAGCACCCTTTACAAAAGGTTAGGTCCGTTGGGTTTAAACCTAACCGGGGCGACCAACCGGAAGGGAAGCATCTCTCTGGTTTAAAAACGAAAAGGCGCAAGTGCGAGTACACTCTCGCACATACAGTCCTGCGAGTACCCATACACACACACCCACGCGAGTACACTTACACCGCACCCGCACCCGCACCCGCACCCAGCCCAGCCCGTCCCGTCCCGTCCCGTCGCGTCGCGCACGCGGACGCGGACTCGGACTCGGCTCGGCTCGGCTCGGCTCGGCACGGCTCGGCTCGGCGCGCGCGCGCGCGCGTGTGTGGTTAATGGCATAGATTAGAGCTATTGGCATAGCCCCCCCCCCACAGGACCAAATTCACATGCCCCCTGAAAGGGGCTCAAGCCCTAGGCAAAAAGTCTATCATATAAACAAGAGAATTTCTCTTGTCAAATCCGATGTGGGACAAAACCAACACCTCAAAACACCAAAATTTAAATGTGGAGGGAAAACACCGAAATTTAAAAATTCAAATTTTTAATATTATTTTAAAACAAATACAACAATCCCCCACATGTTTTAAAATAAAATGCTTTCGGATTAAAGCGAAATAGTTGTGCAATGGTGCCGGTGTCACCATAGACTTGAACCGACATTAGAGTAAGCAAGACAGGTCTACAGGAATCAGGTGACACCATAGTCTTGAACTTGAATCCTTTTAATGTAGATCGCAAGTACATGCCACTCACACAACTCTTCCTCTGCAAGTGATTCTGTGGTTCGGTGCGTTTCGGCCATACACCATTACCTAGATTTCATGAGTGCTCTAGAGAATTCGCCTAGATTCTCATAGGAAGCGGCCTCCACCTCCACACCCATATAGGTGAATTCCATCAAGTGTATGCAGCAACTGTATACACCACCAAATATATGGCTATGGATCCATTAAGAGTTCTAAAAACTCATCCTTCTGCGTTGCTGCTCGCACTGTACACCATAGAAGGGGCTCATATAACTCAGTGCAATCGTCTACCTCGTGTCTTGTTGTTTACCCATTGAACCTATCTCATGGGATCTCCACTTGTATAGGTTGGGTTACCGACACTGGCAGCTCATATATTAGGCTCAGCCCCATTCCCTTCGATGTATCATTGACTAACTTTTTGGATAGTCCTTTAGTCAGAGGATCTGCTAGATTCTTTTCTGACCTCACAAAGTCAATAGATATGACTCCATCACGTAACATATGTTTCACTATGTTGTGTCTGAGTCTAATATGCCTGCTTTTTCCATTATATATTTTACTTTTTGCTTTCGCTATAGCTGCTTAACAGTCACAATGAATAGATACGGCCGATACAGGCTTTGGCCACAATGGTATATCAGCTAAGAGATTTCTAAACCATTCAGCTTCTGATCCAGCCTTTTCTAAGGCAATAAACTCGGATTCCATAGTCGACCGAGCAATACATGTCTGCTTGGTGGACTTCCAAGAGACTGCTCCTCCACCCAAAGTGAAGACATATCCACTAGTGGATTTTGTCTCATCTGAATCACTGATCCAGTTAGCATCACTATATCCTTCTAATACAGTAGGATAACCATTATAATGTAAACCATATGTCATATTACCTTTTAGGTATCGCAAAATTCTAGACAATGCATTCCAATGTTCTTTTTCAGAGTTATGTGTATATCTACTTAGCCTTCCTACTGCAAAAGCTATGTCAGGTCTAGTGCAGTTTGTTAGATACATGAGGCTACCAATTATTCTGGAATATTCTAATTGAGACACACTATTTTCTATATTCTTCATGAGAGTCACACTATAATCATAAGGAGTACTGACAGGTAAACAGTCAAAATGGTTAAACTTTCTCAATATCTTCTCAATGTAATGAGATTGTGATAATATAATAACACCATTTTTCCTGGTTACTTCAATACCCAATATTATACTTGCCTCTCCTAAGTCTTTCATGTCAAACTCAGATGACAAGAATTTCTTAGTTGCATTAACTAATTTAATATTAGTTCCAAAAATAAGCATGTCATCAACATAAAGACATATGATAACATAATCATTTCCAGAAATTTTACTATATACACATCTATCTACATCATTTATATGATAACCATTTGATTTTAAAACACCATCAAATTTTTCATGCCATTGTTTAGGAGCCTGTTTTAAACCATATAGTGATTTAATTAGTCTACATACTTTATTTTCTTTACCTAATATCTTATAACCCTCAGGTTGCTCCATATATATTTCTTCTTCTAAGTCTCCATTTAGGAAAGCAGTCTTAACATCCATCTGGTGTACCACTAGTTTATATATGGAGGCTATCGCTATTAAGACTCTAATAGTTGTAATCCTAGTTACAGGAAAATATGTATCAAAATAATCTATTCCTTCCTTTTGTTTAAAGCCTTTCGCTACCAACCTAGCCTTAAACTTATCGATAGTTCCATCTGGTTTTAGTTTCTTTCTAAACACCCATTTGCAGCCTATTGGTTTGTTACCAGGTGGTAGGTCTACAAGTTCCCAAGTATTATTTGATATAATAGATTCTAACTCATCATTTATTGCTTCCTTCCAAAAGGTTGCATCTGGAGAGTTAATAGCTTCTATATAAGTTGTAGGATTATCTTCTACTAAGAATGTGAAAAAACCATCTCCTAGGTTAGTTTCTTTTCTAACTCTAATACTTTTTCTTGGTTGTATCTCTTCTACAACTTTCTCGTAAGTATTTTTACTAGTAGACGTAATATCTGATTCATTAACTTTTTCTATTCCTATAGATTTAGATTTCATAGGGAATACGTTCTCAAAGAACTCTGCATCCCTAGCTTTTATAATTGTATTGGGATCTAGAATATTATCCTTAGTTTTTAAAACTAGAAACCTATAGGTCGCACTGTTTTGTGCATACCCTATAAATACACAATCGGTCGTTTTAGGACCTAATTTTCTTTTCTTAGTTTCAGGCAATCCTACTTTAGCAAGACACCCCCACACTTTAATATATTTATAACTAGGAATATGATTCTTCCAAAGTTCATATGGTGTTTGTTCAGAAGATTTAGATGGAATCCTGTTTAGGATATAACAAGCAGACAGAATTGCTTCTCCCCACATATTTGAGGGTAAGCCTGAACTATTTAACATGGCATTCATCATTTCTTTTAGAGTTCTGTTCTTACGTTCTGCTATTCCATTTTGTTCTGGTGTATAAGGAGCTGTAGTTTCGTGAATTATTCCATTCTTTTCACATAATTCTCTAAATTGAGAAGATTCATATTCACCTCCTCTATCTGTTCTAAGTCTTTTAATTTTTATATTTAATTGATTTTCAACTTCAATTTTGTATTTAGAAAAAGCATCTAAAGCTTCATCTTTGTTCCTTAATAGATATACTCTAGTGAACCTAGAGTAGTCATCTACAAAAGTTATATAATATCTTTTTCCTCCTCTAGACATGTGATTTCTAAAATCACCTAAATCACTATGTATCAACTCTAATAGAACAGATGATCTTTCTATTTGTTTAAAGGGTTTTCTAATAAATTTTGATTCTACACATGTTTCACATTTTTCAAACTCTTCATTAGATATATTAGGTAATAAACCTAATCTTTTCATTTTCTTTAAAGATGCCACATTCACATGACCTAATCTATTATGCCATAGATAAAAAGGTTCAACGATATAAACAGAACTAGATGTTTTCTTATTATCATTGGATACATTTACAATGAATAAACCATCGCTACAGTACCCCTTACCAACAAAGGTTCCATTTTTAGTCATTACAAGCTTATCTGAATCAAATACTAATTTGACACCAGCCTTATTGAGGAGCGAACCAGAGACCAAGTTTCTTCTAATGTCAGGCACATGGAGGACATCATTTAACATTAGAGTCTTTCCAGAAGTGAGTTTCAGAAGTACTTTCCCTTTCCCTACAACTGGAGACGTTCTAGCATTTCCCATGAACACCTGTTCATCATCTCCTGATACTTGGTAGGAGGTAAACATGCTACGATCCTTGCACACGTGTCTAGTTGCACCAGTATCTAGCACCCACTCCAAGTTGTTTACAAGGAAGACTTCTGACACCACAGCCACTACTATGCCAGACTCATTGCCTGTTTCTGTAAGATTAGCTTGCGGCTTATCTTTATTTTTCTTAAGCCTGCAGGTTTTAACATGATGCCCAGGCTTTCCACAGTTGTAGCAGTTTCCCTTTTTCTTGAATTGATTGTTTGCATTCTTCTTTTTGAGCCTGCATTCATTTGCATAATGTCCAGGTTTGCCACAGTTATGACAGTTGCCCTTTTTCTTATTATTTGTCCGACTTGATTCCACAAGATTCGCTTTTGAATCTATGTCATTTTTATTTCCTTTTTGGTCCCTGATTCTATTGGCCTCCTCTATTCGTATGTGTACGATAGTGGTTTCCAAAGAAACACCGTTCTTCTTATGTTTCATTCTATTTTTATATTCTTTCCAGGAGGACGGTAACTTTTCTATTAACGCTCCTGACAGAAACACCTCATCCAACTTAATTCCTTCTGTCGATAGTTCGTGAATTAGACTTTGAAAGTCGTGAATCTGATTTGTGACAGATTTATCGTCTGTCATTTCATAGTGAAGGAAATTAGCAATTGCATGTTTCTTAGCGCCTGCATCTTCTAATATGTATTTCTTTTCTAAAGCAATCCATATATCTTTAGCAGAGGCGTAAGAAGCATACACATCATATAATTCGTTGGATAAAGAGTTTAGAATATAATTTTTGCAATTATTTTCATCTGTTACTTCATTTTGATTTGCTGGATCTATAGTAAATGATTCAGATAAAATGTATGAAACTTTCAGGGTGGTAAGAGCGAACATCAATTTCTGTTTCCACCGTTTAAAGGATTGTCCAGCGAACGGTTCGATTTTGGCTAACTCAGTAGAAGCATTTACTGTTACTGTAGCCATAGTCTATGTATTTCAACACAAATTTCGATTTCAAGATTGTTGGATAAAATGTTGAATTAAATAGACTATAAAAATCGAGAACCAAAAAAGGAAAATAAATTTAGAGAAAGAAAAACTTATTGAATTGAGTCGAGGCGTGACTGAGTCACTCGGCTTGAAATCGAATTTGCTCCCCTTGGACAGCGTCCCAAGTGCAACAGGTTTCCAGAGCAATCGACCTCCAGGATACAACGACTATGACCCGGTCCCAGCGGTGCACTCACTGTACACGGGCTCGAACCACTTGCAGTTTAATTCGAAAGTGCTGAGTTGACTCAGCAATGAACTCAGTAACAAAACCGTATCAGAGAGTTTTATAAGGCAGGGAATTTTTCGTATTTTGAAACTGGAATCGGAAGTCTTTATATAGACTCCGAAATGGTGCATAAGCACCCTTTACAAAAGGTTAGGTCCGTTGGGTTTAAACCTAACAGGGGCGACCAACCGGAAGGGAAGCATCTCTCTGGTTTAAAAACGAAAAGGCGCAAGTGCGAGTACACTCTTGTACATACAGTCCTGCGAGTATCCATACACACACACCCACGCGAGTACACTTACACCGCACCCGCACCCGCGCCCAGCCCAGCCCAGCCCTTCCCGTCCCGTCGCGTCGCGCACGCGGACGCGGACTCGGACTCGGACTCGGCTCGGCTTGGGGCGCGCGCGCGCGTGTGTGGTTAATGGCATAGATTAGAGCTATTGGCATAGCCCCCCCACAGGACCAAATTCACATGCCCCCTGAAAGGGGCTCAAGCCCTAGGCAAAAAGTCTATCATATAAACAAGAGAATTTCTCTTGTCAAATCCGATGTGGGACAAAACCAACACCTCAAAACACCAAAATTTAAATGTGGAGGGAAAGTACCGAAATTTGAAAATTTAAATTTTTAATATTATTTTAAAACAAATACAACAAAAATTACACTTACCATTTCAATTTTAAATTCTTGAAGTTTTATGAGCCTGATTTAGTAGTATAAGCTAAAAACTGATTGGATTTTAGATGTACTATTGATTTACTTTGCTCCAAGTACTTTTGTAATAGAAATGTAATATGTACCATGATCCCTTCGTCTAATTTCATGTTTTATTTCACTTTTTTTTTTTCCAGCTCCAAGGAAACACAGTTGCATGATCTTGAGTGATCAGTAATATTGAGGACATACATGGCGGACTGGTCCCAACTTCAAAATGAACTGGTACGTACAATCGCTGAATTACTATCTGACAATGGGGATTATCTGGCATTTCGTGCCACTTGCAAGTCATGGCGATCAGCCTAGAGGAAATGCCTCTTCATTACCCTTACCAGCGATTGGGTGAGAACATGTTAAAATGGGATCCACAAAGTGGGAATGAGAGTCCACAAAGTGAACCACAAAGTGGGGATTGAAAGTCCACTACTAAAAACTTCTTGTGAGCTGGACAAGTTTTGGATCAAGCCGATTTTTTTTTTTTTCACTTCATCAACGTCTACATGACCTTATGAATAGGCTAGATGGTAAAAAATAAAAAAACATCGTGGTGGCCCTTAGAAAGGTTTCAAAGGTGGATATCATTATCACTACAGCTTCCTTTGGTGTAGTTTAATGGAACTGTAGACCTGCCTCATTTTTAGGTTCAGACCTTAAAATGATACGAGGAAAACGATTAATGGCATGGATAAAACACTAACATCACGGTGGCCTCCATAGAGCCCTGCCTGGACGGATTACCATCCGAGCGGGGTAAGACACAATTTGCGTCCAATAGACATGACCTGAAAATTTGTCTATGAGAAACTCATTGGCCACTAGCCACTAGGGCACCTTCGGTGGGAGCGGATTTTGTACTAATAGAGTTAGAGGTGGCTATAGCTCCATTGGACCACACCAAAGGAAGCTTCAGTGATAATGACACCCGTCGTTGAAGCCTTTCTAAGGGTCACAGTGATGTTTTTTTTTTTTTTTTTTATACCATCCAACCTATTAATAAGGTCATGTAGACGTGGATGAAGTGAAAAAACAAATATCAGCTTGATCTAAAACTTCTTTATCTTCCAAGAAATTTTTAATGGGGAACGTTAAATTCCTAATTTGTGGTCCACTTAAGACTTATATCTATCTCTTTTTTATTTTTTTATAATACCTTAAAATTATTTGAGAAAAATGATTAAGGGCATGGATAAACACTTACATCATGATAGGCTCCACGGAGCCTTTCCCAAACAAATTACCGTGCGGGCGGAGGTAGGACACAATCCGTATCCATCGGTATGCAATCTGCGTCCCTTAAGGGCCCGTTTGGCATTGGAAGAGATTAAATGGTATTAGAATAGATGGCACGGGGTATCTAAACAACTTGTATCAGATAACCCCCATGGGATGGTTGCAATCCCATTGACCCAAAGAGGCCCCGGCAGCGAACGGGATAAAGTAGCACACCATCAGCAACCGACAATTTACTGTGCATCATAAATGCTGAGATGGTCGTAATTCCATCCCATGTAATCTGCCGTACTTCACGCGGCCAAACAGGACCTTAAAGGGGTCGTTAAGCGCGGCAGTTTGTACAGAACAGTACGGAATGATGTAAGGGGGAGAATCGTGCTGACGGGAGCGGATTATGTGTTACCCGGGTAACACCTCAGTGGGTGTTACCCTTACCGTGGGGCCCATTCTGATGATTTCTTGTATATCCACGCCGTCCATCCGTTTCTAAAGAAGATTTTAGGATATGGTCTAGAAAATTAAGAAGATCAAAATGTCATATGTAACACACCACAGGAAACAGTAGTGATTGAGTGCCTCACCATTAAAAATTCCAAAGGGCCCATCGTAAGGTTTTTAAAACTTTTATTTTCCATCCAAGTTTTTTATAATGTCAAGAATATCTGGATAAAGGGAAAATATAAATATCAGCTTGTTTCAACACTTTTATAGCCCACAAGAGGTTTTTAACAGTTATTCATCACTTTTTCTAGTTTTGTGATCCAAATGAGATTTAGATCTTATAAAGGTCCGGTATGAATCCCTAAAATGAGATGTAAAAACAGATAGACGGAATGGATATCCAAAACTTACATCAAACTAGCCCCCAAACGGTTAGGGTAACACCCAGTAATGTGTTACATGGGTAACAAGTAATCCACTCCACGAACTCCCACGGGCCCCACATGCTCCGTCAGTTAGACGAACGCGAATATCTCCATGTGGACGACTTATCTCCATCCCTCTCTCTCCATCACGAGCTGTCTTCAGCAACGCCAATATCTCCATGCGATTCTCGAGCGCTGTCCGTGACTGTGTCTTCAGTGGTCTGGAATGAATGGCTCTGATCTTCAATTTTTCACGATGAACTCTGGCAATCTAGTCCATCCATTATGATGAAAAGATCAAGGATCACAATATTGTCCACGAAAATCAAAAGAAAATTTTGCAAAAAAAAAAAAAAAAAATTCTTATTAATGCATAATTTACGTTCCAAAAGGTTTTGGAAAATCTATTTTATAATTACCATTCCACTGTCTTCACCGTTAGCCCAAATGAGCCGGTGTCTCAGGTGGGCCCCACCATGATTTTTATGTGAAATTCACCATGACCACAAACTGCGTCAACCCATGTTACGTCAAGGGCTTAAAAATTAGCTCCATATGTAATTTAGGTGGACCACATGATTGAAAATAGTGTACAAGACTACACTCGGTCGTCCAAAATATTTCCATTAGTGTAGCCCACATGAATAACATATGGGTATGATTTTCGGTCTATATACTCAAATTTTTATATCAAATTAAATGGTTGAGTAGATTTTATATAATTATTACAATTACCCCGTAAAAATCAAAGTCCGACGTCTCTCCTAACTAAGCAAACTAGATTTTATGTAAATATCATGGTGGCCCATCAAAATAAAGAAAGGGTAGCATATAATTCTCCTTTTTTAAATATCTAATGATGATGGGAGTTGAGTTTTGGTAGAGCCGACTGTGTTAAATCCACTCTGACATCGGTGCCAAAAATAGAAGAAGCTGACTTATGATTCATGTAGCTACACAAGAAAATAATTGGGAGAGAGACTTCTACTCTTAACTTTTATGGGTCTAAGTTATGTTTATATGAAATTCACTGTAATCATTAGATTCACACCAAAATTTAGTCATGGGGCTGAAAAATCAGGCTCATCCATTATTCAGTTATGCCGGTGGGCAATACTAAGAAAAATAGTTTGGAGGGTGATTGTTGGCTTATGCACTCTTTCCAATCATGTGGTTCACCTGAATTACTGATGGAGATTATTTTTTAGGCCCTTGGCCTTACATGTGCTGATGCACCAGTTGGTCCGGGTGAATTTCATGTAAACATCTCAGTAGGGCCCACCCCAAGCTGCCAACCCATTTGCTTGTACACTTGTGGACATGGAAAGAAATGTGGTAGAAAGTAACCAAACCATAATTATGTAGACTAATGAGGTGCCTTTCTGAAAACCATTTTTAAATGGAAATTTAACAAAATACTATTTCATTAATATGATATTACTTGTTTCAAAAAGGTTTTTAATAAGCTAGTCCATTAATTTAATAATTATCATTGGAAAACCCCTTGTTAGATTTCTCAGCCGAAGTGGGGAATGTCTAATGGAAGATGGGGTTGGCCATACAAGCAAGGGGTCGGTGGATCAACTGGGCTCCACCTTGGTGTTGTAAACTCTACCCCAACCACCAGGTGAATCACCCCTTGTTGGGCCTAAGGCCCCAAAATCAGTTTCATCTATAATTCAAGTGGACCACAAAAGTGGAAAGTGTAAAGGGCAATGCATACCCCCAAACTATTTCCCTTGGTATGGTCCACCTAAATCATAGATGTGTATGATTTTTAGACTAGGGCCTAAATTTTGGTGTTGTGTCTAATGGCTGGAGTGAATTTTATATAATCATCGATGTGGGCCTTGTATGATTCAAGTGTGGACATCTCTCTCCTAATTGTTTCGTTCTGTGTGGCCCATCTAAATCACAGGTCAGCTTTATTTTTTGGCCTTAGGTTTAACGTGGGAGTGAGATCTCGCGTGCACATCAGAGTGGGCCCATTAAAAAAATATATATCACTAATGGGCATCCCTTTCTCCACAGTTAGAGATTTTGGAGGATGTATTTAATAAAAAATCAATAATATCATCCATGTTACAATAACAATAATATCGCAATATTATTAATATCATTGGTGACAATTCGAACACTGCATATAATCATATGCCTATAAAAAAATTTGAAATTAAAATTTTTTAATAAATTAATTTTTTTGCAATATTAATACATTGGTGACATTATCAAAATATCACTAAAACACTAGTAATACAAGCGATACTTGGAATTTACACAGTTGAAAATATTAGTGATAGATTGGCGATACAAGTGACACTTGAAATTTACACGGTAAAAAATATTAGTGATATTGATACATTTGCGATACTTAGCGATACATCTTTGACGCTCAAAATTTCTTATACTACCAGTGTTATCAATATCTGATGCTCTCATTCATTTCCCTCTCTTAAACTCTCTTGCGCTCTCTTTTTCCCACAACATTGGAGGGATTCCATCGGAACAAAAGCGACCTCTAGTATCCAATGGCAAACACAACCTTTGGTCTATCTCTCTTTTTGTTGTTATGAGCTAAAATATGTCAATGATGCGAGTTAGGGCTTCAAAATTTTGGGAATTAACAAATCCCTAATCTTATCTGCTTAGGGATTTATGATTCTTAAATTTGAAAAAAATTTTAAAAAAATGCCAATAAAAATGAAACAAAAAGGTGAAACGTGTTGTTAGCGATTTGTTTTTCCCCATATCTTGGAAGCCCTAACTAGCATTATTGACATATTTATCAACTACAGGAGGAGAGAGAATCTTATCACCCCTTTGATTTTGATTCAGTGGTTAAGATAGTCTTGTGATTAAAATCAATGATGGATACATTATGATATTTATGATAAAACAAGAGAGTGAGTTTGGATGAGGTAAGAACTATCTCCATCTCATTGGTGAGAGGAGGGAAAAACATGTGGGATCCATAAACTACTGGTTGCCCCACAGCTGGGCCACATGGGCCCATATCTAACATGAATAAAACCCAGCTTTCCTCAACCTCTCCTCTCCTTTACAAAGACACATACCCACTTCCTAGTTTTCTATACACAAACACAAATGAGAAAGAGCAATGTTATTTGTAGTTCATCAATACTGAATTGATTACATGCATGAGGAGGCAGATGCTGTTTGTTTCAGTTACTGTGGTGGTTGGGAGTGCCTTCTGGTAGTCCAATATCTGATAAACCTGTTCAAATATCGGCCGCCCGTGCACTGTAATCAATGGGTCCACTGGATCTATAGCAGCTAGAATGTCTCTCATCCAATCTAGCTTCTTGGAGGTCTCATTTCCAATATTGCATGCTAGCTGCTGGAGAAGGGATAGCAAGATTCCTTGACTCAGAGGAAGAGGAAAAACTGCTAGTATCGCTTGCAAATCAACCTGAAGAATGAGTAGGATAGGCAGATACAGTTAGAATATTGATTTTTCTCCATGATAGGAGTTTTGAGAGGCAGTAACAATAGTAACACAAAAAATCCTTCTCCAATGAAATCTTCCATCATCTGCCTATCTTAAAAATCCGGAGTTCTAATTTGGTTTTTCCAAATAAAAAATAAAAAAAATTGCCAATCTTCTTTAAAATACAAAGCTTTAAATGTTTAGTCAATCATAAGAGTTTTTTTTTTTTTTTTTTTGAAGAATATGTATTTGAAAAGGGAGTTTTGCTAATAAGGCTTATGATTTATTCTGAAGAAAGTGAAGGAGAGTCTCATATATGGAAGGCCCCTCATGGTTGGTAGAGTGAATTTCGATTGTTTCGGACTGACGCGACCCACTATGTGGGTCCCCGGATGGCCTGCTACATAAAGATTGATAGGTTGTGCGTCCCGTAATATGATACTCGGATCAAAAGTTATGGCCGATTTATAGTTCACACTTTGAATGGCAATTTCTCCCATCCGGAATAAATTTCTTCAAACCAGATGCGCCAGAGGTCTAGTTATGTCATGCCCTATGTAGAATTAGGCCCGGATCTAATGGACTACTGCTTCCATTTGGCCTTCTTTTGGTCCAGACATGCTAAGAATGCATCAGTGCCACGTCCTACATCAAATGATCTTCTCTGTTGGTATTTTCTGGCTGGGGCCAACTTATTGTAGAAGGTGCTTCTAGAAATGATGTCCTTTGGCTTCCCATAACCAATTGGAGACTTGGTTGCTATCTATTATGTTTTAGGAGATTTACCATTTATAGGCCGAACAGGTGTGGTTGCCCCTAATGAAGACCATAGTTCTGAAACTCAGTGGATCAACTCAAAAGTCAGTCGAGGCCACTCGACTGGATTTCAAGCTGAGTCATTAAGAAACTCACTTCTAAGTGTGACTCAGCCTTGACCCAATGGCACTTGCTGAATTGCTGACTAAGGTTGACTCAATGCGACACACAACGACTCGAACCGAGTTTCGAATGTGCGACCACTGTCAGAGAGGAAAGCATAAGCTCCACATCTGTTTATTTCAAAAAATTTATATATTTTAACTATACATAACCATTTTAAACATTTATAAAAACTTCAGATATTATTAATTTAGCTATTAAACATCGAGTAGAGTCAAGTAAAGACCCATCTAAATCCTCATGTGGACTCAACTCTGATGGAAATCAAATAAGGTTGATTTCTTGGGTTTTCAAACTATGATGAGGACCCCAAACAGGCACTTGGTAGCATGATAAAATTTCCAGGAGCCTACCACAGTAAAAAATATATATATATATATATTTATTCTGTATCCTTGTGGTGATGGAAACAAGGTATCAACAAACATGATACCATGCCAGCAGCACTCTAAACATAAATAAGGATCCTGGCTTTGTAGGTGGAGATGCTATTGACTAGAAAACCTGCAAATCACCTTGCTGGATGTTACCCAAATGAACCAACTCATCAATGAATCAGTGATCCAGTGGTGATTTGGTGCATGGTCCCTTAAATATGAGAATGAGAATATTGCATACTTGAGAACATAACCAGGAAACCATGGTGATGTTGCTTCTTTGAAGGGCTGAAGTGAATGCTTCCTCATACTTATGTTCAGATATTAATCTTTCCAGCTCTTTCTTTGGATCCAAAGGTGCCTCAACCTGTTGCATAGTCATGGCCTGCACAAAATCAGCAATGCATAGCCTCCAAAACAGATAATATTCAATTATCAACTTACTTTCACCAAGCGAAACACATTAAAGCATTAAAAAAAATCGCAAATAATGAAAAATGAGGAACACCAAGGTGATGAACTGGCTTTACCATGTCGTGTTGCACACCCAAAGGTCCATCGTTTTGTTGTGTAGCCAAGGGATTCATCATTTTCTGATTTGATCCAGCTGCCATGAAAGCTAAGAGATTGCGCTGGCCATTGGCTAGTTCACCACTTAAGGTTTGGGTGATGGATGATGCAGAGCTCATTGCATCCTGCAATTTGAAAGCATGGTGAATGATAAAAGGTGAGTGAAGATGTATGCATACATGCATGCATGTGAAAAATAGACAGAACTGAACAAGCAAAGAGCCTCTTGTATTTGGCCATATACGAGCATACACGAAGGAAAAATCGCAGGAGCACAGATGCCATATGAAACATCCCGCTGAGCCCTAAACATCGAATTGTAGGTTAAGCTTATCCTATAAACATCTGTAGTGGATGCAGCCTCATGCAGAAAATATATATCACATCAAAGACAAAAGAACTGAGCTCCAGTTGTTAAGATGCAATTCTCTTTATATATATATATATATATATATATATATATATATATATATATATATATATATATATATATATATATATATATATATATATATATATATATATATAAGCCTATACATTAAGAAAGGGAATTTAACATTGTACCCTCAGAGCAAGTGCTAACGGAGAATGTGTGGATTCAAACTGCTGTTGTGCAGCGGTAGTGTGTTCAGCCATCCCCTTCTGAAATGTAGCATCAACTTGCTCAAACATTGCTTTGCATGCCTGCTCAAATGCAGGAATCACTGAAGATTCCAAGCTAGCCCTTAGTGCATCCTGCATGAATTTTTCAGATAGTGCTGATTAGTGGTAAAATTTTCATGGATGAAATGCACTTCCACACAAGGTATGTAATTATATTTGAGTTGGAGGTATTGTGCTGATTACTGTTAATTTCATGGACAAACGCACTTCCACATGATTCAATACTCAATCATGAAAATGGTGGGTCTTTTCTTTATTTTGTCCAACCCAGCCTGGTTACAGGTGGGATGGGATTCATCTTACAGCAAGCTAATCCACTAATATGGTGAGCATCATTAAGGGATGGCCTTGCCTCTCTCTCTCTCTCTCTCTCTCTCTCTCTCTCTCTCTCTCTCTCTCTCTCTCTCCTCCCTCCTGATATGGTGGGCCCCATCAAAGGATGGGCTTTGCCTTACTATCTCCTCTTGAATGATCCCATCCAACAAAAATGAACAGTAACAAGTGAAAGTCAACATTTAACAAGGGCCAAATAGGTGGGATGGATAATCTGAAGAAAGAAATTCTGCAGTGCCTCCTAACCACCATGGGCCCACCCTATGAACACTTTCAATCACCTAAAAGTGGACCCCACATTGACATTTTGTCAGGCTCAACAAAATTAAACTGGGAACTCTATATTTCCTGTAATTTTCAAAATCTAATGAATATTACTTGCATATTAGTTCATCTACAGTAATTCATTCATGCATACCTGAAAATCTTGCTTCCCAGATGTTTGGAATTGTACTTGAATTTGTCTGGCCACTGTCGCTTCAAGTTTCGAGTTGAGTGAGTTCTCCAACTGATTCACCGCCTTGTTTCCAACCCCTCTCTACAAAAGGATGTATCAATCTTACACTGATAATATGGAATAATAATAATAATAATAATAATAACAACAATACAGGCAAGATTGCTTGCACTTGATATGCGTAAATTGACCTGAAATGAATCAGCAATAGCTGAAGAAACGGTCTTCTCCAAAATCGGGGTAATTGCGCGAGATACTGCTGGTCCTATTGCAGCAATTTCTTGCTTCAATGTCTTCTGGAACATGGCTGGCCACTTCGTGTTCATAGAGCCTGAGATCGAACTCACTATCTGCTTTATGTGATCGCGTTCTAACTTCTGTTTCTTGTTCTCCTCTTGGATGTGTTCCCACAGAGCATCAGAGTTCAACTTCAGAGCTTTCTCCATGCTCTGGCTGAGGGCCGCCTCTACTCTGCTACCTTCTTTGTTAACAAGAACAGCCACTAGAGCCGTCATTTGCTTCTGTATTTCCTTTTGAATGGTCATAAGCTGCAATGAGAGGTTACCACCCCAACATATGAAAAAGGTGAATTTTTGTAGATATTTCTTTGTAGTACATCAGAAGATTTCATAGTAAAAAAAAAAAAAAAAAAACTGGCGCAAATTTCCACATGCTTCACAACAGAAAACTTGCTTTTAATCATCTCAGAAATGAATCACTCATTCAGACCAAGAGAAATGGACAAAATCTACAAATCACTGCAGGTCTACATACAAATTTTATTTTTTTTTCCTACAAATAGATTTTATGAGCTAATAGTAGTTTTTTTTTTTTTTTTTTTCTGGTTTTTCTTTTTTTACATATGAAAATGATCTAATAATAGTTACCACAATTTCAGTCTTCAGGGAGAAGAAATTGGCAGGTGTGAGTAACATGCTTCCACTTAATTCTATGAAGTAGTTAGTTCATTATCCATATTAAATGCAGGTAAAAAAATTTGCATGTTAATGTGCAAATATGGTAACGTGATCTGGAAAGAATTGAGTAATGCGCACTTTTAATGGAAATGAAAAACCAAGCATAAAAAGACTGGACAATCTTATTCCTACTGAATAAAAGCATGCTATCCTGCTTTGTAGTGAAACAAGAAAGAATCTAGGGACACAAGCATATTGGAAGTAGGTTGGAAAAATGGGTGAAGATAAAGAAGTGAAATCCTTAAGAATGGTCCGTTGAATTGGATACTCGTAACATAGCTAGAACCATAATTCTTCAGATGGTGAAAGGGGAAATGTGACTCTGAGATAGAACCAACCAAACTGAAAAATGGTCATAGTACTGGCTAAAGAGCCACCTATAGTTAGTGTTAGTGGGACCTTCTTGTTGAAGAAACTACTAATGTGGACTTTCTCTCACTCTCTAGATTTGAGTACATTTTCTGATTTGATACCACATTCAATGTGATAAAAGACAACCTTTGTTGTTCTTTTTGTGTTCTTTCTTTCTTTGCCAGAGTCCTGCTCTTTAAGAGAACGAGTGATTTCCAAGCAAACTACTATTTATTGAGATGATTATGTATGATTTTCTCTCTTTTGTTATGATATATTTGTAGTGACTAGTAATTTTCTTTTATTGGAAGCATGTGAATGTTCTTTCCTAATGTTGTTCACCTTTCGTTTTATTTAATTTTTATTTCATGTTTAATTTTATTGATTTAATTAAAGTCTTCAGTTGTGTATGGAAATGTTCCTATGCCTAGATCTTTGGAGTTGTTGTGTGCCCATGCTAGACACTCGACACTTGGCCACACAGCTAGGTAACACTGACCATAGTGTGACAGCTACTTCCAAGAGTAGACATCGAAATCCTACTTAACCCACAAGAAAATTTGTTATCCAACATTTGTGGGGTGCAATTGAAGTGTCGTTTGGCTATGAATCGCCGGCAGGAGGATTTCCCACCAAAACAATAGGTATACTCTGATTCTCTTATCTCGTAATGTTTATTTGTCTTGGATTCTGTCATGGCTGTCTGTTTTATAGAGATTGGGATCATTTCCATTTTGGGACTTTCCATCACTGCCAAAGAAACCGGTACGGGATAGAGAGGCGTTTTCATTCATTATAAGTAGAGATGGGGTGTTTCAACCGTCACGCAAGGGAGAGGGAGCCATTACGGGAGAAGGCCATCAATGGCCATGCATTCCAATGGTAAGTGAGAGATATATGCCTATCATCAGATAGGCCCAAACTGTACATTCAGTGGCAAGCTACATGCCTGTGTTAAATGTGTCTTTGGAAAGCTAGTTGGACAGAGTAGAATTCATATGGCTACTCTCAAAAGTAGCTATCAGATTCTCCTAGCTACAAGATCCAGTCTAAGATATCAAATCCTAGTCATAATTCAAGAAGAAGAAGAAGCAGAAAATGGTCCAATGTAAGACATCCAAGGAATAAAGAAAGACAGTTTTCGTGCACACCATGAAGTATTAAAACCTCAGTAGTTATGCTAGTTTCAAGAAATTTCCCGAACTCAAAGAAAAACATGTAAGTTTGCTCTAGCTGACCACCGACGAGTTTAAAAGAAGATGCTATCTTGCACAAGGAAATTACTAAAAAACTGAAGCTTTAAACAATTACCTCTTTCACACTCTCCTGAAGTGCCAGAATTTGGGTAAAAATGGTCTCCATGGAAGGACTGCCGTTGCTGCCACCTGGTTCATTTGAAGATTCTGCAAATTTGAAAGGGCTAGTGGAAGGGGAAGATGGACCTGCCACTTGAGAGGGATTTACTTTCTTTTTCCACATTTTTCCAGCTGATGAAGGTGACTGAGAAAATACAGTTGCCATACTCAATTTAGTATTAGGCACATCCTTACTCAAGTCCTGAATGCCTAGTTCACCAGAATTTGAAGGCCGGTCCAATAACTCAGCAACACCAACATCTTTAACCTGACAAGTTTCTTCCATGCCTGAAATTTCTGTAGACAATGAACAGCCGTCTTTGGCCATCTCAATCCCAAGATCCGATGCTTGGGTATAGAAGGACTTTTCTTTTTTCTCCGTGTGTAGAATATGCTTTTCTCTCTCAGAATCCAACTCCCACTGCTGACCCACCTCTTTAACCTCCACCTTTCCACTCTTAATATCATTGCTTACAGCAACATCTTGAACCTTTTCTTCTCCCACTTTCAAGCCCTGCCCAACAAGACTACTCTCAGAAGAAGAAACAACCTTCAATAGTATTTCACCCACTTTGAATGTGATTGGAGGATTTGGTACCATAGAAATATCATTTTTCCCAACTTCAGTTTCATCCTTCACAGAGCTGTCATCTAAGGAAGGAACATCACTCAACTTCATACAACCAACATCCACTCTCCTATCAACTGAATAATCAAGAACTGGTGGATCAACACAACGATTGGAAAGTGTGGGACCTGGCTCAAAGTTATTTGATGGGTTCCTAAAAGATAGTCTTCCTGACAGCCTCAGACTCTGAGGTGGCAAAGCACTTGGGTTAGGTTCAACACTTGAAGTAGACAATTCAACTATGGGAAGTTCCAGGTTCCCCAGAAATACAGGATACTTAGCAGCAGCTGAACCACTTCCAACAGGCATCTCAGCTGCGACATTTCCGTAACATGGGTCTAATGCAGCAAAATCACTACCAGAAACCTTCTCAATTCCAGCATTCTTCAGTGGTGGTGGCAGGCACTTAGATAAATCCAAGGTATACTGTTGAATAGCCTGTGTCTGAACGCAGTAAACCTCAACAACATGTTTCCCATCTGGTGAATAGTCACTTCTTCCTGTTAGACTCAAAATAGGCATTGTGACAGTAAACTCAGCAATATAATCCATGCGTGTTGCTGTCGGATATTGCTCGTATTCTATATGCACCGCATATATAGCATTTTTCTTGGCATTTGCAAGTAAAACAAGGCCTGAATCTGGCAACACCACTACTTGGTTGAAAAAAGCCTCTTCAGGTCGAGATTCAGTGGAACTCTTCAAGTCCAAGGTCTGAATGCACTGCCATGATTTACAATCACTAGGCAATAACCACCCTTCTTTGCCTGCTGAGGCCCATACCTTCACTTCTCGATTCAGATGACCCTGCGAAAGGAATCAGAAAATACTTAGCACTCATTTACAAGAAAAATATATTCGTCCAAGCATTGAATAAGTAACATTTCAAGTAGTAAAATTCTTTTCTTCAGCAGTAGAATACCGCCAGTCTTCAGAAACAAGGAAAAACAAATAGAAACACTTAATCCTCGTAGAAATCAGAGTTCTGCATAGCCCACTTTGGCCATACATGATATAATAAACTGGCTTATGTATCTGTGAGTGGAACATTTGTATGCAATGATTTCCACCCTAAAAAGTCCATGTGGTGATCCTATCCAGTGATTTAAATATCAATAGTATCGGTTGATATATCAGCCGATACTATCTATATCGCATGTGGTCGATATGATATACAGAGTATAATTAAATTCCTATCTATTGCACAAAATATTGCAATGTATCTCTGATGCATCAAGAATATTGATACATTGCAATATTTTGCCACAAACTCCTCATAAAATTCCCTCGATATTGTCAATACAAGTGGTACATTGCAATATATGTCACGATAGATTACAATAAATTCTCCCACCAGAAATTTGAAAAAAAAAAAAGATCAGAAAAAACTCACAAACATCCATTTTCTCCCAAATTTGTTTTGGAGAATCTGTTTCATACTTGGATTATATGATTTATGAAATATGTGAACTCATTTTGGATATAATTGCATCACTTTTATCAGACAATCCTATAAAAAGCAAACTTGTTTTGTGCATACTTTCTTTTTGTGATCTTTTGAGTTCTGAGTTTGTTATCATGTCTCTTACAACATGTCATGAAGTTCTATTAAAAAAATTCCATCATTTCCCATTGCTTCCCTCAAATAGCAATACATTCCCTGATACATGTGATATTCCCCATGCAATCCTGATATGTTTCCATATCCCAAGGGCATGATTCGTGCATTGATACTAATATTTAAATAATTGACCTTAACCATTGATTGATGATCTTGTTTGTAGATCATGATGATCATGGTCCTATGTGGACCTGTTATGAATCCCATGGTTAATATGTAGGTCTATCTTAAACACATTTAACATGGGTAAAAGGAGAGGGTTTCTTCTACTGTCCTTGGAAACTTGAGTTTGGGCACAACAGTCATTGGGCAAGGTTGTGTTCAATGTATCTCAGTACTTGTTAGTCCATGACTGCTGTTGCATAGCACGCCAACAACGCAGTGAACCGAGATCTAATCTTTGTTCTCACCCACAAACGATAAACAAGAAGAAATATAAACTAGAAGAAGAATCAAAGCATTCCAAACAAACCACAAGACAAGATATATATGGAAAAACCCCAAACAAGGGTAAAAAACCATGGGTGCAAACTTCCACTATGAAGAAAACAAGATTACAAGCAATATACTAACATTTTCCCTTTAGATGAATAGAGAAAACCCTTTGCCCATACTTTAAAATACTTCCCATTAATCTAGAAAAGCCCTAAGGACACCTATTTATAGTTTAGGAAGCTTCCCTTTTGCACCTCTGCGAAAACCAACTCAAAAATCCACAGTCCATACAAGATCCGGACTCAAATCTGCGTAAACTCGACTGGTCGTGCAGAGTCGTCGACCAGTTGAGCCTCACCCTCGACCGGTCGAGCACATCCCATGATTGGTCGAGCACCTCGGAAATCTAAAACAACAACTCGCTAGAAAACGAGTCGAGCTAGTCCACGACTGGTCGAGTGGGCTACTCTACCGGTCGAGCAGGGCACTCGACCAGTCGAGCAGCCCTGTCCAGATGTGGCTCCACGTCTCAACAGACTGCCTAGTTGGTTTTAGGACAAACCTATGGTATTCTTGTGTTATCATCCTTGTGAGGGGACCGGTGATGAGAGAGAGATGGCCTCATATGTCAAACCCCCTTGGGCTTCTTAACTAAAGAGAGAAAAAGAGAAATTCAAAAGAGTAGAAGTGAGAAAAATAACTCTTCTCCACATCCACACGTTCACACATGTGGGGGTCCACCCTTGGATGGCTCTTTGTGCTTCCTCAGCCCTACTCTTGGGTTGCATGTAGGCTCTCAATATCCTCCTTATCTGTGACAGGTCTAGGAGAGAACCGTCTCGATTGAACATACAACATCGGCATGCTATACAGCTTTGGGTGGCAATGTATACAGGTAATCCGAACCCTTGCTTTTATTTTTATTATGGAAATTCGACAAATCAAGATAGGGATCTATAGAACTAATTTAACAAAAAAATCTGGACTTCTAAAAAATGTTAGATTTTGCTACATTTCAAGAAAGAAAGAGGAAAAAAAAAACTCTTAGAGGCTTGGCCCAAAATGCATGCTTGGCCCATGGATTTTTTTCGAGGGTCAACTATATGGTTGGGGACACATGGCTCAGCTACCCAAGTTCCAAGTTGGTACAATGGACAAGTGTAGAGGTGTTTGTGGAGAGGATCATGTGGCTTAGTAAAATGCAATAAATCAACACACACACATTACATGCAATTTTTTTTAAAAAAAAAAAAAAACAAAATAGCATCTTTCATGGTTCATACAATCAAAAGCTCATGTACAATAGTTTAAAAACTTCCAATACAAATACAAGCCCTTGTGCCATGGTTTAAAAACTATATTTAAAAATTTTTTTTAAAAAAAAAAAAAAACCTAGGCCCAACATCCTTGACCTAGCATGCCCAACCCGACTAGATTTCATCAAGGCTCGATAAAAACTCCATTCGATCACAATCAAGGTATGAAGGAACAAACACCAGGACTTGGGTTGTAAACAATCCCGTACACAACATACTGTGGATATTGATAGTAATGTTGTTGGGGTGGGACATCTTTTTAATCCTTCGGCTTTTCTTTCTTGGGCTCCTTTTCTAAGAAAAGTTGTAGTTTTAAAGGATCTGAAGAATATTTACACCACAAACTATTTCCAAGAAACCCTAGAAATTAGGATTCAAAAGCAATGAAGAAACACAAACATGAAGGAAAATATATCATTTAAATGTCACAATTCAAGAAAGAGCTCATACCGCCGTTATGAGAACAATGTGGTCAGGGCGACAAGGTGCTAGTAGGAAAGTAACTGAGTTAACAGGTTGGCCATCGTGTGGCCTCAGCATTACAAGGGGCACTGCCTTCTCGTCCGCCCAGATCTTTACCTATTGTGTAAAAAGAAGTTTCATAAACCAAACAATGAAATTGATATTTCATTGGCCGGGGGAGCCAAGATACAGAAACATCAACAAGCTTATCGCATAAAGAAACAGTAACACATGCATTCATATGAATTTACTGCACAAAAATTCCCTATTTGACACATGGAAGGCAATCATCTTCACAAAAACCTGGCTCAAATGTTTCCTATTTTGCATGCATTTGATTTTGTACACAATTGCAGTCTCAATAGTTATATAGGATTAGAGCCTAAGGATAGGAATCATAAACCCAAATGAGGCTGAAGACAATAGATAGGACATCTTAAGTGAAAGAAGCTTTGACAAAAATGAAGACAAGAAAGGCCCTTGGACCAGATTTCAATAGAGGTTTTTGAAGTGCATGAGAGATTTTGATTTACTTTGGTTTACAAAATTGTTCAGCAAGGTTGTAAGATAAAAGACAATGCAAGATAAATGGAGAAGTACCATAGCAGCTATTTATAAGAGTAAGTGAGAAATTTGAACCTATCGATCACACTATGAAACTTTTAAAGACAGTGATTGAGCAAAGATTAAGACATGAGACCATTGTACCAGAAAACCAGTTCGGATTTACACAAGGAACGATCATTAAGACTATTTTCCTATTTAGTTGATGGAGAAATATAAGGAAAGGACAAAGATCCCTACGTGGTCTTTATTGACTAAAATAAAACATAAGATAGGGTCCCTGGAGAGTTAACCTGATAGTTTTGGGAAAGAAAGTAAGCTCAAGAGGATATATTAATAAGGATATGCATGAGGGAGCAATAACAAATGTGAGGACTAGTGGAGAGATAAATGACTTCCAAATTATTGTAGGCTTGCACTAGAGCTTGACATTGAGCCCCAATCTTTTTTCATTGGTTATGTATGAGTTAATGGGGCATTTGTTAGAAGAGGTAATGTGGTGTATTCTGCTTGCAGACAACATAGTTTTGATTGATGAGACTAGAGAGTACAAAGCTAGGATTATGGAGGGATGCTTTAGAATCTAAATGTTTTAAAATTAGCTAAACTAAAATAGAGTAGATAGGACTGTAATTATAGTAACAACAATAGGAGTGGAATGAGGAATTAGTTGAGATTTTTGACCAAGAGGTACTCCAAAATGACCATTTCGATATCCTAGTCAATAATTCATGGGAGCAGTTAGCAGAGAGATTGAGCAAGATGTTGCTCATAGAATTAGACCCGGTTGGATGAAGTGGAGATATGCCTTCGGAGTTCAATGTGATATTCATGGGAGCAGTTAGCAGAGAGATTGAGCAAGATGTTGCTCATAGAATTAGACCTGGTTGGATGAAGTGGAGATATGCCTTCAGAGTTCAATGTGATTGCCACATACCAATCAACTGAAAGAGAAATTTTATGCAATAGTTATAAGACCAATCATGCCTTTTGGAACAAAATGTTGGGCTGCAAAAGGACAACATGATCATAGGATGAGCATGGCTGAAATGAAGATTTTGAAATGGATGAGTGGTAAGACGAGTATGGGTAGAATTAGAAATTAATGCATTCAAGGTAACTTAGGAGTAGCACATTACGTAAGAAGATGATGGAAAGTATACAGGTTTGGCCACGTGCAAATGAGACCAATAACTGTACCGGTTCGAAGGGGTGAGTTGGTTCAAGTTGAAGGCTCTAAAAGGGCAGGAGAAAGGCCCTTAGAGATGACTTTGATTAGTTGGGGACTGCTGAGGAAGAAGTCAGAGGGATTCCTAAACCCAACCAACTATGCGAATGGCAGGAAGCAATGTCTTCCCCTTAAAGGGGGTCTTTCAATGGCTAATCCCCCAAGTCACTAGAAGCTTAACATCAGTAGGAGTTCAATGAATAATCCCAAGGTTTAGGGGATCATAAGAGTGCTAAAAGAATAGCAAGAGTCAACTAAGGTTTTTCTTTCTGGGCTAGTCACTGTTAAATCATCAAATGGGGTCGACTTTTAGGGATCAAAATAGGTTTGGAGAGACTTGGATTCGAGTGGGTGGGTGCCTAATAGTGGGAGTGGATTCTCACAATGTGACTGCTTGTGTTTCTGGGAAATGTTCCCCTCCTTGGGATCCTACTTTTATTTTCAATAGTCGAAGGATGTATGCTTTCCCACTGGATATTACTTTTCATCATATTCCTAGAGACAAATTGTATTTCTGACTCTCTTGATAAGGTGCATAAGAAATGCTCAAATTTTCTTTCTACACTGTATAAGGGACTCTTAACCATTGTCTATATATATATATATATATATATATATATATATACATATATTTGTTATCTTTCTCCCTGTGGTCTTTTCTTAATAATTGTTTTTCTAATGATAATCACACACACTCACTCAAGCATGGATACACACAAATGCCCATACTCACACACAAAATATGGCAAGAACAGAATTCTCCTCAAGCATAATTAGCAGAATACTTTTTCCCTTTCTCCTTCAACTCAAGCTATGAGAAACAGATAAGCAGACCAATCAAGTAGTAGTCTTTCTATAAGATCAAGAAGAAATATTCATGTCCTGAATCGACCATTTCCAGTGGTTATTGGTTCAAACAAGAAAAGTTGATAATAAAGAAAAAAAATCACATAAGGGACAAAATATAAGATGCCATTAACATCCAAATCACATATTTCAATAACATGCCCAGGACGTGTATTTCACAACAGAAATTCAGGGGATCTCGGAAAGGTAATATAATCGTCCTCAAAAGCACAAACAGAAGTGAAAAAAGCCCTCCAGTGCAAACTGTGCAATGCATAGCTCAATATGTTCTAAACTGATTCTAAGAATTCTTTCTTTTCAACACGGAACCGACATTGCAAGTACCAAGAGCAGGAAAACAGTTGCAGAAAAAATACAAACCATGCCATCTGTTGATGCAGATGCTAGGCGAGTAATCATCCAATGACACATTGATAAGTCAGTCACTTCCCCCTCATGTTTACCAACAAGTTGGATTCCATCAATCAGCTTCTCAACAGGGCACTTGATAGGTTTCTCTGCCGTAAACACTTCATCTTTCCCCACTATTGTTATATCAATTTTCAGAATACGATTTCCAATCGCAACAACCAAAATTTCCTGAAAATTAAAATTTCCAGGTATATATAATTAAGAGATTTTCCTAAGATAGTCTATAACTAGCACACTGAAAAGAACAGAAAACGAAAGAAAGATAGAAAGAACTATCACTATCACCTGAATAAATCACACTGGTTCAAGCTATGATACCAGAAAACTTGCATATGCACAACATACCAATATCATACCATATCAATAATGGATATTTGTACCAGATATGCAAGGATACCTGTAAGATACAGGTTAACAATTTCCTGTTGTATTAGTTTTGGTATTTCCGAAGTACAGAACTAACAATTTTGTGATTGTAATGAAGTATCAGATGAGATACACATCCCCATCAGTGTCATTGGTTTTCAGAAATGAGGAGTGCTTCTCAGCTCCCTGTATCTGGGTATCATAGGTCCCAAGCTTCCCAAAGAAACATTCAGCATATAAAAATTATCTAGTGTCATAGCAAATGCATCATTACTTGAGTGATAGAGTGCCAACATATGTGTGGATGAAATGATTCCCCATCTCCCACCATATGAATGGCGACAACGACTTTTCCGGTTATCAGTTGCTTATCATTCTCATCAGGACCTTCATTAAGCTTCCACACAAAGATCCTTCCATCTATGCTCGAACTGCAAAGCGCAAGAAAATTTCCAATAAAAACCAGATTAAGTAAATGAATAAGTACAAACAAAGAAATACCTGGCCAAAAGGTGAACATCCTCACTGAAGAAAGCAATGTCAGTGACACTCTGATAGAAACAACAATCAATTCAAACAAAGTGAAAATCAAATATCCAAAAATATTATCATTTTGAGAATAGCAGCTCAGCTTGAGTACAGCTATCAACATGAAGCTGTCTGATAAACCCAGCCCATTTTCTTCCAGGCCTGAACCTGATCCCTGCCCACAGGCATCAGAACCATGAGTTGAGATTTCATTCTATCCTCATTATTAGATCATCCTAAAATGTTTTCACAAGAAATTCGTATCCGGGTCAAATTTCATTTAGCAAAATCAGCATCTTCACAAAACAGGGCTGCTGCCTTATAAGCCTAACAGCCCGAGTGCCTAAGCATGTCCAAATCTATGAAACTTGTGATACATAAAAATAGGAAACACACCATATTTCTTGTTGGATAACTTCAACTTATGAGTAAAAACAGTACATATGCTATATCCATGACTCATCCATGGCATATTAAGCAGGGGCATTTTCACACAACGCTCGAGTGGGCTGGCTGGTGGGATGCAAGGGCACACTCGGGGTGGGCGGCCTGTGTGAGGTGGGCCCCACCCGTGTGAGGCAGATGGCTCCTGTGAAGCGGAACCCATGTGAAGAGGGGCCCACGAGGAGGCCCCCCTCGTGGGTTTAGCCGAGGTCCTAACCCATGAGATATGGGGCCTGGGCTATGAGACAAAGGGATTGATTCGCCATTCCCTATCAGTTTGAGTTTTTTTTTCAATTCGAGCTTTTGGAGCAAGTGGTTAATTACCCTGCATCACATATACATGTCATATTTGGGTTTCACAGGTGCAAACATGAATATTTAACATCTATGTGACACATTTCAAATTTACTTCAGCTTGAAACACAAAAATAAAAATAAAAATAAAAATAAAAATGATGCAACTAAATATCAATACATCGTGAAGGCTAGCAAGGCCAGATTTAAGCAAGGCTTAAATGTTTTTCATATTGGGTTTACAGGTTTTTCATATTATTTGTAAGTGGGTCAATATACCAATACTCAGCACTTCCATAATATGAAACTTCAACTTTATTTTAAGCTGTTTATTATATTCAAATGCGATGTGCAATGCTTCCACATAGTTTGAGCCTGCATTTTTTACAAGTAGGCTCAGATACTATTTATCCAGAGCATTTATCTGGTGGACCCCACTCCAACATGGACCAAAAGCCCCAGTTGATAACTGATACAACAAAATCCAACCATGAAATCTGACAGAGTTGACAGAAATGAAAAACTAATCCGAAAAATGACACCGTTTACATAATTCGAACCATGTATAACAGAATCTGATAAAATTCAAATAAGAAAAGCAAGAACCCAACCTGAGTATGACCTTTAAGCAAAGATATCCGTCCAGTGTTTATATTCAGCACCCGAATCGCACCCGGCTTCAGTCCATAGCAAATATAAGTCCGGTTCACCGCAATCTTCCGTCCAAGAACTAATCCAGGATCCGACTCATGCAGCTCAATCGCCATGGCCTCGAGCTGTGGCTGCAGCTCCCCAGGCAATTGTACATTGACATCGTACGTGACCCGGTCACCGACCAGTTGCCACCCCTTTGGTAGCTGCACCGACGCTGATGGGAGCATTGCAGCCTCAGCTGTTGCTACACTCGTTTCGCTTATGACTGAATCAACCAAAACTTCTTTTTGAATTCTGGGTTGAGAGAACTCCAATACATCTACCTCTTGTAGAAAGCTTGCCTTCTTGATAACTTGACGAAAATGCTTAGCTTCTTCCACTTTTCTTTCCCATCTGACTTTAACCTTTCCTTGCATTCTCTCTTTCTTCACTCCTTCCATTATTCTGCACAACAATCACTGAAGAAAAAAGAAAAACAATTAGTACCTCATTTCTTGGATTGTTTCCCAATTCCTTTGTGGGGAGCCAAAGAAAACAGAGAAATTTAATTAGTGAACTGCTTATGACTTAATTCGATTATGATAAGAAGATTTCTTTGGAATTGAATAGTAGCTTTCTTGGCCTTCATTACCAGTTTCTTGTGAAGATAATGGAATTTCTGAGTGATATGATATCTTATTTTTATGAAATCTATATACTTGTATACTTGTAGGACGAAATATAAAAGAGAGTAGAATGTTTCTTTTCCGTAGCAGTAATGGTATCTATGAAAAGAACAAGCTTCCTTTACCTCTTCTTCTTTGATTGCTTTTCCTTTTCCTTCTTTCTCAATTTTGCTTTTGTTTAAGTGATTCCTTATACAAAATGTGCCTGACATGGCACACAAGTTTCTTTGGGCTTTTTTATATTGACATGATAGTTTTTTTTAAATTTGTGGACCACTTATTTTAAAGTTAGGATTATTATAATAACATGTGGAGACAAAAAGGGAGCTGGAAATTGAAGGAATAAGATGAGGGTTACATATAAAGAGGAGTTGTCGGTATAACATATATAGTCATATGCACAATCAGATACTGATCTATCAAAAATCATGTTCGGATTTGCTGCTGTTTAATCTAAACCATTGGATGTGTTCCACACACCATCATTGGACTATTCATCAATTTTCAATCCAATCCCATATTAAATTGGAGGTTAAATCCGACCTAAAACAAGTGAGATCTTACTCAGTCAAGTTTAAGACATCTCCACCATCCAAACCATGCAATGCCCGCATAAAACCGGTTGATAGGCCATCTCATATAAGGCCCATTTGGATACCACCAAATAAGTTACTTTATCTACTTACAGGAGTAGATAAATAACTTATTTTACATAAATAAATTTGGTTTATAATTAGTTATAAGTAACTTTTATACTAAAAAGTAATTAATTATTTACAAAATACAATGGACCACATAAAGTGGACGCAGATGGCTGAACTTATGAACCAATGTGGTAGATCAAGTAAGACAGATGAGGGTAATATTATTTACCCAATTTCTGAACTTGAAAATTTTCTTAAATTCGGTATAATTAAATCAGATTATTAATATTTATTTTTAATTTAATTGGATACTAAGGAATTAGTTTTCAAGAATCGACAAGTAGAGTTGCTTAAGGAGGAAGTAAAGAGTGAGAGATTGTACTAAAAAGGGTAGTACGGCCATTACTTAAGGGAAAAGGCGTCATACCTCACAAGGGTCCCACATGCCTCGTACTCTATATAAATGCGAATGTCTCCGTGTGGACCACTTACCACCGCCCATCCATGATTTAGTGGACCTAGTCAGAGACGGACGGTCCTGTCAAGGACTTGTGAGGCTTACTGTGATATATGCGCTTTATTCGATCCGTCCATTCATTTTTTAAGATTATTTCAGAACATGAGCCCAAAAAATAAGAAGATCGAAGGGTCGAGTGGACCACACCACGGGAAGCAGGGGAGACAATGAACCCACCATTGAAACCTTTGTTGGGCCCACCGTGATTTTTATTTTGCCATAGAAACTGTTCATAAGGTAGACATTGATGAAGGAAATAAATAAATACAGCTTGATCCGAAATCCAAAACTTACCTGGCTGGATTTTCTACGAAAGCCTTTCACACACCTGGTTCTTGCCTTATACACTTAAGTGGGGCCAACTGTGATGTTTTTGAGAAATCCAAACCGCTCATCCGTTTTGCGAGCTCATTTTAGGATATGGGATAAAAAATTGAGCAAGATCCAATGCTCAAATGGGCTGAAAATGTGAGGATTGTACATCCACAGTTAAAATATTCGTAGGGCCACGGAAGTTTTGAATCAGGTTAATATTTGCCATCTCAGTTTATCCCAGTAGGAATGACCTTATGAACGGTATGTATAACATTTAAACATCACTGTCAACCCTAGGGAGGCCTTCAACGGTTGGAATTTCCCTACCCACTTTTTCCTTTAGTGTGGCCCACTTGAGTCTTGGATCATTCTCACTTTTGGTCTCAAGTCATTAAATGATCTCACAACACGGATGGACGGGTAGATTTCTCACAAACATCACGGTGGGCCCTATCAATGCTTCCAGCGCAGTAACTTCGTGTGGAAGGGGGGTTTCTAGCGGTAGGCATTCAATCCTCACGGTTTCGTATGGTGTGGTACATTTGAGCAATCGATCTGCCCCAATTTTGGGCTCATCTCTTAAAATGATATTTCAAAATAGATGAACGGCGTGGATTAAACATATGCATCACAGGAGCCCACAGGGCCCGACAGGACCGTCTGTATGTAGCCAGGTACTGGTGGGGTAATAACCAATATCTCCGTGTGATTCTAGAGTGCTGGCCTTGACAGTGTCTTCAACGGTCTGGAATGGACGCCTCGGATCTTTAATTTTCAGGATGAACTCGGGCAATCTAGTCCATCCATCATGATGACAAGATCAAGGATAACAATATTGTACAGGAAAATCAAAAGAAAATTTTACCAAAACCTGCCTTATTTATACATAATTTACATTCAAAGTAGTTTTCAAAAAGCTATATTCTTAATGGATATAATTATGATTCCACTTCCTTCCATCCTAACTGCAGCGAGAGCAAATGATCCGGTAGCTCGGGTGGGGTCCACCGCAATGTTTATATTAAATCCACCCCAACCACCATGTGCATCAACTCATGTTATGCCAACGGTCTAAAGATTGGCTCAATATATGATTTAGGTGGACCACACATTAGTGTAGCACATGTGAATCACATATGGGTATGATTTCTATGCCAAGGGCCTAAATTCAGGTCCATACATGATTCAGGTGGATCCTATTTAGGAAAATAATTTGAAGTGCGATCATTGCCATTTACACTCTTTCCAATCATATGATCTACCTAAATCATGGATGGACGTGATTTTTGAGCCATTGGCTTAACATGAGGTGGCGTTTCTAGTGGTCGGGGTAGATTTTTCTGTAAAAACATCACAGTAGAGCCCAGCAAAGCAACCAATCTATTTTTCTAGTACACTCGTGGCCTTTTAATGTAACTAAAACAAGTAAACTAATGAGGTGGCTTTCTAAAATCATTTTTAAAAGGAAAATATGACATTTATATCCCATTACCTTTTTTATTTTTTTTTAAAAATAAGCTACCTCACTAATTTTAATCATCATCATTAATTTTAATAATCATGGAGTGCTTCCATTATATTTGTCAGTGGAAGTGGGGAAATCTAACAGTTGGGTTGGCAATACGAGCAAAGTTTCGGTGTGGATCAGGTGCACCCTATTATCATAATGTTTATGTAAAATCTAGTGTATCACCTCTCGTTGGGCCTAAGGCCCCAAATTCAGTCTCATACAGGATTGGAAATAGTGTAAAAAGAAATGCATTCCCTCCAAACTGTTTCCCTTAGTATGGTCCACCCAAATCATGGATGCGTCTACTTTTTGCCTTGGACCTACTTTTTGGCTGTGTATCTAATGGTTAGAGTGGATTTTATATAATCATCACAATGGGCATTGTAAAATCCTAGAATGTAATGGGTAGAGTGGATTCCCACCCTGATGTTTTGATACGCCAAAATATACCGAATATTGGGCTTATTCAGTCCTTCTTGAATCCTAGAATGCAGTGGGTGGAGTGGATTCTGCTGACGCGGGCCCCACCTAAGAAAAATCTCAAAAATACATTTAAAAAAAAAAACAAAAACAGCAGCAGACGCTGCTACTGGAGGACATCCAGCTGCAGCGTCTTGTTGCACCATTCTACACAGGTTGGGACTGTGGGTCCCGGCCGCAGGCCCCATGTTATGTGTGTCGAATATCCATGCCGTGCATTCGATGGGACCCCTTTTTAAACAGTGGGCCCCTCCTAAAATCAACCGTATATGAAATGCTTAGATGGCCCACACGGCAGGAAGTAGTGAAAGATTGAACGTCTGCCATTGGAACCTCCCTAGTTCCACAAGTTTTAGATAAATATAATATTTATTTTTAGTACGTGGGACCTTGTTAAACAGATTGGATGGAAATAAACGTGATGGTGGGCCCCACGTGGGATCCACTTGTGAAGGATTTGGATTGGCTGGTGTACCACACACCAACCCTATTGCTGCTTTGATGCAGCAGGTTATGTGGAGGCCACCTTGGTGACGTGTGCACCCAATTGTGGGGTCCTCTTAGATGCATTTGTTGCATCCAAACCGTCCATCCATTTGGTGGACTCGTCTAAAGGCTTAAGATTAAAAATAGGACAGATCTAGGATCAGGTGGATCACATTATAGAAAATAGTGGGTTTGAACGTCCAACATTAAACCCTTGGGCTACCCTAATGAATATATGTGTTGCCCATCCGTTTTGCCTGGACCATGGGTTGCCCCATTAGGTCCATTGTTGTTTGTGAGGCCCACCTGTTGTGTATGAGGTCCAGTATGATGTACGAGAGGTCCATTTGGCGAGGCCCCCTGTGATGTATTTAAGGCACATTTGGTAAGGCTCGATGTACTGTGATGAGGCCCGAGGTAATGTATTTGGGGCCCATGGATTGAGGCCCATTGTGATGCATTTGGAGCTCATGGGTAGTGGCCCATTGTGATATATTTTCGGCCCATTTGATAAGGCCCGATGAGATATATGAGGCCCATTGTTGAGGCCCACCTTGATGTGTACAAGGCCCGTTGTTGAAACCCACCTTGATGTGCTGTATATCCTCACCATCCATGTGTATGGGATGGTGGGTCCTGATGAATGTGGGGCCTCCTTGATGAATGTGTTGGTGGTCCACGTGTACGTGGACCGCACCTTTGATGTATGTATTATATTCCGCATCATCCACCTGTTTTATATCCACACCGTCCATTAGCAAAGGATGGTGGGACTCCACCTGACGTATGTGTTCTATTCATACTGTCCATTTGTTTGATAGAGTGGGCCCACCCCACACGTGTGACACGTGTGGGCAGGTGGGACCCACCTTGATTATGTAATGTATTCCACATTGTCCGTCTGCCATGGAGCATACCTTGACGTTATGTATTTTCAACCACACTGTCCATTTCGTTTGTTAGACAGGTGTGGCCCACCATGATGTATGCGTAATATTCTCACTGCCCATTTGACGGTGGGACCCACTTTGAGGTACTTCACAGCCATGTCGTCCATCCGTTTTGGCTGCCATGTGAGGCCTAGATGATGTGTATGGAGCCCATTTAGAATATGCAGGGCCCACCCCGACATGATAAAGCCCTCGTGTAAGGCCCATTGTGATGTATTTATGGCCTTTGAATCAAGCCCATGTGATGTATTTATGCCCATTGATGCGGCCCTTGATGCGGCCCACTTAACGTACATTTGAGGCCCATATGTAGTGTATATCAGGCCTAAGTGGTGAGGCCCAATGTGATGTATGAGGCCCATTGGTGCAGCCCGTTGATGTGGCTCACTTGGCGTATATGAGGCCCATATAATGAGGCCCGACTTGAAGAACACGAGGGCCCCTATGATGTGTATTAGGCCCTTATCGTGCGGCCATTGTGACGTGTATTAGGCCCATAACATGTGGCCCATTTGATGTATTCGAGACCTAGATACGTGGCCCATTTGATGCATACGAGACCCATGTGTAGGGCCCACATATTGTATTTAAGGCCCATGTGCAAGGCCCACCTGTTGTGTATGTAGCCCTTGTATGAGGCCCATGTGCAGGGCCCACCTGTTGTGTATATATCCCTTGTATAAGACACATTGCGATGTATATTAGGCCCTTGTATGAGGCCATGGGCCCATTTATGTTTGGCTCGATGTAGGCTACTCCTTAGGAGCAATGTTGGTTAAATGTCCACATTAATGCGCAATGATGGTTGAACATCCATATTGTGACCTTCCCTTAGGCCTCATCAAATTCGATTTCGATTGTCAATACCGATTATGAGTATGTGACAGCGTAGCATCATGTACATGCCCATACGCATCATCTATATGTTTATTATGAGATGTGGTTGACCATTGCATATATCCTTGGACAGGTCGTTATGAGACTCCCTGATAGGCAGAGATTGTCTCACATGAGCGCACGGTTTGTGCAGGATTGATGCATGACAAGATTGTATGACTCATGCATCTTTCACTGTGTGTTGTGATTACTGTACGCCCTAGCGATATCAGGGTCGTAGCCTCCATAAGCATGTCGTGGATAGCTAGATGGGCACTGAAAATGTTTGGTTCAAGCATCTGGGCACTTTGGATATCAGTGGGTGAAAGTCTCTAAGCCTCCTGGCCAGGAGACGCCCCAACGTCGAGACCAAGTGAATACATGAGCGCCCGAGTACCGAATACTAGGAGGCCGCATCTCCCACTGTGTCCTGGTCGGTTGGGAGGGGGTGTGGCCTTACCCACCGGAGAGTAGGGGGCATAGCTAGGCTGAGTTTGACCAACTTGTGAATGGGTCCACTATCGACGTGTCGAGTAAATATTGGTTTACTACTGGTCAGGCGGATAGTGAAGTCTCTTCCACTTGCATGGTCGCACGTCAGTGGGCGGCGATTTGCATGTAACGTGTACTAGAGTCCCATGATGATCCCAGAGATGTATAGCACGGATTTGTGAAGCAGGCATTGCATACTCATTCATTCATTCATTCATTATCCACTCGAGCTAGTGGTGCACAACTATTTGTTATGTGTGCCTTCGTAATGGCCAGGATTTCAGTTGAGGCATGCGACTAACCTGAGATCAGGAGTTTACCACATTAAATTTGACTACCCAAATTAGGTATGAGACTGGTTTAGATAGAAGCACCTTGTGGTAGACCTGTAGTCTGCAATACTACGTACTATCATCCTGACTTCACACTCTAGCATGGTCATCTTATTCATACAGCATATTGCATTACATCCACGGCATATGACATTTTGGGTTACTGTGTTTTTGCGTTTATATGGCCTAGATACGGCTGACGGTAATCGTGAACTCATCAAGAATTGTATATTGCATTGCATCCTCGGCATCTGATATTTGGCTCTTTATGGCTCCTCGTTTGTATAGCTGATCTGTAATACGTACTCTGAAATTATATGACTTATGAATTTGTCATTATTTTCGCTTACTTTGATATCATATGATTTATGATCTTGCCAGTATTGTTGATATTATTAATTATGGCACTGTATTGAATACTTGGCACTTGTGCACACACGTACACCCCCCTCTAAGCTTTCTATAAGCTTATGCATGATAGATGCGTGTAAATGATGTTAGGTTGCAGCAGCATTGACTTTAAAGCTTGCAGCGGACTTTTAGAGCTTAATTTTTTTGATATATATATTTCTCTTTTGACACTGTACTCAAATATTTATATTAGTGGATATGTGATGATGATGTTACCTTTGTGATTTAGGTAAACTTGTGGTTATACTTCTTATGAAATAAATGTACGTTGAAAAATCTTCCTTACAGGATCCTAGGATAGGAATCTGGCATATATGCGCTGAGAGCCGAGAATAGGGTACTACGGAGGCTGTTGGCACCGGATTCGACGATCGAAAATTTTGTGAGTCCGGTTTCCGAGTTTAGAGCGTGACAATCATGCAATGGCCTTGTAAAATAATCCAAAGCACCTATTATTAAGTTATCTCAACCCACACATCTTCAAGTCCAAGGATAAAGGATACGAATGGTGCTTGTGTTAGTTTATAAGTACATTCTAGTCAGAACATGATGGGCCATCTAGTTAAATAACTTACAAGTGATCCTATCAATGTAAGTGATTAGAGATCCAAACAAGTGGCTTATATGTGTGCTCATGTATATACTTGTGTGGAGTAAGGCGAAGTCACATTGAGACAAATTTGGGCTTGATGATCAAGATCGTCAACCCTAACACTAAGTCAATTCCCTCGTATAAGATAATTATCAATGAAAAACCGAAGGTAAGTAATAATAACTTTATAGTCATCGTCAAGGCATTAAGATCCATGGACTACATTTCTCCCTCGGCACTTGATCGATGTGTCCAATTTCTAAGATGTCTAAGGACTCAAAGGCTATATCTTAAAAACTCATATGAATAATAAATATGTCCACGCACACACACAAAAATGGCCATGCCTTATGCAAAAGCTAATGTTAGATCAATAAACAAGGTCTAAAGGAGCAACTAACCATTAATTTTCAAGGGCACAACCTCAATCTAATGCTATTCCAATTTCAATAGTTTCTCATTTTATGGCCAACTGAAGTTTTTGATCAACCACTTTTTTAGGTTATTCAATAAACATAACCCAGTGCAACAAATGGATAGAGTGGATCTCATATAATCATTATGGTGGCCCTACAAATCATTTTGTTGCACAGGCTGTCTAATAATTCTTAAAAGTGTTGCTTCTACTCAAAGTAAATACATAAGAGGTGGCTCGGCTACTTTGCATGAAAGAATTGAACAAACAAAATTGCCCAAAGTTGAAAGGCCGGGCACATCTCATTTTCCTCTTGAAACCAAAAGTATGCAATTCCCCAGTGGTTAATTCTAAAGCTAAAATTACTTAAATGCTACTCTCACATTATTTTACATTATTTTTCAATATATATAAGCCATACAATAAGCACCATGCTAGTTGGGGTGGATGCCGTGACGCTGGTGAGCAATACCACTTCCTGATGGGGGCAAAAACCTATATTTGGATGTATGTATATTTTTGGCGCACACAAGACTGTTGCTCTTACATAATTGAACATGCTCTAAATAGATTTGATTAAACATTTACAACTTTAAGTTATTGGATCTCGATTAACTGAGTCCTAAATTCAATCATCTTTCTAGTCACATCCTATTGATCATAGGTATGAATTATTTCTTCACACAAACATATTAGGTATTTGTCTTTTTTCTTGCTTTTAGTTATTTTTATTTGATCAATTGTAATGAGCCACATTTACATATTAATAAAATCAATATTAGTTTATCCTTCTTTTAGTTTTTATGTCCATCTATGTTCTTTTGAAAAATACACTAGTTATAAGTAGTGGTAAAAGAACAGTCCATTGTGCAAAGAAAAAAAAAAATCATCAGGAAAGACTCACCACTACCTTTTTACAAGTCACATTATCTCTAATTATAATCGATTGTTGACCCAACAGTTGAACTTTCAAATTCGATCTAATACAGTTGTTTCAGTGTAGGATCACTAGCTTTTAGGGCCTGTTTGATTTCGACTGAACGGGAAAATCCCTGGAAAAAGGCCATTTTTACCTTTTTAAGCTGTTTGAAATTTCAAACGCATTTCCAATATGAAAAATTGATCCGAAAAAAGGTAACTTACATTTGTGGGCCCCAATATGATGTGCATGACATATCTACACTATCCATCTGTTTTATCATAAGATTTAAGGGCCTAAGTCCAAAATCTAGACAAATTCAATGCTCAAGTGGCCCATATCGAAGGAAACAATGGTCTTAAATGTCTGCCATTAAAAGTTATTTTGTTTATTGAGCCAACATTAATATTTATTTGTCATCTAACCCATTCATGAGGTAATAAAAACATTGATAAGAGGGTAAACACAAATATCAGCTTCAGCCAAAACTTCTAAGGGCCATATAAATTTTTATATGATAAGCATTTAATTTTTACTATTTCCCGTGGTGTGGTCCACTGGAGCTTTGGACCTGGCTCATTTTTGAGTTCATGGCCTAAATGAGGCTGATGTATAGGATGAACGGTGTTGATACATCATGTATATTACAGTGGGTCCTATATTCACTTTGCAGTCATCCTCAATTTTAATGCCCAAAAGTTCAACAGTCAACGTGAGCGCAAGAAACAATGGAGTAATCTCTAGTAAGTAATTATTACTTATTTACCGGGTATTTCTTGTTTGGATTCAAAATCAAATAGGCCCTTAATTAAACATTGAGTTGAGTATGATTTTGGAACAGGCATATTTACTAATCACACACATAAATGTAATAATTTAATATATGTCTTGGATCACACATACGACCTCATGTTTGATTTACTTATGCAAACCACGTGCTCCAATCCAGATCATTCCATATACCAGCTACCAAACACCGACACGAGGGAGGATTCCAAATTGCCTCGTGCAATTGTGATTTGGATTCCAAACACTCGGGTTCCAGTGCATTCCAAATCCTAGTGGCCGAAGGAGCCCATTCACACAAAGAATAACTCCGAACTTGGACGTATGATATCCAACCCATTCAATGGGATGCTTTCATCACAGGGGTCACCTTGTACAAAAATCAACCACATCTACTCATCTAGTGGATCACATTTTATTTGTTATTATCAATGACTAGAACTTGTTTTCTATGGTATGCCGGACCTGATGAGTGAACAAGGATGACTTTTTAACAAGGTGATCCTGAGGGTATGTAGGCCCCACTATTGGAAGGTTTGGATGCCGCACGCACATGATGGAATGGAAGTTTTTCGCTGGTTGTACCGTGATTCGTGGTACAACCACTTGACTTGAGACTTCCAATTTACATGCGAAAGCGCATTTAGGAGCCAGCCGATTGACAACCCATATCTTACACACGTGTGAACAGTAAGTCTATAATAGCAGGAGATCCAATTTCTTTAGCCATTTTCATTCAGGCCTCTGTATTATGGAAAAAGTGGACGGCTAGATTGAAAGGAATAAGAAGAAGAAGAAGAGATAAAGATCACAGGTCCATGTTTAAACATACAAGAGTTACCCAACTAATCAGTAGATGGCCTGATTTTGGGCCATTGCATTGTCACGGTGTATTCTATCTCATGAAAATCTTAGATCTCACACATGTGTTCCATGTTGGCACGTATGGTGCAAAGCCTCTAGTCTGTCTCATGCGAGCATACATTCTCCGTTATTACTTGCTATACAAGCAGCCTTGTAGTCGAACCCAAGCCAATCGTTAGCTGAGCCGAACGCAGCCGAGCCGTTCAAAAACCTTTTTGAATCTATCTCCAGTCACTCCCGAATCCTGCCACGTCAGTATCCAATCAACCCCACCCGAGTTCGCGGATTCCGTACTTACGTGGCAGGATCCCAACTGCGTATCTTTTCAACGGTCAGAATCCAATCCCCTCTTTTCCGGTGGTGTGGCCTACTTTAGGTTTGGATCTACCTATTTTGGGGGCTTGTCCATGAAATGGGCTATCGAAACTGATGGACGGCGTAAATAAAACACGTACACGACAGTGGGCCCACAGAATCGGGTCACCAAGGGATATGTGACCTTGTTTCCAGGCAATCCGCATCCGTACCGGAATCCAGTTCCACAGGCGCGGATGGACGCGGATTTCCCACGCAAGCCTTTTGCTGTAAGTTCCTGCGCTTCAAACTTAAGTGGAGCCCACCGTAGTATCTGCGATAAATCTATTCTGTCCATCCGTTTTGCGAGCTTATTTTAAAACTTGAGAACCAATTAAGTAGGATCCAAAACTCAAGTGAGCTGTATTAAAGAAAAAGGTGGGTATGAAAATCCCTACCATTGAAACCTCTATACAGTTAATAGTTATGTTTACATGTCATTCATGCTGTTTATAACCTAATTCCTACTGGCATGAACAGAAAACACAAATATTAGCCTAATTCATAACTTCCGCACCAGTGAGTATTTCAACTGTGGACCTACAATTTTTGGCCCACTTGAGTATTACATCTGGCTCATTTTTCACCTCGTTTCGTGAAATAATCTCACACAATAGATGGGCTGAATTTCTCACAAACATCACGGTGGCCCCGCCCAGTACTTGATGCGAAAGTCTTTCACAGGAAATCCGGGTAGACGCGGATTCCGCATTGAGTAACTCTACACCGTATATAGTAACTCTACACCATATTGAGTAGACTCTGTGAGGCCCACTTTGTTGTATTTGTCTTATCCATATCGTTCATTTGTTTTCTCAGCTCATTTCAGGTCATCAATCTAAGTTTAATGCATATCCAAAGTTCAAGTGGACCCACTACAGTAAAAAGTAAGAATTGAATGCATACCGTTGATAACTTCTTGGGGCTATGAACGACCTGATATTTGAATTTTCCAATTATCTGTGTGACCTTATGAACAGTTTGTATGACAAATAAACACTATTGAGGGCCCTACGAATCCTTCAACGGTCAGCGTTCAATTCCCATTTGGAAAAACGGATGGACCGAGTGGTTAAGATACGTACATCATACATCACGGTAGGGCCCACACAGAGTAAACTCAGCAAGCATGCTGGAGCTTGCTAGTAAAGTTACTCAGTACGAAATCCGCGTCCGGTTTCACTCGACCAACGTGCCAAGAAGACAGGCGCCCACCGCCTTTCCCACTGAAATCTCCAAATTACTCCTACAAAATGACAAAACTATCCTTCCTACCCTGTCCTTATATAAGAGCTTTCTCCCATTCTCTCTCTTCTTATCCAAAACCCCTACTTTCCTTGAAATATCTCGCTCTAAAATGTCTGTAACCCTATCTCTTTCCTCCACCATACGACTTCACAGATCTAACCGTCGGATCCCCTCCGCTACCCAAATGACGATTCGAGCCTTCGCCCCATCCGTCAATCTCCCAAAACCATCCAATCTCTACGATGTCCTACGTGTCAAGCAAACCGCCTCTCCGATCGAGATCAAAACGGCTTACCGGACGCTTGCGAAGCGGTTCCATCCCGATACAGGATCCGACGGCCGAGATTTCATCCAGATTCATGCAGCCTACGCCACGCTGTCGGACCCAGCTGCGAGGGCGGTGTACGACCGGTCGATGCAGCCGGGGATCCGGTTCGACGGGCGGGGACGGTCTGGGCCAGCGTTCCGGACGAGGAGGTGGGAGACGGACCAGTGCTGGTAGGAGGCCGATACGTGTTGGGACTGTACAGACCGCTGACGTAGCGGGTAAAGGGCATTTTGTGTAAATTTCTGACTCCGTCGAATGGCAGGATATGTAAATAATTAGAAATTCGAGACTTGAATTCGTTGGTTTTGCTCCTCTCGCCGTCGCAGCGGGGGATTTTCCGCTGATTCCCAGAATGCCCTCGCGTTTTCTTTTCCCGACCTTGCACACGTGTGAGTTACGGCCCCCAGCACACGTGTATCTTGTGAAGGATCATTCCTTACATGTGGGCACATCGAATAGGCCACTAAAAATAAACGGCAATAATAAATTAAAATCTTATAAAGTTAACTATTTCTGAAGCATTCGCTAAGTCGGATCAACGGCCACGATCGCACGGTACCACATCCCTGCATGGATGGAAAATAAATATCATGGTACGGTACACGTTGTCTCACAGCATGGCCCACTTATGGGGCCAACAACAATTCACAAATAAAAATAAAAATAATTATTATTATTATTTTCAAAAAAAAAAAAAAAAAAGCAAAGGATCAATCAAGGAAAACTGGTCATTGGATGGGCCCCACCATGGCCCATCGTACACATAAACCCACATTAAGGTGGGTTCACCCTTGTGGGTCCACTGAAATGAAAGAAGACCAGGAAAATGAGAAAACTTTCACCCTTGCACTCGCACCAAAGCTGGACAATTGGATCGTACAATTGTACGGTCTACCAAGCTTTCCTAGATCTAGTTAATTTCTTTTCAAACTTTATGATTCTCACATACAATCTCACCAGTCTCTCTCTCTTACTCTCATCTTTTTCTAAAAAATTTCCTTTTTCTCTTTCTCATTTTTATTTTTATTTTTTAATCTAATCTCTTTTCTCTTTTACTCTCTCGTCTAAAGAAATGATAGGTCATGTTTTACTCCCGGGGGGTTTTTTGGGGGGATTTTAGGATAGAAAGGGAAACGAGAAAAGAACGGTAGAATGGGGAGGGAGAAAGAGAGAGGGAAGTGGGGTAAGGTAGCATGGAAAAAGGCAAGCATGGACTCTCATGCCTTGAGGGGAGAGGGAGATGGGTTGAGCATGTCTTTGCTGACTAATAGGGAGAGAGAAATATGTGAATGGATGGATAGTATGGGTATAATAGGTGGTCAGTGAGGAGAAAGTAAGGGCAGTTTACACATATATAGGCATCTCTCACACTTGATATCGTAATAGGGTGTGCCATATAACATTGGAATCGCAACAACGACGCAGTCACTAAAGTATAAGTCTCATGTTATTACAATACTAAAAGAGGGTTGTCATTAAAGCTTGTTGATTTGGTTTATCCAGGATATGCTGGCATTGGAAACCAAGAGTATGGGTATTCTTACAAGAATACGGGTATTACATAACTGAATATCATTTATCTAAGTGAAGCCAATGTACAAAAATCTCATTGGAGAAAGGCTTTCAATAGGCAATCAAAAGGTCACAAGAATGGGCAGAAGAACAACCAAGAATAGAAGCCCTTAACACCTCATAATCCCAATAATGAAAAATGAAAGGGAAAAAAAAAAATCAATATAATATGCTTTACTTGTAGAAACATTAGCTACTATTTTTGGCTGTGCACCAATGAAAAGACAATAATTCCACTATCATCTAATATTTTTTTGCATGTATTTATTTTAAAATCATTTCCGTTGATACTGTATTTAATCAGTGGATTTCGAATTCATGTACAATAAATAACATTATATGAGACTGTAAAAGACGTGAGGAATTCTATCAACAAACTATATAGAGCTACAATGTGTACCTATGAAACCACGCAGCTAAAGATTGGGTTTATAATCTATATATGTGCATGGGGTGAATAATAATACTCTATGACGCTCTTTATGCATTGAGCATGGACTGGATTTTAATGCTTTCTAGATTGTTTGGAAATGGTTCCGACATTCATTTTTATTTTTTTTTAGGAGCTAAAGTCTCATTAAGACTTAATAACCTCATATATATATATATATATATATATATATATATATATATATATATATATATATATATATATATATATATATATATATATATAATAATGATGCACTCCTTATTTTATTTGTTATGTCAAATGAATTATTTGTATTTGAATTCATAAAGCAGTATGCAAGATTAGATTACATTGACGTTGATTACGAGAAGATATTTTCATTCATTGCAAAATTTTCATCGATTTGCATGATCTTGTTTATTATTGCAAGTTTAAACCTAGAGTTGTATCAAATGGATATAAAGACCATATTCTTAAATGGTTATTTAGATGAATAAATATACGTGCAACATACCATGGGATAGATAGAAAAGAATACGAAGAAAGTTTACAAATTATTGAAATCTATATATGAGCTTAAGTAGTCTTCAAGGTAGTGTTACATGATGTTCTACTTAGCCATTAACACCTTCGAATTCACAATAAATGAAGAAGATCATTGTTTATATGTAAAGTGATCTGAAAAATATTTATACTACTATATTTTTATATAAATAATATTTTGCTTGCTGGCAATGATATGTGATTGTAGATGATGACTAAAAATTGATTTTTCTTAAACTTTGAGGTAAAAGATTTTGGTAAAGCCAATTTTATTGTTAGGGTAAATATCATGTAGGACCATTGTACAATGTTCTTAAGCCCGACTCAAGCTTAGATCAGTTCAAGATGAAAAATTCAGAAACTATTGAAACTTCTATAGAAAAACTATTAACCTAAAAATAAAGTTGTGTCCTCATAATGAAGTTGAGTAATTAGCTACGTCCTTAGTACCCTACACAAGTGTAGTAGGTAGCTTAATATATGACATGCTTTGTACTAGATTGGATATTACTTACGTACCTGTTATGAAAGTAACTCATGACAGGCTTATTGACAAGCATTTAAACGTATATTCCACTACCTCAAAGGGACTAAGGACTTGATGTTGTGCTATTAAGGTACGAATCTCAATGTTTAATGATTTTTAGATGACACCCGGAGTAACAACCCCAATGAGGAAAAATCACTTCAAGATATGTATTCTTCTTGAACATATCATCTCATAGTTGAGCAAGAAGCAAGCATTCACAACTCTTTTATCAAATGAGGTTGAATATATTGCATATTGTGCTACTATTCAAGAGTGCGTATTGGTCCAGAGATTCTTACAAGGTTTACATGTTCATTGGACATGCATGAGCCTGCATGTTGAAGATAGACAACACTTTTATCATTGACTTGTTGAAGGATCTTAAATACCACCAAAAGTTCAAGCACATTAAGATAAAATATCATTATGTTCGTGATCAAGTGAAAGATAAAAAGATTATCTTTAGCTACATTCCCACCAAAGGGATGTTGGTAGACCCCATGACGGAATCTATAATTACAGAATATTTCAACTTTACTTCAAGGAGATAAGATTAAGAAGAGCTCAGCTGATGAAGTTGCATACTTATATGTTGTACACTTTATCTCTTATTAATAAATATTTTTTTTGACTAGATGTATAAATCATCAGCATTTACTATAAGATCTTGAAGGATCTCTACCATTGTTAGTAGGCCAATTAGCACTTATTGGGTAGACTAACCTTAAGTCAAGAGAAGTAAAATTATGGTAATGTTCATATATTGAGTTGTGAACCGTCCTTTATTGTGAGAATAAAGGATGGGGATATAAATGATGAGATATTGTATCCATATTTGGTCTTAAGAAATTAAATATGAGATTAATCAAAATCGAAATAACATTATTGTTCCATTATTCTTCTACGTAATTAATAGTACGAGTCGATTAAAAGGTAGGTCATGAGGATATGAGATCAATCATAGCTCATATGTGATAACCTACATATTGTAGACCTGACATATGCTTAATATATTCTAGTTTATGTCGTAGATTGTAACCACATGCGCATAATATTACTATAGAATGCTTTGTTCAATCTAACCATTCATGGTGTGAGCAGACAGTCCTATAGGTGACGCTTTATGTCATTGGCTACCCTTCTCTTATATACAAGAGGATGAGATTGGGTGTCATAACTTCAATGTATGATGACAATGACCCTTAGATTAACAGAACATAATTATGCTAAGAAGTAGTGGTAGATTACAAATTATATGTATATGGCCAATTCCATAAGTGACTCTTTGTGTCTTCAGCTATTCTCTTGTTGTGTATAAGAGAATGAGATTAAGTGTTGTTACTTTAGTGTACGATGACAAAAGTCCTTAAATTAGCTAGCCTTTATTAAGTTAGGACGCAACTTAATAGATTCCAAGTTACATATTTGTATGGGGAAGATTCTTTGATAGCTCAAGTTTTAAAACTACTAATAAGCACTTGAAGACTTATCTGCTTATAATATCAAGTTTTTGATATATTTTTTGTAAACAATATTATTTCAGAAAGTATAGTTTTTATATCATTACTTTAAATGAATTTAAATTGATGTTTGTGAAAAAATTAGTTTTCTAAATAAACTCAATAAGTTGAATAAATGTGTATCTTGGCCAAGTATTAGATCGGGAGTAAACTTCATCTAGTGTAGTCAAGACACAAGTACAAATAATACAAAAATGAAATTATTGAGTGCTAGTAAGGTGGTCACTTAGTACTCAAATATTTACGAGAAAATAACGGTATTTCAACTAGTTACACACTCTTGATTCTTGTGATCATTGTAAGACAAGCTAAATAAAAAATCTACATTGTGTCTGTCCCACAATGTGATTGAGTTGGAGATGTTAGATATAAGCCCGTTAGCCTCATTGGTAAGTAATCACTAGTCGGTGAGTTTCACATATTTTTTCTCTCTGATTTTTCCCATTCTATTTTCTCTCAAATTTAAGAGTTTAAATTTTTAATTCAACAAGAAGAGATTTGAGATATGGGAGAAATCAAATATGATAATGATCAACCCTACCTCATCCAAACTCCTCCCATATCCTTTTCATCCCTCCCTTTATGAGAATGGATGTATTCATTTGTTAAAAGAGTTCCAATCTAGAGAGTTTTCTAAGAGAAAAATAGAGGAATAATACTCGTACCTCATTTGGCACCTTGGAATTGGGTGTAATTGCGGACAAATGCACGATTGGAGGTAAATGAAAACACACTTTTAGTATGTTTTAAAATCACTTTGTTTTGCCATGAATTGGAGGTCATTGGAAGGAAATGAATGTTTTGCCCCCCCTTTGAAGGTAAGAGAATCCCACAAGTAACAAAGGTGTCATTAAACTACTAATTTGTCGTACCCTTAGCACTCTAAATTATACTATGAAACAATCCAGCTGATTATCAGCTGCATCACTAAAATCACATCAATTGAACAATCCAAATAGTGCAAGCATTGGTAATCTAAATGCACAATTAAAAAACATTGGCAAGTTGCTCGTTTGTGATCCTAATGTTTGTGGCCCACCTAAGGCTCAAAATTTCCTCATTTTTTGGTGAAAATGTATATTTCAATGGGCTTATTATAGTAACTCGGTCAAATATCACATCGTCTAATTTAGGATATTAAAGCTGATTTAGTTAATCAAATTTAAGTTCTTGTGAATATACTAAAGAATTCCAATGCATCCAATTACAGGCATCCAAACATAATTTTCAGATTCCAGTACATTCCAATTACCACCTGCCAAACACAACTGAGGATTCCAATTCACATGGATTCCATTCTAATTATAAATTGGATTCCAATGCATTATAATTACAAGGCGCCAAATAACCCCTCGGCTTTTCTCAAACTCTCCTATTCTTTACACACACATCCTCTTCCTAGTTTTCTATACAACCTTCCTACAGCAACCAGAAGTCCTTAACAGCTTGTGCACAAATGAGAAAGATGTCATTTGTAGCTCATCAATACTGAATTGATTAGATGCATGACGATGCAGATGCTGCTCATTTCAGCTGCTGTGGTGGTCGGGAGCACCCGCTGGTGATCTAGTATCTGATAAACCTGTTCAAATATAGGCTGCCCGTGCACCACAATCGTTGGGTCCACTGGATCTATCACAACGAGAACATCTCTCATCCAATCAAGCTTATGGGAGGTCTCATTTCCAATATTGCATGCTAGCTGGTGGAAAAGGGATAGCAGGACTCCTTGACTCAGAGGAAGAGGAAGAACCGATAGAATCCCTCGTAAATCAACCTGAAGAACGAGTAGGATAGGTATAAAAAGTTAGAATAATGAATTTCTCCATGAAAGGAGTTTTGAGAGGCAGTAACAATAGTATTATGATAAAACGAGCCCTCGTTATACATGAATTCCGTGTGGTCTAAGTCGTAGACTAAGTGAAGATAACCTCGTTTCAACATTGTGTGGTCTAAGTCGTAGACTGAGTGAAGATAACCTCGTTTCAATTCCCAAGTGGGGTGTGGCTAACAGTGGGGTGTGTGTACTAACATGCTAACCAATAATAATAATAATAATAATAATAATAATAATAACAATAAAAGAATTCCGTGTGGTGGCTCCATCTAACATGTATCACGCTTAGTTACTCATGACCATATTTAGCAAACGCAAGACATCAAAAGAATAGTAGGGGAAACGTACTTAAAGTAAGGTTAAAGTAAAATTTTCAATTAAAATGGTTAAAAATTTTAAATGCACAAGCCACTATGTATATAGGTAATCGAATAGTGGGTTAATATTATCTTTTGCCTCTCTCAAATCCTTCATTCTTAAGTATTCCCCATATAAATCAATCTGTCTCTACTGAAATCTTCCACTGCCTGCATAGCTTCTTTAAAATCCAGAGTCTAATTCAGTTTGTCCAAAAAAAAACAAAAAAAAAGAGGAGTTTTTTCCCCATCTCAAAAATAGGGTGTTTTAAATGTTTAGTCAATTATAGGAGTTTATATATATATATATATATATATATATATATATATATATATATATATATATATATATATATATATATATAAGACGTCCATGATTGATTCTGAAGAAAGTGAAGGACAGTCTTTACATATGGAAGGCCCTCATGGTTGGTAGAGTGAATTTTGATTGTTTACACATGGGGTCGTTGGAGGTGAATGATGATAAAGGATCAGTTCTTTTATGTTATCCAGGCCAATGCGAATGGGGGATTTCTTGGAGGCAGGGGCAAATGCCTGTTGAAAAAGTTTAATGATCTTCTTTTTTAGTATTTTCTGGGGCCAACTTACTGTAGAGAAGGTGTTCTAGAAACAATGTGCCCAGTGGCTTCCCACAACCAATTGGATCCTTAGCCGCCATCTGTTATGGTTGAGGAGATTTTAACATTCATAGGCTCAACATTTAGTTTACCCAAATGAAAAGGAGAAGGTAGTGTCATGGCCGATACCTCATCCACAGAACATGTGCATGATCTGCTCCATAATGGGAATTATTTCCCTATTATGTACTATTTGTCTTACTTCTTTGAAAAAGCCTTCACTAATTCTCAGAAAGAAAAAGAAAAAAGTTCTGCCATAAGAGATTAATGACAGGTATAGAAACTTTTTTTCCTTGAAGGATAACGATAATTCATTAAGCTAAAGAGGGGAAGAGAATTCCCAATAGAGAGGGGAACTGAGGACCGGATCTCACAAGATCAATAACCAGAGGATTAAGGCTTCCGGTAGAAGGGGTAAACAAAATGGCAGGTACAGATCCAGTTGTGATTTGGTGCATGGCCCCTTAAATATGAGGATATCAATATTGCGTACCTGAGAACATAACCAGGACACAATGGTGACATCGCTTCTTTGAAGGGCTGAAGTGAATGCTTCACCATACTTATGTTCAGATATTAATCTTGCCAGCTCTTTCCTTGGATCCAAAGGTGCCTCAACCTGTTGCATGGTCATGGCCTGAACAGAATCAGCAATAAATACCCCTAAAATGGATAATATTCAATACGAGACTACTTTCACCAAGGGCCTGTTTGATTTTTGGGCTCAAGTGTAATTACCATGTAAATGGGTAATAACAACTTGCTTTTTTAACATCTAAATCGAGAAATTTACAACATCAATGTGGGGCCCATCGAGATGTATGTTACTTATCCACACCGCACATTTGTTATGCCAGCCGAATTTATGGCATGAGCAAAAAATGAGGCAGATCCAAAGTTCAAGTAGACCACACCATAGGAAACAAAGGGAATTGAACGCCTACCATTAAAAACTTCTTGGGGCCTTTAAAAGTTTTGGATCAAGCTGATATTTGTGTTTTCCCCTTATCCATGTCTATGTGACCCTATGAACGGGTTAGATGATGAAAAAACCTCGATGTGGGCCCTGTGAAGAAAATAACTTTCAATGGTGGACGAATTAAGGCCACTGTTTCCTTTCGCGTGGGCCATTTAAGTGTTGGATCTGCCTCATTTTTTGGCTCATGCTTCAAAATGTTCTAATAAAATAGATGGACAGTGTGGATATATCATATGCATTACGGTGGGGTCCACATATTTAAGTCAACACTTATATTTCGATTTTCTAGGTGGAATTACTCTCACGTTTCCAAACAAGGTGAAAAAGTAATAATTACTTATTTACCATGATTTACATGTATCATGGAAAATCAAATAGGCCAACTGAAACACATTAAAGCATTACAACAAATCACAAATAAATAAATAAAAGGAAAACCAAGGTGATGAACTGGTTTTACCACGTTGTGTAGCCCACCCAAAGGTCCATCGCTTTGTTTTGTAGCCAAGGGATTCATCGCTTTCTGATTTGCTCCAGCTGCCATGAAAGCTAAGAGATTACGCTGGCCATCGGCTAGTTCACCACTTAAGGTTTGCGTGATTGATGATGCAGAGCTCATTGCATCCTGCAATTTGAAAGCGTAGTGAACAATAAAAGGTGAGTGAAGATTTATGCATAGATGCATGCATGTGAAAAATAGACAGAACCGAACGAGCAAAGAGCCTCTTGTATTTGCCCATATACAAGCATACAACATGGACAAAATCAGGGAGCACAGATGTGATATGAAACATCCTGCTGAGCCCAAAACATCGATTTGTAGGTTAAGCTTATCTTACAAACATCTGAAGTTGATCCAGCCTCATGCAGAAAATATATATCACCTCAAAGACAAAAGAACTGAGCTCCAGTTGTTAAGATGCAATTCTAAAAATTAAGAAACCCATGCTAAGCATGAGAAAGGGGATTTAACAGTGTACCCTCAAAGCAAGTGCTAATGGAGAATGTATGGATTCAAACTGCTGTTGTGCAGTGCTAGTCTGTTCAACCATACTCTTCTGAAATGCAGCATCAACTTGCTCAAACATTGCTCTGCATGCCTGCTCAAATGCAGGAATAACTGAAGATGCCAAGCTAGCCCTTAGTGCATCCTGCATGAATTTTTCAGATAATGCTGATTAGTGCCAAACTTTTCACGGATAAAATGCACTTCCACATGAGGCATTTAATTATATTTGAGTTGGAGGTATTGTGCTGATTACTGTTAATTTCATGGACAAATGCACATCCACATTATATGATGCTCAATCATGAAAATGGTAGGTCTTTTCTTTATTTTGTCCAACCCAGCCTGGTTATAGGTGGGATGGGACATCTTACAGCAAGCTAATCCACTGATATGGTGATCCCCATCAAGGGATGGGCCTTGCCTTACTATCTCCCCTTGAATGATCCTATCCGACAAAATGAACAGTAACAACTGAATGTCAACATTTAACAAGGGAAAAATATGGCAGGAGGGATAATCTGATGAAAGGAATTCTGCAGTGCCCTCCACGCACCAGGTACCCACCCTATCAACACTTTAGATCACACGAAAGTGGACCCCACATTGACATTTTGTCAGGCTCAACAAAGTTCAAAAGAGAACTGTATATTTCCTATATTTTCAAAATCTAGCGAATATTACCTCCATATTTGTTCATCTACAGTCATTTATCCATGCATACCTGAAAAGCTTGCTTTGCAGATGTTTGGAATTGTGCTTGAATTTGTCTGGCCACTGTTGCTTCAAGTTTCGAGTTGACTGAGTTCTCCAACTGATTCACTGCCTTGTTTCCAACCCCTCTCTGCAAAAGGACGCATCAATCGTACACTGATAATATGGAACAATAATAATAATACGGGTAAAATTGCTTGCACTTGACATGCGTAAATTGACCTGAAATGAATCAACAATAGCTGAAGAAACAGTCTTCTCCAAAAGTGGGGTAATTGCGTGAGCTCCCACTGGTCCTATTGCAGCAATTTCTTTCTTCACTGTCTCCTTGAACATAGCTGGCCATTTCGTGTTCATAGAGCCCGAGATTGAACTCATTATCTGCTGTAAGCGATCCCGCTCTAACTTCTGTTTCTTGTTGTCCTCTTGGATGCGGTCCCACAGAGCATCACAGTTCGACTTGAAGGTTTTCTCCATGCTCCGGCTGAGGGCTGCCTCTACTCTGCTACCTTCTTTTTCAACAGGAACAGCCACCAAAGCCGTCATTTGCTTCTGCATCTCCTTTTGAGTGATCATAAGCTGCAATGAGAGGATACCACTCAAACGTAAGAGAAAGGTGAATTTTTTTTTACATATTTAAAGATCTCATACCCAAAAAAAAAAAAATCTCCCACAAATATCCACCTGCTTCACAACAGAAAACTTGCTGTGAATCATCTCAGAAATGAATCACTCATTTAGACCAAGAGAAATGAATAAAATCTACAAATCCCTGCATGTCTACATACAATTTTTTTTCTGTAAATAGATTTTATGAGCTAATAATTTTTTCCCTGTATGAACATGATCTAATAATAGTTACTACAATTTCAGTCTTCACGGATAACAAATTGGCAGGTGTGAGTAACATGCTCGCACTTAATTATGTGAAGTAGTTAGTTCATTTTCCATATTAAATGCAGACAAAAAAATTTGCATGGAAATGTGCAAATAGGGTAGCACGATCTGTAAAGAATTAAGTTCTGCGCATTTATTAGGTAAATGAAAAACCAAACATAAACAGACTAGACTATCTTATTCCTACCGGATAAAAGCATGCTAGAATGCATCGTAGTGAAACAAGAGAGAATCCAGCGAGAACAGCACATCAACAAGCAGGACAGAAAATTGGGTGAAACTAAAGAACTGAAATCCTTAAGAATGGACTGTTGAATTGGATGTTCATAACAAATGTTAGAACCATAATTTTTCAGATAGTGAAAGGGGAAATGTGACACTGAGAGAGATCCAACCAAACTCTGATAGTACTGGTTACAGAGCCACCAATAGTCAGTGTTAGTGGTAACTTCTTGTTGAAGAAACTAATCATGAGGACCTCCTCTCACTCTCTAGATTCAAGTACATTTTCTGTTTTTGATACCACATACAATGTGACAAAAGAAACAAGCTTTGTTGTTCTTTTTGTTTTCTTTTTTTCCTTTGTCGGAGTTCTTATCTTTAAGAGAACGAATGATTTCTCTGCAAACTAATATTTATTGAGATGATTATGCATGATTTTCTCTGTTTTGTTATGATATATTTGTCAGCGACAAGTAATTTGCTTCTATTGGAAGCATGCAAGTATTCTTTCCTAATATTGTTTCCCTTCAATGTTTTTATCATTTTATTTAATTTTTATTTCATGTTTAATTTTATTAATTTAATTAAAATATTCACTCGTGTATGGAAATGTTCGCCTTAAATGTGTTTTCGGCTATCTAGTTGGATAGAGTAGAATTCATATGGCTACTCTCAAAAGTAACCATCAGATTCTCCTGGCTAAAAGATCCAGTCTAAGATGCTAAATCCTAGTCATATTTCAAGAAGAAGAAAAAGCAGAAAATGGTCCAACATAAGATCATCCAAGGAATAAAGAAAGACAGTTTTTGTACACACCGTGAAGTATTAAAGCCTCATTAATTTTGCTAGTTTCAAGAAATTTCCAGAATCTCAAAGAAAAACATGTAAGTTTCTCTTAGATGACCACCAAGGAATTTAAACTAAGATGCTATCTTGCACAAGGAAAATACTCAATCTGAAGCTTTAAACAATCACCTCTTTCATACTTTCCTGAAGTGCCAGAATTGAAGTCAAAATGGTCTCTAAGGAAGGATCGCCATTGCTGCTACCTGGTTCATTTGAAGAATCTGCAGACTTGAAAGGGCTAGTGGAAGGTGAAGATGGACCGACCACTTGGGAGGGTTTTACTTTCTTTTTCCTCCTTTTTCCTGCTGATGAAGGTGACTGAGCAACTACCGTTGCCGCACTTGATTCGGTATCAGGTACATCCTTACTCAAGTCCCGAATGCCTTGTTGACCAGCATCCCAAGGCCACTCACACAACTCAGCAACGCCAACATCCTGAATTTGACGAGTTTCCTCCATGCCCAAAATTTCTGTAGACAATGAACAGCCACCTCTGGCCATCTCAATGCCAAGATCCGGTGCTTGGGTATAGAAGGATTTTACTTTTTTCTCCGCATGAAGAATATGCTTCTCTCTCTGAGAATCTAACTCCCGCAGCTGACCCACCTCTTTAACCTCCACCTCTGCGCTCTCAATATCATTGTTTTCAGCAACATCTTGAACCTTTTCTTTTCCCACTTTCGCGCCCTGGACAACAAGACTACTCTCAGAAGAAGAAACGGCCTTCAATAGTATTTCTCCCACTTTGAAAGTGATTGGAGGATTTGGTACCATAGAAATGTCATTTAGCCCAACTTCAGTTTTATCCTTCACAGAGCTGTCATCTAAGGAAGATACATCAGTCAACTTCATACAACCAACATCCACTCTCCTATCAACTGAACAATCAAGAACTGGTGGATCAATACAATGATCGCAAGGTGCAGGACCTTCCTTAAAGTTATTTGATGGGTTCCTAAAAGAAAGTAAAACCCTCCCGACCACTTGGGAGGGTTTTACTTTCTTTTTACTCCTTTTTCCTGTTGATAAAGGCGACTGAGCAACTACCATTGCCACACTTGATTCGGTATCAGGTACATCCTTACTCAAGTCCCGAATGCCTTGTTGACCAACATTCCGAGGCCACTCAAGCAACTCAGCAATGCCAACATTTTGAATCTGACGAGTTTCCTCCATGCCCGAAATTTCTGTAGACAATGAACAGCCATCTCTGGCTATCTCAATGCCAAGATCCGGTGCTTGGGTATAGAAGGATTTTTCTTTTTTCTCCACATGAAGAATATGCTTTTCTCTCTGAGAATCTAACTCCTGCAGCTGACCCACCTCTTTAACCTCCACCTCTACACTCTCAATATCATTGTTTTCAGCAACATCTTGAACCTTTTCTTTTCCCACTTTCGTGCCCTGGACAACAAGACTACTCTCAGAAGAAGAAACGGCCTTCAATGGTATTTCTCCCACTTTGAAAGTGATTGGAGGATTTGGTACCATAGAAATGTCATTTTGCCCAACTTCAGTTTTATCCTTCACAGAGCTGTCATCTAAGGAAGAAACATCAGTCAACTTCATACAACCAACATCCACTCTCCTATCAACTGAACAATCAAGAACTGGTGGATCAACACAATGATCGCAAGGTGCAGGACCTTGCTTAAAGTTGTTTGATGGGTTCCTAAAAGATTGTCTTCCTGACCACCTTGGACTCAGAGGTGGCAAAGCACTTGGGTTAGGTTCAACACTTGTAGTAGCCAATTCAAGTCTGGGAAGCTCTAGGGTCCCTGAAAGTACAGGATACTCAGCTGCAGCTGAACCACTTTCAACAGGCATCTCAGTTCGGACATTTCCGCAAAATGGGTCAAATGCCGCAAAATCACTACCAGAAACCTTCTGAATTTCAGCATTCTTCAGTGGTGGTGGCAGGCACTGAGATAAATTCAAGGTATACTGTTGCATAGCCTGTGTCTGAACACAGTAAACCTCAACAACATGTTCCCCATCTGGTGAATAGTCACTTCTTCCTGTTAGACTCAAAATAGGCATTGTGACAGTAAACTCCACAATATAATCCATGTGCGTCGCTGTCGGATATGGCCCATATTCTACATGCACCACATATATAGCATTTTTCTTGGCATTTGCAAGTAAAACAAGGCCCTGCTGTGGCAACACCACTACTTGGTTGAAAAAAGCCTCTTCAGCTCGAGTTTCGGCAGAACTCTTCAAGTCCAAGGTCTGAATGCACTGCCATGGCACAGAATCACTAGGGAAAAACCACCCTTCATTGCCTGCTGAGGCCCACACCTTCACTTGTTGGTTCAGATGACCCTGAAAAAGAAATCAGAAAATAATTAGCACTCATTTGCAGGAAAATATATTCGTCCAAGCATTTAATAACTAATGTTTCAAGCAGTAAAATCCTTTTCTTTAGTAGTAGAACACTGCAAGGTTTCAGAAACAAGAAAAAACAAACAAAAACACTTGAATCCTGATAGAAATCAGAGGTCCGCAAAGCACACCGTGGCCATACATGACATGGTAACCTGGCATATGTATCAGTGTGCAGAACATCTGTATGTAATGATTTCCACCACTATGTCAACAACCTTTTTTGAGTCGTGTGCAATAAAAAGCCAATGTGATGATCGCAACTAGTGACTTAAATATCGTATCAATCAATACTATCAATAATTCACATGTGGTCGATACGATATATGGGGCGAGTAATTAAATCCCCTTGTATTGTACAAAGTATTGCAATGTATCTCCAATCCATCAAGATATATTGAGACATTGCGATATTTTGCCAAAAACTCTTCATAAAATTCCCTTGTATCATTGATACAAGCAATACATTGCAATCAGTGTTTTAAATAGTAAATAGTATGCAGTGTAGTGTTCACCCTCTGAAGCATGAGGCATAAGCTACATAGCGTGTAGCATAAGCTAAACGCTACTTCTAGTTTTTTAACCAAGGTTGTGCTTGGTTGCACCAATTCATAATATTCTGCACCAAATTAAACTAATAAATAATGAAATTTAACAAACTTTCATAATATTTGGTGCAACCAAAGCAATCTAAAGTAATATGAAAGGGCAATGATTAACTATGAAGGTAAATAAAGAGCAATGAAACTGATTTAATATTGTTTCTTATATAATTTTACTAAAAGTATCGAAAAGATTAACTAATTTTTATTGAAATATTAATTGATTTTAATATTGTAGTGAAAAATAACTTGTAGTGTAAGCTATGTAGTGTGTAGCATATGCAAATTATCATATAGCCTAAGCTACACGTGACTTGATCTATTTTCATGAGTTACGTAGGTTGAGGCTAAGCTACGCTACGTAGTGTAAGCTACGCACTACATAGTGTAGCTATTTAAAACACTAATTGCAATACATTGCAATATATGTCGACGATACATTCTCCCACTGGAAATTTGAAAAAAAAAAAAAAAACTCACAAAAATGAGGACCTGTTTCATACTTATATTGTATGATTTATAATTTTTTTTTTTTTTTTTTTTTTAACACACACACACTCACACTAGTGGAATTTCACCACCTATGGGTACTCGAACCCTTGACCGGGAGTTGAAACTCCTGAGAGTTAACCACCCAAGCAAGAGTAAGGACCCGTATGATTTATAAATTATATGAACTTATTTTGGATACAATTGCATACTTCAATTAGACAACACTTAGTTTAGGACACTATACAAATGTTTTTTTGGTGATCTTTTGAGGTCTAAGTTTGTAATCATATCTCTTTCAACGTGTCTAAAAAAATCCATCATTTCCCATTGCTTCCTCAATTAGCGATACATTCCCCAATACATGCGCTATTTCCCATGCGGTATCCCAAAGGTGTGATACATGCATTGGTTCTGATATTTAAATGACCAATCTTAACCATTGAATTGATGATCTTATTAGATCACGATGATCATGAGGTCCTATGTGGACACATTATTAATGTCATGATTAATATATGAGTCTATCTTAAACATATGTACCATATGTTAAAGGAGAGGGTTTCCTTCATTGTCCTTGTGAACTTGAGTTTGGGCACAACAGCTACTGGGCAAGGGAAAGTTGTGTTCCATGTATTTCCATGTATCTTAGTACCCTATTAATCCATGACCATCAGCAAGTACTAGGGCAAGCCTATAGTATTCTTATGTGGCCATTGTTACTGTGCACACATACTTGTGTACACCTACGATCTTTTCTTTTTTTTAAAGGCAACGAACTGAAAATGCATTAAAAGAAAGGAAGAGTTACAAAAGACGAAAAAAGGAAAAAAAGAAAACAAGAGCAACAAAAGCAAAGGTCCAACTGCTGAGATAGCAGAAGAAACCTAAGGACCTAAGAAGCTAAAATCCACCACTTTGAGCATATTAACATTAGCAGCCCATTCAATCAGCAAATGCTTAGCCCTAGACCCAACACACTTAGCAGTAGAAGAAGAGTTGTTGAAGCATTTGTTGCTCCTTTCTTCCCACACCACCCACCAGATGGTGAGAATGGCCATACGCCATATAGAAGACTTCAACTTCCCTAAATTGAGACCATTCCAGGCAACTAACAAGTCTGCGGTTGAACATGGCGAACACCAACTGACCGAAAAAGCTTGACAGAAGTCTTCTATAATGGAGTAAATAAACTGACAGTGAACCATCAGATGATTCACCGACTCCGCCTGACTCATGCAATTAATACATATATCGGTGATCGGCATTCCTCTCTTGGCCAAGTTATCGATGGTAAGAATTCTATTACGCCCCACCAGCCACCCAAAGTGAATAACTTTAGGCGGAACCTGAACCTTCCAAATGCACGGCGTGGCAACATAGAGATGCTGTTTAGGGGGGTAAATGATCGAATAGAAAGATTTAACAGAGAAAGCACCAGATTTCTCGAAAGGCCATTTAATATTGTCTGGCATGTCAAGGGAGATGGAAGAGTGTTGGAGATACTCCAAGAGAGAGTCACATACTCTATAGCTTCATTATTAGAAAGATTTCGAATGCATCTGATATCCCAAACTGTGGTTCCTAACGAAACAGAGCAGCAACTGTTTATAAAAATTTCCTTGTCTGGGGAGATTCGATATATCAGGGGGAAGAGAAGTCTGAGGGGAGTATCAACAAGCCAGATATCCTTCCAAAAACGAATGGAAGAGCCATTGCCCAGCACATAGGAAGCAGAATTAATAATTGAATGACTGATCTTGAGAATTCCACGCCAAATGTGGGAAGCCTTATGGTACAAAGATTTCCTCGACCACCATCCGCCCTAAGAGACACCGTATTTCCCTATGATTATTGCCTAAGGAAATCTCTTCTGATTTTCTCATACACCTGAGGACCGAACCGGGACATCTGAACAACGTCATAAAGTAAAGGGGGAGGCTTGACAGGGCAAATATATACACCTACGATCTATTATTTATACATATATATAGGATTAAGTTTATGTTTTCTAATTTGTTTTAGTCTCTAATTCTTGTTTTGCTCATCTCCATTAGACTCATTGTAATCAGGATTTTAGTATTAATCATCTATAAATAAAGAATTAAGGAAGAGAGGGTGGTACATTAACACCCTTCTCTCATCTTCTTCTCTTTTTTTGCATCTACTTTTCAGACATCCTTGCGAGGGGACTAATGATGAGTCGGAATGCAAGGTCTCCACCATTAAGCTCAACGATGAGTCGGTGCCTTTTCCCTATCCCACATAGGAGTATTAGTGTCCATGGATATCGGATCTTGTTATTAGGCTTGTTAGATACTTGCAATGGAGGATTAATTCAAGTCTCTAGATCAGGAAACAATCATGTTTGGTGCAAATCAACTTGCATATGTACTAACTTTGACTAATCCTTAGACCTAAGGACATATGGGGAGTTCAAGTTTTTGATATAATGTGCCTTAGCTAGCCTCATGAAATCTATTGAGTGGCTCGCATGTAGGTGTTGCTGGGAGGACATAGTTTAGGTCCATATGATCTAACAAGGGATCCACTAGTTGCCTAGGAATATTCTTATGGCTAAGATCTGTTGTTTAAATCTTTAAAAGTTTCTAATTACACTTGACAGTAGTTCAATTATTAAGATCTTGTGGTTCACCAATTGATTTGCATGAGTATTGGATCAAGGGTGGATGGTCATGATTAGTGGAGGGATTTGGTCAGTTTGGGTACATGGATAGGCAAGATTGCGGACTTTTGATGTAGTGGGACATTATTTTAAAAAGTCTATAATGTGGCGGAGCATCATGACTGGTGTATGCTATGCCAAAGGGAATAGAGAGAGAGAGAGAGAGAGAGAGAGAGAGAGAGAGAGAGAGAGAGAGAGAGAGAGAGATGCCCTTGGACGTCAAACACCCTTAGGCTTCACCATTGAAGAGAGAAAGAGAAAGTAGAAAGAGAAGTGAGAAAAATCTCTCCTCCACATCCACACCTTCACACGTGTGAAAGTCCACCCTTGGACAGCTCTCTGCGCTTCCTCAGCCCTACTCATGGGTTGTGTGTAGGCTCTCGATCTCCTCCTCATCTAGGGTAGATCTGGGGGAGAACCACCTCAGTTGAAAGTACAATATCAGTATTTTATATGGCTTTGAGCAGTAGAGATCTACAATTAATCCTAATCCTTTTTTATTTTTATTGTAGAAGCTTGAAAATATCAAGATGGGGATCCGTAGAACTAGGTTAATAAGAAATCTTGACCACTCGAAAATTTTAAATTTCACTACGTTTCGAGAAACGATAAAAGGCTTGGCCGAAAATGCATGCTTGGCTCACAGACTTTTTCGGGGATTAACTACATGGTTGGGGACACAGCTCAGCCAATCATGTGCCAAGTTGGCACAATGGACAAGTGTAGATTTGTGTGTGGAGAGGTTCATGTGGCTTAGTAAAATGCAAAAGATCGACACACATTGCAAGCAATTTAACTTTAAGAAAAGTTAATTTTTAGGGATCTGAAGAATATTTACATCAAAAAAAACTATTTACAAGAAACACTAGAAATTACAATTCAAAAGCAATGAAGAAACACAAACATGTTAGGAAAATATATCATTTAAAGGTCAGAATCCACAGAGCTCGTACCGCTGTTTCAAGAACAATGTGATCAGGGCAATGAGGTGCTGTCAGGAAATTAACTGAGGTAACAGGTTGGCCATCGTGTGGTCTCAGTGTCACAAGGGGCACAGCCATCCAGTCCTCCCAAATCTTTACCTGTTATGTAAAAAGAAATTTCAGAAACCAAACAAGGAAATTAATATTTCATGGTCCCAAAACAGGAGGAAAAAGCAAAGAAACAATAGCAACATCAACAATCTAATCGCATGAAGAAATAGTAATACATGCATTCAGATGTATGCACTGTGAGAAAAATTCCCTATTTGACTCATGGAAGGCAATCATCTTCACAAAAACCTAGCTCGAATACTTCCTATTTTGCACGCATTTGATTCACTACATGCAATTGCAGTCACAATACTTTTAAAGGATTAGAGCCTAAGGATAGGAATCTTAAACCCAAATGAGGCAGACGACAATAGATAGCTTCATAGGATTTGGACATCTTAAGTAAAAGAAGCTTTGACAACAATGAAGATAAGAAAGGCCCAAGGCCATATGGTATACCAATAGAAGTTTTGGAAGAGCATGGGCCATGTTGAATTATTTTGGTTGACAAATTGTTCAACACGGTTGTAAGATCAAAGAAAATGCAATATGAATGAAGAAGAAGTACCATCGTAATCATTTATAAGAGTAAAGGAGACATACAAGTTGCATTTACTTAGAGTTTTAAGGATCAACGATATCAGCCAATATATCCCATGATATATCTTGCATCCCACCTGTGCGATACGAAGTGCAGAAGTAGTGGGATATATCCCACATGTTCGATCCAGTGAGCATTTTCGATTTTTGATCCTTTTTTCTATAAATCATGTTAAATCAGTGTCAAATTGTTACAAATCCATGATTTTTCACGTTTTGCATGAAAAATCATGGATGGGTAGTGATGCAAGACAGCCCTAATTATGATGCATGCTTATGAACATAATTAAACAGCGGAAATAAAATGAATAAATGATCTAAAATTCTAGCAATAATCATCATAACTGAGAAAATCATAAAGGAAACATGCAATGGAGCGGGCCATCATCACAACCGTGGAATATGGGATTCAATTAATACTTAGGTTGGATCCGGCGAGGGATGAGACCTCCCGATCTTGCATGGTCACACCCAATCGATCAATGAAGATCACTAGTCCGAAGAATTAGGAAGTTTATCAGATTAGGGATTTGAGAATTTGGGGGTTTCGGGTTTAGATCGGTTCTCAAGATTTTGATCGAAGAAGGATTAGCCAAAACTGAAAAATAGAAAGAAGAAAATAATTACCTTGAAGAAGTTGGAGGGACATAAGAAAAAATTAGAAGAAGAAGATCAAGAGAAGAGAGGAAGCACCGCTAAAGAGGAGAGGAAGGAGGCAACTAAAGGGTTTGCTTTTCATTAATCAATAGTTAAAATTCGAGTTTAGGACTTTAGCCCACTTAAATAAGCAAATAAAGACATAAAATTACTAAAATACCCCTAGAATAAGCAAATAAAGACATATAATTACTAAAATACCCTAAATTAAGCAAAAACACGCAAATAACATAAGTACGAGAAAGTTCGGGCGCCTGGTCTTCTTTCTCCAATCTTCCTTCACATGTGTCTTCCCTAAGTGGGGTCTTCTATATGTCCAATCACATGTGAAAGGTCTTCAGCTCCTCAATAGTCGCCTATCCACAAGGACGGCACTTGTGATTGGCGCTTTCTTCGTTGGTACACCTTGAATGCGCTTGTGTCCGCATCAATTCCCTTCGGATGAGAAAAACTTGACTCCGACGAGTTGAAACTTTTGTAGCGCTCTAGTAGATCTGGATCAATACCCTGCAATGCGTCGCTCGACAGCCACGTAGATTCAGACGATGGTTTGTTCTTCCACTTGACAAGATACCTTTGGAAACCTCCATCTCTCGTGGATACTATCTCATCATCCAAGATTTCCTCAATTTCTTCTGTATGGGTAATGAGTGGAGGAGGGGGTGGAAGGGGTTGGGTAGCAAACTTAGAAAAAGGCCATGAAAGGGACGATGTATCAACAATGGGAGTATGGGCACGGACTAGATCTTCTACATTAAAAGTTCACGGACTAGATCTTCTACATTAAAAGTTGGATTAATGCTCATTGCAGGTGGAAGGTCAATCCGATACGTGTTGGACCCAACCTTTTGTAATATCCTGAATGGTCCAGCACTACGCGCTTATAATTTTTTAGCAGATCCTTGAGAGAATCGCTCTGGCCTTATTCGCACCATTACATAGTCTCCTTCTTGAAATTCTTGCACTCTACGATGAGAATCAGCTGAAACTTTATAATCATCATTGCTCTTATTTAACCGTTGTCTAATATGTGTATGCAAATCATGAATATGGCGTGCAAATGCATCAGCTGACTCAGAAGACCTTTAGGTAACAGCCATAGGTAAGAGATCTATGGGGATTCTAGGTTTATAACCACTTACAATTTTAAAAAGACTCAACCCTGTAGATCTATTAACTGACCCATTATAAGCAAGTTCAGCAGTTGGTAAAATTAGGTCTCAAGTCTTAACATGTTCACCCACTAGACAACGTAAAAGATTTCCAAGGCTATGGTTTACCACTTCAGTTTGACCATCTGTTTGTGGGTGGTAAGCAGTAGAAAATTGCAAACGAGTTCCCATAATGTGCCACAGTGTCTTCCAAAAATAGCTAGTAAATCGAACATCACGATCAGACACTATGGTTTTAGGTAACCCATGGAGACGTACCACACCATAAAAAAAGAGGCGAGCAACATGAGACACATCCGACATCTTCGAACATGGGAGGAAATGCGCCATTTTAGAAAAACGGTCCACAACAATAAAAATGGAATCGTGCTTTTTTATAGTCTTGGGAAGCCCAAGCACGAAGTCCATACTAATGTCCTGCCATGGAGTATGTGGCACTGGTAATGGCGTGTATAGCCCGGTATTTTGCTTTCTTTGCTTTGCCAGCTGACATGTTCGACACTACCCTAAAACTTTAGCTACATCTCGCTTGAGACTTGGCCAATAGAAACGATCTTCCACGAGGGCAATGGTCTTATCACGACCAAAATGGCCAGCTATCCCTCCTGAATGAAGCTCCCAGATGAGGAATTCACGAAGGGACATACGGGGAATACAAAGTCTGTCTCCCCTGAAAAGGAAGCCGTCTTTAAGAACATATTCACCCATAATATGCTGGTCACAAGAGAGCGACGCGTAAGTACCCCCAAAATCAGGACATATGGGGTATTCATCTTTTAGTTGCTCAAATCCGACTACCTCTACACTCAAGGAGTTGAGCAACGCCACTCTCCTACTAAGGGCATCCGCTGGTTTGTTTTCAACCCCAGCCTTATGTTTCAAAACAAACGAATATTCCTGAAGAAACGCTACCCACTTGGCATGCCTTGGGTTGAGTTTCTTCTGAGAATGCAAATATCTCAAAGCCTCATAGTCAGAAAACAAAACGAATTCTTGCGGTAGGAGATAGTGTCGCCAATGTCTCAGGGATTGCACTACCGCATAAAATTCTTTGTCATAAGTGGAGTATTTTTGTTTTGCCTCATTCAGTTTCTCACTGAAATAGGCCACTGGGTGTCCTTCTTGACTCAACACTCCACTTATCCCGACACCAAACGCATCACACACTACTTCAAAGACTTTAGAAAAGTCAGGTAAACGCATGACAGGAGTTTCCACCATCTTGCCCTTAATTTCTTTAAAAGCCTTGACTCCGGCTTTAGACCACACGAACTCTTCCTTTTTTATGCACTCAGTAATGGGAGCCATGATTGTGCTAAAACCCCTAATGAACCGACGATTAAAAGTAGTTAGGCCGTGAAAGCTTCGCACCTCATGAATGTTCCTTAGTTCTGGCCACTCAACTATGGCCCTGACATTTTTAGGGTCTGCACGCATCCCGTCAGATGACACTATAAATCCTAAGAACACAACTTGGCTAGACATGAATGCACATTTCTTAAGATTAGCGCACAACTTTTCCTCCCTAAGGACATTACAGACCTTCTTTAAATGTTCAAGGTATGATTCCTTAGTGGTACTACAAATAAGAATATCGTCAAAGTACACCACTAGGAATTTTTTCATGAACGGCCTCAAAGCTTGTGTCATCACCCGCATGAAAATACTGGGTGCGTTAGTCAAGCCGAAGGGCATGACCAACCACTCATACAGCCCATCTTTCGTCTTAAACGCCGTCTTCCACTCATCTCGTGGGCGTATACGGACTTGGTGATATCCACTCTTGAGGTCTATCTTAGAGAATATAGTGGACCTGGCCATCATGTCAAGCATATCATCAAGTCTAGGTATAGGGAACCTATATTTGACAATAATTTTGTTTATGGCACGGCTGTCCACACACATGCGCCACGTGCCATCTTTCTTTGGCGTCAACAATGCAGGCACGGCACACGGGCTCATACTCTCTTGGATAAAACCCTTTTGCAGAAGCTCATCAACTTGCTTCTTCAACTCTGCATGCTCCACAGGGTTCATCCTGCAGTGAGGAAGGTTTGGTAGAGTAGACCTTGGGACAAAATCAATGGCATGTTGTATGTCCCTCATAGGTGGTAACTCATTCGGTAATTCTTCAGGAAATACATCACTGTATTCCTTTAGGACCGAGGTCACCTCACGGGGCAACTCTGATGGAACCTCAGGTGTAATCTCTCTAGCCACAAGGGCATACACCATAGAATCTTCCTTAGCCTCTTTTTCAAACTCTCTTGCGTTGATTATATGTAGAGACTTAGGTTTGGATTTTCCCACTTCTCTAGGCTCACTTGCCTTCTCATCCTTCTTCTTCCCTAGTGTATTCTCAGGTGGCATGGGATTAAGTTTGATCTTTTTACCGTTATACATAAAAGTACACGCATTCGAACGGCCAAAGATTGTGACATCATTATCGAATAGTCACGGTCTACCTAGGATAACATGTCCCACATCCATAGGTAAAACATCACACCACAGGGACTCTTTGTATGACCCAAACTCGATGGGGACTAGACATTGCTGGGTGACAGGTAGGGATGTCTTGTCAACCCAAGAAACTTTATACAGGTCTGGATGAGTGTGCATTTCAGTTCTAAGCGATCTAAGGTGCTAGTGGAAATCACATTCTGACAACTTCCACTGTCCACTATCACCTTACAATTCTTTTCACCACACTTGGCAATAGTGTAGAAGATAGTGCTTCGACGCCAGTCAGCACTACTTCTAGACTAAGCTAACACACGTCTGACTACTGCAAGCGTTGCTTCTCCATCCACTTCTTCTTCATCAGTAAGTCCTCCTTCAGGGTGATACTCTTCAACTTCATAATCACCCTGGTCATCTCCACCCTCATGGGACTCGCCTATAACTAAGGCTCTCCCACGGTTCTTCGTAGGACATTGATTAGACATGTGGCCAAGATTGTCACACTCATAGCACCTCACTTGGCTCATGTTACTAGGACCGGCACCAAGAACCCCTTTGCCCTTATCCTCCCTAGGCCTAGGCGGAATGGTCGCCTGTGCCCTAGGTTGACTACCGACATTAGGTCTAGTTTCCTAGAAACTAGATCTAGCACTGGAGTCTTGGGACTCAAAACGACGAACGACAGGAGCCTTCAGATATTGCTCTAACTCCTACACGACTTGATATACTTCATCCAAGTCCGTTAAGGGCCGAGTCATAAGCTCACGCTGAAGATCCGCACGAAGGCCCGTCTTAAAACGCGAGAGCATTACTAGAGGGTCTTCTTAGATATCACATCGCATCACATATTCTTCAAATTTAGCGATGTAGTCAGTGGCAGACATTGACCCTTGACGTAAGGATTGCCATTGGTCAAGGAGCTTCTGACGGTATGAGAGAGGAAGGTACTTCTCCTTCAACTTCTCTTTCATCCCATACCAATGTGTAATAGGGGCTCTACCAACTCTCTCTATCCTACGCTTGGTGTTGGTCCAGAAGAGCTTGGCTTAACCCACAAGCTTCATCTTAGCAAACCGCATTTGACGGTTTTCCGACATGCCATACCACTCAAAGTAGTGGTCCATGTCAGCAACCTAGTCAAGGAATGCCTTGGGATCCAAGCGCCCATCAAAACTCGAGGCCTCAACTCTCACACTCTTCATCGCACGCTCATCTGGATCATAGCAGTCTTGATGATCACATGTGGCTCGTGCCTCTCGCACCACACCACGAACGTTACCACGATCTCTATTCTCACGACCACCACGTGTGGCAATGCGTTCTTCAATGATTCCTCCCACTTAGGAATACGTAGTGGTAATTTGGTTCTCAAGGCGAGCAAATTCAAGCTTTTGACCTGCTTCTAGGGCAGTTATCTTTTGTATCAATTGAGCAAGTTGCTCAAATAATTGCTCGTTATTCATGGTAGGTTGAAGTCCGAAACCTCTACCACTTCTCGTGGGCATACAATGAAGACTTGAATCAAACTCTACCCAACTAGACTACTAGGTGTTATGACTTTCAAGATGAATGTGATGAATGCAAAACTACTATGAACTGTCACAATTAAGTTGAAACAGGAAACAACTCAAATCTGAAAATTTTTCAGATTAGGAACTTTCTAAAATTGAAAAGTTTCTAAAATTGAAAACTTTCTAAATCTAGAACTTTTTCAAATTAAACCTAAAAATCAAAACCCTAATTTGATAACTCGATCTAGACAAAAACCATGCAAGCAGAGGCTCTAATACCAAATTTGACGCAGGACAGCCCTAATTATGATGCATGCTCATGAACATAATTAAACAGCGGAAATAAAATGAATAAATGATCTAAAATTCTAGCAATAATCATCATAACTGAGAAAATCATAAAGGAAACATGCAATGGAGCGGGCCATCATCACAACCGTGGAATATGGGATTCAATTAATACTTAGGTTGGATCCGGCGAGGGATGAGACCTCCCGATCTTGCATGGTCACACCCAATCGATCAATGAAGATCACTAGTCCGAAGAACTAGGAAGTTTATCAGATTAGGGATTTGAGAATTTGGGGGTTTCGGGTTTAGATCGGTTCTCAAGATTTTGATCGAAGAAGGATTAGCCAAAACTGAAAAATAGAAAGAAGAAAATAATTACCTTGAAGAAGTTGGAGGGACATAAGAAAAAATTAGAAGAAGAAGATCAAGAGAAGAGAGGAAGCACCGCTAGAGAGAAGAGAAGAAGGAGGCAACCAAAGGGTTTTCTTTTCATTAATCAATAGTTAAAATTCGAGTTTAGGGCTTTAGCCCACTTAAATAAGCAAATAAAGACATAAAATTATTAAAATACCCCTAGTATAAGCAAATAAAGACATATAATTACTAAAATACCATAAACTAAGCAAAAACGAGCAAATAACATAAGTACGAGAAAGTTCGGGCGCCTGGTCTTCTTTCTCCAATCTTCCTTCACATGTGTCTTCCCTAATTGGGTTCTTCTATATGTCCAATCACATGTTCAGCTCCTCAATAGTCGCTTATCCACAAGGACGGCACTTGTGGTTGGCGCTTTCTTCGTTGGTACACCTTGAATGCGCTTGTGTCCGCATCAGGTAGGCAATTTCATCAGCCTCTCTAACAAAAGTCTGCTTTAACTCTAGCACTGAAGCATACAAGACATAGGGAAACACAATGGGAAGAAAACATAATCAGAACTCATTGAGTATCTCTACCTCAAATGCAAGGAGGCCAAGTAAAGCTGGTCCACCTTCTTCGGTCTCTTTGACATTAATTTAGCTCTCACTGGTCCAGCTGTGGACCCTAATGATGGTAGGAGTGGTGGGCCTATTAACCCTATCATGTGGGTAATTGCAAGGAAAAAACAAAATATCTTAAAATATCTCCTCAGCCATCTCTCTAAGTGGCTTCTAAAATAAAGATGAGTTTGATTACTCGGTGACTTCTGAGGAAAAAGTCAGAAAGATTCCTAAACCTAGCCGAATTCATGAATGGCAGGGAATAATCGATGATTTCCAGTATCTTCCCCGTACATGGGGTCTTTTAATAGCTAATCCCCCAAGTTACTAGAGGCTTAACATCAGTACGAGCTCAATGGATAATCCCAAGGTATCAGGGATCAAAGAGCTAAGAGAATAGCAAGGGTCAAGGTTTCACTTTCTGGGCTAGTCAGTGTTAGATCATCAAATGGGGTCAAGTTGTTAGTGATCAAAATAGGTTTTGAAAGATTTGATGTCAAGTGGGTGGGTGCCTAATGGTGGAAGTGGACCCTCACAATGTGACTGCTTGTGTTTCGGGGAAATGTTCCTCTCCTTGGTATCTTTTATTTTCAATAGTCGAAGGATGTATACTCTTCATTATATTCCTAGAGCCAAATTGTATTGCTGACTCTCTTGATAAGGTATATAAGGAATGCACAGACTTTCTTGGTATACTGTATAGGGGACTCATCCATTCTCTTGATGTATCTTCTTCTCTATCTCCCTATGGGGTTTCTTAGTAATCATTTTTTTAATGGTAATCACACGCACAAACAAGCACAGATGCATACAAGCACGCTCAGCGCATGCACACAAAATATGGCAAGAACAGAATTCCCCTCAAGCATAATTAGCAGAATACTTTTTCCTTTTTCTGCTTCACCTCAAGCTCTGAGAAACATAGAAGCAGACAAACCAAGTAGTAGTCTTTATATAAGAAGAGGAAAAACTATTTCGGTCCTGACTCGACAATATTCAATGGTTATGGGCTCAAACAAGCAATGCCGGTACTAAAGACAAAAGCACAACGGGAAAAACATGAGAAGCCAATAACATCCAAATTACATAGTTAAATACCATGCCCAGGGCCTGCGTTTTTCAGCAGAAATTCAGGGAATCTCAGCACAGGTAATGTAATCATCCTCAAAAGCACAAACAGAAGTGAAAGAAGGCCTCTGGTGCAAACAGTGCAATGCATAGTGATTCTAATAAGAACCCATCTCTTGAACACAGAACCAACCTTGCAAGTAACAAGAGCAAGAAAACAGTTGCAGAGCAAATACAAACCGTGCCATCTGTTGATGCAGATACTAGGCGAGTAGTCATCCACTGACACATTGATAAGTCAGTCACTTCCCCCTCATGATTACCAACAAGTTGGACACCATCGATCAGCTTCTCAACAGGGCACTTGATAGGTTGCTCTGCCAAAAATGCTTCACCTTTCCCGACTTTTGTTGTATCAATTTTCAGAACACGATTTCCAACTGCAATAACCAAAATTTCCTGAAAAATAAAATTGCCAGATATATATAATTAAGAGATTTGCCTAAGATAGTCTGCAATTAGCACACTGGAAAAAGAAGAAGAAGAAAGAAAGAAAGAAACAATCACCAACACCTGAATAAATCACACTGGTTCAAGCTATGATACCAGAAAACTTGCATATGCTCAACATACCAATACCATACCATATCGATAATTGATATTTGTACCGGATATGCAAGGATACCTGTAAGATACAGATTAAGAATTTCCTGTGGTATTAGGTTTGGCATTTCCGAAGTATGGAACTTTCAATTTTATTATTGTGCTGAAGTATCAGATGAGATAACCCATCAGTGTCCTAGCTTTTCAGAAATGAGGAATGCATCTCAGCTCCCTGTATGGCTGTATCTGGGTATCATAGGTCCCAAGCTTCCCAAAAAAACATTCAACACATAAAAATTATCTAGTGCCATAACAAATGCGTCATTACTTGATTGATAGGGTGCCAACATATGCATGGATGAATTGATTCCCCATCTCCCACCATATGAATGGCGATAACGACTTTTCCAGTTATCTGTGGCTTATCATTCTCATCAGGACCTTCATTAATCTTCCACACAAAGATCCTTCCATTTATGCTTGAACTGAAAAATGCAATCAAATTTCCAATAAAAACCAGATTAAGTTTATGTACAAGTACAGACAAAGAAATACCTGGCCAAAAGGTGAACATCCTCGGCGAAGAAAGCCATGTCAGTGACCATCTGACAGAAATAACAATCATGTCAAAACTGGTGAAAATCAAAGATCCAAAAATAGTCAGTTTAATAATAGCATCTCAGCTTGAGTACAGCATCAACATGAAGTTGTCTCATAAACCCGGCCCATTTTCTTCCAGGCCTGAACCTGGTCCCTGCCCGCAAGCATCAGAACCATAAGTTGAGATTGCATTCTATCCTCATTATTAGACCATCATAAAATGGCATTCACAAGAAATTCATATCCGGGTCAATTTTTATTGAGCAAAATCAGCATCTTCACAAAACAAGGTCACTGCCTTGTAAACCTAACAGCCTTAGTGACTGAGCATGTCTGAATCCATGATGCCTGTGATACTTAATAGGTAACACACCACATATCTTGTTAGATAACTTCAAATTATGAGTTAATACGATATCCATGGCATATACATGCCATATCTGGGTTTCACAGGTGCAGACGTGTGAATATTTCACATCTATCTGACACAATTCGAATTTACTTCAGCTTGAAACATTTTTTTTAAAGGCGACTAAGTATCAATACATCATGAAGGCTAGCAAGGCCAGATTTAAGCAAGACTTTAATGTTTTAATCATGAAAATGAAGTATTAGTAAAAGAAACAAATGTACACCACAACTACAGCCATCGTCTTAGAAGCATGTGGATAGAATTGGCATTGACTTCTAACCAGCTGCTCTTGTGCATTGTCATAATCTACCAAATTATTGACCTTGTAGTTGATGCAATCGATGGCACAAATGTCCAACAGGACCAAACCCAACACTCTCTTCTAAAGGAACACTAACAGAATAACAGCTTGAGGATAAGAAACACTACACAAGAAACTAAATTCCTTTGCCTTAATCTTAGGCTACTCTACTACCTCCTTCCCAACATTCTTCGTGGGCCTACCCCTTGCCATTGGCTCTCCTCCGATTTCAATGTGGGACAAGGTGGTTGAGAAGTTCCAAAAGTCTCTGGCCAGATGGAAAGGCAGATTACTGTCTATGGGGGGGTGGCTCACACTTATAAAAGTTGCTTTGTCGAATATCCCCATTTATTTCATGTCCCTATTTCCCTGCCCATCTGCTGTTTTGTGTCGGATCAACAAGCTGAGGAGGGATTTCTTGTGGAGCGGCAAGGAAAACCAGAAGAAATTCCACCTCCACGATTGGGAAGAGGTTTGCAGACACTTTCAAGACGGAGGCGCTAGCATTAAAAACCTAAAGGTGATGAATAAGGCCCTCCTAGGCAAATGGATGTGGAGACTCGGATCAGAGCCTCAAGCTCTATGGAATATGGTCATCAAAGGGAAATATGGGTCATCCCCGGGAGGTTGGTGGACAAGGGACTCTTCCGCTTATAGGGCATCTCGCATTTGGAAAGGAATCATGCGCTACAAGAATCCAGTGATTGAGAACATAGTTTATCAGTTGGGGAATGGGTCGTCTATTCGATTTTGGAAGAACCGTTGGATCGGGGATAGACGCTTAAAGGATAGCTTTCCTTCTATTTATGGCCTTGTAGTCAAGAAAGACAGCCCTCTGGACAACTTCTTCTCTTATTCGGAGTCGGGTGTGGTTTTTGGACATTAGCTACCGTAGACATCTTCACGATTGGGAGGCCCCTCTCCTTGCTGATCTATATCTCTGCTTATCCACGGTTAATCCTTCCCAATCCGAGCCTGATAAAATTCTCAGGTCCAAAGATAAATCCTCCCAGTTCCCCCCCCCCCCCCCCCCCCCCCCTTCGATTTCCTCGTTTATATGGAAATACCCCGTCCCCTCAAAATTTATCTGCTTTGCTTGGCTCGCCTCTGGGAACCGGATCCTCACCGTAGACAATCTTATGAAAAAAGGTATGCAGCTCACCAACATGTCTCTGTTGCATGGGCTATGATGAATCCATCGACCACCTACTCGTGCACTGCCCGTTCGTCACTCAGATTCGCCGGGACTTCCTTTCTCGCTTCGGCGTCGTCAGTTGCCTGCCAGATTCTGCCTCCTCTTTTCTCGCTTATTGGCACAGCTTTAAGCTGGGTAAAATTACTTCCAAGGTTTGGAAAATGGCTATTATAGCAAACTGGTGGGCAGTTTGGAAGGAGAGGAACGATAGGTGTTTCAACAATGTGCAAGCTTCGGTTGACACTGTGGGATCGAGAGCGAAAAAACTTCTTATCGAATGGGGCTCTAATGTTCCTCTTCTTAAAGATTTTAATTTTCTCCTATTAGGCTTGTAGTTTTCTCTTTTCCTGTGGTTTGGCTCTGCTATCTCAGCAGGCCCCTTGTATCCTTTCTCTTTTTTATATTTAATATATTATCATTGCTTTTAAAATAAAAAATAAAAAACATTACACGAAACTAACTTCAGAGGGTGTTTGGATGGAAGGAAATAAAACTGTGGATAGTGAAATGTAACCTAGAATCCTCGAGAAATGGAAAACCATGGATTCACCTGGAATCCTCAAGAAATGAAAAACCATGGATTCCAATTTTCTATCTGATGTTTTGTTTTGAAATCCAATTTTACATGGATTTCACGTCAGTTCTCTCATGTCATGTGTCTTCTCTACCTTGGAAGTCAACCTAACATCATTTTTGGGAGAAATGAATGCCTATGATTTTTTAGGAAAAGCTGGAAAATGGACATTGGTTTACAAGGTTACTTCTTCCTCAAAGGGAGAAGTGGATTTTTCACTGAAATTGATTTCATTTCTAGGGTTTGCCACGTTCCCAAGAAACCCTGTAGAGAAGTCGTATGGGGTCACAGGATTTTCATATCATGCATAAGTGGTACAATACACCAATACTCAGTACTTCCATAATCTGAACCTTCAACTTTATTGAAAGCTGTTTTTATATTCAAATGTGATGTGCGATGCTTCCACATATCCAACATGAGTAATTTCATAGTAGACAAACAACTACTAGAATTGAAGTTTTATTAACTGCAGTTTTCTGCTGCAGCTCTTTCATGCCAATAGATACAAATAGAAAAAGAAAAAATACATTTAACTCGCCAATTCAATTTTCAACTACATTTATGTAGACCATCCATGCCAAAAGAACACGAGAAACATGATGCAACTTATCCAAGTGCGAGTACGGTCATACTCACTGGAATGTGTGCCAACATCATACACATGAGAAATTCAGTCCATTCATCAAGCCACCCTGATTGTGTATCTGACATGGCCCAAAAAAAATTAGGCCAACCGACTATCAAGTGGGCCAAACTTGTGCATTGAATGTGTACAGTTGGACATTTCTTTAAATATCAATATTTTGGCATTCATTACACACGCAATGAAGTTGCAATAGTAGATGTTGCAGTTTCAGGAATCATTTTTTTCTCTAACCCACTGGAGAAAAATCCATCAAACAGATCAAGAAAGAAGAAACCCACCATATACTTGGTTCTTTCCATTTCCTTTTTTATAAATATAGACTCACCTCATCATCCATTTCGTTAGTCATTTCGTTATGTGAGAAATTGAGCCTCCACATGCCACTTAATTCATCTTCTTCTTCATCATCAAAGCCCTATCCCAACTAAATGGGGTCAGCTACATGAATCATGTCCTACCCTTCCACTCTATCGAGGGCCATCTCCTCAATTAAACTATTGGTCATCAGATTTTTCTTACAACCTCCACCCACGTCCTTTTGGGCTTTCCCTCGCCCTTTTCGAACCTTCAACTTGAACCGACTCACTCCTACCCGGAGCAATCATTGCTCTCCATCCAAATCTACTTTCCCTCATCTTGTTACCTATTGGTGCTACTCCAAAGTTCCCTAAAATGCAATCATTTTTAATTCTATCCTTCCTTGTCTTGCCACTCATCCATCTCAATGTGCTCATTTCAATCACACTAAGCCTATGAACATGTTGTTCCTTAACTATCCAACATTCTATCCCACAAACGTCACACCCTAAACTCGAAAACCGGGCTCACAAAATTTCCGATCGCCGAATCCGACGCCGACAGCATCCGTAGAACCCCATTCTCGGCTCCTAGCGCCCATTCGCCAGGTTCCGATCCTGGAATGCTACGAGGAGGATTTTCAATGTCAGTCTGATTCGTAATAAGCATAACCAAAGGCATAACCCACAAACAACAACCAAGAAATTCATTACATTTCCATTATGATCAAAAACTTTACAAGTACAATGAGCATAAAGGGAAATACAATGGTAAAGAACTAAAACTCCAAAATACTCAGCAACGTGCTCCTGCCTCAGTGCTGCTACGATCCAACGTCACCTGCACGCAACGGTCGTGCATAAGCTTACAGAAAGCTTAGAGGGTGGTGAAAGTGTATGCGCAAAGTAGTAATATGAACATGCAATGACAGAGTAATGCGGAATATGCAGATGGAACCATAATATCATAAGCCGTACCAAGGCTTATGCGATGCAAGACATGAATGGTATCGGCCATCCCAAGGCCATGCGATGTGCAATGCAACTCAAGCATACAGATCCTCATCTATGTCCATACATCAATACAACTCAAAATATGGGATATCACCGGGGTCCAGTACACTCTAAACTAGATTGCCGCCACATCGCGCGCAATAAGGTAAGTGGAAGAGACCTCACTATCCGTCTGCCAATATCGGGCGCGACTCGTCGATAGCGGACCCATTCCTCGAGCTGGTTAAACTCAGCCTAGCATTGTCCCCTACTCTAGGGCGGGTAAGGCCGTACCCCCTTCCAACCGACCACGACACAGTGGAGAGCGTAACCGTCTGGTAATCGGCACTCAACGCTCATCTACCCACTCGATCTAGACGTTGGAGCAACCTCTTGGTACCATAAGGGTTTAGGAACTTTCACCCAGGGATATCTATAGTACCCCATGTAGAACAAGATTTTTAGTATCCAATCCTGCCAACCACGATGTGTCTGTGGAGGCTACGGCCCTGATGTCACTAGGGCGTACAATAACCATGTCACACAAATGCGAAATGCATGATTCACGCTATCCAATGCAACAAATCCTGCGCATATCATGCGCTCATGTAGGGCAACACCGCCTAACCGGGAGCTCATAAACAACCTGCCCGAAGGCAAATGCTATGATCAGATAATTCTCACGTCAAGCATACATATGATGCGTATGATCATGAGTCATGAACTGTACTAAACATGTTATAATAAAATGAACTATCTTACAATGCAGATGGACCTGGACGGCCTACACACAATAAGTACGGCCCAGTAATGGGCCCTAAGAAGAGTCGTAATGTGGACATCCAACCAGCATTACACTCGCAATGTGGATGTCAAACCAACATTGCTCCCAAGTCATGATCTTTGTAAACATCAGTACTCAGTCTGTAATGGATTTACACATTGCAATGGACCGTAGGTTGTCCCTATTGGACCTTACATATATATCGAATGGGCCATATCCTATGGGCCTTTTATTCATCAGATTGGGCCACATAAATGGGCCACACCAATGGGTCCTATGTGCATTGCAATGGGTCAAACCCGTGAGCCTTGGATTGCATCAAATGAGCTTAGTCTCATGAGTCTAATATATGACTAATGGGCCACACCAATTGGGTCTCACATGTAGATCAAGTGGGCCTCAACCCATAGGCCTAACATGAGTCAAATGGGCCCAACCCCTAGGCCTTAATCAAATAAAATGGGCCTAATTCATGGGTCTCAAATAAGTCCAATGGGCCTAATCCCATGGACCCCCTTTTTGACAATCAAATGGGTTTAGTCCCATGGGCCTTACAATATATCAAATGTCCTACTTCCATGGGCTTTAAAATCTCAACAAAAGGGTCCAATTACATGGGCCTTGAAGTACATCAAATGGGCCTAAGCTCTTAGGCCTTAAATGAATCCAATGGGCCTAGCCCATAAGCATTTCATAAACCAAATGGGCCTAGCCCATAGCCCTTTTGAAATTCAAATGGGCCAAACCCATAGGCCTAACATGATCTTTTCAAGTGGATGGACGGTCTGGATGCACCGCCTGTGACAATGGTGGGGCCCACATGAAGCGTACAATCGTGTATATTATATAATATATAAACTATATATAATATAATACATGTAATATATACCTTATTATATGTAATATATATATATATATAATATAATAATATATATATATGTACACACACATGCGGCACTCAGCACCCACACGTGGGGGTGGGCCCCACCGTCCAGTGGGGACGGTGTGGATACAACACAACATCACAGTGGGCGTCACTGTCCACGGACCATGGACGGTGTGAATAAAATACATAAATCACTATGGGTCCCATGTATGTGGCCCACCGTGAGGTTTATTTGAAATCCAACCCGTTCATAAGGTCATTCTGACCTGGATGAAGGGAAAACATAAATTTCAGCTTGATCTAGCACTTCTGTGGGCCTCAAAAACATCTCAACGGTAAAATTCAATTCACACTGTTTCACGTGGTGTGGGCCACCTGAGTTTTGGATCTGTCTCATTTTTGGAGGGGGACCCACCACTGGGGTGGCCCACCTCATGAGCAGGTCAGATGACAAATAAACATTACTGTGGGGCCCACGTGCAGAGCCGTGGGTGGCCTGCTGGATGCCCGCCCGCCCGGGCGCTGCACGCTGCCGCGTGCAGCGTGCTGCCGCTGACAGTGGCAGGGGCATGCCTCCTCTCTCTCTCTCCTAAATTTTGATTTTTTGCCAAAAATCACGTGTGGGGCCCGCTTCTTGAAAATCCACTCCAGCCATAGCGTTCTACAGCTCGCAACAGACAAAAAGAGTCCGAAGTTCAAATTTTAAAACGCTTAGGAAGTGAAATAAAATAAGAATTTAGTGTTTGAATGGTAAGGGCGCAATATTAGGCGCTATGGCCCACCATGTGATTGGATCAGCTCCAAACTTCTACCCAACAGCTAAAATACCGTGGGTAAGAGGATGGACGGCTTGGATCGAACATATACATCAGAGTGGGGCCTATGCAAGGGGACCACCCAAAAGCTCCCCCTTCTTTTCTTCTTTCCTTTTTCTTCTTTCATTTGAAACGTCCAGCGTCCCAGACGCTGGACGGTTTTATATTTTTTTTTTTTTTGAGTGTGGGCCCTGATGAAGTGGGCCACCACTGATGGGTGCCATGGGTTCAACGTGTAAGGTGGGCCCCACTTGAATAAAAATAATTACATCAAGGTGGGATCCATTCAAGTGGGCCACACAATCCTATGGCATAAAAATAAAATAAAATAAAATAAAATAAATAAAAGAGAGAGGGAGAGAGACATGGAGAGTGGGACACGGCTTATGATGGAGGGACCCCGTCATTATAGGCCCTCCCTTACATGAAATCATACATCAAGTGGGTCATTATGCACATGTGACCATCAAAACTGAAGATCAACGGTGGGGATCCTTTCCCCACCAATATGGATGGTCTAGATGACCTTTCTAAAGAAAATAAACATCATGATGGGGTCCATGGAGAATGGCCCCATCATGGAATGATCATGATGATCCAAGTGGTCCATCGGCCACATCTTAGGGTCCCAAGTGAGATCCGCACCATTGATCGGTAGGTCTCACTTGGCCCATCATAAAAACAAGAAAGAACTACCCTATAGAGGCACCCACCGTCCGATCTTCTCACTCCTAGGGGTTCCTTGGCACCTTAGCTTCAACTTCAATGGTTAAGATGAAGAATGGAGGGTTGAGATGGGAGATTTTGAGGTAGGAAGGTGGGCCACTTGGAGCTTAGGAATTTTGGAGAAACCTCATACGTATGGAGCTTGGAAGCTTGTTGCTTGGAGGTTTGGAATGAGAAAGAGAGAAAGAGAGAGAGTGATGTAGAGAGAGATGGATGGATGGATGAATGATGGGGGGTGTAAGAAATCTTTGACTTTTGAGGCTTTTGTGTAAGAGAGGTATGGGTGGTGAAGACTTTGGTGGCTTTTTGTGTAAGAAAGGTATGGGTTTGGGAGACTTTTGTGGTTGCTTGGGAAAATGGAATAAAGTGATGTGTACTTGACATGTGATGGCTTGATGGGTTGATTGATTGATGGGATTGATGTGATTGATGTGACACATCGTAGAGATTCCCTTGGGTTTCGCAACGCGCGGCATTTTCTGGCACCGAACGTTGGCCCATATCTCTTGACCAGGGTATCGCCTCGGCGAGCGAGTCGCGGCATCGGAACAGCAACGACGGCGCGGTCGCTATGGTATTGGTCTCGGGTTGAGTCGACTCAGGTTGTCGGCACATGAATCAGGGTCGCGCGTCGATATCGGTTAAGGGTCAAAGGTTGCCGGAATTCGACCGGTAAGACCGCGGAAGTCTACGGAAAGGTACGGACCAAGATACGGGTCTTACAATAAACATGGCTGGTCTTATAGCCACTTCAGTTTGATTGGTATCTGGGGATCACATATAACTCTAGAGGCAAATCTCCAATTCATCCACCTAGCTCTAATTCAATGAACAGCAACCTTCTCAATCTCTCTGTACTCATGAATTACCAACCCAAGATATTGAAAATGGTCGTCTTGGGGTACATTTTGGTCAGAATCTTATCTAATTCCTTGTTTCCACTCCTATTGTTACTAAATTGCAACCCATATACTATGTTTGTAATCTTAACTAATTTTAAAATCTCTAGATTCTAAAGCATTCATCCACAGTTCTAACTTTGCATTTGCTCCTTCCCTCATCTCTTCAATCAAAACGATGTCATCTACATACAGTATACACCATAGAACCTCTACCTGAAAGTGATGCAAAAGGATATGGGTTTAATGTTGACCCTTGGTGTAAGCTTAAAATAATAGAAAACTTGCGTCTATGCGCTAGTGGTCTTATATTTGTTATCACTTCCTTGTATATAGCCTTAGTTATGCAATATATCCTCTTGAGAATTGAGACTCCTTTCTTTCCCAACACCCACCAAATCATCTCTCTAGGGACCCTATCAGATGCTTTCTCCAAGATAATAAAGACTGGAAAACATTCCTCTACCTATATTTCTCCATCAATCAAGTAGGAAATAACCTCAATGGTTTACCTTCCCATCCTAAATCCAAACTAACTCTAATACATTTGTCGCATGCCTTAATCTTTGCTTAGTCACTCTCTCGCAAAGTTTCATAGTATGACTCATAAGTTTAATACCACAATACTAGTGCAACTCTGTGCATCTCCTTATAAATCGGCACCATGGAACTTTTTCCTCCATTCATCTACCATCTTTTTCAAACTATCTTGTTCAATAACTTTGTCAACGAAAATATGCCAATTCCTCACGTGCACTTCCAAACCTCTATTGGTATAACACATGATCCTTCAGTCTTTCATATCCTCATCTTTCTCAAAGCTTCTTTCAGTTCAGATATCTTAATCCTACGGAAAGATTTTTGAAAGATAATGCTTTTGTATGATTAAGATATCTGAAGTGAAAGAAGCTTTTAGAAAGCATCTATAGCCTTTAGCCTCATTTGAGCTTATGACTCCTCCTATTCCTAAGTTCTCACTTCTCAGTTAATGTCATTTAGCAAGCTCTAAAGATAGCTTCTCCACCTTTCCTCGATCTTTTCGTCACTCTTAATACATCCAGCATGATCAAGGTTCCTTATCTTCCTATCTCTCATGTTTGCAAGTTCGAAACCATCCTTCTCACCTTCTCTTGTCCCAATCCACTGTATAGATCACACATATGATATACCTTATTAGCTTCTTCCTCAACATCCTTCTCCCATCAGTTTATTACTAAATAACATTGTTTTCTCTCCTTACAAATTCCACCACATCATTCTTGGACACCTATTAATTTCACCCCCTCTTCTATATCTTTACATAAATATCCATAACCATTAACCTTATACTGAGTGGTGACTCTCACCTGATCTAAAATTGCAAGCTTTATATATTCATCGTAATCTTCCTAAATAGAAAGAAGTCTATCTGGTCTGTCTACAATCCACTATTGAAGGTTGTTAAATGTTCATCTCTCTTTTATAAATATATGTTTGCAAGATCTAGATCATACTAATAACTGGTGTTGCTTAATTGTGAATTTTTTATCTTTTATTTTTAAAGCACTGCACAGTGACAGGACAAAGTTGGAACGAAACCTATGACCCACCAACAATGTGATTCATACATTAAACCATTATTGTAAAAAACTCAAAACCAACAACTCAAATAGGATTTTGCAAGCAAGGAAAATAGCACAAGAATAATCCAATTTCAATACCCAATGCATCAGGAAAATTTTCATTTGATTTCCACATCATCAGAGCAATTCATTCAACCCTAGAACACAATCATACAACAACACAAACCAATAATCCAATCATCAAATAAAATAATAACATAAATGCTACTCAGTTCATCATAACAAAACTCGATTGGTAAAAGCGGAAGTTCTTGAAATCACTCCCACTCCATCATTAACAACAATGAATTCATAAATCGCCATCACGGTAAACCTTAGTCAGTTAAACAAATGAGATGGCATTTTATACAGGTGAGCCCAGCAACCAGTTATCCAAAGCATTTATCTGGTGGACCCCACCATGGACCAAAATCTGCAGCAAACTCATTCAAGTGCTCAATTTGACAACTAATACAACAAAATCAAACAATAAAATCTCACAAAATTTACAAAAATGAAAAACTAATCTGACATCATTTGCATAATCCAATCCATATATAACAGAATCTTACAAAATTCAAAAAAGAAAAGAAAAAAGAACCCAACCTGGGTATGACCATTAAGCAAACATCTCAGTGCATTGTTTTTATTCAGCACCCGAATCGAACCCGGCTTCAGTCCGTAACAAATATAAGTCCGGTTCACCGCAGTCTTCCGTCCAAGAACTAATCCAGAATCCGACTCACACATCGCGAACGGCATGGCCTCAAGCTGTGGCTGCAGCTCCCCGGGCAATCGCACATCGATATCATATGCGACCTGGTCACCGACCAAGTACCGCCCCTTAGGCAGCTTGCTGCCTGGCACCTGCACCGACGCCGATGGGAGCATTGCAGCCTCAGTTGTTTCTACACTCGTTTCACTTCCTACAGAATCAACGAAAACCTCTCCTCTTTTAGATTCCAGATTGGGAGAACTCCAATTCATCAACCTCTTACACAACGCTCGCATTCTTGATTACTTGAAGAAAATGGTTAGCTTCTTCTTCAACTGACTTCTCCTTGCATTCTCTCTTTCTTCACTCCTTCCATTATTCTCAGCTACAACTACTTAAAAAATAATAATAATAAAACAATTAGCATCTTCCTTTGTGTTTCTTGGATTGTTTCTCAATTCCCTTGTGAGGAGACTAAAGGAAACAGAGATGAAGCCTCCCAAGCTTAGGTTAATCTGGGTTTTATTATAAATTAGAGAAAATCAATTACTTTTTCCTCTCCTTCTTTGGTTGCTTTTGCTTTTCTTTCTTTTTCAATTTTTTCTTTTATTTATTCCGGAATCCACCAGATGTGATCGACATGGCAAACAGTTCTTTGGAAGCGGATTGGCTCACGCCAGCTACATAGCTGCTGCATTGACGTCAGTAAGTTCTGTGGGTCCTGATCATTAGTTATCTGTTATATCCAAACCGTCTATCCATTTGAAGAGCTCGTATTAAGACTTTAGACTAAAGATAAGAGAGATCTTACCCTCACGTGAACTACACTGTAAAAAGCAGTGGAGGATTGAACGTCTACCAATGAAACCTTTTTAGAGTTACGGAAGTTTTGGATCATTATTAAATTTGTTTTTCCTCTTCATTCATGTCCTCGTGACCTCATTAACAGATTGGATAGAAAATAAATTTTATGATGGGCCTTGCAAATTATTTAACAGTAAAAATTATTATCTCTGCTGCTATTTGTGGTGTGGTCCAGATGACCTTTGGATATGATTAATTTTTTTAATAATGTTCTAAAATATTTAAACAGTATAGATATAATAAATATATCACTGTGGGGGCTATGTAACTTTAATATCCTTTGAACCGTTCATACTACTCAAAGCTCGAGGAGCTTCGGTGCTCGTCTTCGCACCACACGTACCTATAGTAGCTATATACCTGCTGTGTGGTACAGTAGCCATTCTATTCGAGTTTCTTTAGGCTTTTTTACACTTATTTTTAAGGGAAGTATATTTTGCTGGTCTACCTCACCCCAGTTATATAGCTGACGTAGGTATGTGCCATGCAAAGATGAGCACGGACACTCCTCGAGCTTTGAGTAGTACGAACGGTTCAAAAGAGATTAAAATTTTATGAACCTTATAGTAATGTCTTTACTATATCTATAATTTTCATCTATTTTTAAAGATTATTTTAAAACATTAAATCATATCCAAAGATTATCTAAACCATGCTATAGATAAGATCAGAGTGTGATTTTCATGGTTAAACCATTCGTAGGGCCCGTGAGGTCGAGCTGTGTAGGCTGTGTAAAGAAGATATCTCTGAAATACAGGGGAATTACTATCAATCCCAGTATCATAATTTCCAAGCAAGAATAGTGTCCAACACGGAATTTATGATCGATAGTAAAACAACAATTTTCTTGTTAAGACCCAATTGTATATTTAGATATTTCTCCACATACTTCCTTACAAAGTTTCGTTATAGCACCTATTACCACCCCTGGGAGCCTAATACTTCCCATCAATGCAGCTAATGCAAAGAGTAGACACGCAGGAGGAGGTTAGCTGCTTGCATGAAAGAATTCAAAAGAAGGAAAGTGCCCACGGTTGAAAGGCTACACGGAACACAAGTACCCTTAATTGAAGACCTAGACACATCCCATTCTCCTCCGAGAATCAAAAGTTCATGCTTTCATATATATATATATATATATATATATATATATATATATATATATATATATATATATGTGTGTGTGTGTGTGTGTGTGTGTGTGACTAATTCGAAAGCTAAAAATGGTCAAATGTTACTGTCACATTATTTTATTATACATAAAATCATTCCTATAGGCACTATGCAAGTGGAAGTATTTTTAAGCACACATGACCACATGAGCTCGACATGTGGCTAACATCCATCATACGCGGGTGAGCCCCCCCACATGTGCCACATGTGCGGACATATGATCCAATGGGCCATATAAAGCACAAACACATAAATCAACGGTGTAGATGAAGTAGGACGCATAAGGGCAATATTATTTTTGCAATTTCCAAACTTGATCATTTCCTTAAATCCAATTATACTTAAATCAGATTATTGATATTTGTTTTTAATTTAATTAAGAAAGTTGCATGAAATTCAAAACTACGGTTGCGTGAAGAGATGTAAAGTGATGAGAGAGTGGGACTTTTAAATAAGGGAAGGAAAGGGAAAGGTGTCATTGCCTGGGGGGCCCCATAACAGCTTAGTGGGTGTTACCGTAACTGTGGGGCCCACAGTGATGGTTTTTTGTATATCCATGTTGTCCATCCGTTTCTCCAGCTCAATTTAGAGTGTAATGCCAAAAATTATGGAGATATAAATCTCAGGTGGACCACACCACAGGAAAGAGTGGTGATTGAGTTCTTCACCATTAAAAATTCCAAAGGACTTATAGTAAGGTTTTCATAATATTTATTTAAAATCCAACCTGCTGATAATATCAAGTAGATCTGGATGAAGCGAAAATACAAAGATCAACTTGATACAAAACTATTATGTCCCACAAAAAGTTTTTAATAGTCATTCATCACTATTTCTAGTGGTATGGTCCACCTGAGAATTGGATCTTGTTAAGGTTTAGGATCGAATAATAAAATGAGATGGAAAAACAGATGGACAGCTTGGATATACAAAAAATAAATAATAGTGGAATCCTCACGGTTAGGGTAACACCCACTAAGTTGTTACCCGGGTAACAGCTAATGCGCTCCGTATGGGATGACCTCCCACCTGCCCAACAAAACAACTTGCTCTGTCCGTTCCAACGTGTACATCCCTCTTTCTACGTTGTCTTCAATTGTCTGTAATGAATGCCTTATATCTTCAATTTTCAAGGTGAACCTGGGCAATCCAGTCCATCCATTATGATGTGATCAAGGATAACAATATTTTCCTGGAAAATCAAAGAAAATTTTACAAAAAGTACTAACAAAGAATTTACCATTCATAAGGGTTTTCAAAAATCTACCTTATTATTTCATATAAATACCATTTCCTTATGTCACCACAGTCATGCAAGCAAAAGAGCGAGTAGCACGGATGGGCCCACCGTGATTTTATGTAAAATCCATCCCAACCGCTAAGTGTGTCAACCCAAGATAGGCCATGGGCTCAAAAATAGCTCCATACGTGATTAAGGATGACCACGTGATTGGAAACAGTATACAGGACAATACTCGACCTTCAATCTAATTCCATTAGTGTGGCACATGTGAATCATGGATGGATATGATTGTCTTGTGTCAAATCTAATGGTTGATTGGATTTCATATAATAATGGTGTTCAAACTATAAAAATCAAGATTGGACGTCTCTCCCAACCATTTCCTTTGGTGTCACCTGACAAAATAATGGACTAGCTCTACTTTTTTTTGTCTCTGGACAAGTATGGGACTAAAAATCTAATGGTCCAGGTGGATCTCACGTAGAGATGATGGTGGACGCCATCAAAATCAAGATCGTGTCCAAATACAATTTTTGGCGGGGCAACCATATATTATTGTGTATGTTAAATACAATCTGACCGTTAAATGTATAATCCCAATTTAGGCCCCATGCCAAAACAAATCAGGCTAACTCACGACTAGCCCTTATGGCTTTGAATACAAGCCATTTAAAAACTACTCAATCTCTAATTAAATGCTAAGTAACAACTGGCCGCTTTGAATACAAGCCATTTAAAAACTACTCAATCTCTAATTAAATGCTAAGTAACAACTGGCCCATTTATTTTGGAATCTAAGCTATTTAAAAAATAATTTACAGTGCCATTAAATATTGTCGCCCGGAATGTGGGCCCCACACGAACAGCATGACCATGATAAAATTCGTTGGCCATCAGTTTTACAATCACCACATCCCATAAGACCAATCCCATCAATCCATCTGAACCATCCAAAATACAGGCCGCCAAACATGAGTGCACATCTATCAATCTGGACCGCTGATCAGTGGATTCATTCAGGAATAGGTCATGGCATAAACACCATCAGTGGCCTTCTTATAGACAAGCAAGGAAGGTCAAGGCCAAATATACATTGATGGCCCGCTTCATAGGCTCTAGATTTAGTGATTAACCTGACAAGCAGACCATAATCATAAACCAAGCTGATGGGGCCATGGCAGCCCCTGTGATCAATGGAATGGAGATTGACAGTTAGAACAAGCAGCGGTCCACGGTAGATGGCCAAAATTCAAACACCTGGGGATTATGGTGTTTTGGCCCACAGCCCATCTGCATTTTTACCACATCCAGGATGCTATTGCCCTTCATAAACTTCCATTAAGCCCACATCATACTAACATTTCTTCACTGCATAATGATCAAAGATTAAAAGCACACTGAAGTAAGATGTTTTGGGTGCATAGCTCATCAAAAGCCAGACCCATTATATAGGACACTTCAGATCAATTGATCGAGTGCACCATAGTCCAGGCAGACGGTCCAGATTGATGAACGTGTCCCATGGAAATACCTTCATTTTAGAAAGACTGAAGAAAAAAAATCTAGGCATGCATCCTTCTATACTAGACATTGGGAGGTAGAGAGACTCCAATACAAACAGCCAATTTTGAAAACCCAAAATGAAAAAGGTTTCTACAAACAAAATGAAAAAAAAAAAAAAAAACAAAACAAAAGGAGCCAAGAGGAGATAGTCTGGGACTATGAAACTGTTCAAGAAAGCAAACTACCTAGATAGCAAAAAAATGATTCCCAGCTTTTCTCAAACTCTCTTCTTTTTTTATATATAGATATATATATAAACCCTCTTCCTAGTTTTTCTATACAACCTTCCTACAACCACCAAAAGTCCTCAACAGTTCCTGCACAAATGTGAGAGAGGAGAGCAAAAGAGATGTCATTTGTAGCTCATCAATACTGAATTAATTACATGCATGATGAGGCGGATGTTGTTTGTTTCTGCTGCGGTGGTGATCGGGAGCGTCCGCTGGCGACCCAGTATCTGATAAACCTGTTCAAATATCGGCCGCACATGCATCGCAATTGTTGGGTCCACTGGATCTATAGCAACAAGAACGTCTCTCATCCACTCTAGCTTCCGGGGGGTCTCATTACCAATATCACATGCTAGCTGCTGGAGAAGGGATAGCAGGACTCCTTGACTCAGAGGAAGAGGAAGCATCGATAGAATCCCTTGCAAATCAACCTGAAACGAGTAGGATAGGCACATACCGTTAGGATATTGATTGACTACATGACAGGAGTTCCAAGAGGCAGTAACTATAGTAATATGATAAAACGAGCCATCATTATACCCAAATTCCATGTGGTGGCTCCATCTAATATGTATCACAGGTAGTTACTTGTGAACATATATAGCAAAACGCAATACGGTGAAAGAATGGTACAGAAAATGTTCAGGTTTAATTCAGTCTCCCTAATTAAAAATTCAGTTAAAAGTCTGGAAAAACATTTTTTTTTTTAAAGGAACGCCAAAAACATGGAAAAAGAAAAGTTCAGGTTTAACACAGTTCCAATTCAATAAACTGGAATGAGGAAAAATAAAAAAATAAGAAAATAAAAAAATAAAAAAAGGGCTGTGTATGCATGTGTTTGTGTATTTTAAATAAAAGTTTTTAAAAAAAATCTATTAAAATGGTTAAATTTTCTAAATGCAATCAGTTAATATTGTTTTTTGCCTTTCCTAAACCCTTCTAAACTATTCCCCATACAGATTAATCCATCTTTATTGACATCTTCCACCATCTGAACAAGTAGACTCTCACCCGCCAAAAGGGAGATGAGATCAATGGCGCTAGTGATAATGTGAGTTAACATAAAGAGACTTTCAAGTTGAATCTGAAACATAGACATGGGAGGTACGGATGACTCTTCATTTTCTAAAATCTACAACACATACAAAGACTGCCTTCCCATCTAATGCTAAAGGGCTTTATTTGGAAAGAGATTATCAAGTTACACAGATATCGAATCCAAAAATATTTGAATATGGAAATGCATGTTCGGTTCAACAATAATGTTGCAAGCAAGAGGCGGGACTATGCTAAACAGTGGGTTTTTTCAAATCTGTTTCCCTTGTATTCTGCCTGTAATGGCTGGATGGGGACATCCTATCCAATTCAACCGAGGAAGACCATGTTGATCAGAGATGCCCTGCACAAACAGGCCTTTAGTCATCATATCCTTGTCCCGACTATTTAGGGTTTAGATTTACAAATGTTAGTTTGCCAATCATTCCTATCTACAGCCTTATTGATGAGGACATCTGAGCACCTATCGAAGGAGGGCCAAGCCGTCTCCTTATAACTAGACTACCATTACATGCGGCCCACTCGGCCCAATTCACATTCCTAGCCATGTTGAAGACCTTATGTGCATGTTCATGCATCTTTGAAGACCCCAAACTCGGAAGATGCACGTGAGTTGCATATGGGAGCTTGATGGAAACATCACACAGTTGGATCGAGTGGACACGATGATTGGACCATTGGATCATCATCATCGGACATCTTGATTGTGGACTCCCATAGGGCATGAAATAGTTTAGTTGTTTATATTGTTTACATACTTCGTTATTTTTTGTATATCTTATATTTGTGTTGAGATAAGAGAGTTAGGAACAACTTTTAAAAATTGTGTTTTCTCCTCTTCATGTGATTTGGAGCTTGTGTGTGGTGTTATTCCATTCCCCATTTAACGGAGGTGCGAGGCTTTCATATATCATCTTCCTTCTCTCTTCATGTGATTTGGAGCTTGTGTGTGGTGTTATTTCATTCCCCATTTAACGGAGGTGCGAGGCTTTCATATATCATCTTCCTTCTCTCTTCCTTTCATCCAAAAAGAGGTATTTTTTCAAAAAAAAAAACTCCATCTCTCTTCTTCCATTCCTATCCAAAACCATCCAAATCATTTTTTTATTCAACTTTTCATCATCTAACTTACATCCCCAACCGAAATCAACCATTGAGGACCCCAAAACCCTAACCAACAACCCACACATGTAACCATATGGCCACATGTACGAGCCCTTAGGCTAATCGTACGAACAACCCCTCAATCCCTTGATTTCTCATTGCTTCCCCCATTAAAACAATTTAATTTTGCATCCCTAACTCTACCTATAAACCTTAACCCTAACCCTAGATTCTCTAATTCCCTAATTTACCCAAATTTCCAAACCCTAAATGTCTAATTTCCATAATTGACCCAAAATCCCTAACTTCCATTCATCCAAAACCTTAATTCCCCTCTACCAGTACCTAAATCCATCAATCTCCTAAACAAATTCACCTAATTTAGCCCTAATTTCATCTTTTTCCCAAATTATTAAAAACCCTAATTCCAAAATCATCAATTCTCATTAACCCTAATTTTTCAAATTTCAGATTTTCACATTCCTAACCCTAATCATAGAACCTACAAGTCAGTCCCTTGAGTTTGGAACGTGCCTATGCTAAATTGAAAGTTTCGTCCTTCCATCGGGCCTAGTTTTAATTGATTTATGTGATTTCTCAGCATGCAAGCATGTGATTTAGATTAAATGAAATTTTATTTCTTAATGTTTACTCTTTCATAATCTACATGTTGCATGCTAGCATTAAATCATGTGTCTTGCATCATTTATCATTGGTAAGTGAACCAGCTTTATATCCCTTCACCTGCTCGATCCAAGTCCTTGAGTATCCCCCTCAACACGCCTTCTAGATTCAACCACAAATATCACCACCTTATAAAGGCCATCTCCAGTGTGCACAGCACATGGTCAAACCATCTCAATTAACTTTTCCCCATTCCCTCATTATATTTCATATTTAGAGTTACGCTTAGGCTGCTCGGTATGCCATTCTTCTTCATTCTTTACTTGATGATCTTCTCACACATCCAACTCAACATTTTCATCTCTGTGATGCTCATCCCAACATTCTGCTCCATAAAACAGGACCATCAAGCAACTGTCTGTGAAACCATTCATTGGTAGGAGGAGATCACACATATCCACTTACACGTGCCACCTCTGCTTATTTGAAATATTCCAACCAATCACTCATCCATTTGAATCATATAGTCATGGTAATGAAACAAAACACTTTCAAGAATCTCCTGGGTGTTGATTTTAACTAAAGCCTCACTTCTATAACCATCCTGAATTGTGATTCAACAAAAAAAGAGCCCACCCTGCAGGATAAAAGGTCAGGCTAAGTTAATAATCCCAATAGACAGTTACCAGCATACCCAATCACATGACTTACAGAAGGGCCAGACTAACCTGTCAGGTGGTCAGTCTGGCCGAAAGACTTACAGTAAGATGGTTCTAAACAATAGGCTGATTGACCAGTGGAGGCCACAAGTCCAGCCGGAAATTTATAGGACTTTATAACCAACATACACAGTTGTGAATGTTTGACATTCGGATGTGTAGAAGTTCCTAAATTTTAGTAATTGAGTGCCACTGTGTTTTAGTTGGTTCCCATTCTCTTTCTTCTTTCATGACAACCTAAATACAGTTTTTGAGTTGAACTGGGAACACCCATATGTAGGCCAATAGGAATCATGCATTGGTTTCAGTGTAATTTAAGTAGGATCATAAACAAGGCTATGTATTGCTAGACGTACAGAACTACAGAAAAATGATAGAGACTATCTGTTTAAATATAAATTTTTCAGATTTTTTTTTTTTTTTTTAAAAGAACTCTTTTTTCAGTTCCTGCAATGGGAATTTTTTGGTTCCTATGATTGTAATTTTTCTAGAGGTGAGATGCTTCTATCCTCCCAATATGACCATTTCCAATATCTTCGGTCAATAATTCCTCAAAATGGAGAGATTGAGAAGTATGTTGCTCATAGAATTAGGATGGGGTGATTGAAGTGGAGATGTGCCTCAGGAGGAACGGTCGAAAGGGAGTAGATTTGAATAAGGATATGGTCCTTGATAGAGTGGGATGGTGAAACAAGATCCATGTAGCTTACCCGAATTAGTTGGGATATGACTTAGACAATAATGACAATGATGAGGATGATGCATCTAACCCTAGGGTGACTCCTCTAGCCTGTGGTAAGATTCCACATAGTGCTCCTCTAGTCTATGGTGAGATTCCTCCACTATAGCCCTGCTGCAAAGCTATTAGCAATTTGAAGCAATTAAAGGTGGATTGAGCTCTCTTAATTGGCAGTTCTCCAACTCCTTTCAACTGAATCCGTTTTCCATCTTATAGTCTTAATGCTTCATCACATTGTCTTGGTTTTGCTTAAGCTTAAACCTCCAGACACTAAAGCCTTCCTCCAAACTTCCATCTTATAATTCTTATTGTTTTATTACATTTGTCTTGGTTTTACTGAATCTTGAACCTCTAGATGCTAAAGCTTCCTCTAACTTGAAGTTGTGAGCACGCTTGTCTCACTGACCAACACTGCACCATCCACAAACAACACCAAGAAGAGACCTTTTTTTTTTTTTTCTACACACGCACTCACACCCCACACACTCAACATCACGGTGGGATTTCACCAAGAAGGGACGTGAACCTGAATATTAGTGGTTAATTCATTAAAATAAAATAAAAATAAAAATAAAAAAAAGCGGATGCAAATAAGGGTATGAATAACAAGTGGAAACAAGGGTTTAATGTTTGCCCCTAATGAAGAACATAGTTCTAAAACTTGGCAGATCAACCCTTTTTCTTTCTTTTTTTTTTGAGATGGGTCATGAAGAAACTTGATCGTAGGTGCAACTCCCTGACGGCACTCGCCAAATTGCTGACTGGGTCAACTCAATGCAACTAACAACTTCTCGAACCAAGTTTTGAATGTGTGTCCACCAAGGTGTTCCATATCCGTTTCGATTCGCCCGTAAAGGCCAATACGTATAGGTAACGGCCATGACTGTTATGTGATACAGGGGTGAAACGAGTCAATTGATTTTTTGGGACCGTATTAGCCATTATGGGGCATAACGACCGCTACCCCCATAACCAAGGTATCCCGTATCGATATCGGTTGGCGTAACGATGCCCACCGATACTGATACAGAAACGGGGTGTATCGGTGATACAAGGGCGTAATGGCTCATAATAGTGCAAAATTTTTTTTTGCCAAAAAAATATGAAAAAATATGGATTAAATCTAGAATATTCTAAGCATTCCAAATGTGCATTCATTTATAAATTGGAACATGTTTATGGTGGTGTAACAGTCCACTCTTCGGTGAGAAGCTGTATCGGACAATCTGATGAATTTATGAACCAGACAACCTCGTATTGGCTATAGATATTTTATATTTAATTATCTAACTATATAATATCAATATGAATTAATTAGAATGAATCTAATACCAAAATATCTCATATTTGTAGGTATTGGGGTATTACATACCTTGTGACTTGTGTTCATTTTATTTCAACATACAATCTAGGGACTTTTATGTCCAATTATACAATTCATATATCTAACAAATTAATATAATTTTTCCCAATAAATCTCAAGAAAAAATTTGAAATTATATTCAAGTAAATAGTGTTGTCGATTTAGAGCTGATTTGGTGGACCATTTGATGCCCCAAATCAACGTTAAATTCATGCAATCTATTAGCACTTATCTCACTAATGGATTGGTGGATATTTATTGAATAGTGATGAATGAAAAATATCAAATGATCCTATTTCAGAAAAACAAGTGTTTGCAAATTAATGGTGAAAATCATTTAAATAATTTAATTCTGGAATTGTGACATGGCAACAATAGTGCCATAATTTAATTTATTAATTTTGAGTTTATGTATGCCTCATGGACAATTTTTACGGACATGTAAATAGGGCCCACCATGATGTATGTATTATATATCCATGATGACCATCCTTTTTGCCAACTCATTTTAGGGCATGGTCCAAAAAATGAGACAAATCCAAATCTTTGGTGGACCACATAGTAGGGATTGAATTCCCACAATTAAAACTTGTATTATTATTATTATTATTATTATTATTATTATATTTTTTTATTTTTAAGCTGCAACTTTTGTTTTCCTTGATCCAAGTCCATGCAACCTTATCAGTAGTTTCGATGGTAAATAAACATTACAGTGGGCCATAATAAGTTTTTAACAGTGGGCATTCAATCCAATTGTGCGGTCTGCTTGAGATCTGGATCTGCATCATTTTAGGGACCATGCCTGATCAGAAAAAACTGATGGGTAGCATGGATACATAATACAACACATAAATCAAGGTGAGCCGCATGCACTAAAACAATGTAAGTGCACAGTGGGCATTCAATCCTATTGTGCGGTCCACTTGAGATCTGGATCTGCATCATTTTAGGGACCATGCCTTGAAATGATCAGGAAAAACTGATGGGTGGCATGGATATATAATACAACACATAAATCAAGGTGGGCCACATGCACTAAAACAATGCAAGTGCACAGTGGGCCTTCAATCCTACTGTGCGGTCCACTTGAGATCCGGATCTGCTTCATTTTAGGGACCATACCTTGAAATGATTAAGAAAAACTGATGGGTGGCATGGATATATAATACAATACATAAATCAAGGTGGCCTGCGTGCACTAAAACAGTGCAAGTGCACTAAGCGGCGTGCGCCGCAAACCACTTAAAAAAAAGGTGAGTGGTTGTTTTATAGCCACGCCACCCGTTCATTTTTTCGAGACCAAGAGAGGGAGAGAGAAAAAGAAAAAATGTTAGGGAAAGAAAGGGAAAATGAGAAAGAGGAAGAAAATGAGAGGGAAAGAAAGAGAAAACGAGAGGAGGAGGAGGAAATGGGGGGGGCGCAGCCAAAGCAGCAACCGCAGCCCGGGAAGAAGAAGAAGGAGAATGAGGATGAGGAGAAGAAGGAAAAAAAAGGTAGGGTTTTTTTTTCTTTCTTTTTTTCCTGTTTTCTTTAGGCCCGTAACGGCCGTTACGGTCACAGAATCGGGAGGGGTGTCCGTTTCGGCCCCGTATCGCGTAACGGCCTGGGCCGTTACCAGTACGTATCAGTCGATACGGCTGTATCGTAACGGATACGGGACACCCTACCCATAACAGTCGAAAAACAACCACTTTTTTATATTTAAATCAATTCCTCCTCTTTTTTTTCACTTTTCTCATTCCAAAAACTCTCCTAGATCATTTTACAACAGATTTCGACCACTACAGTTTTTAAGAACCATAAATTGAAATGATTTGAGCAAATAAAAGCTCCTCTTTAATTGAAAAGGCAGTACTTATGCCTTTTTATTTCTAGTCCTAACGCTTAATTGTAATGTGTAAACATTAGATACATATAATCATGTTCACAAATTCACTAGGTGGCCCGATACAACACTCTCAAGAAAGAGTAGACCGTTACACTACCATAAACATGTTTAAAATAATTTATTTAAAATATATATATATATATATATATATATATATATATATATATATATATATATATATTAACATTATTCTGGATTTTCTAAATATTTTTTCATAATTTTCTGAGCAAAAGAAAATTTTCAACCGTCACAGGGGTTGTAACGGTCGTTACGCACCCGTATCAGTAATGGTGATGACTGTTACGGCCATCATTACCATTACAGAATACCTTGGTGACCACTGTCAGAGGAAAGCATAAACTCCACATCTGTTTATTTCAGCAATTTTATATATTTTAACTATTTTAAGCTTTTATAAAAACCTTAGACATTATGAAATTAACTATTAAATATTGAGTAGGGTCAAGTAAAGACCAGTCTAAATCCTCCAATGGATCAAGTCGGCCGAATATCAAATCAGGCTGTTTTTTCCGATTTTCGAACAATGATGAGGACCCCCCAAACAGGCACTTGGTAACATGATAAAATTGCCAGGAGCCGGCCACGATAGAATGTGATTTGTCCTGTATCTTACATGTATCCATGTGGTGTCAGCAACAAGGTATCAACGAACATGATACCATGCCAGCAGCACTCTAAACGTAAACAGGAATCCTGGCATTTTAGGTGGAGATGCTATTGACTAGAGAGCCTCCAAATCACCTTGCAGGGTGTTACCCACAGCCACATGAACCAAATCACCAATGAATCAGTGACCCAGTGGTGATTTCATGCATGGCCCCTTAAATATGAGGATGACAATATTGTGTACCTTAGAGCATAACCAGGACACAATGGTGACATCGCTTCTTTGAAGGGCTGATGTGAATGCTTCCCCATACTTATGTTCAGATATCAATCTTTCCAGCTCTTTCTTTGGATCCAAAGGTGCCTCGACCTGTTGCACAGTCATGGCCTGCACAAAATCAGTAATAAAGCACCTCCAAAATTGATAATATTCACTAACAGCTTATTTCCACCAACTGAAACACATTTAAGAATCAAGAATAATGAAAAAAGAGTAACATCAAAATAATGAAGTGGTTTTACCATGTCATGTAACCCACTCAATGGCCCATTGCTTTGTTGTGGAGCCAAGGGATTCATCACTTGCTGATTTGCTCCAGCTGCCATGAAAGCTAAGAGATTACGCTGGCCATCAGCTAGTTCACCACTTAAGGATTGGGTGATGGATGATGCAGAGCTCATTGCATCCTGCAATTTGAAAGCATGGTAATCATAAAGGGTGAGAGAGTACGCATACATGCATGCATGTGAAAAATAGATACAGAACCGAATGAGCAAAGAGCCACTTGTATTTGATCATATACATGAATACACCAAGGAGAAAATCAGGGATTATCCTACAAACAACTGTAGGTGATCCAACCTTGTGCAGAAAATATATAGCAAATGAAAGACAAAGCCATCAAGCTCCAGCTGTTACGATGCAATTCTAAAAATCACAAAGCCAAAAAGTAACAAGCTAAGCATTGTGAGAGGGAATGTAACATTGTACCCTCAAAGCAAGTGCTAATGGAGAATGTGTGGATTCAAACTGCTGTTGTGCAGCACCAGTGTGTTCGACCATTCCCCTCTGAAACGCAGCATCAACTTGCTCAAACATTCCTTTGCATGCCTGCTCAAATGCAGGAATCACTGAAGATTCCAAGCTAGCCCTTAGTGCATCCTGCATGAAGTTTTCAGATAGTGATAAATTTTTCGTGGATGAAATGCATTTCCACATGAGGCATTTAGTTAAATTTGACTTGGAGGTAGTACAATGATTACTGTTAATTTTCATGCACAAACGCACTTCCGCATAAAATGACTCTCAATTAGAAGTGGGCATCGAGTCAAGTCGGACCGAGTTGGGACTGATCCTACTCGATCTGGTTTTGAAATAGGCCTAACCCATTCTCGGTACCAAGTCCAACATGCCTGACCCATTCCTCCCCCCCCCACACACACACACCGGATCGAGTCAAGTCAGTACCATGTTGGATTTCAGGTGGACTCGAGTTACTGGGTAACTCAAACTCAACTCAGTTTGAGTTCGGATTGGACGAAGTCAACTCGATTCGGATCGAATCACCCACTCAGTTCGGATCGAGTCAGATCTAAACGAGTCAGACGAGTCGAGTTTGCCGAGTCAAGTCATCCCATGCCCAGCTCTACTCTCAATCATGAAAATGGTGGGTCTTTTCTTTATTTTGTCCATCCCAGCATGGTTATAGGTGGGATGGAATCCATCTTACAGCAATTTAATCCACTTATATGGTGAGCCCCATCAAGGGATGGGCCTTGCCTTACCACCTCCCCTTGAATGATCCCATCTGACAAAAATGAACAGTAACAACTGAAAGTCAACATTAAAAAGTGTCAAATAGGGCAGGTGGGATCATCCAATGATACTAGAAAGAAATTCTGGGGTGCCTCCCATCCCACCAGGGGCCCACCCTATGAACACTTTGAATCACCCAAAAGTGGACCCAGCACTGAGATTTTGTCAGGCTCATCAAAGTTGGACTGAGAACTGTATATTTCCTACATGTTTTTCAAAATCTAGCAAATGCTACTTCCATATATCTTCACGTATAGTAATTTATTCATACATACCTGAAGAGCTTGTTTCCCACATGTTTGGAATTGTGATTGAATTTGTCTGGCCACTGCCGTTTCAAGTTTTGAGTTGACTGATTTCTCCAACTGATTCACTGCCTTGTCTCCAACCCCTCTCTACCAACAGGACACACCAATCATATACTGAAAATATAGAATAAATAAATAATGCAGGCAAGATTGATTGTACTTGACAGGGCATAAATTAACCTGGAATGAATCAGCAATAGCTGAAGAAATGTTCTTCTCCAAAATCGGGGTAATTGCACGAGCTACTGCTGGTCCTACTGCAGCAATTTCTTTCTTCAATGCCTTCTCGAACATGGTTGGCCACTCCTTGTTCATAGAGCCCGAGATCGAACTTGTTATCTGTTGTATGCGATCCCGTTCTAACTTCTGTTTCGCATTCTCCTCTTGGATGCGAGCCCACAGAGCATCAGAGTTCGACTTGAGAGCTTTCTCCATGCTCCGGCCCATGGCTGCCTCTACTCTTCTACCTTCTTTGTTAACAGGGACAGCCACCATAGCAGTCATTTGCTTCTGCATTTCCTTTTGAATGGTCATAAGCTGCAATGAGAGGATACAACCCCAAAGTAAGAAAAAGGTGAAGTTTTGTACATTTCTTTGTAGAATATCAGAAGATCTCATACTATAAAATAAAAAAATCTAGCAGAAATTTCCACCTGCTCCACAACAGAACTTGCTTTTAATCATCTCAGAAATGAGGGAGTGGGAGGGGTTCCTTGTTGTCCAATGTGGTGTGGGTAATGCCACGGACAATTAGCGATCTCCTTTCGGCCTGGGATGGAGGGATTGGTAAACAAGGTAGGATACTGTGGCACCTGGTCTTCATGGCAGTTCAATGGGCTATTTGGGGCAAACAGAATAATCAATGTTTTAAAAGCAGATCAGTGTTGGAGGTGATTAGGAGGGTTAAGAAGCTTGAGGTTATTGGTTTCCAGCCTGAAGGCTGATAATATTCATAATTCGTTTCTTTTGTTTGGGATGTAGTTTTTGAGCCTGGTTTCGGATCTCTTTTTTAATAAAATTTCGTTACCTTTCATTAAAAATAATAATAATAATAAATAAATAAATAATATATCATCTCAGAAATGAATTACTCATTCAGACCAAGAGAAATGGATAAATCTACAGTCAGTGTTAGTTGGAATTTGTCGTTGAAGAAACTATTCATCAGGACTTCTTCTCACACTCTGGATTTGAGTACATTTTCTGTAATAGATACCGCATCCAATATGACAAAAAAGCCGAGATTTGTTGTTCTTTTTGTGTTCATTTTACCTCTGTTGGAGCTAATCTTTAAGCCAGAAAACTAATATTTATTCAGGTGATTATGCATGATTTTCTATGTTTTGTTATGAATTATTTGTTAGTTTAGATCACTAGTAATTTTCTTCTGTTGGAACCATGCGAATGTTCTTTCCTTATATTGTTTGTCTTTAATGTTTTTCATTGTGTTATTAAATTTTTATTTCATGTTTAATTTTTTTTATTTATTTAAAATCTTCATTTGTGTACAGAAATGTTCCTGTGCCTAGATCTTTGGAGTTTGCCATGCAGCACACATGACACTTGGTCACATGCCTAGGTAACACTGACTATAGTGCTACAACTACTTCCAAGAATAGACACCCAAATCCTTCCCACCCCACACAAGCTAATTTCGTATCTATGTATGAGATACGAGCCTATCATCAGGTAGGCCCCACCTGTGAATTCAGTGGCAAGCAGACAGGTTCAGCATGAAGCAAGCCACATGAGTGTGTTAAATGTGCTTTTGGTCAGTATCATGTAACCATACATTTTTTCATACATGTGTTCCCCACCTGATGACCATATGGACTCTTTTAGCCATGGCAAATGAGAAGTGTGGCACATCAGATCAAGTTCATGGGCTCATGGATAGACTAGAATTCATATGGCTACTCTCAATAGTAGCCATTGCATTCTCCTAGCTACAAGATCCAGGTGACGATATCAAATCCCGGTCATATTTCAAAAAAAAAAAAAAAATCCAATGTGAGATCATGTAAGGAATAAAAATAGACGGTTTTTGTACACCATGCGAAGTCTGAAAACCTCATTAATTTTGCTAGTTTCAAGATTTTCTAGAACCTCAAAGAAAAACATGCAAGTTTCCTCTAGCTGACCACCAAGGAATTTAAACGAAGATGGCATCTCACAAAAGGAAAATTATATACCTGAAGTTTTAAACAATTACCTGTTTCATACTCTCCTGAATAGCCCGAATTTGAGTAAAAGGGGCCTCTTGGGAAGGACTGCCATTGCAGATGCCTGGTTCATTTGAAGAATCTGCAGAGTTGAAAGGGCTAGCAGAAGGGGAAGATGGACCTGCCACTTGAGAGGGTTTTACTTTCTGTTTTTTCCCTTTTGCAGCTGATGAAGGCGACTGAGCAACTACAGTAGCTGAACTCGATTCGGTATTAGGCACATCCTTACTCGAGTCCTGAATGCCTTGTTCACCTGCACTCAAAGGCCGCTCGAATGACTCGGCAACACCAACATCTTCAATCTGACGAGTTTCCTCCACTCCCGAAATTTCTGTAGACAATGAACAGCTGTCTCTGGCCATCTCAATGCCAAGATCCGATGCTTGGGTATAGAAGGTTTTTTCTTTTTTCTCTGCACGGAGAATACGCTGTTCTCTCTGATAATCTAACTCCTGCTGTTGATTCAACCCACTCTCACCCACCTCTTTAACCTCCACCTCTACGCTCTCAATATCATTGTTTACAGCAACATCTTGAACGTTTTTTTCTCCCACTTTCGAACCCTGGCCAACAGGAGTACTCTCAGAAGAAGAAATGGCCTTCAATAATATTTCTCCCGGAGTTATCAGATGGGTTGGATGTTTGAAAGCAATTGGAGAATTTGGCACCATAGAAATATCATTTTGCCCAACTTTAGTTCCATCCTTCACAGAGCTGTCATCTAAGGAAGAAACATCAGTCACATTCATACGACCAACATCCACTCTCCTGTCAACTGAATAATCAAGAACTGGTGGATCAACACAACGGTCACCAAGTGGGGAACCTGGCTCAAAGTTATTTGATGGGTTGCGAAAACCAGATAGTCTTCCTGACAACCTCGGACTCAAAGGAAGGGGTGGGGATGCAACACGAGCATCAGCAGCATCACTAGTTGCAGGTGGCAAAGCACTTGGATTAGGTTCAACACCTGAAGTAGCCAATTCAAGGCTGGGTAGCTCCGGGGTCCCTGAAAATACGGGATATATAGCTGCAGCTGAACTCTGAGGTGGCTTTGATGTAGCACTTCCAACAGGTATCTCAATTGGGGCATTTCCGCAGGATGGGTCTAATGCAGCAAAACCACCACCTGAACGGGGTGCCTCAGAAACACGTGAAATACCAGAATCCTTCTCAATTTCAGCATCCTCCAGTGGTGGTGGCAGGCACTGTGATAAATCCAAGGCATACTGTTGAATGGCCTGTGTCTGAACACAGTAAACCTGAACAACATGTTCTCCATCTGGTGCACAGTCACTTGTTCCTGTTAGACTCAAAATAGGCATTGTGACAGTAAACTCAGCAATATAATCCATGCATGTCGCTGTCGGAGATGGCCCGTATTCTACATGCACTGCATATATAGCATTCTTCTTGGCATTTGCAAGTAAAATAAGGCCTGCTAATGGCAACAGCATAACTTGGTTGAAAAAAGCCTCTTCAGCTCGAGGTACGGCGGAACTCTTCAAGTCCAAGGTCTGAATGCACTTCCATGATTCAGAATCACTAGGCAATAGCCAACCTTCTTCGCCCGCTGAGGCCCACACCTTCAATTCTCGATTCAGATGACCCTGCAAAAGAAATCAGAAAATAATTAGCACTGATTTACAAGGAAAATTTATTTGTCCAAGCATTGAATAAATAATATTTTGAGCAGTAAAATGCTTTCCTTCAGCAGTAGAATACTGCCAGGCTTCAGAAACGAACAAAAACCCTTGAACCCTTGTAGAAATTAGAGTTCTGGACAGCCCACCATAGCCATACATGACAACCCGGCATATGTATCAGTGTGTGGAACATCGGTATGTAATGAGTGCCACTACTGTGTCAACCACCTTGTTAGAATCATATGCCTTGAAAAGCCATCATGATGACCTCAACGAGTAATTTAAATATTGACTCTATCAGCTATCACATGTGTTCGATACGATATGAAGGGCAAGTAATTATATTCCCATGTATCGCACAAAATATCGCAACGTATTTGGTTTTTCCTTTGCATGCAACCAACAGAAAGTGGAAAAGACAAATTGTCCTGTCGACCACAAGTTCCAAAGGTGTCTCAGTTTTGGAACCCTTTCCTCCAATGAACCCTCCTCTCAAAGGAACCTTCCTCTCCTACTCCAATGTTTTCCCTCCGAGAACCCTCCCCTCCGATGAACCCTCCTCTCAGAGGAACCTTCCCCTCCTACTCTGATGTTAGAGGAACCTTTTCCCTCAGCGACTAGGCAATGACAATCGGCAACACCAGAGACAAAGGCAAGTAAAAACTAAACGACAATCGACACCTCCCGATCGATCATGAGGAAGGGGAGTGGATTAAGGTTCTTCCTAGAAGACGCAATCAAGTTCCGGTAGGTAATAGTCATAGAAAATACGCCCACTATCCTACCCTTTTCGTTAAAGCCTACCCCAAGGATGGTATCCCATTAGTCTTGAAAAAGTCTTCGGCCGAGCGGGTGCAATCATGGATGTGGTAATGCCCAGAGAAAGAAAAAGCGGCGAATATCGTGGGTTCGCGTTAATCCGCATGAGCAGCGAAATAGAGTTGGCAAGAGCGGTGGATATGCTCCACGGCGATAGCTTCGATGGCAGGAAACTGTTAGTCCAAAGAGCCAGATTTGGTCCTGATTCACTTTCCAACCCTCCCACCTGTAGACATTCAACTCCTAAGCCTAACCCCCCTTGCGGACACCCAACAGCAAAACCTTATTCCCAGCACAACCGGTACTCCCTATGCTCCTGCACCGTGTCACTCCTTCAAAGATGCTCTAGTATACGGTAGTAACACCCCTAAAGAACCTTCCCCTCCAACTCCGATGTTAGAGGAACCCATCACCACTTCGCCTCAGCAGACCCACAAAGTAGATGGTGAAGATGCCTCGGTCGGTACCCTCACTATAGATCAAGAAAAGTTTGATAAAAATAAGGCAGAACGGGCCAAATCCGTAGTCATCATCACAAATGAGGGAGCGTCTATTTCTATGGTCAGGGACTGGATCAAAGAAAAAACTGGATTTCAATATGGGAATTCCGATCTTAAACCAATCGGTTCTAATGCTCTTTGGGTAAAAGTGTGTCTAGGTCTCAATCCCGATCTACTTAAAACGGTGGGGAACATTCACAAATTTGGTCTGATTACTAATATCATGTCGTGAGAGGAATTTTCCATCTTCGGTAAAGAAAACATATGGGTTCTCATATGGGACGTCCCATTAGAATTTTGGTATGACGAATTCCTTATCTTGACAGCATCAACTCTGGGTTTCATTTTGGAAATGGATTCGAAAACTCGGTTAGGGGTGGAGCTTGGCGTCATCAGAGCAAGGGTTTGAAGGAAGAAAGGCACCCCCCTTCCCGACCACATACGTTAAGGCGGACAATCGGATAGTCTTACTCCCGGTCTGAAAGGAAGACCCAGATTCCAATCATCTCAGGTGGGGTGATGTTTGGAGCTCCAGAGACATTGACCACTTCTCGTCGGAGCAATTCCAAGCGCACGGTAGAGAAGATGGAGCACTGTCTCCATGCACCGGCGGAGCACCGATGCAAGTTGCTTTCAGATCACTAGCTACCGCAGTCTGTCATGATAGATTGCTGCCATCCCTAGAGACACGTGGTAGCTCCCCGAGAGCTCTATCATTCCATATAGCAGATGCCTCTCGTTCCGTGGGAGAGAAGTTTCGGCGCCTCCTGGAGATTGCGACACGTGGTTCGAAATCTACGATCCTCCTGCGGTTGGAGGATTCGGTGAAAGAGAAGCAGCCACGCAACAAGCCTCCATTCCACTTCCCGAAAAGCTTTCATGATGACAACTCCTCGATGTCATGATAGATTGTTGCCATCCTTAGAGACACATGTCTACCACTATGTCTGAAGATTGCTTCAGATCCGTCCACGTGGATGCCCACACAGCCTCTCCGAGACTCACGTCCCTAAATGAAATCGGGTCAGTGGATCCAGGTCCGTTTTCGACCCGAATCCGCCTTTCTCCCAACAAATGGTCCACTCTCACAGTATCCGAATCAGTTCCCCTCAACCCCAGCCCTCCACCTAACGTCTCCCAATCCTCGAAAGCCAATTTATTTCACACCCACACAAAAGTCCCAACCCAGTATTTATCCCCATCCTGTCATAACCTCCACCTGACGCCTATGGGAGACAATCAATCCCGCGGGGATTTCTCGAAGAGCCTTATTTCAGAATCTCAAGGCGTTTCGTCCTGCCCTTCCTCTCCATCCACCTCAACATCCAAGAGACAGGATTAGGTAGATCTAGGACCATTGACACTGTTCCAAGAGGAGTGTCCTAGCAAAATCATAATCGTTGAACCACTCCAGATGCGTGCAAAATCCTCCCATCAACAACAGAAAGACAACACGTTGTTATCCACGGACGGCAAAAGCCGTGAGGAAATCTTTGATAAAATGCAAAATAAGAGGTAGATCAAGGATGCTGTCGGCCATGTCAGTCGATCTCTAGGCTTATATTTTGGCAACAGGACAGAAGACTATATTGGCCTATTCCAATACATTAAAGACAGAGGAAGACCCCTTCCTCTGACCAAGACTCTAGTCAAACAACCGAATCACTCCTCCAACAGGGAGCTCCTCAACCTGCAATCTCAGTCAGCGACATCTTCCGCGTCTACTTCTAGACGCGGACGAAAGGGTGCACAGGGCAGAGCGGTTCCTCAATGAAAATCTTCTCCTGGAATGTTCGAGGGGTAGGCTCCAAGCAGAAGTGGAGCCTCATCAAGGAATCCATCAGGCGAAAGAACCCGGACATCTTATGCCTTCAAGAAACTAAAGTCGCCACCTTCTCTAATAGACTCTTGGCTACGTTATGGCATGCCAACGACGCCAAATACGTGACTCGGGACGCTGATGGCTCTTCGATAGGCATTCTTGTTGCCTGGAAATCATCTCGGTGGGACTTGCTGAATTCGGTCGCGGGCATTTTTTCGGCAGCAATCATTCTCCGAGATAAGTCCTTCAATTTTCGTTGTCTTATTATTGTTGTCTATGGCCCTAATGATGATTCTGTTAGGCAGAATTTTTGGGATGAGTTGACTGTTACCAGACAGTCAGTTTCAGGTCCCTGCTGCTATGTGGGAGACTTTAACGTGATCCACTTTGCAAAGGAACACTCCCGTAAGAGGAAAGCGAACCCAGCCATGCTCGCCTTTTCGGATTGGATCCAGCATCAGGAGTTGGTTGATCTCCCACTCTCTGGCGCCAAATTCACCTAGACTAATGGGCGTCGAATTCCGATTCAATCCAGACTAGACAAGTTCCTCTTTTCCACGGAATGGATCGACATTTTTCCATCTATTTGTCAGATTGCTCTCCCCAGATCGACTTCCGATCACTGTCCGATCCTTCTTTCATGAGAAGAAGAAAACTGGGGCCCGAAACCGTTCAAATTCAATTCTGCCTGGCTTGTGATTGATGGTTTCAAACAGAGAATTGAGGAGTGGTGGTCGTCCTTTCAAGTCAACGGTTTTGTTGGTCATAGTCTGATGTGCAAGCTCAGATTTTTTAAGGATAAAATAAAAGTCTGGAAGGAAGAGGAGTTTCAAAAGAAAGATCAAGAAACCGAAGCTCTATTTTCGGAACTGTAGCTAATAGACTCTAATATCGACGGCAACGAAATTCCTCTACATATCCTATCCAGACACATCCAGATTATTCAGGAAATATCTTCCAGGGCTCTTGAAGATGAAATTTCTTGGAAGTTGAAAGCGAGGGCGAAGTGGATTCCAGAGGGCGACAGAAACACGAAGTATTTTCACAATATTGCTAGTATGAAAGTTTGGGCCAAAGCCATTTTTAGCATATCAGTAGATGGAAGACAGCCATTTTCAGCATATCAATAGATGGAAGACAGATTGATGATAAGGATGACATCGCTGTATACGCGGTTGCTTGCTTCAGCTCCATTTATTCTGTGGAGGGATGGAATAGACCTCAACTTGATGGTATCCCTTTCCACTCCCTTCAAGTTGCTGAAGCGGATCTGCTGGAAATCCCTTTCTCCGAAGAAGAAACCAAAGCAGCTATTAGCGAGATGGGTGGAGACAAATCCCCGGGACCTGACAAATACCCTATGAGCTTCTTCCAAACTTTTTGGGAAACGGTTCGCTGTGATATTATGAACTTTTTACAAGAATTTCACTCCAAGGGCCAGTTGTCTAAAGGCCTAAGTGCTTCCTTTATTGCGCTCCTTCCCAAAGTGGCTGGACTGAGTTCAGGCCCATTAGCCTTATTGGTAGCCCTTATAAAATCCTTGCTAAAATCCTATACGCCAGACTATCGTCAGTCATGGGAAAACTCATTTCCAAATATCAGAATGTTTTTATCAAGGGAAGACAGATCATCGACGGTGCTCTGATCGCAAACGAAATCCTTCACTCTTGCCACAGGCAGTGTTCGAAATATCGATACTATTGGCCGATATTATCGGTATCGGGCCCCAGCGAGACGAAACCCCTCCGGTAACTCCGGGAAGATACCGAAAATCCCAAAATCCAGATATCGGCCGATATTATCGTCGATATCGCACGATTTATCGTCGAAACATACCAAGTAAAAAGAAAAACACCAAATATCGTCCGAGACAGTGTCATTATCCAAAAAAAAAAAATGAAAAAATTAAAAAAATATATGGAGAAACTTTCAACAGGTGGATTTCGATACCTGTAGAAGAGATTTCTATGATCGGAAGCTTCCCTTTGGTGCGTCATTCGAATCAAAGCGTCGTCTGTAGGTTAGTGCAAACAAAATCTCCGATTTGGAAGAGAAATCCATCGAAATATGGAGAAATCCAAGTATTTGGGCGAAATCCGAAGAAATCTTTGCTGAAATCCGGAGAAATCCTCGCCAAAATCCAAAGATTTGGGAGATTTTTGAGAGATTTTAGGGTTCCAGAAAGGCCGGAACCCTCTCTGCTCGAAAAAAAAGGCGTCCGATCCCTTTTTTACAGAAATAAGTTCGCAGGTGTACCGCACACCACCGAGTTGACTGGTGTGTTGACGTCACCAAGTTCCGTGAGTCCCATCATAAGGTATGTGTTATATCCAAACCGTTTGTCCATTTGGCAAGCTCGTCGTAAGGCTTGAGCCGAAAAATAAGACAGATCCAAAGATCAAGTGGACCACACTGAAAATAGGAGTGGGAGATTAAACGTTTACCATTGGAACCCTTTTGGGGTCACAGGAGTTTTAGATCAATATGATATTTGTTTTTCCTCTTCATCCAGGTCTGTGTGACCTAATGAATAGATTGGATGGAAAATAATCATTATAGTGGGCGCTACGAATATTTTAACAGTGAGAATCAGCCCCACTGTTATTTGTGGTGTGGTCCGGTTGAGCTTTGAATATGGCTCATTTTTGGGCTCATGATCTAAAATGCTCTCTCCAAATGCATGAACGGTGTAGATATAATAAATACATTATTGTGGGGCCATGTAACTTTGAACCGTTGGTACCACTCGAGTTGCATGAGCAGCGTCACTGCCGGATGCGGATTGGCTACTCCCCCTGACACCAACCAATGGCTGGTGGTGGGTGCTCCGTGGGACCCACCATGAGGTATGTGTTTCATCCATGCTGTCCATCTATTTTTACAGATAATTTTACAGTATGAAACCAAAAATGAGGTATATCCCAATCTTAAGTGGACCACATTACATGAAACAGTGTTGAATGAGCATTGACCGTTAAAAAACATTGTGGCCATAAAAGTTTCGAATCAAGATGATTTTTGTTTTTTCCCTTCATCTGGCCCTGTATGACCGAATCAACATATTAGATTTCAAATAAACGGTACAGTGGGCCTTAGGAGGATTTTAATGATAGATATCCAATCACTATTGTTCTCATGCGGTGTCGGTCCACCTGAGATTTATATACCTCTCATTTTTGGGACCAAGCCATAAAATGACCTGTAAAAATGGATGCACGAAATGGATGAAACACATACATCATGGTGGGGCCCACAGAGCACCGACCACCAGCCCCGGGGCTGGTGTCAGGGGGAGTAGCCAATCCGTTTCCATCACTGCCATCTTTGTTGTGTGGTAGGAAGCGGGCGTTGTGAGTAGTGTACTACATAAACTCTGTGGGGCCCACCATAATTCATGTATTTTATCCCCTCCATATCCATTTTACCATATAATTTTATGATTTTTAGCCCAAAAAATGAAGCATATCCAAAGCTCAACTGGACTGGCACAAATTGAACATCTACTATTAAAAAGATCCTTGAGAGCCAAAGAAGTTTTGGATCAAGCTGATATTTGCTCTTTTCCTTTATCCATATCTTTGTGATCTTACGAAGAGGTTGGATGAAAAATAAACATCACTGTAGGCCCTAAGGGAGGTTTCAATATTCCTATTGTTTCCTACGTATGGTCCACTTGACCTTTGAATATGTTTCAAATTTGTGCTCAACCCCTAAAATGAGCAGAAAAAATAGATGGACAGCATGGATAAACCATGTACATTTACGGTGGACCCAATAAGTTTACTCAGTACTATAGGAGTGGATTAGGTGTGACCCCCCGCCTCACCCAAGACCATACAACCGTACCGTGGGGCCCAACTTGACGTGTGTATTCTGTGTCCACTCCATCCATCTATTTTTTTGGATCATTTTACAACATGATCCTAATAATTAAAAAGATCCAATTATCAGGTGGAGTATACTCAAGGAAACAATATTAGTTAAAAACGGTACCATTAAAAACTTCTTAGGGTGCACCTTAATTTTTCCTATATTTTATAAGGCATCCAATCCGTTGATAACTTCACATAAGTTTGAATGAAGAGAAAAAATAATTATCAGCTTGATCCAAAACTTTTGTGGCCCACTAATGGTCAATCACCATTGTTACCTATGGTATGGTCTACCTAATTATTGGATCTGCTTCAATTTTTGGATAATGTCCTAAAATGATATGGAAAAACAGATGGATGGGGCGGATACTGAATATAGTTGTCTGAGTTCAATAGGACAACGCATAGATTAGACCCTATACAAAGGAAACCTATTATGTGCACTTCTTTTTTAAGATTTTATGATTTAAAAGTGTGTATTAAAGTTTTTTTTAATAATCCCTGAAGTTTCATTGAAAAATTCAACCATTTTCTCAATGCTTCCCCATGTTTCTCAAAAAGTGTGATAAATTATGCGATACAAACGATATATCCCATGCAATAACCGAGACGTATCTGTATCCCAAGGGTGCGATACATTGTGCGATACCGATATTTCGAACACTGGCCACAGGTTTGGGAATAAATACATTTTCCTCAAATTGGATATCAAAAAGGCTTATGATCATACTAATTGGGGTTTTTTTATACTATATGCTCGATCGAATGGGTTTCAGCGAGAAATGGAAACGGTGGATCAAAGCCTGCGTCGAATCGGCTCATTTCTCGGTCCTATTAAACGGCGCTCCCAAAGGCTTTTTCTGAAGCACTAGAGGGCTACGCCAAGGCGATCCCCTCTCTCTGCTCTTATTCCTCATGATTGGAGAAGCCTTGTCCCAGATGCTCATTAAAGGTGAATGCGCTGGTCTTTTCAAAGGAATATCGATACGAGGAGTAAATTCGTCAATCTCGCACATTTAATTCGCTGATGACACCCTAATCATGGTGGAAGCACACTTAGTTTCTTTGGAAAATCTGCAAACAACTTTGAGATGCTTCAAGGCCGTTTCGGGTTTAAGAATTAATATGGCCAAATCCGGAGTTTTCGGCGTCAATTGCTCAGATATCGACTTATCCTCCTATGCTAACATCTTCGGCTGCTCGCCCGCCTCGTTCCCGACAATGTTTGTGGGCCTCCCGCTTGCATTAGGCCCCCCTCCGAAGCTCATGTGAGACAAAGTGGTAGAGAAATTCCACAAAATGCTCGCCAAATGGAAGTGCCGCTATCTATCTATTGGGGGAAGGCTCACTCTTATTAAGGCAGCGCTGTCCAACATCCCCGTTTATTTTATGTCCTTGTTTAAATGTCCATCCCATGTTCTAGATACAATAGACAATTTGAGAAGAGATTTTCTATGGAGTGGCAAGGAGAATCAGAAGAAAATCCACCTGTTGGACTGGAAAGACGTTTGTTCCCATTTTAAGGATGGCGGAGCAAGCATTAGGAGCCTAAAGGTCATGAATCGTGCCCTCCTTGGCAAATGGTCTTGGAGGTTGGGATAGAGACGAACGCTTTATGGAACATGGTGGTCAAAGGAAAATATGGGTCGTCCCCTGGGGGTTGGTGGACTAAAGATTCTTCGAGTTACAGAGTATCCTTTATCTGGAAGGGAATTTTGCGTGCAAAAAAGCCAGTGGTACAGAATATCGGTTATCAGCTCGGGAACAGAGCTATAATTAGATTTTGGGAGGATCACTGGCTCGGTGAGACGGCCCTCAAAAACAGATTCCATAACATCTACCGCGTCGCTGTCAATAAAGAAGTCCGGTTCAATGCTTCTATTCTTAGTCCGATTCCAGTTTAGTATGGGAAATAAATTGTATAAGGAATCTGCACGATTGGGAGGTGGGGGAATACGCCGATCTTCTCAATTGCCTCTCCATGGCGTCGCCGATCAGGGATGAGCTAGATAAATTATTTTGGAAGGGGGATAAAACCAGCCTATTCTCGGTGAGGTCGCTTTATTCTCTTCTTTCTCCCCCCACAACCCCAGCAACCTCGACGCACCCTTTTATATGGAAGTATCTGGCTCCCCCCAAGTTTATCTGTTTCGGCTGGCTGGCGGCTAGGAATCAAATTCTAATGGTTGCCAACCTGAAGAAGAGAGGCATGCAACTTGCTAACATCTGCCTTTACTGTATGAATAATGAAGAGACAGCTGACCATTTGTTGGTCAACTGTGTGTTCATTTCCCACATTATGCTGGATTTTTTCAAAATATTTGATGTCAGTGGATGCGTTCCTGAGACCGCCTCTTCCTTAATATTGTACTGGCATAGGTTTAAATTGGGGAAGATCAATTCGCATATCTAGAGAATGGCGATCCTCGCTATTTGGTGGGCTGTTTGGAAGGAAAGGAACGACCACTACTTCAACAACATTCAATCTTCGGTTCAAGCTATGGGATCTCAGGCTAAAAAACTCCTTATCGAATGGGTGGCCAATGTGTCTAGCCTTAAGGGTTGTAATCTTTTGTTTTTAGGCTTGTAATCCAGGTTCTGCTATCTCAGCAGACCTCCTTTGTCTGTCTTCTCTTTAATAAATCATTACTTCTGAAAATATATATATATCGCAACGTATCACCAACATATCGTGATAGATTGATACTTTGGGTTTTTTGCCCCCCCCCCCCCAAAAAAAAAAAAACCCTCTTTATGAAATTCCCCTGTATCTTTGATACATGTGATTCACTGCAATATATATCGGGAATACATTGCAATATATATCAGCGATTCAATGTGATACATTACCCCACTGAAAATTCTGGGGAAAATCATAAAAATACATTCTCCCAAATTTGTTGGGGGAATCTGTTTTTATACTTGTATTGTATGATTTACGAACGAGTTTTATGAATTATATGAACTCATTTTGGATATAGTTGCACTACTACTATCAGACAACGCTCAGTGTAGGACCCTATGCAAAGGAAACTCGTTGTGTACACTTGTTGTGATCTTTTGAGTTCTAAGTTTGTAATCACGTCTCTTTCAACAAATCCTTAAGTTTTATTGAAAAATTCCATCATTTCCCATTGTTTCCCTCAAACAGCAATACATTCCCCAATACATGCAATAATTTTCATACAATACCAACATGTTTCCATATCCCAAGCATGTGATACATGCGTTGACAGCTATATTTAAATGATTGATCTTAACCATTAAACTAATGACCTTGTTCGTAGATCATGCTGACCATCGGTCTTGTGTGGACATGTTATTAATGCCATGATTTATATGTAGGTTAAAGGTGAGGGTTTCCTTTGTTGCCTTCGGGAACATGAGTTTGGGCATAAAGGCAAATGGTTAAGGGAGAGTTGTGTTCCATGCATCTTAGTACCTTAATAGTCCGTGACCACCTAGCAGGTTTTAAGATGAACCAATGGTATTCTTATGTGATTGTTCTTGTGAGGGGACCGATGATGAGTCAAGATAGGTCTCCACCAGCGGTCTCAACGGCGAGTTGGTGTCTTTTGCCAACCTCGTGTAGGAGTGTTAGTGCCCATGGATACAGGATCTAGTTATTGGACCCATTGGATATTTGCATCGGGGGATCAATTCAAGTCTATAGATCAAGAGGCCCATCATGCTTGGTCCAAAACAACTTGTGCATGTAGTAGCTTTGACTAATTCTTAGACCTAAGGACATATGGAGAGTTAAGTTCCTGATATAATGTCATTTAGCTCACCTCAAGAAGTCTATTGCAGTGGCTTGTACATGGGTGTCGCTGGGTGCATGCATGAGGACATGATTTAGGTCCATATGATTTGATAAGGGATCTACCAGTTGCCTAAGAATATTTTTATGGCTTGGATCTTTTGTTTCAACCATTAAAAGTTTTTAATTGCACATGATAGTAATTCCAATGGTTGAGATCATGTGGTCCACCAATTGATTTGCTTGGGTATTGGATCAAGGGTGGATGGTCATGATTAGAGGAGGGATTGGACCAAAGATAGGCAAGATTGTGGACTTTTGATGTATGGGGCATGGTATTCCACAAGGATAATGGTGAATACAATGGCCACCATCGTTATTGGTACAATACGAGTCGTAAAGGCCATTTCATGGTCTTTAAAAAACCGAGAAAAAAAAAACATTTATCGGCCCTATTACGAGGGCCGTTATGGGTTATTTTTTCCATAACAGCCACTACAAACCCCATAACACGTAATGGTTGCCACGGTAAACCGTTACCATTACGAAGCAACTGTTACAACTTACAGCCCAGTGAGGTAGAGAGAGAGAGAGAGAGAGAGAGAGAGATGCCCTTAGATGTCAAACACCCTTGGGCCTCACAGCTAAAGAAAGACAGAAAATAGAAAATTAAGAAATGAGAAAAATCCATCTCTCCTTCACATCCATGCTTTCACTCGCAAAGGTCCACCCATGGACCGCACCTTGCACTTCCCCAGCCCTACTCTTGTTGTTGCATGTATGCTCTCAATCCCATCCTCATCCAAGATGGATCTAGGAGAGAATCTTATTGGTTGAAAGTATGACATTGGCATTCTATATGGTTTTCAGTGGCAGTGATATATAGGTAATCCTACCCCTTGCTTTTTTTTTTATTGTAGAAACTTAACAATATCAAGATAAGGATCCATAGAACTAGGTTAATAACAAATCTGGACTTTTTGGAAATTTTAAATTCCACTTCATTTCGAAAAGCTCTAACTTGGCCCTAAGTACATGCTTGGCCCATAGAATTTTTCGAGGTCAATTACATGGTTGGGGATGAATGGCTCAGCGACTCATGTGCCAGCTTGGCACAATGGACAAGTGTAGAGGTGTGTGACAACAGGTTCATGTGGCTTAGTCAAACGGAAAAAATAGATAAACTCACATTACAGGCAATTAACTTTAAGAAAAGTTAAATCTTTTAAGGATCTGAAGGATTTTTATGTTGAAAACTACTTCCAAGAAACCCTTGAAATTACAATTCAGAAGAAATGAAGAAACACCAACATGTAGGGAAAATACATCATTTAAAGTTCAGAATTCAAGAAAGAGCTCGTACCCCCGTTATAAGAACAATGTGGTCAGGGCGATGAGGTGCTGTCAGGAAAGTAACTGAGCTAACAGGTTGGCCATCGTGTGGACTTAGTGTCATAAGGGGCACTGCCTTCCGGTCGTCCCAGATCTTTACCTGTTGTGTAAAAATAAGTTTCATTATTTAAAAAAAACAAAAACAAAACCAAAAAAAAAAAAACAATGAAACTAATTTCATGGTACTAAAACAAGGGGGGAAAAGCCAAGAAACAATAGCAACATCAACAAGCTTATCTCATTAAAAAAAAAAAAAATAGTAATACATGCATTCATATGTATTCACTACGCAAAAATTTCCCCATTTGACTCATGGAAGGCAATCATCTTCACAAAAACCTAGGTCAAATATTTCCTATTTTACACACATTTGATTATCTACACAATTGCAATTTCAATAGTTTTATAGGGTTAGAGCCTTAGGATAGGCATCATAAACCCAAATGACAATAGATAGTTTCAGAGGATTAGCACGTCTTAAGCGACAGAAGCTCTGACGACAACAAAGACAAGAAAGGACCTAGGATCATATGGTATACCAATAGAGGCTTAGGAAGTGCATGGTAGATGTTAATTTATTTTTGTTGACAAATTTGTTCAACAAGATTGTAAGATTACCCTTTTTTTTAAGCTTGTAAGATCAAAGAAAACACAAGATGAATGGAGGAGAAGTACCGTGGTAGTTATTTATCAGAGTAAAGGAAATATAAAGAGCTGAACTAACTATTGTGGGACTAAACTTATACTAAAAAACTTTATGAAGGAGTGATCAAGTAAAGATCAAGGAATGAGAAGAATGTATCGGAAAAGCATATTGGATTTATGCCAGGAAGATCAACCATAGAGACAATTTTCGTACTTGGACAGTTAATGGAGAAATAGAGGGAGAGGAGAAAGACCCCCCAATAGTCTTTATTGACTTAAATAAAACATACGATAGGGCCCGTGAAGAGTTAATCTGGTAGGTGATGGGAAAGAAGGTGGTCTCAAGAGGATATATTAAAATAACTATGGATATGCATGAGGGAGAGGTAATAAACGTGTGGACTACTAGTGGAGAGATAAATGAGTTCCAAATTATTGTAGGCTTACAATGGAGCTCGGCATTGACCCGCAATCTTTTTGCATTAGTTATGGATGACGTAACAAGGCATATATAGGAAGAGTAATGTGAAGTATTTTGTTTCCAGATGACATAGTTTTGATTGACGAGACAAGGGAATACAAAGTTAAATTACTCGAACTAAAATAAAGTACTCCGAAATGACCATTTCGACATCTTGGCTGATAATTCATGAGAGCGGTGAGTGGAGAGATTGGGCAGGATGTTGCTCATAGAATTAGAGCTGGTTGGATGAAGTGGAGAAATGCATCTAGAGTTCAATGTGATTTCCACATACCAATTCAAACTGAAGAGGAAATTTTATACAATAGCATAAGATCAACCATGCTTTATGCGACAAAATGTTGGGCAGCTAAAGAACAACATGTTCAAAGGATGAGCATGGCTGGAATGAAGATGTTGAGATGGATGAGTGGCAAGGCGAGGATGGATAGAATTAGAAATCAATGCATTCAAGGTAACTTGGGAGTAGCACCATTGGGTAGTAAGATAATGGTACGTAGACTGGTTTGGCCACATGCAACATTGACCAAGAACTGTGCCAGTTCAAATGGGTGAGTTGGTACAAGTTGAAGGGCTTAAAAGGGAAAGGGAAAAGCCCAAAAAGATGCAGGTGGAAGAATAATAAATGACTCAGTGCTATGGTCTAAGGATATGGCCCTCGATAGAGTGGCTTAGATGGTGATGGTGATGATCATTTTTATTTTTTTTCTACAAGTGACAACAATTATTAAGAAAGAAGTGGATACAAGGAAAAAAAAGAGTTCACAAATTGCCAACAAGTGACCCACGCATCAATCCATCTATAGCCAGTGGCTAGGCAATTTCATCAGCCACTCTAACAGGTGTCTGCTTTTACTCGAGTAATAGAAGACAGAAGGGAACTCAATGGGAAGAAAACACAATCAGAATTGATTGATAATATCTTCCTCAAATGCAAGGAGGCCGAGTACATCTGGACCACCTTCTTCAGTCTCTGTGATATAAATATTGATTTGGCTCTCACTGGTCCAGCAGCGGACCTTATTGATGGTAGGTGTGGTGGGTCTTTTAACCCTATCATGTGCGAAGGAAAAAAAAAAAAAAATGGAATATCTCAAAATATCCCCTCAGCCACCTCTCTAAGTGGGTTCTAAAATAAAGATGACTTTAATTGATTGAGGACTGCCAAGGAAGAAGTTAGAGGGATTCCTAAAGATAGCAGGGAATAACAGAAGATTTCCAGTATCTTCCGTTTAAACGGGGTCTTTCAATGGCTAATACCCTGAGTTACTAGAAGCTTAACATCAGTAGGAGCTCAATGGGTAATGCCAAGGTTTCGGGGTTCAGAGGAGTGTTATGAGAATAGCAAGGTTCAATCAAGGTTTCGCCTTCTGGGCTAGTCAGTGTCGGATCATCAGATGGACTTGTTAGAAATCAAAATAGGTTTGGAGAGATTTGGAGTCGAGTGAATGGGTACCTAATGGTGGAGGTGGACTCCCACAATGTGACTGCTAGTGTTTCTAGGAAATGTTCCCCTCTTTGGGATCTTACCTTTATTTTCAATAGTCAAAGGATGTATGCTTGCCCACTGGATATTACTTTTCATCATATTCCTATATGCAAATTGTATCACTGACTCTCTTGATGTATAAGGAATGCGCAAAGTTTGTTGGTATACTGTATAGGGGACTCTAATCCATTATCTTGATGTATCTTTGTACTCTTTCTCACTATGAGCTTTCTTAATAATTTTTTTTACTGTAATCACACGCACAGCCAAGCACGGATGCATACAAGCGAGAGCACACACACAAAATATGGCATTAACAGAATTCCCTCAAGCACAATTAGCAGAATACTTTTTCCCTTTCTCCTTTACCTCAAGCTCTGAGAAACATATAAGCAGACAAACCGAATAGTAGTTTTTCCATATAAACGGGAAAAAATATTCTGGTCCTGAATCAACCATATCCAATGGTTATTGGCTCAAACAAGCAAAAAGCTGAGAGAAAAAGACAAAAGCACAAACCAAAAAACATGAGATGCCATTAACATCCAAATTAACTATTTCAATACCATGCCTAGGGCATGCATTTCTCAACAGAAATTCAGCGGATCTCGGCAAGGTAGTATAATTGTCCACAAACGCACAAAGAGAAGTGAAAGAAGCCCTCCAGTACAAACTGTGCAATGCATAGTTCAAGACATTCTAAGCTGATTCTAACAAGAACCTCTTTTGAACATGGATTGTAGAGTTGGGTTGTATTTTTTCGCACTGTTTGACGCGCTTCTGATCAATTTCAGTTACCTCTAAAAAATATATATAAAAACTCTTGAACACAGAACTGAACTTGCAAGTAACAAAGAGCAGGATCACAGTTGCAGAACAAGTACAAACCATGCCATCTGTAGATGCGGATACCAGGCGAGTAGTCATCCATTGACACATCGATAAGTCGGTCACTTCCCCCTCATGTTTACCAACAAGTTGGACTCCATCGATCAGCTCCTCAACAGGGCACTTGATAGGTTTTTCTGCTGAAAACACCTCACCTTTCCCTACTTTTGTTGTATCAATTTTCAGAACACGATTTCCAATCGCAACAACCAAAATTTCCTGAAAAATAAAATTGGCAGGTATATATAATTAACAGATTTATCTACCTGCAACTAGCACGCTGAGAGAGAGAGAGAGAGAATATCACTAACACCAGAATAAATCACACTGGTTCAACCTATGATACCAGAAAACTTGCATACCAATATAATACCATATCGATAATCGATATTTGTACCAGATATGCAAGGATGCTTGTAAGATACAGGTTAATAATTTCCAGTTGTATTAGGTTTGGTATATCTAAAGTACGAACTATCAATTTTATGATTGTATCGAAGAATCAAGATGTGATACCCATCAGTGTCCTAGTTTTCAGAAATCAGGAGTGCATCTCAGCTCCCGGTATCTGGGTATCATAGGTCCCAAGATTCACAAAAAAAAATAAATAAATAAATAAATAATCAACATATAAAAATTATCTGATAAATAGTGCCATAGCAAACGTGTCATTACTTGTTTGTGAGAATGCCAACAGATGCGTGGATGAAATGATTCCCCGTCTCCCACCATATGAATGCCAACAATGACTTTTCCAGTTATCTGTGGTTTATCTTCCTCGTCAGGACCTTCATTAATCTTCCACACAAAGATCCTTCCATCTATGCTCGAACTGAAAAACACAATCAAAGTTCCAATAAAAACCAGATTAAGTAAATGTATAAGTACAGACAAAGACATACCTGGCCAAAAGGTGAACATCCTCAGCAAAGAAAGCCATGTCAGTGACCCTCTGACAGAAATAACAATCAAGTCAAAACCAGTGAAAATCAAATATCCAAAAATACAATCAGTCTAAGAATAGCATCTCAGCTGGAGTACAGCTATCAACATAAAGTCATATGATAAACCAGACCCATTTTCTTCCAGGCCTGAACCGGGTCCCTGCCCACAGGTTTCAGAACCATAATCTGAGATTGCATTCTATCCTCATTATTAGACCACCTAAAAAGGTATTCACAAGAAGTTCATATATTGGTCAGATTTTATTTAGCAAACAGCATATTCACAAAACTACGCCACTGCCATATAAACCTAACAGCCTGAGGGCCTGGGCATGTCCAAATCTATGGTGCCTGTAAACTTAAAAATAGGTAATGCACCGTGTATCTTGTTGGATAACTTCAATTTATGAGTAAAAGCAGCAGTCATGCTATATCCATGACTCAGTCCATGGCATATGCATGCCATAACTGGGTTTCACAGCTGCAAAGTTGAATATTTCACATCTTTTTACACAACTCAAATTTAATTTACTTCAGCTTGAAACACAAAAGAGAGAGAGACAGAGAGAGGGAGAGATAGAGAGAGAGAAAATATATATTTTTTGAGGAAACAAAGTATCAATAGATTCAATACATTGTAGCAAGGCCAGATTTAAGCAAGACCTTAGCGTTTTAATCATGAAAATGCCACAATCATTGTCACAGAATCAAGTGGATAGTATTGACATTGGCTTCCAACAAGCAGCTCTCGCTCACATTATTGTAACCTACCAAATTATTGACCTTCTAGTTGATGCAATCAATGGAACAACAGTCTGAAAGGACCAAACCCAACACTCTCTTCTAAAGGAACAATAAAAGAATAACAGCTTAAGGATAAGAAATATTCCACAATAAATTAACTTAAGAGCATGTTTAGATAGAAGGAAATAAAAATGTGGATGCAAAATGCAACCTGGAATCCTCAAAAAATGGAAAACCATGGATTCCAATTTTCCGTCTGTTGTTTGTTTTGGATTCCAATTTTTACATGGATTTCATGTATGGTCACCTCAAATGGTTCTCTCATGTGTTTTATCTACCTTGGAAATCAATTTAACATCATTTTTGGGAGAAATGAATGTCCTCAAATTTGTTAGGAAAAGATGGAAAATGAACATTGGTTTACAAGGTTAATTTTTTCACAAAAGGAGAAGTGGATTTTTCTCTGAAATTGATTTCACTTCTAGGGTATTACACATTCCCGAGAAACCTTGTAGAAAAGTCATATGGGTCACCCATTTTTTTATCAATGTCAATAGACCAATACTCAGTACTTCCATAATATGAAACTTCGACTTCATTGTAAGCTGTTTTTATTATATTCAAATGCGATGAGCAATGCTTCCACGAAACCAACATAAGTACTTCAATAGTAGACAAACAACCACTAGAATTGAAGTTTTATTAACTGCAATTTTCTACTGTAGAAGCTCTTTGAGGCCAAAAGTTACATATAGAAAAAGAAAATTACATTAAGTCACCAATTCGATTTTCAACTAAATTTATGTGGACCATCCATGCCAAAAGAACACGAGAAATGTGAAGCAAATCATCCAAGTGGGACTAGGGTCATACTCACTGGCATGTGTGCCAACATCATACACGTGAAATTCAGTCCATTCATCAAGCCACCCCAACTGTGTATCTGACATGGCCCAAAAAATTAGGCCGGCCCACTATCAGGTAGACCAAACTAGTGGCATGTGTGCCAACATCATACGCGTGAAATTCAGTCCATTCATCAAGCCACCCCAACTGTGTATCTGACATGGCCCAAAAAATTAGGCCGGCCCACTATCAGGTAGACCAAACTAGTGGCATGTGTGCCAACATCATACACGTGAAATTCAGTCCATTCATCAAGCCACCCCAACTGTGTATCTGACATGGCCCAAAAAATTAGGCCGGCCCACTATCAGGTAGACCAAACTAGTACATTGAATGTGTTGTGTTGGACAATTCTTTAAACATCTATCTTTTGGTATTCATTACACACACAATGAAGTTGTAAGAGTGGCTGTTGCAGGATCAGGAATCATTTGTTCTCTAACCCACTGGAGTGAGATCCATCAAATAGATCAAGAAGGAAGAAACCCACCTTATACCTGGTTCTTTCCTTCTTTTTTTCTTTTTTTTCTTTTTTTTATTTTGATAAATATATATCCACCTCATCGTCACCATTTCATCAGTCATTTTTGTCTTGTGAGAAATTAAGCCTCCATATGCTACTTAATTCATCTTCCATATCATCCTCAACAAAACCTTATACCAATTAAATAGGGCAAGCTACATGAATCACATACCTCTTTTCCACTCTATCAAGGGTCATCTCCTCAGTTAAACCACTGGTCATTATATTTTTCTTACTACCTTCACCCACATCCTTTTGGCTTTTCCCTTGCCCTTTTTGAATCTTCAATTTGAACCAGCTCATTTTCCTAACTTGAGCAGCCATTACTCTCTATTGCAAATGGCCCAATAATGCGCGGGCATTTTCACACCGGGCTCGAGTGTGGTGGCCTGTGGGATGCAAGGGCACACTCGGGGTGGGTGGCCCGCATAACCAATGGATTTGAGGCCCATGTGAGGCGGGTGGCTCATGTATAGCGGAAACCATGGATTTGGAGCCCAAGAGAGGGTGGAACCCATAGATTTGGGGCCCACGAGGAGGGTTTGGCAGAGGACCTAACTCATGGACTTGGGGCCTGGGCTATGAGATAAAGGGATTAATTCGTCATGCTCTAACAGTTCGAGCTTTTAGAGCAAGTGGTTAATTGTCCTGCATCAAATTGGTATTAGAGCAGGAGATCTCGTGTTTGAAACTCCTCACTGAGGGTGATTAATGCAGGGGCATTTTCACACCGGGGGTGATTAATGCGGGGGTATTTTCACACCGGGTACGAATGGGGTGGCCTGTGGGATGCAGGGCCACACTCGGGGTGGGTGGCCCACATAACCCATGGATTTGGGGGCCGTGTGAGACGGGTGGCTCGTGTAGAGCGGAACCCATGAATTTGGGGCCCACGAGAGGGCAGAACCTATGTATTTGGAGCTCATGAGGAAGGTTTGGCCAAGGACCTAACCCATGGACTTGGGGCCTGGGCTATGAGATAAAGGGATTAATTCGCTATGCTCTAACAGTTTGAGCTTTTAGAGCAAGTGGTTAATTTTCCAGCATCACACAACCACCCAAATCTATTTTCCCTCATCTTATCACCTATTGATGTTGCTCCCAAGTACCCCCAAATGTAATCATTTTCTATCCTTCCTCATCTTGCCACTCATCCATCTCAGTTTGCTCATTTCAACCATGATCAGCCTATGAACATGTTCCTTAACCATCCAACATTCTATCCCATAAAGCACAGTTGGTCTTATAGCCACTTCAATTTGATTGGTATGGAGGGATCACATTTAACTCTGGACGCACATCTCAAATTCATCCACCCAGCTCTAATTTGATGAACAACAACCTTCTCAATCTCTCCGCAATCATGAATTATGGCCCCGAGATATTGAAAATGGTCACCTTGGGGTACTTTTTGGTCAACGATCTGAACTAATTCCTCGTTTCCACTCTATTGTTACTAAAATTGCAATCCATATACTATGTTTTATTGCTAATGATTTTAAAATCTCTAGATTCTAAAGAATTCCTCCATAGTTCTAGCATTGAATTTAAACCCTTCCTCATCTCATCAATAAAAACTATGTCATTTGCAGACAATATACACCATAGAGCCTCTTCCTGGAAGTGCTTCATTAATTCATCTATAACTAATGCAAAAGGATATGGGCTTAATGTCGACCCCTGCCCCTGGTGTAGGCCTGCGATAACAGAAAACTCACTTGTCTATGCACTAGGAGTCCTAATATTTATTATCGCTTCCTCGTGTATAACCTTAATCATGTCAATATATCCTCTTGAAACTCATTTCTTTCCCAATACCCACCAAATCATCTCTCTATGGACCTTATCAAATGCTTTCACCAAGTCAATAAAGACTCTGGAGAATCTTCTTCCTCTCCCTTTATTTCTCCATCAACTAAATAGGAAAGTAGCCTCAATCGTTGACCTTTCATCATAAATCCAAACTAATTCTAATGCATATGTCTCATGCCTTAAGCTTTGCTTAATCACTCGCTCCCAAAGTTTCATAGTATGACTCATAAGTTTAATGCCATAATAGTAGAGCAACCCTATACATCTCCGTCATTCTTGTAAATAAGCACATTGGAACTTTTCCTCCATTCATCTACCATGTTTTTTATTCTCAAGATCTTGTTTAATAATTTAGTCAACCAAAATAAACAATATCTCCTGTGGACTTCCAAACCTCTATTGGTATCCCATATGATCCTATAGCCTCTCCTATTTCATCTTTCTCAAAGCTTCTTACACTTCAATTAACCTAATCCTACGAGAGTATATGTAGTCTTTACCCTCATTTGAGTTTATGATTCCTTCTATTCCTTTATTAGAGTTAACGTCATTTATGATTTCCTTCTATTCCTAAGCTCTCATAGTTAACGTCATTTAAGAGGTTCTAAAAATAGTTTCTCCACATTGCCTTGATCTTATGGTCCTTAAACCAAGACCTTCTACTCATCACTCTTGATACATATAACATGATCAAGGTCCTATGACTCCTACCCTTCCAATTTCTCATGTTTGCCAGTTCAAAGTCATCTTTCTCACCTTCTCTTATCCCAAATCCATTGTATAGATCATCATATGCCTTATAGCCTCACTTACAACTTTCTTAGTTTTCTTTTGTTGTTTCTCTAGTCTTCCAAATCTTCCTCATTTCTAGTCCCTTGCCTTGCTGTGCCAATAAACACGATCACATTCTAACACCAAGTTTCCTTATATCAGTGTCTTTTCCTCTAGATATTCCTAGAACTTCTTTGGGCACTTTCCCAATGCACACTACCATCTCATTCCACATAATATTAACTTCTTCCTCACATCCTTCATCCATCAATTCATTACTAAATAACATTCTTTTCTCTCTTTCTAAATTCCACCACCTCATTCTTAAACATTGTTTTCTCTCCTTCTAAATTCCACCACCTCATTCTTAAACATCTACTAATTTCACTCCCTCTCTTCCATCTCTTCATGTAAACATCCATAACCATTAACCTATATTGAGCAGTGAAACTCTCCCGGCTTAACCTGGCAAACTTTATATATTCATTGGTGGCTTCCTAAGTAAAAAGAATTATATATCTCTTGTATATCATCCACTATTGAAGATTATTAAATGTTCATGCCTTTTTAAATGTGTTAACAAGAGCTAGATTGCATGCCATAACTGGTGCCACTTAATTGTGAAATTAAAATAATTGCACAGTGACAGGGGACAAAGTTGGAATGAAACCTATGACCCAATAATGTGATTCATACATCAAACCATTAGAGTAAAAAGCTCAAAAACGACAACTAACATACCATTTACAAGCAAAGAATACAGCACAAGAATAATCCAATTTCAATACCCAATGCATCAGAGAAAAATTCATTTGATTTCCACATCATTAAAGCAATTCATTCAATCCCAGGACACAATCAGACAACAGAACCAACCAATAATCCAAGCATCAAATAAATATAATAACATAAATGCAACAAAATCTTACTGTCCTCATCATAACAAAACTCGATCGGTAAAAGAGAAAGTACCATGAAATCATTCCCACTACATTAACAACATTGAATCCATACATTGCCATCATAGCAAACCTCAGTAAAACAAAATGAGGTACTATACAATACTTGACCCGAAATGCAATCCTTTTAGTTTGAGCCCGCATTTTTTACAGGTGGGCCCCACTGCCAATTATCCAGAGCATTTATCTGGTGGACCCCACCATGGACCAAAAGCTGCGCCAAACTAATTCAAGTGCCCAAGTTGATAACCAATACAACAAAATCCAACCATGGAATCTGACAAGAGTTACCGAAATGACAAACTAATCCAGAAAAAGACATAATTACATGATCCAATCCATGTACAACAGAAGCTTACAAATTTCAAAAAAGAAAAGCAAGAACCCAACCTGGGTATGACCTTTAAGCAAAGATCTCAGTGCAGTGTTTATATTCAGCACCCGAATCGCCCCCAACTTCAGTCCGTAGCAAATATAAGTGCGGTTCACCGCAATCTGCCGTCCAAGAACTAATCCAGGATCTGACACGTACTTCGTGATCGGTGTGACCTCGAGCTGCGGCTGCAGCTCCCCCGGCAACCGCACATCGACATCATACACGACACGGTCACCAACCAGGTGCCGCCCCTTGGGCAGCTTGCTGCTTGGTAGCCGCACCGGTGTCGGCTGTGATGGCGCCGATGGGAGCATCGCAACCGTCGAGGCTGCTGCCGGCGCAGGCCCGGGCAGTGGTGGTTCGAGGTTTGCGGTCGGGTTCGGGCTCAAGAGGGCCATCAGGCGGGCGCCGGGGTTGGGGTTGGGGTTGGGGTTGGGGTTGGGGTTGGGAGGGGGGAGGTGGGGAGAGGGAGCAGGATAAGAAATGGGCCTCTGGGCGTGCACGTTAGCGATGGGGTCTTGGGCGTAGTGGAGATAGTGGTGGAAGGTAGGGGGAGTTTGAGGTGGGTACGAGAAAGGCCCGGAGAGTGGGGGCGTAGGATAAGGTGAGGGTGGCGTAGGATAAGAAGTGGGGATTTGAGCGTTGGGGATTGAGGGTTTGAAGAGCATCTGGAGGTCGAAAGCTCCAGCCTGGTTAGGGTTTCCAGCGGAAGCCATTTTAGAGAGAGAGAAGAAGAAGAAGAAGAAGAAGAAGAAGAAGAAGATAAAGATTAGTTACGGACAAGAGCTATCTTGCGCCTAGGGTGCGCAGGTTAGGACCGAGAGAGAGAGAGAGAGAGAGAGAGAGAGAGATTGGGGTCGCCCTGCCTTGAAACGGTGGCGAAATAAGTTGGAAATGTGAGGAAGAAATGTGGAGAAGACGAAGCAGAAAGACCGAGAAACAGTTTGGTAGACTCGCGCGAGTGAGATGGTGAAGGAGCCTTGCTCTACTCTTACTAACGTGGCACATGTGTGAGAGAGCAGGGCGATTCATCTCATGGGGACCACCACGAGCATATTATATCTATAAAATCATATCATTACACTAGAAAATTAGCTACATTTCATATAAGAAAAATTAACGGTTATAAAATAATGTTAAACTGTCCACCTTAAAATCACACTAATGGCCCACCTTATGATCGTAACTACTAGACTTTTGGGTAGGGAATGCTCATGGTAAGACACAGCTGATGGACGGTCCGTTTTTCCACATTTGTAAAGGCCTCTTCTCTATCTCATTCACGCCTGGTTGCATTCCCACATCCATCATGAAATGGGCCACACCTTAATATATACTTATCATAAGATCTCATCCATCCGATTGAAAATGAGACATTATTACCAGCCGTTCATATTTATGGACCCGAATCAGATGGTAATGATCATCTGATGGGCCAGATTTATGGCTTGCCATATGAACGATCTTGATCACTAAAGGGTGGGCTCCACGGGAGAGTATTCAGTCAGGTCGGGGTAACACCGACTTCAGTCAGGCCGTGACTGTGGGGCCCACATTGATTCATATTTTGTATATCCATTCTGTCCATCCATTTTAAAAGATCATTTTAAGCAAAATGTATAAAAATGAAGCACATTAAAATCTCATGTGGGCCACGCCACAGGAAAATGTGATGATTAACCATTAAAAAAATTGTGGACTACAGAAGTTTTGTATCAAGTTGATATTTGTATTTTCTCTTCATTCAGTTTTTTGCGATATTACTAATAGGTTGGATGGAAAATAAAAACTACGGTGGGCCTTAGAATGTTTTAACGGTGGTCGTTCAATCACCACTGTTCCATGTGGTATGGTCCATCTGAAATTTGGATCTGCTTTGTTTCTAAAATCATATCATAAATTCATCTAAAAAAACAGATGGACGGCTTGGATATTAAACATATATATCAAGGTGGGCCCGCGGTCACGTCTCGACCAAAATCGGTGTTATACCGAACTGACCGAATCCGCTCTCGGGCTCCACATGCTTTCGCTTTACGGGATGAGAAGTGATCGGACGAACATTCGATACTTCCACGTAGCGAGCCTCTATTTACGCTACCTAATTGATAGAAACGCCCAATCTTTGTACATTTTCAGTAATGTAGTAGTACAGAGGGTGAGCATTGTATTACCAAAAGTAGAAAAAGTTCCCTGTGTATGTATACTAGTGGATGTAAATATCAGTTCCCTACCTCGTAGGATAATACGGTTTTATTGAATGATATCTGCCGGAGTACGGCAGATGATGCATATGCACAGATCGCAAAATCCAAACTGTCCGGATCGTGATCCTCAAATGAGTATTAAACACCTGAAGATAGAAGTTACTGGATGACGTCAACTGTTCGATTGATAGCCATCGGATGGACAGGGAAAAGAAAAACACATGCCAACGGTTCGATTCAAAAATGAAGTACAGATCTGATGGTCCAGATCATCCAATTAACTCGAATTTTGGAGTCTACCCTAAATGCTGTGGCCCCACCATATGTATGCGTTTTGTCCGCCGTCCATCCATTTTTCCATCCCACATCTCAGGTGAACCGCACCATCGAAAGCAACGGTGATTGAATGCTCACCATTGAAAACTTTCTAAGGCCTACTGTAATATTTTTAACGGTGGATGTTCAATCACCATTGCCTCCTGTAGTGTGGTCCACCCGAATATGGATGGACCTCGGGTTGGGTTCATGCCTTAAAATGTGGTAAAATAGATGGACGGCATGGATGAAACACATGCGGAATGGTAGGGCCATAGAGCACCAACCAGCAGCCACTCGGTACTGACGGGGCAGTATGCAATCTGTCTTTGTCTTTTGGCCTTATTGATAATCCATTTTCAAGCTATCGATGCAACGGCTAAGATCATCCCATTAGAGAAACTTTTTGGGTGGGCCCACCTGAATTTTAGATGGAGTAGATTTGAGGGTTAAATGAGGAAATGAGAGATGATTTGATGGACAGATCAGATGGGATGCACGCATTACGGCTCCACACGTGGCATTGAAGAATGAGCAAATCCTACAATACAATCGTTGCAGTGGGACCGGCCTCTGCTGTAAGCGGATTGGCAGGTGTACCATACACCACCTGACCTGGCTGGTGTGTTGACGTCACTAAGTTATGTGGGTCCCACCATGAGGTAAGTATTATATCTAAACCGTCTGTCCATTTGGCGACCTGGTTGTAAGGCTAGAGCCGAAAAATGAGATAGATCTAAAGATGAAGTGGACCACACTGTAAAATGTAATGGAAAATTGAATGTCTACCATTGAAACCCTTTTGGGTCACAAAAGATCTGGATGTATATGATATTTGGTTTTCTTTTCATTTAAGTTTGTGTGACTTTACGAACAGATTAGATGGAAAATAAACTTACGGTAGGTCCTATAAATGTTTTAACAATATTCAGAATCATTGTCCCAATGCCAGCTGTAGTGTGGTCCATTAGATCTTTGGATATGACTCATTTTTAGGCTCATGCACTGAAATAATCTCGTTAAATGGATGAACGGTGTGGATATAATAAAATCACATGATCCCTCCTTTGGGGATGTGGATTGGTGATCTATATGTGGGCCCACCTTAATGAATGTGTCTTATATCCTAGCGGTTCATCTGCTTTTTCAACTTAATCTAAGGCATCATCTTAAAATGAAGCAAATCTAAAACTCAAAACTCAGGTTGAACACATTACTGGAAAACAGTGGTGACCGGAAAACCACCGTTAAAAACTTCACAAGACCCACCATGGGTTTGTATCTGCCATCCAACTAGGGGTGTACATCGAGCCAAACAAAGTCGAGTTGTCAGCTCGACTCGGCTCGGCCACTAGTTGACCTAAGTTCGAACTCAGCTCGGCTTAGTCGTCAAGCATGATTGACCAGCTCGACTCAATTTGGTTAACAACTCGGGCCAAGTTCGAGCCGAGTTCACCATTGAGGCATTTCCACAAACACCTGAACTGCAACTTCAAAACCCCACTGTTTTACAAACAGAGGTAATGGTTTTACATGTATTTTATCAAACACCTTCTAAGCAACAGAAAAACTAAGCAAAAACAAAGAGAAAAATGGTATTTGTTTCATGTACATGCCTTCCTTGCCACCAGCCACATTTCGTCGAGTCATTTTATCAAACAGTTGGTGAGCAACATCAATGGCAAAGTAACCAAATCACCGAACTGGTTCGATCCGAGTTCGATTCGAGCTGGATTCGATCCAAGTCAAGTCGAGTCGAGCTGGGGCCTGCTCGAACTCGGCTCGAACTCATTTTCAAGATCAAAAAATCAGCTCAACTCGGCTCGAACTCAGCTTTGAACCGAGTTAAATCAAGCTTTTTTGGGTCGGGTCGAGCGAGCTAACCGAGCTAGCTCGATTCATATACACCTACATCCAACCTTTTTATTATGTAAAAGAGATTTGAATGAAGTGAAACCACAAATATCACTTTAATTTAAAACTTTTTTGCCCTACTAAGTTTTTAATGGTGGGCATTCAATCACAAGAGATGTGGTCCACCTGAGATTTCGATCTACTTCTTTCTTGAGATCATACTATAAAATGAGTTGGCAAGACTAATGGTGTCATGCCCCAAACTCGAAAATCGAGCTCACAAAATTTTTGATCGCCGAATTCGTTGTCGACAACCTCCGTAGTACCTCATTCTCGGCTTCTAGCGCTCATACTAAAGATTCCGATCCTCAGATCCTACAAGGAGGATTTTCCAACGTACATTTATCTCGTGAGAAGCATAACCACGAGTTTACCCAAATCATAAAGGCAACATCATCATCACATATCCATTAATATAAACAGTTGAATACAATGCTGAAAGGAAAATACATATATATCAATAATCAAAGCTCCAGAAGACAGCTGCACGCTCCAAGTTCAACACTGTTGCGACCTAATGCTACCTGCACGCATCATCATGCATAAGCATACAAAAAGCTTAGAAGGTAGTGCAAGTGTGTGTGCAAGGTAAGTGTCAAGTATGCAATTTCAGAGTAATGCGTAAACATGCTGGTAAGTCCATAAATATCATCAGCCTTACCCAAGCTATGCAATGCAAAAACATAACAGGTCAATATCATATACCGAGGAAGCAATGTAGAATAGCTATAGAATGTAAAGACATAGTAAGCCAAATATCATATACTGAGAATGCAATGAAATATGCGATGCGAATGAAATGACCAAGCTGGAGTGTGAAGTCAGGATGATAGTACGTAGTGTCGCAAGCTATGGGGTTCATCACAAGAGACTTTTATCCAAACCAATCTCGTACCTAAAATTGGATAAATAGACTCAATGTAATAAACTCATTATCTCAGGTTGGTCCCACGCCCTGACAGAAATCCTGGCCATTGCGAAGGTACATATAACAATTAGTTGTGCACCACCAGTCCAGGTGGATAGTGAAATGAATGAATGAATGAGTATAATGCTGAGTAGTATAATGCTGAGTACACAACTCAGGTGTAAGACCTGTATCCTATCTCGTACCATTTCATAGACTTTTGCGGTTCTCTCAGTCGAATTCCGGCGACCCACAACGCATAAATAGCAGATGCACGCGATCATGAGTTATATCCCGTATTTTAGAGTCGGCTCGACCTGAGACTTGTACTCTTGCAACTGTGTCATTACCGCGATTCCAACGCCTCATATTACGTGCCGAGGTGATACTCGGGCCAGGAGATGTGTACCCGTGTTAAATTCGAAAAAAACGCCGCGCTTTTGCAAACTCAAGACAATCTTTCAAATCAATCACAACACATCCCATCAATCACCTCACATGTCAAGTACAACATCCATTTTCAAGCAACCCCAAAGTCAAAGCAACCCATACATGTCAAGTACACCTATCACTCCATCACCTATCACCCCATCACTTCTCATCCATCTCTCTCTCTCTCTTACACCTCTCTCTCTCATCTCTCTCTCATTTTCCTCCCAAGCAACCGACGTCCAAGCTCCATGAGAGATCTAGGTATGGCCCACCTTCTTACGTCACAATCCCACCACCCAAAGGTCATCTCTACCGTTAAAATGCATCCCCCAAAGCTCTAGGATGCATTGATGGAAGAAGAAGTCCAAAAAGATCAAAGGTGGGTGATTTTATGATTTAAGGGCCCACATATGGTGGGATCCATCTTGATGTATGTCTTATCCATACCATCTGTGCATTTAGTGGCCCACCTGAGCAAGGCCCACCTTAACAAAAATATTAGCTTGATTCAACAAGCTTTGAGAGAGGGTTGCTCATGCGGTCCCCACCTTGATATATGAATTCAATCCACACCGTCCATCCCATTCCTCATTTCATTTTAGGCGTTAAGCCGAAAAATGAAGTCAATCCGGTTATCTGACGGGTCATAGCATAGAAAACAGTGACTTTTACCGTTAAAACCCACTTTGATGTTTCTATATGCTAAAACACATTAAATATTGGGCTTGATGGGTCTGTTTTGAGCCGTAGAATCGAACGGTTGGGTCAGATTCTCATGATGCGGACCCCACATAGGAAAAACAATAGAAAAATCAAAATTTTAAAAAAAAATCAAAGCAGCAAGTGCTGCTGCCAACATCCAAAGGAAGCGCAGTAGCGTCCTGCTACGCTAGGACGTGAAAGAGGGTAGGGACGTGGGTCCCTACCATGTGCCTCACCGTGATGTGTGTTAACATCAACACTGTGCATTTGGTAGGTCCCCTTTGGAGCAGTGGGCCGCCCCTAAAATCAGCCGTACCTGGAACTCAAGTGGCCCACATCACAGGGAATAGTGAGGATTGAACATCTACCATTGAAACCTTTTTTTGGCTGTAGAAGTTTTTAATCATTATGAAATTTATTTTTCCTCTTCAATCTGAGTCTGTATGACCTTATCAACAGATTGGATGGCAGATAACGTTATGGTGGGCCCCACGTGGGACCCACTGATATTGTATTTAAACCACATCATCCCCCACGTACTAGGAGTGGGACGGTTGGTGAGTGTACCTCACTCCAGCCACAAGCTGCTGCAGTGGTGCCACCAAGTTTTGTGGGTCCCACCTGTATCATCCATGTCGTCCGTCTATATGGGACCCACCATGATGCATGTGTTGCACCCACCACCGTCCAATCCCTGGACGATGGGACTGACCCTGATGTATGTATTTTCATATACACCGTCCATCCAATTGATGTGTAGGCCAGCAGCTCTCCTAGCGGTTGTGGGTCCCATATGATGTATGTGTACATCCAAAACGTCCATCTACACAGACATCAGAAGCTCTGTGAGTCCCATCACGTGATATATGTTATAGCCATCCACCCATCTGGTACGTATGAGGCCCACCCCACACGTGCTGCACATGTGGAATGGGACCCACCTTGATGATGTGTTGAATATTCACTCCGTCCATTGCAGGTGGGGCCCACCTTACTGTATGTATTCTATAATCACACTGTCCATGGAATGATGTCCAGGGGCTGGTGTTTGATTATATATATAATAATATATAATGAAACATAATATAAAATAATAGTAGTATATAATATTATATAATATTATATGATATTATATAGTGGGCCCCACGTGGGACCCACCTTTTTGAAAGAGGCTTGGTTGGTGTATGTTTACACCAGCTATATTGATGTTGTTTATAATATAATAACATATTATATTATTATATAATATATATTGTTGGTGTATATCCTGTGAACCACCACGTGGATTCCATCTTGATTTATGTATTTAATCTACATTGTTCAGATGTGCTGGATGGTGGCAGCCACCTTGATATGTGTTTTATCAACACCGTCCGTCTAGTAAGCTTCGTGGGTCCCACTGTATAGCGTCAGCAAGTTTCTGTGGGGCCCACATACGAGGTGTGTTGTATCCTCACTGTCTAGTGCAAGGATGGTGGGATTCCACCATGATGTATGCGTTTCTCCACCCCATCCATTCATTGGACGTGGCCCCACCATGGTAGTGTGTGGGGCCCACCTTGATTTAATGTATTGTATCCACACTGTCCAATCCACGGACGGTGGATGCGGATTAACTGGAGTACCTCACACCAACTTGATAGCTGAGGTATTGATGTCGGCAAGTTCCGTGGGGCCCACTTGATTTATGTGGGGTATTCCATACCACTCATTTATTTTACATGCATGATCGTCCATTAGTACGGCCCATGGGTGTAGTCCACTTAATGTGTATATGGCCCACTTATGCGACCCATTGGTGTAGCCCACTTGATGTGTATATGGTCCACTTGTGCGGCCCATGGGTGTAGCCCACTTGATGTGTATATAGCCCACTTGTGCGGCCCATTGGTGTAGCCCACTTGATGTGTATATGGTCTACTTGTGCGGCCCATGGGTGTAGCCCGCTTGATATGTATATGGCCCACTTGTGCAGCCCATTGGTGTATCCCACTTGATGTGTATATGGCCCACTTGTGCAGCCCATTGGTGTAGCCCACTTGATGTGTATATGGTCCACTTGTGCGGCCGATGGGTGTAGCCCACTTGATGTGTATATGGTTCACTTGTGCGGCCCATTGGTGTAGCCCACTTGATGTGTATATGGCCCACTTGTGCGGCCCATTGGTGTAGTCCACTTGATGTGTATATGGTCACTTGTACGGCTCATGGGTGTAGCCCACTTAGATGTGTATATGGCCCACTTGTGTGGCCCATTGGTGTAGCCCACTTGATGTATATATGGCCCTCTTGTGTGGCCCATTAGTGTAGCCCTATATGGCCCGCTTGTACAGCCCGTTAGTGTAGCCCACTTGATGTGTATATGGCCTACTTGTGCGGCCCATTGATGTAACCCACTTGATGCATATTGGCCCATTGGTGCAGCCTATATGATGGGGCCCACCTGCTTGAATCTGAGGCCTATGGGCAAGGCCCATTGTGATATGTATTAGGCCCTTGACGCGCGGTCCTTCTGATGTATACTCGGTCCATGGGTTGTAGCCCAATGAGATGTATACTCGGCCCATATGTCGTGGCCAATTGTGATGTATTTCTGTCCCATTTGGCCCATTGTGATTTATTTTTCAGGCCATTTAACGAGGCCTATTATGATGTGCATTAGGTCCATGGGTTATGGCCCGTATGATGTATCTGAGGTCCATGCGCAGGGCCCACCTGTTGTGTATATGAGGCCCATCGTAATGTACATTAGGCCCTTGTGTGAGGCCATGGACCCACAATACGTTCGGCTCTATGTGGGCCACTCCTTCGGAGCAATGTTGGCTAAATGTCCACATTGATGGGCAATGATGGTTTAATGTCCACATTCTGACCTTCTCTTAGGCCAATTTCAATTCCAATTCTCGAGGCCGATTATCAAGGTCGCTTCTGATTGTCGATACCGATTTCGATTGTCGAGGCTCAATGAGATGCATATGCAGCCCGTATTTGAGGCCCATTGTGATGTGCATTTGGCACATGTTTGAGGCCCAATGTGATGTATATACGGCCCGTATTTGAGGCTCATTGTGATGTGTGATGTATATGAGGCCTATCTGATGAGGCCCATTGTGATGCATTTGAGAGCCAGGTGATGGAGCCCATTGTGATGTATGTTAAGCCCATGTGAGGGGTCTATCGTGATGTGTATTAAGTTCTTGAGTGAGGCCAGTGGTGTTGTATATTAGGCCTTTGTGTGAGGCCATATGTCTACTATATGTTAGGCTCTATGTGGGCCATTCCTTGGGGACAATGTTGGTTAAATGTCCACATCATCGAGGTTGATTGTCAATGTCAGTTATTGATATCGATTATAAGTATGTGACAACATAGCATCATGATACATGCCTATACGCATGATATGCATGTTTATTATAAGATATAATTGACCATTACATATGCTATAGTGCTGATGGTTTATGAGACTCCCTAATAGGTGAAGATCGTCTCACAAGAGTGCACGGTATGCGCGAGATTGATGCATGACTGGATTGTATGATTCATGCATCTTGCATTGTGTGTTATGATTGTTGTACGTCCTAGCGACATCAGGGTCGTAGCCTCTACAGGCATATTATGGATGGCCAGATGGGACACGAGAAATCTGTTCTACATGGGGTGTTATAGATATTCCTGGGTGAAAGTCCCTAAACCCTCTTGATTTGAGAGATTGCTTCAACGTCTAAACCGAGTGGATGCATGAGCGCATGAGGGTCGTATACCTTTAGGTCGCGTCTCCCACTGTGTAATGGTCGGTTGGAAGGGGGTACGACCTTACCCGCCTGAGAGGAGGGGACAATGCTAGGCTAAGTCTGACCAACTCGAGGAATGGGTCCGCTATCGACGAGTCGGGTTCGATATTGGCAGGCGGATAGTGAGGTCTCTTCCGCTCATCTTGTCGTGCGCGATGGGGCAACAATCTAGTTTAGAGTGTAATAGACCCTGGTGATTTTTCAGAGAGGAACTGTACTAATATGTGGACTTATTGAGTAGGAGTTGGATACTCATGCATTCATTGCATTCACTATCTACTCAGGCTAGTGGTGTGCACTAATTGTTGTATACCTTCACATGGCTAAGATTTCGGTTGGGCGCACGACTAACCTGAGATCAGGAGTCTACCATATTGAGTCTGACTATCCAAATTTAGGTATGTGACTGGTTTGGATAGAAGTTCTCTATAATAGACCCCATAGCTTGCGATACTATGTACTATCATATCAACTTTACTCCAGCTTGGTCATTTCATTCGCACCGTATATTGTATTGTATCATCAGCATCTAATATTTGACTTACTGTTCCTGCATTACGTAGCTGATCTACATTATTTTATTAGTATATGATATTGTTTTTATTATATTTTTGCATCGCATAGCCTGGATAAGGTTGATGGTATTTATGGGCCTATCAAAATATTTTCGCATTACTCCGATATCGTATGATTTATGATCTTGCCAGTATTTTTGATATTGTATGATTTATGGGTTATCAGTATTTTCGCTTACTTTGATTACTTTGATATTACTTACTTGACACTTACCTTGTGCACACATTTTCACCACCCACTAAGCTTTCTATATGCTTATGCACGATAGATGCATGCAGATAGCGTTAGGTTGCAACAACGTTATGCTTGGAGCATGCAGTGGACCTCTGGAGCTTTGATTTTGTTATATATATTTTTCTTTTAGCACTGTATTCAAATGTTTTATTAGAGGATATGTGATGATGATGTTGTCTTTGTTAAACTTGTGATTATGCTTATTATGAGCTAAATGTACATAAAAAAATCCTCCTTGTAGGATTCGAGGATCGAAATCTGGCGTATGAACACTGGGAGTCGAGAATGGGGTACTACGGAGGCTGTCGTCACCGGATTCTGCGATCAAAAATTTTGTGAGCCCAGTTTTTGAGTTTGGGGCATGACATCCCTGCTTAGTAAGTCCACATATCAGAACCATACATCTCTGAGATCATCACCGGGGTCTAATACACTCCACACTGGTTGCTACCTCCCTAGCCGTACAACCATGCAAGTGAAAAGGACCTCACTACCCGCCTGTCAGTAGTATACCAATGCCTACCTAGCTCGTCGATAGGGGACCCATTTGAGAGTTGGTCAAACTCAGCCTAACTTACATTCCCCTCACTCGGGCGGATAAGGTCACACCCCCTTTCAACAGACCACGATATAGTGGGAGATGTATCTTACTGGTATTTGGCACTTGGATGCTCATGTATATCCACTCGATTTAGATGTTAGAGCGTCTCCTGACCACGGACGTTTAAGAACTTTCACCCATGGACATCCAACGCTCCCAGATGCCAGAACCAAATATTTTTGGTGTCTCATCTGGTCATCCACGATATGCCTGTGGAGGCTATAACCCTGATGTCATAGGGCATATGGTGGTTATGTTACAAAATGCGAGATGCATGAGTCATACCATCCAGTCATGCGTTAAACTTACGCGTGTTGCGTGATCATGTGGGGCAACTCCGTCTCTCAGGGAGTCTCATAATAATCTGCCTAATGACATGTGTTATGATCAAACACTCCTCATATCAAGTATACATATGATGCGCATGAGCATGGATCGTGGAGCTATACTAAACATGTTCTATGATGATGATGTACTCTCCTTATATTAAGGATCGGCCTAGACAACATACTCATATTAAGAATGAGCCTAACAAGGCCTAATGAAATGTCACAATGTGGACATTTAACCGTCATTGCCCATCAATGTGGACATTCAACCAACATTGCTCCCAAGGAGTGGCCCTCATAGGGCCAAACATATAGTGGAGCCCACGACCTCACATAAGGGCCTCGCATACAACATAATGGGCCTCACATATCATAATGGACCTCATATACATCAAGTGGGCCTCATTACGTGGCCTTCATATACATCACAATGACCCGTATCACATGGGCCCTACACATTGCAATGGGCCGCATCTCATGGGCTTAATATACATCACAATGGGCCTCTCACACGGGCTTAATACACATCACAATGGGCCACTCACTTGGGTCCAATATGCATCACAATGGGCAGCGCATATGGGCCTAATATACATCACAATGGGCCATTCACACCGGCCTAATATATATTACAATAAGCCCCTTCGCCTGGCCCTCAATTGCATCACAATGGACCTCATCACTTGGGCTTCGTATACAACACATCGGGCCTCATCATATGGGCCACATATACATCACTTGGGCCTCATATACGGGCTGTATATACATCACAATGGGCCTCATTAAATGGGCCACGTATACATCACGATGGGCCTCAAATATGGGCCGCATATACATCACAGCGGGCCTCAAATACGGGCAGCATATACATTATAATGGGCCTCATTACATGGGTCATGCATACATAATGATGGGCCTTAAATTCGGGCCGTATATACATCACATTGGACCTCAAATACGGGCCGCATATACATCACATTGGGCCTCAAATACGTGTTGCATATATATCACATTAGGCCTCAAATACAGGCATTGTATACATCACAATGGGCCTGTTGCCACTGGACCGCATGGTTGAAACATATATATGTAATGTGATATATTTATACGGCCTGTATATATGCATCGTCCGTCCATTTTCTAGACGTGGACCCCACCATAACATATTTATTCTATCTGCGGTCTAAGAAATGGACGTACAACATGGTGGGCCCATGTCCAAGAAATGGACGGACGGTGTGGCTACAGAATACATACGATCAAGGTGGGCCTTACTGTTTAGACGAATGGCTGGATATTCAATGTATACGTACAAGGTGGGCCCCACCCCCACACGTGCAGTAAGTGTGGGGTGGGTCCCACGCCCAGCCTAAGGGGACGAACAACTTGGGTAGTAGATACATCACGGTACGCCCCACACCTGCACCATCTAGATGGACGGTGTAAATATAGAACATATACATCAAGGTGGGTCTCATCCCACACGTGCAGCATGTGTGGGTGGGCCCCACACTCGCCAAATGGATGGACGGTTTGGGATATAACATATACCTCGTGGTGGGATCACCGTCCACGTGGCTGGACGGTGTGGATCTCACATGCCTCATGGTGGGCCACGAAACTTGTTGACGTCGTACATCAGCTATATAGCTGGTGTGGGATACTCCAGCCAATCAGCTGTCATACAAGGTACCATATGATATTATTTATATATATATAATATTTTTTTTTGAAAACTGCAGCGTCCAGCATCCAGGAATGTTGGACGAACGGCCTGGATGTAAAACACATCCATTAGGTGGGTCCCACCATCCACGGATGGTGATGATGGCATAAACATCAAGGTGGGTCCACGTAGTGGCCCACCATAGCTTTGAATAAAGCTAATATTTATGTTTTCCCTACATCTGGGCCTATCCAGATGGACGAGCCCGCTGGACAGTCTAGTGGGGTGGGCCATCTCATGGACGGCATAGATAAAATTCATACATCATGGTGGGCCAAAAATAGGGGGGGGAGAGAGAGAGAGAGAGAGAGAGAGAGTGCGCGAGGGAGAAGCTCTGCCACTATGAGCTCATCTCCGTTTACAACTCGTACATCAAATGGGTCCCATCACAAGTGGGCCCTTAAATAAAATCAATGGTGGAAATTCTAAGATCACCCATTGAGTCCGCTTCTCCTAGGCTCCTTGGCTTTCCCTTTGATGGAAGTTGATGAAGGTTGAAGGGTAGAGATGGGAGATTTGGGGGTAGAAAGTGGGCCACACTATAGCTTCTCCATAGGAAGCTTGGACATCCTCTCCTTGGGAGTTGCTTGGAATGGAGTGAGGAATGAGAGAAAGAGGAGAGTTGTGTAAGAGATATGTCATGGGAAGCATTGGTTGCCTCGACTTTTTGGTAAGAAGAGAATGGCTAGGTATGGGTGTTGTTGACTTGGTGAAGAGAGAGGTATGAGTGAGTGATGGGTTGTACTTAACTTGATTGATGGGATTGATTGTAGAGATTTTCTCGAGATTCGTAATGTGCAGCGTTTCCTCAAGATATACGCGGGCCCACAACTCTTGGCCTGGGTATCACATCGGTGCGTGAGACACGGCGTTGGAACTGCGGTGACGACGCAGTCGCTAGGGTATAAGTCTCAGGTTGATTCAACTCAGATATACAAGATGCGACTTAGGGTCGCGCGCAAATGCCGATTATAGGTCACGAGTCGCCGAAATTCGACGAAGAGGATCGTGGAAGTCTACGGAACGGTACGGGTTAGGATACAAGCCTTTCAAATGGATAACATGGATATAAACCACATACATCGTGATGACCCCTCGTTCACTGATCTCTCCATGGTTCCCTATCCACTGAATCCGCTTCTCTCATGTGAAGGGTCAGATCACGTCTCCGGCATCTAAGTTGACTGCACACGTGCAAGAGATCCAGGCCATAGATAAGGCACACTGTGAAAATGCCGCTACCATAAAAATCAGGGAAGGACTACTAGAAATCACTCATGAGGTGAAAATAGTCTGAGATTTTGGAGTGTAGAACAAAACACCGACGTCCATATGCATGTGTTTGATCCACGCCCTGTATCCATGCTTTCATATCATTTTATAGCACGAGCCCAAGAATATTTCCATATCATTTTAATGCATGAGCCCAAAAATGGTCAGATTCAAATCTTAGGTGGACCATGCTGTTAAACTCATTTTTTATGCCTTAACATATACTAATGGGAAAATATTACGTGGCGATGGTGCTTAGGACGGTCAAAATCATGCTCGTAAAATTTGCATATGATCTTCTTCTGCCATTACCCACTTTATCATCATTATAAGGATACATACTTTTATCAAGTCATTTAAGGAAACAAACCGTTGCATGCCATGTGGCTACAATTAATGTGCCCATTAAATGAAGGATGTGCCTGGCAGGGCTATGAAATACCCGTTGGGCGAGTGTATACTATCTTACAACCAAATATGATTTCATTTATGGGGTTGTCTCTTACTGTCCTTCCAAAACGAGAGATTTCCTTAGAGGCATTCGGAGAATCAATAACGATTTAGAAGATTCCAAAGATCAAAGGGTCAAATCGATATCTAAGCCAATCTAGACACAATCTCAGGCCTAAATTGAGGAGGGACAACTGGACCTATATTAAGTCCCGTTATTCATGATGATCAGAATTAAGAGAATGAGAAATCTGGTCTATCCAAATGATAGACCGGTATCAAGGGTTGAATTTGTTCATCACTCTAGGCCATCATTATTTAAGGTGATAAAATGAAGGAGGTTGTTTTATCCAAACTATCCAACACCTTAAAGTTGATAGGGTATGCCATCAAGAGATGTTGGGTGGCCATGTTTGATAAAGATTAACCCTTGAGGTCCCCTGGACCTTAACGTGGTTGTTTTCATCAGAGGAACCTTGGTGGAGTTAAGCCTGATCTTTAGTGGGCCATGAACATCTTTGCAAAGGGTCAGTTATGGAAAGAAGATCTGAAAAAACATCGAGTTGGAATCCTTTCTTTCTAAGATAATTCTAAGTTTGCTTATGAAGAAATTACATGTTCAAAAAGCTTGCACGAAGAATCTTGAAGGACCCATAAGTCTAATGATGAGCTTTCACCGCCTCGAAGAAGCTATAAAAGGAACACCCGAAGAAGAATTTGAGGCCCTATGTCAAATAGATCTATCTACATGTATACCTTATATTCATGTGTATTTTACTTTCCCTAGCCTAGCCTAGTTCATTACTGCCCAGTGACACCTGTTGCAGTATGTTTATCTTAGGAGTAGATTAATTGTATGCAACTTTAAGTTATTAGATCCTCATGTCCATCTGAGTTTCAATTCAGTTGTTCATACTCCAGTTAAATATCATGTTGACCATCTGACTCGATCATCTATTCCAATAAGCGTATCAAGTATTTATCTTGCTTTTCGCTTTAACTGGATTGTGAAGCACGATGGGTGTAACATGGATAATACATTAATAAAAATCGACCATGTTTATGTCAGCCTTCATTATGTTATGTGCAAATCTTATATTCCGATTGAGGAATACTACGTTAAAGTGCTGGTGAAATAGAAAGTTCTTAAATTGATCAATTCCGTAATCACTGGTACAAGACAAAGAACTCATTAGTGAGTATTAACCCCTTCCCTTGCTCAAATCACTTGAGTACGGTGCAGATTGAATCAATTAGTCGGTGGTCGAGAGGACTCTAGGTCCCGATCCAGGCTCCAATATGTCCATCTCAGTGGAGGGGTGTCGACCAAGTTAGTCAATATCCTTGAGTTGCGTAGCCTCTGGCACGACCGCACAACCATACACGCACACACACTTCTAATCCAAGCCCTCAATCACATGAGTGGTCTTGATTGGTTGAATTGAGAGCAACACTTCCCTTTTTGGCATGCCCAGTGGTACTCGGCAGTGTATGTATTTCTTAATTAAGACGAGATGCCACTAAAATCAAAGGAAAAAAGTTTCGTGGCTAACGCTGCTGAGGAACAGCAAGATCGGGCTCAAAATCATGAATTTGTGGTCAACGTTGATGCAAGAACATCCTCTCAGCACACCTCAGGCGAATTTGTTACATTCTTTGAGAAAATCACAAAGTGTATGCAACAAATCGCCAGAGATGCTGAATCACGAGCAAAAGAAATGCGAATAGACATCTCCGAAGACTCGAAGCGCTTGAAAGACGTTCTCCAATTCTCCATCCTAATGGACATGAGCAAAACAACCAATTAAGCACTCAAATAGAGCCAACAAAAATGAGACACAAGGTCAACTTCCACCCTCATTGGCGGTAGATGAAGAGCGGAATGACTGTAGTTTTAGTCATTCTGAAGCCCTCGGCCAACAAAGTTACCACATCTCTAGGGGTTATGCCCTAGTCGGGTGAAGTAACTTTGTTGGCCTGGCGACTGAGGTATCGTTATTGCATGGCCTGACGGTCGACCCGCTTAAGGGGTAGCCATATAAAAGATTGACCTACTATAATGGAGTGTAGAGAACTACGTACATCAGGAATCAACTCGGGACACACATGCCTTTTACCAAGGGCAAAGCAGGGCACAAGAGTTCATAGGGCAACCTTCGACTATGCCCTAGTTGCAATGTGGCTCGTATAGGACCGAAATGCTCGAGGGCAACCCTCGGCAGTGGCATCGATCTACTACGAACCATACCAGACTGCCACAATTGGGGGATAATCCCCGATCGAAGTCTCGGTATATCAAGAACCTCGTAGTACAAAGGCGCTTGGGTGGCAACCCTACATCCTGCCTTTGCAGCACAATGATCACTAGAGGCTTGAGATACCCGGTGGGAAACCACTAGTAAAACCGATCCCTATACTCGTACCAAGTGCGATATAATACTTTGATCCTGACAAGCCACAAAGGTATCGGGCCTTGCAACAACAGCAAGGCTCCCAACAGTCAATCAATCGAGAAGATGTGATATGACTCATTAAAGATACGGAGGTTGCCTAAATGGCTAATGATTGTCTCAACCAACTTATATAAAATTGCATCCTAATTGGGTTGACCTACATTATAAATTTCCTAGAGGCTTCATATTCCTAGAGTTAACCTAGTTTTCAGGAGATAATGAGACCTCTACCATTGAACATGTACATCGGTTCACTATGTAATGTAGAGAATCATCTTGAAATGAATTTATAAAATTCAATTTATTCAAAAATTCACTAACAGGAACTGTGTTCACGCAGTATATCAACATACCAACGAATTTGGTTCAAACTTGGGTCGAGATGGAAGAAATGTTTGACATGCAATTCCATTGAGTTGAACTAAAAGTGTCCATGGCCGACCTCTCTCGTTTGAGGCAATCACTAGAAGAATCAACTGAACAATTTATTGCTCGCTTTAAGGGCGTCGGGAACCATTGCCCGATTATCTTACATAAGGCCATGTTTGCTAGGTTAGCCTTAGAAGGCTTGCACTCTGAACTTCTAAAAAATTTCGAATCGAATGAAGTTTGAAGAAACTTACTTCGGTGACCTGTTCGAGTTGTCGATCGACCAGGGTCAACATATATTAGTGAATCTTGCGGGAAGAACAACAATGAATGAATTCATTTAAGGGAACCTATTACAAGTACCCAAATTACAATGTAACCATGGCATATAAAAAATTTCGAATCGAATGAAGTTTGAAGAAACATACTTCGGTGACCTGTTCGAGTTGTCGATCGACCAGGGTCAACATATATTAGTGAATCTTGCGGGAAGAACAACAATGAATGAATTCATTTAAGGGAACCTATTACAAGTACCCAAATTACAATGTAACCATGGCATATCAAGTATTTATCTTTCTTTTCACTTTGATTAGACTGTGAAGCATGGTGGTTGTAACATGGCCAATACGTTAATAAAAATCAATCGTTTTTATGCTAGCATTCATTCTGTTATGTGTAAATTTTCTATTCTAATTAAGGAATACCATATTAAAGCGTTGGTGAAATAAGAAGTCACCGATCCATTTCATAATCACAGGTACAATAAAAAAGAAAAAAAAAGGAGCTCATTTATGAGAGTTAACCCTTTCTCACTTGAGCATGACTTGCATTAAATTAATCAGTTGGTGGTTAAGAGACTCCAGATATTGATCTAATCTGCAATATGTTGAGTATACTGCACGATCATACATGCACATATGCTTCCAGTTAGAGGTGTACATGAACCGAGCTAGCTCGGTTAGCTCGCTCAACTCAACTCGAAAAAGCTCGATTTGACTCTGTTTGAAGTTGAGTTCGAGCTGAGTCAAGTTGATTTTTTAAGCTCGAAAATGAGTTCGAGTTGAGTTTGAGCTGGCCCCAGCTCGACTCAACTTGGATCGAACCCAGCTCGAATCGAACTCAAATCGATCTAGTTCGGTGACTCGGTTACTTTGATATTGAGGTTGCTCACCAAGTGTTCGATGAAATGACTCAAATAAGTGCGGCCGGTGGCAAGGAAGGTATGTATATGAAACTAACATTTTTTTTTCTTAATTTTTATGTTGCGTAGAAGGTATTTGATAAAATACCCGTAAAACCATTGTCGTAGTCTCAAATATGATGAGATTTTGAAGATGTAGTCCAGGTATTTGTGAAAATGCTACAATGGCTAACTCAGCTCGATCTTGGCTCAAACTCGGCTTGAACTAGCCCGAGTTGCTGACCAAACCAAGGCGAGCTGACTGGTGAGGCTCAAGGATTGAGCCAAGCCGAGTTTGAGCTGAGGTTAGCTAGTGGCTCAGCCGAGTCGAAGCCTCAGTTCCGACTCGTTGTACCCCCTACTTCCAATCAAGGACCTGGCTAACCCAAGTGGCCTTTACTGACTCAACTGAGAGCAACACGCACGAGAGGAAAGAATGATCACTATTTATAATCCATTCATTTGTAAAGACGAGATGTCTAAATCAATTTACATCCGATGGCATCACATGATTCACACTTGCACCTCAGCTAATGAAAAGGTGGGCCTTATTTTCATGACGAATGGTATCCATTGTACGGCCACTCCTTGAACGGATCAGATTTCCCATACGACCCGCTGATGAGAAAGAAATGGCAGTATGCGCTGCATGTGTTGATTTGTCGTATTATTAGCTCATTAAAGTGCGGAACGGAACGTTACAACCTACATCAGGAGTGAATTAGGTGCGGCCCTGACCACGGGGCCTACCTTGATGTATGGATTATATATCCACACTGTCCATCTATTTTTTTTTAAAGAATATTTTAGATAAACATCCGAAAAATGAATCAGATCTAAATCTCAGGTGGACCATACCATAAGAAACATTGATGATTGACCGTTAAAAACTTTCTGTAGCCATAAAAGTTTCTGATTAATCTAATATTTGTTTTATCCCTTCATCCTGGTTTTTTTAACTTTATCAACAGTTTGGATGGAAAATAAACATTACCAAAAAACTACGGTGGCCCCTTAAATTTTTTTAATGGTGACCGTTCAATCACTACTGTTTCCTGCGATATGGTCCACATGAGATTTGATCGTTGTAATTTTTGGGATTTTCTGCTAAAATGATAGGTAAAAACGGATGGACGGAATGGATATACAATACATACATCATGGCATGCCCCACGCTCAGGGCCGCACCTAATCTACTCGCAGCATACAACACCTGTTTTCCCGCGAAATACGACAAGCTTTGCGGGGCCCACCATGTGTAACGTGGATTTCCTGTTGTTGACTAGGGGGAGGGACGAGGGTTACCTACTGAACCTGACAGTAGCGAGCTATCTACGGAGGTGACGTCACCACGTTGTGTGGGCCCCACCATGATGTATGTGTTGTATCCACACCGTTCATTATTTTAGGACACTAACCAAAGAACGAGGTAGATCCAAAGCTCAAGAGGACCCACAATAGAGAAAAGAGGGAGTTGAACGCCTACCATTTAAAACTTCTTAGGGCCACGGAAGTCTTCTGTATATCTGATATTTGTTTTCTTCCATTATTCCATGTCCGTGTTAACTTATAAACAGATTGGATCTCAAATAAACTTCATGGTGCCTAAGGAAGGTTTCAACGGTGGCCGTCACTATCCCCAGTACTCTTTTCTGTGGTGGGGTCCACTTGAGCTTCGAATCTGCCTCGTTCTTTGTCTAATACCCTAAAATGATATCTCCAAATGGATGGATGGTGTGGATACAATACATATATTATGGTAGGGTCCACAGAACGTGCTAACGTCACTTGATCAGAAGCCATCAGCAGCTAATCCGAGTCCTAGAAGGAGTTTCACTGAACATACAAAAGATATGCCTAATGAAATACAGATTCGGATTGCGTACCGAGTAACTCAGTACCCTGAGTGTACTAAGTAAACTCCGTGGTCACCTTCATTCATGCATTTTATCCAACTCATTCATTTATAAACTCCGTGATGCCCACCTTCATTCATGCATTTTATCCAACCCATTCAGACATTTTACTAAATAATTTTAGGGCTTTGATAAAAAATGAAGCCTATAAACAAATCAAGTGGACCAAACCAACATAAAAGTATGAATTAAACTTCTACCATTGAAAAGTTCCTAAGGGCCACATAAGTTTTAGATCAAGCTGATATTTGTTTTTTTTTCCCTTCATCCATATCTGCTTGAACTTATGAACAGGTCGGATGAAAAATAAACATCACTGCCTGCCTTAGAAAGGTTTCAACAGTGTAAATCAATATTTCCACTGTTTAATGCGGTATTGTGTAGTTGAGGTGTGGATATACTTCAATTTTAGTTTCAACGCTTATAATGATCTTTAAAAACGGATGGACGGCGTGGATGAACCACATACATTCATGGTGGGTCCAACAGAGTTTACTCAGTATGATAAGAGCCTACCGAGTAACTCAGTACGCAATCCAATTTCATGAAATACATAGATGGGCCAAACCAACGGCAACGATTTAAAGTATATCTAACTTCACAAGGTGTGGCCCATCTAAATTTGCAATTGTACTTATAATCATATATTTCCTTCATCTTTGTTAGTCATACGTGATGAATGAGTTTGATGAAATATACATACACACCATGCTGACCCCACAAAGAAATGGACGGTTGGTGTAGGATCTCCATTTTAAATGTGGTATGGCTCACCTGAGTTGTAGATGTTGGATATAGGCTAGTAAAGTTCACTTGTATAGTCTAGATCAGCCTTACCAAAGTCTTCCCAAATTTTAGGAACCTGTTTTTATTTTTATTTTTTAAAAAAGTAGCCGACATAATTGAAAGAGGAATAACGGATTAATATTAATTGTTCATTAAAGTGCCTCTAAATGATCTAAACCATTGATTGTTTTTGGAGATTATCTTATTGATGGGTCCTACAACACGGATGCAGCGGGGAGTTACATCGATCTTTCGAAATGTCGAAAGTGATAGATGATTAAAAGAAGTTGAGATAGATTTTTCTAAGCCATCCTTTTGTTTCTGGCATCATGTCCCGTTTGATGAGTGGACTGGCCCATTTTCTTTTTTTTTTTCACATGGGCATCTACAAGTGAGATCCACCCAATGGACGGTTTGGATCTCACACAAACTCACAACATTTTCACACATGACAGCATGCAATTGGGCTCCCTTATACACATGCATGAGCTTAGCAAACCTAAATGGATAAACCGTCCACCAAAATTTTAAGTACGCATACCAATAAATGTAAAGTTGAGGCTCGTTGGAGTATTAATAAGAGGTCCTGAGTATTTATGGAATGGGCCACACATTGGTAAGAATCTGGTGATGCTCTTTTGAAACAAGGTACTTTACATCATTTTCACGTACTTGAAGACATTCCCATCTTGGCTGGAAGAATTACAGATTCCCTCTTCTGTAGGTAAGCTGGTTTTGAAAGGAGATACAGACCTGATCAGCAACAAATGTAGAGTTTCATAAGGGCAGGTGGGTTAAGAAATGTTAGTTTTTATGATCATGCAACCGTAAATGGCGTATAACAAAAATGGAATTGGGAAATCATCGCCATTTAATTTATGGACTACAAATATATGGCGCGGAGAGAGAGAGAGAGAGAGAGAGAGAGAGAGAGAGAGAGAGAGAGAGAGAGAGAGAGAGAGAGAGAGAGAGAGAGAGAGAGAGAGAGAGAGAGAGAGAGAGAGAGAGAGAGAGATTATGGAGGAAAGCATTACTAAAGTGGTAGGCCCCACCATGAAATCACATGGCACAAAAATCATTCCAGTCCATTCATTAGGTGGGGCCATACTATTAGAATCAACAAACAATTTATAGTTTTGACTCAATATATAGGTGTAGCCATCCTCGATCAGCTAAGTTCTTACTCGAAGATCATACTCTTGCTGACCATATGACTCAATTGTTTGTCCACATAAGTTATAGGAGGTATTTCTTTAAACTTTTATTTCCCTGTTCATCATAAGAGCTTCTATCATAAATCAATAAAAAGGAAAAAAAAATGATATTTTAATATTTATTTATTTATTTTTCATTTATTATTACACTATTGAAAAGCACAAGGCCCACAATCACAATTAAAAGAAAAATTTTTAATGCAAGGCAAAAAGTTCTTATTAAAAAGGATTAACTCTTTCTTTTGTTCACTACAATAATCAATAGCTAAATAGATGATTGATCTTTAGGGATCCAATTTTAATTGGTCTACTCTAGCTCCTGAGGTCGTGAGCATTCGGTTGAACTTAAGTACGACTTTGACACACTTATATTCTAATTACATATATTTTAGTTAATACAGACCTTTAATAATAATGTGTAGCTTGTATTTGATTGAATAGTCTGAGTGTGTTAGAGTTGTACGTCCAACTCGTCCAAGTCCAGGTAATGACTAACTCACCTGAGTTGGGGTGAATGAGAGGTTATTTGTTGCATTGATGGTCCGACCCAGCTCATTCATGACCAAAACCGAGTTGTCGAGCCATTCGTTTAGAAATGCTGGCACACGTGGCAACACGTGTGTGGCATCTGAACTGCTTATAAGAGGATCCAAATCGTAGATGCCCTACTTAGAAAACCAGGTGGATCATACCTTCTGGTGGGCCACATGTGTACGTTGAAAATTGAATTCGGATCATTGGTCTATTATTCTTTTCAAAACCATCCGTTCCTTTTGTACATGTATGGCCCACCTGATAATTAGACTTTTTCCTTTAATACAAAATAAATACACCAAACAGCTTAATCTCGTACACGTGCACACCTAGCATTCCTCGTCTGGAATATTAAGAAAAAAAAAGGCTATGGTCAAAGGCATTTGGTGAGTTCCCATGTTGTGCTGGACCTATGAAATCAACGGCTCATGACGCAAGATGCGAATCCATCACGGTCATTGACTTGTGATGTTGTATGCCTAGACGGGAGAAATTTCAAGCATAGATCCCCATATTCTGACGGGGGATAGCCGTCATGCATTGCCTCATGAGGGCTATATACATGAAGAGAAGCTCGGATTAATTGGAACCGTCCATCTTCTCTGGCATAAATCCCCATATTCTGACGGGGGATAGCCGTCATGCATTGCCTCATGAGGACTATATATATGAAGAGAAGCTCGGATTAATTGGAACCGTCCATATTCTCAGTCCCACCATAAGTGAGCCGTCGTCCAAAAATCATGCTTAAAGGATGATCGTGATCCTTGATTCTCGGAGTTGAATGTGTATGAAATAAGTAGAAACCAAAATAAGTTACTTGTGGTATACGTAGCTTACCTTAAGTAACTTAATATCTATACGGCCCCTTAGTATACGGTCCTAGCTGAGGTGAGTGACTATTTCCTTGTGCAACAACATGGGTAAAACAAACTTTAGTAATATTAACAACCTTGGGTGAAAAAAAAAGTGTTTTATCCATGTTGTTCATCCATCCTAGATTATTATTTTAGGGCATGAACCTAAAAATGAGGTAGATCCAAATCTCGAGTGGACCATACCATAGGAAAATAATAGTAATTGAATATCCCCCATTAAAAACTTTCTAAGACCCACTGTAATGTATACCTACCATCCAATATATGTTGATTAGGTCATAGAGACCTGGATGAAAAGAAAACACAAATATTAGCTTAATTCGAAACTTTTGTGGCCCCATGAAGTTTTTAATGGTGAGCACTCAATCACCACCATTTTTTGTGATGTGGCCTACTTTGAGATTTTGATTTGCTCATTTTTGGGCTCATATCCTAAAATAAGTGGTCCATCATGTCCTAAAATAAGTACTAAAAATAGATGAATAATGTAGATAAACACATACATCATGCAAGCAAGTAGGGTTGGAAATGAGTGGGGTTAGCCAATTCGAAAATAGTCATGTTTGGTTGAGCCATACGGGGTGGTTGGTTGCTATTGTTTATATTTCTCCACTCAATAATTTTATAATTTTAAAAAACATGTTTGATTCATACTTTTTTAGTTAGTTTTTACATTTTCGATTCTTTCTCAAAAATTACCCATAAAAACTAAAGAATTAAAATAGAATTTTTAGATATATTATTTCCTAAGATTAAAACAAGCATTTGAATGCTTCCAAATGGAATTAATTGTAAATGATTTACAATATGTGTTTTGATGTTAAAAAAGACCTATAAATCATTTATGGCTTTCAATCCCATTTAATTTACAAGCGAAAAGTTGTGACTTCATTTACAACCTAACTACTATAAATAGTAAAAGTGGCTCTTCATTTACAAGGTTATCCAAATGACCTTAAAAAACTCAGCGCATCAACCCATAAAAGCAACCATTCCTCCATAAAATATTAGAAAATTAAGAACGAAGGAATGAATTTTCCAAAGCCAAACAAGCCCGCCCAGTATGGGCTTCAGACAGAGCAGAGCCTGCCCGTTTGCTGCCGAGAAGAAAAAGGGGCCAGGCCTTCTTTGAATGTCCGACACTCATCGTCGATTTACTACCACATCTAGGGGACCCGGGCATGAGCTATTGAACAGGTACTACATCTCGATCCGAAACAGCTACTGGAACTACTGATGCTGGTGGTGCTGGTAGCCATGATGCTAGGTAGCCGTGATCCACCAGCTCTTGCTTATGTCGGTCCCCCCATACTTGCAGCTTTCAATCAGAAGTAGAGGTAAGGCTATAAATATATTTGATAGGGTGGAATTAGGTAACATCCCTATCCGGCACTATGATATGTTAGTGCCATCCAACCTGTATATTAGACTTAGTTCCCAAAATCCAGCTTGATCCTTTAAGTGGGCCCACCAAAGTCATAGTGCCGTCCAACCTGTATATTAGACTTAGTTCCCAAAATCCAGCTTGATCCTTTAAGTGGGCCCACCAAAGGGGACAATGGGTGACATTGAGGATGGAGACACCCACCATTGGAACTTCCAGATGGAATGTGGGTTCAACATGTTATGTACATGTAAATCCAATCCATTCATCAGGTATCCACCACCAAGATAAGAGGATGCATCAAAATTCAAGAAATTCCAAAACTCAACTGGGCCACAACAGGTCTATTCCATTTGAGTTTTAGATAAAGATGATTCTTCATGAGATCCACCATGAAATGAGTAGGCGCACAAAGAGTAAGGTTTGGATGGCTAGAGTTCAATCTTTGCGACTTCTAGGGCTCGTTTAGATACCATCAATTATAAGTTACTTAACAAGAAAAAAACCCCTTAAAATTACTTAAACACTTCAACTTAATTAGTAGAAACTAAGATAAGTTACTTAAGGCATAAGTAACTTACTATCTGTTGGCACTCGGTTTGTTTTTTGTCATATGAAGTATGCACGGGCATGCCAGAATTGATACGAATGCTCGATTCAACTTTGTTCTTAAGCCGCGAAATAAGCAGATATGTCCAATATGAACATATATAACTAGAATCTGAGAAGATTAGTCGCCTACTCAATCACTTGCATGATTTTGTAATGATCAGGCGATAATAGGAAGGTGGGGTTCTTCCTTCCAAAGTGGGTTATGCTTTACCTTTCATAAAAAATGACTTTTTAATATACCGGTGCAATTAGACAAAAGGAAAAATTCACAATCAGTCACTACTAGTGACTGTAAGAATACATCTCTTGAAATAACTACTTGATATTAGATAAGGATCAAGTCCAACGTATGAGTATAGACTTGGATTACAAGTATGAATTACTTCTACTAGATTATCATTATTCCTAGGATAGACTAAGATAAAGTAAAATAATATATTTAATTTGGTTTAATTGGTGTGAGATGGCATGTCATGTTGATTTCTTCTATTATTTATAGATCTCTTGTTGTTGCTATTCCTCATACATTTCTCCTTTAATCTAATGGTTATAGCAGTTTATGAGTCGCCACATCAGCCTTCTAGATCCTTCTTTTATTGATATGTATCCCTCTGACCTTTCCTCCTCCACTCGATTGCTTTTAGCTTCCAGGCACCTTTCAGTCGTTCGTTCCGCTTCTGAACGCCTCTCGACTACATTTTTCTTCTCGGTCGCACCTTGCTAGATGCCTCTCGGCTACTTAGTTTGCTTTTAAATATCTATCGGCCGCTCCCTATGTTATCATCCGGCCAGTTGTGATTCCATAAAAAATATTTTAAGTATCATTGAAGATCTTTGGTATTATATATCTTTCCCCTGCTACAACATGTGTCCATTCCTAAATCACTACTTCGCACCCCCCCCCACAAAAAAAAAAAAAAAAAGTTGCCTCACTTTTGGTTGAAAAGGTGACGACGACGTTAATTCGTTGTTTGATGTAATAAATGTAACTGTTCAACCATGCTAAAACATCAATTTTGACCATTTTGGTCGAAGCTGGCCATCTTGATCGAAAAACATAAAAATTGATCATCTTAGTTACATTGACATTCTTAGTATTAAAAAAAAAAAGCATCAAATTTGGACGTCTTGGTTACAGTTGACAGTCTCGGTAAAAAAATATTAAAGTCAGTCATCTTAGTCGAACTCGACTATCTTGGTCTAAAAACATCAAAGTTGGTTAATTTGGTTGAACTCTGCCATCTTTGTTGAACTTGGTTATCTTAATCGAAAAATATTAAATTCAGCAATATTGTTCGAACTCGACCATCTTGGTTGAAAAATATTAAATTCGTTCATTTCGGTCGAACTCGGCTATCTTGATCAAAAAATATCAAATTCGACCATGACAATGGAGACTGTCAATTAGGCCTGGTAGATCGAGGTAATAGTACAACTAAAAACTTAGCCTATTACTTCTTTGACTAATTGCATTATTCGATCATGATCTAAATGGTGTGGTTCAACTATTGGTGGTGGTTCCAAACCTACTCGGTTTTGTCTTTCATGATAAGGTGATCCTTCTACAGGAACGACATTTCTAACCTCCCATTCAGTTGCCTATACTCGGTAGGTGACGGGAAATTCTGCACTTCTTGTGCCAGAGTAGGAGGCATGTTACATTGTCGAAGATGTGCTTGCAGTATTGGTTGTACCAGGGGTATCGTTGCCAGATTCAGAATAAAACAAGTATCAATCTGTTACTAAGGCTTCATGGGTTTTCTTTCAACAAAGAGAGTCATAATTTGATTCGTGTTTTTGGCATGACTAGGCATCTATCCGTTAAAAGTTTTCAGCTTGAACTCGTGATTGTTTGGCCTGAATTCGTGATCGCTTAACGGTATGATAAATATTAATCATTTCGGCCGACAAATCTCAAGAGCATCAACCTGAGATGAGGATGCGCTATTGGGGTTTAGTTGAAAGGGTACCAGATTTGATGGCAAACTTAACTAATCAGGTGTTTAAAACTTTCCCCGACTCATGATTTCTCAAAATTAATGCATTGGTAAATATAATTAAGGTTCCACCGGGCATGCTAAAAAATGTTTTTTTTTTTTGCATAGCTAGTGTAAAAATGAATATTTATGACAAACAAGTAGTTATTTAAATCCTATAGGGCATGCCAAAATTATTGGCACTTGATGTGCGCTAGGGTACTGGAATTGATATGATGGCTCATTCAAACTAATCAACTTGGACCCTAAGCGGTGAAATAAGTAGATATGTCCAATATGAATGTATATGACTGAAATTTGAGAATATTGATCACTAATTACTCAACCACTCGTAAAATTTTGTAATGATCAGGTGATAATTAGATGGTGTGGTTCTTCTTCTAAAAGTTAATTGCACTTTGCCTTTAATAAGAAACGACTTTTAAATATATTCGTGCAATCAGACAAAAAGAAAAATTCACGATCGGTCACTAAGAGCGATGTAAGAATGTATCTCTTGGAAGAACCAATTAATATTAGATAAGGATCAAGTCTAACACATGAGTGTAGACTTGAATTATAATTACGAATTACTTCTAATAAATTATCAGTACTTTTAGGATAGATTGAGATAAAGTAAATTGATATATTTAATTTGGTTTAATTGGTGTGAGACACCTTATTATGTTGATTTTCTTTATTATTTATATATCTCTGATGAGAGAGAAGAATCACCTAATCTTTGGTTTCAAATTTAACATTCTCTTACTTTCGTTGGTTATGATGGTTGAGGAGTTACCACATCATCCTTAGAGATCCTTCATTCCTCTCTTGATATATGTTTCTTTGATCAATTCCTCTTGTTCAACCACTTTAGGCTTTCGGGTGCCTCTCGGTCGCTCATTTTGCTTCTAGGCAACTCTTGGCCGTGAGATTGCATTTTTGCTGGTGATCTAAACACCAGCAGCTAAATGGTGTCAAAGCCGTGGCCCTCGCCATGCATGTCATCCGTCCATTTTTCCAACTCATTTAAGGGCAGGAGCGTAATGCAGCTAATCCAAAGTTCGAGTGAACGATACCGCGGGAGAGAGTGGAGATTGAAGGCTTACGATTGAATACTTCTTGGGCCCACTGCAATTTTTATTAGCCATCCAACCTCTTTTATGGTTATGTAACCCTTGATGAAGGGAAAACACAAATATCACCTTGATCCAAAACATCCATGGCCCCCACAAAGTTTTCAAAGGTAAGCATTCAATCCCACTGTTTCCTGTAGTGTGGTCTACTTGAGCTTTGGATCTGCCACAATTTTGGCCTCATGCCCTAAAACAAGCTGACAAAATGAATGGACGGCATGGATACAACACATGCATGATAGTAGGGCTCACAGAGTTTTGACATCAGTTAGCTGGCTGTGTTAGTGTCACCAGCCAAACCTCTTCCTGCAAGCTACCACTCCTTTTCGCAAACGGTGCACTTCCCTTAGTGAGAAAAGCAAATAAAAGTTAGAAAAGCAAAGAAAAAGGAAAACCTAGTACTCTTGATTTCTCCTAGTGATGATGGTCTACATCAGGAATTAGAACTTTAAAAATTCTTGATGCATCAAAATACATACAATGGTGTTTATCTTGCACCCAGTGCATGTGTTGGACCCATGGTCCAGTGATCAAGATCACTGGTCTGGTGGGCTCAATCATAGATGTGTGGATGCCCTGGAAATCTCCTAGATGGATCTCCCATCGTGGAAGAATTTTTTTTTGGGGCATCCAAGATCTGGAGCAGGGACAAAATGAAGCGTTCGGATCAACGTAAATGGGCCCCACTTGTGTGAACTAGGTCCATCAGGACACTATATATATCCTGATGAATCATGACCGTTTGATTCGTCTTTCTTCATCTCCCTGCGATGTCGTTGTCTACAAAAGAATTTTAAATATTTAATGACCCTTTAGCTACTAACCCTGATTGAGAGAGTTATTAGAATCCCAAGTGGGGCCCACCACGCCCCATCAGAGGACAAAAGCCGGTGATTACTCACGACATACAACATGAAGTAAGCATCTATGAGCCTGCTAAGTGCATTCGCACATTTCTAAGTACCAATTGCTCACACGTGCCAGTGGGGCACACGTATGCCCGGCCTGCTTATCAAGTCAGCCACGTACCGAAGCAATGGACGGTTAAGATAAATTTGCAAAGGTCCACATTCGAAACGTACATGTGTGGATCACCGAATGAGAAGACCAGTCTGATTTTTGGCCCATTTACATTGTCAGGTGAGGAAGGGCCTGGATCTCTCACACGTGTGCCATTTTGGATGTGTGAACGGTGAGGATGCAGCTGATTTGCAGACTGGGCCAGACCCCAAATGGAAAGTAATTGAGCTTTCTTAGGAGCGAAGTCGTAATTTTAAGTCCATTGCGTTATAGTTGTAACGTGCATTGAAAGTAGGGGCAACTCTCGTCCGGCGTGCTGGACGAGGAAGGTTAGTTCATCTTCCAAAAATTGACACGTGGAAGGTGCAACGTAGGATCCTAACTGTTCATCCATTCAGGCCCACCTGAAAATACTCATGGTTGATGATCACAACAAATGAACAATCACGTTCACTACTTTTTCCAAATGCAAAGATTTTCTTCACTGCCAACGTGTCACTTTTTTTATAACATCAGAGCCGTCAAAAGGTGGAACACATCATAATAACAACGTGAGGCGAAATCAAGGATGGTTTGTTCATCAAGTGGACCACACCATAAAAATCAATGTACATCCGATGGTTTGATCCAGTGAACGTATGTAGCCCAGATGATGAATGGTTTGTGCCAATTTTCGCTCCAGGTGATCTGCACGGTATGGCCGACCTTTCCATTACTTGGATGTTCTGCTGTAGTGAAACATCAAGGGAAAATAAAAGAATTGTATGGGAGTGCCACCATACAACTTTTGGATACTGGTTGTCTTTAGTCAAAATAAATAAATAAATCATATTTCAAGATACATCTAGATGTAATAAACAATACAATATATCAGCACTTTAGCCATTGGATTCGGATTCTTTGAAATGATTCACACCGTCCGTGTTATAGGCTCTTGATTGATAATAGTAATTGATTGACCACATGTCATTGTGTGAGATAAAATAATTCAGCCCTTATCTTGAGTCCGCTTTGATTTATGTATTTTACCTCAAGGGCCTATTTGGATACGTGTTTTGGGATGTATTGTATCGTATTAGAAGTTATGATTTAGCGTTTACCGTGTTTGGATTGGAGTGACTAGGAGTTGAATCCTATGCGTGTGAATACAAACTCCAGTCAAATTTTCGAACCGATGGTAGAGTATTGTCAGTAGATTCTGTTGCTGTTAATACTTGGTATTCATTGCGCTGTATTCATCAGCGGATGAAAGTTTGAAATTTGTACGATTACAAGATATCTGGTACTTATGCAGTGTAAGATTGGGAATGTTCATTTGGTACATTTTAACGTGAAAATCATCTGGGCTATAAATTAGAAAGTTCCATACGTCAAACAGGCCACCCGACCCAATTAAGATTGTACACTACACAGACATAATACGTCATATCCAAACATTGATCTGTATAACATATTGTATATTGTGCCAAACAATACTTCCTATCCAAACATTGATTAACATCTGATTGATTTGGATGTATTCTGAAAACCGTCCAATGTCTACATGAATAATACCCAAATACGATACAATACAATACAATACTATACGCGAATCCAAACAAGCCCTAGACGGTGTTCATAAGTTGTTGCTTTTTTTTTTTTTTCAAAATATTTTAAAGCAATGAATTGAAAAAATAACCATATTCATATTGTAGAGGGAGGGAATGGTGGTGGTTGAACGCTCCACTGTTAAAAACCTTCATATGGCCAACTGTGATGTTTAAATGCCAACCTACCTCTTAATACGTTCATAGAAACCTAAATGGAGGGAAAAAATAAATTAATATCAACTTAATCCAAAACTTTCGTGGCTCACAAATTTTTTTTAATGGTCAATCACCATGTTCCTATGGTATGGTCCATCTGAGATTTGGATCTATTTCTTATTTGAGATTGTGCATTAAAATGATCTAACAAAATGGATGGATATCATGGATATATAATACATACATCGATGGTGGTTGCATCGTCTTGAGTGAGGCCGGGACTCACCTAATCCACTCCCCTTCAAAGTTGTTTGCTCATACTACGTACTCCATTGAGTCCCATTTGGTCCATTCAAATTCTGCCATGGTAGGTTAATTACCAGGTAATCCAATTCCTCCTTAAGATGGGAATGGTCCAAAAATGCTCTTGAACTAAAATTTTTAATCCTTTTATTATATAAATGTTAAGATGCCCGTCTGTATTCAAACCTAAATATCTAAATTATGATCGAAAGGTTGAATAATCCAACTTACTATCTTTTATTTATTAATATCAATTATATTGTATTTTTTGCCATTCTTGAAAAATCCAATTGGAAGGGACATGCGTTATAGTAATGGAAATATATTAAAATATTTTTTACGAAATCACAGTTGACAGAATGACAAGATACAGATCAGTTGAGATGAATTCAAAATCAAACAAAGCAATCAACCAAGTGGTCGATGTCCATCCAAGAGGCTGATAAAGTAATCGATGTTCATCCTAGAGGCCAATCAGTAGCCGAGTGTCATCTTGGAATCAAGTGGTCGATGGTCATCAAGGAGCTCGATTGAGCAGTTGAGCGGAATGCGATTAAATTAGCAAGTAGGCCTGGAGTGGTTATTGAGACATGATAAGGAAGTCTCCATAAGGTAGTAGTGTTAAACGATTATAGGACAAATGTCAAAGGAAGTCAAGTAATTGTATTAAGCAGTTATAACAACTGTTAGAACATGTGAAGTGGCAATCGTCAGAACGTGGGAAGAGTCTATAATTATAAATAGAAAGGGAATGCAACAAGGAAGGCGTGTCATACTAATCCAAACAAACCAAACTTAATCTCTTAATTATCTTGTCGATTTATATTCCATAGTATAATTCGTTACTTTCCTTGTTAAGCAAATTTGCATTCTATAGTGTAATTTTTACTTTCCAAGCATGTTGTTTACATTCCGTAATGTAATTCGTAGTAATAATCAAGTAGCTGATAATCTTTAGTTGTAAATTGAGTTTACGTTCTCATGCTGGATTCAACTCCTACATCAGAAATGAGTTATTCGATTGCTCTTCGTGACAGATTGTAAAGATCTCTTTCCCATTTTCATTTCATCTATATTGAAAAATCATTTTGTACTAAAGGCAAAGGTATAACCTATCATCAGAGGATGAACCTCACCTTTTAAATATTGCCTAATCGAATTTACACTATGAGCAAATAGCTAAATAGGTGACTGATATCTTTAGATCTTGGTTATACACTACATGTATGCCTATCTTGGCACTTAGGGTTATTATTATTCAGTTTGAATTTGGATCCACAATTCCAATTCTGACATGCCTATATGCCCACACACCCAGTACATAAAAAAAAAAGAACAACATCCACCGTACATTTAGATCCAAAATCATCGGAAGGTTGAATGATCTAACCTAAGAGCTTTTATTTTTTAATATAAGCCATACAAAGAGAGTCCCATCATGTAAACGCTTTGGATCATTAGAGGATGAACCATGTTGAATGGCTAAAGTCCCAACAATGTAAAATGCATTCTAACAAATGCCTTACCTATTTGCAGTCTTTTGATCATACAAGAGAAATGTTCAGCTATATGTAGTCATACATCTAAGTTGGATGTACAAGTATTCGTAGGTGGGATGAATGCTTGGGTACTAAAAAAATCCAAATGCAAGATTCGATCAGTCGAGGACTATAATAATGGGGATCATGTGCGACCCTAAAGAGTTAAAAGTCGTTTGGATAGAACGCTGGGCCTACATCACACCTACCATGCAAGCCCTTGTTCCCACACAGTCTAGTCTTATGACATGTGGGCTCAACGTGACCATTCATCGGGTAGTGGATACTATGATCATGTCATGAACCAAAAGTCTGACTAGCACATTCATAAATTGAGCCACACGTGTAGGTTAGATTGAAGTGTGCAGACTTTTTTTTTTTCCTGGGTGCTTTCTCACCGTTCATTTTCTCAAAATTAGTCTGGATCTCTAACGAGTCGTTTGGATGCCTATAAATTCATTAAGTTATAAAGGCATTACATGACTTATTTGGATACATATATTTGCTTGTAAAAGCTTTATAAGCGGTGAACAAATTATAACTTTTAATTTGAGTATGGTAAAAATCTATGTGACGTATTAGAGGTAAAGTATTTATGGTTAAAAATGCATTGTATATGTTATAACACAATGGTTAAATATACTTACAATATGTGGGGGCCACCATAAGTGTGTGGAACATCCCATCCCATGCATCTATAATGTACTTCCCTTAATGCTTTGCAGTGGCTCTAAAAAACAACTCATCCATTATAAAATGGATAACAGGGAATGATGGGATGTCCACTATTATGGAGAAATCCGAGCCCGTGGCAAAACATTAATCGGACTTAAAGTCCGAACTGATGCGCCCAAGGCATGATCCATCCAACCAAGACTACAGCATCGCAACAACAACACGCGAACATCTTCGAGTGAAAGTCAGCTCGGAGTTGGTCCTAATTGTCAGACCGGATAACCCGCTACCCCCCAACACCGAGGCGCTTAAGCCAGTCGGATCGGATTCGATATGACTGGTCGGATGGCGTCCGACTCGGAGTGGTCTTCGATACGGCCTGGCAAGCCGAGCCGAGCAGACCTTCTGACGTGCGTATCCCACTCGCTAAAACATGAAAACTGTCATAACCAAATGTGGCCGATAACTTCGCTCACAGATGTGCACGATCCGCCATATATGTCGCGCAATCAATAGATTACGAGCAGTATCTCCATGATCCTAGAATCCCTCTGATCGTGCTGAGATCATCGGATCCGGACCGCCTCACAGGCAAGTATAAAAAGCCCGCAGCGCTATGTCTATAGGTATGCGAAATTGAGCTCTCTTCTACTCTACCTAGACCCTGATTCCCTTATCCTGACTTAGGCATCGGAGGGTCCCCCGGCTTAGCCAGGGTCACCTTTTCCTATTATCGTGGTGCAGGTTTCAGGGACGACGCGTAGAGAGCGACGTGCAGAGCGCCGACCAGATTTTGTCATCAACATTTTTTGGCGTCGTCTGTGGGAACCTGAAACTAGAAGTCAGGTTCTCATTTTCTTAAGCAATGGCGAGGAAGAAGAAAGCTGCAGTGGTACAGCCGCAACCTAATGAACAGACTCGGTCGTCGTCACCGCTTCATGCTGAGTCCGCACCAGGGCCTTCTCAGCGTTCGCGCAATAGGTCGAGCAAGTATCGCACCATGCAGAACGAGATCCAGGCCCTACGCGACAAGATAAACCGAATGAAGCAACAGAAAGAGCTAGATCTACGCCTGACTCAAGAACAATCCGTTCTCGAGCCGGTTGGGTTATACATGGAGACTCACTCTGTGCCGAGGAGCGTGAGACATGAAGCCCCCCAACACTCGGGGGTGCCGCACTCAAGTCAAAATTCTCCTATGGCACGGGCCGAGATATCCGCGCGGAATGCCACCTCTCGGGCTCCAACAATTGTTCATTCGGCCACATTTGCCCTACCGCCCACACACCTCCGTCATCAGTTAGAACGGAGGAGAGAAAGGAGAACACCGGAGGTCGAGCATACCCCAGAGGTCGTCGCAGAAAATAAGGACCCATGGGAAGCACGATTTACGGAGTTAAAAGATAAGTTCCTGACATTGGAGAAAAAGCAGGAGCAATCAACGGTTCTAGCCACGATCCAGGTGATGATGGAAGAGACCGAGCCTCCCTTCACCCTAGCCATCATGGCTGAAGTGATGCCACAGAGGTTTCGGATGCCTCCCGTCATCCAGTATTCAGGGTTGGGGGACCCATCCGAACACTTGGAGTCCTACCGATCGTGGATGCAGATCCAGACTGCAACGGATGCAATGATGTGTAGGGGGTTCTCAATTACCCTCACAGGGTCCGCTCGGATTTAGTACTGCCAGCTGAAACCTAATTCCATGGGCTCTTTCGCGGAGCTGAGTCGACTATTCCTTACGCAGTTGATAAGCGGTAAGAGAAGTCGGAAGCCCAACACTCACCTGCTTACCATCAAGCAAGCTCCGAAGGAGTCGTTAAAAGATTACATCGCCCATTTCAACGAAGAGGCGTTGGATGTCGAAGACTATGATGACAAGATGGCTCTTGCTACCATCCTGAGCAGATTGAAGGAAGGAAAACTTACCTTCTCCATTGATAAAAAACTTTCGAAAACGTTAGCGGACTTCATGGCAAAGGCTCAAAAGTACACCAACGTTGAAGAGTTCACTAACGCCCGTAAAGAAATATAAGTCACTGACTCGGCGATCAAAGGGAAGAGGCCGAGGAACGAAGACTCTCAGCCGAACGGCAAAGGGACCGATGACAGCGCTCCCCGCGATCGTGGACCGAGCCGTAGGCCAGAGGAGAAATTCCGTTCCTATACTCCTCTCAACACATCAGCTGAGCAGATTTTGCTGGATATCCGAAGAGATAAACTGCTTAATTGGCCAGTCTGCATGAGGGCTAACCCTGAGCAACGGGACGAGAAAATTCTGCCGCTTCCACCGAGATCACGGCCATAACATGGACGACTGCGTGGACCTGAAAGACGAGATCGAGTCCCTCATCCGTAAGGGACATCTGTGTCGTTATACTAAAAGAGAAAGATCCGCTCGGAGAGACGAGCAGCCGCGGGAAAAGCCAAAAACTCCCCAGAAGAATCAGCCGAAATTCGTACTATCTTCGGGGGTTCAACTGGGGGAGGGGATTCAAACAAGGCTCGAAAAGCCCATTCCTGGAGATCCGAGCCAGAACATCACGTCCACCTGGCGGAACGACCTAGCAAGGAACTACGAGTCGCTCCGTGCAGCCTGACCTTCACGGAAGATGATGCGCGCGGAATCCAGCATCCACACGATGACGCGCTAGTGGTTACCACGACCATAGCGAACAACAAGGTGTTCCGCATCCTGGTAGATACCGAAAGTTCGGCTGATGTCATGTATTCCTAGGCATTCGAAAAGATGAGAAATCCACGGTCTCGACTCCGACCCATGAAGACTCCCTTGCACGGCTTTGCCGGAGAGAGAGTAATCTCTGAAGGAGCTATCTCCCTCTCAGTAACAACGGGAGAAGGGCAACATCAAGTCACACTCCTGGTGGACTTTTTGGTTGTCAATGTTCCATCTGTCCACAATGTAATCCTGGGCCGACCTTCCCTCAATGTAATGAGAGCGGTCGTCTCGACTTAACACCTGATGATGAAGTTTCCAGCCGAAGGAGGGATCGACTATCTCGGAGGCGATCAATGCGAGGCCCGAAGATGTTATGCTATAGCGGTTAGTAAAAGAGCCGCTAAACAGGCTCTCGTCGTCGACGCCTTGGACCCCTGAGGGCCAGCAGAAAGTTCATCAGTCGAGGACCTGAAAAAAGTCTCCCTCGATGAATCAGACCCGGGCAAGACTGTCCAGCTCGGGTTATCATTAAATTTCGAGCGGAGGAACGAACTATTAGCCTTCTTGAGGCAGCATTGAGATATCTTCGCATGGTCGCATGCAGATATGCCAGGAATCTCTCCTGATGTATTGGTTCACATGTTGAACATGAACCCAGATCATAAGCCGGTCAAGAAAAAGAGAAGGTCGTTTGACGCCGAACGATAAGAAACCATTGCTAAGGAGGTCTCCGTCTTGCTCGATGCGGGCTTTATAGAAGAAGTATACTACCCTGACTGGATAGCAAATGTGGTTCTCATCAGGAAGTCCATTGGGAAGTGGCGGGTCTGTGTAGACTACTCCGATCTGAATAAGGCGTGTCCTAAAGACAGCTTCCCGTTACCTTATATCGACCAACTGGTGGACAGCACGGCCGGACACGAGTTACTCTCGTTTCTGGATGCTTATTTCGGATACAACCAGATTGCTATGCATCCCCCAGATAGGCAGAAGACTACCTTTGTCACTGACAGATGGCTCTACTGTTACCGGGTCATGCCGTTTGGCCTGAAAAATGCTGGGGCAACATATCAGATACTGGTGAATCAGATATTTGTCAACCAGATTGGGCACACCATGGAGGTGTATGTGGATGACATGTTAGTGAAGAGTTCCTAAGTCTCCAACTACCTTGCTGATCTCGGAGAAACATTTAGTGTCTTCCGAGAATATCAGATGAAACCGAACCCCGCTAAGTGTGCATTCGGAGTTGAATCAGGAAAGTTTCTTTACTTTTAAGTCAGTCAGAGAGGCATTGAGGCTAACCCAGATAAGATCAAGGCTCTCCTCGACATGAGCTCGCCTCGGACTCTTAAGGAGATATAGTGTCTCACGGGAAGAGTTGTCGCCCTTGGACGCTTCATATCCAGGGCTACAGATAAATGCCTTCCCTTCTTCCAGCAGTTGAAGGGCCATAAGAAGGCCGAGTGGATTCCAGAGTGTGATCATGCCTTCCAGCAGTTAAAACAGTACTTGGGTTTACCGCCTCTATTGTCCAAGCCTGAAGAAGGGGAGCCTCTGTTCCTATACCTCGCTGTCTCGGCTTCAGTTGTCAGTTCGACTCTGATCAGAGAAGTAAGAGGCAAGCAGTACCCCGTGTACTATGTAAGCAAAGCAATGGTGCCAGATGAAACAAGGTACCAGTCCTTGGAAAAGCTAGCACTCTGCCACGTCGTCTCGGCCAGAAGGCTGTGACCATATTTTCAAGCCCACTCCATAGTTGTGCTAATAGACTCTCCTCTAAGGCAGGTCCTTCAGAGACCCGAAGTATCAGGTCGGATGACCAAGTGGGCTGTAGAGCTCGGAGAGTTTGACATTCAATTTCGCCTTAGAACGACACTCAAGGGTCAAGCTATAGCCGATTTTATCGTTGAATTCATAACTTCGGATGAGGAGCAAGTCAGTAAGGAAGTCAAAATGACACCTGTCCCTTTGAGCAACCAAGAGGTAGCATCAGACCCGGGGTGGGTACTTTATGTTGACAGGTCTTCCAACATTAAAGGAGCAGGAGCTGGTGTCGTCCTGGTTGCACCTGATTCAGCGACAATCTAGTATGCAATCAGACTCAGATTTAAAGCTTCAAACAACGAGACCGAGTACGAAGCGTTACTAGTTGGGCTCAGGCTAGCAGCGAGCCTGGGTGTTCAGACCCTGCAAGTCCGTTGCGACTCATAGCTGGTGGTGAACCACATTTCCTCAGAATATAAAGCTAAAGAGGTCAGAATGATCGCTTACCTCGAAGAAGCAAGGAAATTAATCAAGAAGTTTTTGAGTTGTACTATCCGACAGATCCCCAGAGCCGAGAACTCCTGGGCCGATGCGTTAACGAAACTCGCCTCGTCCTCCGAGCGAAAGATCCCGCGTTTCGTCCCGGTTGAGTTCATTGAACCCCCGAGTATCGGTCAGTCAGAGAAGGTCAATCCCGTCCAGTCCATCCCTAGTTGGATGGACCCGATCTTCAATTATCTATCAACCGGTGAAACCCCCTCGGATAAGTTAGAGGTGAGTCGACTTAGGGTCAGAGCTGCCTGGTATGATATATTGGACGGAGTGCTATACAAGAAGGGGCATTCTCAGCCTTACCTCAGATGCCTCCGACCGGATGAGGCCAACTATGTGATTCGTGAAATTCACGAGGAAATCTGGGGAAACCATTCGGGCAGCCGCGCCTTAGCCATGAAGATACTTCGTCAAGGGTATTTCTGGCCGACCCTTATGTAAGACTCCAAGGATTTTGTTCGAAAGTGCTACAAGTGTCAGCGTTTTGCTGCCGTGCCGAGGCAACCGGCAGAAGAAATGATCCCTATGAGTGGGCCATGACCATTCTCCCAATGGGGGATCGACATCATTGGTCCCTTGCCCACTGGGAAGGGACAGGTCAAGTTCGCTATAGTCGTAGTTGACTACTTTATCAAGTGGGCCGAGGTCGAGTCAGTCGCAAAGATCACCAAGAAGAAAGTAATCGACTTTGTCTGGAAGAATATCATCTGCCGGTTCGGGATCTTAAGAACCATCATTTTTTATAACGGCCGCCAATTCGATAATGACAAGTTTCGTAGCATGTGTCAAGGACTTGGCATTGTAAACGCTTACTCATCGCCTCAGCACCCACAGTCGAATAGACAGGTAGAGACAGTCAACAAGATCATCAAGCACCACCTCAAGACAAAGCTGGAAAAAGCCAAGAAAAATTGGGTCGAGGAGCTCCCCTTCGTCCTCTGAGCCTACAGGACCATAGCCTAGATTTCGATGGGTGAAACTCCATTTTCGTTATCCTATGGCTCGGAGGCAATGGTGCCAGTAGAAATCGGATTCCCTACGACGCGGGTTAAGAGCTTCCAAGAAAATCAGAACTCCTACCAGATCGCTACTAATCTCGATTTGCTCGAAGAACTCAGAGAGGTTTTCAAGCTCCGAACGGCGGCTCGGCACCAACAGGTAGCCGCTTCTACAATTTAAAGGTTAAAGTCAGGCGCTTCCGACCAGGGGACTTGGTCCTCCGACGGGTCTTCCAAAACACGACTGAGCCAGGGGAAGGAGCACTTGGACCCAACTGGGAAGGACCATATCGTGTGGTCAGATCTACCAAACCGGGCTCGTACCACCTGCAGGACCTCGAAGGCTTCCAGCTCCCTCATCCCTAGAATGCTGAACATCTGAAGACCTATTACCCATGAGGAACTAACCTTTAAGGTTCATAATAAAGTGTCTCCAAGCGACTAGCCTTTAAGGCTCTCAATAAAAATTTCAATCCGGCTTCGGATGTTTACTCAACTGTCTTAGTTAGCACGACTATGACCTAATGATCCGACCCCCAAGGGGTCGAAGCCTAATCCTATAAAGATCGACAAGGCATCCCTTTGGGGGAAAAAGCCTAATCATAATCCGATTCTCCAGTGGAGTATTCGGCTCGACATACGATAATGAAAAGCTCTCGCCCGAAGAGTGACTAACCGAGCACTCCAAAAGATCGGACCCAACTAAGACTTGGGTCGAAAATGGATTAAGCAACAAACAAGGGACTAAGCCCGTAAAAAGAAATCAGCTCGACAGCATCCCACAATAAGACACAATGTAAAAAAAATACTTTTCATTGAATCCCCTCGGAGGGATAAAAAGTACATCGACACAATTAATGACTACAGTCCGAAAAAAATGGGGAGCCTTCACGATGGAGGTGTTTGAGCATCAGGAGCTTGATCCGACCGGGGGGCTTCAACGGGGGCATTTTCAGGGTCCTCGGACAAAAGAGGATCAAGGTCAAGGTCTGAGTATAGACCCAAGACCGCCTCGATACATGAGTCGAAGCCGCGGTTGTAAAACGTCGCTGTCTCGGCGTCCCTCTCCTTAGAGGTTTTGAAGTCTTCAACTGCAGCGGCAACTGCCGCAGCCGAGGAAGCCTCATCTTTGACCCGCTGAGCCTCCACAGCCTGGGCGATGGCTCGGGCCTGTTCTTCAGCCGCCTCAGCCTTGGCGCGGTTCAGGGCTTCACCGAGCCGAACGGTCTCCATGGCCAAAGAGTCCGCGTGGGCCCTGGCGCGGGTCAGCTCAGCAGACGCTGCATCGCCACTCTTCTTAATGTCATCTGCCTTGTCCTGCAGATGCAGCTCCCTGGCTTCCAAGTCGACGACGACTCCCTGCAGTCGCCTAACCTTGGCCCTCTCGCCCGTGAGCTGTTGGCGCAGATTAGTCTGCTCAGACCTCAAGGTTGCTGCCTTGGCCTGAAGAGCTTCCAACTCTGCCTCCCTCCTCTCATGCTCCCGCACTCTCTGCCGAATCGAGAGCAGCACCGGGACGGCCTGAACAGGAAACAAAGATCAGAATATACAGAATATATATAAAACAACATGAAAGAAAATGACTCTTTTCAGAGATATACAATGTAGCATACGGAGGTGAAGTCATTCAGGAAGCCGCCCTCTTACCGCTCAAGGTTTTGAGCGATGTCCTCCTCCTTGGCATGCTTGGTAGCCCACGGAGCCAAGCACGACATATGATAGCCAGGCTCAAACCTCCCACTGCTTGTGCTCGCCTAGGGCGAGACCTCAGCCCCCTCGGCCCCTACCCTTCTGCCGACCGAGTTCTGACCCTCGGCGCGGACCTCTTCCCCGACCTCGGGGGGGAAAGCGTATTGTCAGCCATTTTATTGGCCTCCTCCCGTTCGAAGGAGGAGGGAACAACGATGAGGGCCTCTGGGACCGCGACAGGCACCTCCGCGGTGGGGTGAACGACGACGGTGGGAGCTCGGGAAGCAACAGAGCTCGGCACGACTGGGGTGCCAGACTCGGTCACTTGGATGACCCCGGGAGGAGGACATACCACCGGGCGCAGGACTACCGAAGGAGCCACAGTAGTGCTAAGGCGCGCCGGAGTCGGTGGCATGGAGGAAGAGCCGATTGGCCTCGGTGTTGGAGCTGCTGGAGTCGGCGCAGTAGAAGATTCCCGCACACGAGGGGGAGCCACCTTCTTCCGAGTGATCTTCACTTGGAGGGCTTCCTTTAGTAACTCCGCCGCGGTCGGGGCCGCTTTCCTCTTCCGAGCCCCGGATGCCTCGGACATGCCTGAGAAAGGAAAGATTGTGTCAGCTACTGAACAACGAAAGGAAAGTTCATCGAAGAAGATCAGGGCAGCTTACTGAGGGATGTAAGCAAAGATTGGGATTTACAGAGCCCAGACCAGTGGAGGTTGACCGCGGTGATCAAATCCTCCCAGGAACGAAGCGTCTCCGACCGCGCTCTGGCCTTTGCTATTTGAGTCTTCTGGTCCGAGTTGATGAGCGGCAACCCCTATGCGAAAGCTGCAAAATAAAAAAAGAGACGTCACTTCAACGGAAACATATGAAAACTAAGGCAACAACACGGATACCAGATGAAGTCCGACCTGATTTCGTAAAGTGGGTCGGAATAAGAGCCGTCGAGGCCCTAAGTTCAGCCGCTGGTGTCTCCCAGTCACCTGCCGCCCAGAACCACTTATTCTTTCAATCCTTGTTGGAAGACGGCAAGTGCATCACTAATCCCGACCCCTTGTTCTCCCGAGTCACAAAATAGCACCACGGATCGTTGCTATCATGCTTGATCAGGTATAGGCTCAGCAGCTCCTCCGGGGTCAGCTCAGAGTTACCAACTTGCCTCCAGATGATGTAGGTAGAGATCATCACCCTCCAAGCATTCGGAGTAAACTGCCCGGGGGCCAGTCCGAGTAAGCCGCAACCTTCCTGATGAAGGGATGTAGAGGGAGCCGGACCCCGCATTGCATCGCACAAAGGAAGATAGCCACTTCTCCCTCGGCAAGAGCGCCAGCAGCGTCTAAAGGACCGAGAGCCCTTTTCTGAACGGAGTCAGGGATCTAGAACTCCGAGCGAATCCACTCCATTTGAGATTCTGACATGACAGAACCTACAGGAACTACCTCTGCGGTACGCAGACTCACAGGCATTTCGGTGGTGACAGTGGTCTCGACTCGGCGGGCTCGGGGGGTTGTCTTCTTACTGGGCTGCTTGGTCTTAGAAGCCAACATTTTTTATTTTTGAGGTGGGGGTACGGGAGAGTGGTCTCAAAAGGGCCTTTAGAAGACCCGCTCCCACTTTCAGTAGTCTCCGGCTTGGAGTCATCGTCGTATTCGCGAACCATTTCTAGATCAGAAGACATGGCAGAAAGAAGGACGAAGGTCAGCGAGACTCACCGGGTGATTGCCGAAAATCGCCTTCTGCCGGAAACTTCGAGTTCGGCCGGAATCGCCTCTTGTCAGAAATTGCCTCCTCCAGTGTGCTCTTATAAACTAAAACGTAAAATGACAAACGAAAGTCTGGAGCGCCTTATATAGGCAGCGAAGGATTTTCGCATTGATGGCAAGCTTTGATGGCAGCAGCCGAATCGGCACGAGCCGATCTCTGAGCACACATGGCAACACCGCATTGGATGAGAATCGAACCGACGGTACGGCTCTGACATCGGGCAGTGTGCCTCGACATGCGAAGTGATGCCCAAGCAGTCAGAGTTATCATAAATACGCCACCTCAAGCCTGCGTGGCAACTTCTCATAGGCTGGAAGAAGATCCGGGATCGTAACCGTCGCCACGCGTTAACTGAAGCGACCAGCACGCGCAATTCGAGACCCATCATCATTGCGACAAGGGTGGGAGATTTTTTATATAAGCACTCTCCGAGCCCGCAAGCAAGCTCGAAGAGTGGGGGGCTTCTGTTATGGAGAAATTCGAGCCCGTGGTAAAACATTAATCGGACTTAAAGTCCGAGCTAAGGCGCCCAAGGCATGATCCATTCAACCAAGACTACAGCATCGCAACAACAATACGCGAACGTCTTCGAGTGAAAGTCAGCTCGGAGTTTGTCCTAATTATCAGACCGGATAACCCGCTACCCCCCAACTTCGAGGCGCTTAAGCCAGTCGGATCGGATTCGGTATGACTGGTCGGATGGCGTCCGACTCGGAGTGGTCTTCGATACGGCCTGGCAAGCCGAGCCGAGCAGACCTTCTGACGTGCGTATCCCACTCGCTAAAACGTGGAAACTGCTGTAACTAAATGTGGCCGATAACTTCGCTCGCATATGTGCACGATTCGCCAGATACGCCGTGCAATCAATAGATTGCGGGCAGTATCTCCATGATCCAAGAATCCCTCTGATCGTGCCGAGATCATCGGATCCGGACCGCCTCACAAGCAAGTATAAGTAGCCCGTAGCACTATGTCTACAGGTACGTGAAATCGAGCTCTCTTCTACTCTATCTAGACCCTGATTTCCTTGTCCTGACTTAGGTATTGGAGGGTCCCCCGGCTTAGCCAGGGTCACCTTTCCCTGTTCTCGTGGTGCAGGTTTCAGGGACGATGCGTAGAGAGCGACGTGCAGAGGGCCGACCAGATTTTGTCATCAACATCCACTATTAAAAACTTCTATATTGTATTTGCAGCCCGCTATGATGCATGGAAGACATCTGATCCGTTTAGTGCGTGTGTTCTTTAATGCTCTCTTAGGGCCTTAACAAAAATCAAATCTTTCTTATGTGATTAGCAAGTTTATCACGCATGCTCTATAGTATGAATACCTACTTTATTCGTTGTAAACAATGACTAGCCAAACATGCAATCTACTTGTAAACAAATTACCACTTTAAAGTTAAATGGAATAACATGTAAAATGATTACACTTGAAGCTCTTCTAATGTGTAATATGTTTACAACTTAAAAAAATTCCGGGCATGCGAACAACCCCTAACATGCATGCCATCCACCAATGGAAACCGCACTAATAGTAGTAAACTCTACGGGGCCACCATGATATATATATATATATATATATATATATATATATATATATATATATATATATATATATATATATATATATATATATAGAGAGAGAGAGAGAGAGAGAGAGAGAGAGAGAGAGAGAGAGAGAGAGAGAGAGAGAGAGAGAGAGAGAGAGAGATGGTCACCTTTGCACACGTGTCATGGGCGTCTAATCCGAATGGTCCATGTGATGCGGCATACCATGAAACCCTAAAAGATCAATTTTCAGCTTGATATGAAACATTGGTGGGCCATAACAAAGAGAGATGAGAATCAAGAGAAGAAACTATTTTCTATTTTCATGGCCCACCAAAGTTTTGGATCAAAGTAAAAGTTGGGCAGTGGAGGTTTCATGGGTTGCTGAATCACGTGGTTGTGTGAGATTTTGAACTCATATCATGCTTAGAGTTCTCAAAAAGTCCGCACTAATTACTGGCAGAACTGGTGTGTAGCTGAGTGTATACACACACACACGCCTAGGAATTAGGAGAAATCGTGAGCATTTTTTGATAACTGATGTGAGCCCAAAATTTCAGTGGTTCATATGATGTGGCATCCCATAAAGCCTCAACTTTGAGCATGATAAAAAATTCTGGTGGGCCATGGCAATAGTACTAAACAATTATCTTTTTAGATTTGCCTCTCTTTGTTATGGCCTATTAGAGTTTTGGATTAGGCTGAAAGTTAAACCTTAGGCCTTGTTTGGGCAAACAGCTTTGGGTGGAATACAAGGGATTAGGAGGGATAGGATTATAAAATCCCTCCTATCCTATCACTCTGCTTGTTTGGGCGGCGATGTATATGGGAGGTCTTTCGTCTTCTGATGGATTAGAACGAGATGTGGAGGGACTGTGAAATCCCTCCTTGGAATCGTCGCCCGCTCTCTGTTGCGAGGTTTCTGTAAGATAAAATTAAGAAAATTTCAACGGTGATGGTAAATAAACCCCGCCTAGCAGACGATCTGAACCTTAACGACAGCGATGACTCTGATGCCGAAGAAATCCCACCATCGAAGCCTCGCACCTACGAACTTATCGTTTCCTCGTCTCCGTCGGATCGGGACAATGATTATAATAGTGGTACTTTTTGGAAGCAATTCTTGGGTAACCCAAACGACATTAGTTGGTGGGATGGTTGCAATACCACAATACCCAAGCAGAACAGTTGCTGGGTATGAGATTGACGTCTACACCCAAACCACTTGACCATCCACTGACGGCATTAAATGCACCTGACATAGTAATGCTATACGCCTCATTACACTCAAAGTTGTTTATCCAAACAGGGCCTCAAAGATTTAATTGGGTGTCACAACACATGAACCATTTGGATTTAGGCCCTTGACACATATGCAAAGGTATGCATGGTGCTCACCTGAGAAGATGCACAGGTGAGCATGACACACGCACACGCACACACACACTCTCTCTCTATATATATATGACTCTCTCTCTCTATCTCTCTCTATCTCTCTATACACACACACACATACACACACGAATGCTGAGTTGCTTATTAGTTCGCACGAAACTTGTGCGAACCTTTTTAGAACTTTTCATACGTGATGTGATTTCAAAATTTGAACAGTCCATGCGAAACAATACCTCATAAAACTCCCTAAGCCTAATTTTTACTTAGATCCAAAACTTTGGGGGGCCATGAAAAATGAAAATAGTTTCCTCTCTTGATTTGTATTCTCTTTGATATAGCCCACCAAAATTTTAGATCAAGGTGAAAATTTATTAGGGATTTTATGAGATTTTGCATCACATGGACCATTCTGATTAGACTCCCATGACATGTGTGCAAAGGTGTAAACTAGCATAGGTGAGCATGACACACACACACTCTCTCTCTTTATATATATATATATATATATATATATATATATATATATATATATATATATATATATATATATATATATATATATCATATTGTTTATTTATTTTACAAGATCATTTTAGGCATGAGCTTAAAATTAAAGTATATCCAAAACTCAAGTAAGCTAAACCATGGGAAAAGGTGGGAATTAAACGCGTACCATTGAAAACTTTTTAATGGCCATGGAAGTTTTGGATCAAGTTAGCTTCTTCCATGTGACCTTGTAAAGAGGTTGAATGAAAAATAAACACCACCGTAAGCCTTGCAAAAGTTTCTACAGTGGATATCAGTACATTAACTTTTGACCGTAGTGTTGTCACTTGCCCTAAAATGATGCACGGAATGTATAAGACACCTACATCCCTGTGGGTCCCATAGTTTATTACTCAGTACCCAATCCTCGCCCATGGAAACCAACCAGGCCCCACATGGGGTACATGTCCCAATCCAAATTTAAAAATTGCCACGTGTCCAACATTGCAGGTGCACGCAAACGCGTCCTGCTTTTTTAATTATTTCTTTTTTCTTCTTTTAAAAACTAATTGGATAATATATTTAAAGCCAGGAGCCATTGTGAGAGTTCTAGGTGACGACGACTAAGGGACCCTCTTAGTCAGGCATGTGATCTTGACATTTTGCTAGATTAGGTGCAATGTAATGCGATATGATATGTTGGGACTATAGCATTGGATTTGAGCTCTTTTCAATTTTCCAAACCGTCTGGGAGTATTAAGTCCCTTGATATACATCGATAGGCTTGAGCTTTCAGAGAAATTGATTATTTGACATGGTACCAGGGCCAAAAGTCTTGTGTTGGAAACCTCGGGTAGTAAATATGTTTGGCTTGATATACTCTTCCACTACGGTTAACCCTTAAGGTTCAACCCTTGAGCTTAGCTAGGCAATAATTTGATGAAGTCCATATTCCCATTTGAATGTTGGGTCCAGTTGGGTTGGGTTAAAATAGGGGTGCACATCGAGTCGAGTTGGCCTTAGCTCGGCTCGACTCAGCCACTAGATGACCTTAGCTCCGACTCGGCCAGCTCGACTCAGCTCGGCCACTAGCTGACCTCAGCTTGAACTCGGCTCGGCTCAGTCCTCGAGCTTGACTGGCCAGCTCGGCTCGGCTCGATTCAGTCAGCAGTTCAGGCCAGTTCAAGTTAAGTTCAGGCCGGTTCGAGTTGATTCACTATTGAAGCATATTCACAAACTCCTAGATTGCATCTTCAAAATCTCACTGTATTTGAGACAGTAACAATGGTTTTACATGTATTTTATCAAACACCTTCGAAGCAACTTAAAAATCAAGGAAAAAAAGAGTGTTGGTTTCATATACATACCTTCTCTGCCACCAACTACACTTTTTTGAGTCATTTCATCAAACGCTTGGTAAGCAACATCATTATCAAAGTAACCGAGTCACCGAATTGGTTCGATCTGAGTTTGATTTGAGCTGGGTTCGATCTGAGTCAAGTCAAGCTAGGGCCCGCTTGAACACGGTTTGAACTCATTTTTAAGCTAAAAAAATCAGCTCCGCTCACCTTGAACTTAGCTTCGAACCAAGTTAAATCAAGCTTTTTCGAGTTAAGTCGAGCGAGCTAACCGAGCTAGCTCGGTTCGTGTACACCTCTAGGTTAAAATAACTTGAGCCCATACCCTGCCCAAAAAAATCCAAGCCAAGATCAGCCCATGGGCTTGTCAAAAAAAAGATAGATGGTTCAAAATACTTAGAAAAAATTCTCCTGACCATCTAATTTTCTTTTATGCTCCACCTATCTGATACTTCATACTTGACCGGCCTAATATTTTATCTATCGGTCATTGCCAGGTTGTTGTGCATGTGGAGATCTTGTTATTGAGTGGGCTTGAGAGAAAGGAAAGGGCCCATCCTGCTTATTAATTGGGAATGTTGTCAAATCGCATATGCCATTGTATGCGATTAGCATATGCTGTTCGCATATGCGATCGCACAATCGCATATGCCATGACATATTTTTTATAAAATAATAAAAAAAATTAAAAATGGAAAAAAAAATAAAAAATGAAAAAAAATCTAAAAAATTAGGAAAAATTGCCTAATTAGTACACATGATTGGATTGAGTTATTTTACTAATTTCATTATAGTTTGATTGTTTCATTAAGTTATATATTTAATTACTTATATTATATTATATAAATTTTAACAAAACAATCAAGCTACATTAAAAGAGAATTAATTATTATAAACTTTGAGCAAAGAAATTTTACTGATAAATGGATAACCTGAAACAACTTATAAGTTATAACTTACAACTTAATTTATAAAAAGTAAGCACAACTTATAAAACATAAAAAAAAAAACATACTTGAAGTAATTGTAGAGAGATTAGAGTAAAAGAGAGAGAGAGAGAGAGAGAGAGAGAGAGAGAGAGAGAGAGAGAGAGAGAGAGAGAAATAGATTTAGAGCTTTTGAGTAGAGAATAGTGAAAATGGAGGAGACATGAGTGTCTATTTATAGGCAAAAGTTCTAAACTGAAAGAATAAAAAATAAAAAAATTGCTTCGACTTTGATTATTAGGAAATATGCGATCGCATACGCAGTATGCGATCCCATACTCACATATGCGATCACATATAAAAGTATGCCATGACATACTTGCCAAGATCGCATGTCATCATGGCATATGCAATTTGATCTACAGTATGTGCATATGCAATCACACATGCGCATATGCGATCACATTTGACAACAATGATTGGCCCAAGGCTGTCCACTGACAAGGGCCTCTGGCCTACATAGCCAAATTCAGTCTATTAAGTTCCGGGCTTGGCTCAATACTGCCACACCTCCATTAGGGGTGGTAATGGGCTGGGCATCTGGGCCCTGTAAACCTGGCCCATGATCTAGGCCGAGCTTGATATCTAAGTCATTATCCACGCCGGACCCAAGATGGCGATGAATGTCCCAGTCCCATGTAGGGACGGATAGCTTAAAGATGGTTGCGAGTGATTATAAATTAACGTACATGTGGAATTTAAAGGCTATGAAATTGCAATTTGGGATGACTCTAAAGAATCCTTATATTTCAACTTAGTTTTAGTTCTTATTCATTTCATCCTATTTTGTTGTAGGGTTGGCTTCCTGACCTAGTAGGTCCAGGACCAAGACCAAGACTAGGGCCTATTCATTTTAGATGCAAAAATAGATGAACGACATCGATAAAACACATACGTCTTGGTAGAACCCAGGGAGCACTGTCTAGTAGCAACTCACCACTGGCAATGTCAGTAGGCAATCTCCTTCCGGCCTATAAAGCCCCATCAAGCCCAAAGCCGGGCGAGGGCCAAGGCTCAGGGGATTAGCCCAGGATAGGGATGCCAATGGGCCAGGCTCTCTCTCTCTCTATGTATATCTCTCAAATCAAAGGGTCATGATTGTCTTATTGAGGAGATTTTTTGGGTACAAAATGCTGTAACCCAGCCAATTAGTGGACCATTTTACTAAACCATGGACCCCACATGTTGAAATTGAAAATCTGCATTTCCTCTCTAGAACTAATTTTCACATGAGTTCATCTCTAATCAGATGGATCAGCTGTCCCTGGCAAACATAAGGGTGGAACATGTGACCTATCCATTAGCTGGCCCCTGATGATCCAAAACAAAGGCCAATCTAATCACCAGGTGGGCCACAGTGTACAAAGACAATGGATGGCTAGAAAAGAGAAGCTGGTTTCAAAGATCCATGATACAAGACAATGCAGCATATATACATTACAAGAGAGTCTCTTCAAATAAGTAAACTACATGGATAGGATCCAAGAAGAAAGAATTTCCACTCTCTAAGCCTCAAAACACAGACATGGGATTTCTTTTGTCATTAGTTCACTTAAGGATAATTAAAGTCCAAGTGCTCCGAGGGGCGTCTTACCCTGGCCCGCCTCAAAGTAGAAGATGAGCATTGCCACCATGGCGAGCCGAGCATGCTTGATCTCAGCCAGCTGCAACCGCTCCAACTTCTCCGTGTCTGGAATGTACACTCCGTCCTTGATCGTCCCAGCCAAGCTGAGCGGGTCGAAGAATTTCCCACCCGGGTATCCTTGCTCACCGGTTGCGTTCGCAAAGTTCTCTGCCGTCCGTGACCATGGTGTGGCCCACTCAACCGACTGCGACTCGGGGTTGAAGAAGTCCACCCACCTCTTGCTCTCCACCCATCCCATGAGGAGGAGCTGGGTGCCTAATAGAGACCCGAATGAGAATGGAGCGATCGCACCTGGGTCTGCACCGGCCTCAAACCATGGGATACCACTCCACGCCTGCCCAACGAAGATTCCCACCACAGCTGCCATGGCCCACCGCCCGTGGATCAGCTCAGCCTCTCTATACCACCTGAGGAATGCTGGGTCCTTACCTAGCCCAAGTGGATCGAACCCATAGTCGCCAGGAAGCCTGCAATCCATGATAACAAAAATGAACTAGTCATACATGATCATGGTCATGGATCTAGCCATTTCTCAACTCACACCATAAACAAATTAAACATCATCCCACCCATTTGGGTTTCTTTTTCTCTGTCTTTCCAAATCAGTTCAAACCCAATTCACGCCGATCATGTGCTAACATAGAGCAAGTTATATCGCAATTCACACTGAAAACAAGCAAAACCAAACATCATTTTGCAAGTGGAAAATGGTTTGGAATTCGGTATGGTTATTCTCACAACTGCATCAAGAGTTCTATAAATAGCAGAAGGCATGAAGAGAAAGATCCATGATCAATCAAACATTACCCATTTGAATTCCTCTTTCCATGCCTTTCCAAACATGTTCTATCAGTTCAAACCCAATTCACGCCGATCAGGTGCTAACAAAGAGCGAAATATATCTCAATTCACACCAAAACAAACCAAATATCATTCAAAAGGCCGAAGAGCGAAATCTCCCGCTCATTTGGGTTTCTTTTTCTATGTTTTCACTAACATATTCCACCAATTCACGCCGATCATGTGCTAAAATGGATCTAGTCATATTTCAATTCACACCAAAAACAAACCAAACATCATTCTTCAAGCAGAAAAGAAGTATCCCACCTGCCTTCGCTAACATGTTCGATAATTTCAAACACAATTCAAGCAAATTGCAATTTGGGCTACTCCCAAAGTCGAACAAAATCATCGCTGTCACTACTAAATTCTTATGAAATAGCAAGATTAGTGAAACTTACGAGCCATCTAACCATTCGGGGTTGATGAAGTTGCCGCCACCCTTAACACCTGGGACCCATGACTGCTTAGGAGCAGCGGCCACGACGATCAGCTTACGAGGGGCGACTACAATGCTAGCAGTCCGTGCCGAGAACAAGCTCCGGCTACTCTTCCCGCCGGACAAGAAAGGCGAGCCCAAGACGGCGGCAGACGTGGCGGCCATTGCCATTGCTACCAACCTTCTGTAATTCTCTCTCTAATACTAAGATTAGATTAAGATGAGAAGGTGATTAGCGTAGTTTGGTTAGAGCTGGTGTTTGAGTGATGCCTTGGATTCCTCTTCTCTATGGGAGACTCAATGATTTTTATTGTGTTGTGTTGAGAGAGAGAGAGAGAGAGGGAGGATAGAGACGTTGTGGTGATATCTGTGGAAATCTAGAGAGTAGATATTGGGCCAATCAGATTGTGCTATCCATCCTCTTACTTTAATGTGGTCCATACACGTGGACAATCCTCATACCTCTATTTTTTTTAGAACATTTTGGACCAGAATCTTTATACTGTTTGTTAGATTTTGATTCCCTGGATGAGTAGGGATATGGTGTTTGTTGTCCACTGTTTATTAGAAGTGAGACTACTTTTCTACCATGGTACTGTGGCCCATGTGTATGCCAATCCAGACCGTCCAAATTGTTGCACCCCATCAGAAGATTCTAGCCATTAAATGTGGATGTAAAATGGATATTTTGAATGAAAATGGTTGATGGCTTTATCTTCAATGGATAGAATTGGTCAGGTGGAGCCTAGGGGGTGGATATGGGTGGAGGAACAGGGTTTGGCTGATGACCCTAACACCAGCCAACCAGCTGGTTTCAAAGCTCTGTGGGCCCACCATAACCTATGTGTTTTATCTATGTTGTCCATCCATTTTCCTAATCATTTTAATTTTAGAACATAAGTTAGAAAAATAAGGCAAATATAAAACTCAAGTGGACTACACTATAAGAAACATTGGGGATGGACGCTTACCATTGAAAACCTTTCAAAGGTTACAGAACTTTTACATGAATCACAACTTAGTGGAGTCCATTGGTATTCCTGGTTACATTATTCAACCCTTAGGATAATTTAGACCGTTGATGAATAAAGCCCACCTTATTGAATTCTTACATATATGTGTGAACTTATGAACGGGTTAGACGACAAATAAATATCACTATGAGTCTTAAGAAGCTTTCATCGTGGACATCATCGTCCCCACTGTTTTTTGTGGTGTGGTCTGCTTGGAGTTTTAATTTGCTTTATTTGTGAGCTTATACCTTAAAATAAGCTGGTAAAATGGATGGACAGCGTAGATAAAACACACTTATCATCGTGGGGCTCGTAGAGCTTGCTAGCTGCCCTAAAATGAGTTGGGAAAATGGACGGACGTATGTACATAAAATAGTGTGGGTGGAAAGTAGTATAAGGAGTAGATAAAGATTTTTACCTATTTTATATATATTAGAAAATTGCCCTTCCAAACCCTAACAACAGCTAAGCAGACCAGATGGCCTGCTGTAAATGGGTTGGGATGGACACGAATTTTAAACCCGAGCACACACTTTTTGGGCCTGATACTCCAGCCCAAGCTCCGCTTGTTGTGGGCCAGGCTCAAAACCCTGACAAGCCAGCCTGCTACATTGACAGCCTCAGGATAGAGTGAGATGTTTAACACTAGCTGACGGGTGTGATAAACGCACACCACAGCGCTCTCGCCTCTCGGTATGTTTCCAAATTGGGTCCGTTTACTCAATCTAAATCACATGAATTGCACGGTTTTAGGAGATCTGGACCGTTCATCCAGTGGGCATAGTGGTGAAAGGGCCCTAGCCAGGGTAAGGATACTACAGGATCCGACCTAGACTCGACACAAAATCATATTTCACATTGGGTGGAAGTTCCTAAACCCAACGGTTAGGATCTTCCCATCCATCTAAGTTTGGAGCCAAGGCCCTTTGATAATGTCCCCACCATCTAGACAGCTGCGATCTGAGTTTGCTTTGTAAGTGAAGGTCTCTCACACGGGGCAAGAAGGCACACGCGTGAAGGATTTGATCCGTTCATCCGGTGGGAGCAAGTGCAACGTGACCTGGCGTGTTAAAGTAACGCTAGTCCATTCATCGCGTCGGTCCTACCATTTCAAGAAAATTGACCGTTAAAAGGAGCCAGAACAATGTCCACATTAACTGTACAAGTGTATCCAACCGAATGAAAATGTGGGGCCCACTCAAAATAAAAGGTCCAGATCTTAAACACGTGTTTCAATCTAGCATTTAAGAGATCTAGATGGCATCTTACAACGTGTGTGAAAACCGTGGAACGTGTGGACATGTTTCCATAAGTTAATATTTGTGTTTTCCCTTTATCCATGTCTATGTGTCCTCACGAACGGGTTGGATGACAAATAAATATCCCTGTGGGGCCTATGAAGGTTTCAACGGTGGACATCATTCTTTCCACTGTTTCCTGTGGTATGGTCCATTTGAGCGCTGGATGTGATTCAATTTTCGGATCATGCCATAAAATGATCTGAAAAAACAGATATACGGCATGGATAAGGCACATACCTCTATGGTGGCCCCACACGGTTTACTCAGTACCCTTAAACGTACTGAGCCAGGGGAATTCCATCTTGCCAGCTGGGCCATTTGATCAGTGAAAGACCCAACGTGAGAAATCTCTTGTTTTTCAAAAGCATGATCCGAACCATTTTATAAATGAAAAATAAAAAAAAAACCATGTATGCGTTCCGGTGCCTTCTTCAAAGGTTTTCCAAAAACTCCTACTAGAGGAAAATGAGTGGTATCCATGGTGTGCAATAAAGGTAAAGGTCATTATGTAAAAGTAACGGCGGCAATTATTACACTCTATGGGTTGTAATGGTTGTAACAGCTATTATAGAAAAATGATTCGTAATTAGTGTTAACAACATGTTATATTTCTTGTAAAGGTCATAATAGCACCATAATGATCTTTTACATGACGTACATATTTTTCATACTTTTTAATTAACATTATGATATAGATACATGTTTTTTGAAAATTTTTTAATAAATAAAAAAATAAAAATTAGAGACTATAAATGCCGGTGGCCGGAGTTACTATTACAAAACGCCTTGGTCGTGGTTAAGATGAGCTTTTTTTCTTTTTTTTTCTTCTTACACACGCACAAACACCCCAATACACTCACACTGGTAGAATTTCATCACCTATGGGTACTCGAACCCTTAACTAGGAGTTGAAACTCTTGAGAGTCTACCACCGGGCAAGAGTACCCATACCCTTAACCGGGAGTTGAAACTCATGAGAGTCTACCACCGGGCAAGAGTAAGGACCCAACATGATGTTTATATAAAATCTACCCAGACCACTAAGCGGGTAACCTTTATTAGGCCAACGGTGCAAATATCAGCTCTACCAGTGATTCAGGTAACCAATATATATATTTGAAAAATACATACAATGGAAACAATACAATACTTACCCTCGAAACTACTTTCATTAGTGTAGACCAAGTGAATGTTAGATGAATATTAGTTTTTGGCCACAGACCTAAATCTTTGTGTCAAATCTAATGGTTGGATTGGATATTATATAATTATTTTTGTGGGCCCATAAAAATCAAGGGTGGACCTCTCTCCCAAATGTTTCCTATGGTGTGGCCCGTTAGAGTCACAGTTCAGCCATCTAATTAATGGAGTGTATCTTATTTAACCACTATGGTAGGCCGTGAAAAAATAAAGACCAGTGTCCCACACATTATTCTTTTTTGTAAATAATCTCTATATAGTTGAGAAATTATTATTTGTATGCAAAATTCACTCCAACTATTAGATACATAATTTTAATTTACACAAAAAAAAATCAGACTGATTTCTAATTCAAGTGGGCCAACACAAGAAAATAAGTTGGGAGAAATTTTCACCGTTGACTATTATAGAATATGTGATAACTATATGAAATCTACTTTAAACGTACGAAGAGAATTCATTAGCTTATATATCCTGTTCCAATTAGGGGTGTACACGAACCAGTGAGCTCGCTAGACTCGGCTCGAAAAAGTTCGATTTGACTCGGTTTGAAGTTGAGTTCGAGTTAATTTTTTGAGTTCAAACAAGCCCTAGATTGGCTCGACTCAGATTGTATCTAGCTCGAATCCAATTAAAATTGAACTCGGATCAAATTGGTTCAATGACTCGATTATTTTGTCATTGATGTTACTCACCATATTTGATAAAATGACTCAACAAAGTGTGATTTGTGTTAAGGAAGGTATGTACATGAAACAAGTATCTTTTTTTTTTCTTAGTTTTTATATTACTTAGAAAGTGTTAAATAAAATACCTGTAAAACTATTGTTTTTGTTTTACATATAGAGAGATTTTATAGGTGCGGTTCAAGTATTTATGGAAATGCATCAACGTCAAACTCGGCTGAATCTTGCCTCGAACTTAGCCCGAGCTGGCCTGAGCTGTTAATCGAAACTAACCGAGCCGAATTCAAATTGAGGTCAGCTAATGGCCGAGTTAAGTCGACCTGAGGTTGACTTGACTCGGTTCGACTTAATGTACACCCTTTATTCCAATCATGCGGTCTGGACCACTTATGGGGTGATTTTTGGGCCATTGTTCTGACCTGAGGCAGCCATCCGGTGGTTCGGATGGATTTTAAATAAAAATCATGGGGCCCACCCAAGAAGCCGGAATATTTGCCAGCACGGCCACCAACCGGCCATGGACGGAAATTAGTGAAATGATAATAATATAGATTTATGAAGTAGCTTTTCCAAAACTTGTTTTAAAATTTCACTTTTATAAATAGGATTTCGTAAACCGTTGATCACGGCCCATATACATGGCAGGACATCATTCCATAGATCAAACGGCTAAGTTCGTTTATGAAAACTCATATTCTATCCATGGCTTATCTATGGGAAGGTCTATCTCTTCATCGGTTCGATAAATCATACTCATGCCTCCGCAGGTGCACTAAAGAGTTCACTTTCGTAGTCCGCGGATTACAATACCGTATCAGGTTTGGTAGGAATAGGATATTAAAATAGGATATATCGCGGGGACTAAAGCCTTTGGATCTCGGTCACCCAATCAATGATCCAAACCGTTTATATGATGACCTCAGCTTGGATGTGGATATGATATAAAAAGAAAAGAAAAGAAAAAAAAACTCTCATATTGGGATATTTTATTCCTTCTATCAGTTGATTTTTTTCCTTTGAGTATGGACGGTATTCGTAATATTTGAATCATCAACATACCAAAAATGATCGATATGAGATTTTTTTTTTCTTATGGTATCACCTTTTACGGTGAGGCCCATCGTATAAACGTTTTAGATCATTGACAACGACACCAAATCCGACGGCTAAAAACCATTTCCAATTGATGTACGTAAGGACGGTCACCAAACACGGTGCGGCCCTTACTCTGAGGTCCATCTTGATGTATGTATTCTGCATCGAATCTGTTCATCGATTTTTTAAAATCATTTAGAATACGAATCTAAAAATTATGCAGATCCAAATCTCAGTTGTACGACACCAGCAGAAACAACGATTATTGACCATTAACAATTTATAATGGGCCATAAAACGCAATCTGATATATTTTTTTTCCATTCATACAGGCTTACGTGATATTTCCAATATGTTGGATGGAAAATAAAATTTACGGTGGGCCCTAGGAAGCTTTTAATGGTGGTACGTTAAATCACTACTGTTTCCTATAGTTTGGCCCACCTAATATTTGAATCTAATTATTTTTTGGGTACATTCGGTAAAATAATCTGAAAAAATGTATGGACGGCGTGGATATAGAATGGAAAAATCAATGTGGGCCCCACGGTAAGTGCCGCACCGTCTTGGGTAAGACCAGGGCCGCACCGAATCCGCCCCGTAAAGATGCATCCTAATGGAAATCGGATTGCGTACTGAGTTACTCAGTACGCTCTTATCGTACTGAGTAAACTCTGTTGGGCCCACTGTGCATTTATGTAGTTTATCCACACCGTCCATCCGTTTTTTCAGATCATTTTAGGGGTTGATCCCCAAAAGTAAAGCTTATCCAAATATCAAGTGGATCATACCACAGAAAACAGTGGAAATAATGATTTCCACCGTTGAAACATTTCTCCGCCCCACAATGATGTTTATTTGTCATAAAAACTTCTCATAAGATCAAATAAACATGGATGAATGGAAAAAATAAAAATAAGATTGATCCAAAACTTCTATGACCCCCAAGAAATTTTCAACAGTAGACATTCAATTCACACTGTTTCCTGTGGTGTGATCCATTTTAGCTTCATATATGCTTCATTTTTGGGATAAGGTCCTAAAATAATCTGGTAAAATGTATGGTCGGACTGGATAAAATATATAAATCATATTGGACCCCACAGAGTTTACTCAGTACGCAATTCGCCTCCATTCTAGTGAACTTCCTCAGATGGAAACTTCCTGATCCGGTAACCCGCGTCTCCATGATTTCAAAAACACGTCCCTTCAAAGCAATAATACGATACATGGCACATCTATTTCATCTATACACGCTCCTACAATCCTGTGATATTGAACCCACCTTTCAATAATCAAAACCATTGTTCCGTTGATTCCAAACGCAGACAGACCACTCCTCAAAAATCTTCCAAATTACAAAATCCAAGAGGCAATATGTACCGTCATTTCTTAGTTGAATTTGGACTTTTTTAATCCGTCTATCTTTACCAAAAACCAATAAGTTAGTTTCATCTTAGGAGGGTATATTTAATTCGATCTCCAACTAGATCAACGGCCTGGATTACTTTAAATTGGCCACACTTTTCAGAATTATACTCCACCAATCCGCGGGCCACGTATCATATGCCCTCCTCCCGAAACCTCCGCTGTAAACCTGTCCCTTTATTCGAGGATATAAAAAAATTACTATTACCAATTTGACCGTTTCACCCCAAATTTGTACTCTGGCAGAGCGTGATGGATGATACGCGGGCGTGGAATATAATTAATTCAAGTTGAACAGATTCAAATCATGGGTTCTGGTTTAGATGTATAAATAAACCAAACAAGTACTTATCCGATAATATAAAAAGCGGATTGATGGTCATTTATTGGACGGTTGTAATGAAAGAAAATCAATGTCCACGAATCAGATATTAGGCTCAATGAAACAAACTGATTTCTGTCTTGTGACTTAGTTACAGAGGATTATACAGTTTAGGCGGTTTAATTTGAGTCCATATGTACAATTTCTAGTCGCCTGTGTATCAAGCGTCATAGGCAGCCGGAGTATATCTCAAATAACTCCCTTTCAAGTTTTCACCCAAACCATTCAAAATCGAGTAGTTATATATATACTCACGCTGCGTATAAAGCTTGATACGCAGGAACTCATAAATTGTACACGTGGCATATACTAACTCAAATAAAACGGATTGGATGGTGGATCCCATTGCAGTGAAATTACAATTCCAAGATGAGTTCGTTTGAAGAATCCTAACCTCTGATTCTTACACACTTGTTTGTGGAAAAGGGACCGTTGGAGATTTTTCATTTTTAACTGTCCAATTAATGTCCACCAATCCGATAGTCAGATAATTAAATAAGCCCACCTAATTTTTGGTTGATGATGCATCTACAGTGGGCCCCATAATTTGGACTGTTGAATTTGATTAATTTTATGCCATGTGTTCTAGAAATAACATCTAAGTACCGCATATTGTCCGTCACGCTCTGCCCGAGTATAAAGTATTCGTTGCTCTTCATAATCCTACCAAAACCACCTTGAATCCTCCCAAGATCGGGTATTTTCGGTCAATCCCAAACAAGACCCACTTCTCAAAATCCATCAAATCCCGAATCAAACCACCCCTTTTATTATTTTATATATTCTCCTTGTGTTCTGAGAAAGAGAGAAGATGTGTTGTTTTGGGAAGATGTGTAGGCTCTGCACTTGCCTGATTTTGTTGGTGATTCTGATCGGGCTCTTGTTTGGGTTTGGAGTTTTCAAGCATGGATTTCACAAGCTGAGTGAGACGTTGCATCAATGCAGTGGTGGGAACGAGACTTCCTGTTCTTATCATGGTGGAGGGAGGCCGTTCTTGGGCTATGGAGCACCCAATCCTATGTAGGGCTGTGAAGCACCGAATCCCATGACCAGGGAATTTTTTTTTTTTCATGGAATGATGGGTTTCTTTGAATGTTTTTTGGGGATGGTTTTGTTATTTTTTTTTTTTTAAATTTATTATTATTATTTGTGATTGATAATATACAAACCCTTTTGTTATTGGGAGCAGTCGCTTGGATGCTTGTAAAATTCTAGTTTGTTGGGAATGTGAGATAAAAGGGTAACATGTTTACTCCAAAATATTCAATTCTGTTTACTTTTTAAAAAGAAAAAAGAAAAAGAAAAGAAGCGTTTTAATGAATTTGTATCAACGTCTCTCTTCCCCTCCCTTTAACCCTGTGTAGCTCTGTGTCACCTAACCTGGTTTACCTTCGTGGCTTACTTGATGATTGGTTTAGCGTAAGAATCGGTCTAAGACTTTATTATACTAAACTTCAATGCAATAAAATATTTTATATTAAGCACTCTGTATGGATGTATGTATGTGATTTGGTGGGATTTATCACTTAACCAGATAAACACCTTACCACTTACCCAAATATGATAAAACGTAAATAAGATTACTCATTTACAAGTGGGTTTGGACAAGAAATTTCTCTTGTAATTTACAAGCTTAAGTCACTACCAAGCAATTGAAATCCTGAGAAAAAAATAAGTGATTTTACTTGACTGGGAATAGCTTAAACTCATGGCTCAATGATAGACTGTGAGTTTCGTGGTCATTCGGGTGTGGGCGTGGAAAAAGAAGAAGAAAATGAATAACATAAATGCACATTTAGGTGGCAGTTTATTTACAACTTAATATGGTTAAGAGGCGTCCGGGCGGTGAAATTCCAAAAGATGCTAAAATGTACATATTTATATATTTAGGATAATTCTTTTTTCTTTTTTTAAAAATACATATTTAGTTATCTAAAAGCATAGTAAAAAATTAGTCCAACCATCAATCCATTCAAACATCCATCGATATTTTGAAGTATCAAAAACATAAGAAAAAAAAGAAGAAGAAGAAAAAGACTGTGTTCTTAATATGGCCTTACAATATAAGCTACACTATTGTTGATAATTTGAACATTGCATGCAAACCTTATGTCCTTTAAATTTTTTTTTAAAAGATTCTTTTTAATAAACAAAATTTTGACGATATTGATATAATAGATTTGTCCAGATATTGCCAATACACTGGTGATACAAGCGACAGCTGAATTTTACACAGTAAAAAATATTGGTGATATGATGACAATAAGTTGGTGATATAACTGAAAATGGACCACCTACCCATCTGGGCCCCATTATGGGGGTGCTTTGGATCCAAGTTACATGCTATGTGTAAGCTGCAGAGCATCTATTCTGCTGGGTTATCAAAGGCTTGAACAAAAAATGGGGTTTTCAGCTTATTAGACAATGCGGCCCATGGTTTGGTGACCAAGACCATAGATATTATGGGCCCCACTGTCGACAGGTTATACCTCGAAAATCTCTTGGATTAGGACAATACTGGCCTTCTACTTTGTCAGGATGAAACCATACCTTTTAATTTCAAACTCCACAGACCAGAGAATGTGCCTGATAAGGTTTCAGTTCGTAGAGTTGGGAGCCATGATTCAGTGATCCATACCATTGTCCTGTTGGGACAAGCCATGGATGGGCAATGACCTGAAAATCTCCTCCGATGCGGCAACAACATTTCAATTTCTGCACTTCAAATAGATCTGGTCAACATTCAACTGAAAAATAGGCTATAGATTGATGGCTCAGTTCTTCAAATATGGGAGATTCTTGGGTCATGGTCCATCACGTTGCATCAGACTAAGACCAACAGCCTTGGTCGCTGAACGATGGGCCCATTTTACTAACTGAAAACTCAAGTACCATGCACATCTTCACACTGGAAAACAATTCCTCAATTTCACCAAAAATCAATTGGAGCTTAATATAATTTCATATAATTCATATAAATATGAGTCTCTCTTGATTGATGAATCAAACAAAATTGAAAGAAATAAAAATCCACAGACACGAAAATTTGATTAAATGAACAGTATGCAGAGTGACACGGGCAGCACTGGTATATCCGCGATGGTTGAGGCGTGAGGATTTCTTCTCTAAGTAAACCCATTTGGTCTCTCGCCACCCTTCGCAGACCTTTTCTGCGACTCCGCATCGTAATGAGCAAAGGCTGCATCTAGAGCCCGTGTCAATAAGAACAAACCACTTATGTATGATCATGTGGGCCTCAAGAACAAATAAAGACTGACCAATAAACGCAAAACTTGTTGGGAGCATGTTTGGATGTTCCTGCTGACGTGGTGTGCTTTACCCAAAACCTAGAAGGGTGAAGGCAGGAAAACAAAATTCAGCATTATGCAGCTTCTGTAATCCGAGCAAGTGTAGTAGTTTCGCCAAAATAAGCAATCTGATTCTGATTCAGGGCAACATCCAAACATGTCTTTAAAAACTTACTGCTACCCAACTTGAAAATCTTCTCAATTTTCTTCTCTTTCTTTCTTTCTTCCTTCTTTTGTTAATCTTCACTTGAAAGAAAATGTTAAATTTCTCTTCATTTCAATACAATCTTCTTTGAATTGTAGACAGACTAAGGGCCCATCTGGACGCACCCTCAAGCTCGGCAAAATAGGCGCTAAAAAGCCCACTTGATGAAATAGGCCCCATCTGATCTCTCACTCAGCTGATTTCTCTAGTTTCCTTCTTCCTAGCATTTTCTTTACAAATCCATTATGTCATCAAAATAACAGCCAATACCAGTTAGGAGTAGAGAGGAGGAATTTCCCAACCGTCAAACCGATGTTTCAATGAGTCTGGCCCATGGTTCAGTATTTCAGACCACCATTCAGAGTATCACTGATATTATCGACACATTCCCGATATTATCCGTATCTCCAGCTCGGCAATACATACTGATAGCACTGTAGTATCACAAATTCCAGGTATTGGTAATGCATTGCCAATAATTTCAACTGTGTAAATTCCTAGTGTAGCTTGTATCGACAATGTATCGCCAATGTATCAATATCACCAAAAATCTGTTTATTAAAAAAAATTCCATTTCACCTGTCATGGTTTGGGCAAATGGCTTCGGTTGTGGGTTTGCTTCCCACATACACGAGTTTGAGTCCCCTCCCCGTAGATTACCCGATGTGCGTGGTTGGCAGGTGATTGCGGTGATTGCGTGCATCCGCAGGGAATGGTCTTGCCTTAAAGGGGTGGGGACACACTGTTGTCATTTAAAAAATAATAATCCATTTCAAAATTTTCTGGGCCATGGTTGTATGCAGTGATCAAATTGTCGATGATAATATTGTAATATTATTGTTATGGTAACATGGGCAATATCGAGACCACAATATTTCTTTTCCTTTCCAGTTGCCGATGATTCTTTGGCAAAATATCGTGTGTTGTCGATATTTTGGAATACCAATGGATGTTTGGATGGATAGATGGGATAGTTGGACTGATTTCTTATGATAACACATGCTTTTAGGCTCCTATTAAATGTAAGCCCCAATGTTTCCACACATTTCCAGTTATCGGTGATATTGTTGGTGATATCGTTATTGTTTCCATATCCCCGGCCAGCGAAACTTGTAATGATACCGATACTTCAAATGCTGATTCAGATTGTTGGTCTGATGAGACACTCTGCAGATGGACTGCCAAAAACCCACAGGTTTAAAGATTATAATAGCAACCAATCTTGAGCCATCTCTGTTTTATTTATTTATTTATTTTTACATACCCACACACACCGCCACACACTCACGCCATGGTGGGATTTCACCACCAATGGGTACTCGAACCCTCAATCAGGTGTTGAAACTCCTAAGAGTCTACCACTGGAGTAAGAGTAAGGACCCTCTGTTTTTTAGTTGAACATGAAGCATTTCCATATCAATTCTCATCCATCCATTTACTGGCCACAACAAATGGCAAGAACAGAAGACTTTTACATGGTCCATCCACAGCAGGCCCCAACAGATCAATGGTCTGGATCACTGAACCATGGGGTCCATCTTCAGGTCAAGAATCATATAATTCCTCTCAAGACTAACGGGGTTCTTATTGGCATCCTGTGCCACGTCCACTTCAGCACTTCAGAAGAAAATAACTGAGACCAGTTGGCCAATGTTATCCCCATGTATGGATATGGGCATTGAGAATGGCGAGGATAGTTTTGGGCTGATCCTCAAGATCCAAATACTCAGCATATGGGAGTACAGTGAGGATTGGTCAATCCTCATAAAGTATAATCATGTTGATATTTTTTCTTTCCTATTACCATATTGAGTTGAATTGGTTACCCAATTGACATGATTCACTACAAATTGTAAAAACCATTTAACTCCAAAAATCCAAAATCCCAGAAAACCTGGATCTCAAATCTTGGGAAAGGGAGATATTTTATCCTTGCTCTTATCAGAGTATCCAACTTGGAGGGCTCCAGTTCTTTTTTGAAGGATCCAAGCATATATCTAGGAATTTGGCCACTTCTATTTTGATTTGTGGAATCAGATTCAGGAAAAAGGAAAAAAGAAAAAAAGAAGAAGAAAAAAAAAAGACTTGAAGAAATAACTGAAGCATGAGTTGGACAAGCAGAGAAACCTGATGCCGGAAATCCGATTGCACAGATTCCTTTGTCTGCTGAAATATAACACACATTGAGAAATGAGAAAGTCGTTAGATAAGAGTACTGGATCATTTTCAAGCACTGCAGTTTCTCCAAAACCAGCAAAAACAGCAGGAAATACAGATTTCGAAGGTTGCATCCACATAAAGCCATATGAGAGGGGGAGGGAAGGAGGGAGAGCAAGCGATTTTCTCAAGCGTACCTGTAGCTTAGGATAGATCTGCATCATAGCATCCTTCAATCTGCTCACCTGTAGTAAACTTATGTCAGCCAATGCCCACACTAAATTTTGGTAAAATTCAAGTGCGTTTCTTCCAGAACAAGATGTCGTGCAATGGTGGGTATGATGGAATCAATGGTTTTCCAAGTTTTTCAAAATGCACTTCGATCCGTAAACCCATATTTATTCCCCATATTTATTCTGTTTGTAGAATATGCATACAAACCAATGCAGTAACTGTAAGATTGCATGTGTGATGATAAAAGGAATTTTAACTTCAAGAAATGCAAGTGGAACTCGCACAAGTGCACGTACAACCAAAGATACTATTGTGGCACACATGCGAGATCCAATCCACTCATCAGGCAGGACCCAGGTGCAGATTTCCCTGGTCCAAAATTCATTCTAATCCACTCAACGTTGAATGTGGACCACAGATTTATTTTTTTAACTGTCAATTTTGTACATGAGTGATCTACCTCATGAGAATTGTGATGCAAGCGCAAGGACCACCATGACGTCCAACGTGTCGAATTTGTGGGAGCTGCTGATTTTTGCACCTAACTTGCAGGATCTAATTTTGAAGGAAGCTGCCCAATGCGTTTTCAGCCCAACCCACCATGGAGCCTAACACGTGTTGAATTTGTGGGCGTTTTCTGTAGGGCCTAAATTTCAGGGTCTACAATTGCTAATTTTGAAGGATTCTATTTGAAGATTTTGGTGATTCTCTGAAGGTCTTGGGGCTGATTCTCTGGACTTGCATAACATGTTTTTAGGCTATATTATATTTTGGAAAAACCTTTGTAGATTCATTTGTTCCTACAGGTTTGATTGATATGGAAGTTGGTAAATCTTGTTAAAGATTTAATAAAGATTTTAGGATCTCTTCAGGATCTATAAATCAGGGTCATTCTAGGAGGTGGGGAGACATTACACTTTTTTGGAGTTATGTGTAGTTCTTATTCAAGTACTTGTAACTAGCGCAAGACTCCAATATTAACAAACTATTTCTCTCTCTCTGCTCAAATACTCTTGTGTGGTGTTTTTCACCCTTTCTAGCAACGGAAAGATCAGAATCTCATCGATTTGATAACCGGATTGTACAAGTCCAGATGGTTTTTGTGCAGTGACGTACACCTGATGCATGGCTAAGATCTTTTGTGAGCTGTGAGTGCATGAACTCTGTTAGCAATTTAGCATAGCTCCTTGGGCTGTCAACAGGCCGGGCCTAGGGTTGGCTTCAGCCAGGATTTTGAACTGTTTGGGCTGGGGCCTAATCAAAATTTTGGTTTTGCCTGGCCCGAGCCTGGCCCATTGACAGTCCTAATAGCTCCTCAACGTTCACAATGTGAAAACTCGTAACCGAGGTTCATAGTTTTCACGGTGCATGGGCCAGTTATAATATTAGTGCCAAAACAATAGCATAAAATCGGTTAGACATTTACAAGTATGCCTTGGTGTATGAACAGAGCAAGTGAATCATGATCTCCTTATGGAAGAATCATGAGGAGGCAACACTTGAATGCTTCAACTAACAGCATACATAGATTATAGATAACATCACCAATCTACATTCAGCCACACCTGCACTTCTTCAATGGTATAATATCATCAAGGATGAACCAATGCAATTTTAATCAGAACTGTTTGTTAAAAATGCAGTTAGGGCTGTCTACTGGCCAGGCCCAGGCTGAGCAAAGTAAAAAGTTAGATCAGGGCCCAAAAGCTCGGATCAACAATTTCAAGGCAGGAGCCAACCCCGGGCCTGACCCGTTGACAGCCCTAGATGGAGTGCTCATTTGAGAATAAAGGAAGCTGAAGCAGTTACCTTTAAATAAAGGTATGATGTTGTGAATGGATATGATGACCAGAAATGTCGCAGTAGCTCCTGAATTGATGTCCAGTGCTGAAAAAACACGGGCAACAAGAAAAAAGGAAGAAAGAAACAACTTATGGCAAGTGGTTTACTGATCATACTTTTAAAGTTCATGTTCCATCAACACGTAGAGGTATGCATCATCATGGAGGATTTGTACAATCCTTTGGACCGTAAATGAAACATAATTTTTTGTAGGTTATAAGGAATTGAAAGGTAAGAAAAACTCACATGCAGAAGTTCATCCTTAGTTTTGCCAGGTAACCTATCAAGGACACTCTCTTGAGGATTCTTTCCAAGATTATAGTGTGTACTACTTGAGAGTTGCTGAGTCAGGACATTACTAACCTAGAAAATGTGATTAGATCATCATGCTTTCTTCCACCATTATGATAATTTCAAGGTCAATAGAGTTGAAATAAACCAACAATATCAAAAAATTCCCACATCATGTTACTATAGGCACAAGATGAATTAACTAACAATAGAAACATTAACAGATAAGGTCTAAGGCCGGAGTGTTTGTCACCTTTTTTTTCTGAAGTTATAAGTGACTTGGTTTTCATACAAGTAGCAAATGTGCACAAGATCCTAATCAATCATCGGGTAGGCTCTAGCTTAGATGGGCCAACCCAGAAATCAGAATGATTAGATGACCCAAGGGTTCTGTTGCAGGACTTTCTGGAGAGAAGGTGGATGGCTATAGAAAAAAAGGTCAATCAAAGTTCTTTTGACCATCCACTTTTTTCTCCCCCAAAAAAATCCTCCAAGCCAGTAGTTAGGATTGTCCAATTGGGGTGGATTTTTTTATATGGTCCATCCTCAGCAGGGCCTATTTGGTGTTGGGTAAGGATCTCTTACATGTTTGTCACATGTTTGAAAAATGAGCCACTTACAAGTTAGCAAAAGGGGGGAAAAAAGTAGGTTCCAGGGATAACCTGTGCAGTTAAATTATGAAATCAGAATGAAATCATCACTGTATTTCTTGTCAGAACCATTTGTTTGAATGTAAAGTGGTCCCCACATAATTGTTTCTACATGTTGACGCACTAGCTACTCAAAAGTGTAAATTTCAACTACCAGCCCTGCATAATTGTTTCTTTATGTTAATGCACTAGTGACTCGAAAAATGTAAATTACGACTACTACTGCTCTCATCTCAGAAATCTGTTCGCTCAAAGAACTATACGCTTCCTCAGTGCTCAGGCTGCAATTGATTGGTCTTGTTCCAGCACCAGCATTCCCTAAAGCTTTCAGTGCATTGGCTTGCTGAGAATCAAAGTACTCTCTCGGGTCCTGATGCAACAAACATGTTTAGATATTTAAGGAGTCGAGCAAAATTACAAACAGCTCAGGATGATGAATCAAACCTTGATACAAAGCTGTGCAAGCAGAAGGTCACGAGGAGCCTGCAGATCATCAATTTCAGTCATCCGGAAAACCCTCTCTAATCGTTCCTGGTTTGTATTCTCATCTGAAGTTTCGGTAGCCAACTCTGCTGCAAAATTTTTCAAAGTAGGTTGCATATTAGCAGAGTTAAATTGAACTGGCAAGCTGTAGGGATATGGTCAAATAAAAACAAGAATGGCATTGCTGACCCTGTTTGGACCTTGCAAGAGCTTCTGCTACAGTCCTTGTGTCGCCCAACTCCACATCTGCATTCAGGCCCATGTACAAAATTTACTACGAAATTATTAATTTCATGAAGAGCTTAGCTCAATTAAACAATGGAGAAAAGCTCAGTCATTAATAGACAGAATATGATGCTGCAGAACTGAACATGTAGTTTAAAACCCAAAGTTCCAAGAAAGAGAACATCATGGTGCCACTGCCATGTAGTTCATTCTAGTTCAACAATGAAATGCAAGATTGGAGGAACAACATGAGGCATGTTATGATACTCAAAAGAGTTGTTATATTATGCATGATTGCAAGGAGTGTTTCTTTGTGCTGGTGATCCCACCTGTCAACAACCAAAGCTGTTAATCCGGTGGCCCCATCATGTGATGGAACATGTTATAATCTCTCTCGTTAGATGATAATAGCCATTCAATGGAAATGGATAATAATTACAACCAATGGTCCACATTTAGAAGGGCTGCAACTGACAGTTAGGAGCATCAGATGGGGGAGATTTTTGGGTTATCTTCCATCCACCATGGGGACCCACCATATGAAAAAGTTGGACCACCAAAAGGTGGCCCCATATTTAAGGTTATTGTGCCAAGAAAATGATTGATGGAACATTGCATACTTCGTTCAAAAGCAGTGGGGTAACACATTCAGTAGCAATAAAAATTGTGGCTAAAATTCTCCAGTTCTTTCATATCACACAAAGTACTTTTTTAAAGAATATATCACATAAAATGCATCATTTTTCATATCGAAAGATTACATCATTTTACCTAGTAGCATGAGTCTCTATGACGCAGGACAACTAACCACTTGCTCTAAAAGCTTGAACTGATAGATCGGGGCAAATAAATCCTTTCATCTTATAGCCCAGGTCGGGCCCTCGGCCGAAACCCCCCTCGTGGGCCCCACTTTACATGGGTCTCGCCTCACACGAGTCACCTGCCTCACACAGGCCGCCTAAACTAAGTGTGCCCCCACTTCACATATGCCACCCCACTCGAGCCCAGTGTGAAAATAACCCTGCATTAATCACCGTCGATGAGGAGTCTCGAACACGAGACCTCCCTCTGATACTACTTTTGATGCAAGACAACTAACCACTTGCTCTAAAAGCTCGAACTGATAAAGTGTGGTGAATCAATCCTTTTATATCATAGCCCTAGTCAGGCCCTCGGCTGAACCACCTCGTGGGCCCCACCTCAGATGGGTCTCGCCTCACACGAGCCACCCGCCTCACACGGCTGCCCACCCCTAGTGTGCCCCCGCTTCACACAGGCCACCCCACTTGAGCCCGATGTGAAAATGCTCCTACATTACCCTGCCCTGTTCTGTTCATCTATTTTATGTCACCGGCAGGTTTTCCTCATCACATTGTCAGTTCATTAGAGAAGCACACAAGTGACTGAGCAAACTAGTCAATCAATCCCAATACATGGTTGGCTGCCAGGATTCATTTAATGAACGCCGATTATCTTCCTATTCATTTCACAACTCCACTTCCACAATCTGTTTCGGAACCAAACAGGAATCTTTCAATTTATTTGGTTGGCGCTCACACTCATTTATGTTATGGGACATTCCCATTCTTTCAATGCAATGAGCCTACCCTCTCTTCTCTGTTCATATTCCAAGATATTGAAACTATGCAAGACCAGAATATTCAGAAGACTCCCAAACAATTTTATTAAAAAAAAAAAAAAAAACCTGCCATTGTCAGCGAAGTTTTTTTTTTTTTTGAAAGGTAACACTACCAGGGATTGAACCCTGGATCACTCACACACACTACACTATTTCAGCAAAGTTGTTTCTTTTTAAGAGCTTCAAGTTTTTCTTTAATGCAAAGATGATAAACCAAAAGGACCAAAAGAAATGGCATATAAATACTTCAATCAGAAGCGCTCAATTTGAATCAAGGACATTCCTTCATCATGATCTATTTCTTTTTTTCTTTTTTTTAAAGTTTCTTCTGAGTTCTCAAGCATGAACTGTTTCAAGTTTTATTTACTGAATTTTCTTATAATTTGGTTCTACTGATAAATGCAACTGCCATCATTCAGAAATGGTTTTCTTTAAAAGTTGAAGAACCACTAGGATCAAAGTAAAGGAATTTTGCAAATCCAACAGGCACAAGGGAAAGAAGTGCCAAACATGCCCTTTGAATGATTCACAGTTTGTGGAACCCAAACATTTGAGTATGGCACACTTTCTTCTTGGTTCTGCTGGTATCAACCAATAAAATCGCATGAGGGCACCTTTTTTTATCCCACAGGTGCATGAGAGATTAGCATTTAAAGAAGATATAATCTCAAACTCATTTCCTATCACATGAAACTTAGTTGCATGAAGTGTGAAGGGAAGTGGACACAGATTCAGGTTTGGGAGCAGGGAAGCATGTGTTTCAAAATCCTAGAAAGTATAAAGAGCTAGAAATTGGGAGCTGGAGGGCAAATCCACTTTGTGATTCAAAGCTGGAGTGGCAGCTAGGTAGAAGATTTGTCCAACTAAGCATGAAACAATAACACTGTACTGTTAAACTGCAAGGACTGGCCCTACCTAAAGACCTCCCTTCAAGCACAACTGCTGCATGCCGGTTAATATCTTGTAAGAGGGTCCTCTTTGATAGCTCACTCTCTGCTTCGGCAGTCTCCTTGATACCATCACGAAGAATTCCATGATCCTACATCTCAAGCAAACATTCACATGAGGAAACTTGGTTACAGATCTGAAGGAATTAAAACAATCTGATTACTTCAGCTTTTCAAATATGCACTATATCCAGAAATTTAACAGTCAGCATAAATTGTAGAATACTAAAGAGTTGAAGGGACAGTTGGGAAGAACTACCTCTTGAGATTAATAATAGTAATAATAATAAAATCCTTTTAATTGATCAACATTAGGTCTGACAATAAAACTATCCTCATTCATGCAGTAGGATTGAGCAGGCAGATCTCATCATCAACTTTGGTTTTAATACGTTACCATATAGCTGACAAGCTTTTAACCCGCCAGCCTAATGAATCCACGATTGCTTCGTAAAAATTCTATGCCTGGCAGCTCACTTGACATCAATCCTCCTTTATCCAGGCTTAGGACCAGCTGGTGAGTTCATAGCCACGTGGATGTTTTTATGCATTGAAAATATGTAAAGAAAATAATAAAATCAGTAAAAGAGATATAAAAATATAGATAAACAGGAAACCCCTTGAGGGAAAAAAAAATGTTTATTTACCCAAAAGAAACCCCTTTCTAATTTTAAAAGTAACTTTTTAAGGAAAAAAACAGACAAGGCAAGATTCGGCCAAGTGTTGGTGAATCAAATAATTGACCTAGTCTTAACCAAATTGCATTCTTGATTGAGTTGAATTGACACAGCCAAGCCACACTGAGCTCCGTGTTTTTCGAACCATGATAGCGATTCATCGAGTCAACTCAACCTAGTCCCAATTTTGCTAACCTTAGCCACCAAGATACCATTATGACACAGACCATAACGGCTGTTATGAATTTTTATTTTCTTTTTTGAATAAACATATTTCAGCCATGTTACAGGACCATTATGGAGCCTTTACCGGTCAATTTTTTCATAAACAGATGTTACAACCCGATAACATGTAAACAGTTATAGTTACATAACTCCTACAATGGCTGTTACGTAACCGTTTTGGAATACCTTGTTAGCCATGATTCACCAAAAAAAAAACATACAAAATATTTTCTTCAAGTAAATGTGTATCTTATATTAGGGTCATGAGTAAAAATAGGTATACAGAGAATCAAAAGTAAATGATGTTGGGCATATGGAGCAATATGATTACTAAGACCACAGGAAAAATAAAAATAAAACATCTTTTCATTAATTGCGAAAGGGATCATACCACCATAATAAAATATGAGATGACAATTACATAAATTGTCTTCTGAAAAAAAAATAAATAATAATATATATATACACACACACACTTAATAAATCGGATTAACATTGCAAGAATTTTTATGTACCAGAAGATGGAGGTAATCATCCCCAAGATCAGCCTCCATGTCTGAAGTTGGATCGACTCGTCTGATCTGCATATGAAAACCCTATTATCGTCATGGAATGATTGGCGAAGCAAAACTGCAGAAGAGATTTCTTTTCTTTTCAGTTATTAAGCCAGCACGGCTGAATACCATTTATTACGAGCACCTTGCGACGAGCTTCATTGGCCTAAATATCATCATGCTTTAAGAAAACAGCAAGCTCCTCATCTTCGGCCGCTTCTGCTGCAGCTGCCACAGAATTTCTTGTCCTGTGGAGGTACTCTGCTCTACAATATTTTGTCCAGAAATCTTTTTCTGTCATCTGGCAGCCACAAAAGGTCATGATAGAGCAGATCATTTAGATAAGCTAGAAACAATAAGTAAAGCAAATATACATCCACTGAATAAATTGATTTTTTCCACGTTTAAAATAAAATGGCTGAAGATGGAAGTTTTACATGGTAGAACTTCCACATACTTTCTTACCTTACTAGGAACAAAGTTCAGAAATGCCTGATGCAGAGCTGGTCGTTCTGCAAAAATCTGAAATAAAATTTCACCATCACAAAACAAGAACACCAGAAGAAAAATCTTCCAGGGAAGAGAACATCCTAAAACCACTAACAAAGAAGCTAGTGACTGTAACCGGTTAGGAATAAAATACATCAACGGTATCAAGAATTTTTTTAAAATAATGCTAATTCTGAACCATTAATGTTCATTGCACAAGGTATCACATATATAACTAAAGATTACACAATGTAGCAGAAACCCCATTCAACTTGTGTCCTTTGCCTCTAATATCCATCACTTTCATTTCAATTAGTTATATAGGAGCTTATATCTATATAAAACATCCAGACCTTGACTTTCCCATTGCATTCACATAAGGAAATTTCCCAACACTAAACTTTTACCATGTGAATTTTCCCACAGGTTTTTCTTATTGAATCTGAAATTTGAGGTAGTATGTCATTTTCTTCAAAGGTTACATATAAAGACCTCATGTGTTGCAAAAGATATATTAAAAAAAAAAAAACTACAAAATGGTGGAGCACAGATCATGTAGCTGACGACCCCAATTAGTTGGGACAATGCTTAGATGATTTTAACGTCTAATGAATCCACATGAATAACAATTAGTTGGGACAATTCTTAGATGATTTTAACATCTAATGGATCCACATGAAACATGCCTTTTCTTTTAAGGCTGCAAAGGAACATAGACTATTTTAGAATTAATGGCTCAAAGGGTAAGTGGTATCTTGATCAGAGATGCATCCATGCGATTACCTTCTAAGCAAACAAATAAAGTAGCAATGACATGCAAAATCACCCACCTGATGAATGATCTCTGGAGTCAAGCTGAATGTGACTTTATTGGTCTGGCAACACCACATCACCATGAACAACCTTAGAACTTGCTTAATAAAGTGAGAAGCAAATTAAAAAATAAAATAAAATATATGCTGAGAGTTCCAAACACAATCCATAAACTTAAAAGATGATGGGCCTGCAATCAAAAGCTCCAATTTTGGTCACAGACACAAGCTCAATCAGCATTATGTCATCACGAATGTGGATTTTTGATTGCAACGGCTATACCAACATTTTCAAGGTTTCAACTTCCATTAAACCAACATGGATATAAATAAATAAATAATAAAGAAAACTATAGAAGTTGCGTTTTGTACCCGACCATCAGTCAATGGCCTGACATCAGCAAGCATAGCACTTTTGAAACCCACTTGTTGCTTTGACGTTCTATGGGCATCAGCATCAAGCAAATTCTGCATGAAAATAGATCATGAGAAGTATTCCTGTCAAAAACTAAATTGGAACCTTTTGGCATCCCCAGAAGAAAATGTGAAAAGGAGAGTACACTCTACTCGTGAAAGAAGCCTGAGCTAGAAACTAAAGCATCTAACAAAGTTTAAAAATCATTAACAATGTACTGATATACAACAATGTAAATAATAAATTCAGGCAGAGAGATAACTGACCTTTCTTGTGGCCCAAAACTCAGCTTCCGTCAACACGCCACCGATGACAAATTGCTTGTGCAGTTTCTGCAATTCACTGTGAAGGGTTTCTTTTAGAAGAATACATGAAAAAAGAAAAGCAAAAGTAGAAGATGCTGTATAAATCCCTGGAAGCTGCAAAAATACAGAGAATCTTAAATTCACTAAATATAACAATAACCATGTTCCTCCGAGAGTAAAACAACCTCCACTTCCAGCCATTTTTTAACATATACTGAGCAGTGTTACCTAGAGTGTAACATGTTTCTGCTGTCATTCTGACAGGAATATTCATTCTCCCTTGTATACTTCTGAAGTGCTTTATCACATCACAAATATAACATTCTTTTTTCATCAAGTAAAGAAGTAGATTGAGAAAACATCCTATAGAAGATCGCCCCAGTTTTTAGGCTCCAGATGTTAAGAATTTATGCATTGTGGGATCCAATCCCGTGTTACCAGAAATTCACCAAATTCTGGGAACTCATCCATAGTAAATGGGCAAAGATGCATGCCAATCCAGACTGCAAATCATGGGTCCCATTGCAAAAGAAAGATTGACCAAGAATCACACTGGTCAGACAATGTTAACCTCGGGAAGATCGTTCCAGCAGTATGGTTAAAGTTGGTGTTTCCCGTTTCATTTTATTTCTAGCTTTGGCACTTCCATAAGCTTTACTTTGGACTAGGAAGGGAAGACCACAAAGCCATCGGGTGGGCAATCAGTCAAGTAAGATTCAATTCAAGTCTTTGGAGTCCAGATAATGGAAGAACATTGAGAATGTTGGAAGAATATACAAGAAGCAATCTACCTAACAGTTGGCAGTGGCTAGCACAGCAATGGAGTTCAAAACTACGAAAGCAAAAACTCAGTTTTGAGCTGCAAATCCCAAAACCAGCACTACTCACACCAACTCAGTCAGATGCATGTTCATGGATGAGCTACTTGTTCCTTTCTCCGCTGAGTATGACTCAGTTCATGTGAGTCAACTGGCTATTGGACAATATTTTTAATCCATGGTTGAAAAAAAAGTTCCCAAGTCAAGGAGACACCGGCTGATGCTCAAGCATGCAGTTCCACATTTCAAGAATCACACTGGTCAGACAATGTTAACCACGGGAAGAACGTTCCAGCAGTATGGTTAAAGTTGATGTTTTCCGTTTCATTTTATTTCTAGCTTTTGCACATGCATAAACTTTACTTTGGACTAGGAAAGGAAGACCACCAAGCTATCAGGTGGGCAATCAGTCAAATAAGATCCAATTCATGTCTCTAGAGTCAAGATAATGGAAGAATATTGAGAGCATTGGAAGAATACTGCAAGGATCAATCTACCTAACAGTTGGTAGTGACTAGCACAGAAATGGAGTTGGATACTACGAAGCAAAAACTCAGTGTTGAACTGCAAATCCCAAGACCAGCACAACTCACACCAACTCAGTCAGATGCATGTTCATGGAAGACCTACTTGTTCCTTTCTCCGCTGAGTATGACTCAGCTCATGTGAGTCAACTGGCTACATGATACTTCTATTTTTAATTTAAAAATAGGAAATAGATGATAAATAGTAAGAAAAAAATCATATATATATATGTGTGTGTGTGTGTGTATGTGTAAGATTATTCATTTTTTAAAGTATAAGCATGTTCAAAAAAGTTATTAATCATCATTTATCAAAAGCCAATCCACATATATAAACCAAAACAAATCATTATCATATCAACAACTTTCTAAGCAAACCACTTTCACCAGTCATGTCTAATTCAAACCACAAGTCACAAATATGAAAAGAAATTAAAATCACGCAGGTGTAGACTATTAAGTACAAAATACAAAATACAATTATGATTTATAAAAATTGAAAAAAAAAAAAAAATGGTAGCATACATTACATACGCTACGGCTCTTGCAGAGAGCACTATAGGTGAATTATGCTATTTGCTAACGCTACGTAGTGTCGTAGCTATGCTAAGGATGCTATTCAAAACATTGTCCAGGATAGAAGAAAATCTAAAAGAAAAGCAATCGCGGCCATGATTAGGAATAATAAAATTCACCTATCCTCTCGCAGCAGCTTCATCCGGCGCTCCATCTCTGCTGTGCTGAGTTGTTCATCATGACCTGGAACGGAAGGTTTCTCAGAAACCACTTGAGTATCCTGTCTGGATGATGGTGGATTAGCCTGGAGCTTCCCAAGGATTTTACCTGTTCAGTCGGCATTAAATACTACGTCTTCAGGTAAATCAATTTCCAACTATCCCTTGGAAAGGTATCTACAGAGCAAAGCAACACCCAAAAAAAAAGGCAGGGGGGGGGAGGTGGGGGGACAATACAATGTCCATGATACCATGTCCAATTTCTTCTTAATTTTTTAATGATTAAGAACAATACAATTTCAGCATGTAGATTAAATACTAAAACACGAATTACATTTCTCTTATGCATATCGACCATGACTGGAACTTACCTACAAAATCTCGACAAATGTCACGATCAGGAAACTTGTCAAACTCGAAAATGTAACCTCCAACCTAAATAACAAAAAATAAAAATCTGATAGGCTGGGAGCAAAACCACCAAGTACAATTTAAACGCATTGGATATGCCCAAAATATAGATATGCGCAGAATATCCATGCATTCTTAACAAAAGTCAAGTAACTAAAACACGGTAGTTGGTTGAAGTAAACCTCTTGTGTAAGATTTAAGAGTGCTTGTTTGGATCCCTCTTTGCTGAATTTGTGACCTGAAATACATGACACAGGGCAACAAGACATTAAACGGAGCCATTAAAAAAAGATATTAAATCTATAGAAATTAGCATAAACCATAACATATGATTAGCAATTTAGCATTCTGTGGAAACTTCACACCTGTTCTGAGAGCTACTATTCAAACTAACTGATGAATTTGTTCGAAGGCTTCAAGACTTGGTTTTAGAGTGCAACTAGCACAGGGCAGGGGGTGTCAAGAACAATCATGATTCGTTTGGTTCAGGCATTAAAAAAATGAGTCTTGCAGTAACTCCTAAAAATCAACTTTGAGGAAACAACAACTCAATCAATTCTACAGTGAAACCAAATCAATGCAGTTTCAGCATTTTTTTATTTTTTATTTTGAAAGGAATTTTATTAAGAAAAGAAACAACAGAAAAAAAATATATATAAATAAAAAAAAAAAAATAAATAAATATATATATATATATATATATATATATATATATATATAGATAGGAAAAGGGAAAAAAACATAAAATATAACAGGCCCATGCCTGGGGAATCCCAGGCCCCAAAACAACTCTTGGAACACAAAGCCTAACAACACTTGACTTAACTACCCCCAAGCACCTCACGTTGCCCAGCCCCAGTCCCTAAACATCACAAGAACTCTACTGAAGACCCCCGCAGAAGAAGAGCTCGTGTTTCTGAAGGAGCGATTATTCCTCTCAAGCAAAACTGCCTAGAGGATAGCCAGCGACAGGACTCTCCATTTATTCCTACCCAAAGAACCTCCCGCATCCACATGCCAAATCTGAAAGAGGCAGTCAATGGAAGGAGGCATAACCCACCGGGAACCAGCCAAATGAAGAGCTCAACACCAAATCTCATAAACAAATGCACAGTGAAAGAAAAGGTGATCCATTGACTCAACAACATGAAGGCACATGCAATGTTCTAAGTATCGGTATCACTGCAAGTTTCGTTGGCCGGGATACAAAAACAATATCAATATCGTCGATAATATTGCCAATAACCGGAAATGCAGGAAACAGTGGAATTTTTCAATGAAATTTCAGGAAATGCTAAAATACACATATTTGCATATTCGGGAATCAACAAATTGCAAAAAGAAAGCATGCATAATAAGTTTCCATTTAATGGGTCCCTAAAAGCATGTGATATCATAAGCAATAATCCAACCATCCAACCACCCCGTCCATCAACCTTTCATCCAAACATCCATCAATACTTCAAAATATCGACAACATGCGATATTTTGTCGTGAAATCATTGAAAACTGGAGAGGAAAAGAAAGATTGTGGCCTCGAAATCGCTCATGTTATCATAACAATAATGTCGTGATATTACTGTCAACAAGTTGAACACTACATACAACCATGTGCCCAAAAAAAATTTGAAATAAATTTTTTTAATAAATGGATTTTTTGTGACATCGATACATTAGCGATATTATTGAAATATCATCGATACACTGGCGATACAAGCAACACTTGGAATTTACACAATCACAAATATTGGTGATATTATTGATACGAGGTTGAGCGTTTTCATCCCAACTTCCATCAGAGGATCCATGATCCAAGGGTGAGGATATCTTCATTACAAGAGAGGCTTGAAGAGTAACTATCCCAGATGAGGAGGCTAGGCAAATGGCTTCCAAAAGGTTTTCTCCCCTAGCAAGAGAGAGAGAGAGAGAGAGAGAGAGAGAGAGCATTTAGCCCGCTTCCAATAGACAAATGGCCTAACCATCAAGAGACATGAGGCTGGCTTAGTTAGACGAGACGATATTTTCAACCATTGTCTGACCAAGAGCAGCATTGAAAGGCAGTTGGGAGGCGACACCTGTTCGATTCTTGAACCGCAAAAGCCAAAAGAGGACATGACACCTCCCCTCTTAAATTCATCTAAACAAGTGCATATCGGCAGGACACGGAGAGAGTGACACGTAATGGGGAAGACTGCTGGTGGCAGACATCAACCGCCTCTCTGTCAGTTTTGTATTGGCACACGTCTCCTGAGGGATTCAAGGTAGGTCTTGAGTTGCACTCCTCATTAATTGAGAGGAATGAGATGAGCTCCAGCCAAAAAAAAAAAAGCAAATTCTCACACGAAAAACTCACATGAGATCTCGCACCATCTCTTAAGGAAGGGCGAGTTGCAAGAGAGAACTCATGCCCACATCGGGAGTCGACATGGCCCAAGTAGCAGCAAAAGGCAGGAACTTCTAAGCGGGAGGCGACAAATTACCCAAAGGTTGGCGCTTGTGCAAAAGAAAGCATGTCGCACGTGCTAGCATGGGGGGGGAGGGGGGGGGGGGGGGGGGGGGGGGGGGGAATGTGGACACATGATCTGAAGGTCATATGCTCACGACAATCGGCGGTGCCACCGCATTCATCGGGTGAAAGCCACCGAAGGACAGCTCTAATTTGGATCTTCCTCTCTTATGACCCAAATCTCTTTCCAATGACGATCTTAATCGAGGAAGGCACCACTATCAACCTCTTTACTCTAATTAGAATTTGAGCCAAACAAAGGTCCTCCCAACACTCCATCAACTATTCTATATAGATGACTTCCCCTAAGCAAGACACAAGCGAATGGAAATCGGTCCAGAGTCCTCAAAGGCAACAATATTTGAAGGGTTCCCTACTAGGGCTTCTTTGAAGGAAATCGGTCCTCCAGCAGGGACTGATCCTCCCTCCGATCCCACGGAGATAAGCAATGGAGGGGGCGAAGAAATGAAGTGGACTTTAGGGGCACGATGGATTGGGGTGAGCTTCCGAGAGGCCTCACATATCTCCTAATTCACCCTTCCTAGGCCAAAATGGGCAACGTTAACCCTCAGGCAGCTCTTTACAGCAGAACTTGGACCCTTGTAGCCCTTTGATGGCTTTGAGAAGTTCCTCGTCTTCATTCATTTCATTCTAACAAAAGGAAAGCCTCGGATCGAGGTAGATCCACTCGCCCGAGGGATGACAACCTCCCTCACGGTCCCAAATTTCCCAAACACCCTTCGAAAGTGGACATCCATCCATTCCTTAGGAAAACTATCCACATATAAGGTTGGAAGCTCTCTCAGGGGGTCAATAAGGGGTTGGCACTTCGAGGTCCGCCACTTCTTCTTTCTAGAGTCAACAATCATCCATCATCTACAATTAGAACAATGAGCAACTACAAAAGCCTCCCTCGAAGATGAAGGTTGACGCAACCTAGAGGCTCTAGCAGGCAAAGCAAAACCTCCAACATTCATGCCTTTCACCCATAGTTCTGAATGTCGATATTGATCAGCGTATAGCCCAACGGAAAAATGATACGATGTGGCATTGCATATTGGTATCAAGGCCTTTTTGGTCAGAATTTTTTTAAAGCAAAAAAAATATAGAAAAATAGAAAAAAATGAGATATCCAAGAATCTATCTTCTTCTTTTTGTGTGTGTTTTGACCATGTATTCAACAGTGTATTGGACCATTCTTTGATGAAAATGTTATCTGTCGATTTGACTTGTTGAAGGTCAACTAAATGGGCTATAATTGAATGAAAATCAAGCATGATTTAGTGAACTAGGGCCCATTACATTAAAATACAACAAAAAGAAGATGGAAATATAAAAAAAGAAAGTGACAATTTACCCTTCCTTCCGATTTTTCCCACAACGGTCCTCTTCACTTTAATTTGTCGAATCTCATTCAAATCATTTATTTTGATCCCATAATAGGTCTAGATCTAGCCTAAAATGAGTTTTTAAGCTTCTTCCATGATTTAAATGAAAAAAGAAGAGAAAACATGTGTGAAATTTTGAAAAAAGAGTCTAAATTGGGCTTTTATGGGCGTATCCGCTCCGTATCAATGCCAATACGCCCCATACAGGCCGATATGGGTCTCTTTTTTTTTGTATCGGGCCGATACGACCCCATATCGCGTATCATCTCATGCTGATATGGATATGATACGGCCATATCGGCCGATACGATACCGATATTCATATCCATGTTTTTACTGCTTTTTTCCATACCTTTACTAGCCCAATCTAGAGAACCCCTAGGGAGACCTGCATTGTTATTTTTCTTGCGGATGGCAAAGAAGTCTTGAACGAAGTCTCCATCTAGCTCCATAAAACATGACGTGAGCTAGATTGGTTCGTTGAGAACGAAGGGGTTCTCGAGCCCCTAGAGGGAATCCGGGGAGGTATGGATCGATCTGAACTCCGTTTGGAGGGGCACAGACACCTCACCGACAACCTAGATATTCCATCGCCCCTAACCATTGATTATGCCTTCCCGGAAGGAGAACAGGCGTTTATTCTTTTCGATCTACCTTCCCTACTTCGATTACTAGCTCCACCTCTTATATCTCTTCTACCTTCTCTACTTCCCCGAGGCATACCTTCTAAACGACAGTTTCAGCATTTTAATTGCTTGTTTGTACTAGATGTCTATTAGTTTATGACATTCTTACCGTGTATTATTGACTTTCTCGGAAGGAAACAATGGAGGAATTGTCTTCAACAAAAGGTTGGACTAAGATCCTAACAAAGTTATCATAGTTCAACTAGTTTAACGGGCATCGACACCATCACTAACAGTTTAAAAATAGAGAAAATGGATGTACAAACATATTCATAATTACAGAGGCAATTAAGAGAAGATCTCAACTACAACGAGTTGACGTAGGGCCCAACATGGCATATGGCATCCAACCAGTCTAACATGGTTGTCCCATGATGAAAATGGTATGCGTGAGAATCATGCCGATCCAACCATCAAGTGGGCCACCATCTGAATTTCAAGTTTTTTGGGGTAGTTCTCCATTGTTTCCTATCATGTGGGACTACATGATGAATGGATAGCCATGATTTTTGGACCATCCTATTTTCATGATGGGGCAACCCTGTGGGATGGATTTGATGACATACATACACCATAGTGAGAATCACGAGCAGCCACTTGCATGCTTTTTTCATCTATAACTAGTTGCATGTGAGAACTGAGACCTTCTTGCCAATTAATATACCTAATGATCAAAGGTTTTGGGACACTAAGCAGAAGTCGAATAGGAATATCTATCTTTCTTTTTTGAATGATGACTCGAATAGCAATATCACCTTGCAAGAATGTTAAAACTTTCAAGGGATCCAGAATTCCAAGAAAATAGCTTACCTTTAATGAATTGAAAACTCACATCAAGCTTGATGGGTGACCTGGGATCATTGGGAGTGAAAATAAATTTTTCTTCTCTGTTCCAACAAATAAAACAAATGATTAGAGTTACAATTTGAAGTACTAAGGGCAATAACCAATCATCCCATACCATTCAACCATGGAACAAGGCCAAACAATGATAATAATGTAACATGCAAAAACCCTAAAACCAAAGCTATTAAAACTACAAAAGTTGTCTAAATCAATCAGTAAAATATTAGGTGAGAGTGTTGCCCAATTCAATATTGATTTGCATCTCAAATGTTCCCTTTTCTTACTGAATCCCATTAATTATTAAATAAAAAAAGAAAAGGCCAGACCTGTGCACATACATTACAGATGGAGCATAACCCAAAAACAACGCTGACCGACCGAGCAATCCTAACCATATGAATGGTGTGTATGAAACAGACGCTTACAGAGGAAATGCTTAGCTGTCCAAATTCAACTGCTCAAACCCAATGGTTAAGATCATCCTATCAACGCTACATCCCACAACATGAACGGTTCAGATTGCCTTAAAACCATGCCACGTGTACAACTAGCCCCAACTAAGGACGCGCTTTACATTGTCAAACTTCAATTATTGCAATCTGAATCGATTGCTCATCCAAACGCGACCCAAGGCGATCGAACAATGACGCATCTGACACGGAAAAAAAAATAGCAAATACACAAAAGCACGACAATCGTATCTGAAATTACAAAAATACCATTTTGAGAACTCCGGGAATCCCAGGGTCTTTGACGGAGGTCTTGTATTTGGCGCGCATGTTAACGGCCGATGCCATTCTCGTAAATTAGGAGTGGAGTCGAGGGCAATTACGAGGTGATGAGGAACGAGGAAGAGAGGGATTTGAGGTTTGAAGGCAGGGGATCTAGGGTTTTAAGTGCAAGGACTTGTAATTATGAGATATCGAGAGGGTAAAATGGGTAAAAATGGGAAAAAATTGGAGGAATAGCAGAGTGCGCAGTGCGCTCTCGCCATCGCCGTATCGCTCGAATAACCGCTGCATTTTATAGCCAAGGAAAAAGGGAAGAGACGCAAGAGGAATGTGATTTGCAGCTCCGCACGTGCACGCGCCAAATACAAGCATTCCGCGCGTGCGGACCTGCAACACTCTTTGGGGCCCACCGTGACTTATGTGTCGAATCCATTCCATCTATAAGTTTTATTAGCTCATTTTAGAAAATGATCCAAAAATCGAATCATATCCATAGCTCATGTGGAACACACCACATGAAACAGTGGTTATAATAACATCCACGGTTGAAACCTTACTAGGGCCCACAGTAATTTTTATTTGTCATCCAACCTCTTCATAAGGTCAGACAGATATGGATTAAGGGATAACAGAACTATCAGCTTGATCCAAAACTTCCGTGTCCCTGGGAAGTTTTTAATGGCAGGCGTTTAATTCACATAGTTTGTTGTGGTGTGGTCATCTTGAGCTTTATAAATTCCTGAATTTTTCTCTCGTGACCAAATTGGATCTTTTAAAATTTATGGACGGAGTGGATAATATATAAACATCATGGGGTGGGCCCCACTGAGTTGTACGCTATAGCCCAGTGAATTGCTAACACGCTTCCCAGCATAAAGGGTCGGCTTCTGTCGATACCCCGATGCACCGAGGTGGGTGGGATCCCTTACTTTGGGGCCCACCTTAATGTAGGTTACTTACATCCACGCCGTCCAAACGTTTTTATAGGTCATTTTAGTGCAAGATCCAAAAAATGAAGCAGATCCAAATGTAATTTAGACCATACCACAGGAAACAGTGGTGATTGACCATTAATAACTTCTTGTGGCCACAGAAGTTTTGGATCAAGCTGATATTTGTGTGGACTCTTCATCCATGTCTCTGTGACTTTATCAAAAGGTTGGATGGTAAATAAACATTTCGGTATTCCCCAAGAAGTATTTAATGGTGGGGATTCAATCACCACTATTTCCCATGGCGTGGTCCCACCTAAGATTTGAATCTGCTTTATTTTTGTATCATGCTCTAAAACTAGTTGGAAAAACGTTTGGACAGCGTGGATCTAAGGAACATAGATCACGGTGGGCTCCACAGTCAGGGATCCCACCCACTTGGTGGATCTGGGGATCCATCAAGGCCGCACCCATATAATGGTCACTGGATCTGAACCATACACATGCCATATTTCCTAACCTGGGGATCTTCACGGTGGACCATCTTCATTGGATCTGGAACATACGCGTGTCATATTTCCGTGGATGTTAGAGTTGTGTACTTTGAAAAGCTAATGGGATGATTTTAACCGTTGACTTGATGATTTTTTCCGCAAATTACGATGAGAGTTAGTGATGACTGATGAGCGTACATTATTGATAGCGTAATTAAAACGCAGGTCTATATCATATGCATGGGAACGGCAGATTGGGTAATGAGTAATATATGAGGGACCCACCGACGATGTATACGTCTTATCCACACCGTCCATCCATTGTTTCAGACGATTTTATGGCATGACTCCAAAATTGAACCACATCCAAATCTCAAGTGGACCACACCATAAGAAACGGTAAAGATATTGACATCCACCGTTAAAACCTCCTTAGGGTCCACAGCGATGTTTATTTGTCATCCAAAACTATTCATAAGTATATATAGACATGGATGAAGGAAAGCACAAATATCAACTTGATTTAAAATTATTGTGGTCCCCACAAAGTTTTTGACCGTAAGTGTTCAATTCACATTGTTTCCTATGGTGTGGTCCACTTAAGAGTTGGACATGCTCCAATTTTCGAATCATGTTTTAAAATAAGCTAGTAAAATAGATGAACGGTGTGAATAAGAAATATATCAATGTAGGGCCCACCGAGTTTATTCAGTACCCTATGCAATCTACCTCCCATGTGAACATAGGTTAAAAGACAAAGCCATTATTCCAGTAATCTTTAAGTTCAGTAAAAGCATATACTTCTAGATTTATTCTTAGTTGGTCGTTATATACAAGGAATGGATAAAAAGGTTCTTTTGTCCTGCCCCATGTTATGCATGTGAGTGTCTATGGATGTCGGATCTTGTTATTAGGGTTGTTGGATATTTAATTAAAAGATCGATTCAAGTTCCTAAATCAAGAGACTTATGTGTATATTAGTTTTAAGTAATTCTTAAACCTAACCTAAGAAAATATGGAAAGTTTAAGATACAAACATAACATGATTTGCCATGCCAACGAAGTAAATTGCATAGGTTTATCTACGGGTGTAATTAAGTGTGTGTGGTATTATATTGTTGATGTTCATATGATTAAATAAAAGTTTCATTGGTTGCTTATAACATTCTTATGGCTTAGATCCAATTGATTGAACCATCCGTTCCATGTTCCCTCTAGTGATTTTTCATTGGCTGTGTACTTGAAAGATTTTGAATATTTTATTAAAAGTTTTTAATCATTAATTCTTTATTTTAACTGTTGAAAGGTTTTAACCAGACTCAATTATAATTTTAATGCTTGAGATCTTGTGATTTACTACTTGATTGGTATAAGTATTTGATTAAAGATGGATGGGTATGATTAGTAAAGGAATTAGATAATTCTGTTACATGGATAAACATGATTACAAACTTTAGATGTAGTATGGCATAATGTTATACATTTCAATAAAACTTTGGTAGTTTGAAAAAGTCTTTATATATATATATATATATATATATATATAACGCCAACTCTTATGAAGCGTGTTGAACTACTTCCAAGCTCGTATGTGCGCAAGCCTGGCCCGTTGGGAAACGTTAGCCCAAAAACCTTTAGACAGGCACATGCACACCCGCATTTACCCATGCACAAGGGGTGCAATTGGACCCTAATCGGCCTAGATTGGCCTCTCTTGATTTGAGTTTTAATGGGCTAAATTTTGCCTAGATTTACATAAGTTTTTTTATTGTATTTTATTTTTTTATTTTATTTTTATCATAGTCGTTAGAAGGAAATAGTCGAAGATGAAATATATTCTACTAGAACTAATAACACATAAAATTAGTCAATCTACCTCTTAATACAAAAACCTTAGGTTATAAATATATTTTTTTATTTTTTTATTTTTTAAAATGATCAATGGTTCAATTGAGAAATATAAGGCTACATTAGTAGTTATTGGGTTTAAATAAAAGAAAGATGTTGACCACTTTGATACATATTATCCTTACTCTAAAATGACATCCATTCAAATTTTAATTACCATTGTATCCGTGAATAACCTTTTTACTCACCAAATGGATGTTAAAATGGCATTCCTAAATGGTGTGTCAGAATAGGAAATGTATATATGAAGCAACTTGAATGGTTTATTGAATCAGGGCAAGAATATTAAGTGTGCAAACTTTTAAAGTCGTTATATGGACTTAAACAAGCTCCTAAACAGTGGCATGGAAAATTTGATCATTTGATGATGTCTATTGAATTTATGTTCAATGAAGGTGAGAGCATTTATTGTAAGATGTCTGATAAATCTAAAATTATGGTGTGTCTGTATGTAGATGGCTTTTTAATTTTTGATGCAAATATTAAAATGATTAATGAAACTAAATCTTTTGTTTTCTCACTTTAACATGAAAGACTCCCGAGAGGCAGATGTCATTTCATAAATTAAAATAATTAGGGGTGAAAATTATATAAATATAACTCAATCTCATTATATAAAAAAGATTTTAATAAAATATAACCAATTCGATTTTTATTTTTTTTAAACACACGCACCCAACACACATACCCACACACGCCTAGTGGGATTTCACCACTTATGGGTGTCGAACCCAAGACGTCGTGTTGAAACTCCTCAGAGTTTACTACTGAGGTAAGGACTCGAACCCTATCATGAAACTAGAACATAATACAAATGAAGGAATATCTCATATTTAATATACTAGTGTAATCAATAGCCTGACTTATGCCATGGATTATACTAAACCTGACATTACCTTTGCAATCAACAAATTAAGTAGATATTCTAGTAACCCGAGTGAAATGTATTAGAATGCAACATATAGGGTTTTAAGGTATCTTAAAAAGACTTGTGACATTGGTAATCATTACCAAAGATTTTTAGCTGTAGTTGAAAGTTACAGTGACACTGAATAGAATTCAGGGTCAAATAATTATAAATTTCCTAGTGATTATATCTTTACCATAGTAGGTGAAATTGTTTCATGAAAATCTAAGATGCAAACTGTATAGTTCATTCCATGATGGAATCTGATTTGATTGCTTTGGTGGCAGTTGGTGAATAGGTTGAATTGATAAAAACTCTATTAATAGATATACATTGCCGGGTAAAACTGGTACCGTCTATTTCCATTCACTGTGATAACTTGGCTGCCATAAGAAGAGCTAATAATAAGTGTTATAACGGAAAATTCAAATAAGTCCATATGAAACATAGCTGTGTGAGATAGCTATTAAAAAATGGTATAATCACTCTGGACTTTATTAGATCCAATGCAAATATTGTGGATTATTTAACAAAAGCTATAGTGAAGAAAAAGTTAGAAAAACATAGAGGAAGATGGGACTTGAGCCCATAAAAAGATGAATTAAAGGAAATTGTAACCCAACCTAAGTACTGAAAATTCTAAGAATTAGGTTCGATGGAAAAAAAAAAAAAAAAGTTTCCATGTTATTCCTTTGTTGAACTGCATTACAAAAGAAAATATTTTTCTGTCCCTCTCTATGATGCTAGTAATGTAAAATTGTGTAACATATTGAGATTGGGCAAATCCCTTAATAAGTTTATAATCTTACTTTTAACGTATGGTGATAAATATTATGGAGACACCCTTAATGAACTCACTTATATGAGTATGGAAGTGGGGCCTTTTCTATGAGAATTGGGCTAATTCTCTAGAGCACTCATGAAAATCAAGATAATGCACATGACCATAATATGCAGCTCTAAAATACCTTTAAATAACACTTAAAATATTATGTGTGATTCATGTTTGGTCTACTTTAAAAAAAAAAGGTAATAAATAAAAATAAATCTACTTCTAGACTTGGTTCACTAATTTCTTATAGTCCAAAAATGATTCACTAGGTGAGGTTCAATACATTTTGTTACCTTCATTTATGCACAATAGCTCTTTTTTGTCCAATTTTATTTTGTTTGAAATAAGTAAGGAATTGTAATGTGTATTTATACAAAATTTTAGTAGTTTGAAAAAACAAGTGTCTTTCCTTGGCTTTTGTCTTTTTGTGCTTTTCTTTAATTCAATATCAAATAGAATGTGAGAAGAAAAAGAGTTTATATACATTTACCCAACATAAACTATTGTAAGGTATGTTGAACTATACCCAAGCTCATAGGCGCGCACAAGTTTAGTCCGATGAGGAAACTTGACTCGAAAACCTTTAACCGAGCATGTGCATATGTACACACCAACATATACTTGCATGCATAGGAGTGCAATTGGACTTGATGAGCCCCTTAATAGGCTGGGTTTTGCCCAAATTTATAAAAGTATCATCTTTTTTTTCTTTTTTCTTTTTTGTCGCGGCCATTGAATGTGACCCACTTGTTAAGGCCATTTTTATAGTGTGAAACATGCCTCCGTTATCAGGCACATCTAAACGTCCTAACCATTTTTTCTTAACGGATCCTTTAGTAGAAATGTTCTTATCATGTCCTCTATATAAGAGGTTAGGGGTTAGGATTTTGGATAATTCTATGAAAAGATAGGAATTCAAAACCATTGCACCTTCTCGGGTTTTCCTCCTCTTACTATTGTCTGATGATTTTTTATTTTTTTCGATTATTCATAGGGAAAAGAAATGGTGTGTGGTGTGGTGTTGGTGTTAGATCTCTCGCAGCTAATGCAAGCTATGGAAAAATCTTTTGCTAGAGAATTGTATCCTGAGAGATAATCGTGTCAGTCACCATCTGCACTAGTTCATTGCATTGAGGGGCGTGAATGTAGGGGGCCTTGCACAAAACCTTAGGATCTAGCCTTCCAAAAACACCAGAATTATGAGATAATAAAGTAATGAAATAAATCAAAGCACCAACCACACGACACAAGAGATTTTTAAGTGGAAAACCCTCAAAGAGGTAAAAACCACGGGACCTCGTCTAAATCAACAATCCACTGTGAAGTGGAACTTTACAACCTTCTTCACTCACGTAGGAGTGGATAAACAATAAGAGAATAAAAGAAAAAATGGAGAGATATCACCGATTACGAGGACGTGGAAGCGTTGAGATATAATAGATCACCTCTACGAGCATATGTTGAGGGTCAAATATTGCATATCAGACCCTAGTAATTACCTGATTTTACGTATATGATACTGTTTAACGGCCTGGTTTAATCATGTTTGTGCTGCAAGGTGGATTTACAAGCGGGGATTGAAAAGGATGTTTAAAGCATGAATTTAACACCCTGATGATACCAAGGCAAGATACGGACTCTAGGGGACCAAGATCAACGCCAGAGATCAGAAAAAATCAAAGAACTGAAGCTCAAATGGCCTAAAACTCATCCAAAATGAAAGATCACATGTTTTCAACCATCCATTCGGTTCGAAACTTCATACGTGGCCTGAGGACAAGAAATTAACCGTACAAGTCAAATTTCAGTCGATGGATCTCTCTAAAAGTGGCTCAACATACAGATCAGCCCCGAAAATCTTGATTTTGGGCCCACCTGATATCTGGAACTGCCTCAAAATTCTTATCAACGGTCAACATAATATGACAAACAGGATAGACGGAGCAGATTGCATACATATATCATGATGGACCCCATATGGGGCTGTGCGTGCACACCCCAGCCATGTACTGCAAAAGCTTCAGTCGGTCAGTGTTGAGCTGACCGACGATGTCACTCTCCATCTCTGTTTCAAACAACGAACGCACCAGCATCTGCCGTTTTCATGTAGTGGGCCCCACACATCTTGAAGTTCAGAAATCGGGACCGTCTATTGCATCCATAGGGGGGGTGTAACCCTCACGTAGGTGTCTTTTTGATACCATGCAAGCTTTTGTCAAACCTTAACCGTTAAATGTATGATGAACGGCAAAGGAAAATATATAACGGGCCACACTTAAAACGATCCCAAAATCGCACATCTCTGGACGGTTTCTCATCCCGGAACCAATGGACGGAGTGGATTGTTCATCTGGCTTCAATAGGAGAGCCAGTGAAACCTTCAGAGACGTTTGCGGAAGCTCTGTTTCGCACAGAACTTACGGACGAAGCTCCGTGGCCCACCACCGTTGATCTGATGGTCCATCTGGACCGTTTATAGGCTCCACGGGATGGGGATGACCCCAGACAAGATTCCCTTTTGCTCCAATACATGCCCACACGGGCAAATCTCATGTAAACGCACGAATGGATGGTACAGTCAAAATCCTGATTGGTTGCACCAAACTCGAGCAAAAATACATGTTCTTGATGGGTTTTTCGAGGCAAGTACAATGAACGGATTGGATTCGTCAGACGTCAGCTTAATGGGCCTCGCCAGACCAAAACGCAAGCTGGCTTGTGGTTTCTTACGCACGCAGCGGTGCTGTGCAAAGAAGATTTCTTTCCGCACCGACTCCATGAATTTAACACTCCAACAAACCGACCGACTTCTTGGAGCTATAAAAGGAGATTGGAAGCAGCTTGGCTGGGGGGCATCACAAGGAGGGAGGAGGAGATCTGGGCCTGGACATGGAGCTGTCTCTAGCAGAAGTTTTTTTCTCTCCTTTGTTTCATTTATTTTTGTTTTATTTATTTATTTAGAAATTAGGCCCATCATGGTGGGTTGAACCTCCTAGCTAGGGCTAGGAGGTGAAGCTTGTAGTGAGATGGGAGATTATATGTTATGCTTTTAAATTAATTTTAAAATTGATGTTGATTTTAGTTCAATTGATGGCATGTTTTTAGTCTTTAATGGTCTGTTGTGACTGAAATTACAATAGGTCTGCAATGGCTTTGAATATTTTCGTTTCCTTTATGTTTATGACGTCAGGAAGCCCTGTTGTTCACCATAGTCTCCTGGGCATGGTCAGATGTCGGTACGCTTTCTAATCTTCATACATGCGATTGGTTGGTAATTAGTTTAATTCTGTTGTTTGCCATAGTCTCTTCGACATGGTTTGGTGATGGAATCCATTCTAATTCATATACCTTTCATCTCTTGAAAACTAGATCAACGACAGTTCAGTTAATTTTCATAATTCTTAAAGCTGGCATAAGATCTCCCTGATCTCTACAAGTGGATCCTCTGAATCCCTAGTTTCCTTACCTCTGATTTCTCTTATAAGTTTTAGATTAATATTTTCACCATTATTCCTCAAATTACATTTGGTTTAGATTTCATCTTAGCCTAGTTCTAGTTCTAGTTAGTTTTAGATAATGTACGAGTTTCAGTCCCTTGGGATTCGACATCGGTCTTACCGAGTTATTACTACATCACAACCCTACACTTGGGGAGTGAACAAGTTTTTGGCGCCGTTGCCAGGGACTGTCGGCTACGTTTTTCTGAAATTAATTAGTTTTAGGATTAGTTTAAGATTAAATTTTCTTTTTAGAATTTTCTAATTCTAAGTTTAGAAGCTTAGTTATTTTCCTTGTTAGAATTTTTTCCTAACTTTAGAAACTTGCTATTCTTCATTCTATCTGATTTTTAGAACAAACTCAATTTTTCTGTTTTGTAGGAAGCTTCTAATTTAGTAAGCTCTTTCTAATTCTTCTTTCTTTGGAATTTCTTCTTTTCTCTAGAAATTAATTTACTTTTAATTAGGACTTTCTGTTTTTAGAAACTAACTTATTTTGTTTTGTTTTACAGATTCTTAACCTAGGACTCCAAATTTGGTAATTTCTTTCCATCTTTCCCTTTTATTTTCTAGATTTCTACTTCTTTTCTCTTAGGTCTAGGTAGAATTTAAATCGAGGGCTGAGTGTGTTTTATGCCCCAGTGGGCACGCGACAACACTCGACGTCTCGTGACTGAAGGAGGATTAGTTGAGAGGTTGACTGTCTATCGCAGGACTAGACACCACTTGAATTCTCCTGAGACAGAGGAGGTTATGACTGAAAATCAACCTCAAGCACTACCCCAACCTAGGGTTGAAGAAGTACATGATGAGAATGAGGTGCACCACGCACCCCCGCCTCGTACTTTATGATATTATTTACAACCGGCGGGGGTGAGTACGCCCTCATGCACGATTTTTCCTGCGAATACAGGACATATGGACATCAAGTCAGGGGTTATCCAACTCCTTTCCAAGTTCCATGGGCTTGAATCTGAAGAACCATACTTGCATCTGAAAGAGTTCGACGAAATCATAGGCACCTTATATTTCCCTAATGTATCTGAAGATACAATTAGGCTGAAACTCTTCCCATTTTCCTTGAAAGAAAAAGTCAAGACGTGGTTACATTCACTGCGTCCTAGGTCCATTGGCACATGGAATGATATGCAGAGGGAATTTATAAAGAAATTTTTCCCACATCATAAGACAATTACCCTCAGGAGAGCAATCATGAACTTTGCCCAAAACGAAGATGAAACATTCTTCCAATGTTAGAAAAGGTTTAAGGATCTGGTTAATGCATGCCCACAACATGGCTTTGAAATATGGCGCATTACGAATTTTTTCTATGATGGGCTAACATCTTCCATGCGCCAAATGGTCGAGACAATGTGTAACGGAGATTTCATCTTAGCCTAGTTCTAGTTCTAGTTAGTTTTAGATAACGTACGAGTTTCAATCCCTTGGGATTTGACCTCGGTCTTACCGAGTTATTACTACATCACAACCCTGCACTTGGGGAGTGAACAGCATAACCTTCCTTCCACAAGCTTCCTCTCTCTCTCTCTCTTTCTCTCTCTCTCTCACACCTTTGATAGTCCTAAACCCTTTAGCAAACCCTTGCAAAGCTTTAGAAAACTCTCTTGCATTGCCTAGAAAAGCCCTAGGCACCCCTATTTATAGTTTAAGAAACTCCCTTCTGCACCCTGTTGCGAAAGGCCTCAGATTTTCGCAGTTTGCGCAAGATCCGGACTCAAATCTGCGTAACCTCGACTAGTCGAGCAGTGTCCTCGACCAGTTGAGCACCTCCCTCGACTGGTTGAGCCCCTCGGAGAAATTACATTAGATGGTCACTGGACTTTGAGTCGAGCTCCACTTGACCGGTCGAGCGTCACCCACGACCGGTCAAGCAGACCACTCAACTGGTCGAGCAGGGTGATGAAACACTCCGAATTTCCAACTCGCTGCACTGTCTCTTCCCTGAACTGAGGAAAACCTCATCAAATCTCCCCCTTTCCAACTCAAGACGAATTCGCCTTCTTCAAGCCAGTCTGGTTTCTACAAACCTCAAACTTACCCTTGAGCAAAGCCTTGGTCATCATATCTGACCCATTATCATCTGTATGGACCTTCTTGAGTTGTAACACTTTCTGTTTCAAAATATCTTTGATCCAGTGATACCGAATCGCTATGTGCTTCGACTTGAAGTGTTAACTTGGATTCTTACTTAAGTGTATAGCACTCTGACTATCACAATAGACCACATGCTCCTCTTATTTTAGGCTATGTTCATGTAGAAACTTTTTCATCCAAAGCATCTTTTTACATGCTTGTATGATTACAATGTACTCGGCCTCTATCATCGACAATACTACGACCTTTTATAGCTTGCTCTGCCAAGAGACCGCTCTCCCTAAAAACGTAAACATAAACCCCGATATAAACTTCCCGGAGTCTATGTTGCATGCTATATCCGCATCTGTATAGCCCTCTAACACAGGTTTTCTATCACCGTAGCATAGGCTCAACCTGGATGAGCCTCTTAGATATCGCAATATTCATTTCACCGCTGCCCAATACTCTTTGCCAGGATTGGTAAGATACTGGCTGACAACACCAACCGAATATGTTATGTCTAGGTGTGTACACACCATAACATATATCAAACCTCCTACAGCTGACGCGTAGGGTATCTTTTGCATCTCTTCCACCTCTGCCTTCGTCTTGGGACACCGCCTGTCGCTCAATCTGAAGTGACCATTTAGTGGAGTACTGACCGACTTCGCTGCATTCATATTAAACCGCTCTAGGATTTTCTTAATATACCGCTCTTGTAACAGCCAAAGCTTCCTGCTGCTTCTGTCACGGGTTATCCCTATTCCTAAGATCTGTTTAGCCAGACCCAAGTCTTTCATCACAAACAACTTGCCCAACTCCTGTTTCGGCTTGTCGATCTTCTTGATGTCTTTTCCCATGATGAGCATGTCATCAACGTATAATAGCAGAACTAAGAAATCACCGTTTGAGAACTTGCACGTGATCACACAGTGGTTCGACTCCATTCTGTCATACCCATGCTTCGACATAAACGAGTCGAACTTCTTTTACCATTGTCATGGAGCTTGTTTTAGCCCATACAAGTTTTTTCTTAACCTACACACCATATGCTCTTTGCCCTTGACTTTGAACCCCTCTGGTTGGTGCATGTACATCTCTTCTTCCAGGTCACCATCGAGGAAGGCAGTTTTAACATCTAACTGCTCTATCTCCAGAACCATGCTAGCTAACCTAAGCAACACCCGTATGGATGTCATCTTCACCACTGGTGAGAATATCTCCTCGAAGTCTATGCATTTCCTTTGACCAAACCCTTTCACCACAAGTCTGGCTTTGAACCTCGTCTGTGAATTCTTCTGCTCAACCTTCTTTCTGAATACAACTTGTTGCTCCAAGCTTTCTTACCCTCAGACAATTTTACCATATCATAGGTGTGGTTCTTATGCAAAGATTTTATCTCCTCTACATAGCTTTCAACCACTCCCCCTTATGCTCATCCGCTAGGGCCTCAGAATAATCTTCTAGCTCTCCCCCATCAGTCAGCATAATGTACTCATGCAGCGAGTAACTCTTGGATGACTGTCTGTCTTTGGATGTCCTCCTCCCCTGTGGCTCAACAGGTGAATCAAGTGGGGGCTACTCTCCCGGTCCATCTTCTGTAGGAACTTCCTTATCCTTTGCACCTTGTTGTACTCTCCCGTCATTAGGCATCACGGGAAGAATAACCGAATCCAAGTCCTCTACCTCACTTAAGCTAGACTAGTTCTTCTCTAACTTACCAATGTCTTCTATACACTGATCTTCAAAGAAAACCACATCTCTGCTCCTGATGAGCTTCTTCTCGATCAGATCCCACAGTCTGTCACTGAATTTTTCATCACCGTACTCCAAGAACACATACTGTCTGATCTTCATATTGAGTTTGGACCTCTCATCCTTTGGTAAGTGAACGGATGCCCTGCATCCAAACACTCTGAGATGACTGTACGATGGATCTTGTTCAGTTCACACCTTCTCAGGTACTTCTCCATTCATCGGAGTTGATGGAGACCTATTTATCAAATACACCGCTGTGTGCATTACTTCTCCCCAGAACGCTTTGGGCAACTTCACATGAGATAACATGCATCTGATTCTCTATACAATGGTGCAATTCATTCGCTCAGCTACACCATTATGCTGGGGGGTCTTGGGAACCGTCTGTTCATGTCGTATACCTAGAGACTTACAATACTCGTGGAAGTCACCGATGTATTCACCACTATTATCAGTGCGGATGTACTTCAATGATCTACTTGTCTCTCTCTCAACCATAATATGAAACAATTTAAACACACCAAAGACCTCGTCCATGGATTTCAAAGCATAAACTCAAATCCCCCTAGATGCATCATCTATAAAAGTAATAAAATACAATGCCTCAACTAAGGTTTTTGTCCTCATAGGACCACAAACATTAGAATAAACCAAATGTAATGCATGCACTTTATTAACATGAGAAACAGATTTAATAAATGAAACTTTATATTGTTTTCCTGATAAACAATAAAGACAGGTTTTGAGAGGTATACCTTTCACGTCTGGAAGGAGTCGTTTCCTCGCTAGTACCTGAAGCCCTTTTTCACTCATGTGGCCTTAGACACTTGTGCCACATGTCAATAGCTGAATCTTTCACTACGTTCAATCCACCCTTGTACACACTGACACTTGCCTTATAAATGGTGCAACACTTCTTTTCTCTGGCTACAATCAAAGAACCCTTGATGAGCTTCCAGCGCCCACCAGCAAATCGACTTTCATAGTCATCATCATCCAACCTTCCCGTCGACATCAAGTTGATGCGAAGGTCTGGAATATGCCTCACATTCCTGAGAACCAATGTGCAGCCCACATCGGTTTTCATACAAATATCACCGACCCCTACGATCTTCGATATGACAGAATTTTCCATCTTCACGGTCCTATATTCACTAGACTTGTAGCTTGTGAAGAAGTCTCATGCGTGGAGTCGCATGAAAAGAAGCTCCCGAGTCAATCACTCAGTCGGTGTCCTGACTCGTATCCGTGAGACATATATCGTGATCTGTTAAAAGAATAACTACAACGTCGCCATTTGAAGCGACCGCAGTAGAGTTTGATTCATCTTCCTCTCCTTTTCTTTTTCTTTTTTGTTGTTCTTATTCTTACGACATTCAAGATTATAGTGGCCCTTCTTGCCACAATTCCAGCATTCAACATCTTTCCTGGTACTCGACTTGCCTCTTGATTTATCTCGGGCCTTCCTGCCCTTCCTGTTCTTTCCTCTCCCCTGTCCTATGTCACAAGAGTCTCTTACTGAGTAGACCCCTAAGACTTCCTCATTATCTCCTCATTGAAGAGACATCTAGTTACCTGTTCCATGGATACCTTTCCATCTGACGCGGAGTTACTTAAAGACACCACAAATGTCTCCCAACTGTCAGGCAATGAGCTAAGAATAACAAAGCCTGTAATTCATCATCCAGGACCATTTTCATAGCGGAGAGCTAGTTCACTATATTGCTAACCTCATTCATGTGTTTGGCCACAGAACCACCATCTTTGAATTTAAGATTCACAAGTCGTCGTATCAAGAAAATCTTATTACCGATTGTCTTTCTCTCATACAGCCCTTCTGATTTTAGCCATAGGCTAGCGGCTGAGGTCTCTGTAAACACATGATGGAATACGAAATCGTCCAATTATTGTCTAATAAACCCACCGCCTTTCGGTCCATCTTTCCAATCATCATCAGACATATCTTCAGATTTTGCTGATATGTCTAAAATTGAAGAATATAAGTCCTTGCAATAAAGCAAGTCTTCCATCGTAGCCTTCCATATGGTCTAGTTAAAACCATTGAAACTGATCATCCTTGATGACCCACCTTCCATAATTCAAAACCGATCCTACCCGTTTAATGAACTTAGCTCTGATACCACTTTGTTGGGGGTCTTGCACAAAATCTTAGGATTTAACCTCCTAAAAACACCAGAATTATGAGATAATAAAGCAATGAAATAAATCAAAGCACAAACCACACGATACAAGAGATTTTTCGTGGAAAACCCTCAAAGAGGTAAAAACCACTGGACGTCGTTCAAATCAATAATCCACTATGAAGTAGAATGTTACAACCTTCTTCACTCACGCAGGAGTGGATAAACAATAAGAGAATAAAAAAAAAAACAAAGAGATCTCACCGATTACGAGGACGTGGAAGCGTTGAGTTATAGTAGATCACCTCTACGAGCATAACCTTCCTTTCACAAGCTTCTTCTTCTCTCTCTCTCTCTCTCTCTCTCTCTCTCTTTCACATACACACCTTTGATAGCCCTAAACCCTTTAGCAAACCTTTGCAAAGTTTTAGTAAACCCTCTTGCATTGTCTAAAAAGCCCCAGGCACCCTTATTTATAGTTTATCCCTTTTGAACCCTGTTGCGAAAGGCCTCAGATTTTCGCCATCCGCACAAGATCCGGCCTTAAATCTGCGTAACTTCGACCGGTTGAGAAGCGTCCTCGACCAGTCGAGCACCTCCCTCGACTGGTTAAGCTCCTCGGAAAAATTGCATAAGATGATCGCTGGACTTTGAGTCAAGCTTCACTCGATCGGTCGAGTGCCACCCACGACCGGTCGAGCAGTGCGGTGAAACACTTCGAATTTCTAACCCGCTGCACTGTCTCTCTCTTGAACTAAGAAGAAAAACTCCATCAATGAACTATCTCAAAGATAGCAACAACGTATGCTTATCAACCCAACGGCTATCATAATAAATGGAATTGGTTTTTGGGCCCCTGGCCTAACATGGGGTCAACAACTTAGTGGTCGGGGTTTATTTTACATAAATATCATATTAAGTCCAACTTGATACACCAATTAACCATTTTTTATTGCAAGTGGCTGTGAGGGATGGTACTTAGATTGCCTATGACAGCATGAACCATGGAGGGCTATGTGCTACTGGAAAAGCTTTGTAGGTCCTACCATGATGTATGCATATTATTCATGTTGTCCATCCATTTTTATGGATCATTTTAGTGCATGAGCACAAAATTGAGATAGATCTAGATCTCAGGTAGACCACCCACAAGAACCTGGTGATTGGACGCTTGCCATTAAAACCTCCCTGGTGGCTTTACAAAAGTTTGGATCAAGTTGATATTTGTATTTTCTCTTCTTGGATGACTTTGTGACTTTATCAAGAGGTTGGATGACAAATAAACAATACAGTGGGCCTTAAGAAGTTTTTAATGACAAGCTTTAATCACTATTGTTTCGGTGTGATACACTTGAGATTTGGATCTACCTCATTTTTGGGCTCATGCCCTAGTATGAGGTGAAAAAAATGGATGGCCACCATGGATATAAGACAGTGTTGCTTGCTATACCATGCAATCTGGCTTCAAAAAAGTAATGCAGCTATTTTGAAACCCCGGGTGGTACCAGGATGTGAGTGGGACATTATCACAGGCCACACTTTGATGCATGTAGTGTATATTTATGTTATATATTTGTTTTGCTCCTTACTCTTGCTCCTACGGTAGACTCTTGAGAGTTTCAACACCCAAACAAGGGTTCGAGTATCCATAGGTGGTGAAAGCCCACTACAGCGTGAGTGTGTGGGAGTGTGTGTGCGCATGTGTAAAAAATTAATAATAATAATAATAATAATAATAATAATAATAATAATAATAAGAAATGAAAGAAAAAAAAAATGAAAAGACATAAATCTCGACAAATAAACATAGCCGTGGACATTAGGAAGTTTTCCATGGTAGCGGTTCAGTGACCAATGTTTCCTGTAATGTGGTCCACCTAAGATTTGTATCTTCTTTAGTTTTGGGAGAATTAATGTAATAACTAAATAAATAAAAGAAAAACAATTAAAAAAAATAAAAGAAAGAAAGAAAAACGGATGGAGGGTGTGGATATATAAAGCATACATTAAGGTGGGCCACGGTCAGGTCCCACCAACCTCACCAAAATCGCATTGCACAGTGGGTTACTCAGTACACTCTTATCTTACTGAGTAAACTCAGTTGGACCCACCTTGAATGTATATGGACTATCCAAGCCGTCCAGCCGTTTTTCCATCTCATTTAACGGGTTGATTCCAAAATTGAAGCATATCCAAAGAATAAGTGCGTCATACCACAGGAAACAGTGGGTATAATGATTTCCACCATTCAAACCTTCTTAGGCCCCACAGTGATGTTTATTTGTAATCCAACCTGTTCATGAGATCATAAAGTCATGGATGAACAGTAAACACAAATATAAGCTTATTCAAAACTTCCTTGGCTCCAAAGAAATTTTCAACGGTAGACGTTCAAATCAATTGTTTCCTATGGTGTGGTCCATTTGAACATTTTATACAATTCGTTTTTGGGATCAAGAACTAAAATTATCTGAAAAAATAGATGGACGGTACGGATAAAATAAATAAATCAAGATGAATCTCACTGAGTCTACTAGTAAACTCACTATCCAATCGGCTTCCCAGCGCAGCGATCCGGGGTGTGTGGCAGGGACGCAGAATTCCTGCGAAAGCATTTCGCTGGAAGTTCCTGCGCTAAGGATGCTGGGTGGGACTCACTGCTATATTTTTGAGAAATCCACTCCGTCCATCCGTTTTGCAAGATCATTTCATCAGATGCGACCAAAAATTAGGAGGATTCAATATTCAAGGGGGTTGCATGAGAGGAAAAATTGTGGAAAGAAATTCCTGCTGTTGAAACCTTTCTTGGTTCCACCTTGACGTTTATATGTCATCCAAACCGTTTATAAGGTTATTCCCGCTTGGATGAAGCTAAAGCACAACAAATTTAGGCTGATACAAAAATTTTATGGCCATTATAATGTTTCAACGGTGCTCGCTGAAAACCCACTATTTTCTATCATGCGATCCACTTGAGTTTGTAATCTTACTGATTTTTGGTTTCTTATCATGAAATGAGCTTGCAAAACGGATGGACGGAATGGATTTCTCAAAATCATAACAGTGGGTCCCAACCAGCATCCTTGCGCAGGAACTTCCTCCAAAATGCGCGTGCGTGTGCAGCCACGCGTTCTTGAATCAGTTACGGGGAACGTAACCTTTCTTCTTAATTGAGCAGTTGTAAACTGATCATTACTTCGTTAAAGTGCTGTGCTGACGTCAGCACAAATGACGTGGACCAATTAAATTCCAGAATACAGGGAGCCAGGGTGCGCTGGAAACAGAGGATCCGCATTAAAGATGCAATACCAACAAGCATTTTAAATGTGAATTTTCAAATGCCATTTGACATGCATGTGAATGACTCTCAACTAATGCTTCTATGGTAAGTTCCAAGTGGTCTTACCTTGTAATGTGACCCATTTGTTAACCCCATTTTTATAGTGTGAAACATGCCTCTATTATCAGACACATCTAAATGTCCTGACTATTTTTTCTTAACGGATGCTTCAGTAGAAATGTTCTTATCGGGTCCTCTATATAAGAGGTTACGGCTAAGATTTCGGATAATTCTACGAAAAGATAGGAATTGAAAACCATTGCACCTTCCTGCGTTTTTCTTCTCTTACAATTGTCTGATGATTTTTATTTATTTTTTTCAATTATTCATAGGGCAAAGAAATGGTGTGTGGTGTGGTGTTGGTGTTAGATTTCTCGCAGCTAGTGCAAGCTATGGAGAAATCTTTTGCTAGAGAGTTGTATCCTGAGAGATAACCGCGTCGATCACCATCTGCACTAGTTCATTGCACTGAGGGGCGTGAATGTTGGGGGCCTTGCACAAAACCTTAGGATCTAGCCTCTCCAAAACACCAGAATTATAAGATAATAAAACAATGAAATAAATCAAAGCATAAACCACACGATATAAGAGATTTTTACGTGAAAAACTCTCAAAGAGATAAAATTCATGGGACTTCGTCAAGATCAACAATTCACTATGAAGTAGAACGTTACAACCTTCTTCACTCACGCATGAGTGGATAAACAATAAGAGAATAAAAGAAAAAACGGAGAAATCTCATCGATTACGAGAATGTGAAAGCGCTGAGATATAGTAGATCACCTCTACGAGCATAACCTCCCTTCTACAAGCTTCTTCTCTGTCTTTTTTTTTTCTCTCTCACACTTTTGATAGCCTTAGACCCTTTAGCAAACCCTTGCAAAGCTTTAGGAAACCCTCTTGCATTGCCTAGAAAAGCCCTAGGTACCCCTATTTATAGTTTAGGAAACTCCCTTCTGCACACTGTTGCGAAAAGCCTCAGATTTTCATAGTTTGCACAAGATCCGAACTCAAATCTGCGTAACCTCAACTGGTCAAGCAATGTCCTCGATCGGTCGAGCGGCCCACTCGACCGGTCGAGCACCTCCCTCGACTGATCGAGCCCCTCAAAGAAATTACATTAGATGGTCGCTGGACTTTGAGTCGAGCAGCACGGTGAAACACTCCGAATTTTCAACCTGCTTCACTGTTTCTTCCCTGAACTAAGGAGGAAAACCACATCAAATCTTCTCCTTTCCGACTCAGGAGGCATTCACCTTCTTTAAGCTAGCCTGATTTTTACAAACTTCAAACTTACTCTTGAACAAAGGCATGGTCATCATGTCTGACCCATTATCATCCATGTAAACCTTCTCAAGCTGTAACACTTTCTTTTCCAAAATCTCCCTGATCCAATGATACCGAATCTATATGTGCTTCGACTTGGAGTGCTGACTTGGATTCTTACTGAAGTGTATAGCACTCTGACTATCGCAATAGACCACGTGCTCTTTCTACTTTAGGCTAAGTTCCTGTAGGAATTTTTTTCATCCAAAACATCTCTTTACATGCTTCTGTGACTGCAATGTACTCGGCCTCTACCGTTAACAATGCTACGACCTTCTGTAGCTTGTTTTGCTAAGAGACTGCTCCCCTTGCAAACGTGAACATGAACCCCAATGTAAGCTTCCTAGAGTTTATGTCGCCTGCTATATTTGCATTTGTGTAGCCCTCTAACATAGGTTTTCCGTCACCATAGCATACGTTCAACCTGTATGAGCCTCTTAAATACTGCAATATCCATTTCACCGTTGCCCAATACTCTTTGCCGTGATTGGCAAGATACCGGCTGACAACACCAACCGCGTATGCTATGTCTAGGCGTGTACACACCACAGCATACATCAAACTTCTTACAGCTGATGTGTAGGGTATCTCTCTTCCGCACTCTGTTGCGAAATGCCTCAGATTTCCGCAGTCCGCACAAGATCTGTACTCAAATTTGCGTAACCTCGACTAGTCGAGCAGTGTCCTCGATCGGTTGAGCCCCTCGGAGAAATTACATCAGATGGTCGCTGGACTTTGAGTCGAGCTCCACTCGACCGGTCGAGTGCCACCCACGACCGGTTGAGCAGCATGGTGAAACACTTTAAATTTATAACCCGCTACACTATCTCTCCCTTGAATTGAGGAGGAAAACCCCATCAATGAACTATCTCAAAGATAGCGACCACGTATGCGCCTCAACCCAACGGCTATCATATTATGGGGATCTTTCGGATGGCTTTGTTTCTATTGGATATTTTCTGTTTCCATTACAATAGTTTCAACAATTGAGCACCACATATGGTCTCTCCTTAAACCATAACTCCTAAAAATTGATCCTGTGCCAGAGATAAGAGAGAGAGGCCTCAGATATCCAACCTGCTTGGCATCACGATTATAAAGCCGAGAAAAAATAAAAGAAGGAAAATTCATCCCATCTCCTCCTGAAATATATTTAGGCGAGAACATTCTACTTGAAGGTGGCATCAGCGGCGATTAATAGATAATCCTACCCGTAGGATCTGTGCAAGAGTCGCATCCAACGAATGGCTTAGATCTTGCACGCGTGTGACATGCTGTGCGTCGCTGTAAAGACACCCCAAGATCTCAAACAAGCAAATCCCATTAGCGAGGAACAGTCGGGTATCCATCGTACAGTGTCAAACCGGATTGATCATAACCGTTCAATTAATGGTCCACCATTTCAATTGATTAAATGATCCTAACCCCCAATACCATTGGCCAACAAAGTATCTAAAAATTCAAATTCATTGGGCAGAAATCCCTTGATCCCAAGATTAGGATGGATTGTTTTCAATTCAGGGTGGTGGCCCACGCAGATAAGGTCCACCTCCCCAGACCATCTACAACGATCAGGATCGTTCATCTTGTAGGCTCTGCTATAAGGCCACGACCCAAAAAAATAAAAAAAATAAAAATTGTAACTGTTGATCAATCCTAACCACCCGTTCAGTGCCTATCAAATGATAGTTAGAACATAAATAGACAGCGGTTCAAATTCAACAGGCCCACTTCACTAATCGCAAATTCGCAATGCCAGGACCATTTGATTTCTGACACAGGACTATGGCACACGGAAAATGGGTAGGTGAACCATTTTTACCAACAAAGGGCTGCACATGCCTGTCATTCAATCTAAGCCTTCCATTCAATGATGGGCCATAGAGATTATTTTCTTCATGGCACTGTCCATCCTCAATGGGGCAAAACAGACCAACGGTCTGGATCTCCTGTGTCCCACTTGTACAAACTGAAACAGGAATACAATGTGCACATTCTCTAGTAGTTTTTTTACAATCTGCTAATAATCATTTGAACAATGAAATTCTTAGCTGTGGCCCATCTAACAAGCACCCAACAATTGAAGGCCCAGATCTATCATCAACATGCATGCAATGGCGCCACCTGCAGGTGTCATCATCAGAGGGAAGATAATTTCAAGAAGCAATTTGCAGTGCATACATGCAATCAGAACCACTCATCAGAGATAAGTCCCGCCACAGGCAATCACCTGGTCCAATAATCAAGCCAGTCCACACTCATCAGAAGGGCCATAAGTGTATGTGGAAGATAAACTGCCAGGTAATTGCTTTCCCAACCGTCCATTTCTTCTCATACAATAGCGGGCCGACCTCATAAGCGTACCCGCCTGATTTTTAGGCATGGCAATGTTCACTGCAGGACCTAATTGATGAATGGCTTGGATCTGGCACATGCAAATGAATCGCCACTTCAATTGCTGGGATGGTCTAATAAAAGAACTCAAACATATCAGATTTGATACAGAACATAGTTCACACAACTCATGTTCCATTCACACAGAAATACAATTGACCGAATAGAGATTTCCAAACGCTGTGAGAGATGTACAAAGCAAATCAAAGAAGATATCTACTAATATTTGCACAATTCCATATTCGGAATCCATCCAAAGAGCTAAAAACTGAATTCAGATCATCCACAGAATAAAGCAGGATGAGAGGGTCCGACATAGAAGAAACAGCAGTGGCAGTATTAGTCATGTTCTTTTTTTCTCCTCAGGGTTTTTGGTTTTCAAGAGCAACACCCTCCTGCTTGAGAAACTGTGCCGTCTCTCCCTCCTGAGGGGCCTGGGATGCCTCCGTATCCGACTTTGATTCCATAAGACTGGAAGGAGAAAACAAACAGTATGAAACAGCTTTTATTGGAGAAGGTAGACTTAAAACATTGCCTCAGAAACACAAGGAGCATTGATTTTTATTTTTTAAAGCAAGAATATTGGAATTTATAAAAGAGGTGGTTTTTGTTGGTTACAGCAACTGTAAAGGTGGGTCCCACTTTTGGGTCATCAGTGGGTACATTATGCATGTGCAACAATGTTAACCAGCCAATCGGTGACATGCAGGTTGGATGATTTAGACAATGCTTGGCGGGAAAGTTACACCAGCCATGTCAGGAGGGTTTTTGGAGGGGGAAATTTTGTGGTGTGGCCTGCTTGATTAACAGTTTGTTCATAGAAAGTTGGGATCATATGTACAGTTGCTGGCCAAACAAAATGACTACAAAAGCGTACTCGAATGGAGGGTCAAACAGGCAAGCAGTTTTATAGAGGGTGGCTAGACTTGCTACGTTAGTTTTACATCCACTAGAAAATGGCAGTGACTCATACTAACATGTGGCACTAACGTGCAGCTATCCAGACCATCGAAATAGTGAGTCCCATGATCTCACTGATCAATCAATCCTAACCATCCAATTAATGGCTACCAAAAGGATGGTTAGAAGTATAAGAGTGAGCCGAATTTTCAAGGGAAACAATTAGATGGTTAATATTATCTTCCCCGAGCTCAATCAACAGTTGGACCAGCAACTTGGACAGTCTGGACTGCCGTTCAACCATAACATTGGTATGTTAGAAGAGTTCCCATCATTTTTTAAATGGTGCACAAGAAACATTGGAGTTCTGGCAAGTCGCCCCCATGTGGCACTCAGTTAGCAAGAAGCTACCCACCCAGTATGCCTCTGGGAGTGATGCTTTTTTCAGCTGTGCATTGTGTTTTTCCTTTTATGGAGAAGAGTGCTTGAAGAATCACGATACTGTTAGATGCTAATTGAAGTACTATGTACTGCCAAATACAAGGGATTGAGATGGTATTCAATGAATGGCAAGTGGGAATTATCCAATTCTCAAGAAAAGGATATCCACAGCATAGTTAGGTTTCCAGTTTGCATGAGTCGGCCACAGTTCAGTGATCCAGACCAATGGTCTGTTGGGCCTTCCATGAACTCAATAGCTTGACCAAAACAGCTTTCAATGGTGGACGTTTGAGGCCACTGTTTCCTGTGGTATGGGCCACTTGAGATTCCGATCTGCCTCATTTTTGGGCCCACACATTAAAATGTTTAGGTAAAATGGCCCACAACTTTAAATCAGCTCTTTCAGACTAGTTTTCAAGGTGGAAATGCCCACAAAATTTCAATCAGGGTTAAAGGTAATAATGAGCTTTTCACAAGGTATTTACGGAAGAAATGAAAAATCAAACAGCCCCTAAATGAAATTAAGGCCCATTTGGATGCAATTGCCACAAATGGGTGTTTTCCACAGAAAGGGTTTATCACCTACTATGTCGATTGACTCACCGACTCACCGAAAACCAATGTGATTGGCTTTTGGCGAGTGGGCTTTTAGCACCTATTTCGTCAAGTGGGGGATCTGATGGATTTGCAGAAGTGCATTCAAACACAAAACATGAATGTGCTTGGACCCAATCAACTGCCGCTTTTGAGGATGTGATGAAATGGGCCCTTATGACACCATAATCAACACCTCTGAAACCCAAAACAAAGGGAGAAAAAAAATGTAGGCTCACCTCATTGGATACATCAAAGATCCCTTCCTGAATTTTCTTGTAGATTGTCGCAGCAGTGCTTATGAACGCCTGGAAATAGTGCAAAACTTTCAGAGAGGAAGGAGATGAGATAAAAAAATTTGAAATAGCAGGATTAAAGAAAACATGGTTCATGCTCTTTCAGTGTGGAAGTCTTCAGGGTTTATCACCTCCTCAACGTTCTGAGCAGTTTTTGCAGAGGCTTCCATGAATATCAATCCATGCTCCTTGGCAAACTGCTCACCCTCCTCTGTGCTGACAGCTCTTCTGTGGGCAAGATCACACTTGTTCCCAATCAGCATAATCGTCATGTTAGCATTTGCATGCTGTCTTGCATCTTCGAGCCAGCTCACAAGGTGGTTGAAAGTTTCCCTCCTGAAAGTAAACATAACAATAATTTGGTACTTCAAAATCATAAATAAAAATTTCCATGCTTGATTTCTGAACAGGGAGCAACAAGTTCTGCCATCCTCAAGCACACCTCTACAAGCCACCCTGTGGGACATCTAATTATCCATCAAGAGGACATCACTGTGTCAATGACTTAGCCCCAAGACCATAGAGGTCAATTCAGCAGGCAGCATATCATATTAAACAATGGACATCGGATAAAAAATTAATAATAATAAATCCATTGATGCACTGCATGATTTTTGGGACAGGTCATTTACTCAACAGCCTAAGCAGCCAGGATGTGCCACATGTGTCAGATTGGCCTGTGCGGGTGCTGGGTGTTGTATAGAGCTGGGCATTAGCAAAGCTCTATGGGAACATGTCAAGTTCCTTGTTCATACATGTCAATTTGGAACCATACCTTGTTATATCATAGACAAGCAGTGCCCCAGCAGCTCCTCTGTAGTAGGACCTTGTAATTGACCGAAAGGACTCTTGGCCTGCCTGTAACATAATAGATTCTTAAGCATCATATGCATCTAATAGCAGTTGGTAAATGATAAAATAGTTTCCTACCTAAAAAAGATTTACAAAAATATATATATTTAAGGGAATGATTATTATTATTATTACTTTTTCTGTTTAAACATGAAAAAAAATAATTTAAATTTCATAATCATAAAATTATCTACAAAAGAAAATAGCAAGCCATGACAATTTTCATCAACTTCTCTTAAGCTAAGCTGCAAGCATCCAAGATTATAACCAAAACAAACCCAAATGGCTGCAAACTCATGTTTATTGTGACCATCTGATTCATAGGATTAAGAACTATTTTTCCAACATTATACTCGTTAGGCCGCTAGCATAAGATAATATGCCCATCAGGGCTTGAAGATTTCCCTTTTTTCAAATATTAAAGATTTTCCTTTTTTGATAAATGGCATCTTTGATGTAAGGCCTTTTGACCACTTGTATGTTGGATTTATTTTGTTCCAGCCTACCATCTAAATCAGAGATCAATCCATGATTTGGCATCTCTAAAACTTGGTCTTGTGGGAGACAATGTCCCACTTCCACTCATGTATGCTTCCTCATGATCATCGTTCAGGAAAGCATTTTCATGCCTACCAGGTGCAATGGCCATATATGCAATAGAAAGAGTGCACCCTGAGTGTAGTCCTCTTGAACTACACTAGGGGGTATGGGCCAGAGAGGAGAGGGAAAAAAGGAGAGAGAGATGGAGGCAAAGGGTTTGTCTACCCACAAGTGCATGCTACAGGCACATTAACAAATTATAAGGGCACCATAATGGTTTCAAAGGTGGGTGACCCATCCTCACTTCCTCCAGTGTTGTGGCCCACTCAAGTATTAGATTTTCTTTGTATTTGGGCTGGTGTCCTAGCATAATTTGGCTCAACAAATGTACAGAGTAGATGTCATGCAGTCATCACGGTGGGCCCGATAGAGCCTTTCTTGCATGGGCTACCAAATTCTACATTATGCATATGGACTACACACATATAGGAGGGTGGAAGCGGACGCAGATTGCGTACTACCCCTGCCCGTCCCTACCTAGGAACGGACAGGGGCTCTAAGGGGTCACCATGATGTATAGGTTTTATCCACATTGTCCATCCATTTCGCCATATCATTTTAGAGTACAAGCCCAAAAATGGGGCAGATCCAAGTCTCAAGTGGACCACACCATAGAAGCAGCAGTGACAAGGACACCCACCATTGAAACCTTCCTAGGTCCCATGGTGATGATTAATTGTCATCCACCCTGTTCATAAGGTCACATAGACCTGGACGAAGAGAACACAAATATCAGCTTGATCCAAAATTTCTGTGGCCCCCAAAGTTTTCAACGGTAGGTGTTTAATCCCTACTTGTGCTCCATTTGGGCCCTGGATCTGCCTTATTTTTGGGATTGTATACTAAAATGATATGGCAAAATGGATGGACAGTGAGGATAAAACCCATACATCACAGTCCGTTCCTAGCTAGGGACAGGTGGGGGTAGTACCCAATCGGCATCCAGTGGGAGCACGCTACTACATAAAAGAATTAAAATGACAAAAAATGCCTTCGGTTGAAGGGCTAGACACATACCATTTTTCTTTCAAAATAAAAGGTTTACACCCCTCCCTTTGACTCATTGATGGGGTAAATTTGTCTAAATGCTATTCACGTCATATATTCCTAGCTTGATATGCAGTAAAGGCCTTTGGAAAGGAAACGTTGTTATCTTGTTCAGAGATTAGGAGACGTCTTCTTTCAATGTTGCAACAGATCAACCCATCAAAATCCGTACAGTGTAGATCTTAGTGCCAACTAGCATCGCATTGACGGTGGAATGATGATGTACAAAAAGTGATTAATGAGAAATGTGCATGTTATAAAGCCTGCCAAGGGCCTAGAAACAATGAAAATCTTGATCAATATAAAAATGCCAAGAAGATTGCTAAGCCAGTAGCAAATGAGGCTAAACTTAAGGCTTATGATGATCTCGATAATAGATTGGGGACAAAATAACGTGAGAAGGACGTCTTCAAACTTGTAAAAATGAAAGAGAGGTAGACTAGGGACTTGGATAATGTTAGATGAGTTAAGAGCGATGACTAGAGGGGGCTAGTAGAAGACTACGAGATCAATGAAAGGTGAAGTAGTTATTTTCAGACTTGTTAAATAACAATCACTCTAAGAGCTTAAAGATTAAAGGAACCATAAATTCAAATGAGTTAAGAGTCCATAGATACTTTTATAGGATTAGGATAGTCGAAGTGAAAGAAGCTTTGATAAAGGTAAACACAAGAAAAGCCCTTGGACCAAATGGTATACCCATAGAGGGTTGGAAGTGTATGGGAGAGATTGGATTATTTTAGTTGACAAAGTTTCCAAACAAATTGAGAAGTATCGTGGTACCTATTTATAAAAACAAAGGAGACAAACAGAGCTGCACTATCATAAGATTAAACTTGTGAGCCATGCAATGAAACTTTGGGAAAGAGTGATTGCGCAAAAACCAAGGCATGGAATAAATGTATCAGAAAATCAGGTTGGTTACATGCCAGGGAAATATACTCCTAAAGATATTTTTAGACATAGACATTTGATGGAGAAATATTGGGAGCGAAGATCTCCCCATGGTTTTATTGACTTAAAGAAAGCATATGGGTAGTGTCCCTAAAGAGTTAATCTATTCGATGTTAGGAGAAAAAGTAGTTTCAAGAGGATATATTGACATGATTAAGGATATGTATGAAGGAATAGTAATAAATGCAAGGACCATTGGTAGAGAGAAAAGTGAGTTCCCAACTACCGTAGGCTTGCATCGGTAGTCGGCATTGAGCCCATACCTTTTTCGCATTAGTTATGGATGAGTTAATGAGGCATTTGTAGGAAGAGATCCCATGATGTATGTTATTTAAAAATGGAAATTTTTTTTTTCTTTTTTCTTTTTTGGAAAAAAACTTATTTCTACCTCATAAGGAACCATTGCAAGCCATTATTGTTGTTACAGGACTGTTACGGATCAATTTTTCATGTTGGCCATTATGACACCGCAACGCATGATAGTTACCACTCTTAACGTTACATAACTACTTTGGAATACCTTGGTTTTGATTGATAAGACAAGGGTGGGCATAAACATAAAGCTAGATGACGCAGGACAACTAACCACTTGCTCTAAGAGCTCGAATTGATAGAGCATGGAGAATCAATCATTTTATCTCATAGCCCAGGTCGGGCCCTTTGCCAAACCCCCCCTCATGGGCCTCACTTCACATCGGTCCTGCACCACACGAGCCGCCCACCCCAAGTGTGCCCCCACTTCACACAAGCCACCCCACTCGAACTTGGTGTGAAAATGCCCCTACATTAATCACCCACAAGGAGGAGTCTCGAACATGAGACCTCCCGCTCTGATACCACTTTTGACGCAGGACAACTAACCACTTGCTCTTTAAAAGCTCGAACCGATAGAGCATGGCGAATCAATCCTTTTATCTCATAGCCCAGATCAGGCCCTCGGGCCCTCGGCTGAACCCACCTCGTGGACCACACTTCACATGGGTCCTGCCTCCCATGGGCCACCCACCTCAAGTGTGCCCCTACAGGCTACCCCACTTGAGCCCGGTGTGAAAATGCCCCTACAATATTAGATTTAGGGCTCATTTGGCATCTCTACTCTAATCTAATAAGAGCTACTCTAATAAGCTCATATTTTAAACAAGCTCGTTTGGTAAAATCAAGTTTTCAAAAAAAAATAAAAAAAATCCTATATGAAATAAGCACATTTGGTAAAACATTCAAATAAGAGTTTATTTATTTATTATAGGTAGTTGATATCACTTTTAAAGATTACAACAACACCATTACATCAATGTCCACTACCCACAATATGGAATCCACATTTGATGTGTCCATCATGTGGACCCTACCTTTCAAGTGTGTTGTCCATCATGTGGGGCCCACTTTTGATGTCCACCATCCATCGTGTTGGCCGTACCTTCTATGTGGATCATCCAACATGTTGGGCTACTTTGGATATGGGTCATCCATCATGCAAGACACTGGATGTGAACTATCCATTAGGTGGGGGCCACTTAATGTGACTGTCAATCACGAGAGGCCACACTTTGATGTGGCCCACTCCATCCATCATGCGGGCCACCTCGATGTGAACCATTCATTATGTGGGGGCCCCCTTCAATATGGATCGTTCATCATGTGGGCCCACCTTTGATGTCCACCATCCATTATGTGGGTCCCACCTTTGATATGGACAGCCTAGGGCCCACTTAAAAGTGGATGGTCCATCATGTTGGGCCACACTTTGAGGTGGGTCATCCATTATGTGGGGCCCACCTTTGATGTGAACTATGCTTTATGTGGGCCCACATTGATGTGGACGATTCATCATGTGGGGCCACCTTCAATATGGGTTGTTCATCATGTGGGCCCACCTTTGATGTCCACCATCCATCATGTGGGTCCCGCCTTTGCTGTGGACCATCCATCATGTGAGGCCTAACCTTCAATATGGGTCTTTCATCATGTGGGGCCACATTTTGATGTGGGCCATCCATCATGTGGGTCCCACCTTCAATGTCCACCGTCCATCATGTGGGGCCCACCTTTGATGTGACCTTGCATTATGTGAGCCCACCTCGATGTGGACCATTTATCATGTGAAGCCCACCTTCAATATGGGTTGCTCATTACGTGGGTTCACCTTAGAGAGATTGTAAAGAGGAGAGAAACGTAAGATGAGAATTACTTAAAAAGTTTAGGGGCAAACTAGTCTAAAAATTAACCAAAAATGTCTACACGCATAAGCCAAATAAGCTCTAAAAGAAAAAGTGACCTCCCTATTACTTATTTTTTAAGGGCTTTTTGGCTAGTTTATAAAAGAATAAGCTCTAAAATTAAAGCTTTACCAAACATTCTATTTCAATAATAAGAGCCAATTTTTACAGAATAAGCAAATAAGCTCTTATTAGTGGAGATGCCAAATGGCCCCTTATGGAGATGTGCTTTAGAATCTAAAGGATTTAAAACTAATTGGACTAAAACAAAGTATATGAAGTGTAATTTTATTAATAATAGGAATGGGAACTAGGAATTAGTAAAGATTGTTGACCAAGAAGTTTTCCAAAATGACTACTTTCGATATCTTGGGTGGATAATACATGGTAGTGGACAGTGTTTGAGTTGTCGGTATCGCTATAAGTTTCGCTGGCTAGAGATAAAGATATAATATCGTTATCGCCGATAATCCGAAATTCGGAGAAAAATGCGAAAAGAGATAACGGTGAAAATTTTTAATGAAACTTCAGGACATGCCTAAATACACATATTTGCATATTTATAAATTAAAAATTTGTAAAAAAAAATGCATTAAATAATAAGTTTTCATTTAATGGGGGCCAAAAAAATATACATTTCCATAAAAAATTACTCTAATAATAACCAAAATAAATTTATCTAAGTTTCAAGTTGACCACACCATATAAAATAGTGGTAATAATAATTTCCACCATTAAAATCTTCATAGGGCCCAGTGATATTTATTTGTCATCCAAACTGTTCATAAGATCATAGGAACATGGATGAATAAAAAACAGAAATATCAGGTTGATACAAAACTTTTGTGGCCCCAAGAATTTTTCAACGGTAAACATTCAATTCACACAGTTTCATGTGGTGTGGTCCACCCAAGCTTTGGATATGCTTCATTTTTTGGCTTGTACCTTAAAATCATCTAATGAAATGGATGGACTGAGTAGATAAAATACGCAATTACAACGGGCCCACTGAGTTTAACTCAGTAGGCAATTCACTTCCGTTTGGCGCAGTCCGGAAGCGGATTGGCTGGTGTAGACGTCATCAAGTTATGTAGGTCTGATCCTAAGGTGTGTGTTATATCCAAACTGTTCATTCATTTGAAGAGCTCGTCTTAAGCCTTTAGACGAAAAATAAGACAGATATAACTATCAAGTGGACCACACTGCAAAACCAGTAGGGGATTGAACGTTTACAATTGAAACCCTTTTTGGGGTCAGCGAAGTTTTGGATCAATATGAAAATTTTTTTTCCTCTTCATTTAGATATTCGTGTTTTTATGAATAGATTGGATGCAAAATGAACGTTATGGTGGGCCATACAAATTGTTTAACAGTGAAAATCATTATCTCCGCTACTATCTATGTTGTGGTCCATATAATCTTTGGATATGATTCATTTTTTGGTTAATGCTCTAAAATGAACTCTAAATACAGATGAACGGTGTAAATATAATAAATACATCACTGTGGGGCCAATGTAACTTTGATCTCCTTTGAACCGTTCGTACAACTTGGAGCTCAAGGAGCATCAGTGCTCGCCTTCGCACGACACGTACCTACATCTGCTATATAGCTGGTGTGAGGTACAACAGCCAATCCACTTATGGTGGATCACTGTGGGACCCATTATAAAGTATGTACCTTAGATCTGCACCGTCCATCATATATGAAGGCTTATTTTAATGTGTGATCCAAAAAATGAACCACATTCAAATCTTTAATGAACCACATTACAGGAAATTGTGTGAATTGAACGCATATAATTAAAAACTTCTTAGTGGCCACAGAAATTTTGAATCAGGCTGATATTTATTTTAACCCTCCATCCATGCTTTTTTATATTTACGAAAAGGTTTGATGACAAATAAACATCACTGTGGGGCCTAAGATGGTTTCAACGGTGAAAGTCATTATTCTCATTGTTTCTTGTGGTGTGGTCCACTGGAGCTGTGGATATGATTTAATTTTGGGATTTACCCCTAAAATAAACTAGAAAAATGAATTGACGGCGTGGATAAATCACATACATTCACGGTGGGCCCAAAAATTTTACTCAGTACACTGAAGCGCACCATGCGCCGGTTTGCTTCCATAGTTCTGAAGCATAAAAGAAAAAGGGAAAAAATAAAAAATAAAAAAGGGTTTTCGTCTGCTAAGAGGGGTTTTCGGCGAGGACGGGTGATTTTCAACCGAGGGTTTCAAAGAATCTCCCAAAATCCTTGATTTTTTGCCGAAATCATGTATTTGTGAGTCACATGAGACGAGCGCTGTCGATTGCGGCCGACAAGATTCTTTTTTTCCGAGTTCCGATCAACCATCAACCAGGTATTACCGAAATCAAAGGATTTTTTTTTTTCAATTTTTTTCGCCTTTTACATATTTTGTTGGAAAAAATCCAAACTTATCGAAGATATGTCCGATAATCCAGAGAGAAACGAAAAATGGGGGTTTCAGTGTCGCTAGTCTAGCGACACCGATATTATCAACATTTCGTTGACAATGCGAACACTGGTAGTGGAAGATTAAGAATGATGTTGCCCATATAATTTAAGAGTGGTGGAAGAAATGGAGATGTGCCTTTGGAGTTTTATGTGATCGTCGTGTACCACTCAAAAAGGAAATCTTATGGCATGGCTATAAGAGCATCCATGCCTTATGGGATAGAATGTTGGTTAGTTAAGGAACAACATGTCAATATGATGACTGTAGCTGAAATAAGGACATCGAGATAGATGAGTGGCAAGACAAGGATAGAATTATAAATGCATGCATTAAGTGGAATTTAGGAGTAGCACCAATAGGTAACAAGATGAGGGAAAGTAGACTTTAATAGTTTGTCATGTGCAATGGAGAACAAGAAGGTTAGAAGGGGTGTGTTGGTACAAGTTGAGGGCTCTAAAAGGGCAAGGGGAAGGCCCAAAAGGATGTGGGTGGAAGTGGTAAGAAAAGACTTGATGACCTATGGTCTAAGGGAAGTTATTATTATTATTATTTTTTGAAAGATAACTAAAATTCATTAAAAAAAGAAAAGGAAAACAAGAAAGCAAAATAAAAAGCAGCCGAGACTGCTGAGATAGCAGCCAAAGGCTAACAAACAAGAAACAACAAATCGCTCTCCGACATGGATTCCATAGAGGTGTCCCATTCGAAAATTAACACTTTAGCTCTGAAGAGCACCCAAATGGAGGAATTGGAAGTATCCTGAAAACATCTACTGTTTCTTTCCTCCTAAACGCTCCACTAGATTGCCAGGAGGGCCATTCTCCACAAAGAGGATCGATTCTTGCCAAGCTTAACCCCACACAAATCCGAAAAGAGAGAAGAGACACAAACAGGGGGCACCAGTTGACTTCAAAACGAAGACGGAAATCAACCCAAATAGGAGAGATAAAAGGGCAATGAAGTAGCAAATGATCCACCGACTCCTCCGCCTTCATGCAGCATAAATAGATATTTACCAAACACATGCCTCTCTTTCTGAGATTATCCACCAGCAAATTTTTTTTCAAAGTGTCCAGCCAGCCAAAAGCAATGAACTTTGGGGGGGGGGGGGGGGGGGGGGGGGGCGCTGGGAATTTCCAAATCCGAGAGCAATCAGTGGAGGATTGATCAGTGTCTAAGGGAAGTTATGGCCCTTTATAGAGTGGAATGGCAGAAAAGGATTCATAGACACGATCCTAATTAGTTGGGATAAAGTTTAGATGATGATGATGATGATGCCATCTTTGATCAATGTTAGAATGATAAAAGGGGAGATCAGGTGTCTGGGGAATTCATTTTGGCAATGCAATCCTGGAGTTTTTGGCTCAAAGAAGGAACTGGCAAGGAAGGAAAGAATTGCTGGAATCCATGGCGGAAGGGGAAGGAGCAGGAGAGGACTAGAGTGACTCTGCACGGAAGAGGAAAGAGCGCAAGAATGTGTGACGTTGTGATTGTCTTGCAGAGGGTAGGTGAAGGGGAAAGGGTTGATCAAGGGACACGTATCCTAATTGACAACAATGGCAGAAGAAAAGTTGCGAAGGTCGAGAGGCATTTGAAGTGGCAGGATGCATGTAACGAGACTTTGAATCTCAGCTTGACTTGTGGAGGCGAGGTATGGTCTGTCATTAATGATGGGGAGTCAGGTGACGTGTGGCAACAACCCGCTGAAGAAGTCAAGAACACCAATGCAATGCCAACACACCTTCTGGATGCATTCGACGAAGTTAGAGGTTTGTTCAAATGTTTGCCTGAAGCAACATGTGTCTAGGAATTAAGTATAGTAATACGTGTGGGCAACAACTTAAAAGGAGACACGTGCCAGAGCAGTTTTGTTATTTCTTCGAAAGTTTCTCCCCCTCTTGAGCTTGAGGACCAAAAGGTTGAAGCAGTGGTGCCTCTGCCTTCTTCAGAAAGAGAATATCCCAAGAGTCGGGAGGAGCTGCAGGTCATACACTTCTTAGAAACTAGGGAAAGGGAGTTGGTGGTCTACGGGGCTGAAGTTTTTTCAATTGTACCAAGAGGGCAGACTCAAGAATGTATTGACAATTATGAGGAAGCGAGATTTTTATTTTATTATTTTATTTTTTTTGGGGGGGGGGGGGGGGGGGGGGTTCGGTTCAGGAATTCTAGAAGTGAAGCACTGAAGATAGGCGACTTGCTAATTGTAGAACATGATGATCTAATGATGATTTAATATTCAGAAAATGGTGTGGTCACAATTTGCAACATGTTAGTTTCTAGCAATTGTGTTCTTATCACTAAAAGGAATGTGGGACATATTTTAATGAGTAAGGGAACAAATGGATTAAGGAGGTCATGGGGCATGTGGGGTTAATTGGTAGGAGTCTCGATTGGAGACAGAGAAGATGACTATATTGTAGTATTCCATTTCATGGAGGAGAGGGGTTGATTAAAAAATTCAAGAGAAGCAAGACATGCAAATTCAGAAATCTGTCAAAGGCAGGAGGAAACTGGAAAGTTAGTTTCCTCTATCAACTATGATGGGAGGGCCTCTCACAGTGGTTAAGGGGTAAAGGGGGCAAGAAGGGTGTCTAGTGAAGATGATTAGCTGGAATGATCAGGAGCTGGTATGCTCGTAAAAACGACTCTAGATTAGGGACTTATGCAAGCGCTAGAAAGACCAGTAGGTGGTCCTTCAAGAAACTAAACTACAAACGACAAATCACGGTAGTGGACTTTATGAATTCAGGGTGGGGGGCGGGTGGGTGAGGGTAGACGTGGTAGGATTTGCAAGAGGTATTATGGTAATCTGGGATATCAAGGTACTGATTAAGGAGGACATGTTGTGTGGAGTTCGCCTTATTGCTACTGTTGACAGAGTTGGGGTCTGGTTCTCGTTGGCTATTTATGGGGTTCTACAAAACCAAATTTCCAGGTCGTCGTTCACAGTTTTGGGAAGAGCTGGATAAAATGCAAAAACAGATGGTGCTTGCCATGATGTGTAGGTGGAGACTTCAGTGTGGTCAAATTATTGTGGCATGTGAGAGAAGTCAAGTGGAGAGGCTGGATAAATTGAAGTATGAAGGAGTTTTCTAATTGGATTCAGAGGAATGAGATGATGGATCTACCAATGGGGGATGTGAAATACACGTGATCGATAGGCAATCTTAGGTGATCAAATCTAAGCTGGATCAGTTTTTGGTCTCTATCAATTGGGTGAAGTATCCACTTATGCACCAAAAAGGACTGCCGCGACCGATATCCAATCACTGTCCGATTTGAATTAAATGGGTTAAGGTGATTCTAGAAAATGAAGCTTCTAAAAGGGAATATAAATGTGTGGACGAAAGAGGTTCTCAGTAACCGGGAAGCAGAAAAGATTACTACTTGCAAGATATTCCATCACTAGACATAAAGGAAGAGGGGGTTGGTTAATCAGAAGAAGAGATTGCTTGGCAAGAAATCTATTCAACAAGGTATAATGCGCGTCTAAGATAAGGAAATCAAATGGAAATAACAATCAAGGGCAATGTGGCTAAAGGGGACAAAATTACAAAATTCTTTCATGCAATGGCTAGTGCACGAGCTAGAGCGAACAAATCAAAAATATCTTGGTGGATGGGGAAAGAGTAGAGGAGAAATTATGTGTGTGTGTGCGCGTGCGCACCACCATTGTCAAGTTCTATAAAGACCTTCTTTCGGGAGAAGGGTGGAACAAACCGCAACTAGACAACTGGCAGCTAGATTCTATATCAAAGGAAAAGACGGACTTGTTGGAAAGACCATTCTCGTGGGTAATTAAGGTGGCGGTGGCGGAATTATGTAGCAATAAGGCCCCTGGCCTAGATGGATTTCCTATTACTTTTTCTAGAAGTTTTGAGAGCTAGTTAAAAGAGATCTGGTGGATTTTATTAAGGAGTTTCTTTAGAAAGGTCATCTGGAGGCAAAGTTGAGGGCTACCTTCATCGTTTTAACCCCAAAAAGAAAAGGAGCAAAGAGTTTAAAGGATTTCAAGCTGATAAGCCTTCTTGGGGGTCCTTATAAGATTCTAGCAAAAAATCTTGGCATCCAGACTTTGGAAGGCACTAGCTAACATTATATCAAGAACACAAGGGGCTTTCGTGACAGGAAGGCAAATTCTGGATAGTGAATTAATTGCTCATGAATGCATTGATTCCTGAAATAGGATAGGGAAGAAAGTTGTGATATGTAAGCTATGAACTCTGCTCTCCTAGGAAAATGGTTACGAAGATTTGGATTGGAAGAGGGGTATTTATGGAAGGAGGTTATAGTGAGGAAGTATGGGGTGCAAGAAGGGGGATGGCAGATAAAGGATTTGTCTCTGTATAAGGCCTCGTCAATGTGGAAGTCAGTGACTACTTTGAGGAGGAAGTTCTTTGAGGGGGTGGGTTTCTCTTTGGAGATGGTAAGAGGATATTTGGTTGGGCGGGTACAGCATTACAGGAAGTTTTTCCAAAGCTAGCTAGAATCTCCTCGGAGGTGAATTTCACGGTTGCTCAATGTCTTTCCATCATAGGTGACTAGGTGATTTGGGATCCCCTTTTGTCGCAGGAATCTAAAAGACAAAAGGTGGAAGAATATGTTAAGCTATTAGAGATGTTAACTAAGATGAGTCCATCAGTGGTGCATGTGGTCCAAAGAGAAGTCTGGTTGTTTCTCAATCAAGTCTCTATATAGAGTATTTATTGGGTGCTCAGCGGGATCTTGAGTGCATCATACAACTTATGTGTCATGGTACAATGCCCTTACCAAGATTGCAATGTTGGCGTAGTTAGTAGGAAGGAATACGGTGCTCACAGTGGACAATCTATGTAGGAGGATTATGATGCTTCCAAATGTCCGTGTGATGTACATGAAGAGCGAACAGTCAGTAGATCATCTTTTCATACATTGCCCTTTAGCAAAGGAAGTTTGGGAAAGGTTTTTTTTCTTTTTTTCTTTTTTTTTGGTCACTTGGGATATCACGGATAATGCTGAGTTAAATTAAGAAGTTCCTCTAGGGAGGATGATTTGGTGCATTTGGAGGGAGAGAAACAACCGTTGTTTCAAGAATCATAGTGGGCAGGTGTTGGCGGTTTCAATGGGGATAAAATCATATGTAATGGGGTGGGCATTAGCCTCAAAGGCTCTAAGCGATAGTTTTTCTTTTCCTCGTCTTTGGTCTGATTTATAATTCTTTAAGCTTTAGCCTCTCTCATCAATAAAATCGTCATCTTTCAAAATAAAAATAAAAACACAGCCAATGCATTCAAAAGCCAAATCAATCCTACAATCTACAGTGCATTTATTTAAAAAATGTATTTATTATTATTATTTATAATTAAAAATAAATAAAATTATTTTCGAAAAAAAATGAGTGAGGCCGATGTTAAGATCAACATACAGTCATAAATATATAAATATATGGCATAGATAACATCTGGTCAATGTAATTTAAAAAATATATATTCTTTCTTTATTTTTTTGTTAAATTTTTTTTTTTCAATAGTTCCGTCAATCTATAAATCGGCCTTCAAGCACTCGCACATAAATTTTTCACACTCTAATTACAAGTTAAATGGGTGAAATCAAGAAAATTTTGAAATTGGAGGTCAAATTTCGTGATTAAGTATGCAAAACATGCAAAATCTTGTATTACTAACTTCATTCCACATGTTCCAAGCAATTTAAACAAGAGAAAACTGTTTAAATTAGCAAAAACTCATTGATTGGGTTTCCAATACCACACGCTCTGTGATCTCATTTTTGCACCCAAATCCTATTCTCTCTAAACAAATGAAAATGATTGGTCGGGCAACGTAATCTTAGCAAAAAAAATAAAAATAAATAAATAAATAAATAAATAAATAAATCGGAGAAAATTAATCTTTTGTGGAATTTTGGTGAATTTCTAATTTTTTTCGAAAGGAGACCGATGCAAGTGCAATATCGTTGATACATGTGATACATATCAACAATATTAGGAACCTATAACAATGATATTTTCAAACTATCACAATATATTGATATATCATCAACAGAGGTGTACACGAGTCAAACCAAGTCGAGCTTGGCACAACTTGACTCGGCTCGGTCCTCAAGCCTGATTGGCTAGCTCGGCTCAGTTCCGTTAGCAGCTCGGGCTAGTTCGAGCCATGTTTGAGCCAAGATCAAGCTGAGTTCACATGTGTAGCATTTTCACAAACACATGGAGTGCACCTTCAATTTCTCACTGTATGAAAACAGCAGCAACGATTTTATAAGTATTTCATCAAACACTCAGTAGGCACCATCAAAATCAAGACACAAGGGTATTTGTTTCATATCCATACCTTCCTCGCCACCACCTAACACTTTGTTGAGTCATTCCATCAAACACTTGGTGAGCAACATCAATATCAAAATAAATGAGTCACTGAACTGGTTTGCTCCAAGTTGGGGTTTGATCCAAGTTCAATTCGGGTTGGGGTTCGATCCGAGTCGAGTCGAGCTCGGGCAAGCTCAAACTCAGTTCGAATTTTTTTCGAGCTAAAAAAATCAGCTCGACTCGGCTCGAACTCAGTTTCAAACCGAGTCGGATCGAGCTTTTTCGAGTCAAGTCAAGTGAGCTAACCGAGCTAACGTGGTTCGTGTACAGCCCTAATCATCAATACATTGTTATATATCATGACATATCAACTGATACTGCAAAGTTTCCTAACTAAAACCTAGTTATGTATTGACACTGTGCAATAAAGATAGTATCGGGCGATCTTATCAATATTTAAATGATTGAGTACATATGCATATGAGTTATAACTAACGTGCATGATATACACATAAAATCATGGCCTGCATGAAAAATAAGGTTCATGATTGAAACCATCCATGGTATCGGACTATATAGGGGTCATGATCGGAACCATCCATGAATGAAAAAAGGGTTCATAATTGGAACTAAAATGGGTCCCTAACTTCCTATCCACAATATATTGTAGATGGCCTGATGACTAGAACCATAAATTTTACAAATTTTATGCTATGAAAGCCATGGTGACGTAGGCTCACAACCTACTAAAAGGGCTCAACATAAGCTGATTTTGGACTGTTTGTTTATTAATTTGGGGCCTATATATCAAGATTTGCATTTTACTATTTGTGGAAAATATAGGAGCTGATTTAAATATGTGATTGAAGATATGGAGAAAATATGATTGGAGATTTGGAGGATTATTTCCTAGATTTGCTCTTACTACAATTAGGCTTTTACCATCTTAAGTAGATTAGGTTGATTTAAAATCAATTATGATTAATTTGAAATCAATCTCTCTTCTTTTTTTCTTTTTTCTTTTTTTCTTTTTTTTTTCTTTTTTCTTTTTTTTTTTTAAATTTTCCCAAAAGAAAATTGTAAATAACTAGCTAAATATCCAATAAGAAGCTCAAATATAGCATGGTTTAACCATGTAGAAAAAATAATCAGTGCAGGTCAGTAGACTCGCCAAGATCTGAAACAAACAAAGACTACCAACTGGTGAAAAGAAAACTTTTTAGATAACACAAAACTAGCTCATGGCGACATTAAGAAAAGCTGGAGCTTGCTGGCCCAGCACCAAAACCACCACCTCCACAGCCGAAACCCGGTCTTCCACCAAGACCCCTAAAAGAAGGTTGGTATTTTGGTGGAGCTCCTCCCTTGTCCCCAAACTCCCCTGGAGGTCCACGTGGCCCTCCACGATAGCCATCGTGGTCACCACTGAACTGTGGACGATCACCTTCAAACCAAAGCAGGCCTCAAGGGTGATCGCCTGGCGGGCCACCACCAAGGGGCCGACCCGGGGGCTTCACGGATTTCTTCCGAGTGGCGGGAACGATCTCTGATGGAAGATTGAGGTAGGTGCGGAGGAACTTAATATCGTCATTGGTGAGATACCAGTAATAGTGCATCCACGCAAAGGTCTCCCGAACGTACTCCTTCGACTTGAAGCTCTGCATGAGCTTGATGACCTGCAGATTAGGGACATCTATATCCGGATGCTTTGCAAGGTTGTAGTCTTTCTTTGCGTAGCAGACGCCCTCTTGAAATCAATCTCTTAGTTGGGGAGATTCTCATTGAAGATTCATTTAGAAGGGGAGGGAGGAATTACAAAATTTTCTACGTATGAGTTTTTCTTAAGTATTGTAAGAAGAAGTTTAACATCAATAATGTTATTTCCCCCTCTCTACTTAACATTCTTGTCGGTGCACTCTTGTCCATTTCTTTGCATTTCAGGTATCAAGATCTTATTGATTCAATAACCAGGTTGCACCCCATGGTACTAAAATTATGTTAATGGTTGGATGTTTGGTTGTGTTAGTTTACTAGTTGTAGGTGGCAGGTGTTAACCCAACCCAACCCAACTCGAATTGCATTAGAGCTGAGTATCAATACCTTCGGTTGAGATTCAGTTGTGTAACTTGGGATGGATCTAGGGTGGTCAGACCTCGGACTAACTCTTTTTGGGTTGGGTTGGGCTTGGGTTGGCCCTCAACCCACCTCACCCCCAACCCACTCGAGTTAAACCGCTAGTTTGGTTTGTCATGGAAAATCTAAGCCACATCATGCAAGCAAGCATTTCCTACTCATTCCACATTCTTATCTCAACCATGTTATGATGATAGAGTATCTTCTGAACCTTGGGAAGCATAAACAGGATGCCAACGCCAAAAATACATTTAAAATTTCATCTTGCAACCACCTTGTAGATGTAAAGAAGGGAAAAAAAGAACAAACCGTATCCCATATTTGCAGCTTTATTGGTTTGTTGTCAATTGTAATCATTCTGGCCCCAAATTCAACTCCAATGGTCAAGTCATGAACTGGTTGGAATCGCTTATCAGTGAACTGCAGAAGAAGACATGATTTTCCCACTCCTGCAGTACAGGGAGTGAAATATTATTGAATTTCTAGAACCATGATGAGCTTCACAAACAAATATAAAAGAACGAAGAAAAAAAAAAGAAAAAAGATTAAAGAATCAAAAGCACAGATCACAGATCCACAACATATATTACTGAAAATTTAAGATGGCAAATGCAAACCAAAACACCCATAACCCAATAAGTCCCCTAATACAACAACATGAATATTCACCAGCCTTACGGAGTATATGCTTTATATTATAGAGACATAATCCAGTGCTCTCAGAGAAACCATAAGTTATAGTGCTTCTAGTGGCATTAGTTCATTGGGACAATTAAATCATAGATCTGAACTGTGTTAGATCAGGAACACATTTCATGGGTGACCATGTGAAAATCACAATGATCAGATGATCCAGTCCAGATGTGGCCTTATTTTTTGTAGCCATCCTTTTTCTAAGCCACAGATGGGATGGGTAGGATTTCCAAACAAAAGCTTATATTACAACCATAAGCAATCCATGATGGGTTCTAAAAGATACATGGATCCAATTGTCAATTGGACCTGACCATCAATATTAAATGCTATTGATTATATGGTTAAGATAGTCATATCTGTGTGATGTTCATAGGAGAGCCCATGAAATAAGCATTGAACCTACTGAACAGTCTAGTTCAATGAAGTGGATTGTCTAAGTATGCAGATGCAGCTAGGAGCACTATAACCCACAGTGCTCTTAGAGCACTAGAGCATTTCTCTATATTATACATTTGAGAGAAAAAAAAAAAAAAAACAGAACAAGAAAATATTTGAAGCCCAAAACTACTCAAAGGCTTTGCATTAATAACATGTCTCAATTCCCAAACTTCCATAGTTCAACACACTTGCGTGCGTGCGCAGCAGAAAATCAGGAGGAAAAAAGAAAAAGAAAGAAATAATGAATGAACATAAACCAAAAAAAAAAAAAAAAAAGCCAACTAAGGCATTCCATCAAAAGATTCTTAAGATTACCACTAAACATTCACTGAAGAAGATTTTAGAAGAAATGAGAAATGCTACACAGGATCAGCTAAAGTGTTTATTAAATCTGAAGCCTTGCATGAGAGGCATGCTCAAATTCCCAACTCACCATGAAATTAAATTCATAAACAATATGAACAGGGAATGCTGCAAATGCTCAAAAGGGTTTTCCAACAAAAACATGCCTAGATTCCAGGATTACCAGAAAGGGGTGCGCTCTAGTGGTATCAGGATTACCGTCAGCTATGGTGGCGGCATTGGGAAGATGTGGGCCCTACATGATGCACGTATGAAGCCTAACCCATCCATCAGATGTGTCAGTGCATGTTACCATAGAGTCCTAAAATCAGGATGATCTCTGAATCAGGTGGGTCACAACACAGAGTAGTTGGGAGGGAATGCCCACCCTTGATTTGCATGGGGGGCCCACCATGTGTATATGGAATCTAGGCCATTCCGACCCTTCATCTGGCTTGGATGACGGGTCAAACCAAAACTCAGGCTGTTTTTCAATTCAGGTTGGCCCCTGTGCAAATGAATGAGGGGCGGGTGTCCTCTCTGGCACTGTTCCCTGTGTTGTGGCCCACCTGAGCATTGGATTGGTCTCATTTTTGGGAGTTGGGAGTAAAATGAGGTGAGGCGTCTTATGGACAAGTTGGGTGGCCTGCATATATCATTTGGGCCCCATAGCTGCCTAGTAACACCGTAAGTTTATGGTGGTACTGGTGCTAGTGGAGCGCGCCTCTCTACCACAAAATGCAACACATAAATTTCCTTTTTTTCTCTCTCTTTCTTTCTTCTCCTTCTTCTGCCTACAAATCCATCTCAACGTCCTTGTCTTTGCAACACTCAATCTCCGCTCATGCTAATTTTCTAACTGCCCAACACTGTGCCTCATATAAAATAGCAGTATATTAATTTGTCTTCTGATATTTTCCCATGAGTTTCATAGCCACTATGGAGATCATATAATACTCAAGACGCACATCTCCACTTCCTCCAGTTTTAATTCTGTTGAAAACATCCTCATCAATCTCTCCATCCTTTTGACTAATAGAACAAAAATAAGAAACACATAGCTTCAAGATCTCTTAACCATCAATTTTAACTAGCGTCTCGTCTCTACAACTTCTATTACTAAAAGTTGCATTTGAAATACTTCATCTTGATTGTGGCTTTTTTATTATTATAAAGAATTCTAGATTCTAGAGTCTTCCTCCAAACCTCCGATTTAGCATTTGGACCCTCTCTAGTCTTATAGACCAACACCACATCATCCACAAACAACACTCACCAAGGGACCTCATCTTAGTCACCAGCAGATAATGGAACGTAATAATGATGCAAAAGAAACAAACAAGCAAAGAAATGAAAACCTTGTAGAATAAACGACATGCCACAAATTCTTCTTCAAATCCCAAACCCATAATGATCATCCAAGGTTTAGCATTAAAGGCACATAAGTTCCAATGTTTATCTTAAATTTCAACAGCTCCATATATGAACATAAATTTACAATAGTAAAATGCGATCCACGAAAAGGCCATGCAATGCCCTTTCCTTAATTTGACAAGATCACCAAGAATTGGACACCATATTGCACATAAATTCTTCGTAAACAAAACAAGTAAAAACACATAAAGGTTGTGCATTAAAAATGTTATTAAATTCCAAATTTTCACAAATTCAATAAACATTACCCATGACTCTTTCCTTTAAAAAAATGCATAGGAACCAAGGTTTGGTGTTGGAAAACATTCTTTGGCTTGCTTGGCAGCATGGATTTCAGGGTATTTCGATTCATAATTGAAATTCCAGTGGAATGTAGAGATATTGATTCTTCAAATTGTGTTTGGTAGCCTCAAATTGGATTTTCAATCCTGTGGAGTCTAAAAATTGTTTTTGACAGCCTAGACTTTTTGAGGGGTGAGAATACTATTTTAAATGGTGGGCATAGCAACGTAAAAAAGTGGCCGTTGAAGAGAATTTTGATTCCTCTGGATTTTGCACTCTAGCATTTTTGCAGGACTTCATAAAGGGATTAAATTGAGGATTTTGAACCCTCTAGAATCCATTTGCCTTGAAATCCTTATTACCAAAGGGGTTTTTAGGTAGGAAGGATTTTGGGGCATTGTAGGGCTCATTTGTCAACATGCATTTTAAATCTTGTGGAATTGAGTAGATTTTTCAAATCAGCTTTAAGGTGAGAATGCATTAAAAAAAAAGGTTCTTTTGGGGGATTGATATTCACCTAAAATCCAAATCCCTCAACTTCCTTGCTATCAAACAACCGGGTAACAAAATGCAAATCCCCACGAGTCCCTCCCATTCCGTTTGCCAAAGGAGCCCATAGGGAAATTGGATTTTGGGGCAGCAAGGATTTTAGGGAAAATGGATTCCAGAGGTTCAAAATCCTCAATTTGAACCCTTCTTAAAATCCTCTAAAAAGGCTCAACTGCAAAATTGAGAGGAATCAAAACCCTCTCCAACGGTCTCACCCTTTCAAAATCCAAGTTGCCAAGAACGAATTTTGGACTCCACAGGATTCCAAACACAACTTAAAGAAACAAAATTCTAAATTCCAGAGGAATTTTGATAATGAATTCAAATCCCCCAAAATCCACCCCTTAGATTCCAAGACAAAGATGTTCTTTTCAGATTGTAGTCCTCCCTAAAATAGGAAACCCACTGTTTGAAAAGATCCTTTCATGTTTTACGCTGAGGTCACATCGGTCACATTTAATAGATCAAACAAACCCTACAAACACAGTAGTGTCCATCAATTGCCCACCTATATGATGATCCACACTAGCCCATCTATGACATGGTCTATCGATTGGACCGCTGAGTCGATCAAAAGCTTCACCAAACGGCTACATGTACTAAATGGAGTACTCAACAAGTACTATTTCTGTTAACCTATACCACAACAATTACACAGAAATCCTACCTATAAAGCAAAAAAAAATTCCATCGATTCAATACAGATTAACAACAGAAATTCTCTCAGAATTTATTTTTTTCTTTAAAAAAAAAACCATCAACATTTTGCATTAGAAAAACTCGAAGATTTCTAAATTATAATATACTCGGCACATATTACCCAGAAATTCTTCAAAAAAGTAAAAAACCCAGAAAAACCCACCAAGGATCTCACCTTAGAAACGCAAGTAATTCATAGAAATCATCGAATCAATCCAATCAAATAGAGAGAGAAAGAGATGCAATAAAACGATTAAAAAAACTTACCCGTATCTCCAATGATTATGTACTTGAAGAGATAAGCGTAAGACATCCTCGCTCATATCCGAAATCGCGAGAATGATCTTTCAATTAAGAGAGAGAGAGAGAGGCTGGAATGGGAATCCGAGAAAGGCCGTTACAGGAAGAAACGTAGTGTAGAAACCGAAAGGGGGATCTTTTTAATTTATTTATGGGGCTGGTTCCTATACGAGGTACGCAGATTGCGTACTGAGTAATCTCTGTGGGGTCCAGAGTGATGTATGTTTCTAATCCAATCCGTCCATCCATTTTTTCAAATCATTTTTGATCATATTTAAAAAATTAAAATATATTCCAATCTCAAATGGACCACACCAAAGGGAACAGTTGGATTGAACGATTACAATTGAAAACTTCTTGTGGTCCCCAATAAGATTTGAATCAAGATTATATTTGTTTTTTTTCCCTTATTCAAAGTTTTGGTGACCTTATGAACGGTCTAGATGAAAAGTAAAAATTTATCTGGACCGTAAGAAGGCTTCAACAGTGGACGTCATTATCCCAACTGTTTCCTATGTGTGTGGTCCGTTTGGGTTTTGGACATGCTTCAATTTTGAAATCTGGCCCTATAATAATCTCATAAAACGGATGAACGGCGTGGATAATATAAATACCTCACATACATCACAATGGACCTTACGGAGTTTACTCCGTACGATAGTGAGTACTCAGTACGCAATCCACGTCACTCTACGATTCCATGTACCTCTCTACAAGAACCTTTTGCTCCGCACGCGCTGAGCGTGTGGTTCACGGATGTATGTATGACATCTGACCTGTCAATCAGTACCGCCCCATCATGTGGTACCCACACAATACAGATCCAGCCATCATGTGGGCCACCACTAGAATTTTCAAAGTTTTGGATGATTTTCAAAGTTTTGGATGATATTCCATTTAACATGTACATCGCATGGAATCCATGATGGTAGGATGGACCAGAGATCAGGATAAACATAGTAAATAGGTAAGCCACGTCATCGACAACCAGGATTGGCTACTCCCTGACACCTGCCAATGCTTGTGGTCGGTGGTTTTGAGGACATATCATGATGTATTTGTTTCATCCACGTAGTTCATATGTCTTTTTAGGTTATATTATGGTACGAGAAAAAATTTTTTTATATTCAAAGCCCAAGTACACCACATTACAAGAAATAATTTTGAATGAACTTCGACGTAAAAGTTTTGGGCCAAGGCAATTTTTGTTTTTTCCCATCATTCGAGATTATACGACTAATCAGCATATTAGATATCAAATAAACAGTACAATGTGCCTTGGCCTAATGTTATCAACGACGTAAAAATTAATTCAACTATTACCGAAAATAACAAGAGATGCCCTAAGTTGAATTAAAATTCAGGAGAGTAGCCATCGTTGATAACATTAAAATCCTTCCTCTTTTGATTTGTATCTCTCATTGCTATGGCACACGAAATTTTAGATCACGCCGAAAATTGGTCAGTTAGATTTCATGGGATGCTGCATCACATGGACCCTTTGGATTAAACCCATGACACATGTGTAAAGGTGAACGTGTGTGTGTATATAAGTAATCATTTTATAATAATATATGCTTGTAAATGTTTAGATAGGCCCACATAACAAGATATGGTCAGCATTTATCAATTAAAGTTTAGTTTGCTTGCTTTGTAGTTATTAATATGCAGATATGTATATTAAAATGCATGTTCATATAATGTGTACCTTTATCCTAATTAATAAAATTATTAGGAATGTGATCTTTATGCAGATAGGTATGATTGGCTCTGTATTATAGCAGATCGTATGAACTTGTATATTTCAGTAGAGATAAATCGTTAGTAAATTTGGATCGGTCTCATGTGATGATCACATAAACTATGAACTTTTGATCATTCGTACGTCTAGGTTAGCCACATGGGATGCAAGTCTAATCATTGTGCAAATATGTTGATTTCATAAGTGACCTTGTGTCTTTATTATTCTATGCTACATGCTAAGGTCGTGATCAAATAAAGTTGCTTTCATATGCATTCTTAAGGCCATGTGAATTACTTTTATTAGATTAGAAAGTGTGCTGGGTAAATGATCAATTTAAGATTGAAATATGAAATTGAGTGAGATGAAGATCATATAAAGTCACACCTCGTTGATGATGCGTATAAGATTTATTTAAGGTGTCATATTCAGGGGTGTCAATGGGTCCACTGGGCTTTCGAGCCTAGCCACCTTAGGTGAGGCTTGGGCTACTTACAAGCCCTTTTTAAATCAAGCTAGGTCTTGGACTAAGTGGTCCAAAAGCTGGGTCCTAACTCTTGCTCGCTGACAGACTTTTTGGAGTTTTAACTCCCGGTCAAGGGTTCGAGTACCCATAGATAGTGAAATACTGGCGTGAGTGCGTGGGGTGTGGGTAAGAAAAAAAAAAAAAGAAGTGGTCCAAAAGCTTGTAGTCTAGCTTTAGAATTTAGAAAAGTAATTTTTACAAGGTCAAGGTAATTTGAAATTTCATAGTCGCTTTTACATGGATGAAAAGAGTTACTTGATAATCAAAAGAGGTTGATGAACTGGGTGGGATCTACCATGTTATTTATGCAAAATCCTCCTCGACCAATAGGTGCGTCACTCCAAATCTAGGTTAGGGGCATAAAAATTAAACCCATTTGTGTTTTACCCTCTAATGGATTAAACCCATTTGTATACTTATTTCCTTGAAATAAGTATACAAGGAAATATTCACCCTCTAAATATTTTATCATCCTATAGCCCAATTGAATGATGGATGGGCTTGATTTTTGGGAGCCATGTCTATTTTTTGGTGTGCTACCTAATGGTTGGAGTGGATTTTATATAATTATCACAGTGGCCCTCTAAATATTAAGGGTAGATGTCCCTCTCACAAACTTTTTCCCTTGGTGTGGCCCACATGGACCGTCAGTCATCATGAAATTTTAACCTTAGCATAAAGTAGGATTACACATCTAATGATTTCACTATATTTTGCAAATAAATTACAGTAGGTCCCACTAAAAAATAAAGGATGGGTGTGGGTAAAAAAAATTCATACACACGGCAGCACGCGTGAAAGGGTGGGCGGGCCGAGGAGATGTTTTCTTAGAAATATATCATTTCAAGTAAAGTAAAGTGGTTTGGACTTGGGTGGGCTCTAAATTGGACTTGATGTAAAATCTACACCAACCATTTTGTGTGTCACACCATGTTAAGCCCATGACCCAAAAATCATCCCTATCTCTAATTCAAGTGGGCCACATGATCGAAAAGAATACACAAGACGATGTTCACCTTTCAAATTGTTTCTCTTGGTGTGGCCTACTTGAATCATGATTGGGTTAGATTTTTGGGACCTATGCCTAAATATTAGTGTGGTATCTAATGGTTAGAGTAGATTTTATACAACCATCGATGTGATCCCCATAAGAATCAAGGGTGAATGTATCTCCAACTATTTCCCTTGGTATGGCCCACTTGAATCACAATCAGCCTAATTTTTTCGTCTTTGACCTAACACATAATTAAAAATCTAATAGTTGTAATATATCTCATGGAAACATTACACTGGGCTCTGTAAAAATCAAGAATTTGGCATTATGTATTTTTTTTTCCTAGAACGTTCAAAGTTGGGAGAAGTATAACAAACCTTGATTTTTTTATGGGCCGACCTTAAAGCCGTAGGTAGAATCTACTCAGACCATTAGATGTATAATCCTACATTATGCCCATAGCCAATACACTAAGCTAAGCCATGTTAGAGATGGGTCATATTAAGTGAAAGAGTTTGGAGAAAGATGACTGACTTTTATATTTATAGGGCCCACCATGATGATTATATAAAATTCGCTCTAACCATTAGATGCCAAGCTAAAACTTCAGTAGATATCCAAAAGTCAGGCCTATCCATTGTCCAAGTGGCCCAAAGGGAAATAATTTTGAGGATAAGAGTTGCCCTATTCATGATGGGATTTTGGCCGTAATAACATTGTTGTATGGTCAAATTTCTGAAAGAGGGTCTAACGTCCAAATAATCCAAGGGTAGCCTTCTGGCAAGTTTTTGAAAATTATTTGGATGACAAAGATATTTTGGTTTGAATGATTGTCAAAAGCTTAACAGAAAGCCCCCCTCGAATATTTGAAAGGTCGAGCCTCTCTCAAGAATTCCAGTACGGTCCAAATCCCATGCGTTATTTGTGAGAGTATGGTCCACTCGAAACGGGAATGGATTGGCTACTCCCCATGACACCTGCCAATGGCTAATGGTTGGTGCTTTGTAGGGCCCACCATGATATATGTGTTTCATCAATTCCGTCCATCTAGTTTTAAAGATCATTTTACTAAATGAGACAAAAAATGAGGTATATCCCAATCTCAAGTGGACCACATTACAGGAAACAGTGTTGAATGAGCGTAGACCATTAAAGAGATTTTGGAGGTCATAAAAGTTTTGGATCAATCTGATTTTTGTTTTTTCCCTTCATATGGGCCTGTATGACCTAATCAACAGATTGGATGTCAAATAAACAGTACAGTGGGCCTTAGGAGGATTTTAATGGTGGATATCCAATCGCTATTGTTTTCATGTGGTGTGGTCGACCTGAGATTTATATCTCTAATTTTTGGATCAAACCCTTAAATGATCTTTAAAAATGGATGAACGGAATGGATGAAACACATACATCATGGTGGGGACCACATAGCGTCGACCACCAGCCTAGGGCTGATGTCAAGGGGAGTAGCCAATCCGTTTCCACTCAAAACATGGATTAAGCAGAATTTTAGGTGTTGGGCTAACATGGGCCTACATCTTCTCTTTTTGACATGGTTGGTGGGGCCCGTACACGATTCTCTGAAGAACCTCCAATACCTGTATAAGATTATCTCATGTAGTCCATGGACAGCAGTGATACAATTTCATCACTGTCCAATGTCAAAACTACATCTGGGCCCATATATGGAAGCTAGGCCCAGTATCTAGAACCATGAATACTTGGGCCCCAATAACCCCACAGGCCCTAGTGCTGAACACTATGATATCCACATATATGTGGCTGAGATCGCACGATGAAGAGAACAGTTTGTGGACCCATGTGATGTGAACCCTGTATCTCAATGCATGCACGGTTGTGATGCGTCCAATGTTTGGGCCTGGCCCATACCTTTGGTTCTATGAGATTTTGCATGATGCAACCGTATGATGTTGAACCACTGGTTTAATGTGGGGCCCACTGAGGGTACCATGATCCTTGAACCACACTATGCTATCACATTGGCTCATGTGGGCCCCACAACATTAATCACGAAATATCATCAATGATGAATCTATGGTTTTTTCCATGGATCAAGACTGATAATCCATTAGTGGACCACCATCATCTCTTTGATGAACCATCTTCATGTGTGACCCATGAGCTAAGGGCCTGGGTCGAGGCCCAACTCAGCCCACAAATGTTAAATTCGCTACAATGGGTTCAGTATACTTGGCGGGCCTCCAGACATACATAAGTCCATGGATCTGTAACGAAGGTCTGGATCGATCCAATGGTCCTCAAGCCCTAATCCAGCCCAAGCCTGAGATGGGCTTAACACAGTTGGACCAAGGTCAGGCCCAAATAGCATGGTCTTGGGCTTGTTTGACCCATCCCGGCCTGAAAATTGATAAAGTCCTTGCTTCCCAATGGGCCACACATCCACAAAGCATTAATAGACACTATACCCAAGATGTTTGTGTTGCCTATATGAGGATTGGAATTGCATATTTGGTAGGATGGCACACATGTATATATGAAGTTGGGTCCGGCTAAAATGACTTAACCCACGATCGGCCTAAACATTGATTGGGCCATGCATGCCATGACAAGCCTAGACTATTGAGCCTAGCTAATAGGTCCAAACCTGGTCCAAAACTGGGTTTGGGCTCATTGGACCTGGGCTAGCCCATTTCCACCCTTTTGTGCAGCATTGCAAGATGGACAAAGAATGTACAGCATGTGGGCTTAGGAAGACCTGGAAAGAATAATCAGATGTGGTCAACCATATGATTAATTACCACGTGATCAGCTCATGTGGGGCCATTGTGGTGTGTGTATAACATCCAATGCTAAGGTTTCAAACGTGGATGGTATCTAAAGCTGGGCATTGAGTGGAGTTAGACTGAGTTAGGGTGACCCAACTCGATTCGCTTTTCAAATAGACCACCTAAATTTGACCCGACTAAGTACCGACTCCGCCATGCCTGACCCAATTCGAGTCTGTGTCTAGCCTAGACTAATCTGGACTGAGTCCAACCCGGTTACAAGTACTGAATTAGGTCAAGTGCAGCGGATATCCACGGGCTGAAATCACAACTGAAAACCTAGGCCAACTACATAGCATCTTAGATCTGATACGTCAAATCTGAGTTTGTTTTTTAATTATATATATGCACAAGTCAAGTTTTAGATTTAGTCGAGTCAGTACCGAGTTGGATTTCGGGTTGAGTTATTAGGTGACCCGAACTCAACTCAGTTTGAGTTTGGATTGGACGGAGTGTATTCAGTTCGGATCAACTCACCCACTCAGTTCGGATCGATTCAGGTCTGAACGAGTTAGATGAGTTGAGTCGTCCCATGCCCAACTCTAATGGTATCCATCCAATTTATGGCTTGTTGGGCTTGCATTCCCTTGGGCTTTAGGACGATCAAGTATTTGGTTTGGGCTTTGAGACACATATTAGGCCCATGAGATGGGCTTGAGCATAAATATAAAAGCCTACTTAGTTTTGGGCTGAGCTTACGTTCCTAGCACAGCTTGGGATTGGACCAATCTAACCCTTATCCACATATATAAACAACTAATAAAGCAATTGCTACCCTAGTTTCCACCTAACCTCACTTTCTTTTACCATAAGCCCAACACTAACTCATCTAACATCCAATCCCCACCCCCCCCTAAAAAAAAAGTGGGCATGAATCCCGCTATTTTAGTCTATCAAACAATCATTTCCTCTAAAAGCTCGAGCCATTAGAGAATGATGTATCAATGTATATTAAAGGACTCCTCCAGGATTCAAACACTTAATTATTTGTTGTGATACCATGTCAAAGATCGAGCCATTAGAGAATGATGTATCAATGTATATTAAAGGACTCCTCCAGGATTCAAACACTTAATTATTTGTTGTGATACCATGTCAAAGAATCACTTTGTTTAAAAGGATCGAGCCACTAAAGGATGTTGTATCAATGTATATTAAAGGACTTAATACTTCAACCGATCATGGGCATATAAAGTGTCATATGGGTTGGGCCTGACCAATGTTTTGATTTTTATTTTTTTTTCCATGGGACATGGGCCAGGCTTTAAGCTAGGCCAAATGGTTTTGGCCTTAGCTTGTGCAACATGAAGCTTGGCATTACTTATTGATAGCTATTAAAATGAATAAGTATATCATGTTTTAGTAAACACTAAGTTAATATTATTTTCATAATTCTAAATTATTATAAATAAAAGAGAGAGGAAAGAAAAATTTTTAATTTTCTAACTCAATACAAACATGGTATTAGATTAAGAGTTTTTCAAACCTTAATCCTAACTGTAGCTTTTTCTCCATATCCATAATTCAAAAACCATTAGCGCGGGACCAAAAAATTACCTGCATTTAATGTTGCAGCCGAGGGGGTGTTACGCCTCCCATCTCTTTCCACGTTGCGACCTCCTGCTTGCAGTTCCGACTCGACTTCCCAAACGACTCCATGTGTTCACGCCCCACAGGTTAGAAACTGAAAAGGTTGTCGTACCAGTGTATGTTGCCTCGAGCGCACCGTGCTGTCATTGCGGATTTTCCTCGATCTTCGCATCTATCGCCTTTCTTGGCTATAATGATGAACCAACTCGACCTCCTATGTATAAAGCGGTATGAGTCCGACCTCATTACACCAACTTACTTCTCGAGCTTACACAGTTAGATCAGAAGTAAGAGGCTACTGTTATAGGTAAAAATGAGCTAATCAGAAGTATGAGGTTGGCTTGGACATCCGTGTGCGTCGCGTGGTCAGCCAGTGCCAATTATGACCAAGGAGCTCCTCAAGGATCAGAAATTGATACTGCTGTACTTTATTGTACGACTCTGAGCTCTCCCATGGCCCCATTCATGTCCAAGCTACTGTTCAGGTCTTCTGGAGAGGCCTCCAAAACACGATCCCATATAGGACCGAGCATGCCCTACTCGGAGACTTGCGAGAGACTCCCTGCACCGTACGATAAGATGAAGATGATAGTCATTCCCAATTTCACTTATGTTCTATTAAAGAAGGGAGCTCGACTCAATCCCAGTGCTCGGACACAACATTAACCTACTCAAATGTTCAAGGGGAGCTCTATCACGACCCATTAGAGAGCTCAAGTCGGTAAACTTCTCCTCAGGATGACTGTGTAAGTCAGCTTGGATGTTCGACCTCAGTTTCGTACTACGTGTTCCCTCTAATCTCGACCAACAACTCTGACTCGAGCTTGACTACCAATCCTGACCCGAGCTGGATCACTTGATCTTATCTCTACTAGAGATCTCGCGAAATGGTTAAGAAAGGTATGCTGAATGCACACCCATGATTAAGGGGCGTTTTCATCTATGTAATCGACTTCGCAAGGCTATAAATAAAAATCCCTCCAATGGTAAAAGGTACACACAACTCTACGTACCAGAGAACTCTCAACTCTACTGGACTTAGCTTGTTTGATCTGACTTAGGAATCGGAGGATCTCCCTTCTATACATGGGGTCTCCTTTGTCTCCTCCACGTGCAGGTTCCGGCGAGGGTTGACCAGATTTTTGCACCGACAGACACCATTTCTATCCTTGTTGTACTTTCACATGCTCTACGTCTACACTATTATTGTGGAACCCATTCCCATAAAAATAAAAAATAAAAAAACTACACCATTCCAATCGATCCCTACCTTGTTTTCGCATGCGTAACGAGGACCAGGCCTATGCTTAAGCCATAAAAGAAAATGGCCGAGTGATCAGCCTTTCTGTTAAATGTGGGTCTAAAAGATGTGAGCCATTGGGTTATGTTATTCCTCAGTTGTGCATGCATGCACCTTATGGACATTAAGCCATAATTTGAATTCTCATCTACCCAAAGAAAATTAATGTGATGTTTGTCTTGTCACTTTATAATGCTAGTTCCCAATTTTTAAGATATGTACTTTTAGTAGAATTTTCAAAAATGATGAAATGCTGCTTTTGTAGATGTGAGAGAACTCTTTCTTATGAGATGACTGTAGAAAACTTTATTTCTTCTTTGAAGCCCAGATGGGCCAAACACTGCCAATGCGAACATAAGGTTGTTTTGAAGTTGTTGATTTGTAAACATTCGTGATTGTCTTTTTGAATTTCTAAGGTACTCTTTGGGTGCCACTGAAAAATTCAAGTTTTCGTTTTCTAGCCCACAAGGTGACTGTAGCTGTGGGCGTCTCAATGAAATTACTCTCTTTTGTGGTTTCCTGAATATGGGATCAGGCTCATTTTAAGGATGCGGATGTTTTAAGCCATTGCGGATCGCATGAATGGTTTGGATCTTTCAAACGTGTGTCCATTTGGCATGTGTGATGGATGGACTAACGTTATATCTTGGAACATGTTTACATGAACAATGGACCCCAATAAATGGCACAGCCCTGCAGACTTAAATGAAAATGGAAATGAGGTGGCATCCAAACAGGCCCTAAGATTTAATATACTCAATGAAACTTACAACCCCAATCACAGGGTTCTGATATCCGAACTTAATGGTTAGGATCATCGTGGGGCTGGGTCCAAAATGGGACCCGATAATAGAAGGCCATAGGCCTGAGTTTGAGACGGGTCGACCCTTATACATGTAAGATAATAGGCTGGCTCATCTGCTTTCGCATCACTAGCTGTATGTGGGGCCCACTTTATAACTATTTATAACTATTTAAAATTCAAATAAGCTGAAACTCGGCCCATTGGGTCGGGTTGTCAGGCCAGCCCTATTCAAAATTTTGATTTTTTAGGTCCAAATTCGGCCCATGGGTGTCAATAAACCAGCTTCAGCCTTAGAGGTGGGCATCAATTTGAGGCAGACCAAGTTGTGGCTGATCCGACTTGACCAGATTTTGAAATATGCTTGACTTGAACTCGACCGACTCAGTACCAAGTCTAGGTATGGCTTGGACTAATCTAGATCTGAGTCCGACTCGGTCACAAGTACCAAGTCAGGTCAAGTAGGCATCAACTCAGGTTGGGTGCCGTGGGTATCCACGGGCTGAAATCACAACTCAAAACCCATATTCACTTGACAAAATTGCAGCCTCTCTATCAACTACACGGCATCTTAGATTTGAGACGTCATATCCAAGTTTTCTTTGAGTTGAGTTTTGGATCAAGCCGTGTTAGTACCAAGTTGGATTTCGGGTCAAGTCGGGTCAAGTTACTGGGTGACTCGAACTCGACTTGGTTTGAGTTGTATTGATCACATGCCCCCATCATGAATTGCCCATATGAAAAAGAAATCTCCCAAATCAGAATAATCTTTCCATCCGATTTCTGGGATTTATCCACAGAAACGTGGACTGTTCACATACATTTATTAACCATCTTTTCATGGACACAAAATGAATGGTTGGTAATGCTCCATTAAGGTCAATTTAGGACATGGACCATCCATTACAGGGGCCCAACCGTTCAATGGCTACGATCACCCTCCCATGGGCTCCAAAAGTTAGCGGTAGGGATATTCCTATTTCTTTGGAAAGTGAGTAGAAATTTATCATCAACCTAAAGAGGGCCGAAGCCCAAACCTACGGCCCAAAGCCCGTTACAAGCAACCAAGGTGCCACGCCCAACAAAATCAAGGTCATCATCACAATCCAACGGCACAGGGAGGTTCCTTATTTGTGACAACCTCAAATCATCTTTCCCATGGGCTATCAACGGTTGGGATTTTTCTGGGCCAAGGTCAGCCCAAGCCCAAACCATGGGGTTGCCTATCGCAGATGAGGCCCAAACCAAGCCCACGGGCCTAAGCTTAGATTTGTAGGAGCTTAAAGCCCTTGTCATAGATCTCTAACTTCACCTGCTTCTATCTTCTTGCATCTAGGGCCGTTGATAATGTGGGCCAGGGCCAAATAAAATAAAAAATAGTAAACTCACAGCCCAGAAAATTTTGGCTGGCCTTAGAAAATCTGGACCCAAATAACTCAAATCCAGACCGTGAATAGCCTTAGCTTTTCAAATTACTACTCTAAGATGCAATTTAATTAGACTGTTGTGCTAATCTTCCATCTTCATGATCCGTAAATCTCAGCCATCTAACCAGATTCTTGACTCCAGATGTGGAAATTACAACACTAATCTGGTGGCAAATACCAGAACGTACACGTGGCAAACTGTAACTCAAGCTGAACCATCCAACTCTTGGGACGATATATGTCCACACATCAGTATAGTTTTTAGTTAATGGTCAATATAAAGTAGGGCCCACGTTGTGGACGGTTCATTTAAAGTAACATGAATGCCACGTGTGCAACTTCTGAGTGCATGTGCATGTACCCTCAAACTCTTGCGGAGCATGAAAGTCTCCGTGTGGTTGATTCCTATTCATGTATTTTTAAAAAATAAAAAATTAAATTTATTTTTGAAAATAAAAAATGTAAAGGATCAACATGTATCCATAAATACAAAAATACAAGGCATAAATAAAATTTGATGAATATAGTTTTTAAAATATTATTTATTTATTTATTGGTATACTTAATTCAAAAATTCTAAAAAGTTTTATCAATCTATAGGTCATCCTCCAAGTGATTTTATATGATCTTTCAACACTCTTAAGTATAAGTTAAAAATGAAATCTATTTTATTTTTATTTTTATTTTTTTTAAAATTAAAAAAAAAATCAAAGATCAAAGTTTATATTTAAGTATGCAAAACATGTAAAATAATGTATTATTAACATCATTAGAGAAAAATTTAAATTAGTTAAAATTTATTAAGTTTCTGATATCACATGCTCTACGGTCTCAATTTTCGCATCCGAATCTCAAATTTATTGAATTTCAATAATTTTTTTTCTAAAATTTCAAAAAATAAAAATAAAAATTGATGCACATATAATTAATGTTAATGATATCGAAAAAATTATAATAATAATATTTTTAAAATATTGAATTATATTATCAATACAAAACTTTGTTTTCAAACTATATTTGAAAGTAATACAAGAATCTAAGCCGTTCATCTAGTGAATGTGCACGTGTATGGGCCATATTAAAAAAAGGCAAATGTTAGACAACTCTAACCATCACTTTACGTTGCTCTTTTGTATAAATGTTGACCATTAGATATTTTTATTTGCCATGGCTGCTTTTTAGGCCACTGATCACAAGGATTCACACGTGTTAGACCTTTCTATCCACCACTTTTCGTCACCCTTTTCCATGAATATTGACCGTTAAATATTTTTATTTATCACTACCCCTTTTTAGGCCCCTGATCAGATGGTTTATATTATTTTCGTTCATGGTATTTTCACAGATCAAAATCCTGCCACGTGTTCATTGGTGAGATGGTTCTACCATATAAGGGAGTCCTCCAAAAGGTTTGCTACAATTTACACTCAAGACCATAGCCGTTCAATCCGGGTATTGTTGGATGATCTAAACCGTTAATCTGAAAAGGTAGCAGATAAGTGTGTCTGCATGCCTTCTAAAATCTTCAAGATTAAAAGATCATAAACTTTTATCAATGGCCCACACAACATCAGTTAAGGAGACAGTCTCTATTCAAAGGAAAAGAAGTTGAATGATTACAGGGTTTAAATATTCCAATCTGAAAGTTGTTCTTGGGTATCAGAGTCCACAGCAAAGCCCACCATATAAACGGTTCTGATCATCTAAAACACTAATATCCAACGGCTATAACTCAGACTACTATATTACAATACCCAATGACTTGCTGTAGCAAACATCTCCAAAATTTTCCAGAATACAAATCAACATCATTAAACACGCACGATCGTACGGCTACGGTCTCACCACAAGATTTGTCCCGGCAATGATTTCCCTGTGGTGGACCACATGGTTGGTTGCACGTGCAATGAGGATTCGGTGTGGCTGTTGGGTCACCACCAACAGCGGTAGAGCGATAGCAATGGTTATCATATTACAAGTAGTTATTTGATACACTGCCAGAGTATGTCTCTCAATACACATGCACTTAAAAATTATATAAATGTAAGCATACTTAAAACTAAAATTAATATCATGAAACCCACTGTTTCTAAGTTACAATCCCAAATCAGATTATTGAAAAATCCTAAATTTTGATAAGTGGACACTTATTTATTCAAATAGAGACATTGGATTTTTTTCATTTTTAACCGTCTAATAAATGTCCTCAGATCGGATGGATAATCAAATAATTATAATTTTTGTTCATGATACATCTAATCTAGGACCCCAACTTAATTTCATGCTTTGTATGCAATTTCTACTAAATTTCTCAGTGCCCGTGTATCATCTAACACAGTCTACCAGAGTAGCATAGTTTTATCCTTATAATATTATTACTGTGGCTGTTGTTTGGACATGTTCCTCTTTTTATCATTGTGGGAAGTTGTATTATTGCAAGTAGCAAGCGTGCAAGTCTGCAACACCAGTGGTCCATCCCCAATGTTGGGTGTGGGGCCCACCCAAAAATCTTCAGATTTCTTACTTTTAGAATCCCAAGCACACCTGCAGCCTACGAGTCAATAGGGGTATTTTTGTCATTTTTGGCAGACATGCATTAAAGGGTCCTGATGCATTAGTACGTGAATGTAAATAGGGTACTGATGCGTTGTACTGTACAAGGTGCGTGGGTTGGTGATCAGATGGGATCCTACCAAATAGACGGTTGGGAGGAAATTTCAATAGTGGTCTAGATGAAAGTCCTAAAGATTGGATGGTTAAGATCTTCCCAACTGGAAGCATCCATCATCCACCGTAGGGCCATCGGATCAATGGTCCAACAGTTACAGATTTTGGCTGAGCCATTTTCTCAGCTGCATGAGGTTGGCTACAGTACATCGAGACGTATTCCTATTTATATGTCGGGCACTGTACGCTGCATGCAGGATAATGTTACAATAATCCACACCATTTATGTGATGGGCCACACCATGTTGCAATAATCCACAGCATTCTTATTTATTTGTTGGACTGTCGGAGTCCACACCATTTATGTGATGGGCCACACCATGTTGCAATAATCCACAGCATTCTTATTTATTTGTTGGACTGTCGGAGTGTAGAGACATCTATTACAATAGGGTGAAAATTCAATTGGGACAGCTGATCTAGTGGGCCTCAATATGGATGGCCCATGTTTAAAAAATAATACTCCTAACATAAATCATAGCCATCCTTTATCTTTATTTTTGGGCACTTAATGGTAACATTTTTATATTTTTATTATTGTTAGTATTATTTTATAAGCTAGTGTTGCTTTAAAGGGATGCAAATTGGGTAGCTTGGTGATCAAATTATGAAGTGAGATTTGATTGGTGGGGTTGTATGTTATTATGGATGGCTAAGAACGGCCGAAAAGCCTTAAAAAAAAAAGGCTAAGGGTCTATCGCTGACAACATAAGGCCTCACTAATCAAATCTAGCCATGTCATTTTACCACTCAAGTGGCTCTTCCAATGAAATCTCACCGTGCCATGTCACCACTCAGGTGGGTAGTGAGCTCCTCACCACTAGAGGTGAGCTTGGCAAAGTTCGGCTTGGTCACTAGTTGACCCTAACTTGAACTCGGCTTAGCTTGGTCCTCAAGCTTGACTGACTATTTTGGCATAATTTGGTCAGCAACTCGGGTTAGCCAAGATTGAGCCCATGCGACATTTTCACAAACACATGGAGTACACTTTTAATTTCTTGTTGTATGTAAAACAGTAACAGTTGTTTACAAGTATTTCATCAAACACTTTGTAGGCAACATCAAAATCAAGAAAAAAGGATATTTGTTTCATATACATATATTCCTTGCCATAAGCTGATACTTTGTTGAGTCATTTCATCAAATACTTGGTGAGCAACATCAATATCAAAGTAACTGAGTCATCAAACTGGTTCGATTCGAGTTTGATTCGACTTAGGGTTCGACGAGTCAAGTTGAGCTCGAACTTGGTTTGAAAATTTTTCAAGCTAAAAAAATCAGCTTGACTCACCTTGAACTCAATTTCAAACCGAGTCGAATCAAACCTTTTTGAGTCGAGTGAGCTAACTAAGCAAACTTGGTTCCTGTACAGCCCTACTCACCACCCAATCTGCATCTTACTTCAAGTATCAACTTATGGGTTACATAGGACACTTCTCCTAAGGCCACATATGCAGCTGGTTGTACATTTTTTTCATCTATGTAAAGTTGTAGGCAAGACATCCATTTTCAAAATATCTAAAATATTTGTCGCTATGTGGGTGGCCCACTTCTTGGTTAAATGATAAAAAAGAGTAATTTTGCATGCCACATAAATATATGGGGTCCATGGTTTGGTTGTCCATATTGTCCAGGTCCTTATGATAAACAATTTATATCCACCATACATGCCATTAATCTGATGGGCCCATTGCATACATGAAATGGCTAAAAGCCTTTGTTGTTGGAAGTTGTTTAGCATGACAAGATCACCTATAACGGCTGTAGGCCAGCTTAACCAAGACTTCTTTACTTACTATTTTTTAAATTAAAGATGATTTTGCCTTTGAAAAATCCAATGTTTTCAAGAGAGTGAGAGAAAATACAAAAGTCTAAAAAATGATTTTTATAGGGCCGTATATGAATAGTTTTCTTTTGGTCCAGCTTCATCCCTAGTGGGACTTATGGTTTAGTTGTCCACCGTTAATTCCATGGGTCCCACGGTGGATGGGGAATGTCCCAAAATCATCCATATTGGAAGTTTCGTGCCATCCATTGCTGATGTGATCAAAGGAAAGATATGAACCTTTCTCCCATGGTGGGGGGCCATCAATCAATGGTCTTGGTGAGCAAATCGTGTGTCCCATTTATATGGAAGTCAAGCATCATGAAATACGGCTTGGTTAAGACTTCTTTAGTATCTTTTAGAAAATTTTACAAAAAAGCTACTAACTTAAAATAAAATGTAAAATTTAGTACTTTTTTAAAAAAGTTTTCAATAAGATACCACATTAAGTAGTCATTATTGGAGCACTTTCCGTTTGGCTTTTTAATGAAAGTTACCATTCAACCATGCAAGCAAAAGTGTCGGTTGTAAGAATTTTATAAAGTGTGTCTAATTGATCAACGGTTTGGATCTCTTTAAAGGTTGAATACTATAGTCAGGCATACCGGTGCACTCTATTAACATTGTGATTAATCTAAAATTGTGTAAGGGGTGGTACACTACTACTGTGTTACAAGCATAACTTTGTAGTTGGATTAGAATTGCCAATTTCATGTGAATCATTAAGGGAGAGGAGTTTTGATGTGTTTCAAACTCTTCTCTCGTGCAACTATTTAATATCAGTTGGATCCTCAAGCCAAGACATGTCTAAAGCTTCTATTTCCCATTCTTGATGTTTTTCTAAGGTGTAAGGTGTGGAAAACTTCGACAATCACTTATACTTATGGCTTGCTAATTAGGTACATCTTTTATTCATTTTATTAGATCTCTATATTTGAGGCATAGTTCGATTCTCTTCAATTTTGCATATATATAGTAGTACATCGATGGCTTATATTGACTCACCGTGATATTCATACAAAATCCACACAACTTGTTGCATCATCTTCTGTTAGGCCCGTGGTTAAAAAGCAATTTCATCTATGATTTAGTTGGATCACAAAATTAGAAATACCTTGGGGGGCAACCCTCACAAGGTTAATCCTAATTTCCATCTACTCCAATGATAATTACTTAAATTAATGAGATAGTTTATTAAAATCCATTTTGAAAAATGTATTGAAATCTGAATTTTTATCTTATGTAGGTAGTTGTGAATTTTATACTATGTTGGTATGTTTTTGTAAAATTCTATCCAACTAGGAGAGCTTGTATAATACTCTAACAGAGTATGATGCTCCATACCCATGCATGCAAACTGTCCATGCTAGGCATACGTGTAACTCAAAGCCGTCCAAACAGGGAGACTAATGGTAGATGGGGGCATATCCCCCAGATCGGATCCACAAGACAATCCTAACCTTAGATTAATGGATATTCCCTTGTCGAATTTTGACCACTGATACTTTCAACTTCAACCATCCACTAGATGTCCATCAACAAGCCATTTAAGATCATAAATTTAGTAAATTTAATGTCATGACCCATCTACTATAGAGCCCATGATTTGTGTAGTTTACATTGAGATACAAACATACCAACTCTGCATTTTCCATGTGCATACCAAGGAGCATCAAGTTGCGCCAGAGTATAAATTTCTTTCATCCAACTAAAATAAAACCAATATCCAACTTTAAGAAATGGGTGGTTGAGATTATCCAACAGCTGGGTCAGGACATCAGAGGTCTTTGGTACGTGTGTTTGTACCACAATCTTGACCATGTTTGGGACTATTATTTTAATGATATTATACTCACAAGCATATATTTCCAAACAGAAAACGGCCATTCTTACATGGGTGGGTGTCTCTCTTTTTCATAGTCAGCTTTTTCTGTGCGTGTCTTGTCAGACAAAAATAAAAAGATCCATGTACAGAGAGAGCTTTGAATGCCCTCGTGTTACCTGAAAATGGAATTTTCAAATGGTAGTTCAAGGACTACCCAAATCTGTAATCCACAGGATATTTTGAACTGCATGGGTCCACTCTCCTTGATTTAGGGCTGTGGTATCTTGACCCACATTACCAAATGGATTTGACCCATTTTAACATGGTTCAATTTTTTATTGGACCCATTGAAAAATTGGGTTAGGCTTGGGGCTTAACTTTTTGAACCGGCTTAAAAGTTAATTCTAATCAGATTCGGGTCAAGTCAATTTATGGCAGGTAAGCTTAATTTTAATAGTACTATTATATATATATATATATATATATATATATTAAATATATATTGTTTATTGTGGTCTCAAAAAAGCTCATTTACATCCTATGCATGTTTTTGGCTGCACATGTATGTAATCTAATCCATCCATTTATGTGCTTGCAGATAAAAATGCTTTTACTTATTTTTGAACCTAAATTGAAACCTTTATCTACAGAATGGATAAGTATCTGAACCTGCTCTAAATCTTTGAGAATGAGACTTGAATCTAAAAAGCTTTTCACCCGTACCTTGACCTAGTTAGGCTGAGTACGGGTACTATAGGACCTGATTAGGCCAATCTTTTAAGTAGATGTACAAGATTCTGATGATACAACTTTTTTTTGCAAGTGGTATGCATGATTATGAATTCCATCATAAGGGTGGTGGATTGGGTACTATCCCTACTCGTCCCTAACTAGGAATAGATAGGGGCTTTGGAGGGTCCCTAACTACACCACATGAGACAATAATAATAAATAATAATAATAATAATAATAATGATAACAATTAAAACTTTCTACGCTCCAACATTATAGTTAATTGCGATCAAACTTGCTTACAAAGTTACATGGACCTAAATGAAGCAATAACATAAATATTAGCTTGATTTAAAATTTTATAATCCTAAAAGGTTTTCAACCACAGGTGTTTAATTCCCACGGTGTGATTTACTTGAGTCTTGGAATTGGCCATTTTTGGCCTGTCTTCTAAAATGATATGTAAAATTAATAAATGGCATGGATAAAACCCATACATCATGTTGGAAGTATACAGTTTTGTATGAGTTCGTGGACCACCATACAGAGAGACAGAAAGAGAGTCATGAGGAGAGAGAGAGAGAGAGTCAAAGACACGAAAAGAAAAGAGAAGGGGAGGCGATGTTGGTCCAACTGACAAGGCCTCGTGCCATCTCGAAGGGCGAGAATGAAGAAATCAGATAACCCCGTGAGATAGGATATCCTCTCTCTCTCTCTCTCTCTCTCTTCATTTTTCAGATTCCCACGCTTTTGCCATTTTGCCTGTTTTATACAAACGTTCACAGACTCACGTATGGGAAACTATCAAGTGGCATGGAGACTATAACTTATGTTAGTTGTATTGAGTTATGTGGGCCCCACCGAGTGGGTATATGGATCCACTCCTGCCATGAGATGGCCCACTTTATATTTGGTCAGGGTCCAGAAATTAGGCTGGTTCATTACTTACGTGGGCCACACCAAAGGGAATTGTTAGGACTGGATGGCCACCTTTGATTGCATTAATGTGGCCAATCCGAGTGTTGGAATGTCCTAATTCTTGGATGTGTCATTCACTGTCCTGGTGGAAATGCATCAAAATGAATGGATTGAAATGCATGTACAAGGGACGTACGGTTCGCATGGTGCAAAATCAATGGTCAGCATCTCACTTGAAACTAGCTATTTACTGTGGTGTCGTCCACCTGAGTCACAAATCCGTGTTACTTCTACTGTCAGTGGCCAGCACAAGAGGGAACATTTGATGGACGGACACAAACTTGGTGGGGCACTCACATATTGAATAAATATTTTTGGATTATTCTATGTGATACACACGTGCACATACAGGGCAATGTGTCACATGTCCATGACATCCAAGCCAAGCATAAGGTGGTGGAATACATGCAATGAATGAGTTGTATGTGTAAACCATATATACAACCAGAAAGGTTTCAATCATGAATACACATTCACTCTCAACTATTGCCAGTGGTGTGGCTTACCTAAGTTATGGATTGGTTTAAATTTTAGGCTTGTAGCTTAGCATGGAAAGGCACATCTAATAAATGGAATGGATGTCCCTCACACATCATGTTGGGTGGGGTCACAGAGTTCTACCTCAAGGGAAGCTTGTCATATATATACATATTTGCATAATTTAAAAATAAGAAAACTCATCTCAAATCTAATTGACTCAAGTTGACAAAAAAAATAAAATATCATGAGTTTTTTGAAAACTTTTGTTTTAAATATTATTAAATACTTTTCCTTTGAGTATTATTAAATGCTTATTAATACTATCAATATATAAATAATGTAGAGTTGTGCTAAGTTGAACTGAGTTCGGCTACTTTCTTGAGTTTATTTTTATTTTTATTATTTCTTTTATGTGAGCAGAGTTGCTTTTTTTTTTCACCACGTCATGACCATATTAAGTTTTTCTCAAGTCTTAGTCAAGTTCACCTGGGCACCTGCACACGTGAGAACCTTGCACAGATGTTATGTGCGTTTAATTTGAATGGTTCATGAGATGTGGAATCTCATGAAACCCTAAAGGATAAATTTTTACTTTAATCTAAAATTATAGTAGGATATATCAAAGAGAAATGTAGATTAGGGGTGAAAATTGTTTTCATTTTTCATAGCTCATAAAATTTTTTAATCAAAGTAAAAATTGGGATTGAAGAGTTTCACGAGGTGTTGCTTCACTTAAACAGTTTAAATTTTAGATTCACATGACGTATGATAAGTCCCCAAAAAGTTAGCATGAGTTTGGGGCGTACTGGTGCGCAATGAGCATTCTCTCTCTCTCTCTATATATATATACACACGTGCATGTGATTGTTCCTAAGATAAAACTTGACTCAGCTTGCATGAACTAAAACACGTGTATGCATGCATGATCTGTTTTCTTAATCCAGTTATGTCTAAAAAAGAGAGCTTAGTTAATCCCACACGTGATACTAACAAGTGCCAATATGGCACACGTGCTAAAGATTCAAAGCATCCATCATGTGATTCCCATTGTCTAAATGCCCTGCAAGAACTCTTGCTGGTCCACTCATCATTCGGCCCATAAAATAAAGCTTAGAAAAAGTTGACCACATTTTCGTAGTGGTCCCTTCTAAAAACTGTCGCCCACCTTGTCAATGGGCCAACATGATATTTTGGCAAGGGCGTCTATAAGGTGAGGCCCACCTAGTTGACGGCATGGATCTTGTACAGACTTGTGCCACGTGGCACATATGGTGGCGTGTAGAAGGGCTGCCTTTTACACGCATGCCGACATAGAAAGCCTCCGTTAAGATCCTCGAATTTCTGATCTTTTCCGTAGTAAAAGTGGAGATATTGGAGGATCTAGCTCGTGCGATACGAAAGTTCTGATTACTAGACGTGGTGTGTTCACCACAACTTACAAAACAGTGGCAGGTCAACAACCATAAACATACCACCCTGTATGTGTCAATCCATGCCATCCAAACTTTGGACCCCACCATTGATGGATCATAGACCGAAACTCACACTGATCAGATGGTCCTAACATTTCCATTTGTTTTGATCAAACGGACGGTCAAAAAGACAATTTCTCTGATCCAAATTCAACTAGTACAACCAGATCGCAGATAAACATCACTGAATCAATGCAGCCACATGGTTGAGACTTGCCGCCTAACCACAAGAAGTTTTTGTTGTCAGAAGATATGTGGGCCCATAGAGATGCATGTAACAATTCATGCATCACAATAGTACGGGAGTCTAAAAATAAGCAGACCCAAAACTTAGGTTGTCCATTCCATACGAAACAGCAGGCACTGTATGTCTACCATTCATGGAAGTTTTGTATCAGTATGATATTTGCATTGTAGTTTATATGAGTGGCAATAATCCTACGAATAGATTGAATAGCATACAAACATCAGGGTATGATCTATAAAGGTTTCAACGGTCGACATTTCTGTTTTAACTATTTCATTTGGCATGGTTCACATGAGCTTTGGATCTATCTAATTTTTAGACTTTTATCCTATTGTGGTCTTGCAAAATTGATGTAGTAGACTTGTGGTAAGCATCGTCGTGGGTCCCACATAACTTCCGACCACAGGAATAAGTGGCCGGCGCACAGGCAAGTTGTGCCTAGTGCCACCATCCTATAGAATGAGTAGGTAGGATCGAAGAAAGGCATCTTATCAGATCGGGCATTCCTCCAATGTCAAACATGAAAGAAAGATTTGTTCAGCTCTTGAAATTGGATGGTGCATATTGACATACAAAATATCTGCACATATACATTAGATGATCAGTTGTTACAATTTAGTAAATTGTGATATACTCACAACCTATTCTTCCCCATTTATGTAGTATAGAAAAAAAAAAAAAAAAAAAAAAAAACAAAACTCCTTAAATTTTGAGATCCACCCAAGATTGTGCAGGGTACCATGGTCTCAGAAGAGAAAGAATGACATCACCATTAGGTTGTAATTACAATTTTACTAATTATATTCATTTTTCTAGATTTTTTTTTTTTTTTTAAACCCCACCATGCAAAAGATATAAAGTTAGAGAGACAGAAGGGACCCTTGGAACTAATAATATTGAGGAGTCCAAGAAGAATATATTGCAAGATGTGCTTTGACTATGTGGTATGAAAACCAAGACATTCAAAATACCTTCTCATTTATTTTTTTATTTTTATTTTTCATGGCCCATCTCCATATGGCCTAATGTCTAATCAATGGCCACAAACAAGAACATTGGCAGGTCTTGATTGGTAGATTGTGTAGACCGAAGTGACAGGTTGAGGTCATCCCACCAACATGCCAATCAAATCTCATTGAATGCATTTGAATCCCCATTTAAACTGATTTGAACGGAACAATCAAGTCATTTTGCTACTTGGGTTTTGATCCAAGAGGCGCCGGTTCACCAACGAAGCCTTGGATAACGAGCCTTGCATTTTTTGGTTTTTCACCTTGATGTAGAAAAACTTCTTTATTCATGTAAAATTTTATTTACGTGACTGTAAAGACTCTTTTGGTTAATGACACGTTGGGTAAGGAGACTCACCATTTAAGTGATGCCAATAAGTTCCGTGGGTCTCATCATGATTTATGTTGTCCATCATTTTAGGGGATGAGCCAAAAAAGAATGAGTAAGATCTAAATCTCAATTAGACCCTACTATAGGAAACAATGGAGAGAGTGACACCCACAGCTAAAAACTTCTAAGGGCTATAAAAGTTTCACGCTGATATTTGTGTTTTTCCTTCTTTAATTTCTTTGCTAACTTATCAACTGTTTGAATCTCAAATAAGCATGCACGTTGGGCCTTAGGAAGGATGCAGTGGTGGGCATCACTCTTTTCATTGTTTTTTGTGGTGAGGTGCACTACAGCTTTGGATTTGCATTATTCTTTGGACCATGCTTTAAAATGATCTCTTCAAATGAATAGACGGTGTGGATATAACACATACATCATGGTGGGACTCATAGAACTTGGTGACAGTATCGACTGTAAGTAGTTAATCCGCTTCCCTCTAGCTACTCACTTGCATTGTTGCACGTGGGATACACTAAAAGCTACGTTGCATGTGTCATCCAACTTACTAGTTGAGTGAATAAACTATAATAGCATGCCTTAAAAGTCAAGCTTATTTAGTCGTTCCGTAGGAAATAATGAATAATCACACACTAATTTTAAAAATCCACCAAGTAGTTCACGTGATGGTTGTATTAATCTGATTTTAAAGAATTAATTAATGTATATGCTATAACAGTTCCCACGTGCTATCCTTATAAATAAACAAGGACTTGTAGTGGACTGCTACCCATTTTCATATTGAGTTTAAATGGGGGCCTTTGGTAAGGCAAGTGGATTGTGTGCTGCCCCACCTTAACGGAATTATTCCTGTTAGGGACTCTATAGGGCCCATCATGATGTATGAATTTTATCCACACCGTTCATCCATTTTTTCAAATAATTTTAGAGGTAGATTCAATGCTTCTAGTGGAACACACCGTGAGGATTAAACACCCACATTAAAAACCTTTTAGAGGTCACGTAAGTTTTAAATTAAGTTGAAATTTGAGTTCTCTTTGTACATGTCTAGGTGATCTTATAATTAGGTTAGGTGACAAATAAACATTATGATGAGCCCTAAAAAGGTTTCAATCTTATAATTAGGTTAGGTGACAAATAAACATTATGATGAGCCCTAGAAATGTTTCAACGGTCACCATCATTATCACCACTACTTTATGTGGCATGGTTCACTTGAGCCATGGAGCCACTTCATTTTTAAAGGCTCGCTCATACCCTAAAGTATTCAAAATAATAATAATAATAATAAAAAAGACGAATGTGTTCAATAAAACCCAAAAATCATAGAACCCTAAGTAGACTATTTTCACCGGATAAATTACAAAGCATGACTAGATCAATTTACATCAAGGTGGGGGCAGGACGCAATCCACTTCCTTTGTTAAGTGTCCGGTGACTTTTAAAAAGGGTGTAAAACTCATTAGGGATGAAAACAAGCTTGAAAAAGGCAACGCAACATTGTGATGGATATTTATCTATTATCATTAGAACATTTATGACTATGTTAACGCTACTCATTTGATAAGCATGTATCCAGACGCATTATTGGAACTTTGTCTAAGGAGATTTGAGTGTTTTCTTTGCTGCACACGTGCGTGGGGCCCACCTTAGACATGCCCTGGCCCAAAATCCAGGCTGTAACACTCATCAGGTTGGCCACAAACATATAATAAAAATATATATATATGAAATTTACGTAAATGGTCAATAGTGCATATTAGTCATTCATGTGAGGCCCATTTGATTTTGAGGGTGCACATGCCCCCTCACTTGATCAATGGGCTGAGTCTTTCACACGTGTTCCATGTTAGCACACGTGTAGAGTGGAAAAGCCTCAGTGGGGGCGAATCCAATTCGAACTCCTTGTGGGAATTGATCTACAAATCAATGGTCTAACATAGCCTTCCTCACTAGTGTTTAGGTGTAAATGATCATGGCTTTGAAGCCATTGGTGAAACTTATAGAAAGGTGTGGTGACTCATTCATGGTTTAAGGGACATAAATGGAAACTAATCCAGGCCTTTGAAGTCGTAGGCCCCAAGGTGGATGGTGCATACCTAAAAATTTTCACCAATCAGATGATCTGAACCGTCTGATTTCAACCATTCAATTTGGACTGTTGGAAGTTTTCTTTCTTGGTGGTGGCCAATCGAACCATTAGGATTTCCTGATCAATGCAAGTTTAAGACTTCACTTGATCAAGCGGGGGTCCCATGATTTTGATGGATTGGATTCTCTTGCATGCTTGCCACGTGTCATGGGGTTGCCACAATTTGTGTGGCAAACTCACTTAAAGAGTTTAAAAAATTACATGTCTTTGCCTGTAAAAACATGCTATGATTTTCCAAGACAAAATCAAAACCCTAAAGTGATAGTTTTTTATTATCAACCTACGGCCTATGATTCACTTCATGTGTCTCGCTCTCGCACGCTTAACCGTCCATGCACATGCGCCACTCGTGCCAATACAAAGAATCTGCACTTTATCCGAGCTTTTCAATTGGTGGGCCACACAAATCACATCTCTAGGCTAAAAAATCTCAGGGCAATTCACTTCTCAGGCACCACACAACACACAAAAATGCGGACTCGTTCTAGCCGTCCATTTGTCTTGTACACTAAAGCCGACATGAGTAGCCAAACATAATTATTTCCAAGCTAATCAGTATGGCCTGACTAATAGAAACGAAGGATCTAGCACACGTTTGCCATCTCAACACGTGTGTCTGATTTTGGATGGGTGGGGTCCACACACGTGTGCGCTCATCCAACTTTCCCCACAGAAATGATGGCGTTTGGCCGAAAGAACAAAAGTTCAAAAGTGTGGTTGTAAGAAGGTTCTCTTTGATGGAGCTTTGATAGGACCACACGGGTGGCCGTACAAGGCAGGTCATGTACACCACACGTGTGTCAGCTTGGCACTGGTACGTGATCCAATTCGTTTATCACAGATGTATGTAGCTGAGCCTGTTCATTAACCAGCAGTTCCACTTATTGTGGGGCCCACTGCAAAACAAATGAACGGATGAAAAACAAACTTAGCTAAACTTTTCTCACCCGTCCATCTGTTTCTAACATCATGGCCGCGTACTGAATGAACAAGATTTATTTTTGTGAGAACGTCCACATGGTCAGGCCCACCTAATGGATGGCTTGGATATTGCACCTTTGGCCACGCTGGCATATGTGATGGCGTGTACATGAACTATGGACTATCATGTACACAAGTGTCATGATGACGTGTACATGAACTATGAACCGCCTTGTACACGTGTGTGATGGCGTGCACATGAACTATGAACTGCCTTGTACGCGAGTGTGAACTATGGCGTGCACATGAACTATGGTTTTTCTCTTAAAAGTATAACAGTTTGTTTGAAACAATAAATTCTGAATAAATTAATATTCAAATCACAATTATTATGAAATTTATGTGAATTGAAATTTTTTATTATGTTATCAATATGTACATGGATTACATGTGAATCCAAAATTTATGTTTAGCATTTTTATAGGTGCATAACATGTATTTTAGTAATTTCTCAATAGTAGCCTACTTAACTAGTGTTTATGTAAATTAAATCTATCCCAATCATTGGGCGTGTTACTCAATTTTAGCCATAAGGTCAAAAAGTCAGCTCGTCTTGTTATTTAAGTGGACCATATGATTGAAAACAATATATAAAGCGTACCTTTCCCAACTATTTCCCTTTGATGGCCCACCTGAATTACAATCTGGGCTGATTTTTGAGCCCTACGGCTAAAATAGAGTAGCAAAACTAATGATTAATTGGGTGGATTTCATGTAAATATTAATGTGGGGCAGGCTAATTCTTGAAGTCATCTATAATTATTTTCACACGTAGACGTGGTGATGTGAACCTATTTAAGCTTTAAAAATGTATGGGACATGACAACTATGATGTCTATGTAAATTTCACTCTGATCATCAAGTGTGTGTTGTAAATCAAAGGTTTTTGAAAAAAATAAAAATAAAAATTTGAATTTTTCAAAATTTCGGAATTTTTCCGTCAAAACGCTTTTTGAAATATTTTGAATTAAAAGTGTGGTGTGTGTGCTCTGTCCCACATCGAAAATGGTTGAGAAACTTTTGTGGTTTATATGAGATGTTGTGTAGAGTATTCTTACTTGGAGCTTTTGGGGAAGGAGATATACGGGTTGCGTGTTCCAGTGCGTAGCACTAGAACACACGCACGCACGCAAGCGCTCGGGCTCGAGCACAGGCGTGGGCGAGGGCGTGGGCAGTGTGGCTGTAGTGGCACTAGATGACGCACTTCGCACGTGCGCATCGTGTCACAGAGTGGTCGCTCCTTAGCGACCTTACGCGAACCGACGTGAGACGGTGCGACCTCGGTGCAATGGGTCTGTTCAGTGCCTTAGGGCGGTGGAAATCTGAAATGAGCCTGAGCTTTTATAGGTAACTGAGAACGGTCGGATCTTAAATCCGAAACGTTCAGCGGTTTCAGAAAACGGCTATATGCCTAGAAAGCCAAACGGTCCGAAAACGGACGGCTCATGATGATCCAACGGTCAGATCCTTTGATCTGACGACCAGAAACATCTGTGATTAATGGACAACGGACAGAAACATTTTCAAATGTTGTGGACCTTTGATTGCACCCTAGCAACGGTCCACTACCTGATGCCTATATAAACTGGACCATTCCAGCCCGAAATCATCAACTGAACACTCCCCTCTCTCCTATCAGATCAAATACAAGAAATATCTCCATTTTAGAATATTGTTATCATCTCTACCGTCCAAGTCTGCTAGAAGAGATCTACTGCGTTAAAATTGTTCCACAGTGGACCTATTGTGATTGCTGCACGCTAGATCCAGATAAGGCTTGTTTTATCCTGGAAGCAATTCGCCTGTAACCCATCAGCAGTTTATAAGGGGGCGAATCACGCTTTAAGGACAACGTATTTTATACGTGATTCAGCTGATCAATTTTTTTTATTTTTTTTCTATCTTCAATATTTCGGTGTATCCAAACTCGAATTCCTAACAATCTTAAAGTGTGATTCGATGGACACTAAAAGTGTTGCATCTATTAAATTGATGAACCAAGATTTGATTCGATTGGACCGATTCAATGGTTCAAATTTCACTAGATGGCAGGACAAGTTGAAATTCCTGCTAACCGCTTTGAAGATCTTCTACATCCTGGACCTGACTCTCCAGCCTCTGCCTGAAGCAAAGGACACAGACACTTCAGAACAGATCGCTGTTAGGATCAAACGACAAGAAGATGAACTGCTGTGTCGTGGTTACATCCTCAATGCCCTATCTGATCGGTTGTACAATTTGTACACGGGGACCACATCAGCTAAAGAAATTTGGAGCGCGTTGGAATACAAATACAAGGCTGAAGAAGAAGGTACATAGAAATTTCTAATTGCCAGGTACTTCGACTTCACAATGGTAGACAATCTACCGCTGCTGGCCCAAATCTAAGAATTGCAGCTTATTGTAAATAAAATAAAAGCCATAAAAATTGAGCTTCCTGAATCCTTTCAAGTCGGAGCTATAATCGCAAAATTGCCTCCGAGCTGGAAAGATTACAGAAAGAAACTACTGCATAAATTCGAAGAGTTCACACTAGAACAAATCCAGAAGCATCTTTGTATAGAAGAAGAATCTCGTAACCGAGACAAAAAGGATGACACCAATGGTATATCCTCATCCAAAGTGAGCGCAGTAAAAAAGACATCCCAAAATAATACCTATGAGAAAGCTGATTCCCTTAAACCTAACAAAGATTAAGGAAAATTAAAGAAAACTCAAAAGAAGAAAAACGGCAAACCTAAGGGAGCCTATTATGTCTGCAACGAGATCGGACATTTCGCCCGAGTCTGTAGGGACCGAAAAAAGTCTAAGAAAGAGGCTAATGTAGTAGACGATGAAATTGTAGCCATGGTCACAGAAGTGAACCTAGTTCAAGAGAAAATTTTCGGTTGGTGGTATGATACAGGTGCCACTGTCCATGTATGCAATGATCGATCTGCCTTCAAAACCTATGAAGACGAGACCAATGGTCAGGAGGTTTAAATGGGAAATGAAGGACGATCGAAAGTTGTAGGCAGATGAACCGTGTAATTACTCTTTATCTCTGGAAAGAAGGTAATTCTGACTAATGTACTGTATGTCCCAGACATAAGGAGGAATCTTGTCTCAGGGGATCTCTTAAGCAAGCCTGGGATTAGGGTTGTGTTTGAATCAGACAAGCTGATCTTGTCTAAGAATGAAAACTTTGTGGGTAAGGGATACGCTTGTAATGGGATGATCAAATTATCTTTGAATGAAAATAATTCTTCTGCTTACATGATTGAGTCTGTAACACTATGGCATGGTAGACTAGCCCATATTGGCTATAGTACTATAAAACTCATGACTAAGAACGGCCTAATATCATACAATGATAGTGACAAAGATAAATGTGAAGTATGCATACGGTCTAAAATAATCAAGAAACCATTCCCTAGTGTTGAGAGATCATCTCAAATCTTAGACCTAGTGCATACTGACATATGTGAACTAAATGGCGTTCTTACCCGTGGAGGTAAAAAGTACTTTATAACATTTATAGATGATTGTTCAAGATATGTATATGTATATCTGTTAAAATCGAAAGATAAAGCATTTAATGCATTCAAGATCTATAAATCTGAAGTAGAAAATCAGTTAGATAAAAATATTAAAATCCTTCGTAGTGACCGAGGAGGAGAATATTTTTCTAATGACTTTTCTAACTATTGTGAAGAATATGGTATAATACATCAGTGCACAACACCTTATACACCACAACAAAATGGTGTAGCAGAAAGAAAAAATAGGACATTAATAGAAATGGTCAACTCAATGCTAATACAAACACAGTTGCCATTAAACCTATGGGGAGAAGCACTGTTAGCTGCATGTCATGTTTTAAAACGAGTTCCATTTAAGAAAATCAAGACCTCTCCATATGAAATATGGAAAGGAAGAAAACCAAATATAGGGTATCTTAGAGTGTGAGGATGTCTTGCATACTGCAGAACACCGGAATCTAAAAGAACTAAGTTAAGTCCAAGGGCTATCAAGTGGGTCCTTGTAGGATATACACAACATAGTAAGGCCTATAGACTTCTAGACTTAGACTCCAATGTAATCATAGAGTCTAGAGATGTAGAGTTCTTTGAGAATTTCGTATTCACAGAGAAAAAGAATGCTGAGATTTAATCTCCTAATGAAACGACAAAAGAAACACATATAGAAGAGAATACACCAAGTGAATCTCGTATGAGTAAAAGAACAAGAGTAGAAAAGAGTCTTGATCCTGATCAAATAGACTCTCAGCGACTCTCCTTTCATCTGGTTGAAGGTGATAGAGAGAAGGTGACTAGAAAATTACCTATGGTTTTAACTATAGAAGATGAACCTAAAACCTTTAGTGAAGCTATGACTTCAAGAGACTCTGCTTTTTGGAAAGAAGCCGTTAATGATGAAATGAATTCTATAATGTCTAACCAAACATGGAAATTGGTAGATCTACCTCCAGGTTCTAAATTAATAGGTTGTAAGTGGGTATTTAAGAAGAAATATCACACAGATGGTACAATTCAAACCTTTAAGGCAAGATTAGTTATTAAAGGTTTCAGACAAAAAGAAGGAATCGATTATTTTGACACTTATTCACCAGTAGCTCGAATAACATCGATTAGTTAAAAGAAAATAGTGGAAGAACAGTTGCACAGCTAGAGTATTCTAGTGCTATAGGCAGTCTTATGTATGCAATGCAATGCACAAGACCGGATATAACATACGCTGTGAGTAAAGTAAGCAGGTTTACGAGTAATCCAAGTGTTGAACACTGGAAAGCAATAAGTAGAGTTTTAGGTTTTATTAAAGAAACTAAAGAACTAGGGATATTTTACTCAGAATTTCCAGCAGTATTGGAAGGATATACCGATGCAAGTTGGATATCAAATGCAGGGGACAACAAGTCCACTGCAGGGTGAATATTTACCCTAGGAGTTGCAGCTGTATCTTGGGGATCTAAGAAACAAACTTGTATAACACACTCAACTATGGAATCTGAGTTCATAGTTCTAACTGCTACAGGCAAAGAGGCTGAGTGGTTAAGGGATCTTCTATTAGAAATCTCATTCTATGCGAAGCATATACACTTCATTGTGATAGTGAAGCCACTCTAGCGAGAGCCTATAGCGGTACCTATAATGGAAAGTCTAGACACATAAGTTTGCGACATGACTATGTAAGGCAATTGATTTAAGATGGAATCATTGCGATCTTATATGTGAAGTCAAGTAATAACTTGACTGATCCTTTTACTAAACTTCTAACGAGAGAGGTAGTAAGGATAACATCTAGATGGATGTGGTTGAAATTCTTTACTTAAGTTTCACTAGTGAAAGAAACCTAACCCTAAATTAGAAAATCTCTAAATATTGGGTTTAATGGGTAATAACAATTCACTGATAAGTGAAAAGTTTCAGCACTAAAGAAAATAATGACCTCATCCAGGATGAAAGTGCTGGCCGTTATAAAAGAGGGATGAGTATTAAACTCTTAATGAAGTCCAGTCAAATAGGACAAGTGTTTTAATGAAAACACTGGAAGGATTTCACCTATGTGAACGTAGAAGTGGTGCCGCTTTTCATGAGAGTTAGAGTTATCTCGGGATCGTTCATGAAACAGGATAAGCACATGGCCGTTAAAAGTGTTAAGCGAGATTATAAAGGAACATCTAACGCAAGAGCTATTATGTGTGTGGTATTTTCGGTTATATCATATAAGAATAACTAGTTCAATGCTGCGGCAACCAAAAATTTTGAAATAACTTTAAAATACTTACACTAAGGAAAGATTCAAATCACAAGATATCTTTTTTTATGAATAATAACTGTTATTCTGGTAGAATTTTTAATGTTTTAAAAAACCAGTGGGGGATTGTTGTAAATCGATGGTTTTTGAAAAAAATAAAAATAAAAATTTGAATTTCGGGCTCGGGCACGGGCGTGGGCGTGGGCGAGGGTGAGGGCGAGGGGGTGGGCAGTGTGACTGTAGTGGCGCTAGATGGCGCACTTCGCACGTGCACATCGTGTCGAGAGTGGTCGCTCCTTAGCCACCTTATGCAAACCGGTGCGACCTCGGTGCGATGGGTCTGTTCAGTGCCTTAGGGCGGGGGCGGTGAAAATCTGAAATGAGCCTGGGCTTTTATAGGTGACTGAGAACGGTCGGATCTTAAATCCGAAACGTTCAGCGGTTTCAGAAAACGGCTCTATGCCTTGAAAGCCAAACGGTTCGAAAACAGACGGCTCATGATGATCCAACGGTCAGATCCTTTGATCCGACGACCAGAAACATATGTGATTAATGGACAATGGACAGAAACGTTTTCAAACGTTCTGGACCTTTGATTGCACCCTAGCAACGGTCCACTACCTGATGCCTATATAAACTAGACCATTCCAGTCTGAAATCATCAACTGAACACTCCCCTCTCTTCTATCAGATCAAATACAAGGAATATCTCTATTTTAGAATATTGTTATCATCTCTACCGTCCAAGTTTGCTAGAAGAGATCTACTGCGTTAAAATTGTTACACAGTGAATTTATCGTGATTGCTGCACGCTAGATCCAGATAAGGCTTGTCTTATCCTGGAAGCAATTCTCCTGTAACCCATCAGTAGTTTATAAGGGGGCGAATCACGCTTTAAGGACAGCGTATTTTATACGTGATTTAGCCGATCAATTTTTTTTTTTTCTTCAATATTTCGGTGTATTCAAACTCGAATTCCTAACAGTGCGTCGCTTGATTTTATCCATATGACCCAAATATGAGATTGCTTTATAATTCAGATAGGCCATGCGAAGGGAAGCAGATACCCTCACCCTCCAAACTATTTCCTTTCATGTCATTCGCATGAATTGAAGATGGGTACGATTTTTCTTTCCTAGGCCTATATTTTAACTTTGTATCTAATGATTAGAGTGGTTTTTATATAATCATCATGGTGGGCCCCGAAAAAGCAATGGTGGGTGTCCCTCGCCTAACTTTTTCTTTGGTATGGTTCAATGAATCATAGGCTGAGTTGATTTTTGGGCTTTATGGTTAAATTAAGGGAACAAATTTAGTGATCAAGGTGGATTTTATGTAAATGTCATAGTTGGGCCCACCAACTCTTAAAGCAAGTACACATTTCATCTTGGTGCCAATGTCATTTATGGTAAAGGATGGTAATGTAGTTGGAAAATACACCCTTAAGGAATTCAAAACGGGTGAAAGAGTGGTAAATGGAATCAATTTACTACCACCACTTCACTCCTCAAATATACTTACTTTATGCCTTTATCACCAATTCCCACCCCTTATAGTTGTTTCCATGGTGCCAAACGACAATGGTTCCGGCTTGATCTAGTTCTAGAGCGATTAGCCCAGACCCTAGCTTGACTAAGGGTTGGTTGCGCTACGTCGAGCCCAGCCAAGCCCTCTAAGTAAAAGATAAGTTATATGCACAATGTGTACATTTTGTGTGAGTGTAGGTTTTGTATCATCATATTTTTGTAGAGAACTAAAATTTTTGGTGGTACACTATTAAATAAGTTTATTAAGAAACTAATGGTATGCCTCATTCAATTATCCACCCTATACATGAACTTAAATAAGTGCATTAATATAATATTTACCATTTAAAATAAGGTACATATTTTACACATTTTATAAGTGTTGTGTATTATCTATCTCACTTTACCATAAGATCAAAGTTTGTTTGTTTTTATTTTTTTATTTTTATATTAACTTCATAGTCTATAATTGTTAATACCTATTGTTTACACTTGGCCTGACGTAGCCTAGATTAGTGATTGAGAAGTTGCCACATATTGGCACACTAGTACAAAAAAATGAAAAAAAACATACTTATAGCGGGAGAGAATGTAGACACTTATTTGTTGAAGACATATATTACCAAAAGAGTCAGATGCTTAGAATTGTACGCATGGATAGAATCTAAAAGTAGTCAACTTTCAAATGATGTGTGACCAAGGGACATAAGGCGCACACAACCTTCCGTGTAAAGGAGGTTTCTCCAAAGACCTGCTATCGTTGATTTATTTAAAAAGAAACTCTCATTGAGAATGCTTGAAATATTTTTAGGAGTCACAAGAAAGTCAATAAAAGAAAATTATTTATGATGACATAATATAACGACGACTCCAAATCCAAATAGGATACTGTCACTACAGGATTAAGAAGCTTATGTGTAAGTAACATGAAATTACGCACGGCCACTACCTCTCAAAATTATACAAAAGTAATACTCGAAGATGAGTTTAAGGTCACACGTCAATGTAAATACATATAACATTTTAATTCTATGTTGATTATCTTTTCTGTTTCTCATGGGCGCCTATTAGTTTCTAACTTAGTTTCTTCCACATATGTTTAGCACCATGTTGCAATAGGCACAAAGTCTTTAGTTTAGCTTTTTAGCTTAATTTTACTATTGTCTAGTGCATCGCTGTAGGATGCCAGTAGATTCGTTTAAACATCTATGATCTCGTTGTTAGATCTCTAGATTACTAAGTTCTTGGTATATCTCTAGTCACATCTTGCTAACTTTATACGACGATTGTCTGGTATTTTTTACAACAGCAAGTAATTTCTTTTTTATTATTTGTTTTCTTTCTTTTTCACTAGTTACATTGGATTGACATTCTAATTAATAAATTCAATAATCAAACCCTTTATTTTTTAATTTAATTTTTTATTGCTTTATTGAGGAATACAATATATAATATCACCATTGAAAGAAAGTCACTGTCTTCAAGGAAAACATAATTTACTTAGGACTAACTCTCCCATTCCTAAATTACTTGGTTGTTGTAATAATTTGATCCTAATTCAACTATAATCGACACATGGGGTGACAAGCATTCAGTTTGAATTGAGTCAAATGTGACACTGGCATACTCAACAGCTAATCTAATTGCATACATTTAATCAAAATCAGGTCATTTATTTACGTGTGGCCATGTGTTCAGATTGAACAACAACACCTACTAATACTTATATAACAATTATAACACCTGCTAATACTTATGTATTGTGTAGTATCCATTAAGGTAATGGGTCGTATGCCAGATAGGGACCCAACCACCATCGATCTCCATAGTGGCAGGACTCTGCAATGCCCATTATGATATATGTGTTTTGTTAATATGTTTTGCTAACTTATTTTAGGCTATAAACTGAAAATCTTTAATGTAGTGTATGTTTTGATAGCTTATTTTAGGCTATAAGTCCAAAATTGAAGCATATCTAAAGCTTTAGTGGACTGCACAATAGAAGCTTATTTGAAAATGTCTCGAAAGGTACAAAAGTTTTGGAACAAGCTTATATTTGTATTTTTCCTTTACTCAACTTTGGCTCACCTTATAAATAGCTCAACGACAAATAAGCCTCACCCTAGGCCTAAGGAACAATTTAACAATAGTAAACGTCATTATCGCCGCCGTTGTGGTCCACTTGAGCTTCTTGAGCTTTTACTTCAATTTTGAACTCATGGTCTAAAATGAGCTAACCAAATGGATGATGGCACGAGTAGGACGCATACATCACAGTGGGTCCTAAAATGTCCTGCTACCATGGAGGTCATCTAAGCCCTTCTAGGCTACAACCTAAATTTCATGCCCTAGTCCAAACCCAAATCCTATGGCATGAGTGGAACGCATACATCACAGTGGGTCCTAAAATGTCCTGCCACCATGGAGGTCATCTCAGCCCTTCTAGGCTACAACCTAAATTTCATGCCCTAGTCCAAACCCAAATCCTAGCCTAAATTTCATGCTCCAGTCCAAACCCTAACCTTAACCTTAACCTTAACCCTACGGTGCGAGGTCATCTACGCAGCCTAGCCCAAACCCTAACCCTACAGGGCGAAGTCATCTGGACTCTGCTAGGCAGCCTGGCCCATTGCCTCCCCTAATAATAATCAATGGTTAGAGATTGACCACCTATATCCAATTTTAAACTTTAGAAGGGGATCAAAAATTTCCTTCAAAAGTATGATATGTGCATGACATTTGACCGATTGTGAAAATATTCGAGCCCCACAATGAATGTGATCTCTCTTAAAAAAAAAAAGAGACTGACCAACTCATAGGTGGGCCACACACACTTGGACCGTCGGCCATCCATTTATTTGAATGGTGTTGTTGACCTAACGATCGACAACCCTGATTTGAGAACTGCTCATCATGGTGGGGCCCACCGTTTGCTTGGCTTGGATGTGTCATGCAAGTAAAAAATTGGCGGGAAAGTTGGTGCTGCATGCTAACGTAGGGTGCAGCGCATGAAGTAACGTACATACAATCATCAAACCCTTGTAAACCATCCATTTAGTGGCCACAAAATGGACAGTAAAAAATCACATGTCCAGCAGTCCAAGTTCGCTGGTCAAAATAAGATATTTACGATTGTCCCATCGATGTGATTTTTAGTCTGGGTCCGTTCAGATTGGGGCCCACGATTTGATGGTCCTGATTGTCCCGATGACGATGTACAATCTGAAGAAAGAGATGCAAGGACAATTAAGGGACATCATTTTCATTAATCTCAATAAACAGACACGATACTCTTCTTCCACAGAAACAGAACATGGTCAGCCATCTCCCCATTCCAAACGTGTCAGTGCAAATCTCCAATCCAGACCGTCCATCTATTTTCCCATATTTCCATTCCATTAAATAGGATTACCCATAGTCATTTGAATACGTAAGCTTCTACTTATAACATTTTTATAAAGTGTGGCACGATTGCACCTACTAATATCTGATGGGTACATTTTTGAAACATGGGTCATCATGAATCAGGGCGGCCCACTAGATGAACGGTCTGGATTGGGTATTCACTAATCCAAAATTGTTGTGTGGATAGATGGATGTACCATACTCCAGTAGTACATGCACTATGGTAGCATCTCTGTTCGAGATCTGAAGGGACGGTTCAACTATTTTAGCTTTCCATGTGGTTACGAGACAATTGAATTTTTTGTACTGAGATGGGCCCAAAAGGAGGGGGGCGTACTACGCACCCTGCACTTGCCATATTTAGGTGGAGCAGCGCATGCATGATTAGAAGTAGAAAAGTAAACTTCTAGATATAGCACCTATGCCTCTGACCTTACTCGTTTTCATCCGTTCTATCATACACAGGCGCAGGACCACTCTCCCTCTCTGTTTCTGATCACTCACGAACGGTCGCGGACCCGGATCAGATCCAGCCAGGTGGGTGCCACCCTGACCATGGGGTCCACCTAGACATATGCAGTTGTATATCCACACCATCTATCCATTTTTACAGATTATTTTAGAGCATGGTCTAAAAAATGAAGCAGATACAAAACTCAGTTGGCCCACACAGTAGGGATTGAATTTCCACCTTTAAAAGAAGTGGGGCCACAAAATTTTTGAATCAATCTGTTATTTGTTTTATTTTTTCATTTTTCCTTCATCCAGGTCCATGTGACGTTATCAACAGTTTGGATGGTAAATAACCATTACGGTGGACCCTAGAAAGTTTTTAATGGTGTGTGTTCAGTGATCATCTTGTGGTGCGGTTCACCTCAGATTGTATCTGGTTTTCTTTTCGTACCATTCCCTGAAATAATCTTTTCAAAACGAATGGACCGCGTGGATATACAATTCGTATATCGAGGTGGGCCCCACGGCCAGGTCGCACCCACCTGGCTGGATACCGGGTCAGGGACTGTGTTCGGCTCAACTTTGGAAGTGTAATCTCGGAGCGCGACTTGGCTGCGACCCCGGAACTAGCCATGTGGGTGCAATCCTGACCGTTGGGCCCACCTGCATATATTTTTTGTATATCTACGCCACCCATCTGTTTTTACAGCTCATTTCATTGTAGGATCTAAAAAATGAGGTGGATACCAGTTTCAGGTAGACCACACCACAGGAAACAGTGCTTATTAACCATTAAAAACATTTTACGGGCCACATAAGTTTTGAATAAGCTGATTGATATTTATTTATTTATTTATTACTTTCATCCATGTCTGTGTGCCCTATCAACAGGTTGGATGGTTTACGAAAATTACGGTAGACCCTAGAAAAAAAATTTAATGGTGGGCTTTCAATGACCACATTTTCCTATGGTATGGTCCACCTTAAACTTTTATCTGCACTAAATTGATCTGACAAAACGGATGGACGGCATGGATATATAATACATACATCGAGGTGGGCCCCACGGTTAGTGCCGTATCCACAGCCAAGTAGCGCTCGTAATCTCGCATCACACGTGGAGAGTAGGGACACGTGTTAGAGATTGGTTCACCCCGTGATCACACTAGCCATGTCATTGATGAGAGGCTCAGATGCTGCACACTCACGCCTAAGTCGCTCTCACTTTCAAAGTACAGAGATGTTCAAATCCAATCGGTTGGACAATGAGTTACCATCCACCTAATAGATAATTTCCAAATTCCTTGTGCATAAAAAATCTACACCGTCCAATATGTTGGCCCAATATAAAAAACAGTTTAAATTTTTTAATTGTCATCCACAAATCAAGTGGGCCACTCCATATAAAGTAATTTATAGCGGCTGATAAATCATAATATTGAGTTAGAGTCAGATTGATGATTGGATGAGACTATTTTTATATAATATAGTCCTTATGGTGGGGAAAAATTATTGGACGGTTTGGATTTCGCAAATAATGAAATCATGGAAGATATTCGGTGGCTGTACACTAACTTACTCCTCCAACCGGTTGGATAAAAGAAAATCTTGGGGATTCCACCACACACGTGCTGGTAGCATGTTTAGTAGACTGTTAGTAGGCAATAGAATCTAGAAGAGTAGAACTAGACTTCTGACACGCTTGTTTTCATGCCTCCTTGTTTTGTACTACGTACGTGGCACATGTGTACAAAAGATCTGAACCAGACATCTCGTGGATTCAGCTGTCGATTGACCGTAGACAAAATCTTTCATTGATTGTCCTATCATAATCATCTAATAAATGGGCCTTGCCTCCCTTAATGGGAACCGCTGCTGGTTTTTGTCTTTTGGTTTTTGTTATAGGCCCACCCAGTAAAGGGATAGAAATTTCAAACATTGTGATTTTAGGAACATATTCTATTAACTATTGTTAAAATGAAATGAACGGTTGAGATCTTATGCACGTGTGTCAAAATGTTCAGAATGACAAGTCGGCAGTGGAGTTATAGAATCTGCTCCCTCGAACGCAGAGATTGAAGACTTGGATTCTGGTACATGTGCAAACGTGATAAGCTTCAGAGATCCAGACCGTACAGAGCCTGGGCGACTACGTGAATATTTTTTTATTTTTAAACTTTAGTCCGATCCAATCATTCTCTGGGCCACACTTCTAGGTTGAATATAGGCCGTTGAGGACTTTCTTCCGACGGTGCCTAATAAAACCGGCTCAGCGTATCGGTCATCAGCCAAACCGGTAAATATTGCTTATGCGGTTGCGTCGGTAATCGGATCGATATGGCCCGATTTCCCACAAGTGGGGCCCACCATCGGTGTTCCAGAACATTGTTTACACTGCAAGTAGCGGCCTTGTTATTGGACAGTGTTCTGTGGGCCACACAATGCTGTATGCGTTTGATCCATGCCATCCATTCACATTTTGGACCATTATTTTAGTGCATAAGCAGGTAGATCACATATTGGAAAAAAGTGGCCATTGAACGCCTACCGTTAAAAGCTTCTTAAGCCCACTATCATATTTATTTGCCATCTAAACCGTTGATTGGATCACAAATACCATCTAAACTGTTGATTGGGTTGCAAATACCTGAATGAAGAAAAAAACAGTGAGCTCGATCGATATCTTCCGGGGCCTCATGAAATTTTTAATGGCTGTCATTCATTTCCACCTATTTTTTCAGCTCATTTTAGAGCACACTCACATAAATTACGATGGGCCGACAATTTAGAGCCACATGTATAAGTTTGGAAAATCTTAATATTTCGGAGTCTGTTTTTTCACACACCGACTCAGATGCACATCCCATATGGGCATTTGGACCCATGACTTCCGTGTTAAAATGGAGTGCATCAACCATTGAATAAGACCTAATCTTTTAAGGCATGTTTGGCCGTGTGTTGGATGTGGTATTAGATAGAATTAGGAGGGTTATTGTGCACCCTACTATCCCATCTGCTGTTTGAGATGGTGGGATGTACCTTGCCCTCGTAAACAGTGCTCAGATCAGAGACGGATTTATCAATCCTATGATGAGAGTTTTCATTGCTATGTGGGGCCCACTGTGATATTAATGAGATATCCACTCCCTCCATCATTTTCATCAGCCCACAATCAGCCATGAACTTATTTTGATGCAGATATAAAACAATGAATGGGGCACATCACAAGAAGATGTGGAGATGTAAACCCATCCATTTGTGACGGTCCAAACAGGCTTTTGTATATCCCATGGGCTATCCCAGACCCATGGGATCAAGGAACAAACACTAACACCATCATCATTACCTTAAAATCCATACCATCCCTCTTAATCCCATGGGATCGGTATGGCCAAACACGCCCTTAGAGACTGGAGTAGACCACTAAAAGCAACAAGAACACATTTATCCATAGCTCAAGGGGTATAGTGAGTGAAGATAATATGGTTTCAACACTGAGTTCTTGATATAGATTCTCAAGTAAAGTGTGGCTAAACCATGGAGGATATCTATGGTTGATGGACCTAAATTGTTTGATGATCACTTGATACCTATAAGAGAAGATGAAGAGACTTTGGCTGCAACAGAGGACCCTCCAATGCCAAAGTCGGATAGGTAAGTTAGGTGTAGTAGAACGTAAAGCTTTTTAGAATGGCTTGTGTGTTGAGTTGTGTGTGTCTTTCACTATTAAAAATACTTTTATTTATAGTTGAAAGGGGGTGGTGGCATAGAGGGCAATATCCCTATTTAGTAGGGATGTGTTGTAGAGGGAATTGCATCATGAGTGTATTGCGAATATCTTTCGAGATCCTCGGCTAAGATCTCAGATCCCGAGCATGTCGCGGTTATTTTTCGGGATCTTCAGTCAAGATCTCGGATATATCTTAGACAGATTTTTTCGATAAGCTCAAGGAAAGTATATAGTAGGAGGTCGAGGTAGGATGTTCGAGGTGACCTATGCAATTGTCATGGGAAGTAGTTTCCCAATTCGGATTATCTGGTGAGCCGTCATCGAGTTTAGCAATCAATAAATTATTGACCTCCTAACCTGCCTCTGGGTGTCATGTCTGAGTGTCGAGGTCGAGCTCCCTTCCTTAGTAGAACACAAGACGCGATTGGGGATAACCATCCACTTCATCTTATCATACGGTGCATGGACTTTTTTGCAAGTCTTTCGAGCTAGCTGTGTTTGGTCCTGTACGGGATCGCACTTCGAAGACTCAGCTCGGACGTGGTCGAGGCCATGGTGGAGCTCGGGGTCGCACAGTGATGTACAACATGATACTCTTCCCCAGCCATTGAAGAGCTCCTTAATCATGCTCGACAGTGGTTGACCTCCTGACGTGCATAGATGTTCAAGCTTACCTCTACTCATTGGATCCTCCATTTTCACCCATGACAATAGGCATTCCCTTATCTACTTTTTTAGCTTTGTGGCTCACTTGTGTTTTGAATTTACTTTATTTTTTAGTCCCATGTAATAACATGATATGAAAAAATTAGATAGATATCTCACAAACATAATGGTAGATCCCACCTAACTTCTCCCAAACAATGTACGTCCTTGGCGAAGTGCACCATTTGATTGGCCATGTGCCACTGTCATAAACTAGGCATGTAGAATATGTATAAAAGTTGTTTAGTGGAGTACTACAAGATTATTCCCATCTCTGACATCTTTGATTGGGTCATGTGTTGTTGTAAAAATTGGGGCGGTGATGCGGTGAGATTTGATTAGTGGCTATATGCTATTAAAGATACGCAGAGTAGGCACTCAACCCGAAAATCTTAAAAAAGGCTTTGGCCCCACCAATCAAATCTTACCTCATCAGCGCACACTTCTGCAAATAATCTGTCTATTTAAAAGTTGTGTAGTCAACCATATTTATATATGATATCTACACTGTTTATCAAGTGAGAGTTCTTATATTCACGTAAAATTCATCTAATGCAGCATGACCGGAATAAAAACACTCTTGGAAAGTTATTCTATCTCCGAACTTAGGTTGTGATAACATTTGAATTTAAAGTTTTAATGCATGAATTTACATTATTGTCTATGGTGTGGATCACTTGAGCTTTGAACCTATCAGATTTCTGGGATCAATGCCAAAAATGGAGCTTTGGACTCTGTTAGCTATAGCTGATCTGGTTTGATACACAAACGACTGAGTCGGGCTGAGTCACCCTTGACTTGATGAGTTATAACAAGGTTGGAGACTGAATAAGTTGATCAATAGCATGAAAATAGATAATAAAATTGACTGGATAAATAAAAGAAAATCCTCTTAGAACATCAAATAGATGGGTCCCCACTTTATATTTCTTATGATTCTAAAATAATACTATGATTCTAACCATATGATTTATGCCTCATAAACAATGGATGGTTATAAACAAATTGGCCCATTCAAAGGGTTAAGATCATGTGATCATCATAATTCTTGCATCATGAATTACTCCTAGTTAAATAAATGAATGGTTCAGATTAGTGATAGATCAACCCTTGTGCCATTTTAAAGGTTACCTATTGTTTAGACCTCAACCGCTAAGTTGTTATCGGGACCACACATAATGGCGTCCCGACAAGTGGACCGTTATGAGAAGGCAAAATGACAACATTATGTATAAGCTAAAAAAGGGTCGTAATGCCCGGAACGGATTAGGTGTGACCCGGATACTACCAAGGTTGCCCTAGCATGGGGCTTACCTTGATGTATGTGTTGTATGTACACACCGTCCTTATGTGGACCTTGATAACATGTTAGAGGGACCATGCCCTAAAATGAGCTAAAAAATCTTATAAACCGTATAGATATACAACACATGCATAGAGGTGGGCCACATGGTCAAGGCCTCACCCACTAAGCTATTACCTGGGTAACGCATTAGAGGGTGCATGTTTCCCTAATGTAGGGCCCACCTTGATTTATATGTTGTATATACATAGTGGCCATAATTTTGTTCAGCTCGTAGTGATGCTATGGTCCCAAAAATAAGCATATTCAAATCTCAAGTAGACCACATTGCAAGAAATAATGGCCACTGGACGTGGACCATTAAAACTTTCTAGGGTGAATCATAATTTTATTTGTCATCCAACTTGTTGATAAGTTCACATAAGACTTAAATGAATGCTAAACAGAAGTATCAACTCAATCCAAGACTTATGTGGCCCCAAGAAGCTTTTACTGGTAAATATTCAATTCCTACTTTACAGTCAATGTGAGATTTGGTTCTACTTCATTTTTTATATTACACCTTAAAATGAGCTAGAAAAATGAAAGACGACTTGAATACACAACACATACATAAGGTGGGTCCTACCATTATCATCGCCACACCCACCAGAGAGTAGATTAGGTGTGCCCTGCCTCACCCAAGATGTTGTGTCCCTTAGCATAGGCCCACCTTAATGTATTTATTTTATATCCACATATCCATCAATTTTTATAGATCATTTTAAGGCATGACTCCAAAAATAAAGTAGATCCAAATCTCAAGTGGACAATACCGTAGGAAATAGTGGTGATTGTACATCTCACCATTAAAAATTTCCTAAGGCCTACTATAATTTTTTTCTTTTTTTTTAGCCATCCAACCTATTAATAAGGATAAATAAACTTAAATGAAGGAAAAACAAAATCCCAAAGGAAGAAATAAATATCAACTTGGATAAAAACATTTGTAGATTATTATAAGTTGTTAATGGTTAATCATACGTTTTCTAATAGGATGGCCCACCTGATATTTGGATCTGCTTTTTTTTTTTTTTTTTTTTTTTTTTTTTTTGTGGGGACCAATTCTCTAAAATGATCTGTTGAAATGAACGGACAACATGGACATAGAATAAATGCATCAAGATGGACTCAAGTAAAGGACGCACCATCTTAGGTGAGTGTGGGGAACACCCCATCCGCATTCCAGCAACCTTATATTAGGGCTGAAAGTCGGTTGGGTTGGGTTGGGTTGGGTTGGTGCTCAACCCTAACCCAACCCAAGGTTCCTATACCTTAACCCTAACCCAATCCAACCCAATCTCGGATTGGGAATTCTCAACCCAAGCCCAACCTAAGCAGGCTCGGTCGGGTTGATCGAGTATATATGTGCTAATATTTTCATTATTACATTAGTTTATTATATTTCAATATAGGGCTTATTTTTTGTATCTATAATTTTATTAATTATATATGTGATTATTCATTATAAAGAACTTTATTTTTATTATTTTTATTATTTTTTAAAAGCTAAAATATAAGACAACTACTTTAGAAGTCATGTAGCATAACACAAAGTCTATTTGGGAGAGAAATCTGGCATATCTTGTTAGCTTGAATCCTTAGAAATGACGTGGACAAATGAGACTTGACATCACTAGTGCGCCTTCGACACAAACGATCAACACTCAATTATAATGTATAAGTAACTTATATATCATGATCGGATTCGGGTTGGGTCGGGCAACCTGAGACCTCAACCCGAACTCAACTTAAGTTTTGTCGGGTTGGGGTTTGTATAGCCTAAGCTTAAGATCGGGCCCGATATATCCTGCCCGAGCCCAACCCAATGTCGGGGTCGGGTTGAACCCGCCCAACTTTTAGCCCTACCTTATATACGGATACGAAATGGCTACTCCCCCCCCCCCCCCCCCCCCCCCCCCCCCCGGTGCTATATACGGATACGAAATATTAGGGCTGAAAGTCGGGTGGGTTGGGTTGGGTTGGGTTGGGTTGGTGCTCAACCCTAACCCAACCCAAGGTTCTTATACCTTAACCCTAACCCAACCCAACCCAATCTCGGGATGGGAATTCTCAACCCAAGCCCAACCTAAGCGGGCTCCGTCGGGTTGATCGGGTTGGTCAGGTATATACGTGCTAATATTTTCATTATTACATTAGTTTATTATATTTCAATATAGGGCTTATTTTTTGTATATATAATTTTATTAATTATATATGTGATTATTCATTATAAAGAACTTTATTTTTATTATTTTTATTTTTTTTAAAGCTAAAATATAAGACAACTACTTTAGAAGTCATGTAGCATAGCACAAAGTCTATTTGGGAGAGAAATCTGGCATATCTTGTTAGCTTGAATCCTTGGAAATGATGTGGACAAATGAGACTTGATATCACTAGTGCGCCTTCGACACAAACGATCAACACTCAATTATAATGTATAAGTAACTTATATATCATGATCGGGTTCGGGTTGGGTCGGGCAACCCGAGACCTCAACCCGAACCCAACCTAAGTTTTGTCGGGTTGGGGTTTGTATAACCTAAGCTTAAAATCGGGCCCGATATATCCTGCCCGAGTCCAACCCAATGTCGGGTCGGTCACGGGTCGGTCAGGTTGAACCCGCCCAACTTTTAGCCCTACCTTATATACGGATACGAAATGGCTACTCCCCACCCCCCCACTAACCTGGTGGCTGGTGGTCAGTGCTATGTGGGACTCATCATGATGTATGTGTTTAATCCATGAGGTTCATCAATTTTTTAAGATCATTTTAGGGCTATATCCCAAAAATGATAGGGATATAAATCTCATAGGCACCACCACACCACAGGAAAATAATAGTGATTGGATATCCACCATTAAAATCCTCCTAAGGCCCACTGTACTGTTTATTTGACATCCAATCTGTTTATTAGGACATACATACTTAGATGAAGGGAAAAAAACAAAGATCAGCTTGATCCAAAACTTTTATGAGCTCCAAAAAGTTTTAATGGTTGACATTCATTCAAAAGCATTTCCTGTAATGTGGTCTACTTGAGATTTGGATATACCTCATTTTTGGTCTCACATACTAAAATGATCTAGAAAAATAGATGGACGGCATGGATGAAACATATACATCATGGTGGCCCCACAGAGGACCGACCACTAGCCATTAGCTGGGTGCAGGGGGAGTAGCCAATCCGTTTACGTGTTGTATATTCAGGTCGTCCTTCATTTTTCTAACGACCATAAATGAACAGTAATGAAAATAAATACAACAACAGGGTTCGGTCCATATCAGCTCTTAACGTGGGTGGTTGAGAGGCAGTCTGGCCCAGCACCAGTGAAGTAGCTAGTGTAAGCCTCATAGCCTTCCTCATGATATATGTGTTTAATCTACGCCGTCCATTTATCTGTCTATTTCATTTTGGGTCATGAGCCCAGCTGATTCCAGGGCATGAGCCAAACAAAGAGGTAGGACCATGTCTTAGGTAGACCACACCATAAGAAATAGTGAGGATTGAACACTAACCGTTGAAAAATTTATAGGGGCCACCGAAATTCTGTGTGACGTTATCAACATGGATGGAAAATAAGCATTACAGTGGCCCTGAAAAGTTTTTAATGGAGACTATCGTTAAATACTTTTTCCTGTGGTGTGGTTCACCTGTTATTTGGATCTGCCTCATTTACGGGTTCAATACCTAAAAGAAGATGGAAAAGACAGCGTCGATAAAATACATATATCATGGTAGGGACCACGGAGCTTGACACTAGCTAGCTGGCTGGTGTTAGGGTCACTAGCCAAAACGCGTCAGGATGGTTGGGAGCCCAAGTTTTTTCCGGCACGCTCTGTCACGGTAGGACTCAATAGGCCGTTAAAAATACTTCTTTTTCGCAATGGTTTGGACGTAAGGGTATCAATCCAAATGTCATGGGTAGTTCATCTGGTGGGCCACACCTTTATATGACTTGGGTTAAAAAATCCAGCTCTTTCGGGTCTGGCATCTGGCCAAACAAGTTGGAAAAAATGGACGGTTTAAAATGATTGACCAGCATTGCACGTTCAATGTAAAAGTGCAGCCTACCCAACAAACAGATGGCCCTGAATTTTGGGCCTCACTACATTGGTCGTGGGGCCCACCAGATGAATGTCCCGGATATTGCTCACACGTGCTACTTTCGCAAGCGCAGGGAGAGTTACGGATGCTACTCATCAGGTGGGCCCCACTTGTACTTTTACGTGTATCTATGGTCAAATCTTCCTAACCTTCCATTTATTGTACATGGAGAGTACACTTTACCGGACGGCCCTGATTTTGTTGAAGGACCCGTACATAGTGCGGCCTACCTAATGAACGGCCTTAATCTCGATCACTTGAAGGATAATCTATTGGTAGGGTGGTAACGGATCTACAGTATAAGTGTGACATACACGTAAGCCAATATGGGCCATTCAAACCATAGGTCAGATTGTGGACATTGCATGGAATAGCCGGATGATCATAACCATCTGATTTTACTGTTGAATTTTAACGGTGTTCGATTTACTTTTAATTGTACACGTGGTAGATGCTTGCCGCCAAGCGCGTTTTGATAAGTAAACGCGGATTTACTGGAAAGCCTTTGGCAGGAAGTTCCTGCGCTGGGAAGCTAGGTGGGGCCCACCGTGATGTTTGTGAGAAATCCACACCGTTCACCAAGTTAACGATAGTGGGCTCCAAAACTTTGTTGGTTTAATTTGAGTTGATATATGCCATGTGTACCATTTCTAAGTGCCTGTGTATCAAGCGTCATGCGCAGCCAGAGTATCAAATAACTTCCCGATTGTAAGCAGTCGGGATAACCAAATTGGTCTGAGTTGTCCAATCACGATTGCATCCATCCATATTACTGCAATGACTTGAACGGTCTAGATGGACGTACACGTGTACCATGAACATGTGTGCTCTTCTATCCTATATTTCTCACTGACGCAAGTTTACTAAAAAGGAATGCGTGCGGGTCACAATTCATCCGTCACTCGAGTTGCACTGGTGTAGGTCAATCCACACCGTCCAAATAGTGGATCCAATTGCGGTTGAGGCAACTCTAAAAATCTGAACTAATAGGAAGATCTGATTCATTGAATGAATGGCCCATCAAACAATTAAGAAACTAAACGATCACCTGTCAATATCCAAGGTTTGGGATAAGAAATCAGCCCATATTCAGGGATATGCTCCAAACATAGTGTCTCCTACGATATGAATGGTCTGGATCGCCGCACGTGTACACTACGTGCATGGAGAATAAGTCATGCCAAGTGGTAGCAAACATACACCATAGTTATCTTCCACTCGCTTAGATTCGGATCGGATGCTGATTGGCATCCTTCCCGTGGTCGGAAGCTAGTTGGGGCACACCATGATGTTTGTGAGAATCCACACCGTCCATCCATTTTTTTCACCTTATTTTAATACGTAAACAAAGAAAAGAAGAAAAATCAAAAACTCAAATGGGCCACATGATAGGAAACAGTCAGGAGAGAAATCCCTACCGACGAAAATATTTCTGGGGTCCACCATGATGTTTTAATGACATCCAAACCGTTGATAAGATAATTACCACTTGTATAAACTGAAATCACAAAAATAATGGCATGATCCAAAACTTCTGTGGCCCCTTGAATGTTTCAAGGGTGATCGTTCAATCCTAACTTTTTCCTCTCGTGTAACCCACTTACGAGCTATATCTGCCTTATTTTTGGTCTCAAGGTGTAAAATTATGTTCCAAAACGGATGGACGGGGTGGATTTCACAAAATTCACAGTAGGCTCCATCTAGCTTACGACACCAGCAACTTCCATTGGTCGGGGTGGCGGGTAATCCCATCCCCTTGGATTCTCAGAATCATCAGGTCAGCATTTTTTCTGGATAATATCCTCCACCCACAATGAGGACCAAGAAGTGAACGGTCTGGATTGTACATACATGCCACGTGTGGGTGGATGAGTTGATAATATACCTATTTTCTTTTTTTTGAGTGGCTTTAACACCCTTTGTAGAAAAAGCCCTTCTACAACTAATCTTTGTGGGGGCCCACCGGGGACTTTTGCATGCAATCCAACCCGTTCATAAGGGTCCTACCATCAAGGAATTGGGACATCTAAAACCTAAGATCAATCCAACCATCAGGTTGGCCACCAAGTGAATTTGAATGTTTTTGAGTGGATGGCCATTGTTTTCTGCGATCTGTCCTACCTAATGATTACTTGGACCGTTTTAGGACTTCCATCGATAGGGTGGGACTCACCTGGTTCTCAGATTAGATGGCATACCCACAACAAGGTGGGCCCCACACAGACAATTGAATAATATTCACACGTAGGTGAATGAGTTGCACTCATAACCTTTGCAAGCAGATGAACGAGAAGAGTACACCCAGATCCATAGCTTAACTGGCAGACTGAGTGCAGATACCTCGTTTCAACACTTGAGGTCTTGGTATCGATCCCTAGTGGGGGTGGCTAACATGGAATGTGTGTACTGACATGGTGTGTACTAACAAGCTAACTGGAAAAAAAAAAAAAAAAAAAAAAAGATGAACGAGAAGAGTTGTAGAGAAGGCATTCTCTTCCTACAAACGGTTGTAGAGGAAGATAGTAAGACACTGTTCCAACCTAGTATTTCAGATGTCATGATTTTTACTCTCTCTCTCTCTCTCTCTCTCTCTCTCTCTCCCATCCCTACTAGAGGCCTAGATCCTAGACTAGGTTGATTTCATTTCCTAGGCTTCTGATAAAGCAATTCACCGCACTGTAATAATCTGCAGAAAGCCTGCTTCCTTTCTCTCTCTCTCTGTCTCTTTCTCTCTCTCTCTATAACCTCTATATATGGGAATTTGAGTGATAGCTTTGGAGACCCATGAATTTGAAACCAGTATTTACCATGGATGGATGGTTTTGGTCTAGTGCCATAGTGGCCTTTGTGGGGTTGATAGGTTCGCTTTTGTATTTGATTATATCCCACTTCATGCCTTTGTATTTGAAGCTTGGGGTTGCTCCAAAGGGAAGCTTTGGGTGGCCTTTGGTTGGTGAGACCTTGAGTTTTCTAAGCCCACATGCTTCAAACACTCTTGGAAGTTTTCTCCAAGACCATTGCAATAGGTGATACTTTCATCATGCTATATTCCTACAACCACACACACATTCATATACATGCATTTTTTTTATTTTTTTTGTTTGTTTTTAAATTTGGCATTTTGGTTGTAATGCTACTATCATCATGCTATTTGCATGACTTCTACCAGCTTCTCTCTCTATCTTGGATTCCCATCTCTAGAAATCTTACCTTTTTCAAATGAATTGGGCTCTCTTATTTATTTATTTTTTTTAAAATGATTTATCTTTTTGGATAGTTTTTCTTGTTATGGAATTGTTAGTTTTCAACATATAAGTACTAAGAATTTCATAAGTCTGTCTTTACAAAAGTGATTTTGCTAGTAAGTTTGATTCATTTTTTTTATATGGGTTTTCTTCTTATTAATATTTTCTTATTTTGGGCTCTTATTTCTATGCATGTAGTGTGCAAAGCTAAAGAAGAAAGAGAAGTTACAATAGATATGGGTTTCTTCCATCAACATGTGCATGTGTGTTTTTCTTTTTTAATTGAAAGAAAGAGAATGATCCATGTCTTCCAGTGGAACAATGACACTTGGAACGAATTAGAAGCCTTTTTTTTATACCTTTTTTATGGGCTTTATTTTCATGATTTTTCTCAATATGGGGTTTTGATTTTAAGCATGCTGTATGAAAATTTTCAAAAATTCCAATACTAGATATGGGTCTGTTTTATAAATCTATATATCTATATATCTGTCCATGTGTGTGCGTGTATTTTTTAATATCTTTGCCGTGGTTTTGAGTGCTAACATAAAGAACGAAACAGGTATGGGTAAAAAGCTGATAGATAGAAGGATTTTTGGTTTTGCAGGTATGGGAAAGTGTTCAAATCTCATCTGTTCTGTTCCCCAACTGTTGTCTCATGTGACCAGGAGCTGAACAATTTCATACTCCAAAATGAAGAGAAGCTATTCCAATGCAGCTATCCAAAGCCCATCCATGGGATATTAGGAACATCCTCCATGCTTGTAGTCGTTGGAGACACACACAAGAGGCTGAGAAGCTTGGCACTGACACTAGTCAGCACCACAAAATCAAAGCCTGAGTACCTCAATGATATAGAAAGAATAGCAATCCAGATAATGGATGCATGGAAAGACAAAAAAGAAGTTATCTTCTGTGAAGAAGCTAGAAAGGTATGAGAGAGAGAGAGAGAGAGAGAGAGAGAGAGAGAGAGAGAGTAAAATATCATTAAAGACATGATTATAAATAAGATTTTTTATTCTTTCAATATGACATTGATATTTCCACCCCCTGAAATTGAGTGTCCCAACCACGAATATTAATTTTGATACCACAGACTGTTAAAGCCACTCAAACCAAAGAAAATAGGGAACTGATGTCCACACTCCTTTTGAATGGCAACACCATTTTTGTACTTTGGGTATAAGAGTAGTACAAATCTGTACTGCTCATATACGAAAGTAGAAACTAGGTTGTATATATATCAGAAACATAGGGTGTGCATGTCATGTTCCAAAACTTATAATGGCCAAATTACTATTCTCATGCTTACGGTATAGGAATGGTAGTTAGTCGTACTACTCATATGCCAAAAATAGAAAAAGGATATTTGTATATATGTCAGAAGCATGGTGTGTACATCCCATTCTTCAAAACCTTATGTGGTCAAATGATTCATATTGGGGTGAGCTATCAACTTTTGGGGGTGGATGTACAATTCCTCGACTCTTATGGATTATAATAAAATTCAAGTCACTGATTTTTTTTATTTTTTTGGTTCCTTTCTTCAGTTCACATTCAATGTGATAGTAAAACAAGTTCTTGGGTTGACACCGGAAGAGCCACAAACTTCAAAAATACTGGAAGATTTCCTCACTTACATGAAAGGACTCATCTCCTTTCCACTGTATATTCCAGGCACTCCATATGCAAGAGCTGTTCAGGTACTTCCAATCATATTTCAGTAGAAATATTTCAGACCCTTTTCATGCGTAGATACTATTTTCTTAGGTAAGTGTCACCCATCTTTTTGATGCACACACCATTTTCTTCTAGTTTTGATACTATTACAGTCCCTATAGTGCACTACTTTACTATCAATAAATAGAAAGATGGGGTGTTTGCAAGAAAGGCACAGGGTTGTAAACATCTCTCTTCCATTTTCCTTTATCATTTGACAAGACTAAGGTTGTAGTTTACCACCATTTTTGAAGGGTGGTGAATTATCCACACTAGGCATATATGTAAGGAAATCCATGGGCATATTATGGTTGATTGAGAGTCCAAAATCATGCTGCCCAAATGATCCTAACCATCAGATCAGTCTGATATTGAGGTTGTTGTCTATCTCAAAAAGTGCCACTTAATTTGAAAGATCCTGATTTGATACATGCATCACATGTGTAGGGTGCATGGATCACCACCATTTTGATACTGTTAGTGAACTACCACCATTGATGTCATTTCAAATTAGATATTTGCTCCTTTTACTTTCTAACCAGAACTTTTGACTGACTGTGTGTGTGTATGCAGGCTAGAGCAAGAATATCTTCTACAGTGAAAGCTATAGTTGAAGAGAGAAGATCAAAGGGAGAGAACTCTGCTGGTAATAAGAAAAGTGATTTCCTTGAAATACTCCTATCAGCAAATAGCCTGTCCGAGGATGAAAGGGTGAGCTTTGTACTGGATTCTTTGTTGGGTGGGTATGAAACCACCTCCCTCCTCATGGCATTGGCAGTTCTCTTCTTGGGTCAATCACCAGCTGCTCTGCAACAACTGAGGGTAGACACCATCTTTCTCTCTCCTCCCCTTTTAGCCATTTCAAGCTCCATATAAAAAAGCTTAAATGCAATGGCCTTCTTTGAAATTTTTTATAAAAAGAAAAGAGAGAAAATGAAAGAAACCCTTTTTTTTTTTTAAAACAGTCAGAGCATGAAAGTATAAGAAATGTGAAAGGAAAAGAAGAGTACTTGAACTGGGATGACTATAAGAAAATGGAGTTTACCCAACATGTAAGTGTACCTTTCTAATCTTTTAAATTAAGGGCTATAGATTAATATATGACTTTATATTGGTTTCTTAAATGGTAGTGATTGGATAGATGGTACACGTGGCCCCAATGTGGATGGATCATATCCTGATGATTTTAACTTATTGAATGATCGTAACCATCTAATTGGCTGAGGTCAGATGATCAAGATCATCCAATCAGTGTGATTTTTGGCTTATGCTCCATCTACAACACAGGCCTAAGGGGCTCCAATGTGAGTGGACCATGGTGCGGAGATTGAACTTAATGGACAACGGTGACCATCCAACTGGGAGATCATGGCCATCAAATTCACAGTAGAAAATTGAATCATCGATGGGTCCAAATTCAATGGCTGATATCGGATGTTTAAGATTGTCAAAGTGGAGGCCTATAGGTTGTTTGGACTGTGGAGACATCACCATCTACTTTTGGGGCTGGATCCATTAGAAGCTTTGTAGGTTATGCTTAATCTACAATGCAATATGTGGGGCCCACCAAAATCAAATCCGTCCATCACATGCCCCAACAGCATCTCCTCGAGCCCAAAAACCAAGCTGTCCAAACCTAAAATCTTGGGTGTGGGTGCCCACCACTAAAATCTTCTAAAGGCCATTCCACAGGAAATTGTTGGGTGTGGGTGCCCACCACTAAAATCTTCTAAATTGGATGTGGGGCCCAGCTTGTTTTGTATATGCCATCCAATGCATCCATTCAGACTTGCACCTTACTATAAACGGACATCCCAAAAATTAGGCCATTCTAAAACTCAGTTGGCCCACACCGCAGCCACCTGCGTTTCTTTTGAGTGCCAAGGAGAACATGAAGAGGTCCAAAAGGTAGTTAATTAGATTGGATGTCATGCACAAATCAAAATGGGCCCACACCTAGAATTGTAGGTCAAACTCAAGCTAAAAAGCTTTGTAGTGGATCAGCCTACTTTTAATGAATGATGCAAAACACACACGCTAGATTAGCACTTTTGTTTATTGCTTTTTTTGTCTGTCCTCCTTGTTCTTTTTATTATTATTTTTTTCACTTTTTAGCCTGTTTCCAATGATGTGTATGGTTTTTAATGTTTTTTTTATTTGAAGGTCATTAATGAAGCTCTCAGATGTGGGAACATAGTCAAGTTTGTGCACCGAAAGGCCCTCAAGGATGTCAGATTTAAAGGTTCACCATCCACTTGTGGTGGCCCTTTTTTTATATATATGCTTATAGAATCATGTATGCAAGAGCACATTTATTATAATGCTCCCACAATATGTATTAAGAAACTCAATTTCTGTGGTCCAGATTATTCAATTCCATGTGGATGGAAGGTCCTCCCAGTTTTCAGTGCTGTACATCTAGACACATCTCTCCATGGAAGTGTCCTTGACTTCCATCCTTGGAGATGGGAGGTAATTACTATTACTTTAATGATGATGATGGTTATTTTAGTTTGTGCGGTCTAGTTTTTCACTCTCTTGATTGATGATGGTTATCTTGATTTATGGGTCCCAAAAGCATCTAGTATTGTATACACAAATGTATAAGTCTATAACTAGAAGTAGGAGGGATGCGTAGATTTCCTCCAAGGAACTTTGGTTGATTTATTCAAGGAGAGATGCTCACATCCAGTTCGTTGGACCAAAAGTAACCAGTCACCCAGTGGATAATTTCTAACCTACACGTGTGCGTGACATCAACCCTATCCAATAGTTTGTCACTGCTGCGAGGATCACCTTACCAAAATTCTAGGTCATCCACTCATCAATTGGGCCCCACCACAGAATAGTGTATAGCTATGGATAAATAAAAAAAATATAAGTGTGGCCCACCTGGTGACTTTATGGGGCTGATTTTTATATAAGGTAATCCTCATGGTGGGGCCTACCCATTGGAGGGGTTGGATGTTGCGTCACATGACATATTTCGTTCAAATAATTTGATGCGAGCATCTCTTTTTCACAGCCATATATCTTCTTTCCCCAAAAGTCCTCCAATGAATGGTTAAGATCATTACATAGGTGTGGCCCATCCATTTAGCCAAACTGAATGATTGGTTCAGATTTTTTGGACCCTTTGTCATGTCTACCATGGTTTAAAAATTGATTTTAGTGTATCATATCGATATGGGTCAGATCACCGTTCATCACCCATTATCAGGACATGGGCTTATATGTACTGGTTTTGGATGATACTTTAAACCTTGATGTGTACAGAAAGCAAGTCACTCATGAGTAAAGCAAAAGGAAGTAACCAACACCATGGTCTGGCCCACATATCAAATATCAAACCCTAATTTTTTTATTTTTATGAAATTCTTTTAGGATGTACTGGTGATGGGTACATTGCACATGTTCAAATAACATATTGTACATTTTTGTGAATGATAATAGAATCAGAGCCAGAGCACATGCAAGATTTTTACTCCATTTGGAGGAGGACCTAGATTCTGCCCAGGCTCTGAACTTGCCAAAGTAGAAACTGCATTCTTCCTCCACCATCTTGTACTCAATTTCAGGTAATCATCTCTTCCTTCTTTGCTATTCAACCCCATTTTATTGATACATGCACTACATTGTTTAAACTTTCAATGGAATCTCCACCTATTCAAATCAGATGCGAGCTTCTATCGGGTTGAGCCGAGTAATTCGGTTGAGTAATTTCAAGCATTAGGCATTCGTAATTCGGTTTGAGTATTTTCAAGCAATTGGCATTCAGACATGATCTCTCTCTCTCTATATATATACAGAGAGAGAGAGAGAGAGAGATCCGTTTTCATTGGAACTTGTGAAAGCTTTTTGAGAACTCATCTCCCTTTATATGAGTGCAAGAACCAAACCATCTAAGTGATGCCACACCCCATGAAGCCCCTACTGCCTAACTTTTACCCTGACCCAATACTTTAGTGGGCCATGGCAAAAGAGAGGCAAATCAAGAGAGGAGACTTTCGTTTAGTCATGGCCCACTAAAGTTTTGGACCAGGATAAAAGTTGGGCCAAAGAGATTTCTTGAGTGCTGCATCACATGAATGGTTCAGACTCGAACTCATATCACTCGAGATGAGTTCTCGAAAAGTTCCCACGAGTTACGATAACGGGTGCACCGGGGAGCATTCCTCTCTCTCTCTCTCTCTCTCTCTATATATATATATATATATATATATATATATATATATATATATATATATATATATATATATATAATGATTAGCGTTGTGAAGAGGTTGGGTTGGGTTTGGTTGCTTGTACTTGGGCTAATCAGTTTGGGGTCTTGTTGGGTCCACGTCCTTTTGAGCTTAGGTCTAGTTCTTGAATGCCTAGATTCCAACCATATCCTGTTTTGATGCAAGTTAGGTATCCACTGGGTCTTTGAATCTTGGTTTCTAAGTTGGGAATTGGTAAAAGAAAAGCATTTACATGGCTGAGCTCATCTGCTGGATGGTTTAGATTACATGGGTTCCAATTTGACACATGTATAATTTGTAAATGGGCTCTCTTGCATGTGCGGAGTTAGTGTGTGCTTATGCACACGTGCATGCGTGTATATAATTGTACCATAAAAGCCTATCCTGACGCAGGGAAGGACGTGAGGTCGAGCACCGTCTTCCTCAAGATGATAAATATTCCGAACCCACGGAACTTCTCTGGACTCCTCACAGAGACTTCTCAAATTCACGAGGAAAGAAAGTAGAAAATAAGAATAATTTCTAATAAATTCGAAATTGATTAATGAATGATTGATAATTGTCTAACGTGTCTCCTTACACCATTAATATATATATAAAAAAAAATACTAAAATTCATAATTATCAAAAATAGCAAAATTCTAACTCTAATAAAAATCTTAATTCTAATAAAACTCTTTTAATGCCTAATTTTTAAAAATAAAAATTTCAAATAAATTTTCTCTAGAAGAGTCCTAGTATAACTAAAAGTTATTTGTAAAAGGAAAGAAAATCTAAAACTCTAAAAATATTTAAAAAAATCAGAATTACTAAAAATAGTAATTTTTTTCTAAAAGTTCATTTTTGAGCTGAAAGTGTGCTTTTTCTGATGAAACGGACAGATGCGACCCACGTTGTGGGTCGGTTTACCTCGGATGGCCCGTTTCAGTAAAGATTGATAGGTTGTACGCCTCGTAACAATACCCGGATCAAAAGTTATGGTCAATTCACAACCCATATCCTTGTAGCTCATCCATGCTGCTGGAAATATCTCTGTGACACGTTTTACATCATATCCATACCTGATTACACCCAAGCTAAATCCTGACTAGATTTTAACCTTACTCATTGCATGGACATGACTTGCATAAAAATTAAGTTGGTCTTCTCATGAGGTGGGCCACACAACTGGAATAAGTGGACAACCAATGGTCTGAATCAAAATATATGTGTGATCATCTTAATGGTAGGACATGCTTTTAGGCTATCTAATGGTGGGGTCCACCATTTTCATGGCTGGAGAATAAGTTAGCATGCATCTGACTGTATGAGCAAACAAGGATTTTTTTTTTTTTTTAATTATTTTTTTTTGTGCAAACAAGGGATATAAGTACAAGGCCACTGGAAAAATTCTAACCGTTGGATTTGAGCATAAATACATCTTTCTCAAATCTAGCTTCTTGGATTATAGGACGGTCTTGATTTTGGACAAAGGTCTAATGAAGGCCACTTCTGATGAACGGCCTGGATCTTGTACAAGCATGCCCCGTTCACCCACGTGTCATATGTAAGATGGGGAGAATGCCATTTAATCAAATAAGGTTATTTCCTGATGGTGGGTCTCTAAACTCGAATTTTACCGAACACCCATAGCAAACATTTGCTATGGGTGAATAAGTAAGTCCCAGTCACTTCTTCACCCATACTGGAATCTCGTTATGGGTGTTTACAGCACCTCATTCATCTTCATTCGTTGTTGTAGGTGGACCACTGAAGGCGTTGACCAGCCCATGGCCTATCCGTACGTTGAATTTCATAGAGGGATGCCACTAAAGGTTGACCGGTTGGGTTGACAGAAGGCTACTATAATGGTTGTCAGCTGTAGCTGTACTTCCACCCCAGCACTTCTTTTGTTGAAGTCTGTGGTTGAATTGTAATTTTCGTTAGATATGAGGGTTAAGTTGCTCTAAATAGAAATCCTTGTTTTCATCGTTAATTATCATTCTTCTCTGGATTTTTGCAATGGAGTTCCTCAAAAATTGTGATTTACAAAACAGTGCCTGATTACGTAGCATGATTTTTTGAAGTTGAAATGACCAAAATGTGCTTGCGCACTTTCCTCCTATATAGTGGCGGAGTTGATATTGTGGGGTCCACACACGCTTCCAATGGGTATACGGAAATTTGATGATAATATAAATGAAATATGGAATTGATCTGATCATTGGTGGGCCACAACCATAAAAATGATTATATCACTAGAAAGCTCTAAATTCATGTGGAGCTGCCTGATATTGGATCTGCATGATTTTTAGTTTCTCAGATAATCATGATCAGATGTACTTGTTGAACGGTTTGGATGTCACATGAAAACCACGTGGGGCCCAAAATAAAGTTTTTTCAATGGATTTTAGAAGAATCGCCTAAAGGGTATTTCGGTCATTTCATCGACTAAAAATTACTGTCTGGTGCTCGAAAAACGTTCGTCGTTCAGGCACTTTTTAGTAAAAATAGAATCCCCGGGAATTCTGGAGTAAAATGCCCCATCTTCTTTCTCATCAATTTCTCGCCTTCTCGTCGTTATCTCGCGATAAAATAGTATGTTTCAAGAGAATGGGTTGACTTGAAGCAGTTGACTTGCATTGCCCCGTCACTTACTAGCATCGAAGGCTTCATATGTTAATCGCTGGGTGGGGCCCACATGCTATTACCACTCAAAAAAGTATCTTGCCGACCAGATGATCCTTATGATCTGGTCGAAGTCCAACGGTCACGATCATCCCTCCAGTGTTATTAATTCTCAATTGTAGCCCATTCATGGCAGTGCCCACTTGATGGACGGATCTGATAAAACCACATCATCCATCGTCTCTGGTGTTTTCCTTTTCTGTGATTCACTAGACCTAAGAGATAAGAGGAATTTTAAGATTCTCCAGTGGAAGATATTTATCCTTGCTTAAGTGGCTAGCAGATAGACGGTTTAAAATGAAAAATAAAAATAAAAAATCGATGGTCCAACTCAAAAGGAATAATGCCAAGGATTGGATAGGTTTAAATGTTCCAATTTAGGATAAGTTAAAGGAGCTTTAAATGTTCCAATTTAGGATAAGTTAAAGGAGCTATCTGTTCATGATAAGACCCATCAGATCAACGGTCTTGATTACTGATATATGGGCACGACTTGTAAAACCACAAGGCTGAGGATACTGTGAATATCCTAAGTCCGAACCCACTGACGTTTTGACCAATCCAACAAACAACGGCTCGGTGAGGCTGTGATGGTGGGCCCCACTTTGATGTATATGTTGTGTATCCACGCTGTCCATCTGTTTTCCTATAGGTCATTTGATGGCATGGCCACATAACTTAAATTTCCGGCATTGAAAACTTCTTGTGGGCCACAGGAGCTTTGGATTAGGCTGATATTGCTATTTTCCATTCATCTAGGTCTATGTGACTTTATTAATGGATTGGATAGCAAGTAAACGTTACAATGAGCCCGAGGAAGTTTCTAATGATGGACGGTTAATCACCACCGTTTTTTATGGGATGGGATTTTTTTAGCTCATACTTTAAAATGTGTTTAGAAAACAGATGGACGGTATGGATATATTATACATTCGCTGTGCTTATGTCGGCCAAATCTATCTACATCCACACTAGTGTACTTGTGATTTGGGTGTCCACACATCAATAAAACTATGTGGGTGAAACTGTAAAAAATTATGTGTAAAATTACAATGTTTTATCATTTTTATTTATAGAAATTATGTGTAATACATTTTTATTGAGCAACGTCAAAGTAAGATTTGATTGAATCACGTGCTGCTATTAAGTGATGAGAAATATTTCTAAGTGATTCCATTGGCTAGTCCAATCAAACCTCGCTAGGTCATGTCCTCACCAAACTCCTGTTCTTAATTCTCCAACACTTTAAAAATCAATGGAAGAGTCAATGAATTGAGTCCACTCACTGGAAACTAGGACTAGGGCTGCTACTTATATTGGGGTTAACCAACCCAAATGACTGAACCTGACTGCAAGCTGGGGTTGTTGAGATCCTTGAGTAAGGCTGTTAAACGCCAGCCCAATTTGAAATCAGTTAGGGTTAAGGTTTGAGTAAATTCATGTAGAGTTAAAAATAGTCACATGTATTTATGTTAGGGCAGGTTAAATACAAAGGAATTAGGGATGGACACCTTGCATTGGAATTCAGGTCAGATGAGGTTGGCTGCTCTTAAAATTGGGTTAGGCTCAAGTTATATTTCATGGTGATTCTCATGGTCAACCCGTCCGAGTGAGCCTTTTATCAACCATTTTAAAGAGGTGGATAGAACATATCTCTAAAACCACCAGTGTAACTACAGAAATCTTCCCTTTTAATCTAGGGCTATCAATGGGACTGGATGGGCTTTTGGGCTTCAAGGTCTGTTTACTTTGGGACTGGATTGGGCTTAAATTCTTAGCCCATGGTATTGGCCCATGTGAAGTTTAAGCCCAATTAAAAAAGACTGGGCTCGGACTTTGTTTACGAGACTGTCAGACGGCCTTTTTTGGGTTTCGAAGGTATTTTTGTCATATATTATATATGATGATTGGTGGGTCACACCTAATGAATAGCCAAAATCTTGATGAGTGAAATTGGGTGGCTGGGATTGTCTTGGCCATACATAATCATCAAGAGCCGGCCTAAGAAGTATTTATTTTAGCCCATCACAGGTCCAGGCCAGGCTCAGGCCTAGATCCTCCTTCCCTAGGAGTTGGAGGCTTGAAACAGGTGAATATGGGGCCCACATAGGATCTGTCAATACCTTATCATTTGTATATACTAGGCCTAAATTACATTTAATGCTATTTTTCCTAACTTTTCTCGAATGCATTTATTCTTAAGTTAAGTGAAAAAAAAATCAATCCAATTGAATTTTGTCAAAAAAACAAAAAAAAAAAAAAAGAAGCAGCTTAAAACCTTGCTCTTCATACTAAGGGCCCAGCGAAAGTCTATGACTTCAACTACACCCACTAGAATTGTAGTATATGCATGTCAATGATCAAAGAGTTCCTTAATGTAAATCATCATCAATTACTTTTCAACGAGATGAGTTTTACTTGATAAAAAGAAAAAGAAAGAAAGAAACAATAAAATAAAATTCTAAAATGATCTTTTTACCTTCAAGTTGTGAGAGAGTATGGGTAGACTTGTTTGGGAGGAGAAGAGAGTTTAGGGTTTTGAGATCATAAAGAATGGAAATATTATCATTTTCGAAAATACTTCTCTAATATCCTAATAACCTGAGGTTTGGCCAAATGTGGAAGACACGCTAATCGGACTCCGAACATAGTGCACCCCATCAGACCATATCAGCCTTCCGAATGAATAATTAGAAATCTTGTGGTACTTAAGCGCTAACATCACCTTAAACGTCTTCTCCTCACCCGTCTTCTCAAACTCCAGGCTCTTGGGCTCGACTGTCACAAATACTCCGGCGGGTGGATCAACACGGACTGTGTATGTGCTTGGGGGACCAACGTTCCTAACCATTCGAGTGATTGTGGTCGGGCTTATTAATGATGGGTGGGTGATCGACGGGTAGTTGAAGTCCAAGAGGCTCGCATTCTCAGATGGGCACTTGTAATCGGCAAATGCTGATATCATGGTCGAGTTGTAGCCGAGGGTGCAAAGGAAATTTAGGTAATCGTTGATGGTCAAGTCATAGATTAGGCCAGGATCCATAGCCCGGTTGGGGCGGACATGGCCGGAGCCGTAGTTGAAAGGTGTGGCCTTTACAAAGGACGCATCGGTTATGGGCTCTATATCATTGTCTCGGCTTCTCGCTGCAAGAGTAATAAATAAACAAATTAGTATAGTTAGCACAACTTAATCAAACACTAATTGTTTTAGTCTTAGGGCGTGTTTGGTTGCATCAAAATTACTGATTAACCATGAAACATCAAGAAACTTTATCGTTTTTGGTGCAACCAAACGGACCTTATTAAACATGAGTTGATCTTAGTTTAGTTAAGAGATCAAGATCTTTGATACATAGTTACCGTTATCCCAACTAGATAAACTCATTTTAGGGTTTTAAGGATTAGATAAAATCAAATAGAGTAGATTTTGGGGGTTGGGACCATTCCCTATGAGGTTTATAAGATCCTGATTGAGGAGAACAATGCCAGAAAATTACAAAAATAAATCATATTATCAGATAAATATATTTTTTTGATAAAGCAAATAATTAAGATTTGCTATTTATATCCAATGTTGGAGTTGAGTGGTCACCTGAGGTCATGATGGCAGATCGGATGGCTGATGGGGTCCAGGCAGGGTGGAGTGTTTTGAGAAGGCCCACAACGCCAGAAATGTGGGGGCATGACATGGATGTCCCAGAATCAACGTTGAAGAGAACACGACGGTGGTCCGAATCGATGCCGGTAGGGCTAATTGCTTGGCTATAGGCTGCAAGAATACTCACTCCTGGAGCAGTAATATCAGGCTGCACAAAAAAGATTAAGATAATTAATTTTAAAAATATATTAGGATCTGTTTGTGTCATGATATATATTTTCATGATATTTTCCATCAAATTAGACTGATCTTTAATAAAATTTCATAATGTTGTTTGGTGCAACCAAATACATACTAAATTAGATTTAAGAAATGGATCATGAAACTGGGGGAGTGGCAAGTGTCATGGGTGTGTTACCCATAAACGTGAATTCGATTTCCCTCAATGGTATCACCCGCTGCACATGATTTGTGGGTAATTGCGTATCTGTAAGGAATAGTTTCTCACCATTTCTCACAAAAACTCTTGAGAACTTTTTGAGAATTCTTCTTGCATGATATAAGCACAATATCTGAAACATCCATGGGATGTGGCACTCCCATAAAACAGGTCCAACTTTCACCCTAATTTAAAACTTTGGTGGGCTATGAACAAAGGAAATAGTTTCCTCCCTTGATTTCTCCTATCTTTGCTACTGCCCACCAAAGTTCTGTATAAAGGTGAAAGTTGGGTTTTAAAGGTTTCATAGGGTTTGGCATCAGGTGAGTAGGCCGGCGTCACACACACACACACACACACACACACACACACACACACACACATACATGTGCAGTTGATTAAAGAAAATTAGAAATTGGAAATAGTTGTCAAACCTTAAGGATTTCTGGCGTGATCGGATTGGGTCCTTGGGACGAGAATGCCGCCATGAATGGTGCTGGTTTCGTGCCCAAATCAGTCTTCGGTTGTGTGATGTATGCAACGGGAGACCTAACAATGTTTTTTTAATTATCATTATCATTAGCTCCAGACCTCAATTAATTTCAAAAAAGCTTAGATGATAATGATGGTCTCAACAAGTATTAAGGTTTTTTAATTTTTTTCAAATATAAATATAATAAGCTATGGTTTGCAAATAATCACATTGTTAATTAATTTGCATTTATTGCAAATACCTATATTTATTAGTTTTTCAAAATTTTCGCTATTAACTTTAAAAAAAATGATAAAAATGCTCATATGCCACTTACCAAAGGATTCTATCCTATGGAAGCATAAATGCTTTATACTCCAAACCATTATAAATTTACAATACAATAAAGTGGGCCCAGAAGGTCTAAGGGTTGGCTAGTGGTTGATGCTCTCTCGGCTCCACCATGATATATGTGTTTCATCCATGCCATGATATACGTGGTCTATCCATTTTTTTTATTTCATATCATTTTATAGTATTAACCCAAAAATAAAGTAAATCCAAATCTCAAGTGGACCATATCACAGAAAGCCGTGTTGATTGAACACCCACCATTAGAAACTTTCTTAGGGCTGCAAAAGTTTTGGATGAAGATGATATCTGTTTTATTCCTTTCATCCATGTTTGTATGATCTAATCATTAGGTTAGATTTCAAATAAACATTACCGTGGGCCTTATAATATTTTTAATGTTAGACATTCAATTACTACCATTTTCCTTTGGTGTGGTCCACTTGAGATTTAGATCCGTCTCATTTTTTATATCAAGCCCTAAAATATTAGAGAAAATGGATAAACAACGCAAATAAAACACATACATCATGGCGGAGCTCAACCACTGAGCACCGACTAGTGGTGATGTCATTTACTATGCAACCAAAAGAATTACTGTAATTTATAATCAATACAATTTTATAATTTGTAATGAGCAATTTAAACGTACCCTAAAATTTCAGCTATGAAACATGTAAAATGGTCCATAGGATAAATGGACAGGATTATCGAAGAGTCACACTAGTGTATGAAAGTCAATGGTCAACATAGTACCCATTGATGAAATGACAAAAATACCCTCTTTATTATAAAATGACCAATATACCCTCAATTGGGAACTTACTTGGTAGAGTTGATGTAGGAGTAAACTTGAGCACCGTCCGTGTAAGTGATGTGTGTGGCTGGCAGAAAATGGGCGTCGGAGATGATCTCGTTGCCGCTCTCCTCATCATTGGCCAGGATCATCCCGACCCCACCAGCCTCGCGGACGGCCTCGCCCTTCTCCACACGTGCATTGATGCCACGGAGGCAAATTACAATCTTCCCTTTCACCTTCTCAGGATCAAGAGCTCCTAAAATACAAAGCTCACTGCAAAACCAAGACAAGATTACAAAGACGTGTGTAAATGTAATTACGATCATAACATAGTATAGTGGAGGGTAAAAAAGTAATTTCACATGGCAAGCATATGGCCCAATGTAAAGGTGGTGGGCCATGAATAGAATGACCATCCCAGCCAAGCTACTAGTGTGACATCTTGGTTCCATCAGATCCAATGGTTGAGATCCATCAGATCCAATGGCTGAGGTCATCAAATCCAAGGTGGGGCCCACTTAACAATCCCTCAGATCCAATGGTTGAGATCATCAAATCCAAGGTGGGGCCCACTTAACAATCCCTCAGATCCAATGGTTGAGATCATCAAATCCAAGGTGTGCCCACTTAGCAATACCATCAGATGCAATGGTTGAGATCATCAAATCCAAGGTGGGGCCCACTTAACAATACCATCAGATGCAATGGTTGAGATCATCAAATCCAAGGTGGGGCCCACTTAACAATACCATCAGATCCAATGGTTGAGATCATCAAATCCAAAGTGGGGCCCACTTAACAATACCATCAGATCCAATGGTTGAGATAATCAAATCCAAGGTGTTATCTTGTAATGTGAGAGTATTGAGATAGGGTGGGATCTTACGAGGTTTCATCAGAAGCATTGGCAGCCTTAGCATCTGAAGAAGTGATGAGAGGATAGAGCTTCTCTGGTAGATAATCTGATGAAAGGCTTTGTCCCTGTCATGCATAAATTATAATAAAAATATTAAAAAAATAATTATAAATAATAATAATAATAATAATAATAATAATAATAATAATAATAATAATAAAAAAATCATCATGCGGGCCACACCATTGAAATCAACGATCTGATCCTCCCATAGAGATGTGGCCCACCTTATCTTAGGAGAGTGTAAAAACAACATCCAGTCAAGGTGAATCCTATATGGGCCCACTTCCCCGAAGCAAGTGGGGCCCACATCCTGTATCAATTCTTTAAGTAAGCTAGGCCCACTTCTCCAAACAAGAAGAATTCCATCAAGTGGGGCCCACTTCGCATAGTGGATCAATCAAAGGATCGAGTAGGGGAAAACCAAACCTTGTATTGCATATTATTCCCAAGCTTAACATACGACGGAAATTCCCTGTCGAGAGTGCTTGCTGCAACCGTCAAAATCCACGGCGCTACATTCGACACCGAAAATGGTGTGGGCCCAGAGTTCCCGGCCGAGCAAACGACAGTGATCCCGTTCTTCACAGCATGGAATGACCCAATAGCTATACCATCTTCAAAATACTCGGTGGGATCACCACCCAGCGAGATGGACAGCACATCGACGCCGTCTTGGATTGCCGCATCAAATGCCGCCATTATATCAGCGTCGAAGCACTCGCTGCCGTTGACGGGTGGCCAGCATACCTTGTAAGCGGCCACCCGAGCTTTGGGTGACCCACCCTTAGCTGTTCCATTGGCGTAGCTGAAGATGTTCGCTCCGGGGACAAAGCGGCCACCGGCGGTCGAAAGCGTGTGGGTCCCATGGCCGTCCATATCACGTGCGGTGGAGAATGTGGCATTGAGTGGGCCCACAGAGGCTTCATACCCATTTTTGAAGTATCTAGCTCCAATCAACTTCCTAAGAATTGCACCATCAAAAGAAAATCCAGTGATGTTTTATAATAATAGGAGGGTGCGTTAGTTAGCATTTTGTGGTGGGCCCAAAGTGGGTGGGCACAGCTAGTTTGTGGTGGGCCCTAAGTGGGTGGTCACAGATATTTTGTGGTGGGCCCTAAGATAAATAATACATCGAGGCCTCCATAAGAACGGTCACGGATCATTCCAACATATGTTGGGCCAAAATTGAAAAAGATTAGAAGATGCAATCCTCTTTATTAAAGGTCCACAAAAATAAGGTTGAGAATATCATCCGTATAAAAAGAAAAGAAAAGAAAAAGTCAAAGATAGAAGGGTAGAAATCTCATAAGAGGGACATTTTTAGGTGGTCAATCATCCCTAACGAGCCCCATCGTATAGACGGTTTGGATCATTAAAAATATGGCCAAGAAATATAGATGGTTTAGATCATTACAACATTTCCAAGAAAGAGTAGTTGAAGGGATGGGATTGAGATTGCGTACTGACACTGGTGGTATGACACACAACAACAACCTCACCAACCTCTCGTAATGTGTGCTGCCGGAGAAGCCACTATCAAAAACTTCCTAAGGCCCACTGCAATGGTTATTGCATTCCAACCGTTGATTAGCTCACGTGAACCTCAATGAAGGGACGACACAAAAATCAGATTGATTGAAAACTTTTGTAGCCTCCAAGAAGTTTTTAATGGTGATCGTTCAATCACCACTTTTTCTTATGGTGTGGTCAATATGAGATTTGGATATGCCTCATTTTTTGGACCATACCTTATGATGAGCTGGAAAAATGTATGGACGGTGTGGATAAAACGAATACATCATCGTGAGGCCCACTTCTTTTAGCACACCATAATAAGCAGTGACGTCTGCTAATTGATATGGCCACACGGTGACGTGTGCATTTTATTCACGCCGTTCGTTCATTCTGGATAATTATTTTATTGCATGAGCCCAAAAATAAGATAGATCCAAAACTTAGGTGGACCACACTACAGGAAACAGTGGCAATTAAACGACACCATTAAAAACTTCCCAGGGCCTATTGTAACAGTTGATTAAGTCACACAGACTTGGATATAGAGAAAACACAAATATCATCAGTCATTACAGTTTTCCATGATGTGGGCCACTTGAAATTTGAATCCGCCTCGTTTCTTATCTCATAACATATATAAAATGACCAGAAAAAAAAAAAAGAAGAAGCGTGGACGACTTACATACATCATCTGCCTCTTCATTTCTTATCTCATGACATAAAATGAGAACAAAAAAAACTGGGTGGACGACGTACGTACATCATGGTAGCGACAGTGTCAGTAGGCAATCCGCGTCCAAAGGGACACACCAACTTTATGTTCCTTAGGTGGAATGAATTTAGCTGGAAGATGTTGAAAGAACACCAGATATTTTATTTTATTTATTTTCTTTTATTTTTACACACGCACACGCACCCCCACATACTCACGCCACACGCACACACACGATTTCACCACCTTGGTTGCTCGAACCCTTGACCGGTGTTGAAACTCCGAGGAGTCTACCACCCGGATAAGAGCAAGGACCCAAAAGAACACCAAATTTTTACTTACTTTCATAAATACCAAATACAACTGGTTGCATGTCTCACGTTGGATAGCACAATGTGGGTCCCACCACGAAGATGAACGGTATGAAATCAAATGATTGTTAAATACACATTCTTATTACCATGCAAAAAATCACACTAAATCAAGATGTTTCTGAAAAATAGCTCTAATGAATAATCTGAACCGTTCAGTTTGTTGGGGCTAGTCATAGATGGTTTTGATTCTAATAGACCATTGTAGATGGAAAGTTTGGATAAAGGAGAGATAAAAGAACAGACCTGTTGCATTGCACTCCATCTTTGGTGTCATTCTGACAGACTCCTTTCCACTTGGAGGGGATGGGTCCCAGTCCTTCATCGTTGAAGCTTTCTGACTCTGGCCACACACCTGGCCCACCACCCAACATTGTCAAACAGAAACGGATTGGGTACTCACCCTGCCACTAGCCAATGGCTAGTGGTCGGTGCTTTGTGGGCCCTAACATGATGTCTGTGTCTCATCCTCGCGGCCCATCCAATTTCCCAGATAATTTTATATTATGAATATCCAAAACTGAGGTAGATCAAAATCTCAAGTGGGCCACACAGTGTTGATTGAACTATCACTGTTAAAAACTTCTTAGAGCTACAAAAGTTTTGGATCAAGCTGATATATATATATATATACCTTCATCCAGGTCTGTATGACCTTGGATGTCAAATAAACCTTACAGGGGCCTTGGGAGGTTTTAAATGATAGACATTCAATTACTACCGTTTTCCCATGGTGTGGTCCACTTGAGATTTTGATATGCCTCATTTATGGCTAGAAGTATTAAAATGATGTGTAAAAATGGATGCATGGTGTGGATAAAATACACAGACCATGGTGGGGCCCACAGAGCACAAACCCTAGCCAAACCGCTTACTTGTCAAACTTCGTGCATGCAGGTGAATCCAGAATGTACATGTAGTGGGACCCACCGATGGAATGATTCTTGCCATCCGACTGATGGTAAGATGATGTATAGAGAATAAAATGATCAAACATTCATATCCAATAAGTGAAATTAAATGGCTAGACTCTCAGGAAAGGCATGGCTAGGATCATTTTTTGGTGTGAAGTTCCATGTTATGCACCGTTGACAATGAGATCTGTGTTGGACGGTCAGTATTCAGATGCATTCTTCTAACAATAACAAGTAGGTGAATATATTCTACACATAAAAACATTAATGAATTAGATATTTTTTTAAAAAAAAATCATAAATTTAATTAAAATAGACAAAACAAATCCAAAGCAATCAATAGACCAACTGCATATAATGAAAAAAAAAATAAATCATTGACTTAGAAATCAAACCATTTTATATTTACAAACATGGATTCCACCCAAAAATGCATAGCTTCTTTTTCTTTCCTTCAAGAAATCAAGGAGGATTTGGAAAAAAAAATATTCAAGTATGATGAAATGATCTATTCTAGTATTCCAAACTATTCATTCAAATGCATGGGAATGTATAAAATATCTAAATTTCAACTAAGATGAAATGATCTATTCAAGCATGACAACATCATCATATTAATTAATGGGTAATTATCTTTAATTAATTTAATAATATTGATGATTAGATCTCTTGTATGCAATTTGAAATTTAAGACTACAATCTAAACGAAAATAGTACACATTTTGAAATTTATCATACCAGAAGCAAAAAAGAACATACTATCTTTTTCTATTTATACAAGCATATGTATACATTGAGAAAATAAAAAAACATTAAGGATCAAACAGTAGGAAAAGAATTACCGGTGTCGAGATTGCCGATTATCGTATCTTCACCAAATCTCGCTCTTTGCCAGAGCGATTCGTGAGGAACTCTACCATCTCTCTCAAGTCCAAGAAATTGCCACGATCGAGTAGTGTGTAATTTCCTTCCCTTATTCAAGAAAACTGATACGACATCGGGATGTTCTGAAATACACAAAATAAATAAAAAGAAAGAAAAATAGTAAAATGAATACATATTAATAGAAAGGAAAATGTAGAAAGCAGAGAAAATAAAATGTAGAGACTATCTCACTTGAGATCGCATTTGCTTCTTCCTCTTCGAGATTGGCAGCAAAACCATTAATGGATCTCTCATATGAGTAAAAAATTGCGTCTTGAGCCTTTTCCTTACTGTGATAAAAGATAGAAGAGAAGGAAAATAGGATTACAAAACATGTTCTTAAAAGGAATCATTAAAAAAAAATAATAATAAGATGTAGAAAATCAATGGAATGGATGATCGAATTTCTCAACCTTCCTAAAAATGATCCCAACAAATTATAATGAGAGTCTGTAACTGTTTCGTAATCGGCAGATGTAGGATCAGAATCATGAGCATGGGCACCTAAGTATACCACATAAGACTGCAAAAAAAAAAAAAAAAAAAGAAGAAGAAGAAGAAGAAGAAGAAGAAGAAAGGAGAGAAAGGAAAAGAAAAGAAAAACATCAATGATCAAGCAAAATCCAAAAATAAGAAAACCCCAGATCAGATTCCTATTGAAACTCATTAATTAGAGCTTCCAACAGCATAAAAACGGAAAGAAAAGAAAAAAACCCAAATCACATTCATAGTAAAACTCATCCAAAGATAAACCAAAGAGAGAATTCTGACCAGAAGAGTTAATTAAAAAAAATTCTCATGAGGTTTGCTAAATAGAAGTCCATATATACATTCATAGGGAGCAATGTAATGCTTAAATAATGTTCTTTAAGAGTCAATGAAGCTTCAATAGAATCAAAAAACAAGTAAAACCCAGATGAGATTTATATCAGAAGTCATCAAAAGATAACAAGAATTCACACAAATAGATATCTTCAACAATCAATTTTCATGAGGTTTGCTAATTGCACTCCATATATACACTTATAGAAAATGATGTAATGCTTAAAAAATTCTTTCTAAAAATCAATAAAGCTTCCATAGAATCCAAAAAGAAGAAAAATCCAGATCAGATTTATACTAGAAATCATAAAAAATTAGGTAGAAAGGACAATTCCAAACACTTTTAAATAGAAAATAAAACAATGTGATGCATGCCTTTTTGACAGCAAGTGTGGGTCTTTGCAACAAAGAAAACGACACCAAAATACAAAGAAGCAAAACAGGACGCATAATCCCCATCACTTCTCTCTCTCTCTCTCTCTCTCTCTCTCTCTCTCTCTCTCCAATGGAAGAGAGAAAGATGGGGGTTTTGCAGTGTTTTTGAAGTTCACATTCAAATCTTTTTAATTACGCAATATAATTGGAGGTCGTTTTTAAGGTTGTATCTAATGCATGCATTTCTAGGATAAACTTAAGGTACAAATGGATGCACCTAATGCTGTTCTAATGAAATCCAAACCGTCCATTATGTGTCCGCCCTTGTATTCTCCTTGGATCCCAAAAATCAGGCCGATCTTAAACTCCGGTAGCCAATACATGTAAAATCATAACAAAAAGCTCTACAATCATATTCTCTCGTTCAAATGAGTTTTGGAATGGACTGATCTTTATCTTTCCATTCATCTTGGTTAGATGCACCTTATGAATGACTTAGATTGCATCTAAAATATATGATAGGCCCCACATACAACCATGAAGGATTTTAGTGGTGGGAATCCCATGAAAATTGTACCCTATGGCGTGGCCCAATTTAGTATTTAATCAGCCATATTCCTGGATTCTAAAACAATCATTAAGGGAAGCACATGATGGACGGATTAGATTTTATTATAACATTACAGTGGGCCCCACACGTCGATTCGTACGTTAAAGCTTAGCCTACAATCGTTTGTATTTGATCCCGCTTCTTCCTTTTTAGAGAAGAGAAATGTTAGGAAAGATAAAAAACGAAAATAATGAGGGTTCGTATTAGCGAGGGTGCAGATTGTGTTGCGTGGTGAGTAAACTCTGTGGGGCCCACTGTGATAAATTTGTCATTATCAACGCCGTCCATACGTTTTTCAAGCTCAGTTTAGGACATGAGCTCAAAGTTGAAGTAAATCAAAATCTCAAGTGGACCACACCACAGAAAATAGTGGGGATAGTGATGTCCACCGTTGAAGCCTTCTTAGGGCCCACAGTGATATGTTTATTTGTCATTGAACAGGGTCAAAAATACATGGATAAAGGGAAGCAGAAATATCTGCTTGATCCAAAACTTTTGTGGACACCAAGAAGTTTTCAACTGTAGGTGTTCAATCCCTACAGTTTCATATGGTGTGGTCCATTTGATCGTTGCATATTATCGATTTTGGGCCTATGATCTAAAATGAGATGGAAAAAACGGATGAATGGCGTGGATGAAACACATTAATTATGGTGGACCCACAGAGTTTACTCGTCATGATATAATGTGGCAAGTTACCCACGGTACAATCCGCGTCTTATCGGGAGAAAGATACGTAGACAGATCAGATTCTGTTGCGAAGACTCCTGGCCGCGACGAGGCCGCCACCCCTCAACCGCCGAGGTAGGTGCGACCTGACGGTGGGCCTACCTCGACGTATATATTTTATATCCACGCCTTCCATCTGTTTTACAAATCATTTTATAGTACTGACTAAAAGTGAAGCAGCTCTAAATCTTAGGTAGACCACACCACGAGAACTAGTGGCAAATGACCAGATGAAGATTATATTTGAGTTTTCCCTTCACCTATATATATATCTCGGAACACTCACATGCAAAACGGTTCGTACGTACTACATACGAACTTTTTTGAGAACCCATCATACGTGATGTGGATTCAAAATATGAACCGTTTATGTGAAGCAACACCTCGTGAAACCTCCAAGGCTGAAGTTTTACTTTGATCTAAAACTTGATGGGCCATGAAAAATGAAAACAGTTTCCTCCCTTGATTTGCATTTCTTTTTGTTATGGCCCACCAGAATTTTAGATTGGGGTAAAAATTTGTCACATGAGGTTTCATGGGATTCCGCATCACATGAACCGTTCAGATTAGACACCCATGGCACGTGTGCAAAGGTGCGCACGTGCGTAGGTGCGCAGGGGAGCATGACTCTCTCTCTCTCTCTCTCTCTCTCTCTCTCTCTCTCTCTCTCTCTCTCTCCCTATATATATATATATATAGGGTTGTACACAAATCGGGCTAGCCCGGTTAACTCACTCGACTCTGTCCGAAAATATTTGACTCGGCCCAACTCAGAATTGAGTTCGAACCAGGACGGGCCATTTTCTTCAACCCAAAATTGAGTTCAGGCCAAGTTCAAACATATCCCAGTTCGGCCTGAGTAGGTACAAAACCCGACTAGGCCGTTTATATATATATATATATATATATATATATATATATATATATATATATATATATATATATATATATATATATATATAGAGAGAGAGAGAGAGAGAGAGAGAGAGAGAGAGAGAGAGAGAGAGAGAGAGAGAGAGAGAGAGAGTCATGCTCCCCTGCGCACCTACGCACGTGCGCACCTTTGCACACGTGCCATGGGTGTCTAATCTGAACGGTTCATGTGATGCAGAATTCCATGAAACCTCATGTGACAAATTTTCACCCCAATCTAAAATTCTGGTGGGCCAGAGTAAAGAGAAATGCAAATCAAGGGAGGAAATTGTTTTCATTTTTCATGGCCCATCAAGTTTTAGATCAAAGTAAAACTTCAGCCTGGGGGGTTTCACGAGGTGCTGTTTCACATGAACGGTTCAGAATTTGGACCCAAATCACGTATGATGGGTTTTCAAACAAGTTCGTACGTAGTACGTACGAACCGGTTCGCAGGTGAGCGTTCCGCTATATATATATATATATATATATATATATATATATATATATCCTGAATACTTATCCTAATCATTTGAGATAAAGAAGTGAGGACACCGTCTGTCCTTTTGTACATATAGCAAACCTGAAATTGGCCTGAACTTGCCCGATTGCTGACCGGGCCGAGTTCGGGCTGGACATGTTGGCCCAGTGACCAGGCTGGGTGTGGCTGGTGACCAGGCTTGGCTGGGTTGAGCCTAGTTCGACTCGGATCGACTCATGTACACCCCTTTTATATATGTGATATTAATAATAAGTTGGATGGTGAATAAACGTTACGGTGGACCCTAGAAGTTTTTAACGGTGCTAGCTCTTTCCTATAATGTGATCCACCTGATATTTGTATTGCATCATTTTTAGAATCTTATCCTAAAATATTACATCATTTTTGAAATATTCTAATAAATTAAGTTTTCAAAATAGATAAACTTAGTGTTGGCCACTTGGTTTATTTTTAATTATGCGGGCATGTCAGAATTAGAGGTGTACACCAACTTGAACCGAGTTGAGCTAGCCTTAACTCGACTCGGCTTAGCCTCTAACTGACCTGAACTTGAACTCGGCTCAGTTCAATCCTCGATCCTGACTGGCCAGCTTGGTTCGGTTCGGTTCAGTTAGCAGCTAGGGCAAGTTTGAGCTGAGTTTGAGCTAAAATTGAGCCTCTGTAAGATTTTCAAAAACACATGCAGTGCACTTTCAATTTTTCAATGTATATGTAAAACAGCAGCAGCTATTTACAAGTATTTCATCAAGTACCTTATAAGCAACCTCAAAATCAAGGAAAAATGGTATTTGATTCAATACATACCTTCCTTGCCACTATCCGATACTTCGTTGAGTCATATCATCAAACACTTGGTGAGCAACATCAATATCAAAGTAATCGGGTCACCGAACTAGTTCGAACTGAGTTTGATTTGAGTTGGGGTTCGATCCGAGTCGAGTCAAGCTCAGGTAAGCTCGAACTTGGTTCGTTTTTTTATCTCAAAAAATAAGCTCGACTCGGCTCGAACTTAGCTTCGAACTAAGTCGAATCGAGCTTTTTCAAGTCGAGTCAAGTGAGCTAACCGAGCTAACTCGGTTCATGTACACCCCTAGCCAGAATCGATATACCAACTCGATTCGAACTGATCAACTTTGATCATAAATGGCAAAATAAGCAAATACGTTTAATATGATCAAATTATGAGAAGAATAGTCACTTATTCAATTACTTACATAATTTAATAATGATCAAGCGATAATTGGAGGGTGAGGTTCTTCTTCACAGGAGGGGTTACGTTTTACCTTTTACAAGAAAGTACTTTTAAAATACCAATGCGATCAAATTTTTTTAAATAAAAAACTCACAAGGAGGATATTGGATAAAAGAGCAAATCCAACATATGAATATAGACTTGGATTACAATTAAAGATCATAACAAAAAATTATACTAAATTATTTTACTTGTAGAATAAGCTGATATAAAGTAAATTGATAGATAAGTTTGATTGTTATTGATTGTTGATTTATTGGGATTTGATATATTGTTTCCATCACATTCCTCTAATATTTATAGAGTTCTTTATGTCGTAGCTTATTCCTCTATATTCTTCTTTTGATCACAATAATTGAAAGACTTCTCTCTAGATTATTCTCTTGTTATGTTTTTCTTTTGTAACATTTCTTCTTCTAAATGCTCATCGGGTATTTACTTCATTTTTGTTGCCCATGATTTTGTTTTGGTTGTCCTCGGTCATCCTTTATATTCTTAAATAACTTGACCGCACTTCTTGCTCATGAGTACTTTACTTTTGTTGCCCAAGGTTTTGTTTTAATTGTCTTCAATCATATTATATATCTTTAAATAACTTGATTGCACTTACTTGTTCATCAACCATCCAATAAGGTATAAAAGTAAACATACACCAACTGTAATCCCACAACAATCAACTATTTAAATTTGAAAGGGTGTAAAGTGAAACAGGTCAAGGAACGAACCTTACAACTACCTACAAAGCCACAAAGAGAACTTCGAAAAACGGTGCTAGAAAGGTTTTCCTATTATGAGTTTTAAATACGTGTGATTTTTGCAGTCATGTTCTATTGTGAGTGGGCCACACCCCAAAAAGCTTACGTGGACCACACTACAGAAGGCAATTCAAGTTGATACCTTTCGTCCATGTCTGTCATGCTCTAAAATGATCTCTCAAATGGATGGAGAGTACCAAGGGTGGTAGTTTGTGGCACACCTCTTCCTTTACAACTATGCCACGTGTACAGTTGAGAAGTCACCACTACAGAAGCCTCCTTTTCACCTAGAGCTGCCAATGGGCTAAGATGGGCCATTGGGATTCAAGGCCTGTTCACTTTGGGCATAGTTGGGCTGGATTTCTATACCCAAGTCTTTGCCTGAGCCTAGATTTCAAGCCATATTAATAAAATGACTGGGCTCGGGCTTTGTTTAAGAGCCCGCATCTCGGCACATTAGGGTTTCAAAGGTGTTTTCTTCATATATTATGCATGATGATTGATGGGACACACCTAATGTATAGCCAAGATCTTGAACGAAGTGGGTGGCTATGCATAATAATCAAGAGCCAGGCTTGGAAACTTTTTAGCCCATCGTGGGTCCTGGCAAGGCTCAGGCTTAGGTTTTACTTTAGGGCTGTTGGTAGCCTGATATAGGTAAATTTGGGACCCACATAGGAATGAAAATTAAGTAATTATTTTCACACACATATTCCCCACACACACTCATACCACGGTGAGATTTCATCACAATGGGTCCTTGAACCCATGGCCTCATGTTGAAACTCTTATAAGTCTATCACCAAGGCATGGAGTATATATTGTGTATATGTAGAGCGGTCAATGGGCCATGCCTGAGTAGGTTTCCGCATGGATTTTGAGCTGTTTTAGGCTGGGCCATCAGGCCAGCCCAATTCAAATTCTAATTTTTTAGGCCTGAGCCCATCCCATTGACACCCCATCCTAGAAGTAGGATCAAAATACAGGTTTGATAATCTAAGGCCTATAAGTGTGCAATTGTGGCTCTCAAACATGACATCTAAGCTATACATCACATAGGTGTTAAAAAGTTGAAAGAGACAAATGCACAATGAATATTTTTAAGGAGGAATCCAATTCATTAATTTAAAGATCTAGTTACATCTTAAATAGAAAAGTATAAATAAATTAACCAGAGAAATAGAAACCAACTAGTTCCATGATTGGAGTACTCCTAAAGAAATGAGATACACTAACCCATTTCAACAGACTTCCTATAAAATAGGACAACCAAGACTTATTCAACATTTATCCAAACTTTAGCTTGATACTATTTGATTAGTGTTATCCATTGCTACTCAGAAATCCTAGCCTATTTATCAATTGGATGTGAAGTCAACATTTTTACATGACGAATTGGAAGAATAGGTGTACGTTGATCAACCTCTTGGATATGTGAAACAAGGTCATGAGAATTAGGTATACAGGCTAAAGAAAGTTCTATTCGAACTGAAACAAGCACCGAGAGCTTGGTACAGTCGTATAGATGCTTACTTTGTCAAAGAAGGTTTTCTTAAATGTCCTTATGAGCACACACTCCATACTAAACTTAGAGATGAATGTGAGATACTTGTTGTGTGCTTATATGTTAATGACCTTATCTATACCGATAATGATAGAGCCTTATTTGATGATTTTAAGCAATCAATGATGAATGAATTCGACATGACGGATTTGGGGTTGATGCACTATTTCCTTGGTATCGAAGTAGTGCAATCGTCTGTCGATGTCTTTATTTCACAACAACAATATATTCTAGAGATCTTGAATAAGTTCAAAATGAAGAATTGCAATTCAGTTTCCACCCCAGTTGAAAATGGTTTGAAGCTCACAAAGAATGTGTTAGAGAAGAAGGTGGATGCTACTCTTTATAAGCAAATTGTTGGGAGTCTTATGTATTTGACTTCAACAAGACCAGATATCATGTATGTTGTCAGTTTAATTAGTCGATACATGGAGAACCCAACTGAAGTTCATCTCTTAGTTTGGAATTTTGTATCAAAAATGTGGAAAGTCAAGCTTAATCAGGTTTTCAGATAGTGATTATGTTGGAGATCTTGATGATAGAAAGAGTACATCCGGATTGGTGTTCATGATGAGTTCTGGAGCTGTCTCATGGTCATCTAGAAGCAACAGATAGTGACTTTGTCGACTATTGAAACTGAGTTTGTTGCTGCAACATCAAGCTCCTATCAAGCTATTTGGTTACAACGGTTACTTACCATTCTACACTGTCAGGAGCGAGGTCCCACTTTAATATATTGTGATAATGTTTCTGCCATAAAGCTTTCAAAAAATCTAGTTCTACATCAGAGGATGATGTTATTGACTTGGTATACTATAAGAGTGAGAATCAAATTGCAGACATAATGACTAAGCCCCTCAAGGCTGCTATGTTTTTTAAGCTTCGAGATATGCTCGGTGTCTATTCAAAGAAGGAAGCAGTTTGTGATAGTGCTAATAATGAAGAAGAAATGAGTTATTGAAGTTGTTTTAAACTGATGTCTTTAGGACATTCAGTTTAAGGGATGGTGTTAAAGGTTGACATTCAGTTTAAGGGATGGTGTTAAAGGTTTGTTTGTCCTATTCTATAGGAAGTCTACTGAAGTTGTTTTAAACTGATGTCTTTATGACATTCAATTTAAGGGAGGGTGTTAAAGGTTTGTTTGGATAAATGTTAAATAAATCTTAGCTGTCCTATTCTATAGGAAGTCTATTGAAATGGGTTAGTGTATCCCATTTCTTTAAGAGTATTCCAATTGTGGAACTAGTTGGTTCTTATTTCTCTAGTTAGTTTGTTTATGATTTTCTATTTAAGATGTAATCGGATCTTTAAATTAATAAATTAAATTTTTTCTTAAAAATACTCGTTGTGCATTTGTCTTTTTCAACTTTTTAACATTTGCATGCTCTTCGGTGGTGGTGGTGCTGCACCGGTTCACCTTTTGCTCATGGACTAGCAAAAAACTCTACGACTCATCAATGGAGAGTCCATCAATATTATTTGATTCTTCAATCGAACAAACGACATAGTCAAACTTTGAGGTCATCGAGCGCAGAATTTTTTCGATTATGATGACGTCTTCCATCTTGTCGCCATGGATGCGTATCTTATTTGCAATCGCAATAGTTCTTGAGAAATAATCGAAAACACAATTCTCCTTATTTCATACAAAGAATCTTGAATTCTGTGCGAAGTGCTTGGAGTTGGGCATGTTTTACTTCGCCGTGCCTTGATATTTCTTTTTAGAGAATCCTAAATTTGTTTAGAAGTATCTTTAGAGAGAATTGTTTTCAAGATTGAACAATCAATTGCTTGGAAAGGATAATTCTTTACTTTTAAGTCCTTCACTATTTGCTCTTCCAATGTTTTCTTTTGAGCATCCGTCAATGCTCTCGTTGCTGCCTCAGTTACTGGTTCTGAGATTTCAGTTTCAATGAGATACCAGTACTCCTTGGATCTCAGGAAATTCTCCATTAACATGCTCTAATGATTGTAGTGACCATCGAAGTGAGGTATGGCTAGTTCGATATAGTTATCGACCACCTTGTCAGACGCCATTGATTTTGATGCTGCAAGTAAGAAGACTGTTGCTTCTTTTAACCTCAATATGGCTTTGATACCTAATGTTAAAAAGTTGAAAGAGACAAATGCACAACAAATATTTTTAAGGAGGAATTCAATTTATTAATTTAAAAATTTGATCACATCTTAAATAGAAAAACATAAACAAACTAACTAGAGAAATAGGAACCAACTAGTTTCACGATTGGAGTACTCCTAAAGAAATGGGATATACCAACCCATTTTAACAATAGACCCTGGATGCAAATCCCTTAGCCTAGAAATCTAGCTGGTGAAATGAAATTGTGGCCACATTAGGAATCATTTGGTGTTACTCCTGACTTTCTTCAAATAATTAAAAAACGCCATAATTTCAACTAAAGTTAGATAAAAAATTTTATATGCAAGTGAATGATCAAATAATTACTGAATCTAAACAACCACAAAATAGTTTAAAATAAAATTACTTCTTACTTGTAAAAAAAAAAAAAAAAATAATAATAATAAAAAAAAAACTTCTATAATCACCTATATACCCTCAAGTTCTGATAGGGGTATGGGTAGGCTTGTTTGGGAGAAGAGAAAGAGAAAGAGAGGTTCGGTTTTGGAGATCCTAAAGAGAGGTAATATTGTCATTTTCAAGAGGACTTCACCAATAACTTGAGCTTGTGGACGACACACTAATCGGACTTCTAACATAGTGCACCCTATCAGACCATATCAACCTCCCAAATGAATAATCAGAAATCTTGCCGTGCTTAAGCGCTAACGTGACCTTATACGTCTTCTCCTCGCCCGTCTTCTCAAACTTTAGGATCTTGGGCTCGACCATCACAAATACTCCAGCTGGTGGATCAACACGGACTGTATATGTGCTAGGGGGACCAACATTCCTGACAGTTCGAGTGATCGTGGTCGGGCTTGTTAACAATGGGTGCGTGATCGACGGGTAGTTCAAGTCCAACAGGCTTATGTTCTTAGATGGGCAGTTGTAATTGGCAAATGAAGATATCAAGGTCGAGTCGTAGCCGAGGGTGCAAAGGAAATTCAGGTAGTCGTCGACGGTCAAGTCGTAGATTAGGCCTGGGTCCATAGCACGGTTGGGACGAACATGACCGGAGCCGTAGCTGAGAGGTGTGGCCTTTACCAAGAATGAGTCCTTTATCGGCTCTACCGTATTGTCTCGGCTTCTCGCTGCAAGTTTAATAAATAAACAAAAAAGTATAATTAGTGCCAAGATCTCCAATATATAATTTCCATTAACTAAACTAAAGTAAATTCATGTTAATGCCATTAAAGATAAATGGCTATGGAATACCCAAGAGTTAGATATTGGATTACATGCTCTTTCAAAAAGGTTTTAGGCCATTATTATTGGAATACCCAAGAGTTTCATTGATCCATTTGGCTCCACCAAATTCTATAAAGTTTCATGATATTTCATGGTTAATCAGTCTTTTAATGAAATTTGGTGAAACCAAACACACCCTAAAACTAAATTAAAGCAATTAATACTTGATTAAGTTGATCTAAGACAATGAATTCATGTTAACAGTAATTATGTATTAGAGATTTAGCTATATATTTTTATACATAATTATTATTAAATAAACTGAGATCAACTCCTTTTAGGCATGAGGCAAATAAGATCATATTTCCAAATAATTTTTTATTTAAAAAATAAAATAAAATAAAGCAAAGTATAAAGATTTAATATTCATATCCAACGATGGAACAAGTCGAAAGTGCTCGCCTGTGGTCATGATTGCGGATCGAATGGCTGATGGGCTCCAATCTGGGTGGAGTGTTTTGAGAAGGCCCACAACCCCAGCAATATGGGGGCACGACATCGACGTCCCAGATTCAACGTTGAAGAGAACCCGCCGGTGATCCAAATCGATGCCGGTAGGGCTAGTTGCTTGGCTATAGGCTGCAAGAACACTTACTCCTGGTGCAGTAATATCAGGCTGCACAAAAAAGATTAAGATGAATTAATTTTAAAAATATATAAGGTTCCATTTGTATCATGAATTTTTCTGATTTTTTTTTTTAACTAAATTAGACTAATCTTTAATAAGATTTCATATTAGTTGGTGCAACCAAACGCATCCTAAAATAGATTTAAGAAATGGACCAGGGTGCATCTGGTTGCACCAAATATTATATATTTGATGATTAATCAGTCTAACATGGTGCAAAGTTTCATGATATTTCTCACAAATTTTTTATTTTTTATTTTTTTTTCTAAAAAAGTATTGGAGAAAATTGGAAATTGGAAATAGCTGCCAAACCTTAAGGATTTCTGTCGTGACCGCATTAGGTCCTTGCGATGAGAATGCAGCCATGAATGGAGCTGGTTTTGTGCCCAAATCAGTCTTCGGAGGGGTGATATATGCCATGGGAGACCTAACAAATAATAATAAAATTATTATTATTATTATTGTTAACTGCCAACACCAATTAATCAAGATAAGGACTAGAAGATGATAGGATTTTTGCATGCTCCCACATCAATAATAGAGTATTTGCAAATATCTAGTTAAAAGAGATAATTTACAAATTACCACATTATTAATTTACTATCATTGCAAATATCCACATCCCTTATTTTTTTTCATAACTTCCATTGGCAAAACATTGGACCTTAAATTCTTTAACTGTTCCCTGTATGGAACATGTCACAAAACAATTTATAGCTTCTTCTTTAAAAATAAAATAAAATAAATAAATTCTTTTTATTTAATAAGATGTATGGAGTAAAAGGTTTTAAGATACCAGAAAAGACATTGTTAATGTTACTCAGCACTAGACTCTATGGAGTTTCAACAGGAGGTCATGGGTTCGAGCATCCCCGGCAGTATTGAGTGCACAAAAGTGTGTTGGGTGGGTGTGTAAGCGTAGGGGTGTGAATTATTATTTTTTTTAAGCAAAAAAAATAAAAAAAATAAAAAGCCGTTAAAAAAAAACTAAGAAAAAATGAATATTTAAAATATCGAAGAAGTAAGGATATGATTATTTGCCAAACATATTATTTTTATGTGGATATGATTATTTGCAAATGTATTATTTTTATGTAGATATTTTAAAACACAATTTGTTATTATTAATTATTACTACTAGTTGCATGAGAAATTATTACTACAATGAATTGCATGTAGAAGTGATCCCAATTAGTTGAAATGATATTGGAAAATGCTAGCCATCCATATATTTTAAAATGAACATTTTGGGTTTTTGTTCCTAATCATTCACCTGCAGGGCAATCCATACTGTCAAACAAAACGCTTATGGTGATGAAATGACAAAAGTGTTGCCATTCCTATAAAATGACCAATATACTCTCAATGAGAAACTTACTTAGTAGAGTTGATGTAGCAGTAAACTTGAACACCGTCGGTATAAGTGATGTGTGTGGCTGGGAGAAAATGGGCGTCGGAGATGATCTCGTTGCCGCTCCCCTCATCATTGGCCAGGATCATCCCGACCCCACCTGCCTGGTGGACCGCCTCGCCCTTCTCCACACGTGCATTGCCTCCACGTAGGCAAACTACAATCTTCCCTTTCACCTTCTCGGGATCAAGATCTCCTACCATACAAAGCTCACTGCAAAACCAAAACGAGATTAAAAGGATGTGTATAAATGTAATTAATTAAGATCATAACATAGTATAGTGGAGGGTAAAAATGTAATTTCACATGGCAAGCTTATGGCCCAATGTAAAGGTGGTGGGCCATGAATAGAATGACCATCCCAGCCCAACCAACTAGTGTGACATCTTGGTTCCATCAGATCCAATGGTTGAGATCATCAATTCCAAGGTGGGGCCCACTTAACAATATCATCAGATCCAATGGTTGAGATCATCAAATATAAGGTGGGGGCCCACTTAACAATACCATCAGATCCAATTGTCGAGATCATCACATATAGGGTGGGGCCCACTTAACAATACCATCAGATCCAATTGTCGAGATCATCAAATATAAGGTGGGGCCCACTTAAGAACGCCATGAATAGAATGACCATCCCAGCCCAGCCAACTAGTGCGACATTTTGGTTCCATCAGATCCAATGGTTGAGGTCATCTAATCCAAGGTGGGGCCCACTTAATAATACCACTGGCCCATGTTTGGAGTATTATCTTGTAATATGACAGTGTTGAGATAGGGTGGGCCCATACGAGGTTTCAGCAGAAGCATTGGCAGCCTTGGCATCTGAAGAAGTGATGAGAGGATAGAGCTTCTCTGGTAGATAATCTGATGAAAGGCTTTGTCCCTGTCATGCATGAAGTATAAACAAAATATTAAAAAATAACAGAAAATAATAAAAACTCATCATATGGGCCACACCATCGAAATCAATGGACACCAATCAATCTGATCATCACATATACATGTGACCCACCTTATGTGTATATCTATATAGTTAGGTTGTCCAACAAATGTAATATAATTGGGAGAGTGTAAAAACACTCTCTAGTGAAGTTGAACCTCATCTAGGCCAACTTAAATCCAGTGTCTTTCAAGAGGCAAGTGGACCCCACCCACCTCTCTTCTTAAACTGGATCCATTCGTTCAGCTTTCTTATGAATGTGGCCCACTTGAATGTAGAGGGTCAATCAAAGGAATAGAGTAAAACCAAACCTTGTATTCCTTGTTATTTCCAAGCTTAACATATGATGGAAACTCCCTATCAATGGTGCTCGCCCCAACCGTTAAAATCCATGGCGCTATGTTTGAAGCCGTCCATTGTTGGGGCCCCGAGTTCCCGGCCGAGCAAACGACGGTGATCCCATTCATCACTGCATGGAATGCTGCAATTGCAATACCATCTTCAAAATAAGGAAGGGCATCGCCACCCAGCGAGACAGATAGCACATCCACACCATCGTGGATTGCTGCATCGAATGCTGCCATTATATCAGCCTCATAGCAGCCACCGACGCCAGGCCAGCATACCTTGTAAGCGGCCACCCGAGCTTTGGGTGATCCACCCTTGGCTGTTCCATTGGCGTAGCCGAAGATGTTCGCTCCAGCGACAAAGCTACCGCCTGCAGTGGAGAGTGTGTGGGTCCCGTGGCCTTCTGAATCACGGACAGTTTCGAATATTGAGGAGTTGAGTGGGCCACCTTTGATGGCTTCAAGGCCTTGGTTGAAGTACCTGGCTCCAATCAGCTTCCTAGGAATTGCACCATCAAAAGAAAATCAAGTGATGTTTTATAATCTAAGCAGGGTGTGTAGTTGGCATCTTGTGTGGGGGGGCACACATAAGATCAAGGTGGGCCCTGAGATAGAAGGAGAACACCTTGTAATGGATTTGGACAAGATCATTCATTACTGATCCCACATTCATTCGTGGGGATCTAATGTTTATGAACGGTCGTGATCTGACATGGATTTTAGAACTAATGTTTATGAACGGACGTGATCTGACATGGGTTTCAGAACTAATGTTTATGAATGGTCGAGATCTGACATGGGTTTTAGAACTAATGTTTATGAACGGTCGTGACCTGATATGGGAAAGGAAAAAACGAAACTTTGATATCCCAAGTCCTTTGTTTGGTTGCCACTTAAAAATGATTTCATGTAATTTTAGTTAAGTGTAATTATGTATTAGATATCATAAGTGAGTTAGGTTGAAATAAACATAATGAAATTTCGAGATTAATCAGTCTATTTCGATGTAAAACATCCTGAAATTTCATGATATCTGGTGCAACCAAAAACATCCTTATATGGGAGGTGCTAGACAGAAATGGGGCCAAGGTGATCAGGAGATCCAAACCTTCCATCAGATTCATGACCCCTGATATTAAAACATCAGACCGATGTAAAAGTAAGGTGGGCCACTAAAGATGGAACAAGTTAAGAGTAGAAGCTTAATGTTGATTGGCGATCTGCAATTCAGGCCATTCAAACAAGAGTGGCGTTTCCTCCGATTTTGTTTCATGTGCTGAGGCCCACCTGAGTGCGGAAAGATGTTAATATGTATGATACTATGGGACCCACAATTAGTGGGTCCCACTAGGAAAGTGGGCCAGCAGTTAAAACTAAAAATTGACAAGAGTTCACATATATATATTTCAACATGCAAATATTGAATCCTAAAAAGAGTGATGTTTTCATAAATATTAGTCGATAATTTTGTGAAAGATTTCTGTAAATGAATCATTTATGATTAATTCATGAGTTATGGGGATGGGCTTATGTCACAAAAAAATAGAGATTAAAGCAAGTGTTGGATCAAAGCTGATATACAGAGTATAAATTAACTTATTATACTCTTGAATATGAAACCCAAAAATACTGATATCTTGGCCTGAGAAAGAGAGGCTGTGGTAGGCACCCAATCATCCATTGGCACATGGACAACTGGGTGAGAACTGAATGTTCTGATAAAGTGCCTAATAAGTAATGGCCTTTGTCCTTTAGAAAATGGACCACATGAATAATCCATCCATCAGTGCAAAACTGAAGAGCTAGCATTTACCACTTTTATGAAGTGGAGCTTGTTAAATGGCCCACCAAAATGAGATTATAGTGGAACAAGCGTCAGGGAACGTTCACGTACACTTCTCTGAGAAGCATCATTCCATACATGTTGGGGCACGGATCTACGAATGCAGCCTCAAAATCATTCAAGAGTAGAAGATGCAATCCTCTCTATTAATGGCCCACAAAAATAAGGTTGATAATATAATCCAAATTCAAAGGAAAAAATGGTCAGTGATCCAACGGTTGAAATATTACAAAATGGGCCATTTTTTAGATGAGGAATCATCTAGAACAAGTCCCGTCGTATAGACGGTTTGGATCATGAAAACACGCTACAAAATGTTAGAGCTGTTTTAAGCTCCTTAGGTGGAATTTAGTTGGAAGATGTTGAAAGAACACACCATATTTTTTACTACTTCAGTAAAGATCACATACAGCTGATTGCATGGGAAGATCTCAATTTAGATAGCACATGCACCGAAGAAAAATGCGGGTCCCACAACGAAAATAAAAGATATGAAAACAAACGATAGTTGAATGCAGATTCCTATTGCCATGCAAAAAAAAAAACACAGGTTGAACACGTAGATGAAAGCATAAAGAATAGATGGCCAGGATTGTTTATGAAAAATAGCTCTAGTGAATAATCTGAACCGTTTGTTTGTTTGGGCCAGTCATGGATAGTTTCTGGTTCTGATTGAAGGCTGCTGCCTGACCACACGTGTTCCACGTTGTACGCGAGGATTTTTTTATTTTTATTTTTATTTTTATTTTTTGTTTATTAAAAACATTGATAAAGGAATGATAAGAGTACAAACCTGTTACATTTAAATCCATCGTTGGTGTCATTCTGACAGATTCCTTTCCACTTGGAGGGGATGGGCCCCATTCCTTCATCGTTGAAGCTCTCTAATTCAGGCCACACACCTGGCCCAGCACCCAACATTATAAAAGTTGTATATTGTCAGCTCTTACCCTTTCTAGGAATATTCAAGACCATGCATTCAGACGTACATAGAAATGTTTGAAGTATCTAAATTTTAATTAGAGTGGCACAACTAAGATGAAATAATATATTAAATCATAATAATAACTTCATAGTAAAATAATAATAATAATAATAAATAAAATAATAATACCGATAAATTTTCTTTTTAAAAAATAATATGCAATTAACTTTTAAGTTATGTTCTAATATTTATACTTAGATTTTTTTTGTATGCAATTTGAAAATTAAGACCACAATCTTAACTAAAACAGTATACATTTTGACCTTTAACATACCAAAAGCAAAAAAGAAATGGACTACCTTTTTTCTACATAAAATCATATAAATTGGATAAAGATAAAACATTAAATTTCATTTAGTAGAAAAAGAATTACCAGTGTCGATATTGCCGATTATTGTATCTTCACCGAATCTTGCTCTTTGCCAGAGAGATTCAGGAGGAACTCTACCATCTCTCTCAAGTCCAAGAAAATGCCATGACCGAGTGGTGTGTAATTTCCTTTCCTTGTTCAAGAAAACTGATACGACATCCGGATGCTCTAAAACATACAAATAAAAAAAATTTAACTGATAAAATAAACAAATGAAAGAAAACTATAGAATATATACATGTAAATAAAAAATAAAATATGGAAATCAGAGAAAATAAATTGTAGAGACTATCTTACTCGAGATTGCAATTGCTTCCTCCTCTTCAAGATTGGCAGCAAAACCATTAATAGATATCTTATAGGAGTAAAAAATTGCTTCTTGAGCCTTTTCCCTACTGTGATAAGATATAGAAAAGAAGAAACAATAGAATGAGAAAACTTGTTATTAAAAAGAATTTCAGAGAGAGAGAGAGAGAGAGAGAGAGAGAGAGAGAGAGAGAGAGAGAGAGAGAGAGAGAGAGAGAGAGAGAGAGAGAGAGAGAGAGAGAGAGAGAGAGAGAGAGAGAGAGAGAGAGAGAGAGAGAGTATAAAATCATTAAAATAGATCATTGAATTTCTCAACCTTCCCAAAAATGATCCCAGCAAATTATAATGAGAGACGGTAACTTTTTCATAATCGTCTGTTGTAAGATCTAGACCATGAGAATGTCCACCCAAGTATACTATATAAGACTGCAAAGGAGTAAAATAAAAACATCAATGATAATAATAATAATAATAATATATATATATATATATATATATATATATATATATATATATATATATATATATATATATATATATATATATATATATAAAACGAACTTCCAATAGCATAGGAAAATTACAAAAACCCAAATCTCATTCATACTGGAAATCATCCAAAGATAACCAAAAGAGAGAATTCACACAAGAAGAGCTAAAAAAAATCACTTTTCATGAGGTTTTCTAATATACCTCCATATATAGAGAGAGCAATGTAATGATTAAGCAATTACATCTAAGAATCAATAAAGCTTCAATAGAATCGAAAAACAAGTAATACAGAAGTAATCAAAAGCCAGAATTCCCACAAACAGAGATATAGACAAATCAATTTTCATGAGGTTTGCTAATTGCACTCCATATATACACTTACAGAAAACGATGTAATGCTTAGAAAATTCTCTCTAAAAATCAATAAACCTTCAATAGAAATGAGAGTTCCAAACACTCTTTAAAAATCAATCTTTGATATCATATACTTAATAAAGAAAGAAAACAAAGTGATGCTTGCCTTTTTGATAGCAAGGGTGGGTGTTTGCAACAAAGAGAATGAAAGCAAAATCCAAAAGAACCAAATAGAATTTCTGGCAATCCCCATTGTTACTCTCTCTCTCTCTCTACTAAGGGATATCAAGAGATGGGTGTTTTGCTGTGTTTTTATAACACACTTTCAAACCTATTCAATTACGTGAGGTAATTGAAAGTCTTTCCGGATCTAATACATACGTTTCTAGATGAGCATAAACTAAAATAAAATAAAATGGACGTCTCTTGTGATGTTAATGGCATCCAATTCCTAAAAATCAGGCTGAATATAAATTCAGGTGAAATCGGATTGCATACTAAGTTACGCTCTTATCGTACTGAGTAAACTCAGTTGGGCCCACCATGAATGTATGTAGTCTATCCACACTGTCCATCTGCTTTTCCAAATAATTTAAGGGGTTAAACCCAAAATTAAAGCATATCCAAGGATCAAGCCGATCATACCTCAGGAAACAGTGGGAATAATGATTTCCACCATTGAAATAAAGCTAGGCCCCACAGTGATGTTTATCTGTCATCCAACGTGTTCATAAGATCACAAAGACATGGATGAATGGAAAAAATAAAAATAAGCTTGATTCAAAACTTACTTAGTCACTGAGAATTTTTCAACGGTAGATGTTCAATTTACACTGTTTTCTGTTGTGTGGTTCATTTTAGTTTTGGATATGCTTCATTTTTAGGCTCAATCCATGAAATTATTCAATAAAATGAATGGACGGAGTGGATCAAATAAATAAACCCTGGTGAACCTCATAAAGTTTACTCAGTACGATAAGCGTACTGAGTAACTCGGTACGCAGTCCACTTCCAATTCAGGTGGGCCACACCATGTACCTAAATTCTCTACAATCATGTTGATAAATGAGTTTTGGAATGGCCCCGTCTTTAGGTGTCCATTCATCCTGCTAGGATGGATCGGCATATGTAAAAGATATGGTGGGCCCCACATATAATCAGCAAGTTTATCAATGGTGGGCATCCCATCCCAACTGTACCCTGTGGTGTTGCTTCATTGGGTTTTCTATCAGCCATATTTTTGGGCACTAAGAAGAACATTAAAGTGCAAGCATGATGGATGGTTTAGATTCATTAGGACATCACAGTGGGCCCCACACGTCGATTTGTACGTTATGCTTAGGCTAGAAATCGTTTATTTTCGTTCCTAAATCCTCCTTTTTGGAGAAATGTTAGGAAAGGATAAAAACAAATGTGAAAAGGGTTCCGTATTAGGAGACATATCTGGGACGGGGATTGCGTCCTGCCCCCGCCCGGACGGTAATCTGTCCGGGCAGGGATCCGTGGTGCTCATCGTAATGTAAGTGTTTTATCCACGCCGTTCATAGCTTTTATCAGGCCATTTTAAGATCCACTCACAAAAATTAAGCAGGTCCACAGCTCCAGTGGACCACACCAAAGGAAGCTGCAGTAATAATGACATCCACCGTTGAAACCTTTTTAAGGGCCACCGTGATGTTTTTTTACCATCCACCTATTCATAAGGTCATGTGGACGTGGATGAAGTGAAAACACAAATATCAGCTTGATCCGAAAATTCTCCAGCTCCCAAGAAGTTTTTAATGGTGGAGGTTCAATCCCCACTTTGTGGTCGATATAAGACTGTACCTGCCTCATTTTTTGTACTATACAGTAAAATTATCTGAGAAAAATTATTAACGGCATGGATAAGACACTTACATCACAGTGGGCCCCACAGATCACCTGCCCGGACGGATTTCCGTCCGGGGCGGGGGTAGGACGCAATCCCCGTTCACATAAGAGACTCCATAGCTAGCGAAGACTTCTGGGAGGGGACGTGGATTGCGTACTGACACTGTCAGTAGGGACGTCGCTACTGGATGGAGCTCTGTGGGCCCCACAATGATGCATGTGTTTTATCCACGCCGTCTATACATTTTGGATAATTATTTTAGGGCATGATCTAAAAAATTAAGGGCACCCTTATGTATATTAGAGGGGTACCCCTATGTACCGTGCTAACATGGTGGATATGTGCAATATCCAAGCCGTCCATTAGAGGGGTACCCCTATGTATATTTCTTATCCCAAAATCAGGTTGGTCCATTAGTCAGGTCGGCCAAGATTAACTGAAAATGTATGGTTGGTTAAAAAAAATCAACCGAAGCTCTATAAACGATAACGTCCACCTGATGGATGGCTAGAATATTTCACCTATCTGCATGGGCCACCTTAAGGCAAAAAATAAGAAGAAGAAGAACGTATGCTGGGCAAATCAGTTATTAATAGCAGTTGTATGATTAATAATTTGGTTAAATGACAAGTTCATATTGAACATTGGACATCATGCCAAATAACATTTTTCTTCAACGAACTAAAATTACGATGAATTCTACCCCCTCTATTCAATTACCTATTCACACCGAAAAACCAAAATATATAATCCCACCCACACAAACCCTAAATAAATTCAACATTGTTCTGAACCAAAATGACTTGAGCCATAACCCCAAATGACCCAACAAGTTCTTAGAAGGAAGATGATACAGAAATCGGACTCCTTACATAGTGCACCCCATCAGACCATATCAACCTCCCAAATGAATAATCGGCAATCTTTCCATTCTCAAGCGCTAACGACACCTTAAACATCTTCTCCTCACCTGTCTTCAAAAACTTCAGGCTCTTCGGCTTGACCGTCACAGATACTCCAGGAGGTGGATCAACACGTACTGTGTATGTGCTAGGGGGACCAACGTTCCTGACCGTTCGAGCGATAGTCGTTGGGCTTGTTAATGATGGGTGGGTGATCGATGGGTAGTTGAAGTCCAAGAAGTTCATGTTCTTTGATGGGCATTTGTAATCGGCGAATGCCGATATCATCGTCGAGTTGTAGCCAAGAGCACACAGGAAATTTAGGTAGTCGATGATAGTCAAGTCATAGATTAGGCCAGGGTCCATAGCACGGTTGGGGCGGACATGGCCAGCACCGTAATTGAAAGGTGTGGCTTTTATCAGGTATGCATCAGTAATTGGTTCTATAGCATTGTCCCGGCTTCTCGCTGCGCAAAAATAAAAAAAACAAAAATAAATAAAAGTACTATTAGGGAAATTTAATCAAGAAATAATAGTGTTTAGTTGCACACATTTTCATTTAAATGATTTATTAACCTTGACATATCATGGTATTGGTACGTAAACATATGATTCACTATTACATCTAATGATCAAACAAGTTGAAAGATCTCACCAGTGGTCATGATCGCAGATCGAATTGCAGCTGAGCTCCAGTCAGGATGGAGTGTTTTGAGAAGGCCCACGATGCCAGAAACGTGTGGGCATGACATGGACGTCCCAGATTTGACGTTGAAGAGAACCCGACGTTCATCCGAACTGATGCCAGTTGGGCTAGTTCCTTGGCTATAGGCTGCAAGAACACTTACTCCTGGTGCTGTTATATCAGGCTGCACAAAAAATATTAATTTATCTTAAACTAGATTTAAGAAATAGAGTAGGGTGCATTTGGTTGTACCAAACATTAGATTTTTCATGATTAATCAGTTTAACATGTTGCTGAGTTTCATGATATTTCTTAAAATTGGTGCAACCAAAGACTGCATAAACTATATATTTTTTAAAAAGGATTAGAGAAAAATTGGAAATTGTTTCCAAACCTTGAGGATTTCTGGGGTGACCGGATTAGGTCCTTGGGACGAGAATGCAGCCATGAATGGAGCTGGTTTGGTGTCCAAATCAGTCTTCGGGCGGGTGATATAAGCCACAGGAGACCTATAAAAAAATCATCATTATCATTAATTACCAATCTCAATTAATTGGTATAATGCTTAGATAATGTTCACTCACTATCACTATTGTTATGGTTTGCAAGTTACTATATTAATAATTTTGCTATAATTGCAAATACCGGTGTACAGATAGTTGCTCATAACTTCCACTAGCAACTATTAGAAAATGAAAGGAATCTAGATACTCTGCTTGCTACATAAAGAAAATTCCTGTGTGTCACAGTCTGATTGTGCCATGTTATCACACATTGCATTTAATGCAGCACTAACAACATCATCACTAATATCGATCAATCACCATGCATGAAAATAAAGAAAATTTGTTTGTGATAAGCAGAAGATCCAGACTCATATGAAAGATATATAACAAAATTATATTCCATTGGAAAGTAAATCATTTTCTTCCTTTAGTAGTGGAAATAGTAGCTTTAGGATAGGAAAAGAGATAGTCATTTAGTGGTAGAAATAGCGGCTTTATAATAAAAAAAGAGTTACTATCTGTACGCAAAAATAAATGGAAAGTGGAAAATTAAAATAATCAAGAAGTAACGATATTACTATTACTAGCAGGTGGACTTCTCTCTATTTGAGATATAGGAATTTCCATCCAGTACGTGTATCTTGTACATGGGACATGCTTTTATAAATAATTGCTTGTAGCTAGCAGTACGTTCATGGATAAAAATCACCAACAATCCACATGCAATAATAGAAAAGGACCAAAAATAGGGTAGCACGAATCTTCCAAGTTGTGGAGATTTTGGGACCAATATCTATCTACCAAGTTGTGGAGATTTTGGGACCAGTATCTATCTACAACGATTACAAGTGGGGCCCACGTTGAGCTAATCCAAGCCATTGTTCTGATGGCCACTGTCATCTACAGAACAAGGGCAACAATTCTACCATATTGGAAGATCCAAGCCATCCAAACCTTCAGAACCTTTTATGCAATCCTAACCATTGAACAAAACCCACATTCTTATAAAAATGACCAATATACCCTCAATTAGAAACTTACTTTGTAGAGTTGATGTAGGAGTAAACTTCAACACCGTCCAAATAAGTGATCTCTGTGGCTGGGAGAAAATGGGCATCAGCAATGATCTCATCACCACTATCCACGTCATTGGCCAGGATCATCCCAACCCCACCAGCCTGGCGAACTGCCTCACCCTTCTCAACACGTGCATTGTTGCCACGTAGGCAAACTACAATCTTCCCTTTCACCTTCTTGGGATCAAGATCTCCTACCATACAAAGCTCACTGCAAAACCATTTTTATTTTTATTTTTATTTTTAAAAAAAAGATATGTAAATGTAATTAAAATCATAACATACTATACTCGAGGGTAAAATTGTAATTTCACAAGCCAAGATTATGGCCCCATGATAAGGTGGACCATGAATATATAGAGTCATTCTATTGATAACCTCAGGGGCCATTCTTTTATTCAAATCCAATGGTTGAGATTATCAAATACATGGTGGGGCCCACTGAACAAATTCACTAGATCACCTTTTACTTCTAATGTGAATTGATGAGATAGGGTGGGCCCATACGAGGTTTCATCAGAAGCATTGGCAGCCTTAGCATCTGAAGAAGTGATCAGAGGATAGAGCTTCTCTGGTAGATAATCTGATGAAAGGCTTTGTCCCTATGAAACATGAATTGTAAACAAAATATTAAAAAATAATAAAAATAATAATAAAGAATATAATAAAATCTCATCAAGTGGTCCACGCCATAAAAATCAATGGATATCAAACAATCTGATCCTCACATAGACGTGAGGCCCACCTTATACGTATATCGGGTTCGTAATGTATATAGTTAGGATGTCCAACAAAGATAATACGTTGGGAGAGTGTAAAAACACCACCAAGTGAAGGTGAATCTTATATGGGCCCACTTGAATCCAGTGTCTGTGGGCCCCACCATGATGTATTTGTTTCATCCATGCTGTTCATCTATTTTTATAGATCATTTTATGGTAGGATCCCAAAAGTGAGTTATATCCCATTTTCATTTGGACCACATCACAGGAAACAGTGTTGATTGAACATCCACCATTAAAAACTTCTTGGGTGCCATAAAAGTCTTGGATCAAGCTGATCTTTGTTTTTTCCATTCATCTAGGTCTGCATGACCTAATCAATAGATTTGATGTAAAATAAACAGGACAGTGAGCCTTAGGAGGATTTTAATAGTGTATTCAATCACGACTGTTTTCCTATAGTGTCGTCCACCTGAGATTTATTTTCCCCTCATTTTTGGGATTAAGTCTAAAATGATATGTAAAAATGGATGGACACCATGGATAAAACATATACTTCGTAGTGGGGCCCACAGCACCGACCACTAGCCAAACCACGTCTCAATCGAAAGAGCAGAGGAAAACCAAACCTTGTATTGCTTGTTATTCCCAAGCTTAATATACGACGGAAATCCCCTGTCGAGAGTGCTCGCTGCAACCGTCAAAATCCATGGTGCAACGTTAGAAACTGTTGAGACTGAGGGGCCCGAATTCCCTGCCGAACAAACAACAGTGATCCCATTCTGCACAGCATGGAAAGATCCAATCGCCAAACCATCTTCAAAATAATCAACGGCATCGCCACCCAGTGAAACAGACAAGACATCCACACCGTCATGGATCGCAGCATCGAAAGCGGCCATCATATCAGCGTCGAAGCACTCGTTGCCGTTGATAGGCGGCCAGCATACCTTGTAAGCGGCCACACGAGCTTTGGGGGACCCACCCTTAGCTGTTCCATTGGCGTAGCCGAAGATGTTAGCTCCTGGGACAAAGCGACCAGCAGCAGTGGAAAGTGTGTGGGTCCCATGGCCATCTGAATCACGGACGGTGGATAATGAGGCATTAAGTGGGCCATCACCAATGTAGGCTCCATAGCCTTTGTTGAAGTATCTGGCTCCAATTAGCTTCCTAGGAATTGCACAATCAAGAGAAAATCTCAAGTGATGTTTTCTAGTATATATAAGGAAGTTGCATAGTTTGGATCTTGTGTGGAGCCCAAATGGATGGCTACACATATGATCAAGGTGGGCCAAAGGATAAAAGGGAAAGGCCATCCATGTATTGGAATTTGGCCAGGATAATATATTGGGGCCACCATAAAAATGGTCATTGATGATCCTATCCAATGGTCTTTGTTGATGCCATGGTCGTCCACCATACTGAACCTTACGTTCATTCACAAGGAAATAATGTTTTATGAATGGTGGAGATTCGACATGGGTTTAAAACATTGATTAAAATGATATAAAACTACTATAGTGATTATAACATGGTAGATTAAAGAGAAAAAACTGGTGTCCACAATTCCTTGTTTGGATGCCAATTACAAAAGATTTCATCTTGTCATAGTTAAAAGAAATTATGCATGTATTAGAGATCATGAATTAATTGAGTTAGGTTGAAATAAACATAATGAAATTTCATAATATTTCAAAATTAATCTCAGTCCATTTTGATGGGAAAAAAAAAATCATGAAATTATTTTATAATTGGTGCACCCAAACACGCGCTTAGAAGCTAGGGGAGCGCTCATAGTGCCAGAAAAAGGTGCAGCCCACATATGTGTGTGTGTGTGTGTGTGTGTGTGTGTGTGTGTGTGTGTGTGTGCAGGAGATCTACCCCATCCATCGTATTCATGGAGTCAATCTAGCTCTTGTACCCAAACTTCACCCAAATGAAAAACTAGAGCTGTACATTGAGCGAAGTCAAATAGAGGTGAGCCAAGCTTCGCTTGACTTGTACGTACTTACCTTAAACTTGAGCTTGAACTTGAGGTTAACAATGGAGCTTAGCTTGACTCCTTCATGCTCTCCTTGAGCTTGAGCTTGCGCTCGAACTTACCATTTAAGCTCCTAAACTCAACTTGACCGCCAAATCTTTCAATTTGCAAATCATGAATTTAAAATCATAAATTTCAATTTTGAGATTTTTATATTTTTTATTTTTAAACAATTATATAAATAAAAAATCAAAGATTAAGTTTAGAAATACCTTATAGTTGAGAAAGAGAAAAAGAGAGAGTGAATCTGATGGGTGAGATTTGCGCCGATGAAACGTTGAGTAGAGCTCAGGCGAGTGGACAAGTGAAAAAGGAGATGGAGATATTAGGAGAGAGTGAGAGAGTCTTTGGCAAGAGTGGGGATTAGGTTTGTGAAGAAAAAGGTACAGAAATGGATAGGCCATGGCCTTTAGAGTTTTATGTGTGTAAGCAAGTTCGAGCTTGGAACTTTAAACTGAGCCAAGTTAAGATTTATTCTATTCGAGATTGACTCACTTTTAAATGAATTGGATAATATGAAGCTTGGCTCACCACAAATCGCCATTGAAATCGAATTAAACTGAGCTAGATCAAGCTAAGTGTAACGACCTCTTCAAGATTGCTTGGCTCATGTACAGCTCTATGTAACAAGACTCAGATAGCCACACAGGAGGGAACAATATTTGAGAGTTGAAGCCTAATGCTAATTTGAGGAGGGAGCCACTGTGTCGTGTATCTGTAATCCAGGCCATTCAGACGAATCATTTGCACTGGGTCAGGCCAAAATCAGCACATTTGGATCTTATTAGGGTGCTGTGGCCCATCTAAGTGGATTTTCATGTTTGATTATTATTCTGACGGTGATGGAGCATGACAAAAAAGCAACTGGTCGCACATGTATAATCCAACCATCTGTGTGAAGCTGGCCAGAATTACTACCTTTAAGAAGTGGAGTTCATTAAATGGCCCACCAAAATGAGAGTGCAGTGGAACAGAAATTACAGACTTCCTCGTCAGGAAACGTACACTTCTCTGAAAAGCGTCATTCCATAAATGTCGGAGCACGGATCGGACGGTTGCAGCCTCAAAATAATTCAAGGGTAGAAGATGAAATCCTCTCGATCCGTATTCAAAGGGTTTAAAAAAAAAAAAAAGGTCCATGATCTAAAGGTTGAAATATTAAAGTGGGCCATTTTTAATTAGATGGTTTATCATCCACAACGAGCCCCATCATATAAACGGTTCAGATCATGAAACAAACCCCCAAATCTCAAGAGTGGTTGAAGAGACACACCAACTTTATTCTCTTTAGGTGGAATTTAGTTGGAAGATGTTGAAAGAACACACCAGATTTATATTAACGTTTTTGCTACTATCGAAAAGAACAAGTACAACTGGTTGCATGAGAAGATCTCATATCACGTATCACAAGCACCGAAATAAAATGTGGGTCCCACCAAGAAAAAAAATAAAACATACTTGAATACAGGTTCTTATTGCCATACAAAAATCACACCAATCGAAAGGTGGATCAACAGCCTAAGTAATACATAGCAAAGATTGTTTATAAATAATAACTCTAAGGAATAATCTAAACCGTTAATTTATTGGGTCAATCATACACATGTGTTAAATGTTGGCACATGACGAATTTTTTTGGGTTTTTTAAAAAATGGATAAACTAGTGATAGAGAACTGACCTGTTACATTTCACTCCATCTTTGTGGTTATTCTGACAGATTCCTTTCCACTTGGAAGGTATGGGACCCAGTCCTTCGTCGTTGAAGCTTTCTGATTCTGGCCAGACACCTGGCCCGCCACCCACAATATCAAACTTGTTTATTGTTAGACAACATACTGTTTTTTTTTTTCACCATGGCATCTCATCCAAACGTACACATGAAATGCATGTGGGTGTGATTCCAGAACATGTAGAAACAAGTGAGTACGATAGAAAGATTCTGACCATTCGACTAATAACACTAGTGAAAACATACGGCTAAGATCTTTCTTCAGTGTGAGGTTAATGTTATTCACCATCCAAAATAATGTCAATGATTTGACGGTCAGGATTTGGATGCATTCTAATGTGAAACTTTTATCCTGTCATATTTTTCAAGATGCATGAAATTTCACATAAAAAGGTGGATGGATCTTGCATAGTAGTTTTGTAGGAAAGGCTTCATATTACAAAGCCTGCTTGACTGACCCATCATCGTTTGTGTATGCAATCCAACCCTTTAAAAAGGACTGTCCAAACTTAGAAAGTGGGACAGAAAAAAATAAGGATAATCCAACCATCAAGTGGGCCACAATGTGAATTTGAAAATTTAGGTGGATGTCCAAAATTTTCTATGACACACATTTATTGATTTTATAAACCTGATATACGGACACATCCCATCATCATAGCGCAGACACTCTAAATATGTAGGTTGGATAGCATACATGGAATTAAACAAAACATATATATATATAGATTTCAATCAAATCAAAATCATATAAAAACATTAATTGAATAAGATATTTGATATTAAAAAAAAAAAAAAAAAAAAACTGAAATACAATTCAAATAAAGAAGACATCCACAACAATCCAAAACCAATCACTGAATTTTAAAATGAAACAAAACAGCATTTAACAACCATGGAGCTAGCTTTTTCCTACAGATTGTGATAAAAGTGGAATGTGCATCAGTCAAACTAACAGTAAATAATAATCATTATAAATAAATAAATTATCAACTTTAGGCAAAGCATTTTATATTGACCAAGAACATGGATACAACATGAACCTGGCTTCTTTTATTTTCTTTCAAGAGATAATGGAGAAACTTAAAATAAATAAATAAATAAATAAATAAAAATGAAGTGGGGTATTGTCATGTATTACAAATAATGCATTCAAATACATAGAAAAGCTTAAAAGACATAAATTTTAATCAAAGTTGCACAACTAAGATGAAATAATCTATTCAAGATGATAAAAACTTTATATTGATTAATACATAATTATCTTTAATTAATGTACAAATATTGATGAAATAATCTATTCAAACATGCAAGAATGGTAGTATCTTTTTTCTACTTAAAATCGTATAAATTGGCAAAGGATATATAAAACATTAAATTTCGTGTGGTAGAAAAAGAGTTACCAGTGTCAAGATTGCCAATTATGATATCTTCACCAAATCTAGCTCTTTGCCAGATAGATTCAAGAGGAACTCTACCATCCCTCTCAAAACCAAGAAATTTCCACGACCGAGTGGTATGTAATTTCCTTCCCTTATTCAAGAAAACTGATATGACATCCGGATGCTCTACAAACAAAAAAAAAAAAAAAAAAGGTGAAATAGACAAATACGAAAGAAAACTACAAAAATATATAGGATGTAAATTGAAAAGAAAATGTTGAATGCAGGGAAAAAAAAAATGCATAGATTATTTATCGTGCTTGAGATTGCAGCTGCTTCTTCCTCTTCAAGATTGGCAGCAAAACCATTAATAGATCTCTTGTAGGAGTAAAAAATAGCTTCTTGAGCCTTTTCAGTACTGCGATAAAAGAAGAGATGAAAAACTCTTAAAAGGAATTAAAATAAAAAGAAATAGAAAATTAATAGAATAGATTTTTTTAATTTCTCAACCTTCCCAAAAACGATCCCAGCAAATTATAATGAGAGTTTGTAACTCTTTCATAATCGTCTGATGTAAGATCAGAACCATGAGAATGTCCACCCAAGTATACCACATAAGACTGCAAGAGAGAGAGAGAGAGAGAGAGAGAGAGAGAGAGAGAGAGAGAAGAAAAGAAAAACAACAATAATAATATAAAATACAAAAATAAGAAAACCCCAGGTCAGATAACTATTAAAAATCATTAGAACTTCAAAAGCATACAAAAAGAACAAAAACCCAAATCACATCCATACTATAATTAATCCATGGATAACCAAAAATGAGAATTACTACAAGAAAACACATAACAAAAATCATTTTTCATGAGGTTTACTAATAGAAACCCATATATACATATCTAAAGAGAAATGTAATGCTAAAGCAATTCTCTCTAAAAATCAATAAATCATCATTAGAATCCAAAAAGAAGAAAAAACCAAATCAGATTTATACTGCAAATCATCAAAGCTAACAAAAAAAGAGAATTCCAAACACTTTTTCTCTTTAAAAAAATCAATCTTTTATAACATATATTAGAAAACAGTGTGATGTGTACCTTTTTTACAGCAAGGGTGGGTTTCTGCAACAAAGAGAGAGAGACCAAAACACAAAGAAGTGAAACAGGACTCATAATCCCCATTGCTGCTCTCTCTCTACTATGGAAGACCAAAAGAATGCTGTATGGCTGTGATTTTAAAGCTCGCTCTCCAACCTTTAATTGAAAGTTTCTTATTTCAAAGCTTTCCATTTCAAATCGAGATCCAATACATCCGTTTCTAAAATAAGCTTTTAAGTAAAAAATAAAAAATCAACGCTCTATGAGTTTCTAATGAAATCCAATCCGTCCATCATCTGTACAACCGTTTATTCTTCTCCAATCTCAAAAAACAGTCAGACCACATAAAAGCATGCCTAAATCCTCAACAATCATATTTTGTCACCCAAATGAGTTCTGAAATGGTCTGATCTTTGTGTGTCCATTCATCTTACTTGGATTCATCGTCTCAATGGCTTAGATGGTGTAAAAAAGATACGGTGGGCCTCACATGTAATCATGAAGATTTACCATGTAGTGTAGCCCAGTGGAGTTTTGGATCAGCCAGACTTTTGGGTTTCTAGAATAACATCAAGGACCACATGATGGACGGTTTAGATGTCACTATAACATCACAGGAGGACCCACACTTCGATTTCTATGTTAAGCTTATGACAGAAACGTTTGCGTGGATCCGGCTTCTTCATTTTTTTTTAAGGAAGGGATAAAAATCAAAATCAAAAGGTTCAATATTAGGAGAAAGATTAACATACAAACAGATTCTGTTGCATGACTCTTGGGATTCTTAGTTAAAAGATATTACGTTTTTACATGTAAAAAGTCCTTTTATGGCCTTTACATTGATTAGGGCTCCAGTGGTACTGCGGACTACCGTTGGCTACGGTGGTATAAGTCAGATACGGAGCCAACCTGATGAATTAATTATAATCTAAACCGTCCATCATATGTGTCAGCCCGTGTTACGTCTAGAGATCTAAAATCAGGATGATCTGTGAATCAAGTAGCCCACAGGGAACAATTTGGGAGGAAATGTCTACCCTTGATTTTTGTGGAGGAACCATCGTGTTGCCCGTATGAAATCCATGCAAATCAGACCCTTCATCTTGTCTCGGTGAAATTGAAGTGGGCCAGTCGAAGGTTGTAGCAGGCTGGTTATTGGCAATTGTAGGTAATATGAGGTGACCTATCTGATTGACAGATTGGATAGCGTTAATACACCACATGAGCCAAAAATCTGCCCTTTTGATGTTGGATTCATCAGTCGTACATCACCATTTTTATTGGTGGTGATTCATTCTACTAAGAATTCTCTCACTGATCGAAGCCGTTGACATGACAAGATAAAAATCTGATGTCCGTCGCCTCTAAGATTTCTAAAATAAACCTTTGATCAATGTCATATAAATAACAGTTAGTTTGACGGTCGAGATTCAAAAAGGTCTGATTAAGCCGTTGATCAATGAGTCCCTTGTATGGACGGTTTAGATCATGCAAAAACGACCCCAGATCCAATTGCTGTATCCGCTGCGTATCTTATAAACGACGTGTCACTGACGCGGATTGGGTACAACCCCCACCCGGACCTGGCCAGAGACGGACGGTCCTGTAAGGGAGTCTGTGGGGCCCACCATGATATATATATATATATATATATATATATATATATATATATATATATATATATATGTGGGAAAAGGTAATATGCGATCGAGCTCACGATAAGCTTATCGTGAGGTCCAGCTATGTAGGCCCCACCGTGATGCATGTCGACCATCAACACCGTGCATTTGATGGTTTCCCTTTGAATAATAGGATATTACAAAAATCACCCGTATATAGAACTCAGATGGGCCATACCATCTAAAATCATGTGAAGACACCGTTAAAACATATAAAAGCACTTTGTGGGGCCCACATGAGTTTTGAATGCTGCTGAAACTTGGTATGACCCCTATTCCTAGTGGGACACACATAATGGATGGTCTGGATTTGTAAAAAAAATCTGGGTGGGACCAAAAAAATGATTATGAATGTTTTAATGGTTGCATGGCCCCTCTCCACTTCTGTATGTGGTGTGGCCCACAATAGTCACTGATTTACTTGATATTTGAGATCTAGGTCTATGTTGGAATGGTGCATCTGACTGATGGGGTAGATTTTCGAAACACATCATGGTGAGGCCCACACAGCTCGACCTCATGTGACGGACCCATGAGTTCGAGCGCACTGTAACTTTTTCCATATATATATATATATATATATATATATATATATATATATATATATATATATATATATATATCATGGGAAAAGGTACTATGCGCTCCACCTCACGATAAGCTCCGATGAGGTCGAGCTGTGTGGGCCCTACAGTGATGCGTGTCGACCATCAACACCGTGCATTTGATGGGTCCCCTTTAAATTATAGGTTATCCCAAAAATCAACTGTATAAGGAACTCAGGTGGGCCATACCATCTAAAATCATGTGAAGACATGATAAAAACATATAAAAGCACTTGGTGGGGCCCACATGAGTTTTGAATGCTACTGAAGCTTGGTATGACCCCTCATACTAGTAGGACACACATAATGGATGGGCTGGATTTTCAAACCACATCTCCGTGGGTCCAAAAAATGATTATGAATGTTTTAATGGTGCACAGCTCCTCTCAACTTCTGTATGTGGTGTGGCCCAAAAAAGGTCACGGATTGACTTTATTTTGGAGACCTAGGCCCACGATGAAATGGTGCATCTGACTGATGTGGTAGATGTTCGAAACCCATCACGGTGGGACCCACACAGCTCGACCTCATGGGACGGACCCATCCGCTCCAGCGCATAGTACCTTTTCCATGTATGTGTGTGTTTAATCCAATACGTATCTACATTTGAGAGGACCACACCACAGTAAGTGATGACAAAGATCCCACCATCGAAATCTTCCTATGGGCCACCGTGATTTTTATTTCCCATCTGACCATCTTGGGCTTGATTTGTCAAAATGGATGGACGGAGGATAAAACACATACATCACGGTGGGCCCCACAGAACCACTGAGAGGACCGTCCGTCTCTAGCTTGGTCTAGTGGGAGTAGTACGCAATCCCTTCCGATCCGTCTTACTCTTACCGTGTGGGGTCCACCCTGATAAATATGTTTCATATCCACACCACCCATTGGTTTTTTCAGCTCATTTAAAGACATTCATTTAAGTAGATTCTAATCTATGGTGAACATACCACAGGAAAAATGGTACTTTTTAGGCCACAAAAGTTTGAACGGAACAGATCTTTATATTTTCCATTCATCCAGATTTTATTGACCTTATTAACGGGTTGGATGGAAAATAAAAATTATTTATCTTCTTAAAGTGGGCCTTGGGAAGTTTTTAATGGTGAGAAGTCATTCATCAATGTTTCTTATGGTGTGGGCCATCGGAGATTTTAATATAATTAATTTTTAGGACCCTGTACTAAAAGGGGCTGGAAAAACGGATGGACGCAGTGGATACACAAAATATGATCCAGGTGGGCCCTACGGTAAGGGTAACACCCACTAAGCTGTTACACGGGTAACAACTAATCCGGGTCCTGGCTGTCAATGGGCTGGGTGGTGCCAACGGGCCTACGGGTTTGAGCTGGAGTATCAGGCCTGACGGATGGACTCATACTTAAATTAGGAGTCGGGCTGGTCTCGAGCTTAGCACTCCAAAAGCCCATAAACCCAGCCGGGCTCGATAGATTATTTTTTTTTCAATACTTTTTTTTTCTCCTTTTTTTTTCTTTCTCTCCCTCTCTGTTACACATGAGGCCTATGAAAATGCAGGGTTGTACATGAGTCGAGTTAGCTCGATAAGCTCGCTCAATTCGACTTGAAAAAGCTTGGCTTGCAACAGCTCAAAATTGGATTCGGACCAAGTCGAGTTGATTTTTGGAGCTCGATAAAATTTTGAGTGAAGTTCGAGCTTGCCCAAGCTCGACTTGACTCGAATCGAACCTCAGCTTGAACCGACTCGAATCGAATTAGATCTGTGAGTTGGTTATTTTGATATGGATGTTGCTCACCGAGTATTTGATGAAATGACTCAACGAAGTGTCGGCAGGTGCAAGGAATGTATGTATATGAAAGAAATACTCATTTTTTCTTGATTTTGACATTGCCTACGAGGTGTTTGATGAAATACTGCAGTTTTACATACAATGAGAATTTGAATGTGCAATCCATGTGTTTGTGAAAATACTACATAGGTGAACTCGACTCGATCTTGGCTCGAACTGGCCCGAGCTACTAACCGAAGCGAGCCGAGCTAACCAGTCAAGCTCGAGGACCGAGCTGAGCTGAGTTCTAGCTTAGGTCAGCTAGTGGCCGAGCCGAGTCGAGCTTGGCATAAGCTCGACTCAACTCGTCTCATGCACACCTCTACCAAAATGTCATTTATTCACAGAGATATTCAGGGTTTGGGCTTAGGTGGGCTCGGGTCAGGCTTTGTGTAAATGTCCTAAGATAAACTCGAGCTGGACTATTTCAGCCAATCATGGCCTGAGGTGAATTTGGGCTTAGGTTCGGAATTATAGGTCGGGCTTGAATAGAGCTCGGCCCAGCCCTACCCGACCCATTGACAAAGTTACCTGCAAATAGAGATGTATGCGAGTCGAGTTAGCTTGATCAGCTCGCTCGATTTAACTCGAAAAAGCTCAACTCACCTAGGCTCGAAGTTGGATTCGGACCGAGTTGAGATGGTTTTTAGAGCTCGAAAAAGTTTCGAGTCGAGTACGAGCTTGCCCGAGCTCGACTTGGATCGAATCAGATTGGTGACTCGATTATTTTGATATGGATGTTTTTCACCGAGTGTTTGATGAAATGACTCAAAGTGTTGGTGAGAAAAGAATGGATATATTGGGTGTTTGATTTTGATGTTGCACGCTAGGTATTTGATTTTGGTGTTGCACACTGGGTGTTTGATGAAATACCTGTAAAGTGCGATAATGTTTTGCATTGTATAAGAAATTTAAGATGCATTCCAAGTATTTGATAAAATGCTACACAAGCTCGAATCGGCCTAAGTTGCTGACCAAACTGAGATGAGCTAACCAGACATGCTCAAACTCAACTCGAACTGGCCTAAGTTGCTGACCGAATTGAGCCGAGCTGGCCTGACTAGCTTGAGGACCGAACCGAGTAGAGTTCAAGATGGGGTTAGCTACTCGCCGAGCCAAGTTCAGATCAACTTGTGTACAACCGTACAGAGATTGTGTTTTGGCGTTCTGCTAAGCCCCACGAGTGTATAGCTTAGCAAATGTACATGCTACCACACGTATTGGTGTGGTGTATAAGTGCAATATCCAAGACATCCATCAGAAGGGTACCGCTATGTAAATTTATTATTCCAACAATCAGATCACTCTTTACACAGGTGGGCCAAAATTAGCTGAGGGAATATACGGTTGAGAAAAAATCCAAGAATGTTCTATAAACCGCTTGAATTATTTCCAATATCATGGACCACCTTCCATTAATGTGAAATAATTTTTAAACGATAAGGCCCACCTGATGGATGGCTTGGATTTTCCATGTGTTAGCCACGTTAGGGCCCGTTTGGCCACCCGCATTAAGTGGGAGTAGCTGAGATTGCATTCGTCGGCCTGTCATATCCATAGTCCAGTCATGTTTGGAGACGATATTTCAACCCGGGATAATGAACTTTGAGTCTCCTGCCAATAGCTTCCGTCAAAAGGAAGGATTTGGCAATCCTGTGGGTGAGTTTGTCGTAACCCGCTTCAACTTCACCCACCGGGTAAGCCGCTTCCACTGTTGTCTGTTTGAGTAATGTCCACATGAATGTAGCCATTTGGGTATGACGCTTGACCGTGGGCCCCTTGTGCTATATATGATTACATCTACTCTATCCATACATTTTAGAAGATAAGTTTTTATCATTAGCCTAAAACTGAAAATTTTCCAAAGCTCAAATCGACCACACCACCAGAAACAATGTGAATTGAACATCTACCATAATTTCTTGGGGACCACAGAAGTTTTGTATCAATTTAATATTTGTGTTTTGAGTTAATAATGTCTTTGTGATATTATCAACAGGTTTGATGAAAAAAATATACATGTAGGCCATAGAAAGGTTTCAACAGTGGAAATCATTATTCCCTATGGTATGGTCCACTTGAGATTTATATATACCTCATTTTTTGTCTTAACCATTAAAATGTTTTGAAAAAAAGGATGGATGGAGTGGATAAGAAAATACACTAATGGTGCGCCCAACTGAGTGTACTCAATACGAAAGGTGGGTTCTGAGTAAGTCAGTACGATATAAAGTGGGTAGCAATCCGATTTCATGTGGGATCTTGGACCAACGCCTTTCACAAGATCTACGTGCGAAGGATAGCTAGCTGGGGCCCACAGTGATATTTATGGGAAATCCACCACGTTCATCAGTTTTTCCATGGTATGTTATGACATTCAAATTAGAAATTACGAAATTCCTTTTCTTATATGGGCCACATGACTGATGATTGAATGTCCACCATTGAGACATGCATGGGGCCACACAAGATTTAAAACATGATAACTTGTAACTTTTCACCAATATGTGTATAGAATTTACTTTGTGAATGGTATAGATGGTATAAAAAAAACATGGTGGACCCAGGAAAGTTTCAACGGTAGGAATTTACCTACAGACGTTTATCTTATGCATGGTGCACATAAGTTTTGGATTTAGATCATTTTCAGGCCCATCACCTAAATTGATATTGTAAACCTGTTAGGTGTGGTGGATTTCCTATATTCATCACGATGGATCGTACTAAACTTCACATCGCATGAAGTTCCAGCGAAAGTGGTTCGCAGGAAATCCGCATCCATATCCAGGAGATTCAGAACGATTCTGTTTGATGGCTGATTTTTGCAATCCTATCTTTCCCAAACAGGATTTGGCTCCAATCCCGCTGGATAGAAGTTAGTCCCATATCTTCCAAACATGCCATTAAAAAGCATAAGATACACCCAATCCAGAGATAATACCTGTAACACCCTGGATTTTTGCCAACCTGAGATTAGACGTCCTTAGGCAATAGGTCAACTAAAACACCTGAAAAATCACTCAGAACCCAATTCCATGGCTAAAGAAATCACTTAGGATTAATTCCTTTAGAAATTAAGCGTAAGTTAGCTAGCGCTACGCTGGAATAGCTGTGAAATTGTCCCTGACCGCTTTAAATACGTTCTACAAGACCCAAAACTTGTAAAATCAATGGTGCTATAATACCCTGAAACCTAGAATCAAACTCTAAACCCGTTTGCTTTCAGGAACTCTTTGAAACTTTGTATTGGATCTAAACCGCGTGTCGAAAGTCCAATACCTACAATATTAGACCGTTATGACCGCTTAGCTGGACTTGACAACCGTTTCGAAAATGAAGGCCAACCGACGTTCAGAGGCTATTTCATTGAGCCTGGAGTGAAGAGAGTGAGAATAGGGTTAGATTTGAAAATTTTAATTCAAATCTGGCATGTGACTTGACGCGTTATTATTAAGCGTTCTGACCGTCAGAATTCAGCCAAATTACACCCTCGGATCAGGAAAAAATTTTCTTTCATATCATGAGACTTGTAGACCTGATCTTGGTGCAGTGACCGCTGAACTAAAATTGGACCGCCACGTGCGATCTGGGAACTCTACCGGTCTGAAAACTTGATGTGTGCTAGATCCAGTATGCATGAGCTTAAGTCCGACCGCGTTTGGCCAGGAGACCTCTAGAAATTCTCTTTTGGATCGAAACAGCCCCGATTTGGTTAGACCTCAAGTAAACATTGTTCCCAAGCCTAATTTGGGAAGAAATTAGGTTATATAAGGGCTTTAAACCCTCACTTCTCTCACCCATCCGAATTTGCTAAAAATCCTAGCAGAGTGAGAGAAAAAGTGAGAGATTGTGAGAGAGTGTGGGAGGGATCTTCCTGCCACTTGCTGCTGCTGCTACACGTGCTAAAACGACGCACTCCAATCACTTTTTCGGCGATTTTAACACACTTCTAGGTAAAAAAAACCCTAACCACTTGCTGATTTGGAGATTTCTTCGATTCAAATAGTAAAGTAGCTGATGTACGTGTGTATCAGGTTGTCTGTTCGCCGTAGATGAAGCATATACGCTCCGTTCGAAGCGATACACATCTAGAGTAAAAGGTGCGGATTTTAGACACTTTAATTGGCTGATTTCAACGCTTTCAATGTCGTTTAATAGTAGATTATCGACGGCAATGCCGTTTGACATGTACAACATGTTGTCCGTTTCCTGTTTCGTAAGTAGATGAAAAATATGAGATTTAGGGCATTTTAGTCATTTGTAGGAAATACTGTATACATTCATATTTTGCTGAAATGGTTGACATGGCTTTTTGTCGCATTAAGATATTAGGAATGCGTGTACAATTGGTTTGGCGAAGAGATTCGCCCAAAGGCGCACTTTGAGTCGACATACACTATGTAGACTTAAGTGTGTAGACTAAGTATTTGTATGAATGTTTGTATTAGCATGTATTGAATATATGGTGTTATGAAATAGTTTTGAGATTGAATTCTCAAGTAATATGCTGATGTAAATGATTTTCATCATGTTGGCAATATGTAGGGATTACATTGCATGTATGAAATGCATGTGTTGAATGAATTGCTTAAGTTGTATGTTATAACATGTGATAACATGCTTGTATTGTTGTATTGCATTTCAATTACTCTCACATGATTATTGATGCTGATTTATAAATGTTTGGGACTATGCTTAGTCCAGGCAGTCGGTAATAGAGAAAATTCATGGCTGGCTTGTATCTGCCACGAAGGATGCGTCGATGAACGCGAGTCATGTTTTGAGTTGGCGGCAGTGGTTAGGCCACACGAAGTGTTTGATGCACTTCATGTCGTTCAGTTTGAGATGCGCTCGTGCTAGTCGAGCCCGTCAAGTAACCTGACTGGCCATTGTATGTTCACCATGTATGAGTCATAACTGCTTGAACCTAGGATACTGAACTTACCATTGTAAACCCTATTAACCATGGTACCTTGATCCATAAAAACTCATGAGCTGGGCATGGTGGTATGGGACACCGTGGTCGAGCTGTCGGCCTACGCTGGGGCCACAAACCTCCCCGTAGTGACCAGTGAGCACCTATGACTCGTGAGCAGATTATGGTGGTATGGGACACTATATTCTTGCTGTCGGCATACACTGATCAGGCGACGAGCCCTTTGTAGTGACCGCGAGCGTATTCTGAGTCTACGGGAGGCGACGACCCTTCCGTAGCAATGAAAGTACAGTAGGCCTGTATTGATAAGGTGATGGGGGAGCGGTGCAACGAGTGCGAGCAACAGCCCTGTCAGCCCTTGTAGCGACCTACAAAATATACATCGTATGAGATTACTAGGAGTGACGACCCTAGACAGGATCTGTGTTGGGATTGATATAAGAAAAGTACCTTAGTTTCCCAATATTGTTGTATGAAAAGGACTAATAATAACTCGATAATCATATCACCATCACATTGCATGTGCATGGAAGATGTGAAGCACTGTGGAAAGAAAGTATGCCGCGAGCGTAAGATGGTGCCGTATGAGGGAGATCGTCGGTGAGGGCATCCATCATGTCACGTCATATTGCATTAATAACAGTATTTAGGAATGTTTGATTAATTGCTTTACTATTATCGCATGATTGATTTGAGAACATGCTAATCTCTGCTCTATTATTTCACTGAGTTGATCACTCACTCCCACGTTATGGGACGGTATTTTCGGACACCCACCAGTCCCTATTGTGATTGCAGATGATGGCACGGCCTGCGAGGCGGAGCCGGACTTGATGATGAGGAGGAGGATCCCTCCTTTATGCGTGTTCTGGTCGACGAAATTATAGAGAGGTTAATTAGATGCCATGACACTTGTCATTTTATATTTTCAGAGCACTCATGTATATTCCTTCTTTCTATGTTGAGGTATACATGTATATGTTTAACCTGGTAACATGTTCACACTCTGGAGACTTCTCATCAATTATATATTATATGTATGTATCACAGTCTTCCGCTTGCTAATTTAACTGTCCCTGGAGTATGATATGTTGTTCTGGCGTAATTTCACTCATGTTTAATACATTAACATAGACAACATTCAATCATACATATTTATGTTGCATAAGTGATGTTCTGGAACTCGGGAGTGGAGTTTTTACTCGACCCCCGATTTTCGGGATGTTACAATACCTTACACATGCATTTAATGCTACTTTTTTAATTCCATGTAGCTTAATCCCACCTAATGCAGGTGGCCAAACAGGCCCTTAATGTAGTGGCATGGACATTAGCTCAGTGGTACAATGGGATTTGCAAAGCTCCGTAATCATAAGAGGTTTGCTCGAACCAGCTCTTGAGACCATAGATCCAGACCGTTGATTTTATTGTACCCTCTGTAGAGGGAAAATACACAAAATTCTTCCAGAGTTGAAGGTTGTACATGCTTAGTTTCTTCCTTTCTTCTTCTCATTTTCCCTCAAAAATAGGTCTAATATAAAGTTCAAGTATACTATAACATAAGAAAAAGTGGAGATTGAATGCGTGGTTTTGAACATTTAAGCTTTGGATCAAACTAATACTCAAGTTTCTAAAGCTCCTGGTGGGATGGCAAATAAATATTACTGTAACGCCCCGACTTTTCAGGACCCGAGTATATGACTCGTTTCCCAAAAACCCGAGTGTTAATCTTGAAGGATAGTCGAATTCGAGTATGCATTTTTTTTTCATTTTTTTCCTTTATCAGAGTAAGCAGATGAGCATAGAATGGACAAATCAACATAAAAGAAAATTTTCATTTCATTTAGAATATACAAGTGGTTGCCCATAATGACTTATACAAACCAATGTCTCCACAATAACAAATACAAGACTACACATATGAGAATTTTAAAAGCATATGAAACACAAATGAAAGCCGTAAGATCGCGCAGTGTAACGCCCTGAAATTCGGAGGTCGAGCATAACTTAGCTCCCGAGTTCCAAAACATCACTTGTGCAACATAAATAATGATGGATGTATGTTGTCTGTATTAGCGCATAAAACGTGAAATAGATTAAGTCAAAATAGCAGACATTATTTAGGGATAATGAGAAAATGCAAGCGGAAGACTGAAATACATTTATAATCCAAATACATCCCCAAAGGATGCGTGCTCTGCCCAGGGCAATAAGTACAACTGTGTATCAAAATACATGTATCACATGGTGTATAATCTATACAATCATAACCCAAAAATCCCCGCCAGTCAGGATAAGGCTCACACGAATCCGCCTGAGAACTACATAAAGGAGAACGCCTCCTCGTCCTCATCGAACTCTGGCTCCGCCTTACAGGCATCGCCGTCACCTGCAACTAAGTCAAAGTCTAGTTGGTGTTTAATCATCATCCCAGAATGTGGGAATGAGTGATCAACTCAGTGGTACTATACAGCAAAGGTTAACATGTTATCAATTTAATCAAGCAGTAATGATAAAGAAACACAGTCAAACATGTCCTAGATACTCTTGTTAATGCAAGAATGATATGAGAAAATGATGCATGCCCTCACCACAATCTCCCTCTGCGATCTTCATCTTACGGTCGCACATATCAGTCACTTTCTCAGTGCTCTTACACCAACGCCAACAACACATGCAGTGCAATGATATGAGCATGATTATCTAGTTCTTATTAGCCCTTTTTATATAGCAGGATTGGGAAGCTAAGGCACCTCCCTTATATCAATTCCCAAACACTGATCCATTCTAGGGTTGTCAGTCCTAGGAAATCTCATATGATGATATGGTTCTAGATCGCTGTAAAGGGCTCGTCACCAATCAATACAGGTCTAGCTATATCCCAGATACTACAATAAGGCTCGACACCCTTATGCAGTGTCAGGATATATTCGAGGTCACTACAGAGGGCTCGTCACCAATCAAAGTAGGCCGACGGCATAAATATAATGTCTCATACCACCATAATCAGCTCATGAGAGTAGGGTGCTCACTGGTCACTACGGGGAGGCTCGTCGCCCTAGCGTAAGCCGACAGCTCAACCACGGTGTCCCATACCACCATGTCTGGCATATGAGTCTTAGGGGATCATGGTACCAAGGTTAACGGGAGTTTCACTAGTGAGTTCAGTACCTTAGATTCAAACAGTAGCGACCAAACATGGTGAATAAACATCGGTCAATCGGGTTAGTTGATAAGCTCAACTAGACCAAGCGCACGTTGAGTTAAACGACATGGAATGCATAAGCACTCCATGTGGCTTAACCACTGTCGAACATCCCAAGCATAACTCAGATTCGTTAAGCATATCCTGCGTGGTGAAAACAACCTCAACCACCATTTGAGGAACGGTTACCGAATACTTGGACTGTAGTATAGTCCCAAACATGTACAAGCTCAATAACAGGCATTTGATTCATATCCTACATTCATATAAACATTCATGAAATGTAACTTGAACTTAAATATAGTACGTGGAGGAAATCAGACACACAGTTAATATGAATAATCTAGGCTACACAATTCATGGAGGAAATCATACACATAAGCAGGAACTTGAGATTCGTATCTCTACAACCTTAAAAATCACACTTTATTAACTACCAACTCATTCAAGCATTTATACAAACACTTAGACTACACTATTCAACATACATCACGTATGTCGACTCCATTACATATTAGGACAAGTCCTTCCGCCAAGGAGTTGCCATATACATATCAAGCATATATTAACGACAAATAATCATGGCAATCACAACAGAAAATTTCATACGTATACGGGTATTCTAACATATACATGAAATACTCTATTTATAACATAGGTCATACGTATATGTAAATTAAAACGGATAGCGCATTTAGCATATGTAATAGCATCTTAGGCAAGAATAAATCATTATCTAATATTGGAAGTTTTGAAAACGATAACCTAAGCGTATATAGTCTGTACCTTAAACCAGAAAATGCGTATCAGAGATGATTCAGACGATAAGTCTTCGTCAACGGCGGAGATGCTACCTAAGGCATGAAACAGGTTAGCTATAACTTCATTACAGCTATTCTAGACTTCAAAACAGGTTAGGGTTTTCTTAGCTTACCCAAGAACGGAATCAGAATCGCCAGAATAATGATTCAGATATGCAGGATCGATACGAAGAAGAGCTGGGAAGAATCCCACAGAGAAACAACAGGTTCTCTCTTGCTTTCTCTCTCTTGAATAGCTAGGGTTTAGGAAATTCGTATGGAATTTGGGAATGAGGGTTTAAGGCCTTTTTATAAGCCTAAATTCGACGGAAATAGCCCTAGGGCCAAGGTATACTTAGATTATAACCAAATCGGGCTCTTTCTGATCCAACGGAGCACTTCTGGAGGTCCTCTTAATAAATGTGGTTGGACTTAAGCTCACTAGTATAGGATCTTAAGTAAGTTAAGTTTTCGGTCCGATCGGGTTTCCAGATCGTCCGTGGCGGATTAGTTTCCGTTCAATGGTCACCGAAACTCGATCAGAACCACAAGTGTTTTGACATGTATGGGCCACCTTCCCTGATCTGAGGGTGAATTTGGGTCGAAAACTAACGATCAGAATGCTTAGAAATAACGCGCAAGGGACACGACTCAAATTACTTAAATTCTTATTTAATTTTTTAAAAGGCTTCAATTTCTCACACTCTTCACTCCGGACTCAAGGAAATGGTCTCAGGACATCGTTTGGTCTAGATTTTGAGGTGAAGGTCAAGTCCAACTAAGCAGTCATAAATTTCTAAGTTCATCGCTATCAGACTTTCGACGTGCGGTCTAGATCCGATATGAAGTTTCTGGGAGCAACAGGGTTTAGAGTGGATCCTAGATTTCATGGTAATATATCGTTAACAATTTTATAGGTTTTGGGTCTTACAGATCGTATTAAAAGTAATTGGTGTTAATTTTCCAGGTAATCAGGTCTAGCGCTAGCTAAAACACGTTGAATTTCTAAAGGATTTCTGCTAAAGGCGATACTCGGGTCAAAGTCTGGATTTTTCTAAGACATTACACGCAGCTTCCTTGACTGGTACAATCACGTGTCCTTGACCACCATAACGGCTCCTCATCAGTCTGAACCTACATATCACTTAAGACACCTGTGCTACCTGCACGGTTATATTTTTGATGGATGAGTGGCCAACTCAGTATGAATTTTTCTCAAGATTACACACCATCGTATTAAGTAAGCATAGTTATAAATTAAAACATATAAAATAATACACGATGTAAGTCTTATTAGATGCATGGATGCGTGAATGCAGTCACACCTCGGGGATGCTCATCCATGTGGAATTTGAGCGCGTTGCCCATGCAAATACGCAATCAACGTCCCGAGGATTAACTGTGCGGAATGCGATCACGACCTGGAAAAAACATCCAGTCAGACAGGGATCGATAGTCGGTGGTCTGGGAGCTAACGAAACGATATCCCAACAACTCTAGGGCATGTGCTACAACATCCAGAATTAGCCTCCCATCATCGCCAATATGCTATAGATGCATGATTAGCCAAACTATTATTTTTTCAGTTACAATCAGCCAATTTTAAATAAGTTCAAGGTCACTACGGGGGCTAATCACCAGCGTAGACTGACAGCTCGGGCATAGGTCACATACCACCATCCCCGGCTCATGAGGCTATCATCTTAGGATGTTTAATGAAAACTCATCGACCAGTGGCTAATCATATTACAGTATATAGGGCTTACCATCGCATGGTTGCATAGTAAAACATTGAACCCATTTAGGAAAAATATAAGAACAAATCCACATAAGGTGATATCAAACAAGCCTCATAGGGCAATTATCAAAATAGGCCACATAAGGTGAGTATCAAAACTATGCGATAAAAAACCATCCTTGAAAACCATTAAACACAACAACCCTGGATGGTAGGCCCACATTAATGATCCATTTAGACCACCACTTAATAACCACTAAGTCAAAGGTCCATTTTAATCACAATCAGTCGGGTTACATCCCAAGTATGGGTGTACATTTATAGGTGGGGGTTTCCCACTAATGTACCAATTTAAGGTCCATAAGCAACACACAAATAATCCACAAGCATGAACAAATATACAGGATGAACATTAAGCAGGCAATATAACAGTTCAATTTTCACTAGCTAACACATGTGATTATAAGAAAGAGATATCAATTATAATTTTAAATAAAGACTATAACTTAAGTTAATAAGAAGATGGAAAGCTCAAGGGGAAGAATCATCACCTTATTTGTTGACTCGTCTTTCAATGTTATTAGGAAGAGCACCTGCCCTAAGACTTGGATCCTATCACGAATTATAAGTTGTATGGTTACATCTATGTTCTACGTATTGTTTATGGTTGAGATTATAACCTAGGGTTTAAATTACTTATTTTTAGAGTTTTGGTGTAAAATTAGGATTTTCATCCTAGGGTTTAGTTCTAAACTTAGATCGTAGGATTCTAATGCTAATTTATGTAAAGTCAATTATCATGTTAATTTATAACTATAACATAATTATTAATATTAATGATAAATTAACATTAGCTAATCATGGCAATGATAGTCATTATGATTAGTACCATCTACCATCCAAAATAGATATTTAGGATGATAATTAAAATATTACCATTTAATAATTTGTTTATAATTACTAGTTCTAGCATAATGATCTACTAATGGCTACGTAAGAATAATATTAATAACGATATTTGTTAATATAAGTATCCATATTAACTAATATTAGCAAAATCAATCTACTAAAGGTTAACCACAACGAGGTAGCTTATTAAGATTTACTCAACCCATGAAATTAGGCTCAACTAAGGCTGGGCTGGTCCAGGCCCACCATGTGGCTGGCTTGGCACAGGCCTACTATTGTTTTGGCCTGATTTCTGACTCGAACTTGGGCCGATTTCGATTCTATGGCCCACTTGAGGGATGTTTTCTCCCCCAACTCATGGCCCATCTGAGAGTCTGTCTTAACTCAAATTCTGGATCAATTAAAGGGCTGTTTTCAATCCAGATTCATGGCCTAACTGAGGCTTCCTTCAACCTAGTTACAAGGCCTAAGCTAGTGCCAGTTTTAGCTCAGATCTGGGGCTAATCACAGCTCAGATCTCAGCCCAGCCTCATGGCTGCATTTGACCCACATTTCAGCCCGATTTTAGGGCTGCATTTAGCCCACATTTCAGTTCAAACATCTGCCCTCACCATGGCCTGATCTCGGCCCATTTTTTAACTCATTCAAGGCCTGATCTCGACCCAGCTGTGGGGTTTCACCAGTTTTAGGCCCATTGTACTTGGCGTGAGATGCAGCCCACTAGGATTTGCCTCAGACGTGGCCCACTGAGTTGGGAGATGTATCAGGGAGGTCCGGATGGGGCTCGGCCTAGCATTACCAGTGGAATCTGGCTTGAATCTGATTCCAATTCTTGCTGTCAATAGCTCCAGCAGCTGCGTGCTGTTGGATGGAAAAGAAACGAAAGGGGGGGGGGGGGGGGGGGGGGGGGGGGGGGATGGAGTGTTACCTGGCCAGCAACTCGCACACTAGTCTGGGTGTCCATGACTCGAACCGCGGCCCACTCGGCAGCGAGTTAACTTACAGCCGAACCCAACTCCCCCCTCTACATTCGACCAGATCTCTCTCTCCGCTCCCTCTCTTTATGTCTTTCTTTCTCTCATGTTCTCTATTCTTCTCACTTCTTCCTTCTTTCCCTTTCTCATTCTGTTTTCTTTTCCAGCCAAAACAATCCGCAGCGTGCCCAAACCGAGTTTGGCTCGATTTTGAGCGGTGGAGAAGACGACCGCTGTCAATGGTGGATTGAAAACGACAGCTTCTTCCCCCAATCTGGTCCTTTCAGAAGACTCGTATGAGTCCTAAGAAGCTTGTGGAAGGGTTCTTTCGAAGCTTGGGAGAGACTTGGGTGGTGGGTTTGGACTTGGAAGCTCATGGCCGAGTTTTTATTGGAAGGTCACGAGCAGTGAATAAAACTATCTGCTGCTCAATCCTCTCTCACTTTATGTTGCCATACGTTCTCTCAAAACCATTGGATGAGGACTGGATGGCTCGGATTGAATACTGCTATTCAGTTTTCTCAAAACCATGGGAAGGAACTGAAACCAGATGTGGTTTAGTTTGGGAAAACCCTAAGAAAATGGGACAGCTGAGATCTCTCTAGGACAGACGGTTGAGATTGGAAAGGGGAGAGGGCACGCGGATCGTGCCAGCAAGCTGCAGCAGTTTTCATTTTTAGAATTTTTATGTTTGTAAGGCCTATTTGTGGTAAGGGTTTTGCGTACGTGGGGGCCTTTCAACGTGTGAGACGAGATGGGTTTTGGTGGGACCCAAGCCCTAGACACGATGGATGGTTTGGATTTTTCGGGAGGATGACGATGGTGGGTCACGTTTGTAACAAACGGTCGACCTCCATTTTTTCAAAAATGCCAGTAGGCGGGAAGGTAGGAGAGGCCATTTGCCTCTTTTGGCTAGGCACGGGTCAGAGCCCGTCTGACTGTGCAAACGGTCTAGTGCGCTGCATTTGCTTTAGCTCTGATGTACATGCACACCAATGTGGGGCCCAAGGTGTTGCTTGTAAGAAATCCACTCCGTCTATTTGAATGTATGGGTCATCTAAGGGGTCTTGGCCAAGGATGAGGTGGATCCAAAGCTTTGGTGGGCCATAAGCTATGATCAATGATTTTAAATGTCTATAGTGAGAATCCAACGGTCAGATCGATTCCAAATCGATCATCAATGGTTAAAAGATACTTAAGAATTTATTTAAATGGTTGGGGCCACCCGTTCTATGATTTTATAACATTAAATATTTTTTATTAGTGTTAATTCAACATTTATTATTATTTATTTCTTTTATATATTTTTTTCATATATAATTTATATTATAACAAATTATTAATATATATAAATTATATGAATATCAGTAAGCAGAGATTAATATATATATTATTTGTATGGTCATATATGTGTTAGGCTTTAAATTTTATATAAGTCATTAAATTTTTTCTCAGCATATTTCATTTTTATATATTACGGATTCTATAGTTCATAATTTACATTAATATTGTTGTAAGTATATGCATATAACATGGATTATAGTTACATATCATTTTAATACGAAACTTTAAATATTTATAAAACATAAAAAATAACATTCCATAGTATATATATTTAAGTTATATTATTTTCTTGTATTTATATTAAATTAAATTAAATGGTAACACTCAAGTACTGAAAAGTACGGGGTGTTACAATCTACCCCGCTTTAAGAGAATTTCACCCCTGAAATTCAACACCCATACTATGAATGTAAACATTGATCTTATCTTAAAGTGTTCGTATGCACCTTGTAGCTCTCCATACTAAATTTATTTATATATGCAAGCGCTCATGACTTACTAAAACAAGGTTGGTTTTGTCTACCCCCCTTAAAGAAGGCCTTACTTTCTGGATTTAGTAATGTATGTCATGTTTATTACTGTAGGGGAATTATCCTAGTGGTGTGTCGTATTCTCGACATGTCTAAGCGTGTTGACACCATCTAATCTTCGATAGATCATATTTAGAACTCTCACAACCCTTGTATCTTTTACTTAATGGGCCGAAAACGTTTCTAGGTGCTACAGGTCGTCAGACCCCCTTTCAAGACCTATAAGAACTAGGGATTTGGTTTAATGTCTAACAACCTCGCGATATCCTATGGTATTTACTAAAATTATAACTTCCTTTAGGTGACGGCTAAGAATTCTCTGTCTTCCTCTTCATTTTCTTTGACTATCAAGGATAGTTTCCAGGTGTCTAAAGTATATTAACAATTTTTATTTTCCATCGTTCAGTGTAACACGAGTAGATGGTCAAGTAGGTTTGAGTCTGATACATCGATCCTTTGTCTACGTAGAACAGATAATTTAACGCATCAGTTCTTACTCCTGGTAACCCTTGATCTTCTGCCTGATCAGGGCATTGAGATCATTAGAATTTGCTAGGATATGGAATTTGGATCAATCAACGTAACTTCGCTTAAGTGTGGTTCCATCAACTCGTGATCTCGATTATTCTAGACTCCTGGGGAATATCATGTAATCTTATATCCTCATAAGGAATAAGTCTATGTGGCCCACTACGCTTCCACTGCGCACTCTGATTAGCTTAAGCGCTATGTGAAAATTTTAGTATTTTAGTTTCCAATGAAAGTTTGAGTTTGAAATTTACTAAGTTCACCTGGGATTCCAAATTTAGTCATGACACGCTCAGTCCAAGGTTGAAGCTTCACCTATAGCTAATTTTAAGTGCTAGAAATTGTGAGAAATATTACTTCTAACCAGTGTTCGAAATATCGATACTATCGGCCAATATTATCGTTATCGCACTCATACGAGACGATACACCCCCGATAACCCCCGGAAGATACCAAAAAATTTTGAATTCAGATGTCGGCCGATATATCGTCGATATCGCACGATATCTCGATGATATCGCGCGATTTCCTCAAAAAAATTGAAAAAAAAAAATAAGAAACTGGATTTCGGTACCTGTACAAGAGATCGTCATCATCGAAAGCTTCCATTTTCTTCCAATTTTCTCTTTCTTCGCTGATTGGAGCGCGCTTGGGCAGATTTCTCGGAGATTCGACGAGAAATCAGGCCGGATTTGCGGAGAAATCCTCCTCCAAAACCCTCGCTGCGTGAGGGAGAGGGAGAGTGCTGGCGACGGAGAGGGGAAATGAAGAAGATGCGCGGGTGGGGTGAATTAGGGGGAGCGGATTGCGTACTGAGTTAGTCATAAGCTCTTATCGTATTGAGTAAACTTAGTTGGGCCCACCGTGAATGTATATGTTTAATCCACGCCGTCCATACGATTTTTCAGCTCATTTAAGGGGATGAACCCAAAATTTAAGAAAAACCAAACCTCAAGTGTATCGCACCACAGGAAACAGTGGTAGTAATGATTTTTCACCGTTAAAACATTTCTGGGCCCCACAATGATGTTTACTCGCCATCCAACCTGTTCATAAGATCTTACAGATATGGATGAAAGGAAAACACAAATATAAGCTTGATAAAAAACTTCTGTGGCCCACAAGAATTTTTCAACGGTGGACACAATTCACACTGTTTCCTGTAGTGTGGTCAATTCAAGCTTTGGATATGATTCGTCTTTTGGCTCAAGCACTAAAACTATTAGCTAAAATGGATGGACAGAGTGGATTAAATATATAAATCATGGTGAACCTCGAAGAGTTTACTCAGTACGATAAGCGTACTGAGTTACTCAGTATGCAATCCGCTTCCGAATTAACGGATATGAATGAGCGTTGACCATTAAAAACATTTTGGGGGCCATTAAAGTTTTGGATCAGGCTAATATTTCTGTTTTCAGTTCATCCAAGTAGGAATGACGTTATTAACGGTGTGGATGTCATGTAAACATCACTTTCTACCCCAGAAAGTTTTCAACGGTAGGAATTTTCCTACCCACCTTTTACTCTAGTGCTGCCCACTTGAGTCTTGGATCCTTCTCACTTTTGGTCTCAACTCCTAAGATGAGCTCAAAAACGGATGTACGGGGTGGATTTCTCAAAAACATATCTCGTTGGGCCCCACCCAGGTTTCAGCGCAGGAAATCTGCGCCTATGCTCCTCAAGCTCCAAATTGTACGAACGGTTCAAAGGAGATCAAGGTTACATGGGCCCTACAATGATGTATTTATTATATCCAAACCGTTCATCCATTTTTTGAAATCATTTTAGCACAAAAATGAATCATATCCAATGCTCAAATGGACCACACAAAAAATAGCAGCAAGGATAATGATTTTCAACGTTAAAAAAGTCGTAGGGCCCACCATTACGTTTATTTTCCATCAAATCTGTTAATAAGTTCACAAATACATGGATGAAGAGGATAAAAAAAAATTCATATTGATCTCAAACTCCTGTGACCCCTAAAAGATTTTCAATGGTATACATTCAATCTTACACTGCCTTTTGTAGTGTGATCCACTTGATATTTAGATCTGTATTATTTTTTGGTTCAAGCCTTAAGACGAGATCGTCAAATGGATGGACGGTTTGGATATAACACATACTTCATGATGGGACAGACATCAATACAGCAACTATATAGCTGGTGTGTGGTACACGTAACACCAGCCAATCCGGAAGCAGATTGCGTACTGAGTAACTCAGTACGCTTAGCGTACTAAGTAAACTCTGTGAGGGTTCACCATGATCTATGTATTTTATCCACTCCGTCCATCTATTTTATTAGATAATTTTATAACACGGGTCCAAAATTGAAAGATATCAAAAGTTCAAATGCACCACACCACATGAAACAGTGTAAATTGAACTTACACCGTTGTAAAATTCTTGACTGTCACATAATTTTTGTATTAAGCTTATATTTATTTTTTTCCCTTCATCCATATCTTTGTGATATTATTAACAGCTTGGATGACAAATAGACATCACTGTAGGGCCTAGGAAGGTTTCAACGGTGAAAATCATTATTCCCACTGTTTCCTGTGGTATGATCCACTTGAGAGTTAAATATGCTTCAACTTTGGGCTCAACCCCTTAAATGAGCTGAAAAAACGTATGGATGGTGTGGATAAACCACTTATTTTCATAGTGGGCCCAATTGATATGCATATTTCTCAAATTTTACTCATTCAGTTCTTCTTTTCCTTTTCAATGAATTGGTTGTGTTTTCATACATGACTATGATACATTTATAAATATCATGCATACAATTTAAATATAGTTGCGCTAGTTTAGTTAAACATCGCATAGCTTAGGACCCTATACAAAGGAAATTTATTATGTGCATCTTTTTTTTGAGATGTTATGATTTAAAAGTGTGTATTAAGGGCCTTTTTAACAATCCTCAAAGTTTCATTGAAAAATTCAACCATTTTCCCAATGTTTCCCCATATTTTCCAAAAAGTGCAATAAACTATGTGATACAAACGATATATCCCGTGCGATAACCGATACGTATCTGTATCCCAAGGGTGCGATACATTGTGCGATACCGATATTTCGAACACTGCTTCTAACTAAGGAGATGTGTTAGGGGATTCAAATTACAATTCCTAGCATGATTATTTAAGTTTAGAGAATATTTATGTTCGACCTATTCTACAATGCAGTGGTAATGGATTTCCCATATGCCTAAGTTCATTTCATTGCTAAATATTGTGACGATATTACTTCTAACTAATGAAATTTCTAAAAGAGTTCAGAATTTGAGTCTCTAAGAATTGTATTGTTGGGAGTCAAGTCTGGGGAATATTTTCATTTCCAAATCTAAATGACTAAACCTAAAGTTTTCAAGGGAGCTTAGTATCATTTCTAAGTTCTACGATCGTCCAAGCAAATTTATTTTTTTCGAGGGAGCCTACAATTGAGTTTCTATATTTTCATTTCCTCCCTATTCTAATGGATTTCTATGCAAGTTAACGTCCAAAGGTCTATCCTGAAAACTTCAAGTAGCCTAAAGTTTAAAGTATCTATGTTCTCCAAGTTTTTGAAGGAAACTTTTCATAAGTTCAATTGACAATTCTGAAAATTTCTAAGGGAACCTAAGTTTGGATTTTTACATTCTCAATCATTCTTCTAAATCTAAGGGGGATTCACCTAAGTTCAATTTCTAATTTCAAACATCTTAACTTGAGACATTCAAGGCTTGTATGAGATCATTTTCCAAGGCCAAATTTGTCCAAACTATGCTTTGATACCAACTGTAATGCCCCGCCTTTTCGAGAACCGAGTATATGAACTGTTTCCCAAAAACCCGAGTGTTAACCTTGAAGGATGGTCAAATTCGAGTATGCATTTTTTTTCTTCATTTTTTTCCTTTATCAGAGTAAGCAGATGAGCATAGAATGGAAAAATCAACATAAAAGAAAATTTTCATTTCATTTAGAATATACAAGTGGTTACCCATAATGGCTTATACAAACTAATGTCTCCACAATAACAAATACAAGATTACACACATGAGAATTTTAAAAGCATATGAAACACAAACGAAAGCCGCAAGATCACGCAGCTTCCTTTACTGGTACAATCACGTGTCCTTGACCACCATAATGGCTCCTCATCAGTCTGAACCTGCATATCACTTAAGCCATCTGTGTTACCTGTACGGTTATATTTTTGATGGATGAGTGGCCAACTCAGTGAGAATTCCCCTCAAGATTACACACCGTCTCATTAGGTAAGCATAGTTATAAATCAAAACATATAAAATAATACATGATGCAGGTCTTATTAGATGCATGGATGCGTGAATGCAGTCATACCCCGGGAATGCTCATCCGTGCAGAATTTGGGCTCGTTGTCCATGCAAATACGCAATCAACGCCCTGGGAATTAATCGTGCGGAATGTAATCACGACTTAGGAAAAACACCCAGTCGGACAAGGGTAGATAGTTGGTGGTCTGGGAGCTAGCGAAACAATACCCCAACAACTCTAGGGCACGTGCTATAGCATCCAGAATTAGCCACCCGTCATTGCCAATATGTCATGGATGTATGATTATCCAAACCATTATTTGTCCAGTTACAATTAGTCAGTTTTAAATAAGCTCAAGGTCACTACGGGGGCTGATCACCAGCGTAGGCTGACAGCTCGGGCACAGGTCCCATACCACCATCCCCGGCTCATGAGGCTATCATCTTAGGATATTTAATGAAAACCCATCAACTAGTGGCCAATCATATTACAGTATATGGGGCTTACCATCGCATGGTTGCACGGTAAAATATTGAACCCATTTAGGAAAAATATAAGAACAAAGCCACATAGGGCGATATAAATCAAGCCTCATAGGACAATTATCAAAATAGGTCATATAAGATGAGTATCAAAACCATGCGATAAAAGACCATCCTTGAAAACCATTAGACACAACAACTCTAGATGGTAGGCCCACATTAATGATCCATTTAGACCACCACTTAATAACCACTAAGTCGAAGATCCATTTTAATCACAACCAGTTGGGTTACATCCCAAATATGGGTGTACATTTACAGGTGGGGTTTTTTCACTAATGTACCAGTTTAAGGTCCATAAGCAATACACAAATAATCCACAAGCATGAACAAATATACAGGATGAACATTAAGCAGGCAATATAACAGTTCAATTTCCACCAGCTAACACATGTGATTATAAGAAAGAGATACCAATTATAATTTTAAATAAAGACTATAACTTAAGCTAATGAGAAAATGGAAAGCTCAAGGGAAAGAACCATCACCTTATTTGTTGAGTCGTCTTCCAATGTTATTAGGAAGAGCACCCGCCCTAAGACTTGTATCCTATCATATATTGTAAGTTGTATGGTTACATCTATGTTCTACGTATTGTTTATGGTTGAGATTATAACTTAGGGTTTAAATTACTTATTTTTAGGATTTTGGTGTAAAATTAGGATTTTTATCCTAGGGTTTAGTTCTAAACTTAGATCGTAGGATTCGAATGCTAATTTATGTAAAGTCAATTATCATGTTAATTTATAACTATAACATAATTATTAATATTAATGATAAATTAACGTTAGCTAATCATGGCAATGATAGTCATTATGATTAGTACCATTTACCATCCAAAATAGATATTTAGGATGATAATTAAAATATTACCATTTAATAATTTGTTTATAATAACTAGTTCTAGCATAATGATCTACTAATGGCTACATAAGAATAATATTAATAACTATATTTATTAGTATAAGTATCCATATTAACTAATATTAGCAAAATCAATCTACTAAAGGTTAACCATAATGTGGTAGGCTTATTAGGATTTACTCAACCCATGAAATTGGGCTCAACTGAGGCTGGGTTGGTCCAGGCCCACCATGTGGCTGGCTTGGCACAGGCCCACTATTGTTTTGGCCTGATTTCTAAGTCGAACTTGGGCCGATTTCAACCCAGCGTGTAGCCCATTTCTACGGCCCCACTTGAGGGATGTTTTCTCCCTAACTCATGGCCCATCTGAGAGTCTGTCTTGACTCAAATTCTGGCTCATTTAAAGGGCTGTTTTCAGTACAGATTCATGGCCTAACTGAGGCTTCCTTCAGCCCAGTTACAAGGCCTAATCTAGCGCCAGTTTTAACTCAAATCTGGGGCTAATCACAGCTCAGAACTCAGCCCAGCCTCATGGCTGCATTTGACCCACATTTTAGCCCGGTTTTAGGGCTGCATTCAGCCCACATTTCAGCCCAAACATCTGCCCTCACCATGGCCTGATCTCGACCCATTTTTCAACTTATTCAAGGCCTGATCTCGACCCAGCTGCGGGGTTTCACCAGTTTTAAGCCCATTGTACTTGGTGTGAGATGCAGCCCACTGAGATTTGCCTCAGATGTGGCCCATCATATGTGTTATGGCCCTCTGAGTATGTGACTCGGTGAGGACCACTGTGAGTGATGGTGTGGCCCACTGAGTTGGGAGATGTATCAAGGAGGTCCGGATGGGGCTCGGCCTAACATTACCAGTGGAATTTGGCTTGAATCTGGTTCCGATTCTTGCTGTCAATAACTTCAACTGTTGCGTGCTGTTGGATGGAAAAGAAACGGGGGGGGATGGAGTGTTACCTGGCTAGCAACTCGCACACTAGTCTGGGTGTCCATGACTCGAATCGCGGCCCACTCAGCAGCGAGTCGACTTACAGCCGAACCCAACTCCCCCCTCTGCATTTGACCAGATCTCTCTCTCCATTCCCTCTCTTTCTGTCTTTCTTTCTCTCACGTTCTCTATTCTTCTCACTTCTTCCTTCTTTCCCTTTCTCATTCCGTTTTCTTTTCTAGCTGAAACGATCCGCAGCGTGCCCGAACCGAGTTTGGCTCAGTTTTGAGCGGTGGAGAAGACGACCGCTGTTAATGGCGGATTGAAAACGACAACTTCTTCACCCAATCTGGTCCTTTCAGAAGACTCATATGGGTCCTAAGAAGCTTATGGAAGGGTTCTTTCGAAGCTTGGGAGAGACTTGGGTGGTGGGTTTGGACTTGGAAGCTCACGGCCGAGTTTTTATTAGAAGGTCACGAGCAGTGAATAAAACCATATGCTGCTCGATCCTCTCTCACTTTATGTTGCCCTACGTTCTCTCAAAACCATTGGATGAGGACTGGATGGCTCGAATTGAATACCGCTATTCAGTTTTCTCAAAACCATGGGAAGGAACTGAAACCGGATGTGGTTTAGTTTGGAAAAACCGTAAGAAAATGGGACGGCTGAGATCTCTCTAGGACGGACGGTTGAGATTGGAAAGGGGAGAGGGCATGCGGATCGTGCCAGCAGGTTATAACAGTTTCCATTTTCGGAATTTTTGTGTTTGCAGGGCCTATTTGTAGTAAGGGTTGTGCATACGTGGGGGCCTTTCAATGTGTGAGACGAGATGGGTTTTGGTGGGACCCAAGCCCTGGACACGATGGATGGTTTGGATTTTTCAGGAGGATGACGATGGTGGGTCATGTTTGCAACAAACGGTCGGCATCCCTTTTTTCAAAAATGCCCGCAGGCGGGAAGGTAGGAGAGGCCCTTTGCCTCTTTTGGCTAGGCACAAGTTAGAGCCCGTCTGACCGTGCAAACAGTCTGGTGCACTGCGATTGCTTTAGCTCTGATGTACATGCACACCAATGTGGCGCCCACAGTGTTTCTTGTAGGAAATCCACTCCGTCTATTCAAATATATGGGTCATCTAAGGGGTCTTGGCCAAGGATGAGGTGGATCCAAAGCTTTGGTGGGTCGTAAGCTATATCAATGATTTTAAATGTCTATAGTGAGAATCCAACGGTCAGATCGATTCCAAACCGATCATCAACGGTTAAAAGATACTTAAGAATTTATTTAGATGGTTGGGGCCACCCGTTCTATGATTTTATAACATTAAATATTTTTTATTAGTATTAATTCAACATTTATTATTATTTATTTATTTTATATATTTTTTTCATATATAATTTATATTATAACAAATTATTAATATATATAAATTATATGAATATCAGTAAGCAGAGATTAATATATATATTATTTGTATGGTCATATATGTGTTAGGCTTTAAATTTTATATAAGTCATTAAATTTTTTCTCAGCATATTTCATTTTTATATATTACGGATTCTATAGTTCATAATTTACATTAATGTTGTTGTAAGTATATGCATATAACATGGATTATAGTTACATATCATTTTAATACGAAACTTTAAATATTTATAAAACATAAAAAATAACATTCCATAGTATATATATTTAAGTTATATTATTTTCTTGTATTTATATTAAATTAAATTAAATGGTAACACTTGAGTATTGAAAAGTACGGGGTGTTACAATTACAGTGTGCCTTTTTTTTTCTTTTTGTACGCACGCCCACACACACTCAAGCCATGGTGGGATTTCACCACCTATGGGTACTCGAACCCTCAACCAGGTATTGAAACTCCTGAGAGTCAACCTCCAGAATAAGAGTAAGGATCCTACAGTGTGCCTCAATAAGTTTTTGATGGCGAGCATTCAATTACCACTGTTTCATCTAGTATTATAATAATTATTTAAGGTGAGCCTTATTGACCAACGGTCTGGATTGCCCTAATGTTTAGACAATTTTTTTTCAATTTGATCAATCGACCAATTGAATTGATCAATCAAAATAAATACAATTTTATGAGTTTTAGTCTCTAGACATTTTGTGTCATACCGAGCGATTGACGGAATATGAAAAGTTATGCGTTTTATATTTTTTGTTTCCTTATTTATTCAGGTTTTTTCCTAATTGCGTCTTAAAGTTTGTTTAAGAGTATTTAAGCATGCGAACTCGTTTATTTATTATAACATTTAATAAAAAAATCTTAAATTTTACTTATTTCTCTCGTGGATTTGAGAAACTTCTCTTGTGGATTCAAGAGAGCCTTGTGTTTATTGTTTGAGGAAGAACAATGATTTCCTCATCACGCCTTTCCCTATGTTAGTTTAGTACCAGAGCGAAGCTTTTCCTCGAATCGATGGCTTCTAACCATGAATTAAATAAAAATCCTACGAACATGCTCTAGGGAATTATCTTATAATAGCGGCGGCCTTCAAGGCAGCGCAGTGAGAGAATCGGCAAGTCATGTAAGAGTTGCAGACCGCTCTCGATCTCTTAACAGAGGCCTTAGGGCAATTTCGTGTTTGTAGTGATGATCCGCCTCTGATAGGTACTAGAATTCTCAATCATGTTGCTCATGGGGCAATGCCAGCAGTGAATCATATAATCACACCTGAGGATATATGATCCAACAAAGAGGAAATCGATGACATGATCCTCTAACACTCCGAACGAGGCGACGATCGAATAGATCAAATGGATCGAAAATTCAAAATGAAAGTCGATCTTCCTAACTTCAACGGCCAACTCTACATTGAGGACATCCTCAATTTTTTGTTTAAAGTTGAGTGCTTCTTCAACTACATAGACATTCTTGAAGAGAAGAAAGTTAAACATATGCTTACAAGTTGAAGGGCGGAGCTTTGGCTTGGTGGGAACAACTTCAGCTCGAACAAATGAGATAAGTGAAGGCACCAATATGCATGTAGTAGCAGATGAAATAACTGGTATGTGTGCAATTCCTCCCCAATAATTACGATTAGGTATTGTTCAAACAATATTAAAATTGTCGGCAAGGTAGTCAATTAGTGAGAGATTATGCATAGGAATTCTACCATTTGGCGGCGTGAAACGATTTAGTTGAGACTAAATCGTACTAAGTCACCTGATTCAATAATTGTTTGTGTGTTGCAATAAAGGATTGGGTTCAAATGCAAATCGTTTGGACAATGAACAAAGTGACAAGCTGGCCATCCAAGTGGGTTACAATCCTTGCCCGAGTGGTAGACTCTAAGGAGTTTCAACACGAGGTCTTGGGTTCGAAACTCATAGGTGGTGAAATCCCACTACGACGTGCATGGGTGTGTGGCGGGTGATTTTTTTTTTTTTTTAAAAGCTGGCCACCCGAGTAGAAGCGCAGCTTGAGCGATCTAACACATGAGCTTATTCTGCTACTAGGGTAGCCATTGCATGTCTTTCGCAAGGAGCAACATGAGGCAATGGGAATGAACTTATAAGGGGCGTCATCAACTTCCTACACTAGCGAACAGAGAGTTGCAGAGCAAACAAATAAGACCTTAAAGAGCAGTGACCACTGCTATTAGTATAAGCAGGATCCTGAACCCCTATAATTGACTAAAGCCATATTATTATTAATAATATGGCCAGTCTGGTCACTTATCAAACATGTGTCCTCAACAACGAATGGCTAACCTTACTATTAATGATGAAAACACTATATATATATATATATAGAGAGAGAGAGAGAAAGAGAGAGATTGATAAAGCAGAACATACCATGAATGATGAAGCGGATGAAGTAGATTGGATTCTACAAGATCACGATGATTCTCTAATAGTGAGGTGACTATTATATACACCAAAGGAGGTATACCCACAATGATATAACATCTTTCGAACAAAGTGTACGGTAAATCGAAAAGTCTATAATGCGATCATAGATAGTAAGAGCAACGAGAATATCGTCTCCAAAGTCATGGTGGAGAACTTACAGCTGAAAACGAAAAGACATCCTTCCCCATACAAATTAAAATTTGTTGGATTAAGAATGACAGCGAGATGAATGTAACTGAACAACGTAGTATCTCTTTCTCAATTAGTAAATATTATAATAACTAAATAGGATGTGATGTAATTGCATGAAGGCTTGTCACATATTAATTGGTCAATCGTGATAATTAGATTGTGACACCACTAATAGAGGAAGATATAATGTATACATTTTTGTCAAGGATGGTCAGAAAATCACACTCACTTGTATGGAATCGGATGAGCAACCTACTGCTTCTAAAGTCTAGGGGTGTTCTCTCCTACCCATATAGGACTTTGTAGAGGAATCTAAGGAAATAGGACAAGTTTATGCATTAGTTGTGAAAGGTAAACAGGTATAGCCCACGATTATTCCTAAAAAATTGAACCTGTTTTGTGAGAATTTAAAACAATATGGCCCGATGACCTTCTTGATGATTGCCTCCCATGTGGAATATACAACACCATATCAACCTCGTCCCAGAGGTTGGCTTGCTTAACTACCTTCGTTATCGGATAAATTCAAGAGAGTGCGATATTTTACAAGGAAAAGTAGACGAGGTTGGCTTGCTTAACTACCTTCGTTATCGGATAAGCTCAAGAGAGTGCGATATTTTACAAGGACAAGTAGAAGAATTGATCCGTAAAAGTCTAGTGCGATAGGGTATGAGCCCATGTGTCGTACCAACTCTATTGATACCTAAGAATGATTTGAGTTGGTGCATGTATATCGACAGACTAATAAATAAAATAATTGTAAAGTACATATTTTTTATATTACAGTTGGATGATATGTTGGACATGTTAGAGGAGGGGTGAAATTGTTTTCAAAATGGATTTGAGGAGCAACTAACATTATATCCATGCTTGACCAAGTGATGAGTGGAAGACAACATTTAAGACCAAGGAAGGTATGCATGAATGGTTGGTCATGTCCTTAGGACTCTCTAATGCACCTAGTACATTTATGAGGTTAATGAAACAGGTTCTGAAATTATTCATTGGATGATTTGTAGTAGTTTATTTCAATAATATCTTGATATACAGTTAGAACGAGGCAAGCCATATGGAGCATCTAAAACAGGTGCTTCAAGTGCTCACAAAGAATAAGTTATACCTCAATTTGAAGAAATATAGATTTTTGACAAAGAACCTCTTATTTTTTAATTTTGTCATGACGTTCACGGGCATCTGTGTGAACAAAGAAAATGTGAAAGCCATCAGAGAATAGTCCGTTTCAATAAACATTGATGAAGTGTGGAGTTTTCACAGGTCGACGACGTTCTATTGTCGATTCTCGAGGAACTTCACTACCATCGTGGCACCGATCACTAACTATATGAAAAATGAACATTTTTAGTGGACTAACGAGGTCAACAGAAGTTTTGCTGAAAATAAGTGGAAGGTGTCCCCTACTCTGGTCCTCATACTTCCTAGCTTTGATAAATTATTTGAAATTGAATGTGATACTTTGTATATTAGCATTGGGGGAGTGTTGTCTCAAGAGGCTAAGCCGGTAGCCTTCTATAATGAGAAACTTAGTCATGCTCAGAAGAAATGGTCAATGTATGAGCTAGAATTGTACGTAGTAGTTTAAGCTTTAAGGTATAGGAGGCATTATTTAATTCAACAAGAATTTGTACTCTATACGGATCACCAAGCTCTCAAGTTTATTAACAATCAGGCTAATGTTAACCATGTGCATACAAGGTGGATTTTTTTTCTTACGGGAATTCACATTCGTATTGAAGCATAAGGCCAAACAGTAAAACAAGGTGACTAATGCACTTAGCCAGCGTGCAGCCTTGTTATTCACCATGAGAAACAAGATTCTTAGGTTTAAATGCCTCAAGGACTTAATGCTAATGATGACGACTTCAAGAACGCGTGAATTAGATGCCACGAGGGTCAATTTAATGACCTCCATATTTAGGATGATTTCATTTTTAAAGGAAATCGGTTATGCATTCCACAGAGTTCGTTACGAGAATGTGTCATCCAAGAACTATATAGAGGTGGCATCAACGGTCACCTAAGGTGAGACAAGACAATAACTCACTTGGAGGAGCATTATTATTAGCCACAACTAAAAGGGGATACTTGAAAAGCAGTGCGAAGATATTATACATGTCAAGCCTCAAAGGGGAGATTGCATAACACAGGCCTATATACCCCATTGGTGGCACCTAACTGCCCTTGAGAGGATTTATTCATGGACTTTGTGATAGCTCTTCAATGGACCTAGTGTGGAATGGACTCAATGTTTGTTATGATCTACAGATTCTCTAAGACGACTCATGTCATATCGCATAAAAAGACTCGTGACGCTACATATGTCATAAATTTGTTCTTCCAGGAGGTTATTCGACTATATAGTGTCCCAAAATCTGTCACATCATATCATGACACTAAGTTCTCTAGTTACTTAATTTTGGAGGAATTTGTGGAGGTAATTTAACACTAAGGTACAATTCGGTAGTACATATCATCTGCAAACAGATGAAAAAACTAAGATGCTAAATCATATACTCAGGAACCTTTATACAATGTATTTAGGGTGATAGCCCAAACAGTGAGATTTTGCCTTAACTCAGACAGAATTCACATTTAACAATATATAAAACTATTCGATCGGTAAGTTCCTATTTGAAGTTATATACTGATAAGTACCTAAACATACTCTTGATTTTGGTTCTATTGCCTAAGCTATCAGGCATGAACATTGCTACAGGTCGTATGATAGACCAAATCATAAGTATACACGTTGCTGTTCAGGCCAAGTTGCAAGCATCCAACAACAAGTATAAGGAAAAAGTTGACACACATTGACACATCTAAATTTCAATGTGTATAATAACGTTATACTTCACCTACGTAAGAAGATATTTTTGATTGAAATGTACAACAAGCTGAATAATAAGAAGATTAGACTGATGCCCATATACTATAAGATCAATGACAATGTATATGTTATTGATCTTCATGAAAATATAGAGATCTCACGTACGTACAGTGTGGCCGACATGTATGAGTGTCACAAACCAGATGATGACCAGAGTATGAGTTTTTTCAAGTAAAGGGAATTTAATATAGGACGTGGTAAGCACGTTCCCATTAAATGGATTAGAAGAAGACTAAAGAAAAATCAACAAAATTTCATCATAGTTTAATTAATTGTGTAGATTGATCAAATGGATTGATCGATGGACGGCAGATTTAGGTGAAAGTTCCCTGAACAATTTTTGCTCAGTTTAAACAATCACAACGAAACAATTTAACCGTGGGGTCCACCATGATGTATGCCTCCTATATCCACGCCGTACATCCATTTTGCCCGTTCATTTTTAGAGCATGAACCCAAAAATAAAGTATATACAAATCTCAAGTAGAACACACACAAGGAAATAGTGGCAATTAGCCATTAAAAGCTTCCTTAGGAGAAATAGAAAGGTTTGCATCAACCTCGCATTTGTGTGGTCGATTCATCCGGGCTTTTCCGGTCTTATAACAAACATTCCGGTGGCCCATAAGAAGTTTTTAACTGGCTGATTTTTTTCATAAGGTGGCCCACACATGTATATGCATTGTGAATCATTGTGTTTTTTTTTTTTTTTTTTTCAGCCGTCGAACTTTTCATGCATATGTGGACCGACTCATGACATACCATCTTGATTCTCCTTGGACGTGGCAAATAAAATGTAAAGCCCACCAGATTTGGTAGTGGGTGTTACATTTATTGTGGGCCCACTTTGAGTATTTTCCGTTTATCCAAGCCGTCCATCGGACTTTCCTGCCCATTTTAATTTGTTGATACAAAAATTAAGCAAATCCAAATCTCTGATGGACCACGTTACAGGAAACAATGGTGATTGAACACCCTCCAATAAAAAGCTACTAAGGCCCATTATAATTTTTATATACCATCCAACCTGTTGATAAAGCCAATCAGACTTGGGACGAAGGGAAAATACAAATATCAGCTCGATACAAAACTTTCAATGCTCGATAGATATATGTGGATGGTCCATCTATCAGGTGGGCCACTCATGTAGGAGGAAATGGACAGTTACGAAATTGATAACCAATAATAATACATTCAGTTGATGAGTGGCCCAGATTTATGCTTAGGATAGAACCATTATCTGATGGCCATTCCACCAATGCCATATATACGTCATACGTGTGAGAATTTTGCACGTTTAGTGCGTTGGTCTTTGGCGCTTGGAGACGGAGCGATGCGAGATAAGACTTCCGTTTCCCAAAAGATAAGAGGTCTTATCGAATACGTCCCGACGTATTGATACGCCGCGTTTGAATTTGGGTAATCTTCCAATGATCCAAACCGTCTATACGACGATTCTCACCTTGTATGGTTGAAAATCAACCAAAAATAATAATAATAATAATCCCTTCATGTGATTATTTCAACCATCTGATAGGTTGTCTCCTTTACTTCGAAGATGAACGGTAACCGTAGCCTTTCTATGATCAAACGGTTGAAATATTCAATCCAAGAGTTTTTTTTTTTTTTTTTTTTTGGGTAAAAATCCCATCCATTGAAAGCCTTATCAAATAAACGGGTTGGATCGTTGAAAAAAAAGAATATCGTATTCCAATGCGGAGGGATGTATAATGTATCCGAGCAAACCTCAAAGGATACATATAACGGTTTACACGTACTCCAATGAGGTTGCTGGCAATGGTTTTCCCTGGAGACTCGCCCATTCAGCCTCAGTAAATGATGATCCCAACCGTTCATATGGAATTTCCTAGAAAATCAAGGTAACCGAATAAAAATCCTGCTGATCTGAGATCATCACCACCGTTCGATTCAAGACGATTCAGAAACTCCTTTTAGGTACCGTTTCTTCAATTTTACTAATTGTGCAGATTTCATTGAGTAACGTATTTTCTAAAATGATCCAAGTACAGTTTTCTATTTTAGATGAACGGTCCGGATCATCATATAATGGGGCGCAAGGGGCGAGCCTCCATTGAAAGAGCCTTCCCAGCTAATCATATACTCCCATCTTCATATCCTCTTCTCTATCCTTCCTCATAGAAACCATCATTCCCACCATTTTCAAATCCAAAAAAGAGGCCATCCAAACATGTCTACAATCTCAGCTTACAAACCCAATTTCCAATCTCTCTCTTCTCTCCCTACCTTCTCTCAAAAGACCCATCTCCCAAAACCTCTCCTTACCCTTCCCTTTTCAAAAAATCCCACCTCTCTCCTGTCCGTGACCACCACCTGCATTCTCCCTCCTCCCTTAGAAAACTCAAGAAGAGCAAGCTGTTATACTTCTCAGGCTGGTGATGTCCTTGTGGCCCCCACTTCAGATTGGGATTCAATTGAGGATGTCGAAAATAAGGGGTTTGATTGGGGACAGCAAGAGGGAGAAGAAGAAGAAGTGGTTTCTGAAGGAGAAGGAGCAGGTGGGGTTGGAGGAGTAGAGAGTGATGTTGGAGATTACTATTCCAACCCGCCCGAAGACGCGAAGATCTTCGTGGGTAATCTGCCTTTCGACGTCGACAGCGAGAAGCTGGCGCAGCTCTTCCAAAAAGCTGGAGTTGTGGAAGTTGCTGAGGTGAGTGTGTAAACAAACAAGGAGAGGAAATTGGGCATTGTCTGCATTCCACTCTCGCCGCACATGGCAATGTGGCACATGTATGCAACATCCGAGCCGCTTATCAGCCCCAATTGTCATTTGTTGTTTGGTTCCCAAATCAGGTCAGCGGGTTTTGATGATGTGGGCCACCTGTGCACACTGAATGTGGACCATTGGTTTGATTTTGTAACCGGTCGCGTTGGATAACTGGTCTGGATCTTGGATGCATATGGACTATTCATTGATTTTTATTTTTTTAAACAATCCATTCTCAGCTGTGATTAGAATAGGCTAACTTTTGGGCCACTGCATACATGGTAGTGGTCCACCAGATGAACGACTTCGATCATGCACGAATGAGCTGCATACCAGATATTGTTAGAGTAATATGCAGATGTTGCATTGCTTGTTCTTATTCCTGGAATTTTTCAGTTTGATGCTAATGTCTGCAGTTTTTAGCTCTTGTTTGCACGCGAGTGACAGAATTACAATAAACACTTAAGATTTTTCCTCTATAATCTGTTAAATAGCATCAATCCGCGCTGAAATTCATTATAATTTTTGCCATTATTTCTTTCGTTCAGGTAATTTACAACCGGGAGACGGACCAAAGTCGTGGATTTGGGTTTGTGACAATGAGTACTGTCGAAGAAGCAGAGAAAGTTGTTGAAATGTTCAACCACTATGTAAGCTTTTAAATCCTCAGTTGTTGTTGTTGTTGTTGCATTCATTTTTCCTATTTATTTATTTATTGAGTTGTTGTAGTAGAGATACTTTTCATATGACAGTGGTAGAAGCATTAGGACAAAACAATTAGTAGTTTGGATGCTTCGAATGCTTGATATTGGATGGGTTTATTATCTTAGAGCTGAAAAATCGAAGCTCAGGTGTGTTTGGATGCCCTATAGTAATGGATTGAAATGATTAGTTCGATGAGGATAAAAAGATGAAATCAGAATTGCATTCCATACTAAACATAATGGGGAAGTAGCCCTTGAATTGTAGTTAGATTCTTTTCCAATTCAGCTTGAAAGTATAGTGTAATTATAGTTTGGTATACTAAGTGATTGTATCTTGGTTAGTTCCACTTTACTGAGCTAATTATCGCAATTCAATTCAATTCTGCATCCAAACGCAGGCCTGGGGTATGTTTGGCTGCACTTGGTGGAACTGACTTCCGCCCAAAATTTAAAGTTATGCTTGTCTTGGATTTTACTGAGCAGATAATCGATTTCAGGCAGAAGGCCAATAGCCTGCCTAATCTGGTCCTCATCACCATATACCACTGTAATCGTGGTTTGAGTTACTTCCAAACATGCCCATGCTTTGTTTCATCTACTTCTTTTCTCAAATTGACTTTTGTTTGCAGGAAGAGAGATGCTAATGGGGCTCATCCAAGCCGCTCCTTCTGCCCGACCGCATAATGATCCAGACTTTTCATTTTTAAATTATAAGGTCCCACCACTTATGGCCCACATGGGAAAAATCTCTCACTAGATAACCGAAGTGCTATATAATCCACCTTCCTATAGGTATTGACTACATCTGATCTGTAAGATTTTTCCATGTGGGCCATATCCAGTGGGGCTTTCTGAATGAAAGAACCGTCTGGATCTTCCTGTGGTGGGGATAGCTTCTCTGGCAAGGATTTTGTGAGAATATCCTTATTTCATTGGTCATCCACCATTCTCACATTTCTTAGCTTTCTTTAGGTATTCTAATATCAATGTCTGGAGTTATATCTTTCCAATATCTGTAGACATGTACTGATATTTAATTTCAATCCCAATCAGGACCTCAATGGCCGGCTTCTGACCGTGAATAAAGCATCCCCTCGAGGTTCCCCTCAAGGTTCGCAGCTTACTCAAGTGAGAGCTGATCTCGGGCCAGATCACCGAATCTATGCGGGGAATTTGCCATGGCAAGTAGACAATGCCCGCCTGGAGCAGATTTTCAGTGAGCATGGCAAGGTGGTTGACGCTAGAGTCGTTTACGATAGGGAGACCGGACGATCACGTGGCTTTGGTTTTGTGAGGATGTCAACGAAAAATGAGCTGGACAACGCAGTAGCAGCTTTAGATGGCCAGGTGAGTTCTGCTCACATGCTTATTTAAAACCAAGGCATTTGCTTCCTGAAATCAGAATTCATGCAATTCCTCAATCTCCTAACCATCTTTAGCCTATTGGTGTCTAATCCTTCTGGTGATATACGAACCAAGGTCTAAAGTATCATCCAAAATTGGTAAATTCCACCCAATATGAACCAGTTTCGGCAAGAAATGATATGGCTGTGTTGGCCCTTTTTTGGTGGCGAATGATATGGTACACCTAAACCAATCTCAATCCTTGCTATGAACAGCCCTTGCCCTTCATTGTCAAAGGGGTCCTTACAAATGCAAACAATGCTCAATTGAAAGTGAATTCAATACTGGAACTCATAGTCACATACAGAGTTTTGTGGAACATACTTGGTGAAAGTCACAGGTAGGGCTTGGATGTCTTTGTTTGGATGTTTTTGTGTGCGTGCGTGTGTGTGTGCGCGCGCGCGCTAAGAAATCAGTAATGTGTGTGTGTGCGCGCGCGCTATGAATTCAATAGATTTTATCATGAAATGTTGATTTATTTTGGGTTTAGTTCTTATAATCCTCATGCTAATGCAGCATTATTTATTCAACTATGATTTTGAAAAAGGGAAGAGAAATCCAAGATACAAAGAACAACCTATAAAATTGGAGCATTTGGATGCTCAATTGAATTTCAGAATCTCGGTCAATAAGGTGGAAATGGACATCTAAATTCAAAACTAACAATGCAATGACTTCAGTGCCACACCCACATATTGCTGTTTTTCTCTTTACTGAATTGAGTTATTGCTAGTCAATTCAATTGAGGGTCCAAACACACCCTTATGTAAAGCATGTCGTCAGAGATCAGAATGCTATGTTTTCTTTATAGAACATTCTATTAAATACTTGTACTTTTGCATTCATCATCATCAAAACCCTTCCCCAATTATTTGTGGTTGGCTATAACAGCATTTTTTTATTTTTTTTTCATTCTAATGATTAAGGTCCATTTGGACAAACTGCCGAAACCAGGGTTTGGAAACGAAACCCTTTTTGGAATCCAATACCTGGTTTTGCGGCCTGTTTGGATTGCCACCCGAAATTTCGGTTTCAAATTTGGCTGACAAAATAGTTTCTAAAAAGCCAGCTCCCCAAAACCAATCTGATTAGTTGACAAAAAATGTCTTGATGGGGAAAAGCCTTTTGTGGAAGTTGTCTAAACTCGCCCGTATTTCTTTTTTTGTTTCTCACCAATAGACCCATGATCTTAATCATTGTGAATTTTACCAACATTGTTTCTTGTGCTGATCAGAGCTTGGATGGACGGTCTATCAGAGTTAATATAGTTGAGGAGAGGCCACGGCGCAACTCTTTTTGATCATTATTAGGTCTGCTTGCTGCCACGTATAATCTGCAGATCTCCGTCTTGAGCTCATAATCTTCATCCCTCCAATTCAGACATTTCTCGAGTAGGTCACTTGTAGGGTGCCTTTTGTTTTTGTTTTTTGCTTTTCTTTTCTTTTTTTTTTTTTCATCCAGTTGATGATGGAGAGCAGTGCAATTATCTATTGGCTTGGAAATTTTCATGACTTGGCCTCAGCTGTTTATGCATGTTGTTATTTCATTGTGAACTGGTTTTCTATGGTATCTTTCTTACATCTTATTCAATTGGATATATGATTACCTTTCATGGTTCGCCATTAGAATATCGGTTTGCTTTTTGTGCCATGGTAAGTGTTTTTCTTTCGCTAATCAATTCCCAAGGTGCTATTGCCAGACTTACACTTGCAGTGACAAACAGGTCGACCTCATTTGAGCTCAACCAGTTTCCATATAAATGTTTTATATATATGGTAATTGTGACATTATATTTTCAACGCACTAAAACTCCAATTATAAAATTCATAAAGATATTAATTTCCCACATACCAATTAAAGTCCAGTTTGGAAAGTTCCCGGGAATAGCTTTAGAGGCCTATCCAAACCACTGTTTTGAATTGTTTACTGGATGGGGTTACCAGCTGGACATTATAATTGTATTTAGAGGTGTAAACAAGTCGAGCTTGGCACATCTTGACTCGGCTCGGCCACTAGCTGACCCCAACTCGAACTTGGCTCGGCTCGGTCCTCGAGCCTGACTGGCCAGCTCAGTCAGCAGCTTGGGCCAGTTTGAGCCAAGATCAAGCCGAGTTCGCCTGTGCAGCATTTTCACAAATGCATGGACTGCATCTTCAAATTCTCACTGTATGTAAAACAACAGTAGTAGTTTTACAAGTATTTCATCAAACACCTTATAGGCGACATCAAAATCAAGAAAAAAGGGTATTTGTTTCATATACATACCTTTTTTGCGACCAGCCGACACTTCGTTGAGTCATTTCATTAAACACTTGGTGAACAACATCAATATCAAAGTAACCAAGTCACCGAACTAGTTTGATCCAAGTTCGATTTGAGTTGGGGTACAATCCGAATCGAGTCGAGCTCGGGTAAGCTCGAACTCGGTTCGAAATTTTATCGAGCTCAGAAAATCAACTCAAACTCAGTTTCGAACCGAGTCGAATCGAGCGAGCTAACTGAGCTAACTCGGTTTGTGTACAGCCCTAATTGTATTGGATACCCCATTTTGCAATATGGGTGCAAACTAGGGCTGTATAGGCTGATAGAATGCCAATAAGGCCGATAAAATTTCCCGATTTTATCTAATTTTTTTATTGTTTCTTCATTTCACCGATGAAGGAAGCTTAGAAACTCGTTTTATAGTAAATATTGGCCTTTTAATATATATATATATATATATATATATATATATATATATATATATATATTAAAACACAAGATTTGAGTGAGATTTTGAACACAAATCAAATGGTGCTTGATTTGTGTTTGAGCAGAGCCTTTTTGGTTGGGTTTTAGCAGGTCAAGGCAACAAACAACATTTTTTATGAAAGAATGGTCTGATACACCATTGAATCTGTTCAAAACATTTTTAAAAAAAAATAAGAAGAAATAAATTCCAGTGTTTTACATTTGTCCAATTTCTTAATAAATTTTCAAATTCTTTTTGGGCCAGAAAAAAAAAATAAAAATAAAAAATTATTGCTTGATTCAAAGGTAAGCCAAAAGTGCTGCTGGCCACTGAATTCGGCCAATGGCAATTACAACTCAATTTCATTTGATATAGTGGCATAAAAACGCACCCAAATATAGTATGATCCAACTTAGCTTCTAGGGATAACCTTTTTTCCTTCTTCTATTCCTTTGATACCACAGTTCAATCAGATGACAGATAAACACAGGTCAGGACTTGTAAGATTGGCAACATTAATCAATGGTACCATCATAGAACCCTGTAAACTGACACAAAATCATGTACACATGGTTTAAAACCACAAAGCATCCATGGAATCCACTGTTTCATTTTCATATATGGACAATGAGATTTATCTGTTCCAAAATCCAATCAATAACAAATATATGCTTGAGCAAAAGAATATTTCTCCACAGAAACAAATCCTGTACATTGGATTACTGTCCAACAACCAATCTCCACCATTTCTTAAATTGGTGCCACTAGTCCAGAATACACATGGCATACATGTAAACCAATCCAAGCTCTCCAAATCATATGTCCCATTGTGGATGGAGCACATCCCAACAACTGCACATATCGGATTATCTTAATATTCCGATTATTGAGCCATCAAATGGACAGCTTAAAGAGATAATGTCAGTGGCCCAAATTCAACATCTGATATGAGATGATCAAGTTTCAAGATGTCTCCATCGACAAACAGTCTGGAATGACTTACAAATACCAAGAATACAGCGGATGAATCGCCGGACGCGGCGGACGGTAGTCTAGCCCGATGGAGAATCAACCAAACACAATCACACCATTGAAGCAAATGCTGTTTCAAGAACTTCAGAAGCCTTTCCATGCAGCTAGAACCTCTTGGAAGATTTCAGCTATCAGATCCCTATCTGCATATTGCAGAAAAGCGTTGAACTCATCACGGATGTCGAATATCTTCCCGAAGTTCACAAGGTACCTCAGGCAGCTGCTTTTCAGTACCGGCAGCTGATAGAGCGATGCAGTTTGAAGCCTCTCGAGCACGTTCTTGGCATCTATGTCTTCTAGAAGGCTGTCATGGCAGGCTTCCTTCAGGTCTGTGATGTCATACTTATCAGCCGCGCGGAGGAGCGCGAGCCGGTGGGCCAAGAATTCCTCGTGCTGGATGTTGCCATAGATGTAGTTGAGGAATGCCTGGCAGGCCTCGGCCGACATGTCGGAGATTTCTATGGTGGATAGCTCCTTCTCCTTGAGGTTGTGTGAGAACATGCTGTGGAAGACAGGGGATCTTGTGGCAAGCACGGCACGGTGGGCCATGACTCTCCCATCGGAGACGTTGATGGTGATGTCGGTGTGGATGCTTTCTGTGAGCATTCGACCAAGGGATGAGAGGGCTGTTGTGTTGGACCGTCTTTGGACGTGGCTGCCAGTCCAGATGGAGCAAGGCTCACCACCCTGTGATTTAGAGTAAGGATCAAAGGCTGAGATTTAGATAAGATTGTTGAGGATGTGGAGTTTTCTGATTAGAATATATTGAGTGTCAAAGGTGGGAGTAGAATATTCTTAGATGCCTTAGAATTTTGAAGATTTGAACTGCTTTAGCAACCACAAGAGCCATAATTTAAATCACACGACAGAATGATCTGCAAGTCTCAATCGCCATTGGCAGTGAGATGTGGGACCAAGGACATGGACCCACAACAGATTCTGTTAACTTTTCATTGGAAAACATGGTCCCACCAACATCCCATCATCAGACAGTGATGGAGACTAGCTCAATGTTTATTACAACTTGAAAGTACCACACAAATCATTCCCACTTCAAGATTTGGCTGTTTGGGAACACAGCAATCTGAAAAGGTATCACACATCACCGGTGTTATTGTTTTGATTTTTTTGACACGGGACGACTCGATCCGGCTAACTGAACTCGTCCAACTCATTTTAATCCGACTCAACCCGAACTGAATCGGTGAGTCGGTCCAAACCGAGTAAGCTTCACCCAATCCGAACTCAAACCGAGTCAAGTTCGAGTTACCCAGTAACTCGACCCGAAACTCGATCTGGTTAGACTCGACTCGATTCGAAACCCGACTCGACCCGACTCTCTAACCCTATCCTGACCCGATCCCATCCTCTCTCTCTCCTTCCCTCATCCTCCTCCTCTTCCAAGCCCGGCAACCACCCACCACCATCAACCTCCTCCTCATCCTCCTCCTCTCTCCTCTCCCCTCCCTCATCCTCCTCTTCCTCTTCCTCTTCCTCTTCCAAGCCCGGCAACCACCCACCACCCTCCTCCTCCTCTCTCTCCCCTCCACTCCCTCCCTCATATCTCAATCCGACTCGGTGCCAACTCGACCCGACTCGGTACTTCTGACCAGATCGGACTTGGTCCGGATCAGTCCAGGCCAAACTGAACTCGGATCAAGTCAGACATGCTGGACTCGGTATCGAGTTGGATCGAGTTCAGGTCAGGCCTATTTCAAAACCGGATCGAGTCGAGTGAGCCCTAACTCAGTTCGACTTGACTCGATGCCCAGCTCTAATTATAGAGGACTACAAAACCATAATGATTTCCATCGCTCCTATGAACTAGTGGATCAGTGACTGTAATCAATAACTAAAGAAAACCCAAATGGTTGAAAATTCACAGTAAAAAAACTATATTCATGAACCATTTAAAAAAAAAAAAAAACACAAGTGATATGCTGTTATAGTATCTTGATGCTTTTTAGACTAGATTGTATAGTATTTCATCAGCCTCTTTGCTATATAGTCTTCTGCAAGGTCCTGAATTTTCATGGTTTCTGTTTCTTCAAATGTAGATTAAGTAAATGAGTTTGGTTAAGTACACGAATATTTGATTGGTCTAAATAAGCAGCAGAGCCCACATATCTGAATATGGGGTCCAGCATCCTGCCAATTTAAATCCATCGACGTGTGGCTGCTTATTGGCCACATGCTTAATTATGCATACCCGAAGTAAGAAAACAAGGAAAGACAGACGAACGTACGACTGGATCTGCAATCTTCAAATTGAGGAACTCGACGTCGATGATGAATTTCCCAGCAAGTGGAGTCTCAATTGCCCAGACAAAATCGTCGTTGTTCTTGAGGGGCTTGTCTATTACTCCTGCAAATAGACGAGATGTGGAAATAGTTCAAAAGGAAAATTCAGAGAGATTTGGTTGTCACTAGAAGATAGATTCTGAAAATTAAGAAGACACAACGGGAAAATTAAGATTAAGATCAGAAAATTATAGGTGTAGGGCGTATGCTACGAATATTTTCATTGCCATTTTTTATTTTTTTTAATGATGATCAGATGATCAGGCGTGGGCTGCCATCTGCTAGAGAAGCTTTGGATGATTCTGCTAGGACGGCCCTCACATCTGATCAGACCATGCTGATGAGCTTATGTGGGAGGATCATGTCCCACGAGGATCCATTGGCAAGAATACCAGAATCCAATCTTTGACAGGTGAGTATCAACTTAGAATGTTCCATAATGGAAATGATGGCATAAGAAGCACTAATAGCGACAGAGCTTTGTTGTAGGTGAATCTTGCTGCAATCAGGACAAAAATCTAAGAGTGATGAGAAATGGGTCCCACTTGATCCCCAAATGCTTCTAAGAAGCAGAAACAAATGGGACACACTTACCCTCACCAACCAATCAAAAGAATCAAATGGAGAATATTCACTTACAACCGGTATTTGCTATGGGTGTTCTCACACAAATCATTCCCTACTAAAACCTGTACTGGGAAATTCAGAAAAATGAAAAAAAAAAATCAATTCAAAAAAAAAAAAAAGGTTTGCTGTCTGCAAAACACAAACATTTGGGGGGAATTCAATATTTAACAAAGAAAGTCAAAACAAAACTGCTGAAAATTACCATAAAATAGTAGAACACACACACACACACACACACACACACACACAGGTGAAACTGAATACTTGAAATTCAACGTCCCCCTTTTTTTTTTTTTTTTTTTCTTTTTTTTCTTTTTCTTCTTGAGGAATAACTGAGATGAATGAATTTTTTTAACCATAAAAATATTTTTTTTTTTTCTTTCTTTTACATGGATATGGATTTTACCAATCAGGAATAATAAATATACATGTACACATAAACACACACAAGCATAAAAACACAGAAACACCCATGAGCGGGCACACAGAGAGATCAGCTTTGCAAAAAAAGATGAAAATAAAAACATGAAAGAGAATTACCTGGATGAATAAGAACTTTGCAATCTCCGATTGAACAACGCAATCGAATGATAAAAGAAGCAATTGGAGGCTGATCTTTATTAAAATTTGATATCACTGGATACAGCTTAATATTCAGAACCCGGTTCTTTTCTACCGAAAGATGCCTTCATACAAACAGAACAGAAAAACATTCAACATAAAAAATCACTGATAAAGAAAAGATGAAAAAAGAAGAGAGAACTGAAAAGGGTGATTCAAATGGCTCTTGCATTACATCAAATATTTTTTATAAAAGTAACTATTTTTAGAGAAACTGAAAATTAGTGAGGGATCAACTCAGAATGTCTAGATTACTGAATTGACTGAATTGATTTTACCCTTTCATCCATGAATGTAATATAAAGTGTTTTTATTTTTAATTTTTTTATTTTTAATTTTTTTAGGAATTAGCTTAGATTTCGATCAAAACAGAAATTCACTCAGATGAAGAAAAATCAGTCAAAATTTAGGTACTTAAGTCCAATCAAAAGATAGCAGAAAGTGGAAATCAACAAAACAGAGAACCTTGAATTATCAGAGAAAAAATGATCTTATGAACCATAATTTCAAACAAAAAATCCAAGAATTTCTTCATGTTGGTAAGATGTGTCTTGTTGAAAGTGACATGTCAACCATTCACCTCTGTATTGTAACATTGCTTCCCTTGAAAGGATGAAAAACATGCGGAAAAACATAGAAGAAATTTCTCAAAAGAAATCTCTTGAATTTCTATTGCTTGCAGACTACAAAAATCTCCAATAGGAAAACTAGAAAATAAGAATTTTCTCAAAAAAAAAAGAAAGCAAAAAAGAAAAGAAAAAAGAGTTGGCACGCTGTTCTTAAACATGATCTTCAAAGCTCCCGTGATCAAAGAACTCAAATCCTCTTAAATTCTTTCCAAAATATTCAAATTGGGTAGATGTGCCTTGTAAAAACACATCAGAATTTAAATAAGATCGAAAAAAAAAAAAAAAAAACCACACCTACTGAATTTCTGTCAAATTCCGTTGAATTTGCCAAATGAGTATGAAGCCCACTGACCTATTTCAAATCAATTATCTAAATTCTTTTTAAAAAATCTTTGAATCGGGTGGATGGGTCTTGCTAAAACACATCGGAGCTTAAATAAACAATAAACAAAAAACCACCAACAATAGAAATTCTTTGAAATTCTACTGAATTCCATCCAATCGGTTAATGGGTATTCCTAAAAACAGAAGTCTACTAACCAATTCCAATTCCCAATCCTGAAGGGATCGGATTTCCGATACGTGCATGATGCGAGGCTTTCGATTCTCCATTGGGCAAGGCGAGCAGTGGTGTCGACCTTGTAGGCAGACTCGCTGTTCATCCTCGCGGCAAAGATGATAGCAGTCGTGATGTCATGGATGCAGTCGAAGATACCGTCCAAGATTTCTCCGGGCTTTCCCAGGATTACTGATGAAAACAGAGTAGAAACGGCAGAGACAGGAGGAATGTCCTTGAACCATGGAAGAAAATTGGATTTTTGAATGTTGGTGAGATGGGTTTGCTGGGAAGGAAGCCTTTTGGAGGTTGCTTTACGCCATTGGAGAGAAAGAGTCGCAGAATGGAGTTTTTGCAGTGGAGAGAGGGAGAGAGAGAGTATGCTTTTATTGGCTTATAATGCACTTCGAGAAGCGGTTTTTCTTGTAGAGAGGAGTTATTTTATACTCTGGCTTTCAAGAAGCTTGATACGCAGGCAAGGCACCAATATTTTAGGTGGCGTGAATAACTCAAATTGAGCCGGTAGGTAAGTCAGGGTCCCAAATTCAGATTGTTTGAATAATCCTAACAGCTGATTTATGGACACGTGTTTGTTGAAACGGGACCGTTGGAATTTTTTCATTTTTAACCGTCCAATCAGTGTCCACTGATTCGATATTCAGATAATGACTTAATTTTAATTTTTGGTTCATGCTCATCTGGGATCCTCTGTTTGGACGTACCTGTATGCCACGTATGCAATTTTTAAGTAATTTCTAAATGGCTGCGTATCATCTCTCACATCTGACCGAGTATCAAAGTATTTCTCTTTTGATTTTTGAGAAATTTCCAACTGTACGACCAGTATATGGCCCATTCTCGAGACGAAGCCCACCCCATTTTACATCCCAAGAATACTCCCCAGGTGTACGGACGCCTTCCCAAAGGTCGAAAATAACCCTGCGTTTTTCCTTCAAGCGGATTGGCCGCTGCGCGAAGCCGAGCACTGACGCTCGTCGAACTCCAAGTTATACGAACGGTTCAAAAGAGATCAACGTTACATGTGCCCCACAGTTATGTAATTATTATATCCACAACGTTCATCCAAATTTCGAGATCATTTCGGAGCATTATCCCAAAAAATAAAATCATATCCAAAGATCAACTGGACTACACCACAAAGAGCAGCAGAAAATTGATTTTCAACGTTGAAACTTTTGTAGGGCCTACCATAACATTTATCTTCCATCTAATCCATTCATGAGGTCACAAAGTCCTGGATGAATAGGAAAAAAAAATTTCGTAATGATCCAAAACTTCCGTGACCCATGAAAGGGTTTCAACGGTAGACGTTCAAAGCAGAATGGCATTACCATTTGCTACGGTCAAACCTATGGATACGGATTATAACCGTAGCCATAGATACCATAATCCGTAGCAATAGGGTCCGTCCGGGATGGGTGCGCCGAACTAGCGACCCCCCGTGCCACTTGTTAGCCTGTCCGGCGAGGCCACGCCGATCTAGCGAGGCCGCGCCCATAGGGTGGGCCCTATGGTTACGGATAATAACCGTAGCTAAAGTCCGTAGCTACAGGTTTTTTTTTTGTGTGTTTTTTTTTATTTATTTTTATTTTTATTTTAATGGAGAACTTTATTTTACCTATAATTTTTTCTAACACATTTGTATAAATATGTATATATAAGCATATAAAATTTTTTTCTCTTTTTTTTCATTTCTTTCTTTATTCATTTAACATGAATATCTTCTAAACTAAAATTAGTTACTTGATGTACCCTATATGATTTTGGGGTAGGAGAAGCTACTTTAACCAACCAACTTGGTTATTTTCAAAGATTTCATCAGCTTGATGATCGAAAATCCATTTCATTTACTTAGCAGTCAATTTTGTTCATTTCATTTACATGCATTTCACGGTCATTTCACTTCAATTCATCATCACTTCCGTGCATTTCACGGTCATCCAAAACAGTTTCGTGTTGATTCACGATCATTTCGAGGCATTTCATGGTCAAACTCCTTCACTTCACCGTCATTTGCATGCATTTTACGGTCATTTCGCTTCAATTCATCATCACTTCCATGCATTTCACGGTCATCCGAAACAATTCCGTGTTGATTCACGGTCATTTCGAGGCATTTCACGATCAAACTCCTTCACTTCACGGTCATATGCATGCATTTCGCGATCATTTCGCTTCAATTCATCATCACTTCCATGCATTTTACGGTCATCCGAAACAATTCCGTGTTGATTCACGATCATTTCGAGGCATTTCACCGTTAAACTCCTTCACTTCACGGTCATTTCCATGCATTTCACGGTCATTTCGCTTCAATTCATCATCACTTCCATGCATTTCACGGTCATCCGAAACAATTTCATGTTGATTCACGGTCATTTCGAGGCATTTCACAGTCAAACTCCTTCACTTCACGGTCATTTGCATGCATTTCACGGTCATTTCGCTTCAATTCATCATCACTTCCATGCATTTCACGGTCATCCGAAACAGTTCCGTGTTGATTCACGGTCATTTCGAGGCATTTCACGGTCAAACTCCTTCACGGTCATTTGCATGCATTTCACGGTCATTTCGCTTCAATTCATCATCACTTCCATGCATTTCACGGTCATCCGAAACAATTCCGTGTTGATTCACAGTCATTTCGAGGCATTTTACGGTCAAACTCCTTCACTTCACGGTCATTTGCATGCATTTCAGGGTCATTTCGCTTCAATTTATTATCACTTCCATGCATTTCACGGTCATCCGAAACAGTTCCGTATTGATTCACGGTTATTTCGAGGCATTTCACGGTCAAACTCCTTCACTTCACGGTCATTTACATACATTTCACGGTCATTTTGCTTCAATTCATCATCACTTCCATGCATTTCACGGTCATCCGAAACAATTCCGTGTTGATTCACGGTCATTTCGAGGCATTTCATGGTCAAACTCCTTTAATTCACAATCATTTGCATGCATTTCACGGTCATTTCGCTTCAATTCATGATCACTTCCATGCATTTCACGGTCGTCCGAAACAATTCCATGTTGATTCACGGTCATTTCGGGGCATTTCATGATCAAACTCCTTCACTTCACGGTCATTTGCATGCATTTCATGGTCATTTCCACGCATTTTGCGGTTCAATCGTTTCACTTCACGGTCATTTCCATGCATTTCATGATCATTCCCGGCAATTTTGTGTTGATTCATGGTCATTTCCCTAAACATTAACCTATACCCTAACCTAAACCTATACTTATAACCTAAACCTATTCTCAAATCCCAAAACCTATAACTTAAACCTAAACCTAAACCTTAACGTAAACCTATAACCTATAACAAATGACATTAACCTACACCCTAACCTTAATCTATAACCTATAACCTAAACCTATTCTCAAATCCCAAAGGTTATAGGTTTTGGTTTAGGTTATAGGTTATAGCTTTATGTTAAGGTTTAGGTTTAGGTTTTGGGATTTGAGAATGGGTTCGGGTTTAAGTTATAAGTTTTGGTTTCGGTTTCGGTTTAGGTTATAGGTTAATGGTTTAGGTTAAGGTTTAGGTTTAGGTTATAGGTTTTTGGATTTGAGAATGGGTTCGGGTTTAGGCTATAGGTTTTGGTTTTAGTTTAGGTTATAGGTTTTGGTTTAGGTTATAGGTTTTAGGATTTGAGAATGGGTTCGGGTTTAGGCTATAGGTTTTGGTTTTGGTTTAGGTTATAGGTTTCGGTTTCGGTTATAGCTTTTGGGATTTGGGAATGGGTTCGGGTTTAGGTTTTAGGTTTTGGTTTTGGTTTAGGTTATAGGTTATAGGTTTATGTTAAGGTTTAGGTTTAGGTTTTGGGATTTGAGAATGAGTTCGGGTTTAGGTTAAAGGTTTTGGTTTTGGTTATAGGTTATAGGTTTAGGTTAAGGTCTTGGTTTTGGTTTAGGTTATAGGTTTTGAGATTTGAGAATGGGTTCGGGTTAGGTTATAGGTTTTGGGTTTGGTTTAGGTTAAGGTTAGAGGTTTTAGGATTTGAGAATGGGTTCAGGTTTAGGTTATAGGTTTTGGTTTTGGTTTTGGTTATAGGTTATAGGTTTAGGTTAAGGTTTTGGTTTAGGTTTAGGTTATAGGTTTTGAGATTTGAGAATGGGTTCGGGTTAGGTTATAGGTTTTGGTTAAGGTTAGAGGTTTTGGGATTTGAGAATGGGTTCAGGTTTAGGTTATATGTTTTGGTTTTGCTTTAGGTTATAGGTTTTAAGATTTGATAATGGGTTCGGGTTTAGGTTATAGGTTTTGGTTTAGGTTTAGGTTTAGATTATAGGTTTTCGGATTTAAGAATGGGTTATGGTTTAGGTTAAAGGTTTTGGTTTAGGTTATAGGTTATAGGTTTAGGTTAAGGTTTTGGTTTAGATTTAGATTATAGGTTTTGGGATTTAAGAATGGGTTCAGGTTAGGTTATAGGTTTTGGTTTTGGTTTAGGTTATAGGTTTTGGTTTAGGTTATAGGTTTTGGTTTAGGTTAGAGGTTTTGGGATTTGAGAATGGGTTCGGGTTTAGGTTATAGGTTTTGGTTTAGGTTTAAGTTATAGGTTTTGGGATTTGAGAATGGGTTCGGGTTTTGGTTTAGGTTTAGGTTTAAGTTATAGGTTTTGGGATTTAAGACCAAAACCTATAAATCCAAAACCTAAACCAAAACCTAAACCTATAACCTATAACCTAAACCAAAACCTATAGCCTAAACTAAAACAAAAACCTATAACCTAAACCCGAACCCATTCTCAAATCTCAAAACCTATAACCTAAACTAAAACCAAAACCTATAGCCTAAACCTAAACCAAAACTAAGACCAAAACTAAGACCAAAACCTATAAATCCAAAACCTAAAACAAAACCTATAACCTAAACCAAAACAAAAACCTATAACCTAAACCTGAACCCATTCTCAAATCCCAAAACCTATATAACTTAAACTAAAACCAAAACCTATAGCCTAAACCCGAACCCATTCTCAAAACCAAAACCTATAACCTAAACCCGAACCCATTCTCAAATTCCAAAACCTATAACCTAAACCTATAACCTAAACCTAAACCAAAAACCTTAACCTAAACCTATAACACATAACCTAAACCAAAACCTATAACCTAGACCAAAACCAAAACCTATAACCTAAACCCAAACCCATTCTCAAATCCCAAAACCTATAACCTAAACCAAAACCTATAACCTAAACTAAAACCAAAACCTATACCCTAAACCCGAACCCATTCTCAAATCCAAAAACCTATAACCTAAACCTAAACCTTAACCCGAACCCATTCTCAAATACCAAATCCTATAACCTAAACCAAAACCTATAACCTAAACTAAAACCAAAACCTATAGCCTAAACTCGAACCCATTCTCAAATCCAAAAACCTATAACCTAAACCTAAACCTTAACCCAAACCGAAACCAAAACTTATAACCTAAACCCGAACCCATTCTCAAATCCTAAAACCTTAACCTAAACCTATAACTTATAACCTAAACCAAAACCAAAACCTATAACCTAAACCCGAACCCATTCTCAAATCCCAAAACCTATAACCTAAACCAAAACCAAAACCTATAACCTAAACCCGAACCCATTCTCAAATCCAAAAACCTATAACCTAAACCTAAACCGTTAACCTATAACCTAAACCGAAACTAAAACCTATAACCTAAGCCCGAACCCATTCTCAAATCCCAAAACCTAAACCGTGAAATGAACATGTAATTGCTAGGAATGACCGTTAAATGCATGGAAATGACGGTGAAGTGAAGTGAAATGACCACGAAGTGCATGGAAATGGTCGTGAAGTGAATTGAATTGACCGTGAAGTGCGTCAAATTGACCATGAATGAACACGGAATCGTAGGGAATGACCGTGAAATGCATAAAAATGATGGTGAAGTTAAGTGAATTGACCGCGAAGTGCTTGAAAATGGCCGTGCAGTGAAGGAGTTTGACTGTGAAATGCCTTGAAATGACCGTGAATCAACACGGAACTGTTTCGGATGACCGTGAAATGCATGGAAGTGATGATGAATTAAAGCGAAATGACCGCGAAGTGCGTGAAAATGGCCGTGAAGTGAAGTGAAGTGAATTGACCGTGAATGAACACGGAATCGCTAGGAATGACCATGAAATGCATGGAAATGACGGCGAAGTGAAGGAGTTTGACCGTGAAATGCCTCGAAATGACCGTGAATCAACACGGAATTGTTTCAGATGACCGTGAAATGCATGAAAGTGATGATGAATTGAAGCGAAATGACCGTGAAATGCATGCAATGACTGTGAAGTGAAGGAGTTTGACCGTGAAATGCCTCGAAATGACCGTGAATCAACACGGAATTGTTTCGGATGACCATGAAATGCATGGAAGTGATGATGAATTGAAGCGAAATGACCGTGAAATGCATGCAAATGACCGTGAAGTGAAGGAGTTTGACCGTGAAATGCCTCGAAATGACCGTGAATCAACACGGAACTGTTTCGGATGACCGTGAAATGCATGGAAGTGATGATGAATTGAAGCGAAATGACCGCGAAATGCATGCATATGACCGTGAAGTGAAGGAGTTTGATCGTGAAATGCCTCAAAATGACCGTGAATCAACACGAAATTGTTTCGGATGACTGTGAAATGTATGGAAGTGATGATGAATTGAAGCAAAATGACCGTGAAATGCATGCAAATGACCGTGAAGTGAAGGAGTTTAACGGTGAAATGCCTCGAAATGATCGTGAATCAACACGGAACTGTTTCGGATGACCGTAAAATGCATGGAAGTGATGATGAATTGAAGCGAAATGACCGTGAAATGCATGGAAATGATGGTGAAGTGAAGGAGTTTGACCATGAAATGCCTCGAAATGACCGTGAATCAACACGAAACTGTTTCGGATGACCGTGAAATGCATGGAAGTGATGATGAATTGAAGCGAAATGACCGTGAAATGCATGCAAATGACCGTGAAGTGAAGGAGTTTGACCGTGAAATGCCTCGAAATGACTGTGAATCAACACGGAATTGTTTCGGATAACCGTGAAATGCATGGAAGTGATGATGAATTGAAGTGAAATGATTGTGAAATGCATGGAAATGACCGTGAAGTGAAGGAGTTTGACCGTGAAATGCCTCGAAATGACCGTGAATCAACACGGAACTGTTTCGGATAACCGTGAAATGCATGGAAGTGATGATGAATTGAAGCGAAATGACCATGAAATGCATGCAAATGACCGTGAAGTGAAGGAGTTTAACTGTGAAATGCCTCGAAATGACCGTGAATCAACATGGAATTGTTTCGGATGACCGTGAAATGCATGGAAGTGATGATGAATTGAAGCGAAATGACCTTGAAATGCATGGAAATGACAGTGAAGTGAAGGAGTTCGACCTTGAAATGCCTCGAAATGACTATGAATCAACACGGAATTGTTTCGGATGACCGTGAAATGCATGGAAGTAATAATGAATTGAAGCAAAATGACCCTGAAATGCATGCAAATGACCGTGAAGTGAAGGAGTTTGACCGTGAAATGCCTCGAAATGACAGTGAATCAACACGGAATTGTTTCGGATGACCGTGAAATGCATGGAAGTGATGATGAATTGAAGCGAAATGACCGTGAAATGCATGCAAATGACCATGAAGTGAAGGAGTTTGACCGTGAAATGCCTCGAAATGACCGTGAATCAATACGGAATTGTTTCGGACAACCGTGAAATGCATGGAAGTGATCATGAATTGAAGCGAAATGACTATGAAATGCATGCAAATGACCGTGAAGTGAAGGAGTTTGACCGTGAAATGCCTTGAAATGACCGTGAATCAACATGAAAATGTTTTGGATGACCGTGAAATGCACGAAAGTGATGATGAATTGAAGTGAAATGACCGTGAAATGCATGTAAATGAAATGAACGAAATTAACTGCTAAATGAATGAAATGAATTTTCGATCATCGAGCTGATGAAATATTTGAAAATAACCAAGTTGGTTGGTTAAAGTAGCTTCTCCTACCCCAAAATCATATAGGGTACATCAAGTAACTAATTTTAGTTTAGAAGATATTCTTGTTAAATGAATAAAGAAAGAAATGGAAAAAAAGAGAAAATAAATTTTATATGCTTATATATATATATTTATATAGATATGTGTTAGAAAAAAATTATGGGTGGAATAAAGTTCTCCATTAAATAAATAAATAAAACCTGTAGCTACGGACTTTAGCTACGGTTATTATCCGTAGCCATAGGGCCCACCCTATGGGCGCAGCCGCGCCTGACAAGCCAGCAAGTGGCGCGGGGGGCCAGTAGTTCGACGCGCCCACCCCGGACGGACCCTATTACTACGGATTATGGTATCTATGGCTACGGTTATAATCCGTAGCCATAGGTCTGATCGTAGCAAATGGTAACGCCGTTCTGCTTTGAACGTCTACTGTTGAAATCCTTTCAGGGGTCACAGAAGTTTTGAATCATTATGATTTTTTTTTACCTATTCATCCGGGTATTTGTGACCTCATGAATGGATTAGATGAAAGATAAATGTTATGGTGGGCCCTACAAAAGTTTCAACGTTGAAAATTAATTTTCTGCTGCTCTTTATGGTGTGGTCCAGTTGATCTTTGGATATGAATTTTTTTTTGGGATAATGCTCAGAAATGATCTCGAAATTTGGATGAACGTTGTGGATATAATAAATACATAACTGATGGGCCCATGTAATGTTGATCTCCTTTGAACCGTTCGTACAACTGGGAGTTCGACGAGCGTCAACGCTTGAAGGAAAAAGCAGGGGCATTTTCGTCCTTTTGCAGGGCGTCCGTACACCCGGGGAGTATTATTGGAAAGTAAAATGGGGTGGGCTTCGTCTCAGGAATGGACCACATAGTGGTCGTGCAGTTGGAAATTTCTCTTGATTTTTTGAATGACGTTTTCTACGCTACGTCCCGACGTCTTGTTGTAGGATGCGTCTGGAAATATCCGTTGAATATGAAAATATGTTTCACTGATCCAAACCGTTTATAATGTGGGGGATCATCTTTGATGAAGGAAGGAACTCTGATAATAGTCTTTTAACAGATGATCATTCGACTCTTTTACTTTTTGATGTGGACAGTCATCCTAACCGTCGTTTTTTGGGACATTGTTAGAAAGTTTAAGATATTCGAATCTTGAGGATTTTAGATGTACTACAGTCAGCTTTATATCTTCTCAACAACGGTTTGGATCACGTGACACCAGATCTAGTTGCTGAACTGCTGGCGTACCATCTTTTTTTTTTTTTTTTAGGACAATGGCCTTTAGGTACGAAGGAATTAAGGTTTTGGCCTCTTTCTTCCAAACTGAGTTGGTGCTCTTTGCTTTTCTCTTCTCTCTCTCTCTCTCTCTCTCTCTCTCTCTCTCTCTCTCTCTCTCTTTTTATTTTTTAGGAAGAAAATGTCATTGATCCAAAAAGATGAATGGAGCCTTTTCAAGAGGGGATTATGAATCCCACTAAACTACAAATGAACATTCAAGAAATCTGATCTGTTCATTTTAATTAGACAATTGTAAACCTATATAAGGGTTTTTTATTTTTTTTATTTTCTGTTTAAGCTGTCTGTGGCCCATACATTAATGTTGTGCATTAATTCTAAATTATTGTCTTCGGTGGGGTCTATTTATGATAAGTTTTGTCCTCAATTTTTTGTTGATGATATAAAATTAAAACTCTTTTAAAATAAACAGGTTGGATTTACTTCACGACAACCTAGTGAGCCTTACATGAGAAGTGGGATGGGTTCTTATGGTAGGACCTTTGAAAGGACATTTGGTTATTTCCTTTATTTTCTTCTTCTTCTTCTCTCTCTCTCTCTCTCTCTCTCTCTCTCTCTCTCTCTCTCTCTTCATGAGAGGAGACCACACGAAGTATTGAAACTTCTTTATGGTTGGTAGTTATACTGATCACCATTACTGTAACGTCCCTGATTTTTTTAACCACATAAGACCTCAGACTAACTAGATTAAGAACTTAATTTTGTAATTAATAATAAAAATCAAACACTTCGCCTATTGGTATAAACGCTCTTAGTAGACGGTAGAGGATTGATTCTTAGCATCGTAGTAATTAACTTTTTACATAATTTTATAAAACTTTGGATTAACCTTCTAGATTAAGGCTTCTCTCTTTATAAAAAGGGAGAGAAGAGAGGGTTTTCATATTATAAAACTTTGGAGGAACCTTCAAGATTAAGGCTTCTCTCTCTATAAAACGGGATAGTAGAGAAACTTTTCCTACGAAAACCCTAAGGTAAAGAGTAAAGAGATAGGGGGCTTTTTCGTTGGTAAGTTCTAAACCCCATTTATTTATTTATTTTCCTTTTATTTTCTTTTCTTTTTTTGTATGTTTTTTATTAATAATTCTCGGATCTACACCATGAATGGGGCGGATCAACCTCTCATTCATTGCATCAATCCATATGAAGTTTTGATAATAAGGGGACGGCCTTGCGCGAGATCTCTTGTCGTAGAGATCGGCTTTGGACTATCAAACAATATCAGTTTGGATCAGTTGGAATCAGGATTTGTTAAGGCCAAAACATGTGAGGGCCTAGAATTCTAGAGTGATTTGACTATTGGTTTATCCACAACGATATATCGTTAGCATTAACGATGAATCATGTCGTAAGATGATTGTAGATCTCGGAAAGATTGATTCTAGCAATCCCTTGGTTTTTTCAAAACGTGGTGATGGGAAATCATTAGACAGTTTGGATCTAACCTATAAATATAATAAGTCCATAAAGGTTAAGAAAATAGAGAAAACCACTAAAAGTTATGAAATTAGTTCATATGATAGAAATCGTCTATGTTTGATCCATCAATCAAGGATAGGGTTCAATCGATTAGATAGGTCAATTTTGTCTAGCAATTAAAAGTTAGAATTCAAAAATTAGTTCGATTGATTGATAACTAGTTTCGATCGATCGAGGGATTTCTCGAGTGATCTCAATCGATCTAAGATTTTGACTGAAGATGGTAAAAATTGTCCAACAACCAAATTGAATTAAATTATGTTTTTCTCGATCGATCGATGAGTAGGTTTGATCGATCGATCAAAACTAACCAAAAGTGTCAAGAGACTTAAGTTGTAAAATTTAATTTTCCTTGATTTATGTTCGATTGATCGAAGGGATCGTCAAGCTGTCTCGATTGATCGACAGAAACTTGTGTTAATCTATCAAGTTCGAAAAATGTGACAATTAGATCATTATGTTATAAGGAACTCATATAAGCTTAGATTAAGTACAAATGTACTAATGGTAGTGGATTATCTTAAATTAGTCAAAGGTGGGTTCTGCTATATGGAATAATTGGATTGAATTTGTGATTTGTTCAAATTATATTAATAGGGATTCTAGATTTAAACTCATGAGTCTGTTGGGTGGATTTGACTCTACCAAGGATAGGTGAGTGAATCGTAACACGTCTCATATCCGTACAATTAAGATATATCGTTATGATTGTTATGATTGCTACAATTACTATATTTGCTATGTTGTTATGCTAAGTTGATTAATGATGTATGATTTCATGCTCTGAATGATTATTATCGTGTATGTAGATCAGTACAATCATGAATTCATTGTTTCTTCTCGTACAGAGAGATGTATATGATGATTGTATATGTGGAACCTAGACCCACTCTAGATGACCACATGCACACCTCGTGCCTGGGTTCCTGGGGGATCTCCTATATGGTTTCCTGGAAGAATCGTTACCATATGCCCACATTTAGTGGAAGCCTACTCAAGGAGTAGATGTGGGACTTGCCCGTGCTTACCTATGGTAGAGGCCTGCTAGGTAAAGATGTGAGTTAACAGTTATCCAATCCAAGAAAGTTGCGATTATCCCACTTGACATACATTTCATAACATCTCTTTAGGCATACTCATATCTCTACATAAATATTAGATGTTGCTTGTACTATCTTATTTTTGCTGTGAATAAACCATGATGGGTTCACTCAATAGTCTGGCTAGCTGACATGGTGGAATAACAACCGTATAAAGGGGATCGATGTGAGAAACACAAATTAGATGTCGGAGAATAAGGCCCGGTTAGCGGATGAATCCCAGGATCAATGATTGCATTTGGCAGAAGATGAACTAACCATACTGGATTGGTGGATTGTTCATATAATTTACTATTTGAGAGATTTGGTTTCTTCATTATAGTTATTGTTAGTCAGGCTTAATTCAACATTGTTTATGAACATGCTACGCTGAACATAAATTGATATTATGGTTGAATAAAGTCCCGACTAGGTGGACTCAGTTTATTATTGAATAAGGTGGTTGAATGTGTTAATGGTAATGATGAAATATGTTAGAATACATGAGTGTGAACGTATAAGATATTAAACTATGCCTCCAAGCAATTGTATGATGAGTTAGTTTTAGTAGACTTGGTGTACGAGTCATGGACCGTGACTCGAGTTTGAAGGTGCACACTTTGTATCCGAATTGCGAGGCATGACAACCACACTCTCCGAGAGACCACGACAATCCTCGACGAAGCTTTGGTGAAGCTAAGTACACTCTTTGTGCTGAAAATGAGGGTTTTTTTAAGTTCTCCAGCCACACTCTTCGAGTAGAAGCTATGGCGGCCGAATGTAGGTTCTTTTGTATATTGTGTTGTTTTTGTTGATGGGTATCAATGGTGAGATTTTGTAATAGGGACGAGGGTGTAGTGGTTCCCTTCGTAATTATTATTATTATTATTTTTTTTAATTGGATATGAATGGTGAGAGTTTGTGAAAGGGATAAGTATGTGGAAGAATGTTGTAATAGATGAATTTTTGTAATAGAAGAATGTTGTAAGGAAAAATGTTTGTCGTAATTCCAGCTCTTATCGTATACCACTATGATATGGTCCAAGCCACAATAAACCTGGATCAACCCTAGGTATTAGAAATTCGGATCTAACATCACCGCCGATTTGTGTGCTTTACGGAAGTATGTTAAATGAAGATAAAACAATCACAATAAAATATAATAACCAAACAATCAAGCAAGTAACTATAGAATACAAGATACTTAACGTGGAAAACTGTAACACCTAGCCCGATCGGAATTGTGTCCTGAGGCATCCACGTATGAATTGATGCGGGATCGTATGATCCGATCACATGTGTGGATTTATTACTGGTAAATTAATCCGAATTAAGCCACTAATGCAATTGAATCCATCTACATTGGGCCAAACGTAGGCCGCAGAGTCAGTCAATCCATTTGCACTTGACGACTGTCTGTACGAATCATGCGCTGCCCAAGGTAGGACAGAAAGTTTCGAAACTTTAGGAGGTCATGGGCCTCACTGGGCTTGTGGTCCATCACAGACGACAGACTCGAACTACACCTGGAAATGGACAAATTGGGTCGTCTGGTCGGCACTTGGAAAATGTAAGTCGCCCTGCCCAAGGAATAAAAATTTAGAATTTTAAACCAATTGGGCCCGCTACTGAGTTAGTGAATTTGGGCATTTCAGCAGTCGGATCTCTTCTAAACTTATACCGAAGACTGAAGATAATTCCCTGTACTCGCTCATGAAATCTAACTATTGATCGAGAATCGATGACTGTTGATCGCAAATCAAACCCTTGCGGAAAAACCCCGCATCCATTTACCGTCAAACTTCACTCAGCCCTTCATCAGGCCATGAGAACTTGCCCCATGAATTGGATGGGCCAGGGGGCCATCAGGGTTGCCCTAACAGCTAGAAATGGGTCCCACAAGGCTGTTTGAAGAAATTAATGGAACCCAGGGCCAACTGATTAAATTTCTGGGTATATAAGCTCTTAAGCCTTTCTCTCTCTCATTTTCACTGAAATTTCAGCAGTTGAGAGAGAGAAGAGAGAGAGAGAGAGAGAGAGAGAGAGAGAGAGAGAGAGAGAAGGAGAGGGAGAGTAGTGTAGTACATGTGGTGCTTGAGGATTGAAATTCCTTACACCCACACCCCTACATTACCGGAAACTTCGACTTGATCGCCGTAAAATCAAGTTATGCCCGATCCAAGGTAAGATTCGGACTCTAATCCATCTCTCTCTGGCAACAAGCCATATGCATGCACCTTACCATGATTTCTCATGTAACGTAAGGCCCCGACACGTCGAGTTTGCCGACCCGACAAAGTTAGAGCGACCGCAAAAGGTTTCCGGTCGACAATAGGTGCGAACCATTACCTTTAGGTGGCCGACTATTATACCTAGTGTAGATCTTAGTGAATTTGTGTGGTGTATTGTTCTTGTATATTGTTGAATTTTTGGAACTTCTTGATTGGAACATATACATAGGTTTTTCCTAAAATTGGGAGAAAGATTTAGGTCTCGAGCACTCCCGGATGTATGGAATGCCGGTTTGTTTATCTATTTAGGGAATTAAGCATCCAATTCCCTAAATATTACTGATTTGGTATCTTGAACCTTGTTGCATGCAAATTGCTAGGTGTAGAATGGATGAATTGTCGTCTAATTGTTGAATTGCTGAATTTATTACACTCGACTTCCACCACATTGCTGAATTGTGTGATTTATGTTGACACATGCAAATTAAATTATTGAAAAATGGGTGTATAGCCATCCATCTTTGCTAAATGGCTAGAATATGTGGATCCTGATTTTCAATTGTTGTTGAAATTGTAATGTTGACTCTTCACATGCAGATGTTTTGGCAGAGTTTATCATGTTGCTGTCCATATGCATAGAATGCTAAAATATGCTTGTCATTTGTGAAATTGTCCCTAAAATTGTTGAATATATGTTATCACCTGTGCACATGTCCCCTTATGGATCGGCTGATCAACCAGAATGTAAGACCCGTATCTTTGACCGTACCATTCCATAGTCTTTCGCGGTCTTCTCGGTCGAATTTCGGTAACTTTCGACCCTTAACCGTTATTTACGTGCGACCCTGATTCGTATGCTGTCAAACCGTATCGACTCAACCCAAGACCATTACCATAGCGACCGCGCCGTCGTTGCGGTTCCGATGCCACGACTTGCGTGCCGAGGCGATACCCTGGTCAAGAGATGTGGGCCAATGTTCGGTGCGAAGAAAACGCTACGCATTGCGAAACCCAAGAGAATCTCTACGATGTGTCACATCAATCCCATCAATCCATCAATCCATCACATGTTAAGTACACATCACCTTTCACCTATTCCCAAGCAACCACAAAAGTCAAGGTTTTTTTACACCCATCACTCACCCATCACACCCATCTCTCTCTCTTACACCTCCCTCTCTCATCTCTCACCTAACGTCTCTCTCTCTCTCTCTCTCTCTCTCTCTCTCTCTCTCTCACACACATTTCTCCCAAGCTCCATGAGAGCAACTCCCGTCCAAGCTCCATGAGAGAGTAGTGTGGCCCACCTCTACCATCCGATCCCACCATCTTAAGCTCATCTCAGCCGTTGAATCACACTCATTCGGGCCCTAGATTGCATTGGCGGATGAAGGAAGCGAAGATAAAGGTGGGTGCTTCTCCCTTTCCTCCCTTCATTTCTTTTTATACTTTGTGTGGTGACTTGGGCGTGTGGCCCACTTGAATGGGACTCATCATGAGGTGTTTTATCCAAGCCATCTATGAGTGGGGTCCACCTTATGAGTGTTGTATCCATATCATCCATCATGTGGTGGCCCACTTGAATATAACCCACCCTTACCGTGAGGTCCGTCCAGCGTCCAGGGACGCTGGACGTCTCTGTGAAAACCCAAATACTTGCTGGGTTACAAGCTTGTGGGGTGACCCACTCATACGCACTCTACTTGATGGATGTGTTAGATCTGCGCCGTCTATCCTATGCACCAACTCATTTGAGGCGTTGAGCCAGAAAATGAGGTTGATCGGAGCATCGGATGGGCCATGTTACTAGTGAAGTGTGATCAGACATGGGCTCAGTTCCACAGCTTAGGTAGCAAACTGGGTGATAGATATATTGTTTCAACGCTGAACCCACTCAGCTCCGCAGCTCGACTGAAAGACGGAGTGAGAGATGCCTCATTTCAACACTGAGGTCTTGGCATCCATCCCTAGTGGGGGCGGCTATCATGTCCACTCAGCCACTCAGCTTCGCAGCTCGACTGAAAGACGGAGTGAGAGATGCCTCATTTCAACACTGAGGTCTTGGCATCCATCCCTAGTGGGGGCGGCTATCATGTCTACTCAGCTCCGCAGCGTAACTGGTTGGTGGGGTGGAGATACCTCACTGCAACACTTGAGGCCTTAGTTTCTATCCCTAGTCAGGGTGCTATCGTACATCCAGACCCCTTTTGCTTAATTAGTAAACTGAGTGGAAAGATACATTGTTTCAACTCTGGACGGACTCATCCAGCCCATGGTTCTGGTAGTAGGCGGAGTGGCAGATGCCCCGTCCCAACTCTTGTAGTCTTGATAATGTTTCCTGTGGTGGTGGTTAACATGGAGTGTGTATGGACTTGAGTGGACTGACCATGGGGGTCTATGGGACCCATACACTCCCTCCATTCGTCCAGATGGCCCACACCATGGTGCATGGGTCTTGTCCAAACCGTCTACTACCCCTTGCCAGTGGGGCCACGTCCGTGTAGACCCTCTTTGATGCATGTTCAAATCCAGACCCTTTGCTCAACTAATAACTGAGCAGAGCTACCTCATCTCAGCGCAGAGGTTCTGGCATCCACCCCTACTGGTGGTGGCACCCGAGTAATGTAAGCTGTCATGGGGTCAATGAGACCCATCCATGCCGTCCATCTATTTTGGGTAGTGCTGGTATACCTGGATAAGTTGAAATCAATGTCTGAGCGGTGTTGGTCCTCTCTGATGCACCGTGAGCCTCATGGATCTCCAGTATATGAGGGTATATGTTATGGGTAAGCATGGTCCGACTAGAGATGAGGTCGGCTCGGACAGCTCTGTGGGGGACGTGAGGTCGGCCAGCACCGGTCATGACTGATGAGTTCCTTTATGGCCGAGTATAGATGTCGGCCACGGTCAAGTCGGCTCGGATCAGCCCACCTGCTATTATTGTTCAGTCAAGTCGGTTCGGATCAGCCCACCTGCTGTTATTGTTCAGTCAGGTCGGCTCGGATCAACCCACCTGACGTTGTGTTCAGTCAGGTCGGCTCGGACCAGCCCACCTGATATTGTGTTCAATCGGCTCGGCTCGGCCCCATGTGATGGTATTGTTAGACCTAGTAGGGTGGCCTAATTGTTATATATGAGACCCATGGGATTAGGCCCATTTGAGGTATTCTAAGGCCACGGGTTAAGTTATGACCCATTGCAATGCACATAAGGCTCATAGTTGTGGCCCATGTGATGAGTAAAAGGCACATTGATATGGCTCATTTGATGTATTTAAGGCCCAATGGGATATACCTAAGGTCCATTGTAATGTGTGATCCCAGCCCGAGTTATGTAATAATGTTTATGACGGTCGTACCTTGGGAACAATGTTGGTTGGACATCCACACTACAAGTATAGTGTTGGTTAAATGTCTGCATCATAATTTTCCTAGGGCCCATTGTTATGTCCATATTTGTGGGCCGTCTAGGCCCATCTTTGTTATGAACAGCATCCCTTACCTTATAACATGCTTAGTATAACTCCCGGTTGCTTAGGCTATTTGGTGTATCTAGGGCCTACTTGGTGAAGCCCGATTCGATATATTTGGAGGCCCATTTGACTTGGCTCATTTAATTCAGCCCTTTTGTATAGGTCCATCTGACCGGCCTGTTTGTTTCGGCCCATATGAGTGATTAAGCCCATCTTGGTGTACTTGTGGCCTGGTGTTGAGGCTATATATAAGGCCCATGTTAGGGGGCCCACTTAGATACACTTGTGACCCATTTAGATGGGTATGTTATGAATGGGCCCACTTCCTGCTTATGCAGGGCCCACTTGTTGTATTCGTAATTCTTGTATAGAATTTATGGTGACGCACATCAAACCCTTATATGAGGCCGTGGGCCCACTGTGTGTTTGGCCCTAGGAGGGCCACACCTTAGAGTAATGATGGTCGGATATCCACATTGTGACTGTCCCATAGGCCCTATTAAGCCTTTTCTCATCATTTCCTTAGTGGGCTAACCCAAATGAGTGGGACCCATTTGCCGTAGACGGATGGCTCCATGTTATCGGATTTGACATGACCACGACCGGGTGTCGATCATTTATGAACCCCGCATTGTTTGTTTACTGATTATCAGTGCCGATTATCGAGGCTGATTACCGATCGCCGATTAGCGATCGAGCCCGACCATCTTGACTGAATATGTATGAGGCCCGTTGTTGAGGCCCACCTTGATGTGTACGAGGCCTGTTATTGAGACCCACTTTGAAGTGTATGAGGCCCGTTGTTGAGGCCCACCTGGATGTGTATGAGGCCCGTTGTTGAGGCCCACCTTGATGTGTATGAGGCCCACCTATTTTAGTAGTGGTTGACCCAGATATGTTTGAGGCCTATGGGCAAGGCCCATTGTGATATGTGTTAGGCCTATAGGCAAGGCCCATTGTGATACGAGTTAGGCCCATGACCAGGGCCCACCTGTTTCGTATATTTAGCCTTTGTGTGAGGCCATGTGCCCATTATATATTTGATTCTATGTGGGCCATTCCTTGGGGGCAATGTTGGTTAAAAGTCCACATTGTCGACGCCGGTTATTGATACCGTTTATGAGTATGTGACATCATAACATCATGATACATGCCCATTCACATCATTTGCATGTCTGTTAGGAGATATGATTGACCATTGCATATGTCATAGTGTTGGTTGTTATGAGACTTCTTGATAGGGGGAGATTGTCTCACATGAGCGCACGGTTTGTACAGGATTGATGCATGACTGGATTGTATGACTCATGCATCTTACATTGTCTGCTGTGATTACTGTATGCCCTAGCGACACCAGGGTCGTAGCCTCCACAGGCATATCGTGGATGGCCAGATGGGACACCGAAAATCTGTTCTACATGGGGTGTTATAGATATCCCTGGGTGAAAGTCCCTAAACTCTCTTGGTTCCAGAGGTTGCTCCAACGTCTAGACCGAGTGGGTAGATGAGCGCCTAGTGCCGATTACCAGATGGCTGTGCTCTCCACTGTGTCGTGGTCGGTTGGAAGGGGGTGCGGCCTTACCTGCCCGAGAGGAGGGGGCAATGTTAGGCTGAGTCTGACCAGCTCAAGGAATGGGTCCGTTATTGACGAGACGGGTCCGATATTGGCAGGCGGATAGTGAGGTCTCTTTCACTCACCTTGTTGCGCGCGATGGGGCGGTAATCTGGTATGGAGTGTAATAGACCCCGGTGATTTTTTAGAGAGGAACTGTACTGATATGTGAACTTATTGAGTAGGAGGGCATGTTCATTCATTCATTCATTCACTATCCACTCGGGCTGGTGGTGCGCAACTAATTGTTGTGTACCTTCGTTATGGCAAAGATTTCGGTTGGGTGCGCGACTAACCTGAGATCAGGGGTTTACCACGTTGAGTCTGACTATCCAAATTTAGGTATGAGACTGGTTTGGATAGAAGTCCATTGTGGCAGACTCCATAGCCTGCGATACTACGTACTATCATCCCGACATCACACTCCAGCATGGTCATTCCATTAGCACCATATACTGCATATTTCATTACATCTTCGGCGTGTGGCATTGTGGGTTGTTATGTTTCTGTATTCCTGTGACTTAGATGAGAGTGATGATATTTGTTAGCTCTTCGAATTGTGTATTACATTATATCCTTGTCATTCGACATTTGATTATCTATAACTCATCATTTGCATAGCTGTCCTATATTGCATATTCTGATATTGATTAACTTATGGACTTGTTCATACTTCCACTTATTCTGTTATCGCATGATTATAATCTTGTCAGTATTTATGTTTACGGTGATAATTCCTACTATTATCAGTGTTTCTGCTTATTCAGTCATTGTATAGTTTATGAATTAATTACTTTTCAGTATTGTATGATTATGATATTGTATTGAATACTTGACACTTATCTCGTGCACACACTTACACCACCCTCTAAGCTTTCTATAAGCTTATGCACGATAGATGCGTGCAGGTGATATTAGGTTGCAGCAGCATTGAGCTTGGAGTGTGCGGCTGTTTTCTGGAGCTTTGATTTTGACATATGTATTTTTCCTTTCAGCATTGTATTCAAATGATTTTATTAGTAGATATATGATGATGATGTTGCCGTTATGATTTGGGTAAACTTGTGGTTATGTTTATTACTAGTTAGATAAAAAAAAAATCCTCCTTGTAGGATCCCAGGATCGAAATCTGTCATGTGAATGCTCGGAGCCGAGAATGGGGTACTATGGAGGCTGTTAGCACTGGATTCGGCGATCGGGATTCCTGCGAATCCGATTTTTGGGTCAGGGGCGTGACACGGAATCCCTTTGGGCAACCTTTTCTTTGGGTCAACCCATGGGCAAGTTTGGCTTGACTAAGTTAAACCATGAATTGTCAGTCGTAGTTGGACTACATGAGACGCCGTTTTCAAGCCGTTCAGTCTATGGTTCGATTTGTAGGGGCATATTAGTCGACAGATTGGTCATCCTTGTATGTTAACCATGATTGTACATGCCTGATTAAACCTGAGGTACCTTGTGACCCTTGCGCTCACTGTTAATCATAATTTGTGGCTCACAAGACTCATGAGTTGGGGATAGTGGTATGGGACACTATGCCCGTGCTGTCGGCATATGCTGAAGTGACGAGCCTCCCCATAGTGACTAGTGAGCACCAAGACTTGTGAGCCGGAGACGGTAGTATGGGAGACTATGCCCGTACTGTCGGCCTACGCTGGGGTGATGACCTCCCCATAGTGATTGTGAGTAGGACCTTGAAGTCCCAATTATTTTCGTATAAGTTTAAGAACTATGGGATTGACGAACCCACGAGGGCTAAGGATCGCGAGAGTCATACGGCCATAGTCATTAGAGCTGCGCGATCGAATTAGGAAAATGTTTTCCAACAAGGGTATTTCAGTTTCCCTCAACCTATTCGATGAATGAACCTAATTAATCAACTTAGCTAACATTTGCATAACGTTGCATTATTTACTTTAGCGATTCAGTAGTCGAGGTCGCATTGAGGGAGTGATAGTTATTCGCGATCGTTAGATGTTGTCGCTCGAGAGAGTGTTAGTGGAAAGGGCATGCATCACGTCATTAAATCATGCATTGTATTAACCAGAGTATTTAGGATTTTATGATGTATGTTGTTCACTAAATTTACACTTGTGTATGATAATTTATGTAACTTATTGTTAATGGTACCACTGAGTAAGCTAATCACTCCTACTCTGGGATGGTGTTATAAAACACCAACCAGAATCTAGCATAGATACAGGGACACTGGAGTTGGATGCACTAAAGGATGCCGGTGTGGACGAGGAGGAGCAGATATACTTCCAGACCTTTAGTAGATCATATTAGTTGGGTGGACGATCGCGGGACCGGGCCAGGGCTTTAACCATTTTGGGATTGTTTGTATGGATGGGACTAGATCCCTGGTTGGATATTATTTTGGGACATTTTGATCTTATGTTGGATGTTTAATTTATTAGTAGCACTTGACATTTATGTATGAGATTTTATTACACTATGCTTGGTTTAATTCTCCATTGCCCACAGGATACTTCATTTATAATTACATATAGGGCTCATTAGGGCATATGTGACACTCATGAATTCGAGAGCCGGTTCCTACTCCACCCTTCAATTTCGGGGCGCTATAAAAGCCCTTGTGGAAAAAAAACCAATGGTACAAATCAACAGAGTCTACTATAATCAAACCTTAGAATTTACACCATTTAACTTCTTTGATTACAGATCACCAAATCTCCCCTTGCAATGCGCAAACCTAGGAAAATCGTAGTCCCTTGAGAAAATCTATTCTCAAGCTCTTATAAGTATTTAAAAACCCTCTCACCTCACAAAGTCTAACCCTTGGAGAGAAAACACTTGAATTAATTAAGCCCTGATCAAAATTGAACTTAAATGCCCTAATTTGCGTAAACCATCGATCGGACTAAATAAAACCTGCAGTCGGATCAAATCGAACTGACTAAACTTTTCAATCGAACTAAAAAGTTGCAAATCTTCACAGCGTGCAATCTAAGAATCCACACAATTTTTAGTTGGATTGAATCAAACGCTAGTTGAACCGAAATAGGAATTTTTTGGACAAAAATTTAGCAGAATCGAAGGTATCCTACACAACAATGTTATAATGGATGAATGTTGTAATGGATGAATGTTATAATGGATGAATGTGATAAATGTTAGAATGGATGAATGATGTAATGGATGAATTTTTGTAAAGGCAGAATATTGAGATGAAAGAATATTGTAATGAATGAATGTTGTATAGTAAATCACTAATATTCATTGTGGATCACCGATATTCACTATATATCGCCGATACTCAGAGTTGATTGTTGATATTCACTGTGGACCGCCGATACTCACTAGTAGGTTATCGATCCTACAAAAACAATCATAACTCTCTTGTTATATATTTGATTGAGGTGATCTTATACTCATTAGAAAGACAATTTGATGAATTTTTAAATGAATTTGGAATAATCTTATTTGGACACCATTTGATAGCTCAAAAATGGCCTAAATTTCATTATAGTATGGATCGCTAATACTCACTATATATGGGTCACCAATCCTATGAAAACAGTCATAACTCTCTCGTTACAGGTCCAATTTAGGTGATCTTTTACACGTTGGAAAGATAATTTGATAAAATTTCAATTAAATTTAAAATTATCTCACTTGGGGTATTACGATCGCACTTGGAGCACTAGGATCGTAGTCGCGATCTATAGTGAGTATTAGAGACCTATGATATGATGAGCTTTAGACTTACTTTTGGGCTATCAAATGGTGTCCAAATGATATGATTTCAAATTATTTAAGGTTTATTTGAAATGTTATCAAATTATCGATCCAATGAACATAAAATTGCTCCAATTGAACCAACAACGATTTTATGGGATCAATGATCCGTACCTTGATGAACTTTGGGCTATCAAATGATATCTAAATGAAATGATTTCAAATTCATTTGATATTTCATCAAATTATCTCCAACGAGCATAAAATCACCCAATTGAACCTGTAACAAGGGAGTTATGACTAATTTCGTGAGATCGGTGACCCACCAGTGAGTATCGGTGATCTACACTAAATATCGGTGATACACAGTACAACATTTATTCATTACAACATTCTTCTATCTCAATATCCATCAATTACAACATTTTTTTATTTTATCATTCATCCATTACAACATTCTTTCATTTTATCATTCATCCATTGAAATATTTATTCATTATAACAGTCATTAATTACAACATTCATCTATCATAAAATTCATCAATTACAACATTCTTCCACACCTTCCTCCCTCTCACAAACTCTTACTATTCATATTCGAAATAAAAAATTAAAAATAACTATAAAAGAAACCATTATACTCTCTTCCCTTTCATAAACTCTCATCATTCATATCTAAAATAAAAAATAAAAAACAATTATAAAGGGAACCATCATGCCCTCATTCCTTTCATAAACTCCAACCATTAATACTATATATATATATATATATATATATATATATATATATATATATATATATATATATATATATATATATAAACATGCACAAAAACTTATCTTTTGACCGCCATAGCTTTTATGTTGGAATTAGCGCCAGGAGAACTTAAAAATAAATTCATGATTTTTTGTCAAAGAACTTTACCAAAGCTTGGTTAGAATTTTTCGTAATCGCCTAGAGAGTGTGGAGTCTGTTCATATAACTATTAACGGTAAAAGAAGCTTATGCTCTTCATGGGTCTCTTTCGTTAAAAAGAAACAAATGAAAAAAACAAGAAAATGACCAAATGGCCTTCTTATGATAAGGGCCCCACCTTTTAAACCCACCCCACATCTTATGTGATGTGGGACCCATTGTCGTATTGTGAAGTGAATCCAACCCATTCACATGAAAGGAGTTTTAATTTCATATCATTGAGCATAATTTGAGGAAAAATACTTACCATAAATGGACCACATTAGTAAAAATGGTTCAGAATTAACACAACGCATAGCGGTACTATAGATACGGGACAAAAGCTTTAATAGGAAACTAGAGAAACTCTTTTATAAGTTTACGGCTATTCGATTAAAATAAATAAATCAGATCCTAAGTGAATAATCCCAATCCTTGTCTCGTAGAGCCCACACCTTCATTTTGAGAAAAAAAAAAACTACCGTACGAGGGATCAACTGTTGCGGGCCATTTTTATCTTAAAAAAATAACCACACCCCTCAAAGCCATAAAACTAACTTTTAGTGATGGGAGATTAAAACCTTAATTTAATCATACCTAAAGGCCATTGTCCTTAAAAACCAGAATTTGCTGGGGTATCATGCAATCCCGAGGAAGCGGATTGCCTGCTACTCTTCCGGCAGTGGCAGCTAGATGGGGCCCACCATGATATGTGTGAGAAATCCACCTCATACATCCATTTTTCCAGATAATTTTAGGATATTAGTCCAAAAAATGAAGAAGATCCAGAACTCAGGTGGGCCACAATACAGGATTACAAGGAAAATGCCTACCTATGCCATCCAAACCGCTCATAAGGTCATTTCCGTTAGGATGAACTGAAAAATCCAAACTTCCAGCAAATGTTTTAACGGTGACCGTTCAATCCCCACTGTTTCCTTCCAAGTGGGCCACATCTGTTAAAAATAAATGAACGGTTCAGAGAATTTTACAACGATCAGAACTATGGGACATGTATGGTCCTCCTGATGATAAGATCGGCATGATTTTTGAGAAATCGTTTCTACATGAGGCTTAGTCCAGTGAGCTGCTATGATCTCGCACGCGTGTTCTTTATCTCCACGTGTGAGGCGAGTACAATTTCAACTATAATCCGCGAGTACCCATTACACTTGTAGGTGGTAATTCAAATCGTTGAAATGATTGGCCCCGCATCCATATTTTAAAATTCCTAGAATATTTGGCCTTTTTTGTTGAATCCACACCGTTGATGTATCTTTTCTTGACTCTCTGTTATTGAATGATTAGAAATTTTCATCTGAATATTTCTATTGGATTTATCTTCCACATTGAGGCCATTGTATCAAACGGTTTGGCACATGTGGCACTTATGTATCTACACCATTCAAATTGTATGAGACATTATGGGTGGAGCTTATCTCTAAATTCTAAATCCTAAGTGCAATTAGCGGTTATCAAATGGACGGTTAGAAGTGAATTAGTGAGGGGTCAGAATTTCGGTAGAAAAATCAGCTTTTATACTATCATATTCTCAGTCTAATTTGGGTTCTCATCCATTAAAAAAAAAAAAAAAAAACCTGTTGATTAATTTGGACAGTCTGGATCACCGTATAACTTTCACATGTGTACGGTGGAAGGGCCACCACCATTTGCTAGGCGGTGGTAAACTCTCACAAGAGGCAATCGTTTTGTTACGGGAGGAGAGAGAGACGGAGTGACGTTTCCACGCTAAGTATCTAATTCACAGAAAATTACGGAGCGGCCATTTTCGGCGGCGGATTGGGTACTACCCACGCCCGTACCTTGTTAGGAACGGGCAGGATCTCTGAGGGGTTATCTTGATCTATAAATTTCATCCATACCATCCATCCATTTTATCATATAATTTTAGATTATATTTCAAACAATCAGAATTATATAAATCTCAATTGAACCACACATTAAATCTCAAGCTCTTACCATTGAAAACTTCTTGGGGGAAACAGAAATGTTGGATCAATATGATATTTATTTTTTTATGTGACCTTATTAACAGTTTGGATGGAAAATATGGAACATAATAACCATGGTGTGACCTAAGAAGTTTTCAATGGTAGAAATTCGATCCCCACTTCTTCTTGTTGTGTGGTCCACTTGAGAATTAAAAATGCCTCGTTTTATCATTAAATTATTTTTAAAAATGGATGGACGGAGTGGATAGAACATATAAATCACGGTGGGCTCCACAGATCCCCTGACAGGACCGTCCGTGAATAGCTAGGTCCGGGTGGGTAGTAGCCAATCCGCGACCGCCGCCATTTTGCTTAGACGAAAATGCCCCTAGACCGATCAAAGGGTCGTTGAGTCGGTTCATGAGCTTTGACGATTTGGTACGGTCATAGATATCTCTGGAGAGTGATTGGCCCCCTCGAGTGGGCCCACACCAATGACAGCATCTCCGTCGTTTCTCTTTCTGGTGGGCCATATCAAGTGTGCCAATCACAGTCTATCTACCACGTGTACACCTTTTTTTGGGTCTGACTATGATATTTTCAGACCTTTTGTTGGATATGATTCACGTAAGCGAGACAGCTCTCATCTCAACCGTACATTTGTCAAATCTTGACTTTTCCATTGCGAGTTGATATCTTCACCCACCTTATTGATTTGATTTTTTTTCAATGATCCAGGACGTTCATATGATGGGCCCCTTGATAGGGAGACCAAAATTACTGGGAACGGATTGGCTACTCCCCCTGCCACCAGCCCAGTGGCTGATAGTCGGTGCTCTGTGGGCCCAACCATGATATATGTGTTTCATCCATTCCGTTCATCCATTTTCACTGATCATTTTAGGGCTTTATCAAAAAAATGAGAAGGATATAAATCTCAGGTGGACTACACCACAGGAAAACAATAGTGATTGGATATCCACCATTAGAATCCTCCTAAGGCCCACTGTACTGTTTATTTGACATCCAATCTGTTGATTAGGTCACACAGACCCAGATGAAGGGAAAAAACAAAGATCAGCTTGATCCAAAACTTTTATGGCCCTCAAAATTTTTATAATGGTCGATCCGCATTCAACACTGTTTCCTATAATGTAGCCCATTTGAGACTGAGATATACCTCATTTATCGTCATAAACAATAAAATGATCTAGAAAAATAGATGGACGGCATGGATGAAACACATACATCATGGCGGGCCCACAGTGCACCGACCATCAGCCATTGGCTGGTTGCAGGTGGGGGGGTAGCCAATTGAGGGAAAAGATTAGGATCTTATCATCTTTAAGATTTTCATTTTATCCCATGAAGTATAGTTAGTCTTGCAGCTATTCTATGAATAAGAAAATTTTCATTTCAGAGCAGGTGAATTGAACTTATTATTTGAGTGACATGTAGTATCAAATCAATAAATTTCATTTATGTGCTTGAGTTGACTTGTACTAGTCGTATCAAAATCATCTGCTCGTTTGGCACTGTGCATTTGAAATACCCTAAATTAGAAATTTATTGAATTTGGAATTCTCTAATTGTATTTTGCCCACTGGATTTAGAATTCAAGTTTTAACTTAATTACTAAATCAATTTTAATATCCATAATTAGTGTAGATATGTAATGTTTGACACCATGATTTTAATAAGTCGGTTGAAATATATAGTTTAGACAAAAATGGTGATTTACATATAATCACAAGTAATCGTACAACTAACAATTTTTAATTGTTGATTTACACGTACAATGTTTGGATTGCATATATCATTATATTTAAGTAATTTTAGTGATGCAGTTGATAATTTGATTGTTTAAGATATTACTAGTGGCCATGTGCCCAATAAATTAATAATATATCACTAGCTTTTATCTTAAATTTCAAACTCTCTCTTTTAGAGGATATGAAATTCCTTAAATTAAAATCCGTAGTTATATATAGCGTGCCAAATAGATGGGAGATTTGAAATCCCCTCGAATCTCCCAAATTCATGGTGCCAAGTTACCCCTAAGGGTCAGTTTGGGCGGTCAGTTTATACAGGATTTGGTGGGATAAGATTCAATAAACATCATTGATACACATGGCAGAGATTGTCATGGGATTAAATTAATGCCATGCTTTATTGATTGTACGGTGGTATATTGAATAGATATACCCACCATCATTTGAAATTATTGAGAATAACACACGTGTGTTATATCTAGGCCGTTCATTTGTTTTGTAACCTTCATAAATTTTATGGCATGGGCCTAAAAATGAGGTAGATCCAAAACTTATGTAGCCCTAAAGAAATTTTCAACGACAGGTATTTAATCCTTGTTACTTTCTATGGTGGAGTCCACTTGAGCTTTAGATTTACCTGATATTTTGGCCCATGCTCTAAAATAATCTCAATAATTGGGTGGACGGTGTGGATATAGCCCACACATCATGTTGGGACCTACACAACTTCCCAAACATTGAGTGAAATTGGCATGAGAATCAATACAATTCCATTTTATGTAATTCAAAGCTTTTCCATTCATTCCAAACATAGAATGGAATTGGCATAAGATCAGATGAATCCCATCCCACCTAATCCCTTCTAATTCCACCGCCCAAACTGACCCTAAGTGGTAGAACCCTGATTCCACGACTTTTTATTACCATGACATGATATGAGAGAGTGCGATTGTACATATGCATGTACACTATACATGGCGACATGTCTAGTAAGACTTGTTGAGTATGCTCGTACCTAATCAGATCCGATGTACGAGTCTTAAGTGTTGTTTGATGTCTTAAATTTATTTGTGACCATGTTTGTCGATAGCATTGGCAGATCACTCGATTCCATCGAACAATTGTCAATCTCATCAATAGTCACTCGATCCCATCAAGAAATCTTTAAATTTTGAAATTTGTTCGCTATGTAGTTTTTATGTCCAAATTAATATGATCAAAGGTGACTTTGATCCTATCAACAGACGTCGATGGAACTTAATATGATCGAAGTTCTCATTATCGACTTGTGCAATTTTGTAAAATTATGAATTTTATTTTTAATTTCAGTTTTTAACGTATTAAAGAATTTATAATCAATGAATAGGGTAAGAAAAACTTATCTAAGACTAGAGCAAGTGGTGATCAAAGATAGGATTTCGTAATATTTATTGAAAAAAAGTGGATAAGAAAATGTTTGTTGCTGAAAAACTACTGATGTTTATATGCCTTCCATACTGTTTATAAAGTCTTCACCGGCGATGTTTATATGCATCTATACTGCTATAATGTCTTCACATTAGGTGAATTGAAAACACAAAAATATCAACTTGATACAAAACTTCTATAACTTTTTAAATATGCTAATGGTGGACATTTAATTCTCATTATTTACCATCATGGACCTACTTGAGTTTTGAGTTTACTTGATTTTTAAAATATTCCCTAACATGATGCGGCAATTCGAACCCATAAAATGAATTTCTGGTGAACAACGTGATAGGTCTCACTTAGTTTCCCATCTCAAGTTCTTACCTGGCAATCCACGTAGAGTCATGATACACACGGCAATACCGCTGAATCAACATGACACTGCCACGCATGCAATTTTAAGTAATTGTACTAATTCTTTGAAGTGACCGTGTATGATCTGTCATACTCTGCAGAGTATAAAACTTCAAAAAATAGGGAACTTGTGACCTAATCTACAGACGACATTGCCCTAGTTCTGAGGACACGTGAAAAGGACGACCGATTGTGTGGAGCGGCTACAGGGGTTTCCTACAGCCCTAAGCTCTGTGGGGCCCACCGTGATGTATTTTCCATATCCAAACCGTGCATCCATGTACTCCGAGTCATTTAGTACATAAACCAAAACATGAACCAGATCCAAAGCTCAAATGGACTAAACCATAGGAAACGGGGGGTTGAAGACACTCACCGTTGAAACCATGCTAGAGCCCACCGTAATGTATATGTGTCATCCAACCCGTTCAGAATGTGAATCGAACATGGATGAAGATAAATTACATATATCAGCTTGATCCAAAACTTTTGTGACTACCAAACAGTTTCAACGGTAAAAATTCAATTCCCACTGTCTCCTCTCGTATGGTCGATTTGAGATTTTGATCTGCCTAATTTTTTGGACCATGTTCTAAAAATATCTCGAAAAACAGATGCACGGAGTGGATAAAACATATACATCACTGTGGGCCCCACGGATCTTAGAGCTGCAGGCAATCTGCGTCCATGTAAATGGCCTAGAGGAATGGCACGGGTATTTGTGCGAGGAGAAAGGGAAGAGTGATCTTTGTACACTCGCCAGCATGGTACACGTGTATGAGATCCCTACAATTCGTAAGGTAGATCCAAACATCAACCTTCTTTTTCCAATAACTCATAACAATCTACTCATCTGGAAAGTGTTTGAAGGAGAGAGAATGGAGGAAGAAAATCACCAAGAGTCTATATTGATCGTCCATTTTTGGCCTAATTGATAAGTGGAATAGTCTAGATTAATGTTCAGGTAATTTTCACATCATGATTCAGAATTCCTATAGTTCAGATTCTATCATACGTGTGTCAGACGGCAAATTTCCGAGAATCTCTTTTTCAATATCTACTCGCGCGAATCTCTTTCGTTCGTAGTTTTCTCGACTCCCCGTCGAGCGGAGAAAGACCCAAGGTCCTCAACCACGTATATGACGAAAAACACCTCACAGGGTAAGGACACGTACGTCTTCTGAGGGTATTATGGTCAATTTCTAAGCCAGTAGTGGTTAACATTGGAGATGGACCGGAATCGTCTCCAACACGTCAACACCCACAGCAATCAGTGGAGATTAAATGCTTGCCGTTGAAAATTTCTTAGGGGCCCACCGTAATGTTTACTTTCAATCCAACCTGTTCATAAAGTCACCTAACCCTGGATGAAGGAAATACACAAATATAATCCAAAAATTCTGCGGCCACCGAGAAGTTTTCAACAGCAAGCGTAGAGTACCCACTATTTACTGTGGTGTGGTCTACTTAATCTTTTGATTTATCTCATTTTTGGTTCCATGACCTAAAATGATCTGAAAAAATATATGAACGGCGTGGATAAAATATATACATTAGGTGTGGCCCACAGAGCTTTTACAACCGCTATCTTGCGGGTGTTGGGTCAACAGCCAAACCGCGTCGCCTCATACACCTGAGCTGTGTAGGGTCCGTTACATTGTAAACATAAAATCCACTCCATCCGTCTGGTGAGAATCATTATTTAGACTATACATAGATAATATCAGACCGATTTAAAACTAATATGAACCACAACAAAGACAAAAATGTGAAATTGCCCCAAAACTATTAGTTCACAAGGTGTGGCCCATTTGAGTTTGATATCTGGATTATTTTTAAATTTTCTATTCATACTTGTGATTTACCTCTGATTAACGGGTTTGATGAAAGATAAAATCTACAGTGATCCCATACGCAAACCTATGGTTTGCATCCCATCCATATTTTTCCATGTGGTGTGGCCCATACAAGCTATATTTTCATCTGAATTTTGAATTGAATAACTATGATCGAAATAGAACCCGATAGACGGAGTGGATTTTAGGTGTACAACATGGTGGACCCCACATACTTGGGTGTTTACGCACTGCGTAGAACAAGGGCTACCGACAGTTGGAGTACAAATTCTCATCATTCTCGTGCAAGCAGTATTGCTTTCGTAACTGGAACCTCTAACGGAACTCGTGTGAGATTGAGTCTTTTCCTCTCGTTACATATGTGATTTTGATACACGTACGATAGATCTGGACCATTCATTAAGCGAAGATCATTGGAAATTAAAATAATTCGAAGAAGTGGTTAACTAAAATATATCCCGACGTACTGAGATACGATTCGTTGGGATTATAGCCGTCGGACCAGGGGTCATTTCAGTGATCCAAACCATTTACAAGTTGGGAGATTTTGTTAATGACTTTTCTGATTCGAATAATGCTTTGATCATTTTACCTTTTTCGATGAATATGAACCTTCTCTTCCTTTTTGGGACGACAACAAAGGTCAATCAACATTGTTTTCTAATAGTAATCTGATTCAATTTTGAGCTCATACCTTTAAATGATTTTTAAAACGTGGATATAGAATAGAGGTGTACGCGAAGTTGAACCGAGCCAAGCTGGCCTTGGCTCGACTTGGCTCGGCACTGGCTGACCATAGCTTGAACTCGGCTTTACTTGGTCCTCAAATCTAATTGGCCGGCTAGGCTCACTCATGCCCGTTCAAGTTAAAATCAAGCCTCCACGGTATTTCATAAACACATGCTGTGTACTTTTAATTTTTTATTGTATGTAAAAACAGTAATAGCTATTTACAAGTATTTCATTAAATTCTTTGGAGGTAATATCAAAATCAAGAAAAAAAAAAATGGTATTTGTTTTATATACGTTGCCTTCCTTGCCACTAGTTGATACCTTGTTGAGTCATTTCATCAAATGTTTGGTGAACAGCATAAATAGCAAAGTAATCGAGTCTTCAAACTAATTCAATTCAAGCTCAATTCATGTTGGGGTGCAATTTGAGGCGCGCTGGGGCAAGCTCGAACTCAGTTCAAAAATTTTTTTGAACTCAAAAGATCAACTCAACTCTCGAATCAAGCTTTTTCAAGTCAAGCGAGCTAATCCAACTAACCCAATTCATTACACCCCTAATGAAGATACGTGCATCAAAATGGGCCCATAGTATCGGCTGCCTGCGTATTTTGGGTCATCGTGTAACATTAACTGACAAAATTCATTGGATGTAGTAGATATTCAATACATACATTATCGTCGGCCCCACATTGCGCAGCATGTCGGGTGAGGCCAAAGGCTGAGTGGGAACCCTGACTGTGGGGCCTAATGTCATGTATGTGACTACATCTATGCTACATATCTTAATTGAAAACTCATTTCACGGCATGATGCAGAAAATGAATTAGATCTAAATCTCAAATGATCCATAGTAGAAAAAAATGGTGGCAATTGGCCGTCAGGAACTTCTCGCGAGCCACAAACGCTTTGGATCGAGATGATGTTTGTGCAGTGTTTGTGAGCTTCTCAACGGGTGGATGGAAAATAAGCATCTCGATGGAATTAATAAGTTTTTAATGGTGAGGATTCAATCATGATTATTTCCTGTAGTGTAGTCGATTTGATATTTAAGTCAGCTTCAATTTTTGGGTTATATCATAAAATGAACTTTAAAAATGGTTGGATGGTATGGATTTAAGGTACATACATCACTGTGAGCCCCATATTTAGGGATCCCTCCCAGCCAGGTGGATGGGGCTGTCACCTAATTCGCTCCCGTTTCTCGGGACACGTATAAGCTACTAAGAGCGCAAGTACCTACCGAATTCCCACGTCACCAGGTTCTTTAGGCCATACCATACCATACCATACCATACCATACCATACCATGATGTATGTTGTATCCACACGGTCCATTTATTTGAAGAGATCATCTTTAAGGCATAAGCCAGAGAATGAGACAGATACCAAGCACGAGTGGACCCCACCATAGAAAACTGTGGGGATTGAACGCCTACCATTGAAAACTACAAATTGTGGGGATTAAACACTTACCATTAAAAATTAGCTAGGCCAAAGAAATTTTGAATCAAGCTTACATTTGTATTTTCCCTTTTTCCACGTCTGTGTTAACTTAGGAATGGGTTGGATCTCAAATAAACATTATGGTGGGCCAAGGACTCACTATTTTCTATAGTGGGTCCACTTGAGCTCTAGATTTACCTCGTTCTTTGTCCCATACGGCAAAATGAGCTCTTCAAATGAATGAATGGACATATGCATCACAATGGACTCTAGATTTAGCTCGTTCTTTGTATCATATGGCAAAATGAGCTCTTCAAATGAATGAACGGTGCAGATACAACATATGCAACACAATGGACCCCGCATATCACTTGGTGATATTACACCAGTGGCCAATTTTACCACTGATTCAATAGCTAATTGGTAAGTAATTCATACTATAAATGTGATTTATTACTCACTTATTTTACTTGCGTTGAATAAAATTTACTTTATCAAACTAAACTTCAGTTCATAAGAATAAACCAATAAAGATAGAAATACTCCTACTATTTTCATATGTTTCTTAAAAACTTACTTTGATAATATAAGTTTTTTATCAAAAAAAAAAAAGCATACACCGTCTAAAGTTTTTCCTAATTGACGTCCTGTTTCTTTGGGCCAATGATCCATTACATACCATACACATGGCATGCATTTATGCCAATATTGGCCGTTAAAATCCTGATTTTTTTTTTTCTTTTTTCGGACGGAGAAAAGCATGAATATCTGGAAATGGAATGATCGATCATCCCATTAAAGGTAATCAAATGGATGGCAGAGAAGAAAGTGGTGAGTGTTACAAACCTAATAGCCCTAAAAGATGTTTAAGATCAGTGCCATTCTGGGGACATGATCATTAAACGATCTTGATTAACTTACACGATCTGTACACGACGTACAGTGGACGAGTCATCATCTATGACACTGAGGAGAAGCACTGTTAGAGTCAACACAAGTACGTGATAGGACCAGCTTGATGGACGGATAAGATTTTTCACTGCCTTGCTGTGAAATCCCACTACGGCGTGAGTGCGTGTGATAAAGAAATAAATATAAAATATCGTACACGTGACGTTGTGCACACGCAATGCATCATACGTTTCCCTGTAGATATATTTATTAAAAGTAAGATCTTTCGTCGCGGGAGTATTTATTGAGAAAGGATAGAATCTTGGGTTCGTTTTCTTTCTCATTTTCCCCCTTTAGAGAGATCAAAGAAGACACGAAAAGAATCTAGGTGGGCCATCCCACCTGGAATCTTGGAGTATTTTAGTGGTGCACGCAATCCCAACCCTCTCTTTTTCTCTCTCTATAATGTTTTTAAAAGACTAGGTCCTGCCTTCTCACGTGCCTGATCATGCACGTGTGTAAGTTTCACGTGAGAGTATTTAGGCGCAGATTCCCTACACACAGGTTGAGTGGCCAGGCTTGCTACTAAAGTGGCGTCACCGAGGTATGTGGGTACTATTATGATATATGTTTTGTATTTATAACATTCATTTATTTTGATAGACTATTTTTGCGTACAATTTAAAGAATGATTCATACCTAAAGTTGGAGTGGACCCACCATAAAAAAAAAAAAAAAAAAAAAGTAAAAATGGTGATGCTCATCATTAAAAACTTCCAAGGGCATAAGAGTCCTAGATGAAGTTGATACTCATGTTTTACCTTATTTAATGTCCGTGTTAACTTATAAATAGATTGAATCTCAAATAAATATCACGGTAGATCTTAGGAAGATTTCAACGGTGGATGTCACTCTATCTACTACTTTTTGTGGTGGGGTTGATCTAGTTCATTCTTTAAATCATGCCTTAAAATAATCTCTTCAAAGGGATGAAAGGTTTGTATACAACATATATATTATGGTAGGGTGACGGTACTCGGTGACATCACTTTATCATGAGTGTGGTGGTAGAGTCGGATTAGCCACTGACAAATTAGCAGAGTGGCTACTAAGTGACGTCACCAGGTTTCGTGAGCTCCGCCATGATGCATGCATTGCAACTGCACTATCTGTTCATTCTTATATATAATTTATGACAGGAGTCAAAGGATAAGGCAGGTGAATAGACCCCAACAGGAAACAGTAATAGTAAGGAAAAGGATACCCACTGTTAAAATCTTCCTAATGGCCACCGTGATGCTTTCTTAGGATTTAACCAGTTCAGAAGTTAACACAGACCTTAAATAAGGGAGAAAACTAATATTAACTTGATCGGAAACTTTTATGGCCCTTAGATGTTTTTAATGATAGGTATCACTCTCTGCACAGTTTTCTGTGGCGGGGCCCACTCAAGCTTTGGATCTGATTTATTCTCTGGTTCATGCCTTAAAATAATCTCTCTAAATAGATGAACGATGTAGTCATGGTGAGACCCAAGTAATTAAGTGGCGTCACTTCAGTAGCAAGTCTGGCCTCTCACCCCGTTAGTAGCTAATCTGCGTCCGCGTGCACGCACGAGGATTTCCTCCGAAACCCTTCCGCAGGAGGTTCGTGTGCAAGGTTTCTAGACGGGGCTCACTATAATGTTCATGAGAAATCAAACCCGTTCATCTGTTTTTACACATAATTTTAATAGGTGCTACCAAAAACGAGGAGGATCCAAGACTCAAGTGGGCCACACGAGAGAAAACAGTGGATATTTAGTGACCACCGTTGAAACATTTATATGGCCATAAAAGTTTAGTAACGGTCTTTTTTTTTTAGTGTTTACACTTTATCTGAGTGAAAATGACTTTATAAGCGGTTTAGATGGCATATAAACAGCAACATGGAGCCTAGAAAGGTTTCAACGGTAGGTATTCCATTCCTCACTGATTCATCTCTTATGGCACACTTGAGTTTTGCATCCTCTCCATTTTTGGTAGCATCCATTAAAATTAGGTCTAAAAATGAATGGATGGGTTTGATTTCTCACGAACATTGGAGATGGCCCCACCCAGAATCCTTGCGCAGGGGCTTCGTGCGAAAGGGTTTCGCAGGAAATCCGCGTCCCACGCAGCTGCTGGGTTGGTTTTAATGCATGCATGTGTACGGAGATAGAATGGTCCGGATGTGTATATGGGTCTGTTAAAGTGGTGCGCTTCCACTGATGATATTCATGATCGCCAACGTTGAAAAATGTTGGCCTCTGAGTGCAATTTGAGTGTTTTTCTTCGAATTGGGTGGATCTACGGGGTCTACCTTAACGTAAGTTGTATCCCTGCCATCCATCATTTTGCCAGCTCATTTAGGATAAGAACCAAAAACATGAAGCAGATCTAAAGCTCAAGTGAACACACCACAGAAAATATTGGTGATTGAATGCCTGCCATTGAAAACTTTTAATACCACAAAAGTTTTGAATTAAAATTTGTGTTTTCCCTTAGTGTATGTCCGTGTGACCACAATAGACTGGTGGCAAATAAAATTATGATAGGCTATAGGAAGGTTTCAACACCAGGTGACATTATTCTCACTATTTTATGTGATGTGGTTCACTTGAGTTTCGGATCCGCTTCATTTATTTTGAGATTAAAAAGAAGAAAAGTTTTAAAAATAAGAAAAATTTAAAACTTTAAAAATAATTTATTTATTTTTTAAATTAAAATTATTAAAACTAATAATTTTTTATTTAAAAATTTACTTCTATGTTTATAACAAAATGGACAAACATGACCCACTTTTGTGGGTCAATTTAGCTTAGGTAAGTTATGACCAATTTATGACTCACCTTCTCTTGATTCAAGCACACTATGAATGCATATGTATTGCCATGTTCTGGATTCTTACTCTTGCTCCGGTGGTTGACTCTCAGGAGTTTTAACACCCTGTTAAAGATTCGAGCATTTATACCTGGTGAAATCTCACTATAACGGGAGTGTGTGGGGTGTGCTTGAGTGTGTTAATTTTTTTTTAATTTTTTATTTTTTGCAAAAGGTGTTGCCACGTCCTGCATCAAAATATCATCCCGCATAATATAGTTTCAATGGTAGGCTCCTCTATTCCTAATTTATCTCTGGTGTAGGTCACTTGAGTTTTGGATCAGAGCATTTCCTACCATGATCTGTCGCAAATGATGGTTAGGGTAGATGTCATGCACACACATCATAGTGGGCTCCACAGATCTTTTTATTGCACTGGCTCCTTACACAAACTACTACAGGAAATTCGTGTTCAGATGTTGTGGGGCCCATCAGTTCAACGGTTTGGATCACTAGTCGTGGACCCACCTGCACAAATTGGTAAAAAAACAAAGGATAATTTTATAGATTTTGTCATAATTGCATTGAATGAGAAGTATTAGAAATCATTTGGATGTTTTTTTTTTTTTTTTTTTAATCCTTTCCTTCTCTTGAGACCCAAGTGGGCAATTTAAATATGCAGTTGGGCCATCTGAAACGAAATCTTCAAGCATTTTTGGCCTGACCAGCAATCCCACCTACATAAAATCTCCATATATACTGTGGGACCCACTATTTTAAGTTATCCACACAACTTAGACTGATAGATGCACCCACCTTATCTTTTTTTCATAAAAAACAGCAGCTGTACTATAAATGAGGTGGACTTAAATATCATCTATGCGTTACCAAAGTGGGGCCCATGGTTCTGTTATCAAAACCATTGGTCTACTGCATCAGGACGTGGTTTGGCTAGTGACGATGCCACCAGCCAGGTGGCTAGTGGTCGGTGCTTTGTGAACCCACCATGATGTATATGTTTTATCCATGCCGTCCATCCATTTTGAAAGATAATTTGCCGGTTTTATACCAAAAATTAGGTAGATATAAATCTCAAGTGGACCACACCATAGAAAACAGTAGTGATTGAATGTCCATCATTAAAAACCTCCTAGGGCCCACTGTAATGGTTATTTGAAATCTAACCTGTTGATTAGGTCATATAACTTAGATGAATGGCAAAAAAATATATCAGCTTCATCCAAAACTTTTGTGTCCCCAAGAAGTTTTTAATGGTGACCGTTCAATCAACACTGTGCGGTCTACTTGAGATTTGGATCAACCTAATTTTTGGGATTATATCATAAAATGATCTGGAAGAATGGGTGGACGGAATGGATGAAACACATACATCATGGTGGGGCCCACAGAGAACCGACCACTAGCCATTAGCTAGTGGCAAGATCAGTAGTCAATCCGTTTCCCTGCATCCCACCATGGATGGACTATGAAGTAAAACTCTCCTCGGAAAAGACAGATCCTGGCCTTTCCATTTGCGGACTATGTATCGACGATCAAGAAGAAAAATACAACAATGACCACCGTTCAAATAATGGTCGGTGGTGACCTTCTGCTCATGTACCATCCATGGTCAGTTGCAACTGATCGATGGTCTGGATTACCGAACCATGGGCCCCACTTGTCCGAACTAACAGCATTTCATACAATTCAAAGCAGTTCTGCATTACCCAAGTAGCTAGACAGGGTGGGCCTTCTATCAATGAGAGTGGGTATAGATGTCAATTCCTATTACTGTTACATATAAGATTCTGGTGGGGTTTGGCGTTGATTGCGGATGTGGCCTGTTGTTACCTCAGAGTCTTTTAGTGAGAAGGGTTGGTGAAAGGTAGCTCAGCTGCTCTCTAGATAATTTCCTAGGTTTGAATTTTAGTTAGATTTTGTTAGTTACAAATGCTTCATTGATCTAGGATGGCCACAGTTGGACAGTCGAATAAATAAATCTGGGCTGTCCATCAGTTCCATAACACATTTGAGGAGCTACTTTGCAAAAATCACACTGATGGTATGGTTCTAACCATCCGATCAAAATAACCTATAAAATGGACAGTCAAGATTGCTTACAAAAGGGGCTCAACGTACAATTTTGAGCCATCTATTTGTTGTGTCCATCATGGATTCCTTATATTCCTGAAGAACCGCTTTTATCAGACAATCTTAACCATCCGATCCATAGCTTGGAGAAGGGATGGTTAAAAAAAAAGGCCAATTTCTCGATGAAATGGATAATTTGATCATTTGATTTTAAAATGGTATCCCTTGAAATATTTGATATATCTAATTGACGGTTTAGATAAATTGATTGGAGTGCCCAAGTGGCCAAATGCAACAGGGGCACACTATAACTTATGGTGCTCCAAGAGAAGTGGATCATTTATCTTTATTAATCTTATTAGTCTTAATCAATATTAATTTATATAGAAAAAAAGCCAAGTAGTATATGACATTCCCAATCAATTTTCCTCACTTAATCAAACAACCAACAAGTGGTAGGTTGTTTGGACATCACTATACAGGTTTTTCTTTATTTTTTCTAAGCTGCATGGGCCCACCGATGAACTGAGCTTTCAGATTGATGATGAGTTCCGGGATTAATTGAAATCACGGTCAATCCAATCTTTTTTGTTTTTTGGATAAGAAGTTTCTTGGAGGATGAGATGGATTGTATGGACGGTCTTGATTAGCTCTTTGAATCTCCAGGTGTTGTTATTTCACGGTTTAGAATATCCAACTGTAGACCATATTACGGTGAATGTACCGGTCATTTTCCTATATTTTGAAGGAAATATTGGTGGGGCAGTGGAATTCTAGAGGCCTGTTTGGATTCTAGATTTTCAATTGAACTAAAATGTAAAGTATAATTATTGAATATTTGTAGCCTTTAAATTGTATAAATAAAATAATGGTTTCAACACAATCTTAATCTACCATTTTATCATTAAAAAAATATAAAAAATCCAAACTCGGCAAGTGCTCAATTCTATGGTTGCTCTCCAAAGGTTGAGAAGGGGTTCGACAGGAAAGATCATATGATGGTAGTTTACCACTCTTTCTACCATTGTAAATTGCCGTTTCTCTTCCGTCAGATCTCCTTCCATATTCGCTTCCATCTGTAGTTCCATCCCCTTCTAACACACTAAAAAAAGAGGATTTTTGTACAGAAATTCTCTTCCATGCTTCTGTGGGCCAATGTTGTAGGATTCACATCTCCAATAAATAGAAGAAAGCATAAAATAGACCAGTAATGGGGCTCTTTTCCTTTATGACTAGAAATTGGAGATGTCCATTGCATTACAAGGTTAATGCCATGATTTCTTTATGTCATTGTCATTCCATAATGCATGTTAAGTCTCAAGCACGGTCCTTTACTATTGTACTTGGTGGGGCCCACCTGATTTTTGGATGTAGCTGAAACTTGATCTGACCCCTAATCCAAGTGGGACACACAATGGATGGGCTGGATTTGTGAAGCACATCTCAGTGAACCCAATAAATGATTATGAATGTTTTAATGGGAGGGAAACCCCTCTCAACTGTTATATGTGGTGTGGCCCACCTAAGTCACCATTCATGGCAAAAGAGAGACAAATCAAGGGAGGAAACAATTTCATTTTTTCATGGCCCACCAAAGCTTTGGATAAAGTGAAAGTCAGGCTCCAGGGTTTCATAGGGTGCTGCATCACATGGATAGTTCAAATTTTAAGCCAGCATGGAATTCAATGATTTCTAAAAAGTTCTCATGAATACCACCGATAAGAAATAGTGTGTAGGTGATGATTTCAGAGAACTAGTGTGTAGGTGAGCATCTCTATCTATCTCTACATAGAGAGAGAGAGAGAGAGAGAGAGGATAGACATTTAGATAGTTTTTATCTAGAATTAAACTGGTAAAGAATTTCTACCCATCTCAAAGATGCAAGCGTAATGGCTCTTACTTGAAATTTGAAATTTGAACAAAATGTCTTTATGATAATATTTAATTACATATTTTCAGAGAGATAAATGTCTTAAGGATAAGGGTGTACACGAACCGAGCTAGCTCGGTTAGATCGCTCAACTCAACTCGAAAAAGCTCGATTCGACTCGGTTCGAAGATGAGTTTGAGCTGAGTAGAGCTATTTTTTGAGCTCGAAAATTAGTTCGAGCAGGCCCCAGCTCGACTCGACCTGGATCGGATCGAATCCAACTCGAATCGAATCAGTTTGGTGACTCAGTTACTTTGCCATTGATGTTGCTCACCAATTGTTTGATAAAATGACTCAATGAAATGTAGCCGGTGGCAAGGAAGGTATGAACATGAAACAAATACCCTTTTTCTCATTATTTTTCTTGGTTTTTATGTTGCTTAGAAGGTGTTTGATAAAATACTTATAAAACCATTACTTCTGTTTATAAAACAGTGGGATTTTGAAGTTGCAGTTTAGGTGTTTGTGGAAATGCCTTAATGACAAACTCGGCTCGAGCTGACCCGAGTTGCTGACCAAATAGAGCCGAACTAGCCAGTCAGGCTCAAAGACCGAGCTGAAGTCAGTCAGTGGTGAGCCGAGTCGAGCTGAGGCCAGCTCAACTCGGTTCGACTCGATGTACACCCTAACTATATATATATATATATATATATATATATATATATATATATATATATATATATATATACACACATGGGAAAATGTACTATGCGCTCGACCTCACGATAAGCTCCCGTGGTCGCGCTGTGTGGGCCCCACCGTGATGTGTGTCGACCATCAACACCGTGCATTTGATGGGTCCCCTTTAAATTATGGGATATGCCAAAAATCAGCCATGTACGGAACTCAGGTGGGCCATACCATCTAAAATCATGTGAAGACACCGTTAAAACATATAAAAGCACTTGGTGGGGCCCACCTGAGTTTTGAATGCTGTTGAAACTTGGTCTGAACCCTCATCCAAGTGGGACACACATAATGGGTGGGCTGGATTTGCAAACCACATCTCGGTGGGCCCAAAAAATGATTATGAATGTTTTAATGGTGCACGACTCCTCTCCACTTCTGTATGTGGTGTGGTCTACACAAGTCACGAATTGACTTGATTTTTGAGACCTAGGCTCACGATGGAATGGTGCATCTGACTGATGGGGTAGATGTTTAAAATGCATCACGGTGGGGCCCCACACAACTCGACCTCATGGGACAGACTCGTGAGGTCGAGCGCATAGTACCTTTTCCATATATATATATATATATATATATATATATATATATATATATATAACACTTCATCTTTTTTTTTTAAACGGTGGGTTCCACTGTTCCCTATGATGTGACCCACTTGAGCATTGGATTGCTCTCATTTTTGGGCCCTTGCCCTAACTTGACCTGACAAGACTGATGAACGGTGTGGATTTGTTACATCATTCTTGTGAGGTCTATTCTCTAAATAAAAAAAAAAACACAATGCAGTGACGTGCTAGTGCATGTCATCACACGACCTAACCTCTCTCCCTGACCTTCTCTCCCATTCTCCTCCGGTTACATTTCGCACCGGTAGCCACACGCCTTGACCCATCAACCATCCCCCATCCATCTAGCTAGGACCCATCAACCTGATTCGTACCACCCATCTGAACCGGACCATCATGAAACTTTATCTGGGGACACATTTTGCTATGAAATTTCATGTGCGACCCACTTTGAATCTCCGATTGAGCCATAAATTGAGCTCTTTAACCATTTTGACACTACAAAACTGATAGAAGGATTTGATTCCTCTTGACTAGCTCGATGGACTCCACCTATCAATCATATTTCCAGTTGCAATCCGCGCATTAAAAGACTCCATCTGCACGACTTCATCCTTCTCACAACGGTAAAGTCACGTATGACATCCATGTCTGATAATTCGTGTGAAATCTTCTTAGACAATTTCAGTCATCCAAAGCCTTTTATCCAACGACTCGTAAAACACCAACCTTACTCCACTATCAACTATCAACTAATAAACTCACTTTACATGCCTCTAGCAAGAACAATGTCAAAACTCTTCAATTCACCTAGATTACTCATGAACTTTAATTTACATCATCCATAAGCTCCATCATGATAATCTGGACCATCCAGGAAAAGCAATAGATCGAGATTTTTCAGCTACAGGAAAATGCCATTGCCATTTTCCTCATTCGCATCAAGAACCCAACAACCATAGGTTGCCGTTCAACCCTTCTCTCCATTTCACTAGTTAATGGTCCTTAAATCCTCTAGCAAGTTGCATCATCACCAACCAATTAGAACGTCTTCTACTCCTCATTTTCAACATGTAGAAACTAGAGCACTTTCTCTTCGTGACCAGCGGATGAATAGTTATGAACAATTTTTTTTGGCCTTATTTTACGCTTCTTGAACTCAATCGTCACCATCCATTAAGAAATCAGAAGAATAGATAAAGAAGGAAGAAAGAGAAGCAGAGAGTTTTATCGAGTTGACTCAGCGAGTCAACCAGATAACCCATTAACCCGATCATCTTAGCTGATTCTAGATTCCGACTTCGAGAAATTTATCAGCTAAGTTTCTATCTCCATCCAGTGATTTAATGTCTTATATTTCTTATATTTTAAATATTAGATAATTAGAAATCTTAGTATATGTCTTAATAAATTAGCACGTATGATTTCACTACCAAAAAACAGGCAAAGCCAACGGACTTGGGGTAGATTTGGCTACGGCTAAAATTCGTCGGTAATACCGACGGTTAAAATCCGTCGGTTAAAGTCACTAATCCGTCACCCTGAATGAAGTTTTGAATGGTGGACGTCCAACCGTCTAGATGTTTCTCATTTTGTGGTTCAGAAAAGACTTATTTAGGGCTCAGAATGATCTTGAACAATGGATGGACGGAGTGGATGAAAAATATACATCATGGTGGGGCCCATAAAACCCTCCCCTTTCCAAAGATGGGTTTACCGTTTTTTTTTCTGTAAAAGCTTGTGAGTTTTTTACATAATGTAAAATAGTGGTGACTCATTAATGAAAATAGTGGCAATGATATGGAGTTATCCAGACCATTCAAATAATCCATCTAGTTTTTACTGTTTAATATTTATAATTTTTTTATATAATAAGATCTTAACCGTCCATAAATTGGTCCCTGTTGCATGTACGACTGTCAACAGATCTTTTTGTTATAGATAATGGTAAACGTACACTATTTCGGTTTTGAAAAGTTTATCTAATTTACAAAAGGATTCGGTAAATCGAGCGGCATTTGCTGTTTTCGCATTTTCGAGCCGCGGCATCTTCCACCGCCATCGAGCAGCGGCATCTTCCACCGCCATCGAGCAGCGTCATCTTCCATCTTCCATCACCAGCGAGCAGCATCATCTTCCATCTTCCATCGAGAAGCGTCTTCAAATACGTGAGCTTCTCTTTCCTCGCTGATCGGACCCACCATAATGTGTTTTGTGGCCCCACTATGATGTATGCCTTTGCTTTTCTCATACCAAGGAAGATCATTCGGTATATTCCGCTTTTACAATTTCTAGCTAATCAGACCTATCCATCCATCACGTGGGCCACACCATTGGAATTACCGATCTCATTGCGTATGGACCATACACTGATTGCTTTATGTATTTTAAACATGACATGTGGAACCGGCACAAGTGGGCCCCAGATACCCATCTTTTGCCAGGGTTTTTTAGGTCTCTGTTGTTGGTTTTGGGACCAGATGCCCATGCGGATCATCGAAGTAGCCACTTCAGTGAAAGGATAGCCTACTGTGAGAGTAGCCATCTTTGAGGTTCCAAATAACTTGGATCCAACAACTGCTAGGAATACGGCTTGTGGGATTTCTGTGGGTGGGACCCCCCTGCCCATGTGCGTGGTGATAAGTGAGGTTTACCGCCAAAAGAGGGCTGATCATGTGGGTGGGTCCCATCTTAGCCAATTCCCTTTTTTGGGCATATCTGAAACTTCACATTGTGAAATTTCTGTGTCGGGTTGAAGGGCATTATTGACAGACATTGTTATTATTATATTCCCTACAATTTCTTGTATATGGACATCTTCATCTTTAATAGGAACTGTTTACTTCTGTATAAATAACATGGGGGGGATTGCAGTTATTTTCATCTTATCTTCTTGCCTGAAGTTTCACTGGTCATTAGATCTCTATTTTTATTTTTATTTTTTATTTTTGTTTTAAAACTTCATAAAGAGGCACACATCGACAAGATCTTGTTCACTGGGCATCAGGTTGAGGTGTCCACAGTTCAAAAGTACACTCTCAAGACGGGATTTAATCCTGACCATCTGATGCCGGCCACTGTCGTTTGGATGGATGAGACTTGCCTATAACCTGGGGTTACGTGGCTCCCCTGTAACCGAATGCTCCTTGGGATCCACTATGATGTTTGTGTTAGATCCACTTTTGGGGCCACCATTTAATCAGACCCCACCCCACTATGATTCATTTTTATATGCCTTTTGGGCTTCATCAAGTAATGCACATGTTTCCTGCTACTACTGTACACATATACATGCATGCATAATGTTAAGCATGTGTGTCAACAGGTGGGATATTCCAAGGGTTTTAATCTCTTCGGGCATTTTTTGGTTGGACCATAGACCAAGAATCATTTTGATAGGATTTCTGTCCCACCCATGCATTGGATGAATTTGATTTGGACCATTATCAGTGTTGAGATTGGTCTAGACAGGCTACATGGGATGGGTGGTTGGGAACATTCAATTGATGCAAATTTTAGGCTTTAAAAAAATTTAAAAAGAAAAAGAAAAAGAAAAAAGAGGTCAAATCAATGCAATGCATTATCCCATGTCAACCATGCCACAATGCGTGCCGAGGTAGACTACACTGTTAAATAACTTCCCTATATATTAGCTGGTCCGGGGCTAGTATCCTATAAATGATGAGAAACTAAAAATGGGGTTACAACTTAGGGCCGTTTGATTTGTGATTTGCTCTTTTGGATGCTAAAACTAGGGACACCATTAAATGATCGAGAAAATCTGACGCCAACATCTGGTTTTGATGCATCTACGGGGTCATTACCTTTCGACTCCATGGTACTGCTACATATCTGTTTATCAACTTCTCTCTGTGTAAATGTATTATGAGGCTAATTTGAGCTGCGCATGCTGGAAGTAGCATTCAACCCTGCAAGGATCAAACAACAATAATTGATTACCATGGATGCAAAATCACAAAGAACAGTCAAGTTAGACTTTGGAAAAGGCAAGGTTATCAGCATACCGCTAACAATAGGGAGATTGACCAATTTCTTAGTTATCTTGTGTCGTTAAACTGGGAGATTAGCCAATTTCATTTTTAGCTTGTATCGTGAAACTACATAGATGTTGCCAGAGTGTGGATTCTGAATTTATAACATTTTCTGGATGGGAGGCATTCTTAGGATCTCAAATGGAAATGTGAAATTTGCATTCTCCAATCCTGCGTGGGAAGGTGATCATATATTTACAAAATCTGAGGCTCTTTGTGAGGGACTTAGAATTTTTCTTTCTTTTCTTTGATGGTCCACTAATGGGCATCAAGCAAGCAAGAAGATCCTTGGAGTTTGGCATTTCTTTCAAGCAAGACTGGGAATGTTTCTTCAAGCCTAAATATCTCATTGTCCTCGGTTTCTACTGTTGTTAATGTTGCTTCGACCAATATTTCCAAACAAGGTATTCAGTTGCAAAGGCTTGTATTCAGAATTCTCTTCCCCAGTTGTAACTTCCCTTTATTTGAATAAAAAATTCTTTATTCATATGCAAAAAAAAAAAAAAGAAAAAGAAAAAAAGAAAGTTAAGCCATGTCTTTTTGAGGGTCTTCCATTCTATGGTACCCACTCACATATTTCACAAGATATAGGTGGAGTGGGAGTGGGGATATGATTTTGTAGGCATAACTCTGCCAGGTATCCAGACTGCATTAGTCCTTTGTTTCAAAATTCAAATTACATACTAAAAAGCTGACCAATTTCTAGGTTCTACAAATAATGAGTGGGATTTTTTTTTTTTTAATTATTTTTTAGTAATTAACTTTATACTGTAAGTCTTTGCCAAAACTAAAAACAATTATGGATCATAAACATATTATAGTTCCCATCTCAGTTCCTTGCAGGTAACATCCAAACAAAAAATGCAATAAATAATGAATCATTTGTGGAAAATATGATGCAAAGAACATGAGTACGAAGTCAACAAAAATGATACTCGGAAATTATACCTCAAAATCCAGTTCAAAGAAGAAGAGCCCAAGACTATACTTGTGATGCCTGATTCAGATAAATGTCCCACAAGTGCAGCTGCAGGATTGTCATCATTTAACACCAATGTCTCCATCTAAACAATTTTTTTTTGATGTACTAGTTAAATGTTTGCTATAAATTCATAAAAAATGACTATTATAAATTTATCTGGAGAGAGAGATTCAACCACCTCTCTTGTTCTGCATAGTCTCTTGAATGGGAGAAATTTTTCTTCAAATTTTAACTTCATGTCCACTACATCACCGTGCATTTGCTTGATGGGGATATGGTTGCCCGCTGTAGAAAAAAACTCTCCAAACATGATAAACAACTAAATGGGGAGTTTAGCAACACACTATGTACTTCTAAGCCACATACAAAGAATGTAGTAGATATACAATTTATGTCAATTTAAGGAGTCTTGCCTTCATCTTAGAATAAAGTAGGAAAAAAGGCTCATTACTGATAATTAAAAAAGTAGAATAAAATATCACACGCTACATGATGATGCTAGCAACCAGGTAGAAAAATGTGTGTCATGTGGTAAATTTAATTTGTCGAGTGTGTGCTCTGGTAGTCAACATACATGTTTCATAAGCCAAGGCAAAGAATATCTATTAAGTCCACTTTGGTTTAAGATAATTGGAATCCATATTTGATCACCCAAGTACATCTCCTCCCCCATTTTACTCCTAACTCATTGCTGGAGTAGGCTCTAGGATCATACAGGACCTCCATGCTCTCAACTCCTGGCCTATCCTATGTTGAATGGTGGGAGGTTCTCACAGTACAACTGTGTAGATCTTACATGTTGATCACTCTGTTCTGAGTATGGAAAAAGTCAATTGTGACATCATCAACTAATAATCCATAAAATAAGGTCATGAGAACCACACCCCTCTATACAAACTTCCTAAAATCACGCTTCTCTGTTAATGTAAAATCCATTTAATGAAGGAAAAACCTCTGTAACCATTTGGGTTTGAAGGAAAAACCTCTGAAGGAAAAACCTGTTTAGATTTAAAATTTCTTTTAAAATGATCTTTCACTCAGAGGCAGAGTCATTCGGCGTAGAGCCGCTAGGGGATGCAACTCCTGAAGATGCAGCCCCTGAAGATGCTAGAGGTAATAAGATAGCCTTCCTTAATTGTCTAGATTTAAAATATCTTTTATACTGGCGATCAAATCCGACGATAAGTTTTTGTGGTTCTGCTGTAATTTCTTCCACAGCCGCTGGTGGTTCTGCAGGTGTACAATGAAATTACACCTCAAACAGAGTACCATCTGCTGTAAGTTACTTCAAGGGTAAATGGTTTTACCCTGGCTATCTTAAAATCATGTAAATAGCAAGATGTTGATGCCAGAAGTACTCTTATTTACAGGATCTGGTTTTGAGTGTTGCAGGATCATCTGCTGAAGCTACACTGGCTGGTTCTCACCCGAAAGGTACTCTTACATTTTTTTTTGATGCCTTGATTGTTAAGTACACATTTGGGACTGATCTGGTTTCCGTTGTTGCAGGTTGGTGTAGCTGTCACTTTAGGGGGAGTTAACCAGATAAGTTGAAAATTTTCTTTTTTGTTGCATTTGAGTGTCTAATTATCTGCTTGCCTTCTTTTCTTTTCTTTTTTCTCTCTTTCATTTAATTGTAATTCTCGTTGACTGTTTTAGATCAATAAGGGACGTCTCCGTATTCAAGGAATGGTTTCAACATGACAATGACAGTAAGCTTAACTCTAAATATCACCTTTATAATAAGAATTTGTGTTCTTTATTGTCTGCTTTTGAACTATAATTTTTTTTTATTATATATAATTGACACCTTTTATCTCGGAATATGATTTATGAAGTAGCATATGAACGCAATCCCCATCAAAATCCACACCTAGGGGAGCGCAAATAAGAGGATTGATCTTAACAGTATGGTCGTCATGCACATGGACAGAAAATGCTTGCAATGAATGTTTATGAGTAATTGTTAATTTTCGAGTCCTTCTTGGTTAGGGTTTGGGCTGAAAGTACGAGTGCTGGAGCCGACGCTTTCAGAGTCCGAACTCATTCTTTTGAAAAATAGAAAAATGAGAATAATAGTAAATATGGATTTTCTTGTTAAGAAGAAAATGGAATATGGATTGAAAAAACATAAAAGAGATTTTTTTTTTTTTTTTTTTCTTCTTCTTCTTTTTTGCCTCAAGAGAGATAGAGAGGTGAGAGTGGGGAAATCGAGGGAGAGTGGGGGAATAAAGTGGCCGCGTGAGATTTGAAAATAGCGAGTGTAGTTTGGTTTGAAAATGACGTTTCGCATGCGTGGCCTGCTTGTCTATGAGAGGTACGTATTAGCTAATAAAAGCGACAGTAGCGAGTTTGCAATAGAGTTTTGTCTGATGAGTTCATCATCTGGGGTCCCACTAAGAGCCAAATTGGGTAGTGATATGATGAGGAAGGTTTCTTTATTGGTTCTTTGGATGTATTGATTTCCTTTTGTAGGTATTGGGCTTTGGGTCTGATTTCCTTATGCAGGTATTATTTACTATGTTTCTTTTTTTGAATTCTTGTTTTTCTTATTCTTAGAGTCTGGTCTACATATGAAGATTCTATCAAAGAGCAAGCTTGTTGTACCGGTTCCTGCTTGTCTTGACCTAAGGATTTCAAAGGCATCTGGGGTTTTGATTTGATTTGTTTTGATTTCTGGCTATAATCTTCTAGTTTTTTGTCTAAAGGATTGGACTGATCTTTTAGAGATATAAGAAATCACAATTTCTGTATTACTTTTCCCAAGTAGGCCTTGGTTACTGCATTTAACATGTTTGTTTGATGGCTTAAAGGTATTCATTCAACTCAGTTTTATCTGTCATTAATCAAATCTGTAATGTGATGGTTCTTCTATTAGTACATGTGGCACATTTGTCATTTCTTTATAAATTTTAGAACTAGCGAGGTGAGCTCATCAACATTGAAGTCGTCGCTCATGTTACAAGGCCAGAACTTAGAACTAGCAAGGTGAGCTCCTAAAACCCAACTAACAGTAATTGGCGATCTAAATGTGTTAGACTGTGTTGTTTCTGTTGTTGCAACTCATCTACTGTATATGTGGCACTTATGTTCGGCCTATCAAAATTGTGGCCCTAGTGGACCAGAGCATATACAACTCATCTAGATGCATCTTGGTCATTGCTGTTGAAAAGTCTGCGTATGGGTTTTGGATATATGATATCACATTCCATTTATTTCATTCGTTTTTGGTTCCATTGAATTATTCAAAGATATGTTTGCATGGCATAGATATCAGACATACCTGCCAAAGAACCTGGTGAGTTGGGTTTGGAGGCAATGTACTGAGCTTGAGCTTTGCCACAGTTGGGAAAAAACCAGCAAATGTGCTGCCAACTACTACTGCAGGTGCACAGAAAAATGGAAATTCAAACTGGTATTGTTTACCATGCAGCTTTTCAAATATGGTATTTTTGTTGATGTCTAGAAAATTGCCAAAGCACCAAATTCCTAGATTGTTTTCATTTCTACAGTCTTTCAACTTTTATTTACACAATCACACCAAAATTTCGTGTGACCTATTATTGTATCCTAGTTTTAGCTTACAAGCACTAGACATTTTAAACGCTTTCTAAATTTTTTTACCCCATTCAGTTTGACAGGAACAATGTTCAAATTATCAGTATTGTTACATGTATTGATGACTTGGCATACAGAAACATGTATCGATATTGGTGATAATATTGCAGATACCAGGTAAGATGATGCTGTACGAAGGAAACATTGGGGAAAGGTTGGAATTTTTCAGTGATACTTTTGGAGATGTTAAAAGACATGTTTACACACGTAGGACTCACAATATTATGATGTTATTTCTCCTGGCTATGTTTTAGGAATAGGAGTTAGGAGTCTGACTATGAATGAGGTGCTGTTAGGAAAGTGGCTGTGGAAGTTCGAGGAAGTGGAAAATAGCCTCTGATATGGTGAAGAGTGGGGAGGATGGTTCCCGAGGGCATTGGTGTTGTACAGGGTGTTTGGCATATGGAATGCAATCCCCATAAATGCTACCAGATTCAGAACCGTCATCTCCTTTAAACTGGGAGATGGGACCTGGGTGAAATTTTGGATGGATGGGTGGTATGGAGACGTGCTGTTGAAGGACAGGTTCCCAAACCATTCACATTGTCAAGAAAGTGACTGAATTGCAAAAAAAAAAAAAAGAAGTCCCAATGGTCATTGGGCAATATGCAGTATGCCATGACATACTTGCCACGATTGCATATGCCATGATGGCTTATGTGATCTCTTCACCAATATACGCACATGCTTTTGTTAACATCTCCTGAAGTTTCAGTGAAAAATTCCTCCTTTTTCCTAACAGTTCCCCAATGTTCTCTAAATAGGCAGAGCTTTTGAGGCTTCCTTTTGTCTGTGATGAGGTCAAAGACTTCGCGGCGAACTGAAAAATCATATTTTCCCTGCTTCCTAGTTTGGCTGACTTCTGGAGCGAGGACAGTGCTTTTTGTTGGTGACATTTTTTCTTTTAAAGGCAACAAGTGAAAACTTTGCTATTGCTTGTGCCTTCTTCTCATGCACCCACGGTGTCAAAGATTTCTCATTTTCTTCACCTACCTATCTTTGTGATATGATGTTTTCTTCATGGCAAAAATCTTGGCCGTTTTATTTTGAAAGAATAAGAGGAGAAATCGAGTAAGAATTGTAATGCAGAAGTGAACTTGGGTTTTGACTAGGATGTTCGATCGAAAACCAACTGTTACGAGGGGGAACTCTTGGATTATTTATTTTTGGTTCTGCATGGAAAATATGAATAATATCTAGGTGCTAAAATTACATTTTTGGGAGCTCGAGAGACTGTTAGTCGGTGTTTCAGAAAACTTTTAATATTGCGAATAGATTCCTAGTGTCATCATCTTCTGCCCTTTTTTGTCCAAGCTTGAAATTCTGTGTGCATGTGTTTTCTTATGCATTGTTCTAATGAAGCATGGTGAGAAGTAGCTGAAAATTAGTTGTCCACAGGAGCATGTTGTTGTCCATTGTGTTAATGAAATATGTTGATAAGTGCCTGAAAATTGGTTATATTATTAGGATTTGTTATTTGGGAATTTTCTTGCAGAGTTCCCTTATATATTTATTGTGCCTTTCTATTCAGGGTTGAACCAAGGTGTCAGTGGTCTTCCATTAAAGGGTTGGCCTTTAACTGTTAGTCATATACTAAATTCATCTGCAGTATGGGTTTTTGGTGTTGGTATTTAGTTTGGATATGCACATCTTTCCTGATATTGAATTATTTCTATTTTCCCAGGGCATTGACCAACTACGGCAAAATTTAGGCCCACAAGTACAGAAGCCTTTTCTACAGTCATCAAATCAGTTTCAGATTTTGACACCACAGCAGCAGCTCCTGGCATAGGCTCAGGCGCAGGGAAGTCTTGGGAGCTCACCTAATTATGGAGATTTGGATCCTCGAATGTTTAGGCTTTTACCTAGGGGTAGCTTGAATGGGAAAGATGGTCAGCCCACAGGAAATGATGGCTTTGTAGGCTCCCCAATTCAATCAAGTTCACCAAAGGTCAGATTAGGTCCACAGGATCAAGCAGAATTTCTCGTGAAGGTTAGTTTTACTAAGCCATGTATGACTGTAGCCATTGCTTTGTCAAATGAAAAAAAGATAAATACTAGTAAGAATCTAGTTGCCTTGTATCAACGTGTCATAATCAATCAAAATATACTGGAAACTAAGAGATAAATTAATTGAAAGAAAAATCAGTTTCTCATCCTCCATACAACTGCTGGTAGAACTGAACCCGCAACATTTACTTCATGATTTATCTGCAAATCTACCTACTTCCATATATATGTATCAATGTGGCTATTTTTTAATAGCATGAGTTTCTATCAATGTGGCCATGCATAAACATACTCATGTCCTTATGTGCATTCTTCAACAGTGTATGCCCATCTTAGATTCTCAGCCTTGTCAATCAATAGTATTAATTTAGCATAAAATTCTGGAACCTGCTTTAATATTTATCGTCAGTTTTTTCTAACATTTATCAATTTAGCCATGACCCTATTTTGCTTTCTCGCTCTTTGGGGTGTGCATGTAATGGTTGGAATGGGGTTCAGATCAGGGTGGGAATCCATGGGAGTGGTGTCAATGTGAACCTCTGCCATGGCTGGTTCCAAGAGCCTAGATGAAAGAGGAAGGTGGATGTCTGGTGGGGAGTTGATGGTAAAACTTTCGCAAGTATACAATTTTAATGCCAACCCTAAATTGCTGGGAGAAAGTTAAGATGATGATGATGATGTTGATGTTTGCTAGCTTCATCATCAATAGGGTGTCTGCTGTTTGGTTTGACATTTTTCTGACCTGTTGATGATTCTTTTTAGATGAACTTCTCCTAGATGAATCAGTCCTCTGCTCAGCAACAACAGGACCGGCTACAGCAGTAGCAGCAATTACAACAGGTTGTACTTGTCCAGAGACAGTTCCTATTACAGGGTTTCTTTCTTTTCCCAATTTGAATTCACGACTATTAGAACTGTTAGCAAGAACTATTAAAACACTACAACCTTGCATATCACTTGGTTTGTCAAGGATCAACCTCTGCTTGCTTGAGCCTGTTGCCTTTAAAAGAGTACTTTGATTTTCATGGTGTAACTGGACTTTGCTAATATGTTGAATAAAATGAGAACAATAGAAAATTTAGATGAACATAGTCATTGGCTTTCTTGTTTGGCGACAGACCTTAAATAAATGTCTTTGGTCGTGAAGTTCCCTCTTGCAACAGAGGAGTGTTTCATAAATAAATGTGCTTGATCTTGTGATTGTTTGTCTTCAACATAATCACATGCAAATGCAACCTAGATCTGAATAGTTAAAAACCCCCATAGGTCAAGCAACAAAATAAACAAAGAGACTTAAATGATATGTGGTCTCTCTTTTTTTTTAATGCATATATCCAGTCCAAATATTTGGAATTTGGATGATATATTTGATTTTGATTTCTTCCTTTTCTATTGTGAAGACTTGCCTTCTCAAGTAGGTTTGTTCAGAGCTTTGGAGAAATGGGTATATCTAGTTTTAGATGTGCATTGATTAATACATCTATAACTACATATACCAATTTCTCCAAAGCCCTAATGAACCAACTTATTTGAGAAGGAAAAGTTTATATGAAAAGGAAGAAATCAAAATCATATATATCATCCAAATTCCTCATTGTTTTTTTTAATTAATGAGAATCGCCGACGGTTTTTAGCCGCCGAGAACGCTGACGCACCCTTTACCGACGGACCTTACGACGGCTAAAAGCCGTCGGAGAATGTCAGTGCCGACGGTTTTTAACCGTCGGCGTTGCCCTTTTTGTGGTATTGTTTGTGTAGGGATGCAATTGTTTTACGTTGAAAACATTTACCAAGTGATACTAGTTTAAATGCGCTAAATTGAGTTCATGAGATATCGACTCAGACCATCCACATGTAAAATCCATCATCACATCAAATCTATCACTCTAATAGCAGGTAGGTGATCTTCCCTGTTGAAAACTTTAGGTTAACATATAGATTGATTTGATTATGTGTTATGTATTCAATTTATTTGATTATTTCATTAATTGTTAATTATTTTATTTGATTCTTAATTGCATATTATAGAGGTAATTTATTTGAGTTATTAACTGAGTATAATTAATTATTGTTGTGTTAAAATTGTAATTATTTTCTTATTATTACATGATGTAGAATGTATTTCAATTTATGAGTGCTCTGTCCCAAAAAGATCACCATGCTATTTGTTTATGGGTGCTCTGTCCCTAAAAGATCACCATGTTATTTGTTTATGGGTGCTCTGCTAAGGGTCATTCTCGAAAGGATCGGCACAGTACGGGTGTTCTGCCCAGGGTCATACTCAAAAGGATCAGCATGGGTGCTCTGGCCTGGGTAATTCTCTAAAACGATCAACACACATGGGTGCTCCATCCTGGGTATTTACCCTAAAAGTTTATTTACCAGGTGCTCTGCTGAGAGTCATTCCCTAAAAGGATTAACACCGGTGCTCTACCAAGGGCCGTTTCCTAAAACGATCAACACACGCGGGTGCTCTACCCTGGATTGAACCAAAAAGGATTTTAGATGACTGTATTATTTTATTTTGTTATTATGAAAAATAAATTATTATTCCTGTCATGTAAAATGCTGATCAATACTTGTAATTAATTATATTTATTGTATTTAGTTGTATTGGTGTTAACATAGAATTTCAATTTTGAGACGGATATGACCCTACGAGCCATCGCGCTCACACTCTTATAAATTCTTTTGCAGGGTCCGTGTATGGAGAGTTAACTGGGCGAGATTGAAGATTTTTCCTTTGATTTATTTGAATATTAATTAAAATTTAATGCATTTTGTTATTAATTATTTTTGAATATTAATGTGAGTAAAATTTTAAGGATTGATTAGTGAACATTATTTAATGACAATGATTATTATTCTTTTAGTTGTTCTGATTATCTTGAAAATACATGAAAATAATGTGAGTTGCGATGTATAATTTGTTCAAGTACAACTCACAGTCTTGGAATTTGGGTTTGGGCCTGTCCAACTCGAGTTTCGAATTTCGAGGTGTGACAATATATATATATATATATATATATATATATATATATATATATATATATATATATATGTATGTATGTATGTATTAAGAGTAGATATTTAAACACTTTCTACGGTAATATAAATTATAAAATAGTGTAAAATGCCTTTTGAATTGGATTTAGGTGCTTTTTTAAGGGTTTTTTTTTTTTTTTTTTTCCCTAAAATACAACATTTAAATATGGATACACCATCTCATGGATAAGCATGAGATGTATTTACTTAAATTTTAAATTTGACAATATAGCAAAGTGCACCTTTAGAATAGCCATTAGATATCAAGTAAACAATTGTAAATGTCACCTTAGTCCCGAAAGAGTGAAGAATGCAAGATTTATGCATGAGGGTTCTTGGCCATTTGTAAATTATCACAATTTACCTTTTGTTTCAACAATTCCAAACAAGGACACATTTACAATTGAACAACTCAAGACTTTTAAGTAATCTCAAAAATCATGATATAAATACAATACTCTTGAATTAGTTTGAAGAATTCTTATTTTTCATCAAACTAGTAAATAACCATTGATAAAAAAAACATTTTAAATCGAGAGAAAACATCAAATTTATGATCCATGTAATATATTCACATGTAAAGAGGATATAATTATCAATGAATATGATAAAATATTTGTAATAAAAAACAGAACAAAGTGAGAGGAAGGACCAAAGACATCACTTTGAATGAAATGAAATGTTAAGTGATACCTTTTCGAATAGAAAAAGGTAAGTGAATATTTTTATTCAAGGAATAATTCATTAAAAATTTATTAAATGAAATGTATAATGGAGACTTTATTTTCAAAAAGCTAGAGCGAAAAGGTCATCTAATTTATTATGGTTGGATGAGGAAGTCTCCAATGCCACATATGCCAAAGGTCATTGGAAGCGAAGAGATCATATGCAACTGAAGCAAAAAAATAAGCATTATTTATTTATTTTTTTCAAATAAAAAAGGCAAGTAAACATTTTTATTCATTGAGCAACTCATATAAAATTTATAAATAAAATAGGTAGCATATATTTTATTTTTTTAAGAAGCTAGAGTGATATAAGTTATCTTATTTATATTTGGACATCAAGTCTTCAATATAAGTCTCAACGCATGGCTAGTCACAGCCGTGTTGTGTTTTAACACTGGAGTCATGAGTTTAAATACCCACGTGGGGTATGTTAGAAAAGAAAAAACAAAATCTAAAAAACGAAGTTTTCAGTATAACATATGCTAACGGTCATTAGAAGCGAAGACATCAGGTATAACCAAAAAAGATAAACATTATCATTTTACTTTTCAAACTCTTAAGGCAAAACGACTGATTAATCCTACACTCATTCCTTTTTAACTTTCATAGCATGTTATTCATTTATAACACAACTATCACCAGAAAAGATACAAATGATAGCCGCCATGAATGAGTTAATCCAAAAATATTAAATTGGTGGTTAATTGAAGAATTAGGAAAACATTAAGTTAAAAGAACGGCAGGAAGAAGTAGACAGATCTAGAGAGAGATTATCTATTCCAGTAATATTCAGTTTCTCTGTAATTGTGTAAGAATTTTTTATTTTCAGAGTATGGTTTTATTTTAAAAGGGGTTTTAATGCACTCTGGTAATGTCTTTAAAAGAACCAGAGTAAGTGAGGGAGTGGATTAGGCGGGACCCCTGACTCACCCAATTTGCTGCTGCCTTTATCATAGGCCTCACTTTGATATATGTATTCTATATCCACACTGTCCATCTGTTTTTCCAGATCATTTTAGGGCATTACACAAAAAACGAAGCAGATTCAATAATCAAGTTGACTATATCATAGAAACTGTGGTGATTTATCATTAATGGCCACAAAAGTTTTGGATCAAGCTGATATTTGTATTTTTTTCCCCCTTCATCTAGGCTTATGTGATCTTATCAATAGATTGGATGGCAAATAAACACTACAAAAACATTAAGGTGCACCTAAGAAATTTTAATACCGGGGCATACAATGGTGGCATTCAATCACCATTGTTTCCTAGGGTATGGTCCACTTGATGATTTGATCTGCTTTATTTTTTAGATAATACCCTAAAATGATATGAAAAAAAATATATAAATGGATAGCATGGATCTAGAATACATACATTAGATAATGATGTAGAGCGGGTCGTGGACAATTTCATGGCCAAGATGGATTAAAAAAGGCCCGGCCGATGACAGAAGTGATCCAGACCGTCGGACCTTAGATCGAGCGTATCTCACAATTTGGAATGAATTATTGGGTGTAAAATATATGATTTCAGGGTAGAACGAGCTACTTTAGCCAACCAACCTAGTTACGTCGACGCAAGCTAGATTTGCAAAATACCCTTGGATGGTCGTTTCCTTAATTTAATTCTGTTTTTTTACTATAAATAGTAAATTTTAGTTCGATTATAACTCTTCATTCATTGGGCTTTAGGAGTTGCGCCCAACGCGAAAAGAGCTTAGCTAGAAAAATTAGGAGAACAGCTTGGTGAAGCCAAATACGACACTTACTATTTTTAGCCAAAAACCTTGCGCACTAGTAGACATCACGACCGTTTATAACTAGTAAGTTGTGAATTCTAGGAGTTTTAGTTGTTATTTGCTTTTGATTTCTTTCCCATTGCTTGGCATCCCTATTAAAAGGGTTCTGAACTCGTTTATTTAATTCATTAATCAATTTCAAATTTTATCAAATTTATTTTCTATTTTGTTTGCTTTTTTTTTCTCATGGATTTGAGAAACCTTTGTGAAGAGTCCAGAGAAGTTCTATGGATTCGGAATAGTTATCTTCTTGAAGGAGACGGTGGTCAACCTCATCACGTTCATCCCTGCATCAGATAGGCCCCATGGTAAGGACTATCTTGGGTAAGACTCCCAATCAATGAACCCGAGAGAGAGAGAGAGAGAGAGAGAGAGAGAGAGAGAGAGAGAGAGAGAGAGAGAGAGAGAGAGAGAGAGAGAGAGAGAGAGAGGTTTCTGTGTATCAATTGTCAAGTGCGTGTGATAACCAGATGATAGGGTGAAGCCGTACTTACCTGATCATGATGGATCCATACCTCTATTGTACCTGTATTATTGACATGCATAAATCTAATATGGACATGTGTTGGGCACCTCCTCATATTGAGTGGAACCCACGTGTGGACTTAAGTACCTCCTCATATTGAGCAACATAAAAGGGTTTTCTTTCTTGGAGAAAAAGAAGAGCATTCTATTACCTAAATCTCCACATCTGAGTTGGTGAAACTCCAACGACAATATCATTTTTATTCAATTGTCTTCTCCAAGAATTGTGTTAGATATTTCTATAATTCTTAATAAGAAATTCATTTCTTTCATGTTGCTTGTAATTCAACTTTGAGTGATGTAATTGGGATATTTAAAAGAGGTCTTTTGCTAATTTTACTTCCATTATTTTGATTATAATGGATTTGTGCTGGACTAAGTCTTATAGTTTTTCTTTTTGTACCAGGGGGTTGTTTACGTAAACTTTTTTAGTGTCTTTTACATTATACATATTTGATGATTCACTTGTTTGTATTAGAAGTGATTTTCATCATTTAAATCTTTTATATTGTTAATCTCATTCATTTGCACATAGAAGGAAAAATGGTTTCCTAACAATATCAGTGCCTTGTCATAGATAATTTATGCCTCAAAAATAAAAAATTAAAAAATCTTATCCAGTGAGTTTGATTTGTTACCGTTAAAGTGAAATTTGCGTGGGATAAACTATGACAATTCAGGGGGGCCGATGATAGTAAGTGGTGAGCGATGAGGGTCAGCAGGCAATAATGAATCAGGGTTGTGGGTGGTGGGATTGAGGCTGTGGTGCGAAGGTGCATTGGCTTGTAATGAATCAGGGCTTGGTGGTGATGTTGAAGATCCGTGAGGGATGACAGTTGTGCTGGAGATTCTAATCAAACCATGGATATGATTTAAGCTTAGTGCTGTCAATATCAAGGCTAGAAGGGATGGTGGCAAGTGCGGCAAATGGCAATGCAACAAGCGATGGTGGAAGTTGCAGTAATGCTACAGGGGTGGTGAGAGGATGACAGTGATGATGGAGTTGCAACGATAATGTAAAGTTGCTGATAATACTGGTTATGGAGTTGAAACGCCAAGATGATGGTGGTGCCACCGATTGTTACAGGGAAAATGCTAGATCTTGACTGTATGGCACCTTGTGAGAAATGAGAGCTGTGCAATTGAACACCATAGTCTAAGATTTGGTGGGAAAAAAAAAATCTTAATGTCCAAGATCAAAATCAAGGTCATTAATACACTAATTAGTAATCTAGATCAATGCTATGATACCATCTCAAGAAAACTACCTCTCACAAGGGTCTTTACTCATGCCTCAATGGACTCACAAGAGTTTCAACACGAGGTCATGGGTTCACGTATCCATTATGGTGAAATCCCTATAGTGAAATCTTAATCAACGGTTGAATGACTTAATTTATGGAGGATAAGTTCTCACTATGTTTTAGATTCAAGCTAAATTAGAGATGAATGATTAAAATTATTTAATTTATATACGTATGGTTGAATAAATGCTATTGTATATACTCGTGTGTAGCTAAACATACACCCAAAATCATAGGCCATTACACAATAAGTACTTGAACCCGTGACCTTAGTGTTGAAACCCAAAGAGTTTACTACCGAGCCATGAGTAAAGGGGAGTGGATTGATTTTGACCTTGTTTGGATAATAATTTGTCCCAACATAGGCTCCTATGGGGCCACTATGATGTATCTGTTTGTTAACACCGTCCATTCCTTTTCTTATATAATTTTTAGGTATGATATCAAGAATGAGGTAGATCTAATGCCCAAGTTGATTATTCTATATATATATATATATATATATATATATATATATATATATATATATATATATATATATATATATATATATATATATGGAAAAGGTACAATGCGCTTGACCTCACGGCCCGTCACATGAGGTTGAGTTGTGTGGGCCCCACCGTGATGCGTTTCGAACATCTACCCCATTAGTTAGATGCACCATTCCATCGTGGACCTAGGTCTTAAAAATCAAGTCAATTCATGACTTGTGTAGGCCACACCACATACAGAAGTGGAGAGGGGCCGTGCAACCATTAAAACATTCATAGTCATTTTTTGGGTCCCACCGAGATGTGGTTTGCAAATCCAGCCCATCCATTATGTGTGTCCCACTAGGATTAGGGGTCATACCAAATTTCACTAGCATTAAAAACTCAAGTGGGCCCCACCAAGTGCTTTTATATGTTTTAACGGTGTCTTCACGAGATTTTAGATGGTATGGCCCAACTCAATTCCGGCTGATTTTTGGGATATCCCATAATTTAAAGGAGACCCATCAAATATACAGTGTTAATGGTTGACACGCATCACAATGGGGCCCACATAGCTCGACCTCACGGTAAGCTCTTAGTGAGGTCAAGCGCATTGTACCTTTTCCCATATATATATATATATATACACACACGCGGGGAAACGCTCACCAGCGAACCGATTCGTACAAACTTTTTTGAGAACTCATCATATCTGATGAGTCACTAAAATCTAAACGGTCAACATGAAGCAGAACCTCAATAAACCTCGTGGTACGAAATTTTACTTTGATCCAAAACTTTGATGGGCCATGAAAAATGTAAACAGTTTCTTCCCTTGATTTGAATTTCTCTTTTCTATGGTCCACCGGAATCTTAGATCAGGATGAAAATTCACCTCCTAAGGTTTCATGGGATTTCGCATCTTATGGACCGTTCGGATTCGACACCTATGACACGTGTGCAAAGGTGCGCATGTGCATAGGTGCATAGGTGAGCATGCCTCTCTCTCTCTCTGTGTATATATATATATATATATATATATATATATATATATATATATATGTGTGTGTGTGTGTGTGTGTGTGTGTGGGGGGGGGGGGGGGGGGGTTGACTAATTGCTATTGTATACACTGACGTATGGGTAAACATGTACCCAAAATCGTGGGTCTTTACATAATATGTACTTAAGCCGGCCCATGACCTTAGCGTTGAAATTTATAGAGCCTGGGGCCCACTATGATGTATCTGTTTATCCACACCGTCCATCCTTTTTCTCATATCATTTTGAGGAATGAGCTCAAAAATGAGGTAGAGCCAACACTCAAGTTAACCTGGTGTTGAAACTCTTTCGAGTCTACACCGGCACAAGAGTAAGGACCCCATCATGAGACTTAAATTGAAAATAAAGCAAAACACTTAGGTACCTTTTTTTCTTCTAAATTTTAAATTAAAAAAATGATTAATGCTTTAAAGATAGCTATATGTTTGAAGAATAGGTATTCAAACACCTTTACCTATAATTATAATTAGAAAATGGGACAAAATGGGCCTCTAGTTAACAAAAATGGGCTGGGGCCTATGGGAAAGGCCATCAATATTTTCAAGCATAGGCCTGAGCAATAAGCATGGACAACTTACTTAGGGGCTGTAAAATTTGAATCTAGCCCAGCCCATATGTGTCCACAAAGTCCTCCCACATGCTGTCATTTTCTTTCAAGGAATCACAACTTCAAACTGGGCTGGAGTCCGTATAACTGGGCCCATTGTTCATTTGGTAATGTTGCTACTCCAATGGGCCTCGTGGAGTTGGAAAATGCCCTGAATTTATTCCAAATTGCAAGTTCCTAGCCATCCAAATTGCTGCACTTTTTTCTTAAAACTGGCTATTTGCATAAAAGAGCTTTACCATTGGGGCCCATTTAATCAATGATCATTCAGGCTTCCTAGTCCACCTATCTTGGTGGAGTTTGGGCCTGATTTTTTAATCTGTGAGTTGGGTCTGAATCTAAATGCAGGCCGATCAATTGCCGGACAGGGCCAAGACACTACCTGATGCCCGACATGTTTATGACTGTATTGGGTGGGCCCACTGAATTTCAAGTTCAATTGTAAATAGCCTGGGCCTGATCGTGAGGTTTAACAGAGCCTACCTGTTGAGTTAATCTATACCTTGGGTTGTTGCTGGCTCACTTTACAATTTTGATTAATAAACAGACCTGGCCAAGCCCAAGGCCCAACCTAGGCCCGCTTCAGGATCGATTGATTAAAGGGCTCAGTTGGGCCTTCTATGAGAAAAATGTAAGCGCCGTTAACAAACAGATCGTTAATCTGAGGGCATGGGGCCCACATGCAAAGATAGTTAGATAATTGGAAGCATCCAGCTTATTCAGTCATTTTTTGTAGCCTATGATCCAATAATCAATCCTGACCATTTGATTTATTACTTCATTTTTCAATGGTTTAAATTCATCACCAAATATTGATAATCCAAATGAGCCACTGAAAAATGTCCATGTGTCCCCTCCGCGGCTGTAACATTTTTTTTTTTTAAAAACGTGGACATTTTTCATGTGTGCCCCAGTGGGGCAGGACATTTTAGTGATCCACAGGGAAAAAATGGACGGTGAACATCTAAGCCATACATGTGTGGTCCACTTGATAAGCCTGAATCTGGCCCAGGAATCCATCCAATGAGACACAGTTTTCTGGAAACGTGAGTACTCTCCGCACTAGTGCACTTTAATGAATGATTGGAAATAGTACTCGTTGATTTTCTTTGTTAAGGTTTCATTGAAAAATGATATATGTAACTGACAATACTCTCCTTGTCTATCCCCTTTCTGTAAGGTCATTAAAGAGAGTACCAGTACTTAATAGAAGGCTCTATCTTCTACTCTAGGTAATACATATGGGGCTCCCGTAAAGAACCCTGTTTGGCATTTTCCAGAAAAAAAGGTTTAAGAGAGTGAGGAAACATTGTGCATGGTAATACCCCCAATGCATGGTTCTTTCATTTCTTACTTTTGCATGTTGATATTTGATGCAGGGAAGGACGTGAGGTTGAGCACCCTCTTCCTCAAGGGGATAACTGTTCCGTATCTATGAAACTTCTCTGGACTTCTCATAGAGAATTCTCAAATCCATGATAAAGAAAACAAGCAAAATAGAAATAACTTCTATAAAATTCGTAATTTTATTGATGAATGAATTAAACGAGTTTACACCCATTTAAATAGGGATAATAAGCCAAGGGAGAAGTTTCGGAATCAAAGTACAAGTAAAACTCTTAGAATTCATGACTTAATATAAATAGTAGACTTACTATTTAGAGACGGTCGTGATTTCCACCAGTGCGCAAGGTTTTCAGCCAAAAATAGTAAGTGTCCTATTGATCAAACCACAATGTTCTTCTAATTATTCTAAGCACTTTTCATGTTGGGCGCAACTCCTAAAATCCAACGGATGAAGAGTTATACTGAAACTAAAACCTACTATAAATAGTAAAAATGAAAATAAAACGGGAATTCATCCGTCGATCTAGCGGTATTTCACAAATTCAGTGTGCGTAACCTAGCATAGCGGGATTGGGTAGCTAAAGTAGCTTGTCCTACTCCACAATCATATATGATACATTGAATAACTCATTTCGGGTTGCGAGATACGCTCGATTTAATGTCTGACAGTCCAGATCACTTCTGTTGTTGACCAGGCCTTTCTGATCCATCTTGGCCATGAAACTGTCCGCGACTTGATATTCAAACCCTATGATTTGTAGTGTGTAGAGATGGCACTAGAATATGTTCCTGGTGGCTTCTCACATACATACTTTGTTGGGAATGCTCCTTTTGCTCATATGGCATGTACAACCAATAGAAAATATGCCCAAGTTTTTAACCTTTAAGGTTTAAGTTCCAAGGTGTCACCCTTTCTTTTGCATCAGCGAAAAGACTGCTTTTGAAGCTTCCAACTTGTTCTTGAAAGTCCTGTTGTAACCTCTAGCTGGATCAAAGACCTGCCAATGGCAAAAGTGCGGATCCTTGACTTGTGTTAACATCCATGGCAATTGATTTTAGGCCACTTTAATGCCTTTAATTTATCCATCAAGAAAATGGGCTACATCAATTCTTTTCGAAATTTATAGATTAAATTTCCATAATGTACATGTGTGTATGCACACTTGCAACCATGTTTTATGTGCACTTGCTTGAATTTTCTTTGAGAAGATATTCTCGCAAACTACTTATACATCAGGGGTGCATTCAACTGATAATAGTACCACCGCAGCTTACAATGGTACCAGGCAGATGTAGGGTCCATTGTAAAACCTTATGCCGAATTGAAACGGACTGAGCTATGCATCGAGCATAGGGATCAAATAGGTTAAATAAAATGTACTTGATTGGGAAGTCACTCCAGAATGGATCGTTGGGATCTTCCGCACCTTACACACTCAGAGAAGCACCAAAATGGAAAGAAGAAAGTTTCATACGTGTAGGTTTGGAGAACCAACTCTATTCAAATATTTACATGAGAGGAGTTTGTAACTCATCGAAACTCCTCCCCAAAAGGCTTGGAGAACCAACTCTATTCAAATTTTTACATGAGAGGAGTTTGTAACTCATCGAAACTCCTCCCCAAAAGGCTCCACACGTTTTAAGTTTCCCATTCATCTGGAATACTATGCATGTTACACAGTCCAAGCACACCACCCCTAAAGGAATTTAAGACTAATCACAGCCTTAGTGGGGATACACTGATATGACCAATTACAATATCCAACCCTTAGGCTAGACCTAGATCATGGATCAATTAGACCCACTAATTGAACAATGTTCAAGGTTCATTTTAAAAAGCATGTTTTATGATTTGGAAGGAAAATTTTAAATGGTTAACCAATGCAATTATTTGATTATACAAGTAACATTTATACAATGCGGTTTATCAAGACTATTAGTATTGGATTGTATTAGTCAACACAACATTTAATATTGTGAAATAAGACTAAGCACGATCACAAATATTACCAGCCTCAACAACATAAATCAAGGACAAGAAAGTATAGTATGAGAATTACCTATGTAGCGATATCATATGTGCTTATTTTTAAGAGGTCCTGAAGCTTTCAATTATCTCCAACGAGATAAGACTTTAGTTCTATTTACTTTAAAAAATTGCATATATTTAAAAGAGAAACAAAAATAAATTTTATATCAAAACCATCAAAACTTTATAAATGAAATATTTATATATGTTTGTGCAAAAAAGAATCACACGCAACTCTTCATTTGTGGCGTGCAGAGTCGGCACTAGAATCAGGTGTTGGACATTTCACATATATACTTTGTTACTTTTGCATGTTGATATTCAAACTCTTTGATTTGTAGCCTGCAAAGCCGGCTCTAGAATCTGTTCTCGGAGGCCTTTCACGTACATACTTTGTTGGGAATGCTCCTTTTGCTCATATGACGGTACAGCTAATAGAAGATATTATGCCCAAGCTTTCGCCCTTTAAGGTACTTTTCTTTGTTCTCTGCTTCATATTTTCTGTCAACTCTACTTAGAAGTCTAATCTCATCCCTTTTGCATGGAAGTGGGTGTTAGGGAGCCTGTGCGGCAGAGGCTCTGTAGGCTCCATAGCCATGACTATGTTATATATATTCATGTGTGTTACATCCGCACTTCCTTTTATAAACCTCCTTTTATATATAAAATGATGAACAAAAGGGTAGTTTGAAGCATGTAGCTACTTTGCTCTTAATGAGGTTGGAGTTCAAAATCACTCTATCCTCCTTTCTCTGACCTCTTTGCTAATGAAAGCTTTGACATGGCAATTGGTGTGATCCTTGCGGAAGATTTAACTGACTTTTTGCCATTGAATTTTGATCCTCCCATTCTGCTGCTAGGATCATCCAATTGGTGTGACTTTGAGGTATGGTCCATCCATAGTACGGCGCAGGAGATGAATGGTCCAGATCTTGTATATATGGGCACTATGGGATTATGGTGGTTAGGTTCTGTTTGGAAATAGGCTGCAATGATGCTTTGATATCTTGTTTTGGTTTGTACCGTTAAAATTTTTAAAGGGCATTCAAATGATGGCTATCATTAGTGAAAAATGGTGGGAATGGCTATGGTAATTTCAGTGGGCCAGGTTTCCTCCGGTGGGCTTGTCTATTCCACTTCTGGTCATTATCCATTTTTTTTTTTTTTCCCCTTGAAAATATCAAGAAGTAAACTTATATCATGGATGAAACAAAATTGTTGGATGTACAAATGAAGGAAAAGCAAAGGGAAGAAATTAACTCACAAGAGGATCATGAGAAGAAAGAACTACTCACCTACAACAATAACAGGGAAACTTGTGGCACCATATCGTCTCTTCCATGGGATGTTTGTAGGAAATTCAAACCATGGAAACAGTCGGCTCCATCATGAAGATCATCTATTCAATCGGTGGAGAGTTATTCTTGTGGTTGTGGGTTAGGGATTTCTTGATGAAGAGGGAAGGAGTTGCAAAACTCGACCTCCCTTGGGCCCCACCTTCAACTACAACCCACCTTCTCTCCCTTCTTTTCTCTCTCCTTATTTATTTATTTTATTATTATTTTTTAAACAAGTATCATTTCATTCCTTGGGCATGGGAACCAGGGGGTTATGTACAATTTAGGACCAACAGTTACAAAAAAAAAAACTTGTCAAATCCTATCGTATGCCTATTCACTGCACAATTGAGAAGGAAAAAATCCGAACCAAACCGCCCTAATGTCTCAGGGCACATAGGCCCACCTTATCCAAGAAAATGAGCCCTCTAATCTCCTGAGGGACCTCAGAAAGAGATAGAAACTGGAAGGAGGACTGAGAGCCGCTGCCCAATCTAGCCAGTCTGTCAGCCGGCTCATTCCCCTCCCTTAGAATATGACAGAAAGTCACTTCCCCAGACTTTTGGAGGGCGAATATCCTGCTCAACCAGTACCTCCAATTCCACCCCGGGGTTGTCTTACCACTCAGGAAGTTGATCACCAATAGAGAGTCAGACTCAATGATGATTCTTCTGAAGCCTCTCTTAATACAAAAGAGTAACCCGTCATGAGTAGCCCTGATTTCAGCACGGGTGTTAGATGCCCTACCGTACCCTTCTGCAAAACCAAAAAGGAAAGCGCCATCATGCCCTCTGCAAATCCCTCCCCCACCTGCGAGGCCTGGGTTTCCCCTGGTGGACCCATCAACGTTGAATTTTACCTAGCCATGTGGAGGTTTAGCCCATTTGACAACTGTTACTATGGGCTCGGGTTGGGAGAGGACTTGGGGACTAAAACCCATACGAGAGAGAAAGAGATTTGTTGATCTACTATGAGGCTGGTCAGGAAAATCTTGGAGGAAGAGCGTATGAAGCCACCCTACCACGCGTGACACAAGCACCTGAAAGGAGGGGTGGGATCTTTCAAATTTTTCCTGATTCCTGCTTCTCCACAACTCCCAAATGATAAATCCTGGAATCATTTTATATAGTAATCTGATCCTCCCCCTCGGACAAGGACCCTGCCACCATTGCTGTAGCCTAACTGGAACAGAAGACACCTTAGTTAAAGAGAAGCCGAAGATAGAGGCAAAGTGGGACCACATTGCTTCAGCTCGTGCACTATGCAGAAAGATGTGCAGGACAGTCTCAATCACCGACCCCTTGCATCGACTGCCCATCGTAGCAGACGCAGCGTGAAGCCAGCTGGACGCCTTTAGCTTGGACCGCTGATTCCACCGGAATCGCTCCCCCAATTGCTTTCCAGAGCAGCAAGGAGACCTTCGGTGGCATTAATGGAATCCAGATCTTGTCATGCCAGGCCACCTGTTGCCGGGACGCTCTGCAGGACATCCACGCAGATTTAACTGAGAATAGACCAGAAGGTTCAAGGGGCCATATCGGGACATCCGGGCCATCAGAGGTGCAATAACCACCGTGGAAAACCACTTCGATCAGCTCCTGTGGCAGGAAAGAGAAGGCTGAAGAGGGGGGAAGGGGTCTAGTGCGGCCCAAACATTCCCTTAGTGTGAGATCCATTAACTGAGCAGGGACAGGGTTCTCTACTCTGTGGAGGAGGGGGCCAAGTCCTGACCAATTATCTTTCCAAAAGCTGAGATCGTCCCTCCCTATTTGCCATTACATCTTGGATTCCAGCTAGGGAAAAAGCTCCCTGATCTATTTCCATAACGACGAAACTAAGAGGACTGGACGAACTTGAGATGGCGGGCGCAAATCGTGCGAAAATCTGGCACGCATATACTCGGCCCAAAGACTTTTGGATTCCTTGTATTTAACCGCCCATGCCATTTTTAGGCGGAGTGCCACCATGACATCCGCTAGGCTTCTGATCCCCAGCCCACCTTCAGCTATAGGAGACACTACCACTGCCCAGTTTTTCCAATGAAATTTCCTTTTGCCCTCAGCCCAACCCCAGAAAAAATTGGCAAAACGGCTTTCCAAAGCCTTCAAAGTTGAGGACAGAACCGCTGTAGCAGCTAGGGTGTGCACGGGAACACTACTAAGGACGTGTTTCACCATCGAGACTCTCCCCGCCTAGGATAAACACTTGGCCTGCTAGCCTGCTATCCTGTTATCCACTTTATTGACAAGAGGTTGGAAATCCGTTACGCTTCTTCTACCCACGGCAATTGGAACCCCAAGGTAGACAAAGATGGCTGAGGTTCTTGACATCCCCAGCACTCCCTGAATAGCTTCCAACCTGGTCCTTGAAAGACCGTCTGAAGACAGGAATCCGCTCTTGAGAAAATTAATTTTCAAACCCGAGACTAGCTGGAAATGGTTGAGGAATCCTTTTGCTGCCCGAATTGTGGGAAGGCCTCCGTTTAAAAATGGCAGTGTATCATCTGCATAAAGTAAATGGGAGACACTTGTGCAGTTTCTACCCGCCTGAAATGCGAGACATCTGCCCTGGTTCATCAGATTCTTGAAGCCCCTGCTGAGCACCTCCGTAGCTAGAATAAAGAGATTGGGGGAAACAGATCACCTTGCCTGATCCCATGGGTCGATTTAAAAAAGTCCCCTGTTTCCCCATTAATTAAAACAGAGAACCAAGAGTTACTTTAGCACCTCTCCACCATCCGCACCCAGGTATCGGAGAAACCAAAGCGAAGTAGGACGTTTCGCAGGAAGAACCAGTCAAGCCTGTCATACGCCTTCAACAAATCAATTTTTACTATAATATTGCCACCTCTAACTTTCCTGTTTATGTTTCTGACCATCTCCTGCGCTAACGCAATATTTTCGACGATGGATCTGTCTTGAACGAATGCTCCTTGCTCAGGAGAGATCAGATTTGGGAGAATCGAAGCAAGTCTCGAAGATATGATCCTAATGAGAATTTTGTAGACACAATTGTAGAGGCTGATTGGTCGGAAGTCTATAAACGACGATGGGGAATCCCCTTTAGGGATAAGACAAATCAACGAAGAAGTGAAAGCCCTAGGAAGGGGGCAGCTGCTGAAAAATGTTCTGGCAGCCAAGAGCAAGTCTTGCCCCATAATGTCCCAACACCCCGAGAAGAATGCGCTCGAAAAGTCATCGGGGCCTGGCGCAGCATCGGCTGAAATGGCTAGCACTGTTTCTTTAACTTCAGGCAAAGATGGTGGGGCCATGAGAAAATTATTGTCCTCGGTTGAAACAAGAGAAGAAATGTTTTGAAGAAGATCCTCCCCAACCTGAGGGGCCCCTGCCGAAAATAACTTGTGGAAAAACCTCACCGCCTCATCTTTGATTTCCACAGAAGTGCTCAACACTTGCCCTGAATCCAAAGTGATCGACCTGATTAAAGCTTTCTTGTGCCTCGCCGCCACGGAAGCATGAAAGAATTTTGAGTTGCGATCTCCTTCAGTCAGCCAATGGTTGCGAGCTTTTTGTTTGCAGAACATTTCCTCAAGAAATTCAAGGCTACACAAGTTGGCTTTGGCATCGATGAGAGCTTGATGGGCCCCGCGATCAGCCTCCCCAGTGGAATCTATGTGCTAAAGCTGTTCCTCTAGCTGAATAATTGATTGCTTCGCTGTTTTGATTTGTCCAAAAATGTTCCCAAAAACATTCCTATTCCAGACCTTAAGAGCTACCTTGATGGTGTGCAGCTTCCCCAACAAAGCACACATGGGATCCGGGCCAGATACTGACTCCCAAGCTTCCTTAATAACACGCAAAAAGGTTTCATGTTGGGTCCACATTCGATGGAAGTGAAATGGTATAAGACCATTCCTTAGATTGGTGGGGAACTCCAGAAGGAGAGGGGCATGATCCGAGGTAGCGCGAGGGAGGTGCTCCACTTGAAAAGAGTGGAATGTAGTATTCCAAAGCGTGTTGACTAAAATTCTGTCAATTCTGGAGATTGTTACACGACGTGAAGATATTCCTTATGTACCCAGCATCAATCAGTCCTGCCCTGTCAACTGCATCAGCGAAATCCCTGGAGGAAGTACCAGTATGCCTCCTTCGGCTCCTTCTTTCTGAAACAACCAGGATTTCATTAAAATCATCCCCTACCACCCAAGGGCCCTGCACTAAAGTTGACAAGCTAACCATATCTTCCCAAAGAGCCCTGCGTTGAATACTGAAGCATTTGGCATACATGACCGAAAAGGCAATCGGAACTTGATATTGTGGAAGCAAAACGGAGAAGGATAACAGCTGATTGGATTTGAAATCCACCCTGAGCTGGGGCGGTCATTACCCATTTGGGCCTGAGGAATGCAGACATTTTGTTTGGCCCGTCTAGATCACCCTCCTAAGTACCTTTCCTTTTTGTTTTTTGTTTTTTGTTTTTTTTGTTTTTTTTGTTTTTTGTTTTTTTTTAAAAAGTAAAGTCTGGTAACCACCATTGTAACAGTAGCTTTTTTGCTTGAACTTATAGCCAAAGTAATTATTTCTTTACTGTCTCTCATCTCTCTGTTTGATACAGGGTCCATATTGAAGGTGGCCCACATAATGAACGGTCCACCTTAAAGGTGAGCCCCACATGACGGATGAACTATATTCAGGTGGGCCACATAATGGATGGTCCACATCAAAGGTTGGTCCCTAATGATGGACAGCCCGCATGTAAAGTGGCCACACATGATGGATAGTCCATTTTGAAGGTGGGGCCCACGATAGATGGTCCACATCAAAGGTGGACTTCACATGATGTGTAGTGGACATTGAAGAGTGGGGCGCATGATGAATGGCCCACATCAAGATGAGCCCCACATAATGGATGGTCCACATCAAAGATTGGCCCCTAATGATGAATAGGCCACATTGAAGGTGGGCCTTGCATGATGGATGGCCGACTTTGAAGGTGGGGTCCAGATGATGGACGTTCCACCTCAAATGTAGGCTCCACTTGATGGGCGGTATATATTGTATGTGGGCCCCGCATGATGGATGACATACATAAGGGGGAACCACATGATGGATGGTCAACATCGAAGGTCAGTCTCTACTAATGAATGGCCCAAATCCAAATCAAGGTGGGCCTCACGTAATGGGCAGTCCACATCAAAGGTGGGCTTCACATGTGGTATGGCTGACCTTGAAGGGGTCTCGCATGATGGACAATTAATATGGATGGTGGGCCCTAAGCAAGGATGACCCAAATCAAGGTGGGCCTCACGTAATGGGCAGTCCACATCAAAGGTTGGCACCTTATAATGAATGGCCTACATTCAAGGTGGGCTCTGCAAGATAGATGTCCATTTCGAAGTTGGTCCTTGCATGATGGATGGTCTAGATTAGATGTGGGCTCTGCATGATGGATGATCCACATCCAATGCCCAACATGATGGAGAGCCCACATCGGAGTTGGGTCAATATGGGCCTGAACAAGATGGATGGTCCATAGTGGAGGTAAGTCCCACACGATATACCATTCACATACGACAAGGTCAAGGTGGGTCCAACAAAGTTAACGGTCCACATTAAAGGTTGGCCCCGCACGATAGATGTTAAAGGTGGACGACCCACGTGAATAATTGAAAAACGGAAGAGATTTAGTGGAAGATTTAAAAAAAAAAAAAAAAAGAAGAAGAAGAGAGAGAGAGCCACCCAACCTCAAGACGGGTTGGCCGAGGTCCTGGATTGCCTGCGCAAGCCTTTTGCAGGAACTTCCTACAACGGCAAGCTAGGTAGGGCCCACCGTGATACTTGAGACAAATCCAACCCGTCCATTTATTTTGCCAGATGACTTTAGGACATGGAGGCTGAAAATAGTGAAGATTGAACGTCCACCGTTGAAACATTTGTGGGGCCATAGAAATTTTGGATCAGGCTAATAGTTTTGTGTTTTCAGTTCATCCCGGTAGGAATGACCTAATGAACAGCATGAGTGGCATATAAACATCACGGTGGACCCTAGGAAGGTTTCAACTGTAGGCATTTCCCTACCCACTTTTCCCGTTGTGCCGCCCCATTGATTTTTGGATCTGCCTTATTTTGAAGCCCATGTCATAACATGATCTGAAAAAATAGATGGACCGGGTGGATTTCTCACAATAGTCACAATAGGTCCCAGAGATTGGGTCAAATCTCTCCTGTATGTTCCCACTACATTATTCATATCCCTCAATAAACTAATGTTCTGGACTGTAGTAGCATATGATAAATGCATGCTTGTGAGGGCCCATCTGAAAACACCAGACACAAGCACCCTGCCAATGTGGTACACAAGTGAGAAATCTGGGTTGCTCACAAGTCAGGTGGCAGATTCCATGGGAAGTTATCCGTAGCCCAAAAATCAGGTTGTCATGCTCATCAGCTGGGATACATGTATGTTGAAAATATGTGGCCCACCTGAAGGGTGGTGGACACGCCTGTATGTTGGGTTGAACACCTTTGCTGCTGGACTCCCACACAAACACCTTGTTGGCACGGGTGTTGCGCTATTGTTTGTCTGCTTGTAGTGTTCCTCTTAGATTTATTCAAATATAACTTAAGACTTGCTATTAGCTTAGAAGTTCCTTCGTAATATTGCATGATGGGGTACAGAGGGCCATCACAGAAGTTGGGGTCAAAGTCTTGAAAACCCCAGAACAAGGAGATAGGGAAGATTAAAAAAAAAAAACAATCAGCAGCCCAATCTCTGTGAGTATTTTCATTTTTTTATAATGCATTCATTTATTTCGCTTTGTACTAGTACATTGAGATAATTCTAACCTGCTAAGAGGCAACCAACTCATTAAAGTGCTCACAAGATATGAGCGCAAGGCAAATGCCGATCCCCATTTCAAAGAGTTGGGCTCTACAAGGTTGCATCGAGTCCATGATTCCTGCCACAATTTTTATTTGTTTCTGTCGGTTTTGCATGTTCTCGGGTTCCATCAATTTTGTTCCAGGGTTGTTGAGTTCAGTGACTGCCCATTTTACAATAAGGTAATTCTTCATCTTTTAAGTCCTCTTTCATGTTTCAAGCATGTTTTTGTATTTCAAGAAACTTCTCTATGGATGGATTTTTAATATGCATGTATGCATCGTTTTTTTTTAAATTTTTTTTTTTTTAAAAGGCTGCTCTAGTTGTATTAGCTGCTCATGCTTTGACCCAGCAAAGCTGAACGACTAAGATTTCTTGCTTCTCCTCTTATAAAGGTTGTTTTGTGTGTTTCAGGAGATAATTGGTGTTGGGCTTGTGTTTGTGACTGGAGGTTGTGTTGTAATGCGGATGTTGCTTGGAGGCAAATGGTGGGCTTATAGTTTGTTTTGATAACTTTAAATAGACTATTAACTGCTTTATTGGTAATGTGTTAATTATTTTATGTCTTGACGAATGGTAAATAGGTGAAACATGCATAGGCAAAAAACTAAATTTATCCTCCTTTGTTGAGAATGAAGTTTAAAAATTGAATTAAGTTTCGGTTGATGTTAATAGAGGCTAAATCCATCTTTAGCCTTGGTTTTGCCTCAATTATATATTCAAACTGTGGCTTCAACTACTATGGCTAAAGGCTTTAACCTTGGTTGTTGAGAACCGATGTTAAAAATATATTTAATTTCGATTGGAGGCAACCAAGGTTAAAATTTGAATTTAGTCTCCATTTGAAACAGTAGAAGCTAAAAACTTGATTTAGCCTCACTTTGAGGCAATTGAAGTTAAAAAGCCTTTTTAGCTTCGGTTGTTAAAACCAAGGCTAAAGCCTTTAGCCACGGGTTGCAGTTTTAGTTTGGATAACCGAGGCAAAATCGATTTTAGCCTCGGTTTTTTACCTTTTTTACACACAATCTTGAATTGAAGCTAAATGACTTTTTTTATTATCATGACTAAAGAAAGCAATCAGGAGAGATGTCTACCCTTGATTTTTATAAGCCCAACCTAGTGTTGAGATGCGAAGCCACATCTGGAGCCGTCTTCGACCGGTTGTGGGCTATGATCAACCGGTCATAGGGGCCCGCTCGACTCAAAGTCCAGGGAGCATCGTTTTTTGGTTCTGAGGTGCTCGACTGGTCATGAGGTCCTCTCGACCGGTCGTGCAGTCTGCTCGACTGGTCATAGTTATGTAGATTCGTTTCCGAATCTGATACGGATTGCGGATTTTAGTGTCGCCTTTCGCAAGGGTGCGGAAGGGGAGTTTCCTAAACTATAAATAAGAATTTCTAGGGCGTTTCTAGGTATGAGAAAATTTATTCTAAGGTGTGGGCTAAGGGTTTTCTATGTTATTCCAAGGGAGAGGTTAGTATTTTGCCTTGTAATCTTCGTTCTTCTTCATAGTGGAAGTTTGCATCCGTGATTTTTTACCTTTGTTTGAGGTTTTTCCACGTATATCTTGTCATGTGATTTTCTTTGATTGCTTTGATCTGTTTCTAGTTTATATTTCTTCCTGTTTATCGTTGTGGGTGAGGCCTGAGATTGGATTTAGGCTCACTGCGTTGTTAGCGTACTACGCAACAACTGGTATCAGAGCTATTGGTTTAGTTCTATTGAGAGTGATGACGGAAGAAGAAAAAACTAGAATTGAGAAGTTTGATGGTTCAAACTTTGCCTTCTGGAAGATGCAGATGGAGGATTATCTGTATCAGAAGGACCTCTATATTCCTCTAGGAGAAAAGAGAAGAAACCAGAAAAGATGACAGATGATGAATGATTTTTACTGGATAGGAAGACATTAGGAACGATCCGACTCTCTTTGTCTAAGAGCGTCGCCTTTAACATATCCAAGATGAAAACTATAAAAGAATTAATGGAAGCCCTAGCCACCATGTATGAAAAACTCTCTGCATCTAATAAGGTTCATCTTATGAAATAGCTATTCAACATGAAGATGTCAGATGGTGGGAGCGTGGCTGAACATCTAAACGAGTTGAATACAGTCACGAGCCAGTTGGAATCCATTGGCATCGTTTTTGAGGATGAGGTCAGGGCACTATTGATCTTATCTAGTCTGCTAGACAGTTGTGATGGTTTGGTGATTGCTGTGAGCAATTCTTTAGAGTCGATAAAGCTGAAATTTGATGATGTAGCCGGTCTAATTCTCAGCGAAGAATCTAGAAGGAAGGCATAAGGAGTTTTAGGGGATTCAGGGAATGCTCTAAACGTTGAAGGAAGAGGAAGATCGTTGAACAAACGAGGCAATAAACACGGGCGTTGTAAGTAAAGGAAGAAGTCTAAGGGACCAAAAGACAAAGACGGGTGTTGGCATTGTGGCAAGAAGGGACATATGAAATGTGATTGAAGGGTGCTTAAGAAACAAGATGAAAGCTCTCAAGGCGGGAAGGATTCAGTGAATCTATCTAAGGAGAGCGATACAGAGGCGTTGATCTTGTCTCTTGATGCGAGGAATGAGTCTTGGGTTATAGACTCTAGTGCTTTGTTTCATACCACTTCACGTAAGGAAGTTCTGCGTGATTATGTGTCAGATGACTTTCGGAGAGTCTACCTGGGTGACGATGAGTCGTGCAGTATCGTTGGAAAGGGAGACGTTTAAGTCAATCAGAAAGACGGAACGGTTTTGAAATTGAAGGATGTTAGACATGTACCGAGTTTGAGAAAGAATCTGATCTCAGTGGGGCAGTTGGCCAATACCGGTTATGTGACGACATTCACTAGTGATTCCTGGAAGATAAAAAAAGATGCCTTGGTAATATCTCGAGGCAAGAAGGAAGATACTTTATACGTGACTTCAGGATCGTATGGTTCATTCCTAGTTGCATCAACTGGAGTGAATGGGTAGTTATGGCATCTGTTGGAGCTTGTACACACTAATGTGTGGGATCGACACAGGGGACATATGAGTAAGAAGAGGATGAAAGTGCTATTGTTAAAAGGGAAGCTACCAGGGCTGAAGTCTATTGACTTAAAATTCTGTGAGGACTGCGTGTATAGCAAGCAGAAGAGGGTAAGCCTCAAGAAGACAGGACACGCTCCAAAGATGCATCTGTTGGAGCTTGTACACACTAATGTGTGGGGACCGGCACAGGTATCGTCTCTTGGTAGCTCACATTATTTTGTTTCTTTTATTGATGATACTAGTAGAAAACTGTAGGTTTATTTCTTAAAGTATAAATCTGATGTATTTGATGCGTTTAAGAAGTGAAAAGTTGTGGTAGAAAATGAGACAGGTAAAACAGTAAAGTGTTTCAGATTTGATAATGAGGGAGAGTATTGTGATAAGAGGTTTGAGGAGTATTATGCAGCAAGTGAAATCAAATATCAGAAAATGATTCTATGGACACCGCAATAGAATGGTGTGGCTAAGCGCATTAATATGACCATTCTTGAGCGCACCAGGAGCATGAGGTTACATAAAGGGTTGTCTAAGACCTTTTGGGCAGATGATGTGAAACTACTGTATATTTTATCAATGAAGTCCTTCAGCACCATTGGATGGTGGGCTACCAGAAGAAACATGTATTGGGAAAGAAGTGAACCTTACACATCTCAGAGTGTTTGGTTGCACTTCATATGTTCACATTGATGCAGAGCACAAACAAGCTGGATGCGAAGTTCAGGAGGTGCACGTTTATAGGCTATGGGTAGGATGATTTTGGTTATAGGTTTTGGGATGTAGAAAACACAAAAATCATCACAAGCAAGGATGTAGTCTTCAATGAAAAAGTGATGCATAAGGACAGTGTGCAAGAAAATAAGGACGAGGAAAAGGAATTCGTAGAGTTGGAAGAATTACCTGACACAGGTGTTATAGTGCCACAAGATGGTCATGCACAAGAGCATTATGAGGCAAAGCCGCATACACCGGTTGTGAGAAGGTCTACTCGGGAGAGGAGATCCATGGTCCGATATCACCCTCCTTACATTATCTACTGCTGACAGATAATGGTGAGCTAGAGTGTTTTGAAGAGGCGTTACAGTCAGATACACGGGTTAAGTGAGAGCAGGCCATGGATGAGGAGATGGACTCTCTTGAGTCTAATCGTACATGGGAGCTAGTCACTCTACCTAAGGGAAAGAAAACTCTTCATAACAAGTGAGTTTACAGACTGAAGGAGGAGCATGATGGTTCGAAATGGTACAAGGCGAGACTGCTTGTAAAAGATTTTCAACAAAAGACAGGTATCAATTTCACCGAAATATTTTCACCTGTGGTGAAAATGTCTACGATTCGTATAGTCTTGAGTATAGTGGCTACAGAGGACTTACATCTAGAGCAGCTAGATGTTAAGACAACCTTTCTTCATGGGAACCTTGAAGAAGAGATATATATGCATCAGCCGACAGGATACGTGGCATCAGGAAAGGAAAACAAAGTGTGCAGACTGAAGAAGAGTATATATGGCCTGAAGCAGGCCCTGAGGCAGTGGTATAAGAAGTTCGACAGTTTCATGTTGGGAAACGGTTTTAAGAGATGTCATGCAGACCACTGTTTTTACTTGAAGAAGTTTGATACATCGTACATCATCTTTCTTCTGTACGTTGATGATATGCTTGTGGCCAGTTCAAGCATGAAGGACATCTCAGATCTCAAAAGACAATTGTCTAGAGAATTTACCATGAAGGATTTAAGAGCTACAAAATAAATCCTAAGCATGAGGATAAAGCGTGAAAGAGAAAACAAGAAACTGGTTTTGTCACAGGTAGAGTATATAGCCAAGGTACTTGATCGATTCAATATGTGAGGTACTAAGCCGGTTAGCACTTTGTTAGCCAACCACTTCAAGCTATATAAGGAGCAAGGGACAAAGATGCAGGACGAACGAGACTACATGGCTAAAGTCTCATACGCGTTAGCTATTGTGAGCCTCATGTATGCTATGGTAAGCACAAGGCCAGACATTGCTCAAGCAGTGAGAGTTGTTAGTAGGTTCATGAACAACCCCGGAAAGAAACATTGGGAAGCTGTAAAGTGGATCCTCAGATACCTGGTAGGTACTAAGGATGTAGAGCTGTGCTATGGTGGATCAGAAATCAAGCTACAAGGCTACGTGGATTCAAATTTGACAAGAGATATCAACAGCAGAAGAAGCACTACTGGTTATGTCTTTACTCTGGGCAGTGCTGCAGTTAGTTGGGTCTATCAGTTACAAAAGATAGTATCTATCAGTACGACAAAAGCAGAATATGTTGCTGCTACAAAAGCATTCAAGGAGATGGTGTTGATGCAAGGTTTTATGGAAGAGTTGGGTAAAAAGCAAGTAGATTGCAAGCTGTACAGTGACAATTAGAGTGCAATACACTTGACTAAGAATTCAGCCTTTCATTAAAGGACCAAGCATATTGCCATCAGATATCACTTCATACGTTCGTCACTGGAAGATGGATCGATTGCTCTGGAGAAGATTCATACAAGTGAGAATCCTGCGGATATGCTGACCAAGGCGGTCACACGGGAGAAGTTGAAGCTCTGTTCAGCTTTGATTGATCTTTAGGCTTGAAGACTGGGAGGTGGTGCACTCCGAATGAAGAAGACAAAGGTTTATGGCGATGTGTCTCCAAGTGAGAGATTGTTAAGATGTGGAGCCACATTTGGAGCCATCTTTGACCGGTCGTGGGATATGCTAGACCGGTCGTAGGGGCCCGCTCGATCGGTCGTGGACCGGCTCGACTCAAAGTCTAGCGAGCATCATTTTTTAGTTTCGAGGTGCTCGACCAGTCGAGGACCATGCTCGACCGGTCATGGGGTCCTCTAGACCGGTCGTATAGTCTGCTCAACCGGTCGTAGTTACGCAGATTCGTTTCCGAATCTGATGCGGACTGCGAATTTTGGTGTCGCCTTTCGTAAGGGTTTTGAAGGAGATTTTTCTAAACTATAAATAACGTTTTCTAGGGCGTTTCTAGGCATGAGAAAAGTTATTCTAAGGTGTGGGCTAAGGGTTTTCTATGTTCTTCTAAGGGAGAGATTAGTATTTTGCCTTGTAATCATTGTTCTTCTTCATAGTAGAAGTTTGCATCCGTGATTTTTTATCGTAGTTTGAGATTTTTCCACGAATATCTTGTCTTGTGATATGCTTTGATTGCTTTGATCTGTTCGTAGTTTATATTTCTTCATATTTATCGTTTGTGGGTGAGGCTTGAGATTGGATCTAGGCTCACTGTGTTGTTGGCGTGCTGCACAACACCTAGGGACTAAAATTTAGATAAATCTTTGATTTAGGTAAGCCACACCAAAGAAAATAGTTTAGAGTGTGATAATTGCCTTGTTTAGAGTTTCGAATCACGTGGCCCACCTAAATCATGGATGTGTGATTTTTGGGCCCTTGGTCTAACCTGAGTTGATGCACCTAGGGCAGTGGTGGATTTTACATAGACATCAAGCCCAGCCAAGCAGCCAAACTACCCATTTATTCGCATGCCATTAAAGAAATGCAATATGGAAGGTAGTGGAGTGATACTTAAATAATTTATTGAGAAAAGTTTTTAAAAACTTTTTTGAAAGTAGTACTACTGAAATGTAATCTTATATTACCTGGTTTTTATTTATTTATTTATTATAATTTTAAGCTTCCTTTTAAAAAATAAAAAAATAAAAAAATTCATGTTACAAAGTCAAACATGAGGTGGATAAAAGCGTACACGCTTGAAGGTAGGCAGTTTGTCATCTACTTCTAACCACCGTTTCTCATTATCTGTGCGACCCACCACATCACTGGATTTTACGCCACATAATTTCATATGAATAAGAAACTTCTTAGGATGGAATCATGGGATCAACGACACAGACGTGTTTCTTTAAATAACAGATGAGTCTCAAATGCATACGTGTGCCAACTTGGCACATTGGCACATATATATGTCTGATATCTTGGACTTTTACGAGGTGAAAGCTAGGTATTCAACATTCAAAATATAATAAAATTAAAAAAAAGGACAATAGATGGTCCACATTTAGGGCTGGTTTGGACGCACATCTTCAAGAGGGGTTTTCCAAGGAAAGGAGTTCCAAAACCACCTTTTATGTAGACTGATCCCCCACCTCCTGATCATTGGCTTGCAAACTTCATTCCACTTTAGAAGATGAAACTTATTTTTTTAATCCAATCCTTGCCAAAGATAATCTCATCTCATCTTTTTCAATTTATTCAGCGCAAATTTAGGACATTAATTTGAACAAAGTACAATGGCATATCAGAGAAAGTTGCTTTGACGAGGGTTATGCAACATCCCAAAGATATCAATGCCTCCAACTTGCTAATTTCTTTTCAATTCTCTCAATAACTCTATCTTAGTAAGAGATCTTTTCTTAGAATCGACCAGTAAAAGTGTTGGGCATAACAAAATCTTCATAATGAACCATTCATTTTATTTTTTATATGGACCATTGAGAGTTATGGTTTATATTTGTGATGGAGGATGAGATAATAGATCTAAGTATGGAAATTGAGGGATTTCAGTTTAATTTAGGTGAATAGGTCTTGGTATAAATTCGAATACAAATGGGCATGTGCAAATAAGGTTTTAAGAATGGTCTCTAAGCATAGGCATCATGCCCTTGATGTTTTGGATTGATAATGGACCTCATATTTTGAGGAATTAACTTCAATAAATAGGTACTCAGTGAAGCGTTTCTAAGCGTTACATAGTGATGAACTCAGTTTTAGAATTGGGTCACCGATCATGGGTGATATCTACCATTAGATTACGATTGGGACCCATAGTATGGACGTTTTTTTAGAAAAAAAATAGATGATAAAGATTCTCATATAGCAATTTAGAAAATGTCCAGACAGTTTTTTATTGTAAGACCTTTAGAAAGTACTTTTTACAAAGGTTGATACATGTGGGTATTTACACTGGGATTAGTTGGCGCCCAAATTGATTGTGTTATAGTTGTTAGAATCTTAATTCACTAGTAGGATTTTTATAGAAAAATATAAGTATCATAATAGTCATGTCCAACTATTGGTTCAGGTTACAAAAATGGGTGGATATGATCATACGACGTTTGGTTTAGTATGATGAAGATGTCCAAAAATCCTATGGATGGAGTGTAATATATATTTAGTGATTTCAAGGTAAATGCATGGAGGGTTTTATGATCAAAGAATAGGTTTAAAAGATATATACCATTTTTAACATGCACCGTTTAAATTATAATTACTGTATGATCATGTTTAATGAAATATACCCTGATAAGAATCTTATTTATCATGAAATTTATATCATAATTTGATTGTTAGGAATTTAGGTAAGTGGACCTATGCAATCATGGCGCCCTTGGTTCATGAAAAATATTTAGACTTTGATATTGGAAAAAGTAAACTGGTGGTTAGGTTCCTTAAATGATAAATGACTGTACGGGTAGTTTCTCAATTGAATGAGTAGTTAAAAAGTTATAAAGGATGTATGATAATGTGATGTAAGGTTCATCCAAGGAAAGTGCTCTTCTATCATAATTACTGGTATCAAGTTTTAATATTTGTAGGTGAAGTTTTTTAATTTGGTAAAAAAATTGAAAAAAAATATAATTATACCCCCAAAATTTACTCAGGATGTTACACTAGGAGTTTGGTTTGACGCATGTCTATAACATTATTTACAATGGTTGTATGCCCAGGGTCATCATACTCTAGTGGCAGATCAAATAATCATGATTCAAGACTAGGAGAAGTACTCTGTGACCAATTCAAGTAAAAATCAGACTAGGTTGGATCCAATCAAGTTTGGCAAGATGAATCACCCTTGACTCTAACGAGTTGGGTTGATCAACGTTGAGCTGCTAGACTCCTGACTAGACAAATAGTCAGAGTCACTAAGTCTTAAAACCATACAAATGATTCTATTTCTCAAACAAGCAAAAGTAAAACCATCTAAATAGAGTGATTTTTTTCCTTTCCTTTTTTGGATGAATGAACAGAGGTTGAAAGCTCTTACCATGGAATACCCTTAAAATATCTTCAATAGTGAAAGGGGAAGTTGTGAAACACTGAAGAAATTATATATAAAAGTTAAGTTTTGGTTTTTTAAAAAATGGAGAATATTTTCTCCACAAAAATTGTACCAAAACTCCAAAACCCTAGATCAAGACCAAACCCTAATGAAGTGAAACCCTCAAAACAACACTGCTTTCAATCAAACTAAGTTCATAGTAGCTCCACAAGATACATACGATTTTCGCAAGCTGAAAATGGATTCGATGACGAACAACTGTAAATCATCAGAATAAGTGGAAGAGAAATTCAAATACAATCCATCAAATTAGGAATGAACAATGTAGGTCAAAAACTAAAAAATAAAATTTAAGAAATCTAAGATAAACAAATTCTAATTTATGGATTTATAACATCTTGAAGAGAAATCAAAGAGATTCATGAGATTATTCAAAAAACTCAAAATATCATCAATGTAGAGAGAGAGAGAGATGCAATAGAGGTGAGAACTGCGAGAGAAGCAAGATATGTGAGAGAAATGGGGAAAAGGGGGTAGTAGGGCATGAATTATTATAATTGAATTTTGCGATGGCCTACAACCATTGTTTTAGGAGATATTTGCGATGGTTTTGGACCGATGCAAATTTAGGCATGGTGTACAAAGTTTGATTAAACCAAGCCATTTTTGCAACGGTCCAAAGCCGTCGTAAAATTTTCCATTTATTTCCCCTACTCACGTAGTGAATTGTTAACCTAGTTACAGATCCATTAGAGGAAGAAACCATGAAATGTAAAAGGATAAGACGGCAGACGACTGAGAAGGAAGACGATAGAACAATAGGTATTAGAAGAAGCGGCAAAATGAAAAAGGTGAAAGCGACTGAAATGAATATGGTTGTTGTGTTTCATTTTTATGTGATGGTCAAGTGAAAACCCTGTGCCACCACGTGTTGAGTATAAGAATAATTGTCGAAAATAAAATATCAAATATCCCTTCACATCCTCCAATTTTAAAGTGACATGGGGAGCATTACACCCATCTTGGAGCATCCATGTTGTCCAATGAGATGCAGCCACGTGTCGGTACTATGTATGAATGATAGAAGAAATCTTACTCGCATATCGCGGACATCTCTCACCCCATATCATTTGGTGATAAATCATCCGCTAAAAGAAAAATGGCTCAAAGCCGTATGCATGTCTGTAAACAAGACAATATAATGAAGGACACGTCGTCCTCACACGAGCGACACATGTGGTCAAAGTAGTATGTTCGACAAGCTTATAAATTAGACCCGTCGAGATAAGAAGTTTAAAACAATTTGGATACACTTGGGGAGGTCGTCTAACACAATTCTGCCAAAATGAGAAACTTCCCAAAGATGTTCAATGGTTTCACAACGACTTTAAAGGTTCGAGAAGCTAATTCCTCCCAAAATGGAAAGGAATTAAGGGATGCAATGAGGATTTTGAATCCGGCTAAGATAAGACCTGATCCCGTAATTTTTGAGGATTCTATGCTAGCAAGGAAATTTATTATACTTGCCACCTCCCGATGTATATAAGAAGCACACGACGGAGAGCTTGACGAACTAATTAAGCTATCATACATAACCTCTTATAGTGTAATACTATCTTATCTTAGTTTTAGCTTTAGTTCTTTTGCTTCTATATATCCAACCCTATTGTAGAACATTTAGAGTTTCACGTAGCTTAGATCATTGTTATCCAGTACTATCGCTACGATACACCTAGGAGTAGTGTAAACATCCATGACCTACCATCATTAGTCATCGAGATCCTCAATCAATCGAGTGCATACTTAGAAGATCACACCCTAGTCACATCTTGTTAATCATCCACCTCAATTGTTTGTACATACAGGCGATCACATGTATTTATCTTTTATTTATATGCTCTTCTTCTTTTACTTTCTTACTGAATGTAGAGGAGTTTATCATAATTTAATAAAATAGGTGATTTAGCCTTTAGTTTTTTATTCTTTTCATCCATTATTGAATCACTGAGAAGCCTGAAGCTCGCGATCACTATCGAAAGAAAAGTCTTTTACTCAAGGCAGAAAGAATCCATTCAAAAGGACTAACCATTTTCTTCTAAATATCACTCCAGCATTGGTGCCTGGATAGTCAAGTCAACCTTCACATGTCTAATCCTATGGCTAATTTGGTGTGACAGGTCAGAAGCCTATGCCATTGTTGATGGACTCTCGCTATGTGTGGAGAGGGGCTTCAACAAAATCCTAGTAGAAAGTGATTCCAAGGTGGTCGTTGACTCCCTCAACATGTCTAACCCATGTATCTGCAACATGTGGTATTGGTGGGCTTGGATTGTAGCCTTTAAGAGAAAAGCCCATATATCTATTATACATATACGTAGGGAAGCCAAACGAGCTGCTGATAGGCTGGCCCGCTTGGTCAGCAAAACTCAAGCCAACAAGTGTTTTAAATCCCTGTGTGATATTCCTTCTACCATCCGTAGTAATGTCTTACTGGATGGCTGGGGCTGGGTACTATCAATGAGGTAAGGGCTTAGAATATTCCTTGTTTCTTGCTTCTTGTTCGGGATATAATAGGCAGACCCTAGCTCTTTTATTGCCAGGTCTATCCTGGATAGGCTGGGCCTTGTATATATAAAAACGTATTAAAAAAAAAAAAAACCCTCCTAGGGAAAATTCACCTAAAATAAATAAATAAATAGTCAAGTACAACTCGGACACACCCACAGACTAAATACAAGTTCGTTGTTAATATACATGGCCTCATGTTTGATTAAATAGCAACACTAAGGTCACACAAACTATGATGAAGGGAAAAAAGAGAAATATCAACTTGATCCAAAACTTCCGTGGCCCGCAATAAGTTTTTAATAGTCAATCACCTCTGTTTCTTATAGCATGGTCCACCTATTATTTAGATCTATTTCATATTTGAGTTCATGCTCTAAAATGATTTGGCGAAATAGATGTACCAGGTGGATGTAGAGTACATGCATCAAGGTGGGCTTAACAGTAAGGTGAGGCGCACCTAATCCGCTCCGGTGGGTGGGTTGCAGCTGAAACACCACGCTCATTGATGATCCAAACAACCATTTTCACCACTCTCTGCAAAGAGGAGAGCTCCATTGGTACGGACACTATCTTAAGCTGTCCATGGGACCAAGATGCGGGGCCCACATGGGGATGGAGTTTGACATCCAAACCGCCCATTGGATTCGTACCGGCCTTACGTTATTCCCAAGGGCATGAAAGCAGGATTCAAAACTCTGGTGGGGTATACACAGCATCGGGAACGAGGTGGAAAGGGAGACCTACCGTTATTCTCACTAGGGCTAACCTTTTTTTTAAATTTTTATTTATTATTTTTTGAATTATTTTATTATTTATTATTTATTTATTTATTATTATTATTATTATTTTTACATACATGCACTAAACACACGCCCCCACATTGTAATCTTTCATCGTTGGCAGCTGGAGGTTCCGGACAACCTGGATTCCGAATGCATAACATGGTTGGGCCCCTCTGCCCATGCAATCAAGGGTTTGGATCTCCTCTCAATTCGTCCCTTGTGCTGTGGCCCACCTGAGTTCTATTTGGATTGATTTCTGGGCCCCGGGAGCAAAATGAGCCTGTGCATTTGATGGATGGGTCAGATGTCATGAGTACAGCCCATGGACCCAACATCTGTCCAGTACCACCGTAGGGATGGTACCAAGCTATTCATTAAATCACAACACTATTTCATATCACACCAGGTATTATGAGTTTCAATACCCGGTGAAGGGTTCGAGTATCCATAGGTGGTGAAATTCCGTGAGCGTGTGTGTGTGTGTGTGTGTGTGTTTGGGGGGGGGGGGGGGGGTGTGTGCGTGTGTTAAAAATAAATAAAAAATACAACAGAGACAAAACATAACCCCTCAGCTGGAATGAATGTAACAATCACCACACCAAAACAACTTATCAAAGCATACACACCATACCATATATATTAGGTATCATACAATTCCCTGACCTCATGTTTGAACCCTGTAGAGTACTGTTATCATGGGCCCCGTACAATATATGATACATCAGAAAAACAAAGTTCCTTGAAATCAATCAAAGACATGCATGTCTTTGATGTAGTAATAGCTACTGCATTCTTCATCCCATGTGAGAGAGATGAATAAGAGCATGCTTTTAGTTATTGACAACCCAGTGACTATTGCTGCATGGTCTTGTAGGTAGACGGCTTCTTTGAAACGCCTATGGAGGAACCTTCTGCGTTCCTCACGTGCAATTGTTGCAGATGTTTGATCATACACCTACCAGCATATAAAATTTTATGAGGAAGATGGAATAACGATGCAAGGATTCACATATATTTGTAACTATGGTGCACTTCCCATGTACTGGAATGTGGTTTTTCCAAAACATTCATCTATCCCAGCCTAGAAATTCCAAAGAAAATGGGAAATTTCTATTGGAAGGCAACTCAAGCATCTGAAGTGAAGACAATTTACAGAAAAGATGAAAGATTACCTTCTGGTGTTGAAATTGCTTTGGTTTGTACCAGTTCGATATGCTTGACTTTCCAATGGTCTTCTCCTCCATCGCTTGCTATCTTCTTAATCAATGCATTTGGCACATTCATCAGGTTGAGCTCTTTGAGGTGGGTGAGATGTTCGATGCCGAAAGGAATGTTCTCTAAACTCGTACATGTATCGAAGTGCAGCTTCTGGAGACATGGCATTGCTCCTTCCTCCACTCGCACTGATTTCAGTCTATCCAGCTTAAAAAGGTTTAGCACCTTAAGGTTTGGAAGTCGATACTCTTCACAGCACAGCTCTTCCCCATCATAAGCTCTTGAGAAAGTGAGGACCACCAAATTGCGCAGAGATTGAAGGATTTTAAGTGGGTCATCTTTCAATTTAGAACGCAACAGGCTCATCTTGACCAGATTATGAAGTGATGCAATCCAATCTGGTAGCTTTTCCAGACGTCCGTTCAGATGTATACGCTTAAGATGCGGCGGAGTAGGCGATATAACCGGTAGATCAAGAAGCTGATTGTCATTTTTTAACATTGCCTTGAAAGAGATTAGGCTGTCCATCTTCTCAATGGAGGAGCACAAAATTCTTCCATCTTCTCTTCTCAAATTTGCAATGCATAACTTCATCAATTGCATCAAATTCCCTAATTCGCTAATCACAGCTAATTCACCGGCTACATTGATGCATGTCAAGGTTAGCAAGGCACTTAATTTTCCTATTCCTTTAGGAACTGAAACCCCATCATTCTTGCCATGGCGACCAACAAGGAGGTGGCGGAGGAATTTGAGTTTGAGAATCTCAATGGGTAACACAGATATACCTGTACCCTTAAGATCCAACGTTTCAATATTTACCAATTTCCCTAAAGATTTTGGGAGACTGGTAATCATTGTATTTCTCAAACTTAAATACCTTAAAAGTAATAGATTCTTAATTTCAGTTGGAAAGCTCTTTAGATGTGTGCCTTCCAAATCCAACACCTTCAACAACCTAAATCTAGGAATGTTCCCTGCTACAGCGCTTTCGAAGATTTTCTCCTCCCCAAACACTAACAACGATCGAAGACGGAGGTGGTGTAACCTTTTAAGCTGGGAAGTGCTACAGAAGTTGTTATGGATAGATAGGCGTCTCGCCCCCCCATATAATCTCATGTCTTCTTCACCATAACTTATGGCAAAGCTCTCTTCCTTGGCTTCTGAAGAAATCATGTGGTGTATAAGTTCATTGATTTGGCAACTTCTCGGCCTCCCATCATCATGAAATTCTGAAACATGAACCAAGCTCCTTTTAACTAGGTCATTGAAGTAGTCCTCTGCAACAACTTCCTGTGTCTCATCTCCCCATGATTGTACAAAACCTTCTGCTGTCCAAAGCCGAATCAGCCTCGTAATTCTAATAGGAACATCTTCAGGAAAAATCCCCATATATAAGAAGCAGGATTTAAGCTTATAAGGAAGATCATGGTAACTCAACTTGATCGTTCTCATTAAAGTAGCAAAATAAGGATTGCTTTCCAATTCGCTGCCGAGATTACGAAGAAACCATTCCCATTTGCTTACATCTCTATCTTTCCTTGAAAGAAAGCCGCCAGTTACTACAATTGCTAGGGGCAACCCGCCGCATCTTTTTACAATATTTCGAGATAGCTCCTCCAAATCTGGAGGACATGGAACTTGAAGTGGAAATGCCCTCTTGCAGAAGAGTTCCCAAGCATCTTTGAAAGGCAAGGGCTGAAGATGGTAGACATGACCATAAGTAGACATGGCTACCTCAGAATTCCCTGTCGTGATAATCACCCGACTACCACATTCGCCATTCGGTAACACATGTTTTATATCTTCCCAGAAACGTATGCTCCAAACATCATCAAGAACAATCACATACCTCTTGTGTAGAAGATGGTGATGAAGATGCTGAGCTAACTGCAGCTTTGTCCAATCATCTGAGTCTTTGAAAGATGGCGAGTTGAATTGCTTCATAATGCTTTGTAGCACCTTATTCATTCTGTATCTTTGCGAGACGGTAACCCAAGCATGGCAATCGAAGTTTTTCCTTACTTCAGTGCTATTGAAGATTTTTTTTACAAGGGTGGTCTTGCCGGTTCCGTCCATTCCAACCACTGATATGGTTGTAAGCAGCTGTTCTTCTTCTACTAACCATCCGAGTAGTACATCCCACGCCCTTTGGGTGCCTACAAGATCATCTTCCTCGACTAGCGGGGAAATCATTCGACGGTCAGAAGCAGAAGATGTAATTCCACCTGCAATCAGATTATCACCTGAGTCTCCTGATATCGGATGTAATCTCCAACGTACATGTGGATCCTCTGATATTTGTTGAAATCTCTTACGAGCTCCTCGCATATGAACTTTCGCCCAATGGCAGATGATCAGGTTGTCGATGAAGCAACATGCTTTATAGAGAAGGGAAGGAGATTGGCTGATGTGAAGCGTGAAATCGTCTAGAATATCTTCCATGTCGAAGGCTGCATTTCTTAACTTTTTCACCCAAATTCTTATAACTTCTTCCGTCTCAGGTCTCGCGTCTACATCGCGGAGGAAGGAAATCATGTGCTGAAACTCATCTCTGCTTTTGCAGAATTCGTCGTGCAGGGGTGCTGTTAGCCATTGTCTTTCGTCCTCCTCCACGAGCAATGATGTTAGTTTGTGGAGGAGAACAGTCAGCACGAGCTCTGTTCCCATTTCTCCAACCTATGCTCCAAACATCAACAGAACGTTAGCTTGATGTTTGGTGGTTGACATGAAGAAGATGAAAATGGGGTTGATTTACCTCTCCCTTTATTCTACTATTAATAGAAGGGAATTTTACGCCATTATGAAAGAAAAAAAAAATGTTTTCAATAAACACCGGTTGCGTACTGGCACCGTCGACGTCCCTACTCTTACGGCAATCTATGACCACAATGATGTATTTGTTTTATCCACGCCATCTATCCATTTTGGACCGTTATTGCAAGTCACAGGCTAAAAATTGAAGCAGATTTAGTGATGTAGAGCGAGTCGTCGACAGTTTCATGGCCAAGATGGATCAGAAAAGGCCCAATCAAAGGCGGAAGTAATTCGGACCATCAGAAGCTTAAAACGGACGTATCTCGCAAACCGGAATGAGTTATCCCTCATGCCATATATATGATTTTTGGTATACGAGCTACTTTAGCCACTCAACCCTACTACTTCAGGGTTGTGCATGTCGAATTTGCGAAATACCATCAGATTGACAGTTGGATTCCTATTTTAATTTCGTTTTTGTTGGGCTTTAGGAGTTCAGTTCAACTGAAAAAGTGCTTAGAAAAGTTAGTAGAATAGTAGGATACTTATTATTTATGGCTTGGCTTAGTATCAATATTTAAAGGGTTGTAATCTCGTTTATTTCAATCATCAATTAATTTACAATTTTTTAACAATTTATTTTTATTTTCTTTTGCATTTTCTTATGGATTCGAGAAGTATATGTAGGGCTGTACATCAAGCCGAGGTGAGCGAAGATTGGCTTGATTCGTCCGTGACTCTCAGAGCGTACAATTGGAGCTTGGCTTGTTTGCCAAATCTTTCGAGTCGAGCTCAAGATGAACGAGTCGATCGAGTCGAGGCGAGTTTACCTCGAATCGAGTCGAGCCTACTCCTAACCTGACCTAACCTGCACCCAACTTAACCCAGCAACCCAACCCAACCCACACCTGATTCAACCCGGCCACCCGACCCAACTCCTAAATCAAATATTCAATTATATATATATATATATATATATATATATATATATATATATATATATATATATATATATATATATATATATATATATATATATATATATATATAGGGAAGAGGTACTATGCGCTCGAGCTCACGATAAGCTTATCGTGAGGTCGAGCTGTGTGGGCCCCACTGTGATGCGTGTCGACCATCAACACCGTGCATTTTGATGGGTACCCTTTACATTATGGGATATCCCAAAAATCAGCCATAAACGGAACTCAGTGGGCTACACCATCTAAAATCATGTGAAGACACCGTTAAAACATATAAAAGCACTTGGTAGGGCCCACCTGAGTTTTGAATTCTACTGAAACCTGGTATGACCCCTAATCCTAGTGGGACACACATAATGGATGGGCTGGATTTGCAAACCACATCTCGGTGGACCTAAAAATGATTATGAATGTTTTAATGGTGCACGGCCCCCTCTCCACTTCTGTATGTGGTGTGGCCTACACAAGTCACGGATTGACTTGATTTTTGAGACCTAGGCCCATGATGGAATGACGCATCTGACTGATGGGGTAGATGTTCGAAACGCATCACGGTGGGGCCCACACAGCTTGATCACATGGGACGGAGCCGTGAGCTCAAGTCGAGTCAAGATCCACTATGATCGAACTCGGCTTGGGTTATACGTAGCTTGGCTAGTCTCAAGTTGTCATTCAAGCTGGGTCAAGCCGAGCTCGATCGAGCCGAGCCGAGCCAAGCGAGCTTTTCAAGCTAGCTTAGCTCGTATACAACCTTAAGTATATGTTGTTGTAAATCAATGGATTTTCTCGCCAAAACGCTTTTTGAAATATTTTGAATTAAAAGTGCGGTGTGTGTGCTTTGTCCCACATCGGAAATGGTTGAAAAATTTTTGTGGTTTATATGAGATGTTATGTAGAGTATTCTTACTTGGAGCTTTTGGAGAAGGAGATACACGGGTTGCGTGTTCCAGTGAACACACGCACGCACGCACGCGCGCGGGCTCGGGCTCGGGCATGGGCGTAGGCGTGGGCGAGGGCGAAGGCGTGAGTAATGTGGCTGTAGTAGCACTAGATGACGCACTTTGCATTTCGCACGTGCGCAGAGTGGTCGCTCCTTAGCAACCTTACGCGAATTGGCGCGAGACGGTGCAACCTCGGTGCGATGGGTCTGGTCAGTGTCTTAGGGCGGTGGAAATCTGAAATGAGCCTGGGCTTTTATAGGTGATTGAGAACGGTCGGATCTTAAATCCGAAACGTTTAGCGATTTTGAACATAATATTGCTGATAATTGCATATATTCAAAAGTATGTAATGATTATATCGTAATCATATGCTTGTATGTAGATGATATGTTAATAATCAGTAGCAAAATGGAAGGTATAACTGAAACAAAAAAGTTTCTCTTCAGTTTTCAAACTGAAGAATCTTGGACAAGTGGATACCATATTAGCTATCAAAGTTAAAAAACATAGTAGGAGTTTTACATTATGCCAGTTTCATTATATTGAGAAAGTAATAAATAAGTTTAATCACTTGAAAATTAAAGATGCAAAAATTCCATTTGATCCAAGTATCAATTTAAAAGAAAATAGTGGAAGAGCAGTTGCACAACTAGAGTATGCTAGTGCTATAGGCAGTCTTATGTATGCAATGCAATGCACAAGACCGGATATAGTATACGCTATGAGTAAACTAAGCAGGTTTACAAGTAATCCAAGTGTTGAATACTGGAAAACAATAAGTAGAGTTCTAGGTTATCTTAAAGAAACTAAAGAACTAGAGCTATTTTACTCAGAATTTTCAGCAGTATTGGAAGGATATACTGATGCAAGTTGGATATCAAGCACAGGGGACAACAAGTCCACTACAGGGTGGATATTCACCCTAGGAGGTGCAGCTATATCTTGGGGATCCAAGAAACAAACTTGCATAACGCACTCAACTATGGAATCTGAGTTCATAGCTCTAGCTGCTACAGACAAAGAGGCTGAGTGGTTAAGGGATCTTCTATTAGAAATCCCATTCTATGCGAAGCCTATACCGGTTGTTTCACTTCATTATGATAGTGAAGCCACTCTAGCGAGAGCCTATAGCGGTACCTATAATGGAAAGTCCAGACACATAAGTTTGCGACATGACTATGTAAGACAATTGATTCAAGATGGAATCATTACGATCTTATATGTGAAGTCAAGTAATAACTTGGCTGATCCTTTTACTAAACCTCTAACGAGAGAGGTAGTAAGGACAACATCTAGAGGGATGGGGTTGAAACTCTTTACTTAAGTTTCACCAGTGAAAGAAACCCAACCCTAAATTAGAAAATCTTTAAATATTGGGTTTAATGGGTAATAATAATTCACTGATAAGTGAAAAGTTTTAGCACTAAAGAAAATAATGACCTCATCCAGGATGATAGTGCTGGCCGTTATAAAAGAGGGATGAGTATTAAATCTTAATGAAGTCCAGTCAAATAAGACAAGTGTTTTAACGAAAATACTAGAAGGATTTCACCTATGTGAACGTAGAAGTGGTGTCGCTTCTCATGAGAGTTAGAGTTATCTCGGAATCGTTCATGAAACAGGATAAGCACATGGCCATTAAAAGTGCTAAGCGAGATTATAAAAGAACATCTAACGCAGGAGCTATTATGTGTGTGGTATTTTCGGTTATATCATATAAGAATAACTGGTTCAATGCTGCGGCAACCAGAAATTTTGAAATAACTTTAAAATACTTACACTAAGGAAAGATTCAAATCGGAAGATATCTTTCTTTATGCATAATAACTGTTATTCTGTCAGAATTTTCAATGTTTTAAAAAATCAGTGGAGGATTGTTGTAAATCAATGGTTTTTTTAAAAAATAAAAATGAAAATTCAAAATTTTTAAAATTTCGGGATTTTCCCGCCAAAACGCTTTTTGAAATATTTTGAATTAAAAGTGCGGTGTGTGTGATTTGTTCCACATCGAAAATGGTTGAGAAACTTTTGTGGTTTATATGAGATGTTGTTTAGAGTATTCTTACTCGGAGATTTTGGAGAAGGAGATACATCGCACTGGAACACACACACGCACGCACACGTGCGGGTGTGCTCGCGCTCGGGCACGGGCGTGGGCGTGGGCATGGGCGAGGGTGAGGGCGAGGGCGTGGGCACTGTGGCTGTAGTGGCGCTAGATGGTGCACTTCGCACGTGCGCATCGTGTCGCGGAGTGGTCGCTCCTTAGTGACCTTACGTGAACCGGTGCGAGACGGTGTGATCGCGGTGCGATGGGTCTGATCAGTGCCTTAGGTAGGTGGAAATCTGAAATGAGCCTGGGCTTTTATAGGTGACTGAGAACGGTCGGATCTTAAATCTGAAACATTCAGCGGTTTCAGAAAATGGCTTTATCCCTTGAAAGCCAAACGGTCCGAAAACGGACGGCTCATGATGATCCAACGGTCAGATCCTTTGATCCGACGAACAGAAATGTCTGTGATTAATGGACAACGGACAGAAACATTTTCAAACGTTTTGGACCTTTGATTGCACCCTAGCAACGGTCCACTACCTGATGCCTATATAAACTGGACCATTCCAGTCCGAAATCATCAACTGAACACTCCTCTCTCTCCTATCAGATCAAATACAAGAAATATCTCCATTTTAGAATATTGTTATCATCTCTACCGTCCAAGTCTGCCAGAAGAGATCTACTACGTTAAAATTGTTCCACGGTGGACCTATCGTGATTGCTGCACGCTAGATTCAGATAAGGCTTGTCTTATCCTGGAAACAATTCGCCTGTAACCCATTAGCAGTTTATAAGGGGGCAAATAATGCTTTAAGGACAGCGTATTTTATACATGATTTATCCGATCAATTTATTTTTTTTATTTTATTTTCAATATTCCGATGTATCCAAACTCGAATTTCTAACATATGTGAGGAGTAGAGAGAAGCTCCAAAGGATTCAGAGTAGTTATCCTGGAGGAAGACGTTGCTGGACCTCATCCGGTCCATCCCTGCCTCATCTAGGTTATAAGGTGTACCACACAACATAGAATAAGTGGTGATCAAACACTTACCATTGAAAACTTCCTAGGATCTGTTGTAATGTTTATCTGCCATCCAACATGTTGATTAGGTAAGAAAAGACCTTGATAAAGGTAAAAACACAAATATCACCTTGATCCAGAACATTTGTAGTCCTAAGAAAATTTTAATGGCGAGCAATCAATCATCACTGTTTCCTTAGTGGGATTCACTTCAGATTTTTATCTGCCTAAGTTTTAGTCTCGTGCTCTAAAATGATCCGGCAAAATGGTTGGACGGCGTCGATAGAATACATACATTGTGGTGGGCCCCACGGAGCGCCGTCCAGTAGCGAGTCGTCAGTAGGCAAACCGCGTCCTTTACGTTGTTGTTGTAGGCTAAACGCACCCGTCACGTTGTTATTCTCATTATTACAGTTCGTCCAGCTAGAGTTCCTAACGGCGATGCCAGCAAAGGGGTAGCTGCCCGGGTGGGCGCAGCTGTAATGTCTATGTGAAATCTACCCCGACCACCATGCCAGTAACACATGGTAGGCTCAAAACTCAACCCCATTCATACTAGAGGTGGGCCACAGGATTGAAAGCAATGTACAGGGTAACACCTACTCTCCAAACTATATTCCTGGGTGTGGCCCAGATGAATAATGGATGAGATTGATTTTTAAGCTTCAGAACTAAATTTTTATGTGACATATAATGGTTGGAGTGGATTTCATATAATCAACATGGTAATCTCTGAAAAGAAAGCAAGGTTCGACATCTCTCATCCAACGGTTTCGTGTAGTCCATATTAGTTATAGAACAGCCTGATATTTTATCCCTACAATTAATATATGATTACACATCTAATGGTCGGAATAGATCTTATATAAACATCATGATTGCCCGTCAAGAATCAAAGTTGCGCGCCCTATAAAATTCACTCCGATTTATGAGTTTTCTTAATTAACAGTGGGGGAGCAACGCAGCCCTCGATTTTTCCCAGGCCAACCGCAATGTATGTGAATCCACTCTAACCATTAGATGTGTAGTACCTTGTTAGCTCCTAGGCTAACAAAATCAGGCTAAAGTATGGTTTAGGTGGGCCACACCAAAAAAAAAAAAAAACAAAACAAAAAATCCGTTGGAAGATACATCCACCCTGGATATTTATAAGGCCCACCTATCGATTATATCAAATATACTCTAACCATTAGTTGAAACACCAAAATTTGGCATGGGACTCAAAGATCATACCTATCCATGATTTAAGTGGGTCACACAATGGAAAAAAGTTTGAATGATGATCATTGCCTTGTACACTGCTTCCAGTCATGTAATCCACTTGAATCATAGATGGAGCTGAGTTTTGGACACTAAGCCTAAAACGGAATGATCCACCTGATCGTTGAGGTGGATTTCAAATAAACATCACAGTTAGGCCAACACCAGCGACTAAATTCTATCTTTAAGTAGATAATTCCTTGTAAATATCACTCAATAGAATATTCTGAAAAGTATTGGGTGGTCTTTGCTCTGGAAGGATTGTTCATCTGGTGGGCCATGACCCCGATGTACTCTTGTACTAGAATTTCTTAGTACTTTGGCGGTTTAAACCATGAGTTCCTCAGACTTGCGGCAAACCCAACCATCAGTACTTTGTACTCGTGGGTCTGGCGGAGGAAGAGAGGGAGGGAAAAAAACAAAAAAATGTGAGATATTCACGCAAGAATGGAAGAAAGTACGGCCATAAGCAAGTGCAACTTACAAGTGCACTGTAAACAGAAATGGGATGGGCGTTGCGACCGAGTAGAAGTCGACAGTCACCATGGTGTCACTGTAAAGCTTTTTGTTATGAGTCTACATTTAATGGAGCAGTGCAGACAATGTCAATGATGATGCGGACCAATCACATTGCAACCAGCTGGATATATATCCCTTCTTGCAGCAAGCGGCCAAATACTGTTTCTTTTTCTAAGTAGGGTTTGTGTAGGCTATACGCTTAAAGAAGAGAGAGAGGGACGAGTCCTTGAAGAAACTAAATGACAAAAACAGTCCTGTTAAGAATCATATGCCTACTAAGAATCATATGCTTCCTATCACCCAAACTACCTGGGGCAATGATTTAGCATCGACAGTATCAGTTGATGTACATCCGTATCGCACGGATACAAAATTGGACGGTACTTGGGAGACTTCCTAAGTATCAGTTGATATATCACAATACATCATAATATATAATATATTGATAATGATACATCAATACATTATAATATTATGAAAATATTACTATTATAAGTTATGATATCACACTCGTATTAATTTTGTTTTGAAAATTTTGAAAAATTGGCTAAGTATTTAAAAAGTTTGCCAAAAATTTATAAAAATTATTTTTTCTCCAAAATTTTGCTGAGATTACATTGCTAAGAGAATTTGGATCAATCTTATTAATTTGTTTAGTGACAAAATAGATTTTACTGTGAAAATTGAGATAAGAGAGCATATGGTACAAAAAAAACTCTGATTGAACTAATTTTACTAATTTAATTTGTTTTCTCTTATTTAATTTACTTGGAACATGTGGAATGAAGTTAATACTCCACGATTTTATATGTTTTGTATGCTCTATCGTACATTTAACTTGTACTTAGTGTTCACTCCCCAAGTGCAGGATTGTGATGTAGTAATAACTCGGTAAGACCGAGGTCGAATCCCAAAGGACTGAAACTTGTGCGTATTCTGAAACTAACTAGAATTAAAATTAGAATGAGATGAAATCTAAATTGAATTATAAATTGAGGAATAATTGTAAACTATTAATCTAAAACTTAGGAGAAATCAGAGATGAGAAACTAGGGATTCAGAGGATCCACTTGTAGAGATCAGTGAGGTCTTATGCATGTTTTATAGAATTTAACTGAACTGTCATTGATCTAGTTTTCAAGAGATGAAAGGTATATGAATTAGAATGGATTCCATCACCAAACCATGCCCAAAAGACTATGGCAAACAACAGAATTAAACTAATTACCAACCCATCACATGTATGAAGGTTAGGAAGGGTACCGTCATCCGACCATGCCCAGGAGACAATGGTGAACAACAGGGCTTCCTGATGGCATAAACATAAAGGAAAAAAGACATGCTCAAAGCCATTGCAGACTCATTGTAATTTCAGTCACAACAGACCATTAAAGACTGAAAACATTCCATTAATTAAACTAACATCAACTTCAATTCAGTTCAAAAATAATAAAATAAACTCTCTCATCTCACTACAAGCTTCACCTCTTAGCCGTAGCTAAGAGGTTTAGCTACACATGAATAAGCTAAACCTTAAACGAAATAATTAAGAAAATAAATAAACAATTAAAAAAAAAACACTCTAAACTACTCCCTCTCGTGTGCAGCCGGTCCAGCCCACGCCTCTAGCTTCAAAGCTGTTCCCCCCAGTTGTGCCTCCCCCTTTTCTCTCTCAACCTTTCTCTTTTATAGCAACAAAAGACGGTCGGCTGAGAATTTCTGCAGCAACAGGTCGGTGCGAAAGGAGGTTCGGCTGCGTGCGTAAGAGTTCACGTACCAAAAAGAAAATGGCACTGCACTCCTTACTTCCCTTACTATCTTTCTAAAAGGATAACGTCCCCTGAGAAATCTTGGAAAGGCCTGCATGATAGACGGTCCAGATCAGCCGTCTGATCCTCAACGAGATCACACCACAACCCGCAAAAGTCGAGCCGCGTCCGGACACGAAACAAGCCTTGCTAACTGACGCTGGATGTTGATGAGGCTCATTTCTAGGTATTTTTAGAAAGATCCAATCCGTTCATTGGATTTTTCACAGAAAATCGGTCAGAAATGACTGTGTTTTCCTCTGTTTTGGTGCGGCCCACCTGATTTCTCCTTACACCGTCTATTCTCTGCTTGAATGGCTGGATTTCACGCCTCGCAATCTTTTAGAATTCTGCCACCTAGGCAGTGTTAAGAAGCCTCGTATGAATCTGATGGACGGTCTGGATCATTCATGTAAACGGATATCGTGGCCCACAAGAAAGGACCGTAGGTCCCTGTTTTGTATTTGGACTTAAATCAGAGCCAGCGTCGGGTCAGCACAAAGTGACCGACTTCGGCTAATTCAATACATGAAAGGTGCACACCTGTCGTGTACACCATCCACATGAAGTGGGGCCTAATTTGATGTGTTGAGAAATCCATTCCGTCCATCTATTCCATCATATTATCTTATGCGTTGAGTCCAAAATAGAGGCAAATTCAGGGATCAGGTGGGCCCCAATTCAATATTTTATAGGCTGATATATCCATTGGGCCACTTCTACAGCGATTCAATGGCTGATTTTTGACATGTACGGTTGATTTATGATCCTCAGGCCATGTATAAAGTTTCAAGTTGATCAGATGGTGGAAACCCTGTGATCTTGCATTCTGGACCAATTTCGGGCCTTTTGACTTCGATTTCTCGATTTTCTCGGGTCTCTGACGTGTAAATCTGTCGATCTTGGTCTCCTAGGGTCTATCCCTTGCCTTGGTGTCATCAGGGTGTTAAATCCATGCTTTAAACATCCTTTTTAGTCCCCTCTTGTAAATCCACCTTGCAGCACAAACATGATTAAACCAAGCCGTTAAACAGTATCATATACGTAAAACCAGGTAATTACTAGGGTCTGATATGCAATATTTGACCCTCAACACTTAGAGTGTTAAGAAATCCTATATAAGTTCTTGGAAGCTGATTTACAAGTTGACGATTTTTTAGAATTTAGTTAGAAAATTTGATTTTTTTTTTTTATTTAATTACAGTGATCAGATATTATTTATATCTTATAGTTATATATTTATGAGGGTAGGTTAATATATTTTTTAACAAATTATAAAAATAATTTAAAACTAGTCCAATAGTTTTGGATCCAAATCCTTTTGGAAGAAAACATATAAGTCTAAAAGTTTAGGATTCACCCACCATTCAAACGCCCCCACATAGTGCAATCCCTTCCTTTGTGATGACTGAACCAAAGTGGCATATATAACCGTGTAACTACAAAATCTCACCACACAAAATGGTGATTTGCCCAAAAAATGGGTCAGTGGATTAGCTCAGATTAGGACCTGACCAAGTTTGATCAGTTCATGACTGTGGGACCCACCTTGATGTATTTGTTATATATCCATGCTGTCCATTTGTTTTTTCAGCTCATTTAGGTGATGGGCCAGAAAACAAAGCATATCCAAATCTTAGGTGGACCACACTATAGGGAAAAATGGTGATTGAATGTCTGTCATTAAAAACTTCCTAGGACACACCATGATGTTTCTTTGCCATCCAACTTGTTGATAAAGTCAAACAAACCGGGATGAAAGGAAAAGACAAATATCAGGTTGATTTGAAACTTTTGTGGCCCATAAGAAGTTTTCAATGGCCAATCAGCACTGTTTCCTATGGTGTGTTCCATCTGAGATTTATGTCTTTTTCATTTGTGGGGTCATGCCTTAAAGTGAGCTGAAAAAATAGATGGACTGGGGATACACGACATATACATCAAGATGGCCCCACGGTCATGAATTGACTGAACTTGGTCAGGCTCGACCTGACTGAATCCTCCCCAGAAAAAATGAGTTCTTTTCTTATCTTCTAAAATATACATATTTTTAAACGTCTAGTCAACTATATACATCTTTTTTTTTCTTTTTGAAAATTTATAGTTTAAAAAGGAGTGCAGCCTAACCATATTGAAATGTGAATCGTTTTGGTAATCATGTGTCAGTAGGCTCACTGCTGTTATATGCATGCCGCCAATTACTTGGGCATATGAGTTATATGATCCCCACCGGCTACTTTGCACAAAATACTTGTCCCAAGTTTCAGTGATCCAGAGAAACGGGCCATTGGTTTCCTGGGCCCTAGAGTAGGTGGACTGTGCATGGAAAATCTCCAGAACAATCATAATACCTGATATTATGAACAATCCTAATACCTGACATTTTGATTTATGGCCTAGAAGCAGACACTGGAAAAGAGAAATATAGCAGCGCTCCACATTCAAGCGACAAGAGGCATGATCAGTAGTTAGGGTCTTTGCATCAGGGAGATTTTCAGGGTATGGTTCGTCTGTCGTTGGAAGTTGTTGGAAGATGCAGACCAATGGCCTAGATTATTGAAGCATGACCCCAACGTGAATTGATGAGAGCATTGGGTGTTTGGTCAATTTAATCAGACACAAGGCCACATATATAAACGAGGGCTGTATTCAATTTGTGTGATTATGATGCATGGCATGCCAGAGTTTACTAAACTTAATGTTTGATTGAACTGAGTTAGACTAACTAGAGATTGGACGCATCCAACTATCCTCTCAACAACCTATTGCACTTAGTGATTTGATGATTTGCGAAAGGGTGGGGGTTAGCCCTTTGGAATGAATTCCTTTAGCCTTGTGATAATAGAATTGTGTGTATGGACTTGAAGATTCGTTCTTTTAGCGTAATTTGTTATCATAGTTTAATAATAAAAATAATGGAGAAAATAGATAAAAGTCAAAATTATTCTTCTATAAATGATTTTTAGAATAATGACACTCGTGATTGATTTGATGGATGACGATCCATTCATTGTCCAATTGAGACTAAACTTCGTAGCGAGACGGTTGTAATGTGTGAGATGGTCGTTTGTTCGTTACTTAGTCAGAAATCGGGCCTTGTGGTGCAGGTGGATCTTTGACAATCTGTTTGTTGCTTGGTTAGAACCAGGCTATGTGGCGAGATAGACGGTGAGGTGACAACTTGTTTGTGGTTTTGATAGAAACTAAACATGTGACAAGACGCTCATAATTTGATTTTCTGTTCATTATTTGGTGTTGATCAGACTTCATGGCTAAATACCTCACAGAATAACTTAGCACGTAGTCAAAATGTTCCGTAGCCTTTTGTTTAAAATTGAGGGTTTTTTTTTTTTTTTTGCAATTCAGCAAGATGCCATTGATGAAAGATAAACTAAGAATTTAAAATTGAGAATCCTACGCTATGAGGAGAGATGATGACTAAAAATAAACTAAAAAAAAAGGATAAATTTCCATGTTAAATGGATAAATAAAGTTATGCTTGGTTGTAACAGTGTGTGGCATGAAACTTTTCAATGAGTGTTGTTTATATAGGCTTTTGGGACACAGTGACCTTGTGTATCCTTCAGCATCAGGAAGGATATGGACGACCGGATGTGGAAATCTCTTTGATTATAGCACATCAACATGATCTGCATTTGACCATGTGTATAAGAGATATGTCTGAATGAGTTGGTTGGATTCTCATGTCTATGCACTCCCACATTGAAAAGTTGTTGTGATTCTTAGGTCACCTGACTTTAGCATAGGTAGAGAGTTGTTTTTGGCAAGATTCTAGCATTTAATGCTAAATAAAGATATCTTTTAATAGGATTCTAGCATTTAATGATAGATAGAGATATATTTTGATGTGATTCTAAGCATTTAATACTAAGAGAGGGACTTGCTTTAGGGCTTATTTGATTTTTAGATGCAAGTGTAAATACTAGGTAAATGGCTAATTATGACACTATCACCCGTTTGGAAGTGTTTGGTAATTCCTGCCTTGGAAACCAATTCAAAAGTGTTAGTTAAAAGTTTTGGACCTCATGGTAATGTATATGACATATTTGTTTTGTCCATCCGTTTTAGCACAACATTTTGAGATATGAGCCAAAAAATTATGTAAATCCAATACTCAAGTGGCCCACAACAAAGGAAACAGTTGCCCTTAGAAGTTTTTAACGGTAAGTGTTTGATTCACTTTTTTCTCTAGTGTGGTCCAAAGAGCGTTGGATATGCCTCATTTTTTAGCTCATGCCATAAATTAAGCTGGCATAATGGATTAACGGTGTGGATAAGCGAAATGCATTACAGTGGGACCCATAGATATTTTGCAATGTTCACGGTTTTCGTAACCAAAATGTAGGTAGTCAAATCAAGCACGAGTGAAAATGTTGTAAATGCATTGGAAAATAATTATTACCCCCTTTGCAGGTATTTACCAATGTACCGAAAAATCAAACAAGCCCTTAATGTAACTCTTTACCTTTGCAAAGAGTATTTCGATACAACTCTAGCATTTAATACTCTTTCTCATATGTACATATCTAATTCCTCATCTTGAAATCATCTACCCCACTCATGGCACGACTGCCATGTAGTGTCTTCTGGATCATTTAATCTACCGAGGTCAGATTAAGTATAAACAATGATAAAGGGCATGAATAAGATTTCGCCCTTCATTATGCATATAGTGCCAACATGTGACGATGTCACGCCCCAAACTCGGAAACCGGGCTCACAAAATTTCCGATTGTCGAATCCGGCGCGACAGCCTCCGTAGAACCCCATTCTCGGCTCCTAGCTCCCATTCGCCAGGTTCCGATCCTGGGATGGTACGAGGAGGATTTTCAATGTCAGTTTGATTCGTAATAAGCATAACCAATGACATAATCCACAAACAACAACCAAGAACTCCATTACATTTTCACTATGATAAAAAACTTTACAAGTACAATGAGCATAAAGGGAAATACAATGGTAAAGAACAAAAACTCCAAAACGATCTGCAACGTGCTCCTGCCTTAGCGCTGCTGCGATCCAACGTCACCTGCACGCAACGGTCGTGCATAAGCTTATAGAAAGCTTAGAGGGTGGTGAAAGTGCGTGCGCAAGGTAGTAATATGAACATGCAATGTCAGAGTAATGCGGAATATGCAGATGGAACCATAATATCATGAGCCGTACTAAGGCTGATGCGATGCAAGACATGAATGGTATCGGCCACCCCAAGGCCATGCGATGTGCAATGCAACTCAAGCATACAGATCCTCATCTATGTCCATATATCAATACAGCTCAAATATGGAATATCACCGGGGTCTAGTACACTCTAAACCAGATTACCGCCACATCGGGCGCAATAAGGTAAGTGGAAGAGACTACACTATCCGTCTGCCAATATCGGGCGCGACTCGTCGATAGCGGACCCATTCCTCGAGCTGGTCAAACTCAGCCTAGCATTGCCCCCTACTATCGGGCGGATAAGGCCGCACCCCCTTCCAACTGACCACGACACAGTGGAGAACGTAACCATCTGGTAATCGGCACTCAAAGCTCATCTACCCACTCGGTCTAGACGTTGGAGCAACCTCTTGATACTATAAGGGTTTAGGGACTTTCACCCAGGGATATCAATAGCACCCCATGTAGAACAAGATTTTCAGTATCCAATCCTACCATCCACGTTGCGTCTGTGGAGGCTACGGCCCTGATGTCGCTAGAGCGTACAATAACCATGTCACACAAATGCGAAATGCATGATTCACGCTATCCAGTCATGAACAATTCATGCGCATATCGTGCGCTCATGTAGGGCAATACTGCCTAACCAGGAGCCCATAAACAACCTGCCCAAAGGCAAATGCTATGATCAGACAATTCTCACGTTAAGCATACATATGATGCGTATGATCATGAGTCATGGAACTGTACTAAACATGTTATAATAAAATGAACTATTTTACAATGCAGATGGACCTAGACGGCCTATACACAGTAAGTACGGGCCTAACAATGGGCCCTAAGAAGAGTCGTAATGTGGACATCCAACCAGCATTACACTCGCAATGTGGACGTCAAACTAACATTGCTTCCCAGGCACGATCTTCTTAAACATCACTACATAATCGGTATTGGGATTACACATTGCAATGGACCTTAGGTTCATCCCATTGGGCTTTTCATATATATATCAAATGGGCCATATCCTATGGTCCTTTTATTCATCAGATGGGCCACATAAATGGGCCACACCAATGGGTCTTATGTGCATTGCAATGGGTCAAAACCCGTGGGCCTTGGATTGCATCAAATGAGCTTAGTCTCATGAGTCTAATATGTGACCAATGGGCCACACCAATTGGGTTCCACATGTAGATCAAGTGGGCCTCAACCCATAGACCTAACATGAGTCAAATGGGCCTAAACCCCTAGGCCTTAATCAAATAAAATGGGCCTAACTCATGGGTCTCAAATAAATCCAATGGGCCTAATCCCATGGATCCTTTTTATAATCAAATGGGTTTAGTCCCATGGGCCTTACAATATATCAAATGGCCTAGTCTCATGGCCTTAGAACATATCAATTGGGCCTAAACCCATAGGCCTTAAATATCAAGTGAGCCTAAGCCCATAGGCTTTACATATCAAGTGGGCCCAAGTTCTTAGGCCTTAAATGAATCAAATGGGCCTAGCCCATAAGCATTTCATAAATCAAATGGGCCTAACCCATAGGCCTTTTATAATTCAAATGGGCCTAGCCCATAGGCCTGTTACAAATCAAATGGGCCTAACCCATATGTGAGTGGCCCACCCAACTAATAACTCATGCTTTAAAATGATCTTACCAAGTGGATGGACGGTCTGAATGCATCCCATGCATCATGACAGGTCCCACTGTCCAGTGGATAGTGCGGATAGAACACATACATCACAAAGGGGCCACAAAGGGGCCCCACCGTCCACTGGACGGTGGAGGCAACCCATACATAAGGTGGGTGCCACCGTCCGTCTGGGCGGTGGACTTAACACATACATCATTGTGGGTCCCATGTGGGGCCCACCCTGTAACATTTATTTGGCATCCAAGCTGATCACAAGGTCACTCTGACCTCGATGAAGGGAAAACATAAATTTCAGCTTGATCCAACATTTCTGTGGGCCCCAAACAAGATTTCAATGGTAGACTTTTAATTCCACTGTTTCAAGTGGTGTGGGCTACCTGAGTTTTGGATCGGTCCGATATTTGGAGGGGGCCCACTTGATGATGGGACCCGCCTCATGAACGGATTGGATGATAAACAAGCATTACGGTGGGGCCCATGGCTGGAGCCGTGGGTCCCATGCTGGACGCCCGCCCGCCCTCACGACTGCACGCAGCAGCGAGCAGCGGCTGCTGCCAGGGAGGCAGGGGGTATGCCTCTTTCAAAAAAAATAGGAAAAACCTGTTTTTCGATGGTTTTTCGCACGTGGGGCCCACTAAAATGAAATCCGTCCCGGCCAATGCGTTCAGCGGCTCGAGGCCGTCCAAATGAGTCCAGAGTTCAAATTTTTAAAATGCTTAGGAAGTGAAATAAAATAGAAAAATGACATTTGAATGGTGATGATGCAATTTTTGACGCTATGGCCCACCAGGTCTTCCAATCAGCCCCATACTTTTACCCAACGGCTAAAATGCTGTAGGTAAGAGGATGGACGGCTTGGATTGTCTAAATGCATCACAGTGGGGCCTAAGCAAGTGGACCACCCAAAAGTTTCTTTTCTTCTTTTCCTTTTCTCTTTTTCTTTTGAAACGTCCAGTGTTCCAGACGCTGAACGGTTTTGGTCTCTTAAAAGAAATACAATGTGGTGGGCCCTGATGGAGTGGGCCACCACGGATGGGTGATGTGGGTACAACGTATATGGTGGGCCCCACTTAAATAAAAACTTGCACAAAATAAATCTTAAGGTGGGATCCATTCAAGTGGGCCACACAATCCTATTGCATAAAAAAAAAATAAAAAAAAATAAAAAAAAATAAAAGAAATAAAAGAGAGAGAGAGAGACATGGAGAGTGGGACACGCCTTGTGATGGAGGGCTCCGCCACTATGAGCCCTCCCTTGCAAGAAACTATATAATAAACGGATCCCTTTGTACATGAGATCATCGAAAATATAAATCAATGGTGGAGATCCATTCCCCATCGATGTGGACGGTCTAGATGACCTCTCAAATGCAATGGATTAAACATCATGATGATCCAAGTGGGCCATCGGCCTTATCTTAGGGTCCCAAGCGAGATCCACACCATTGATCGGTGGGTCTCACTTGGCCCATCATAAGAACAAGAAAGAAACTACCCTATAGAGGCACCCACCGTCCGATCTTCTTGCTCCTAGGGGTTCCTTGGCACCTTAGATTCAACTTCAACGGATGAGATGAAGAATGGAGGGTTGAGATGAGAGATCTTGGGATGAAGAGGTGGGCCACTTGGAGCTTAGGAGAGTTTGAAAAACTCCATACGTATGGAGCTCTTTGTTGGTTGGGATTGAGATGAGAAAATGAGAAAGAGAGAGAGTGATGTAGAGAGAGATGGATGGATGGATGAATGATGGTTGTGTAAGAAAGTATTGACTTTTGATGCTTTTGTGTAAGAGAGGTATGGGAGGTGTAAGAAAAGCTTGACTTTTGTGGCTTTTTGTGTAAGAGAAGTATGGTTTTGGGAGACTTTTGTGGTTGCTTAGGAAAAGAGAATAAAGTGATGTGTACTTGACATGTGATGGCTTGATGGATTGATTGATTGATGGGATTGATGTGATTAATGTGACACATCGTAGAGATTTCCTTGGGTTTCGCAACGCGCGTCGTTTTCTCGCACCGAACGTTGGCCCACATCACTTGACCAGGGTATTGCCTCGACGCGCGAGTCGCGGTATCGGAACCGCAACGACGGCGCGGTCGCTATGGTATTGGTCTCGGGTTGAGTCGACTCGGGTTGTCGGTACATGAATCAGGGTCGCGCGTCGATATCGGTTAAGGGTCGAAGGTTGTCAGAATTTGACCTGTAAGACCGCGGAAGTCTATGGAACGGTACGGACCAAGATACGGGTCTTACAGCTCTCCCCTCCTTATAAAAATTTCACCCTCGAAATTTACACAAGCATCGCAACTAAGCATTACTCGCGAGGAAAAAGAAACATAACGTCATCATATAGAATCAGGGGCAGCATACAAAATACAATACAAGATCAATCATCAAAGAGATGAGGATAACGCTCTCGAATCTCAGCCTCACGCTCCCAAGAAGCCTCCTCTACAGTATGGTGACCCCACTGCACCTTCACCAAAGGAATGACCTTGGTTCTGAGGACCTGCTCCTTCCGATCATGGAATACGGACTGGCTGCTCAATGTAAGAAGCGTCCTTTCGAACCTCCAGCGGCTGCCAATCAATAATGAGAACTATGTCTGACCCACATTTCCTCAACATGGAGACGTGGAAAACGTCGTGGACGCCAGACAACCGTGATGGCAAGGCAAGCCGATAGGCCACGGCGCCAACGCGCCCAGTGATCTCAAAAGGTCCTATGAATCTCGGGACAAGCTTGCCCTTCGCTCCAAATCGAACTACGCCCTTCATGGGCGAGACCTTGAGATACACATGGTCCCCTACATCAAACTCCAAGGGACGACGCCGACGATCAGCAGAACTCTTCTGTCAGCTCTGAGCTGTGCGCATCCTCTGCCTGATGATGTCAATAGCCTCTGAAGTCTTCTACACAAGCTCGGGACCTAGGAGACGACGCTCTCCAACCTCGGTCCAACAACTCGGTGATCTGCATGGTCTGCCATATAGTGCCTCAAAAGGAGTCATGTCGATGGTCGCCTGATAGCTGTTATTGTATGCGAACTCAGCCAATAGCAGATGCTTATCTCAGCTACCCCCGAAGTCAATCGCGCAGGCCCGAAGCATATCCTCAAGTATCTGATTGACCCTCTTGGTCTGGCCATCGGTCTGGGAATGGTACGCAGTGCTGAGCTGCAATTCAGTCCCCATCGCTCGCTGGAAGCTCCCCCAAAATTGAGACGTAAACCTTGAGTCTCGGTCAGAAACGATCGAGACTGGAACGCCATGCAGTCTCACAATCTCCTCAATAAATAATCTCGTAAGCCGGTCCATAGACCAAGTCGCACGCATCGCAAGGAAATGTGCCAACTTCATCAGACGATCCACAACAACCCAAATGGTATCATGACCGCGCTGAGTCCTCGGTAAACCCATAATGAAATCAGTCGACACGTGCTTCCACTTCCACATCGGAACGCTTAACGGCTGCAATAGACCAGGAGGTCTCTGATGATCGGCCTTGACACGCTGGCACGTGTCACACTCGGCCACAAAACTGACGATCTGGAGCTTCATCCCCGCCCAAAAATACTGTCACCTCATGTCATGGTACATCTTCGTCGAGCTCGGGTGGATAGAAAACCACGATCGATGTACCTCGGTCATAAGATCTCTGCGCAACTCTGGAATATCCGGGACACATAATCGGCCTCTAAAGCGAAGTCCACCATCTGTACCGATCTGCCAATCAGCCTGACCCTCAGATGCCGCCTCAGCCATATAACTCTGCAACGACTCATCAGCCTGCTGAGCCTCGATCACCCTAGCGATAAGAGAGGGTTGAATCGACAAGCTCGATAACTGTACAATAGAAGACTACAGGCCGAACTCAAAGTCATACGCTGCAATATCCTCAAGCATCCGCCACTCCTGAATCATCATATGCGCCACTAGGCCTCGTGGCTGACGGCTGAGGGCATCTGCCACCACGTTCGCCTTACCCGGGTGGTACTGGAGGTCAAAATCATAATCTTTCAAGAGCTCCATCCAGCGCCTCTGTCTCATATTCAACTCAGACTGCGAGAAGAGGTACTTCAAGCTCTTGTGATCAGAGAAGATCTCGAACCTAACCCCGTAAAGGTAGTGCCTCCACACCTTCAGTGCGAAGACAACTACAGCCAGCTCTAAGTCATGCGTAGGATAGTTCAGCTCATGGACCTTGAGCTGACGAGACGCAAAGGCCACTGTCTCCCGTGCTGCATCAGGACAGCACCCAAACCGATATGCGAGGCATCAGTGAATACAATAAAGCAGTCACTCCCAGAGGGAAGAGTGAGGACAGGAGCGGACGTCAGACGGTCCTTCAACTCCATAAATGCTCGCTCGCAGGCGTCACTCCAAATAAACTCTGCGCCCTTCCGAGTCAACCTGGTCAGCGGGGATGCAATACGAGAAAAACCCTCAATGAAATGTCGGTAATAGCCCGCCAAGCCAAGGAAACTACGGATCTTTGTCGCAGTCGTGGGCTGGCCCCACTGACGCACTGCCTCGACCTTCGAGGGATTCACTGCGACACCCTCCCTCGTCATCACGTGACCGAGGAACTTCACCTCCTCCTACCAGAACTCGCACTTCTCCAGCTTCGCATACAGCTGGTGTGCGCGGAGGGTCTGCAAGGTAATCTCCAAGTGCTGCTCATGCTCCTCACGGGTCCTCGAGTAGATCAGAATGTCGTCGATAAAGACTACAACAAACTGATCCAGATATGGGCGGAAAACCTCGTTCATCAGCTGCATGAAGACCGCGGGTGCATTGGTCAGTCCGAAGGACATGACCTGAAACTCAAAATGACCGTAACGCGTCCTGAATGCTGTCTTTGGAATGTCCTCATCTCGGACCCGAATCTGATGATAACCGGAACGTAGGTCAATCTTCGAAAAGAACTGTGCACCCTACAGCTGGTCGAACAAATCATCAATCCTAGGGAGCGGGTACTTATTCTTGATCGTGACTTTGTTGAGCTCGCAATAGTCAACGCAGAGCCTCAACGAGCCATCCTTCTTCTTCACGAAGAGTACCGGCGCTCCCCATGGAGAACTGCTCGGACGGATAAAGCCCAACTCACGCAACTCGTCCAACTGCTTCTGCAGTTTCCGTAACTCCAATGGTGCCATACGATACGGGACCTTCGAGATAGGCGCGGTACCGGGCACGAGATCAATCTGGAACTCGGTGAGTCGGCGAGGCGGTAATCCCGGAATCTCCTGGAACACATCGGGAAAATTACAAACCAAGGGTAAATGGTCGATGCAGGCGGCAACAGGCTCCTCTATGGCGCAAGACATCAAACAAGACAACCGCTCTCCTCTTGGCTCTGCAACGAACTCGAACTGTGGCACGCCGGGTATACAAAACGTGACGGTCCTCGCGGCACAGTCTAAAATGGCATAATACTCAGCGAGCTAATCCATGCCTAGGATGACATCGAACTCAGATATCGGCAAAACGAACAGATCGACAGGCAGAAAGGTATCCCCAATTAGAACGGGGCAAGATGAGCAAAATCGTCCCAACATTGCAGTCCTCCCTAAGGGAGTCGATACTGATAGGCTCTCACCAGTAGACTCCAACGGTAAGCCAGCCGATCGACAGAAGCCCTCGGCCACAAAAGAGTGCGATGCACCGGAATCAAACAGTACTCGTGCAATGCATGCAGAAACTGGAAGTATACCCTCAACGACTCCTCTGGATGACTGCGGATCCTGCTGAGCTGCTTAGAATCTAGCTTGAACTGGCTGGGGAGGTGCCTGTCCCCTCTGAACGTGCTGCTGCTGCGCTGGGGTCGCTGAGGTGGTCGAAACTGCTGCCTCTGCTGCTGTGGCCTCTGAGGCTGGTAATGATACTGATGCTGCTGCTGAGGTGGCCTCGGTGGTGGAAGCTGCTGTCGCTGCTGCTGTGGGGGTCTCTTCTGCTGTGGTGGAGGCTGCTGGGGAGCCCTCTGCTGCTGTGGACCTCTCTGCTGCTGCTGAGGGCTGGGACACTCCCATGAACTGTGTCCCGTCGCACCACACCTGAAGCAAGTGCCAGTGAACTGCCTATGAGGTGGTGGTGGAGGTGCTGCTGGTGCTGATGGTGCTCGGAAGGCTGGGCGACTTGTGCGCCTCTGCTGCTGTGGTCGACGCTGCTGGAAATGACTGGAAGAAGCCTGCCTCTTCCAGTCTCTCCTCTGACCACGATCAGACTGAGAACCGGCCCACTCAGTCTCATAAATTTGAGCTCTCCGCACCACTGCCTGGAAAGTAGGGAGCTCATGCCCAATAACACGACCTCGAAGGCCGTAACGTAAGCCGTGCTCAAAACGGCGGTCCTTTCGCCCCTCATCATCAACCATATACGGTGCAAATCGTGATAGTGCCACAAAAAGGGCCGTGTACTGTGCCACAGACATGTCTCCCTGCACCAGAGTCTCAAACTCTAAGGCTCGCTAACGACGGATATGGTCGGGGAAGTACTGCTCCTCTAATCGGTCAACAAAGTCCTCCCATGTCCAGACATAATCAGGTCCGGCAACACGGGTAACAGAGGTCCACCAATGCTCGACCTCACCCTGGAAGAGAAATACTGCTAACCGGACGAGCTGCTCGGTCGTGCATGACATGGTATCGAATATCTTCTCCACATCGGAGCACCATCTCTCTGCTGCAGTCGGATCTGGCTCGCCCTGGAAACGTGGGGGATCAAGCCGTCTGAACTCACGAAGTAAGGCGCTCGCGCGCTCCTGCTCTGCCTGAGCTGGTGAAACAAATGGGCGCCTACCCTGTCCCTGGAGTGCGGCTGTCATAGCCTGTAACATCTGCTGTAACTGAGAGGCACTCACAGTCACGGTCGGCTTCGCATCGGCCTCAGGTGGAGGAATGTCATCCTAAGGGAAGGGAGCAGGGATCTCTAAGGGTGGAACGGGAGATGCAGGTGGTAAAGCTGGAGTCTCCGATGGTGAAACGGAATCCTCAGGTGTTAGTGCGGGAGTTGATCGGGTAACCCTCCCAGGCGCCATGTCCTACAGAAAAGAGCGAAGGCGCCTATCAACTTCAAAACTCTCGAAGGTACGCAGGTTAACGGTCTGTATTGGAAGGTCGCGAAGCTATCCGAACTTCGAAACTTAGCCATTCTACACTCATAGAAGACATGTAATGTTGTTCTCGGTTATTCTCAAGTTATGCTCTGATACCAACTTCTGTCACGCCCCAAATTCAGAAACCTGGCTCACAAAATTCTCGATCGCCGAATCCGGCACCGACAGCCTCCGTAGAATCCCATTCTCGGCTCCTAGCTCCCATTCGCCAGGTTCCAATCCTGGGATGCTACGAGGAGGATTTTCAATGTCAGTTTGATTCGTAATAAGCATAACCAATGGCATAACCCACAAACAACAACCAAGAACTTCATTACATTTTCACTATGATAAAAAACTTTACAAGTACAATGAGTATAAAGGGAAATATAATGGTAAAGAACAAAAACTCTAAAATGATCAGTAACGTGCTCCTGCCTCAGCGCTGCTGCGATCCAACGTCACCTGCAAGCAACGGTCGTGCATAAGCTTATAGAAAGCTTAGAGGGTGGTGAAAGTGTGTGCGCAAGGTAGTAATATGAACATGCAATGTCAGAGTAATACAAAATATGCAGATGGAACCATAATATCATGAGTCGTACCAAGGCTGATGCAATGCAAGACATGAATGGTATCGCCACCCCAAGGCCATGCGATGTGCAATGCAACTCAAGCATACAGATCCTCATCTATGTCCATACATCAATATAGCTTAAATATGAGATATCACCGGGGTCTAGTACACTCTAAAGCAGATTGTCGTCACATCATGTGCAATAAGGTAAGTGGAAGAGACCACACTATCCGTCTGCCAATATCGGGCGTGACTCGTCGATAGCGGACCCATTCCTCGAGCTGGTCAAACTCAGCCTAGCATTGCCCCCTACTATCGGGCGGGTAAGGCCACACCCCCTTCCAACCGACCACGACACAGTGGAGAGCACAGCCAACTGGTATTTGGCACTCAGCGCTCATCTACCCACTCGGTCTAGACGTTGAAGTAACCTCTTGGTACCATAAGGGTTTAGGGACTTTCACCCAGGGATATCAATAGCACCCCATGTAGAACAAGATTTTCGGTATCCAATCCTGCCAACTACGATGCGTTTGTGGAAGCTACGGCCCTGATGTCGCTAGGGCGTACAATACCCATGTCACACAAATGCGAAATGCATGATTCACGCTATCCAGTCATGCAACAAATCCTGCGCATATCGTGCGCTCATGTAGGGAAACACTGCCTAACCAGGAGCCCATAAACAACCTGCCCGAAGGCATATGCTATGATCAGTCAATCCTCATATCAAGCATGCATATGATGCGTATGATCATGAGTCATGAAACTATACTAAACATGTATATGAGTGATGAACCATTCTTACAACGCAGATGGGCCTGGACGGCCTATACACAATAAGTACGGCCCAGTAATGGGCCCCAAGGAGAGTCGTAATGTGGACATCCAACCAGCATCACACTCGCAATGTGTACGTCAAACCAACATTGTCCCTAAGGCACGATCGCCGTGAACATTGCTAGTTAGTCTGTATGGGAATTACACATTGCAATGGACTGTAGGTTCCTCCCATTAGGCTTTACATGTATATCAAATGGGTCATATCTTATGGGCCTTTTATTTATCAGGTGGGCCACATAAATGGGTCACACCAATGGGTCTCATGTGCATTGCAATGGGTCAAAACCCGTGGGCCTTGGGTTGCATCAAATGAGCTTAGTCTCATGAGTCTAATATGTGACCAATGGGCCACACCAATGGGATCCCACATGTAGTTCAAGTGGGCCTCAACCCATAGACCTAACATGAGTCAAATGGGCCTAAACCCCTAGGCCTTAATCAAATAAAATGGGCCTAACTCATGGGTCTCAAATAAATCCAATGGGCCTAATCCCATAGACCCTTTTTATAATTAAATGGGTTTAGTCCCATGGGCCTCACAATACATCAAATGGCCTAGTCTCATGGATTTAGAACATATCAATTGGGCTTACTTCTATGGGCTTTAAAATACATTAAATGGGTCCAATACCATGGGCCTAACAAAATGTTTATTTCCCATCAAAACTAGGCCCAACATGATGTTCATTTACAATACAAACTGTTCATAGGGCCCACTACAATATTTATTTGCAACCCAATCTTTTCATAAGGTCACGTGGACCATGGGCCCACTGCAATATTTATTTACAATCCAAACTGTTCATAGGGCCCACGGTTAGGGGTAAGTCCCACCGTTCCAAATGAATGGTGCGGATGTAACACATAAAACATGGTGGGCCCACCGTCCAGGGATGGATGGCGCGAATAGAACACATACATCACAAGGGCCCCACCGTCCGCTGGACGGTGGAGACCACACATACAGAAGGTGGGTGCCACCGTCCGTCTGGACGGTGGACTCAACACATGCATCATTGTGGGTCCCATGTGGGGCCCACTATAATGTTTAAGTACTATCCGACCCGTTCATAAGGTCGTTCGGACCTGGATGAAGGGACCACATAAATTTCATCTTGATCCAAAACTTCTGTGGGCCCCAAAAATCTTTCAATGGTAGAATTCAATCCACACTGTTTCACGTGGTGTGGGCCACCTGAGTGTTTGATCGAGCTGAAATTTGGAGGGGGCCCACCTGAGGATGGGACCCACCTCATGGACGGCTTAGATGGCATATAAACATCAAGGTGGGGCCCACGGCAGCAGCCGTGGGTGGCCTGTTGGACGCCCGCCCGCCCGCCCGGGCGCTGCACGCTGCTGCGTGCAGCGTGCTGCCGCTATCAGTGAGGGAGGCATGCCTCATCCTCTGTCTCTCCTAAATTTCATTTTTTTGCTAAAACTCATGCGTGGGGCCCGCTACCTGGAAATCCACTCCAGCCATGGTGTTCTACAGCTTGCAACAGACAAAAAGAGTCTAAAGTTTGAATTTTTTTGGGATTAGAAAATGAAATAAAAACAGAAAAGGATCCTTGAATGGTAGTGATGCATTCTTTGATGTTATGGCCCACCAGGTCTTCCAATCAGCCCCAAACTTCTACCCAACGGCTAAAATGCTGTTGGTAAGAGGATGGACGGCTTGGATTGTTTAAATACATCACGGTGGGGCCTAAGCAAGTGGACCACCCAAAGACTCTTTTACTTCTTTCCTTTTTCTTCTTTCCTTTGAAACGTCCAGCGTCCCAGACGCTGGACGGTTTTATTATTATTATTATTATTTTTTTTAGTGGTGGGCCCTGATGAAGTGGGCCACCACATGAGGGGTGACATGGGTACAACGGCTAAGGTGGGCCCCACTTGAATAAAAATAAATACCTCAAGGTGGGATCCATTCAAGTGGGCCACACATTCCTATTGCATAAAAATGAAATAAAATAAAATAGAATAAAATAAAAGAAATAAAAGAGAGAGAGACATGGAGAGTGGGACATGCCTTGTGATGGAGGGACCCCGACATTATGGGCCCTCCTTTACATGAAATCATACATCAAGTGGGTCATTTTGCACATGTGACCATCAAAACTGAAGATCAACGGTGGGGATCCTTTCCCCACCAATATGGATGGTCTAGATGACCTTTTTAAAGAAAATAAACATCATGATGGGGTCCATGGAGAATGGACCCATCATGGAATGATCATGATGATCCAAGTAGGCCATCGGCCTTATCTTAGGGTCCCAAGTGAGATCCACACCATTGATCGGTGGGCCTCACTTGGTCCACCATAAAAACAAGAAAAAACTACCCTATAGAGGCACCCACCGTCCGATCTTCTTGCTCCTAGGGGTTCCTTGGCACCTTAGCTTCAACTTCAGTGGAGGAGATGGAGAATGGAAGGTTGAGATGGAAGATGATGGGGTAGGAAGGTGGGCCACTTGGAGCTTGGGAGGCTTGGAGGAATTCCATACGTGGGATTTTTTTTTAGCTTGGAGTTTGCAAATGAGAAAGAGAGGAGTTGTAAAGGGAGAGAGAGAGAGTGATGGATGGATGTGGTGAGTGATGTTTGTGTAAGAAAAACTTGACTTTTGAGGCTTTTGTGTAAGAGAGGTATGGGTGGTGAAGACTTTTGTGACTTTTTGTGTAAGAGAGGTATGGGTTTGGGAGACTTTTGTAGTTGCTTGGGAAAAGGGAATGAAGTGATGTGTACTTGACATGTGATGGCTTGATGGATAGATTGATTGATGGGATTGATGTGATTGATGTGACACATCGTAGAGATTTCCTTATGTTTCGCAACGGGCGACGTTTTCTCGCACCGAACATTGGCCCACATTTCTTGACCAGGGTATCGCGTCTGCAACGACGGCGCGGTCGCTATGGTATTGGTCTCGGGTTGAGTCGACTCGGGTTGTCGGTATATGAATCAGGGTCGCGCGTCGATATCGGTTAAGGGTCGAAGGTTGTCGGAATTCGACCGGTAAGACCGCGAAAGTCTATGGAAAGGTACGGACCAAGATACGGGTCTTACACATCCAACCAGTATTACACTCGCAATGTGGACGTCAAACCAACATTGCTTTCCAGGCACGATCTTCTTAAACATCGCTACATAATCGGTATTGGGATTACACATTGCAATGGACCTTAGGTTCATCCCATTGGGCTTTTCATATATATATCAAATGGGCCATATCCTATGGGCCTTTTATTCATTAGATGGGCCACATAAATGGGCCACACCAATGGGTCTTATGTGCATTGCAATGGGTCAAAACCCGTGGGCCTTGGATTGCATCAAATGAGCTTAGTCTCATGAGTCTAATATGTGACCAATGGGCCACACCAATTGGGTTCCACATGTAGATCAAGTGGGCCTCAACCCATAGACCTAACATGAGTCAAATGGGCCTAAACCCCTAGACCTTAATCAAATAAAATGGACCTAACTCATGGGTATCAAATAAATCCAATGGGCCTAATCCCATGGATCCTTTTTATAATCAAATGGGTTTAGTCCCATGGGCCTTACAATATATCAAATGGCCTAGTCTCATGGCCTTAGAACATATCAATTGGGCCTAAACCCATAGGCCTTAAATATCAAGTGAGCCTAAGCCCATAGGCTTTACATATCAAGTGGGCCCAAGTTCTTAGGCCTTAAATGAATCAAATGGGCCTAGCCCATAAGCATTTCATAAATCAAATGGGCCTAGCCCATAGGCCTTTTATAATTTAAATAGGCCTAGCCCATAGGCCTATTACAAATCAAATGGGCCTAACTCATATGTGAGTGGCCCACCCAACTAATAACTCATGCTTTAAAATGATCTTACCAAGTGGATGGACGGTCTGAATGCATCCCATGCATCATGACGGGTCCCACTGTCCAGTGGACAGTGTGGATAGAACACATACATCACAAAGGGGCCACAAAGGGGCCCCACCGTCCACTGGACGGTGGAGGCAACCCATACATAAGGTGGGTGCCACCGTCCGTCTGGGCGGTGGACTTAACACATACATCATTGTGGGTCCCATGTGGGGCCCACCCTGTAACATTTATTTGGCATCCAAGCTGCTCACAAGGTCACTCTGACCTGGATGAAGGGAAAACATAAATTTTAGCTTGATCCAACATTTCTGTGGGCCCCAAACAAGATTTCAATGGTAGACTTTTAATTCCACTGTTTCAAGTGGTGTGGGCTACCTGAGTTTTGGATCGGTCCGATATTTGGAGGGGGCCCACTTGATGAAGGGACCCGCCTCATGAACGGATTGGATGACAAACAAGCATTACGGTGGGGCCCATGGCTGGAGCCGTGGGTCCCATGCTGGACGCCCGCCCGCCCTCACGACTGCACGCAGCAGCGTACAGCGGCTGCTGCCAGGGAAGCAGGGGGTATGCCTCTTTCAAAAAAAATGGGAAAAACCTGTTTTTCGATGGTTTTTCGCACGTAGGGCCCATTAAAATGAAATTCGCCCCAGCCAATGCGTTCAGCGGCTCGAGGCCGTCCAAATGAGTCCAGAGTTCAAATTTTTAAAATGCTTAGGAAGTGAAATAAAATAGGAAAATGACATTTGAATGGTGAGGATGCAATTTTTGACGCTATGACCCACCAGGTCTTCCAATCAGCCCCAGACTTCTACCCAACGGCTAAAATGCTGTAGGTAAGAGGATGAACGGCTTGGATTGTCTAAACGCGTCACAGTGGGGCCTAAGCAAGTGGACCACCCAAAAGTTTCTTTTCTTCTTTCCCTTTTCTCTTTTTCTCCCTTAAAAGAAATACAATGTGGTGGGCCCTGATGGAGTGGGCCATCACGGATGGGTGATGTGGGTACAACGTATATGGTGGGCCCCACTTAAATAAAAATTTGCACAAAATAAATCTCAAGGTGGGATCCATTCAAGTGGGCCACACAATCCTATTGCATAAATAAAATAAAATAAAATAAAATAAAATAAAATAAAAGAAATAAAAGAGAGAGAGAGAGACATGGAGAGTGGGACACGCCTTGTGATGGAGGGCTCCGCCACTATGAGCCCTCCCTTGCAAGAAACTATACAATAAACGGATCCCTTTGTACATGGGATCATCGAAAATGTAAATCAACGGTGGAGATCCATTCCCCATCGATGTGGACGGTCTAGATGACCTCTCAAATGCAATGGATTAAATATCATGATGATCCAAGTGGGCCATCGGCCTTATCTTAGGGTCCCAAGCGAGATCCACACCATTGATCGGTGAGTCTCACTTGGCCCATCATAAGAACAAGAAAGAAACTACCCTATAGAGGCACCCACCGTCCGATCTTCTTGCTCCTACGGGTTCCTTGGCACCTTAGCTTCAACTTCAATGGATGAGATGAAGAATGGAGGGTTGAGATGAGAGATCTTGGGATGAAGAGGTGGGCCACTTGGAGCTTAGGAGAGTTTGAAAAACTCCATACGTATGGAGCTCTTTGTTGGTTGGGATTGAGATGGGAAAATGAGAAAGAGAGAGATGGATGGATGGATGAATGATAATTGTGTGAGAAAGTATTGACTTTTGAGGCTTTTGTGTAAGAGAGGTATGGGAGGTGTAAGAAAAGCTTGACTTTTATGGCTTTTTGTGTAAGAGAGTTATGGTTTTGGGAGACTTTTGTGGTTGCTTGGAAAAAGGGAATAAAGTGATGTGTACTTGACATGTGATGGCTTGATGGATTGATTGATTGATGGGATTGATGTGACAGATCGTAGAAATTTGCTTGGGTTTCGCAACGCGCGGCATTTTCTCGCACCGAACGTTGGCCCACATCACTTGACCAGGGTATCGCCTCGGCGCGCGAGTCGCGGTATCGGAACCGCAACGACGGTGCGGTCGCTATGGTATTGGTCTCGGGTTGAGTCGACTCGGGTTGTCGGCACATGAATCAGGGTCGCGCGTCGATATCGGTTAAGGGTCGAAGGTTGCCGAAATTCGACCGGTAAGACCGCGGAAGTCTATGGAACGGTACGGACCAAGATATGGGTCTTACAGACGACAACTCATTAGCCCATGTTCACCAAAAATAGGTGTAAACATGAGGATCCTATGATAATTCTTATTCAATTAGTGTAAAACAGTAAGCTTTAGCCCTTCTTTGTGGGCAGTCTTCTTTGAAATCGATGATTGGAACAAGTAGCTTCTTTTATCCAGGAAATCTTTGTCCATTGACTGTACTCCCGAGCATAGTTATAATATTTGACTGGGTTGTCATTAATATGAATGTCCCATGTGACTGGTGATTCTTATCCAACCCCAGTGATTAAGCTGGTAGTTTTTATTTATTTATTTATTTTTTATTTATGCACCAGCCACTACGCCAAAACATCAAAAAAAGGACGGCCAAAAACCGTCTCAAAGGGCCATAAAGGACGGTCTTGGACCGTCGCAAGGGCCGTCATATTTTGGGGCGTCGTATTACTTAAAGGACAGCCGGACCGTCTCTAAAGAAAGACGGTCATAGACCGTCTATAGTAAATGTCTGTTTTGAAGTTAAAAAGGACGGTCCTAGACAGTCCGTAAAAAGGATGGTCCATGACCGTCAAGAAAAAAGACTATTATAGGCAGTCTCTGATGAACCATAAAAGGACGGATATGGACCGTCCCTGAAAAGGACAGTCATAGACCGTCCCTAAAAAGGACGGTCGTAGACTGTCCCTAAAAAAAGGACTATTTTCAGCCGTCCTATTTAAAAACTGTTTTAGACTAAAAAGGACGGTCTTAGACCATCCCAGATGTTGAAAGACCTGGTAATGAAAAAACCAATATAATTCAATTGAAACCTGTATTTTTTAATATTTTAAACATAAAAAAATAATGCAATACAATTAAAACTAAATATTAAACAAAATTTATATTACTTCACAATAAAAAAAATTATAATTTACAACAATAAATTGAAAATGGTTTTGAATAAAAATAAATTTTTTAAAAAAACAAATCCTTTGTGGTGTCTACTCCTAGCACGAGTGGCGTCAAAAGGCTGAAGTACTTGTAGGCCTAAATTTAGGCACGATTAATTAAAATCCTGCACACAAAAGAAAAAAAAAGAGTCAAAATGTAGTATTCAACAAAGATAAAATAAATGAATTAAAAAATATGCCATTAATTACAAGGTTGAAATATGCTTTTAGGGGAATCAATTGACCAAAATACCTTTTTTTTTCTTTTGATTTTTCCCTAGAAAGTGTCAAGGTAAAGCATTTTTAGGCTGTGTTCATCACGTTCAACCCATACAACAGGTTCATTCCACCATGATGATCATGTGAGGCCAAAAAATTAAGTCCAATAATCAAGTGGGCTACATATAAATTTGAAGGTCTTTGGGTGGTTTAGGCCAATCTTTTATTCCATTCCAATACAATAAACATTGGATTTAGCAGACGATGTGGAATTGAGAATAGGTAAACGTTTAGGTTTAGGAAATCAGGTTCAGGTTCAGGATCGGGTTTAGGTTTGGATTTTCAAGTTTAGGTTTAGGTTTAGGTTTAAGTTAGGGAGTTGAGATTAGAATTAGGTGTAGGTTTAGGTTTAAGGATTTGAGAATACATTTAGGTTTTAGGTTTAGGTTTAGGTTTAGATTATAGGTTATAGGTTTAGGTTTAGGTTATAAGCTATAGGTTTAGGGAATTGAGAATAGGATAAGGTTTAAGTTTAGGAAATCAGGTTCGGGTTCAGGATCGGGTTTAGGTTTGGATTTTCAAGTTTAGGTTAGGGAATTAAGATTAGGATTAGGTGTAGGTTTAGGTTTAGGGATTTGAGAATACATTTAGGTTTTAAGTTTAGGTTTAGGTTATAGGTTATAGGTTTAGGTTTACGTTTAGGTTAAGGTTTAGGTTTAGGTTATATGCTATAAGTTTAGGGAATTGAGAATAGGTTAAGGTTTAGATTTAGAAAATCGAGTTCGGGTTTGGGATCGGGTTTAGGTTTGGGTTTCAAGTTTAGGTTTAGGTTTAGGTTAGGGAGTTGAGATTAGGATTAGGTGTAGGTTTAAGTTTAGGGATTTGAGAATACATTTAAGTTTTAGGCTTAGGCTTAGGCTTAGGTTTAAGTTTTAGGTTATAGGTTAAGGTTTAGGTTAAATTTAGGTTATAGGTTACAAGTTTAGGTTATAGGTTAAGGTTTTAGGTAATAGGTTATAGGTTTAGGTTAAGGTTATAGCTTTAGGTTAGGGTTTAGATTTAGGTTATAAGCTATAGGTTTAGGGAATTGAAAATTGGTTAACGTTTAGGTTTAGGTTTAAGGAGTTGAGATTAGGATTAGGTGTAGGTTTAGGTTTAGGAATTTGAGAATACATTTAGAATTAGGTTATAGGTTATAGGTTAAGGTTTAGGTTTAGGTTAAGGTTAGGTTATAGGTTATAAGTTTAGGTTATAGGTTATAGGTTAAGGTTTTAGGTCATAGGTTTTGGTTTAGGTTAAAGTTATAGGTTTAGTTTAGGTTAAGATTTAGGTTTAGGTTATAAGCTACGGTTTAGGGAATTGAGAATAGGTTAAGGTTTAGGTTTAGGAAATCGGGTTCGGGTTCGGGATCGAGTTTAGGTTTAGGTTTTCAAGTTTAGTATTAGGTTTAGGTTAGGGAGTTGAGATTAGGATTAGGTGTAGGTTTCGGTTTAGGGATTTGAGAATACATTTAAGTTTTAGGTTAAGGTTTAGGGAATTGAGAATTTAGGTTAAGGTTTAGATTTAGGAAATCGAGTTCAGGTTCAGGATTGAGTTTAAGTTTAGGTTTTCAAGTTTAAGTTTAGGTTTAGGTTAGGGAGTTGAGATTAGGATTAGTTGCAGGTTTTGGTTTAGGGATTTGAGAATACAATCGGGTTTGGGATCGGGTTTAGGTTTGGGTTTTCAAATTTAGGTTTAGGTTTAGGTTAGGGAGTTGAGATTAGGATTAAGTGTAGGTCTAAGTTTAGGGATTTGAGAATACATTTAGGTATTAGGTTTAGGTTTAGGGAATTGAGAATAAGTTAAGGTTTAGGTTTAGGAAATCGGATTCGGGTTCGGGATCGGGCTTAGGTTTGGGTTTTTAAGTTTAGGTTTAGGTTTGGGTTAGAGACTTGAGATTAGGATTAGGTGTAGGTCTAGGATTAAGGATTTGAGAATACATTTAGGTCTTAGGTTTAGGTTTAGGGAATTGAGAATAGGTTAAGGTTTAGGTTTAGGAAATCGGGTTCGGGTTCGGGATCGGGTTTAGGTTTAGGTTTAGGTTAGGGAGTTTAGATTAGGATTAGGTGTAGGTCTAGGTTTAGGTATTTGAGAATACATTTAGGTCTTAGGTTTAGGTTTAGTGAATTGAGAATAGGTTAAGGTTTAGGTTTAAGAAATCGGATTCGGGTTCGGGATTGGGTTTAGGTTTGGGTTTTCAAGTTTACGTTTAGGTTTGGGTTAGGAAGTTGAGATTAGGATTAGGTGTAGGTGTAGGTGTAAGTCTAGGTTTAGGGATTTGACAATACATTTAGGTCTTAGGTTTAGGTTTAGGGAATTGAGAATAGGTTAAGGTTTAGGTTTAGGACATCGGGTTCGGGTTCGGGATTGGGTTTATGTTTGGGTTTTCAAGTTTAGGTTTAGGTTTAGGTTAGGGAGTTGAGATTATGATTAGGTGTAGGTTTAGGTTTAAGGATTTGAGAATACATTTAGGTTTTAAGTTTAGGTTTAGGTTTTAGGCTTAGGTTTAGGTTATATAGGTTTAGGTTTAGGTTAAAAGTACAGGTTAGAGGTTTAGGTTTAGGTTAGGTTATAGGTTAAGGTTTAGGGAATTGAGAATAGGTTAAGGTTTAGGTTTAGGAAATCGGGTTCGGGTTCGGGATTGGGTTTAGGTTTGGGTTTTCAAGTTTAGGTTTAGGTTTAGGTTAGGGAGTTGAGATTATGTTTAGGTGTAGGTTTTGGTTTAAGGATTTGAGAATACATTTAGGTTTTAGGTTTAGGTTTAGGTTTTAGGCTTAGGTTTAGGTTATATAGGTTTAGGTTTAGGTTAAAAGTATAGGTTATATAGGTTTAGGTTTAGGTAAGGTTATAGGTTAAGGTTTAGGGAATTGAGAATTTAGGTTAAGGTTTAGGTTTAGGAAATCGAGTTCGGGTTCGGGATCGAGTTTAGGTTTAGGTTTTCAAGTTTAGGTTTAGGTTTAGGTTTAGGTTAGGGAGTTGAAATTATGATTAGTTGTAGGTTTCGGTTTAGGGATTTGAGAATACATTCGGGTTCGGGATCAGATTTAGGTTTGGGTTTTCAAGTTTAGGTTTAGGTTTGGGTTAGGGAGTTGAGATTAGGATTAGGTGTAGGTGTAGGTCTATGTTTAGGGATTTGATAATACATTTAGGTCTTAGGTTTAGGTTTAGGGAATTGAGAATAGGTTTAAGGTTTAGGTTTAGGAAATCGGGTTCGGGTTCAGGATCGGGCTTAGGTTTGGGTTTTCAAGTTTAGGTTTAGGTTTGGGTTAGGGAGTTGAGAATAGGATTAGGTGTAGGTGTAGGTGTAGGTTTAGGAATTTGATAATACATTTAGGTCTTAGGTTTAGGTTTAGGGAATTGAGAATAGGTTAAGGTTTAGGTTTAGGAAATCGGGTTCGGGTTCGGGATCGAGTTTAGGTTTGGGTTTTTAAGTTTAGGTTTAGGTTTAGGTTTGGGAGTTGAGAATAGGATTAGGTATAGGTTTAGGTTTAGGGATTTTAGAACACATTTAGGTTTTAAGTTTAAGTTTTAGGTTAAGGTTATAGGTAGGTTATAGGTTATAGCTGTAGGGAATTGAGAATAGGTTAAGGTTTAGGTTTTAGGTTAAGGTTTTAGGTAGGTTATAGGTTATATGTTTAGGGAATTAAGAATAGGTTAAGGTTATAGGTAGGTTATAGGTTATAGATGTAGGGAATTGAGAATAGGTTAAGGTTTAGGTTTTAGGTTAAGGTTATAGGTTATAGGTTTAGGGAATTGAGAATAGGTTAAGGTTTAGGTTATAAGTTCAGGTTATAGGTTTTGGTTTAGGTTAGGTTATAGGTTAAGGTTTAGGGAATTGAGAATTTAGGTTAAGGTTTAGGTTTAGGAAATCGAGTTCAGGTTCGGGATCGAGTTTAAGTTTAGGTTTTCAAGTTTAAGTTTAGGTTTAGGTTAGGGAGTTGAGATTAGGATTAGTTGCAGGTTTTGGTTTAGGGATTTGAGAATACATTCGGGTTCGGGATCGGGTTTAGGTTTAGGTTTTCAAGTTTAGGTTTAGGTTTGGGTTAGGGAGTTGAGATTAGGATTAGGTGTAGGTGTAGGTCTAGGTTTAAGGATTTGATAATACATTTAGGTCTTAGGTTTAGGTTTAGGAAATTGAGAATAGGTTTAAGGTTTAGGTTTAGGAAATCGGGTTCGGGTTCGGGATAGGGTTTAGGTTTGGGTTTTCAAGTTTAGATTTAGGTTTGGGTTAGGGAGTTGAGAATAGGATTAGGTGTAGGTGTAGGTGTAGGTTTAGGGATTTGATAATATATTTAGGTCTTAGGTTTAGGTTTAGGGAATTGAGAATAGGTTAAGGTTTAGGTTTAGGAAATCAGGTTCGGGTTCAGGATCGGGTTTAGGTTTGGGTTTTCAAGTTTAGGTTTAGGTTTAGGTTAGGGAGTTGAGATTAGGATTATGTGTAGGTTTCGGTTTAGGGATTTGAGAATACATTTAAGTTTTAGGTTAAGGTTTAGGGAATTGAGAATAGGTTAAGGTTTAGGTTTAGGAAATCAGGTTCGGGTTCGGGATCGGGTTTAGGTTTGGGTTTTCAAGTTTAGGTTTAGGTTTAGGTTAGGGAGTTGAGATTAGGATTAGGTGTAGGTTTCAGTTTAGGTTTAGGTTAAGGTTAGGTTTAGGAAATTGGATTCGGGTTCGAGATTGGGTTTTGGTTTGGGTTTTCAAGTTTAGGTTTAGGTTTTGTTTAGGTAGTTGAGAATAGGATTAGGTGTAGGTTTAGGTTTAGGGATTTGAGAACACATTTAGGTTTTAGGTTAAGGTTATAGGTAGGTTATAGGTTATAGATGTAGGGAATTGAGAATAGGTTAAGGTTTAGGTTTTAGGTTAAGGTTATAGGTAGGTTATACGTTATAGCTGTAGGGAATTGAGAATAGGTTAAGGTTTATGTTTTAGGTTAAGGTTTTAGGTAGGTTATAGGTTATAGGTTTAGGGAATTGAGAATAGGTTAAGGTTTAGGTTATAAGTGCAGGTTATAGGTTTTGGTTTAGGTTAGGTTATAGGTTTAGGTTTAGGGAATTGAGAATTTAGGTTAAGGTTTAGGTTTAGGAAATCGGGTTCGGGTTCGGGATCGAGTTTATGTTTGGGTTTTCAAGTTTAGGTTAGGGAGTTGAGATTAGGATTAGGTGTAGGTTTCAGTTTAGGGATTTGAGAATGCATTTAAGTTTTAGGTTAAGGTTTAGGGAATTGAGAATAAGTTAAGGTTTAGGTTTAGGAAATCGGGTTCGGGTTCAGGATCAGGTTCAGGTTTGGGTTTTCAAGTTTAGGTTTAGGTTTAGGTTAGGGAGTTGAGATTAGGATTAGGTGTAGGTTTCAGTTTAGGTTTATGTTAAGGTTAGGTTATAGGTTTAAGTTTAGGTATAACTATAGCTTTTGGGATTTCATGACAATAGGTTTAGGTTATAACTATAGCTTTTGGGATTTGTGAATAGGTTTAGTTCATAGGTTTTAGGTTATAAGTATAGCTTTTGGGATTTCAGAATAGGTTTAGGTTTAAGTTATAGGTTATAAGTTTAGGTAACTGAGAATAGGTTTAGGTTATAGGTTTAGGGTGTGGTTTAGGTTAAGGGTGAGGTCCCTACAAAAATAGATATAAATACGGCCTGTCCAAATGGCCAGGCCCTCCCAATGCTGTCCATAGGAAATGGACAGCTTCATCATGGTCAGCGGTTCCCACCTTCTAGAGACCCCTGCTCATCCGGATAGCTCCGACGCACATCCGGGTCTGCTCCATTAATTTCAAGCAAATACATAAATACGGCCCAAATGGCCAGGCCCTCCCAATGCTGTTCATAGGAAATGGACAGCTTCATCATGGTCAGCGGTTCCCACCTTCCAGAGACCCCCGCTCATCCGGATAGCTCCGATGCACATCCAGTTCTGCTCCATCAATTTCGAGCTAATATATTTAAAAGCAACATAAATATATCTAAAAGCATCTGGATACCTGGGGAAGGCCTCCCATATTTGTATTGTTGGTTACTCATCCCTTTGTCCACAAGCCACAATCGACCGAAGGAATAATATCATTAAATGACCTGTACATATAATTTAATGTTTACACATCATTAAATATATAATATGAGGAATAAGAAAAAATAATTTTACCTATACACATCATTAAATGTTTCCCTATAAGGAGGTGATATTATATCTTTGATAGCCACAACCTGTATGACAGAGAAAAATGTAACCAATACAGTCTGTTACAATTCAAAGGAGAAAAAAGATTTGTGGCTGCACCGATATTCTAGTACATTACGAATGGCTGCCTACGTACCCAAAAAGTCAGATTGGGATCAAGCCACTACGTAGTTCTTTTTAATTAACCAAGTTACTAAAGGTCATAAATTTCATATTTAACAAAGTATCATTGAACGTCGTCTTAAATCATTTCTGGTTGGTGCATTTAAAAAAAAAAATTGGTGCACAATCACTGTATATTCTTGTTACATCTCGTACTACAACAAGAGACAACGTTCTGTCAATGCTTCAGTTACATTTGAAATTGAAATCCTTTAGTGACTTGGTTAATAAAAAATAAATGACAACAAGCCATAATTAATAAAAAGGATGCTGAAGATTAAATAAATAAAATGCTCAGAAACTGTACTTAGTATTTTCTTCCCACACACATTACGACATCTAGCACAAGGACAACTATACCAATCAACACCTCTCGAATTCCTTTTCGCAAAAATAATAAACGATTCAACGCCTTTAATGTATTCATCACTCAATATATCTTTCGTCATCCAATTCTTGCTTGGGGGCGTCAAATCTATTTCTGATATCATGTGCACGTAGCATATAAAAAGTGAGATACAATAAAAAAGAGGCTTTTCATAAACTGTCAAAACATGCCACACATGTGGTCACCAATCACAAAAAAATATAGATCTATATATATCCGCAAATATATGCACATGATTAGGTTTGGGATCACGCATACACATCATTAAACATGCATGATGATACACCCATCCATCCATGCATGCATACATACATAAACACATGCATGATGATCAATCCATCCATGATCTAACAATCCATCCATCTATCCATGCATGCATACACACATACACACATGCGTGATGATCCATATGTTAAAGAAAACTCAGATCCGACGTTTCAGATCTGAGATGCCATGTAGCTGATGAAGAGGCTGCAATTCTCTCTAGTGAATATAGGTTTTGAGTTGTGATTTTATCCCGTGGATACCCACTGCACTTGACCAACTAGGCACCAACTCAACCCAACTCATAACTTGTGATCGGGTCAGACTCTGTCCAGATTAGTGGAGGCCAAACCCAGACTCAAATCGGGTCAGGTATGTTGGACTTGGTATCGAATCAGGTCAAGTTTGAGTCAGGCCTATTTAAGAACCGGATCTACCCCAACTCCGTTCAACTCAACTCGACTTGATGCCCACCTCTACTCTTAGTGGAGATTAAAATAAATAAATTAAAAAATTAAAAAGTTTTTCAATATAACTACTTGTCTTTAGTACCATTGACCTAAAAGCCTACTTTTAAAATATTTAAAGTAGCCCACCTAATTTTTTCCTAGGTTGACATCTCAACGCCAAGTGCCATATACAATCTCAATTTTGTACAATTTTAGAAACCTATTTTCTAAAAGGCCAAAATATCTTTCATTTAAAATATAAATGACTGTTTTGCCACCCAACGCTATAATGAATTGAACAAATAGATGTTTGATCGAAACCGACCGTACATAGGCCCCACCTTGATATTTGTAAAAAATCTATTACGTCCATCTATTTTCACATATAGGCCCTAAAATGAGGCAGATTCAATGCTTAAAGTGGTCCCTAAGATGGCCCTAAGAAATTTTAACTGTGCCATTCAATCTCACTGTTTCTTGGCGTCTAAGCCTATCGAAGCTTTGGATCGGCCTCATTTATTTTCGGACCCATACCCTTAAATAAGGTGGAAAAATAACAAACGAGATGGATTTCTCACAAACATCAAGGTGTCCCCCATTGTATATGGTCCTGGAGTTATTACTCCAACTAATCTATCACCACCCAAGACATGCAATGAGTTAATGTGGGACCCTATCACAACTATACTTATGCCCACCTAGATGTTTGTGAGAAATCTGTTTTGCCACCTTATTTAAGGCCTAAAAATGAGGTAGATCCAATGCTCAAAGTGATCTCTACGATTGCCCCAAGATGTTTCGACATATTATTCAATCCCACTGTTTCCCATGTGACCCACCCAAGCTTTGGATCAGCCTCATTTTTAGGTCATGCTATCAAATGAGATTGCAAAATAGTTGAACTGAGTGGATTTCTCAGAAATATCAAGGTGGGCTTTCATATTTATGGCCATAGAGTTATTACTCTAGTAACTCTAACAATGAGGTTTGCCTATCACACACACTTGTATAACGGAGCCCATCTACACACACATGCACCCTCCGACCAATGTGTGTGAGATTCATCAAGTCCATAAGATAGGCCCCATGTGTAGATGTCCTTCCTCGAAGAACCGACTGCTTCGCTCATCAAATGGTCCATAACATTAGGAATTTAAAAATGGCTTAGGAATATTTTCCTTAAGTTTTTCTATCCGTCCATATATTTTAGAAATTGTAGCTCACCTGATAAACCTCCAGTTTGAGCCAAGGGCATCTACATGACGTGGATGCATCTATTGACTACTTAAATCACATACACGCTGCCACATTTCCACATGGATTGGCATGTAGATGGGCACCTATTTACACCCAATGAGAATGGCAGGGGTCTCCAATAAGGAAGTGGATTGGGTGGTGACCCCAACACCATATGGTTATGTAGTGTTGGGCAGTGGGGGCTCACATATTTTAGACCCCTATATTTTCATTTAAAAACCAAAATAGCCCATCTTTCCTTCTTCTTTTTTTTTTTTTTTTTGGTTTTCATTAAAGTCCCCAATCGATTTGAGAATATCCAAGTCACTCATCAGTTTGAAATTGGATCTTCTTTCTTTCTTTCTTTTTTTTCTAAGGGGAGTTTGAAATTGGAATCATGATATGTATCAAGTATGATCCATAATGTTCTTTGTTGGAACCCACAGATAGCCAAAGGATATTTGTCTCCAGAAAAACCCGTATGCATACAACAACCTACTGATTCAAGAGTTGCATATTTATAAGAGGGTACTTTCAAACATGTTAAGTGTTGAGCCTATGCAATGATATATATGTCGGTATAAATTGAAGTGCTAAACAGTCATGTAAGGACACAACCTAATACGCAACTTATTTTCGAGAATGACATGTAACTAGCCATGCAATGCATTTCATTTGGATGACCATGAATTTCATTGTCCAGTGTAATCATTTAAAAGATAAACTGGGCTGTACACTGGAGCTTCTAATAATGTCTGTCAGCCTTTTTTTTTTTTTTCAAAATCAGAAACTTTCCATTAGAAGAAACTGACTTTACAGATTAGGCGAGGAGCTCAGGCTGACAAAAAAATGCACTGAGGCCCTAGCAGAGCAAACACATTCACATTATTTTCAATGTGGTCACGTGTGCAGTCTACATTCACATTAATATCAAAGCAAACTTCTTGATATTTGAGTGAATAAACTTCTTGAACCCGAGATCACGTTAGTAGAGACATTTCATCAAACACATGTTGTGCACACCTTAAACATGCATAACAAATGATGAATGCCAAGACTAGTCTATCTCTGCATCCATTGTATACATGGTATACATCCATTGTATGCGGATTTACAAATCTAAAAATTAAAAATGTAAATAGAGAAATGAGTACTTGGCTGGTGAAGAGATGAAGGGCAGGGGCTGCTGGCTGCACCAGATGAACGGCAGGGGCTGCTGGCCGCACCAGATGAAGGGCAGGGGCTGCTAGCCACACCAATCAGGAAGAGAGAGAGAGAGAGAGAGAGAGAGAGAGAGAGAGAGAGAGAGAGAGAGAGAGAGAGTCAGGGTAGGAAGAAGCTTAAAGTCGCGTGGGTGTCTGGGACAGGGACGACGAGAGAGAGAGAGTCACGTGGGTGTCTGGGACAAGGACGACGAGAGAGAGAGAGAGAGAGAGAGAGAGAGAGAGAGAGAGAGAGAGAGGGATGGTGGCGAAGGCAGAGGGATGGCGGCACAGAGGGAGGGCGCACAGTGAGGGCAAAGGGAGAGATAGAGAGAGGGTAGGGCGAATTTTGGGAGAGGAGATTGGGCGCGGCTTCTTTTGAGCGCGCGCCCAATTTTGGGATCCAAATTAGGTCGTTGTTCTGTGGGCCCCACCATGATGTACATGTTTCATCTATTCCGTTCATACATTTTTAAAGATTATTTTAGGGCTTGATACAAAAATCGATAGTGATATAAATCCTAATTAGGCCACACCACAAGATAAAAATAATGAATGGATATTCACAATTAAAATCCTCCTAAGGCCCACTGTAGTGTTTATTTGACATCCAATCTCTTGATTTGGTCATAAAGACCCAGATGAATGAAAAAAATAAATATCAGCTTGATCCAAAACTTTTATGACCCCCAAAACATTTTTAATGGTCAAAATTCATTCAACACTATTTCCTATAATGTGGTCCACTTGAGATTGAGATATAATTCATTTTTTTTATCATATCATAAAATGATATATAAAAATAGATGGATGGCATAGATGATACACATACATCATGGTGGGCCCCACAGAGCACCGACCACCAGCCAATGGCAGGTGTCAAGGGGATTAGCCAATCCGTTCCCATGATTTATTCATGCCGTCCATCTATTTTTATATAATGTGGTCCAATCAGTTGATCTCAACCGTCTATTAAGTTCAGAACACATTTTCTGGGCTACCTTGAAAAATATTTAAATTGAATGAGTGATATAATCTATGATTAATTTGGCCTTTTTCTCTAACCATCCTTTTTTCCAAGACATGGATAAGATGCTTTCAATTAGCTAACAAAAGTGATTCTTTAGACTCATAAGCAATCCATGATGGTCCCTAAAAATTTGATGAATCAAATTGTTGATTGGACCTACTTTTTTGTAAATGATCTTAACTGTCCATTTTAAGACCATTGATCAAATCTTTTTTTTATAGTTAGATCAGTATGATCTATTCATGGTAGCCTATGAAATATGAGTTGGACCTAATAAATAGTCTAGATCAATGGATTGTACTCATAAATTTCCTAATACAACTAGGAGAACTGTAGAGCATTGTGGGGCCCACCATGATGTATGTGTTTCATCCATTCCATTCATCCATTTTTACAGATCATTTTATTGCTTGATCCCAAAAGTGAGAGGGATACAAATCTCATGTGGATCACACCGCATGAAAAAAATAGTGATTGGATATCAATCATTAAAATCCTCTTATGGCCCACTATACTGTTTATTTGACATCCAATCTGTTGATTACGTTATACGGACCCAGATGAAGAGAAAAAACAAATATCAGCATCATCCAAAACTTTTATGGCCCCCAAAATGTTTTTAATGGTCGACCCTCATTCAACACTGTTTCCTATAATGTGGTCTACTTGAGATTTGGATATACCTCATTCTTGGACTTATACCGTAAAATGATCTGTAAAAACAGATGAATGGCATGGATGAAACCGTCGACGATGCTCTGTGGACCCTACCATAATGTATGTGTTTCATCCATTCCATTCATCCATTTTTAAAGATCATTTTAGAACTTTTTCCAAAAAATTAGAGGGATATAAATCTCAGGTGGTCCACACCACATAAGAACAATAGTGATTGGATATCCACTGTTAAAATCCTCCTAAGGCCCACTGTACTATTTATTTGACATCAAATCTGTTGATTTGGTCATACAGGACCAGATGAAGGGAAAAAACAAAAATCAGCTTGATCCAATAGATTTAGGCTACCAAAATGTTTTTAATGGTCGACGTTCAGGCATGTTGGGGTTACTTTCGCAAACTCAGAGCCACGTGGGAGGAACTTTAACTAGATCCACCCCAGCCATCAGATACGATGCCTTATGCTAATCATTTACTATAGAAATCATGATCATCCAAAACTTAAGGGACCCAAGAAGGGTGTGATAGATCTTATGGACGGTGTGGATTTCATACAATACCCCAAGCTAGTGAAAATAACCCACATTTTGGGGGCCATAGAAGTTTTAAATCAATTTGTTCTCTGTGCTGGGGTCCATTGGAACTTTGGATTTAACTCGTTCTTTAGACATTGCCCTAAAATGATCTCTCTAAATGGATGGAAGGTGTGGATACAAAACATACATCATGGTGGGGCCCAAGAATGAGAGGTATATAAATCTCAGGTGGACCACACCACATGAAAACAATAGTGATTGGATATCCATCATTAAAATCCTCCTAAGGCCCACTTTACTATTTGTTTGACATCCAATCTGTTTATTAGGTCATATAGGCCCCAACAGAGCTCTTTGTTGCCCAGTTCCTTTGGCCTAACCTCAACCAACCTGATGCCAAACTTAACCTCGGGCCTACTTTGATTTATATATTGTATATCCATATAGTTAATTTGTTTTGCCAACTCATTATAGGATATGAGTCCAAAAATGAATCATATTCAAATCTTAAGTAGACTACAACATAAAAAACAATGGTAATTAAACACCTACCATTAAAAACTTTATATGGGCCCACCTTAGTGCCCACTGTATATAAATCAATATCTCAGGTGCACCACACCACATGAAAACAATAATGATTGCATATCCATCATTAAAATCATCCTAAGGTACTGTACTGTTTATTTGACATCCAATACGTTGATTAGGTCATAAATGGCCAATTGAAGGGGAAAAACAAAAATCAACTTGATCCAAAAATTTTATGGCCCCAAAATATTTTTTAATGGTTGACGCTCATTCAACACTGTTTCTTGGAATGTGGTCCACTTACGATTTGGATATATCTCATTTGTGGTCTCATACCGTGAGATGATCTTCAAAAATAGATAGACGACATAGATTAAACACATACACCATGGTAGAGCTCACAAAGCACCAACCACCAACCATTAGATGGTGTCAGGGGGAGTAGTCAATCCGTTCCCCTTATTTGTGGTGTGGTCTATTTAATCTTTGGATATGATTCATTTTTTGGATAATTCTCTAAAATTATCTCGAAAAATGGATGAATGGTGTGGGTTGATCCCAAATTTTCATTAAATCCAAAACTCAAGTGTACCATGCCACGCCAAACGGTGTGGAATAATGATTTCTACTATTGATACCTTCCTTAGGCCCACAGTAATGTTTATTTGACATCCAACATGTTCATAATATCAAAAAGATATAAATGAAAAGATATCTCATAACCTAAACACATCAAATCCACGGTGTTGATGTTCAACACACATCATGATGGGGCCCACAAAACTTACTAACATCAATTCTTAGGTTCTCACGAGGTCAGTAAATTGGGTCACAATTTTGACCAGAATATTTGGCCCATTTTACATGTCTGATCTATTCACTCTATTTTACTGATCATTACCCTCAATTTGACTAATTACTCGCCTCAATCATGCTACACATGGAAAGATATTGGGCAAATAAGATTGATCAACAATTCGAGTGAATTTTGATTTAAACATCTGAAGTTATTTACTCTTCAATTTGGACAGATCAGATTGTCCAAAAATGGTTAAAGGTTGTTCATAATATCAAAAATATGTGAATGAATAGAAAACACAAACATTAGCTTGATCTAAAATTTCTATGGCCTCCAAGAAATTTTAAATGGTAAAGGTTCAATCACACTATTTTCATATGGTGTGGTCCACTTGAGCTTTGGATATGCTTCCTTTTTCTTTTTTTTTTTTCTTTAGACCTCAAATTATCTATTAACATGGATAAATGGAGTGGATAAAATAAATAAATAACGGTGGACCCCACAGAGTTTACTCTGGTAAGGGTAACGAGTAACTCACCTAAACATAGTGGAGAAAGGTTTCCTTCAAACATTCATAATCATATATTGAGCCTGCCTTAATATGATTCACATATCCAACCCACTCATTATGTGTGTCCAACTTGGATGAGGGGCCTGCCTAAAAATTTCTTTGGTCGCTAAAAGTGACTTTTAGCGACAAAAATAAGTTTCATCACTAAAAACCCTCTTTCTCGTAGAGACATCATCAAAATCTCACTTTTGTTATCTAACTTTTTAATCTTTCTTGTCAAAATACAAAATTTAGTTTTCTTTTTAAAAATATATATTTTTTTACAATTTGTCAATTTTTTTACAATTTTGTTTAATTTTTAAAATTTTTATTTTCAAAATATCGTTTTTTAAAACTCACTTTTGTTATATAACTTTTTAATTTTTCTTGTCAAAATACGGTATTTAGTTTTCTTTTTTAAAAAATATATTTTTTTTACAGTTTGTCAATTTCTTCACAATTTTGTTTAATTTTTTATATTTTCTTTTTCAAAATATCATTTTTTTATTGAAATATTTTTTTTTTCAAAGTTATCAACATTATTCAAAGTTCTTAATTTTTTTTTCAAAATGTAGATTTTTATAAAATCACAATTTTTTTTTTTTAAAAACATTGTTAATTATTTATTTTCTATTGGAGGTTGTATGTGAGCATTAGAGACGGTTAAGGACCGTTTCTAATACAGATGGTCTTCCACGATCTTAGAAGACGGGTAAGGACCGTCTCTAATAGAGACGGTCATTGACAGTCTCTAATAGAGATGGTATATGATAGTCTCTAATAGAGACGGTCTTCGACACTCTCTAATAGAGACGGTTTTTGATAGGCATAAGACGGTTAAGGACGGTCTTTAATAGAGACGGTCTATGATAGTCTCTAATAGAGACGGTTTTTGACAGGACAATAAGACGGCTAAGGACCATCTCTAATAGAGACGGTCTTTGACAGTCTTAGATTACAAGTAAAAGACGGCCAATGACCGTCTCTAATACGGACGGCCAGTGACTGTCTCAAATGACCACATATAAGATGGTCGAAGACCGTCTCTAATGCGGACGGTCTTTGACCGTCTCTGATGAGGTATATAAGACGGTTAAAGACCGTCTTAAATTATTTACGGACGCAGAACATTTAAAGACAATATTAGGGACGGTCAGGAGCCGTCCCTAATTTTAAAGACGGTTTACGGACGTCTCTAAAGCGTCTTTAAACCAAGCAATTTTAGAGACGGTCCAGAACCGTCTCTAAATCTGTCATTTTTTTTCCATTTTTCACGTAGTTAGCTGAGTGGACCACCATGTATTTACCGGTCTCCCCTTCTCGCCCACATGACTTAGGTTGAGTCATACCCAGCTCGGCCTCACAATTTCGGTTGCTGACTCAAATTCTCGAAATGTATCTTGTCGATTTAGTTTTAAAAACCTATTGGCTGAATTCTAATAATCAAAAACAAAAAATTTCTTTTAAACTATTTCCAATAACTTATGGTTTTGAAATAAAGTTAAAATAAAAAAGCCATTCATTTAAAATTTAACCATGCAAGGAACTCTGTCCCTTACGGAATTCACTCTGGTGGGGGACCCACGATGATGATGCGTTTGCTTGATCCATGCCATCCATCCTTCTTTGATCATGATTTCAATGACAGTTAAATCCTACCATTAAAAAATGTTAGGGCTCCTATAATTCTATTTTTTTTTCTTTTTATTTATTATTATTATTTTTAATCCAGCTTGTTGATTAGGGAACGTGGACGTAAATTAAGGACTCATTATCAGTCCCTTTTTTTTTTCCATCCAAAGGGTTTGGTCCTCAAGAAGTTATCAAAGGTAGGCTTTTAATCCTTTCCATTTCCTATGGTGTGGTCCACTTGAGATTTGGATCTATCTTATATTTGGGCCCATGACCTAAAATGACCTCACAAAATGGATGGATGGTGTGGATGTAAAACATACATCATGATGGGGCCCATAACTTTTAAAACTCCAACCTCCTTGGAGTATTTTCTTTTCCTTTGTTTATTTATTTTTGCTCGCTTCTGATTTAAAATTGTTATGGGAAGATCAGAGACGTCTGGATTCCGAGGATGAAAGTTTATCAGAGTTGTACTCGGCTAGGTGGGGGACTGACTCCTCATGCTTTCGATAGAGCTCGGAGTGATCCGTTATTTATGTTGTCGACTCGGAGTAGTCCTGGATCGAGGTAGTCGGTTTAGAGCTTGAATCAGAATCTATTAGCAAGTAGAACCATGAGAACATCATTAGTGGCCGAGAGCATGCGAAGTATCACAGACACGTCCATCCCAGGGAAAAGGAGTATCGACATGAGGGTTCTCACAGGACCACGGTACCTATCCGAGGCTCGGAATGAGTTGCCAAGCATCCTCCAAACCAAGACTCTCTCTAGGAAGTCAACTCAGATGGGAATCTAGCCAATGAAAGCAGTAACACATGATTGGAGTAATGCTTATAACACGATCGCCGGGTAACTTCCAATAATTGCGCACACACAGATCTCGCATAGTGGCGATGACTTAGCTGAGATTATCGGACACGTCTTGGGCAACCCTCATGTATAAATAGGAATCATTTCTACAGTAACAAGTACACAATTTCTAGTGATCCCATTCTACACCTCAATTTAGACCTAGATTCCAGTGACCTGACTTAGGCATCAGAGGGTCCCCTTTCTAGACCAGGGTCTCTTTTATTTTTCTTCTCTGTACAGGTCCCTCAACATCGAATCCGGTAAGAGGGACGCTAGATTTTGTCCTCAACATTTTTGGTCTCAACTGTGGGAAACTGATACGTAAAAGTCAGTTTCCTATTCTTCAATATAATAGCGAGATGAAAGAAGAAATTTGCAATGGTAGAACTGGAGCCAAACGAGCAAACTCGGTCCTCTTCATTCCTTCATGCCGAATTGGCTCCAAGACCGTCTCAGCATTCGCATAGCCGGGCTAACAAGTATCGAGCCATGCAAAGTGAGATCCAAGCCCTACGTGATGAGATTAATCAGATGAAGCAATGACGGGATCAACAACAACCTCTCATTCATGATGCAGTCGGACCAATAGGGAGAGTCGATTCTATACCCCGAAGTGTAAGACCTGAGGGGTCACAACATCACCCCGCACAGGCCCCAGTTTCAGTACAAGACCTCTCTCCAGATCAAAACCTAGTTTTAGCTTCGTACCGAGCCCCAACGCATGCCTCAGCCAGTTCAACCTTAGCGCCAATAGACCTTCACCATGAGCTAGAGAGAAGGGGTCGAAGAATTTCTGAAGTAGAAGCTCCAAATGAGATGGTAGCAGAGAATAAGGATCCATGAGAAGTACGGTTCGCAGAACTGCATAATCAAATTTAGGCGCTACAGCAGAATCAACAGCCTTCATCCATCCTCACCGTTGTTCAGGTAATGATGGAAGAGACCGAACCTCCCTTCACCTCTATGATTATGAATGAGGTGATGCTGCAGATGTTTCCAGTATTCTGGGTCTGGAGACCCGTCTGAACACATCGAGGCTTATCGCTCCTAGATGCAGATCCAAACAGCCTTGGATATTATGTTGTATAGGGGATTTTCAATAACCCTTACTAGATCCGCTCGGAGCTGATATAGGCAGGTCAAACCCAATTCAGTTGGTTCCTTTGCAGAACTCAGCAGGCTACTCCTTACCCAGTTTATAACTAGCAAGAAGAGTCGGAAGCCGACTACCCATCTATTCACCTTTAAGCAGGGGCCTAAAGAGTCATTGAAAGACTTCATCACCTGCTTCAACGAGGAAGCACTGCAGGTGGAGAACTACGATGACAAGATGGTACTCTCTGCCATGTTTGGCGGTCTAAGGGAGGGGAGGTTTACCTTCTCCATTAGTAAGAATCCACCTAAGACGTTGGCGGAGCTCATCACCAGAGCTCAGAGATACACCAATGCGGAGGAGTTCTCTAACTCCCACAAAAATGTTTAAGTAGCAGAGCCACCAACCAAAGGAAAGAGGTAAAGGAACGAAGAACCCCAGTCATCCATTAAAAAGCCGGATGACCGCTCTCTCCACGATCGACATCCGAGTAGGAAGCCCGAGGGTCGATTCCGTTCCTATACCCCCCTTAACATATTTGCAGAGCAGATATTGTTAGACATTAGAGGTCAGAAGCTCTTGAACTGGCCTGTTTGTATGAAGGCCGACCTGAAATGCTGCTACAAAAGAAAATATTGTCGTTTCCACCGCGACCACGACCACAGCACAAGTGACTGTGTAGATCTCAAAGACGAGATCAAGACCCTCATTCGTAAGGGTCATCTGCACCGATACACCAAGAAAGAGAGAACAACTAAGAGAGGAGCAGCCGAGTAAAGCTACAGAGGAACTAGTCAAAATTCACACCATCTTCAGTGACCCATCTAGTGGAGGAGACTCGAACAGAGCCCGCAAAGCCTATTTTCAAAAAATTGACTCGGAGCATCATGTTCATTTGATTGAGCGGCCGAGGAAAGAGCTCTGGGTTAGTCCTTGCAGCTTGACATTCACAGAAGATGATGCGTGAGGAATCCAACGTCCACACGATGATGCACTGGTAGTGACTATGACCATAGCCAACCACAAAGTGTATCGCTTCCTAGTCGACACCGGAAGCTTGACTGATATCATATATTTAGAAGCTTTTGAGAGAATGAGGATTTCAAGGTCAAAGCTCAGACCTGTGAAGACCTCCCTGCATGACTTTGCTGGAGAAAAGGTGATCTCCGAAGGAGCCATTTTCCTCCCAGTGACCAGGGGAGAAAGACAACATCAAGTCACCCTGTTGGTGGACTTCTTGGTTGTCAATGTGCCATTTGTACATAACGTCATCTTGGGCAGACCCTCCCTCAATGCAATGAAGGTAGTCGTGTCCACGTATCATCTGATGATGAAATTCTCTGCCGAAGGTGGGATAGGCTACCTCCGAGGTGATCAGCATGAAGCTCGGAAGTGTTATGTAGTAGCAGTAAAGAAAGGGTCGTTGAAGCAAGCCCTCACCATTAATGTCCTCGATCTCCGGGGACCTACAGAGGGCTCATCTGTGGAAGACTTGGAGATTATGCTGCTCGATGAAATGGATCTGAGCAGAACCGTTTAGCTTGAAACGTCGTTGAATCCCAAGCAACGATCTGAGATGTTGGCCTTTCTACGGCAACACCGAGACGTTTTTGCATGGTCGTACGAAGACATGCCGAGGATCTCTCCCCATGTTATATATCGTTCATAAGCTAAATGTGGACCCAGACCATAAACCGGTGAAATAAAAGAGAAGACCATTCAACACCGAGCGGTATGAAGCCATAGCCAACAAGGTCTCTAACCTGCTCAGTGTTGGCTTCATTGAAGAAATATATTATCCAGATTAGATCACAAATGTGGTCCTTGTCAAGAAGGCGAATGGAAAGTGACAAGTTTGTGTGGATTACTCCGACTTGAACAAGGCATGTCCAAAGGATAACTTTCAGTTGCCTCAGATCGATCAGCTAGTAGATAGTACAGTGGGGCACGAACTGCTCTCCTTCCTAGATGCCTATTCTGGGTACAACCAGATTGAAATGCACTCTCCAGACTAGCAGAAGACTACTTTTATCACTGACAAGGGACTACTGTTACCGGGTCATGCCATTTAGCCTGAAAAATGCTGGGGCTATGTATCAGAGATTGGTGAATCAGATGTTTGCTAAGTAGATTGGACGAACGATGGAGGTTTATGTTGATGATATGCTCGTTAAGAGCGTCAAGGTGTTTGATTACTTAACAAACCTCGGAGAGACCTTCTCTATCCTTCGAGAGTATTAGATGAAGCTGAATCCCACAAAATGCGCCTTTGGAGTCGGTTTTAAAAAATTTCTCAGGTTTTAAGTCAGTCAGAGGGGCATCGAAGAAAATTCCAACAAGATTAAGGCACTCCTCGATATGAGTTCACCTCGAACTACTAAGAAAATTTAATGTCTTATCGGGCGAGTGACAACTCTCGGATGGTTTATTTTTAAAGCCTTGATAAATGCCTCTCCTTCTTTCAACAACTGAAGGGTCATATGAAGGTCGAATGGACATCAACATGTGAGCAAACTTTTTAGCAGTTGAAGCAGTATTTGGGATCACCACCTTTATAGTCCAAACCTGAAGAAGGTGAATCCTTATTTCTCTATCTTGCAGTCTCTTTATCGGCTGTCAGCTCTGCGCTGATCAAGGAGGTGGGTGGCAGGCAACACCCTATGTACTACGTAAGCAAAGCGATGGTGCTTATTGAGATAAGATATTCGGCTCTAGAGAAGCTGACACTCTACCTTATTATCTCAGCTTGAAGGTTGCGCCCATACTTCCAAGCCCATTCCATCGTCGTCTTAACCGATTCCCCCCCTCAGGCATATCCTTCAGAAGTCAGAAGTATCGGGTCGGCTAACCAAGTGGGCAATTGAGCTCAGGGAGTTCGATATCCACTTCTGACCGAGAACTGTAATCAAAGGACAAGTCATGACAGACTTCATTGCAGAGTTCACTGCTCCGAACGGAGAAGAAAGAAGCGCCAAAGCGGGAGTATCCCGCTCTCTGATTCCTCCGATCTATCAAGAAACAGTGTCAGAACTGGGATGGGTTCTCTATGTGGACGAATCGTCCAATTCCAAAGGTGCCGAGGCAGGGGTTGTCCTAATTGCAACTGATTCTACGCCAATCCAGTATGCAATCAGACTTGGTTTCAAAGCCTCTAACAACGAAATAGAGTATGAGGCCCTGTTGGCTGGACTCAAACTGGTGGCTATTTTGGGAATTCAATCCTTGAAAGTTCAATGTGATTCCCAGTTGGTGGTAAATCACATCTTCACTGAATATGAGCTAGGGAGACCAGAATGGTAACTTACCTGGTTGAAGTCAGAAAGTTGATAGAAAGATTCTAAAACTGCGTTATCAATTAAATTGCGAGGGCGGAGAATTCCTGGGCCGATGGTCTCGCAAGGCTCGCCTTAGCCTCAGAGGGAAAGATTCCCCAGGTCATCCCTAAAGAGTTCATAGAGCATCCCATCATTGACCAAACGACGCAAGAAAAGGTCAACCCTGTGAACGTCTCACCTAGTTGGATGGACTCAATTTATAATTATCTCATATCTGGTGAGGTCCCCTCGGATAAGTTAAAGGCAAGACATTTGAGAGTCAGAGTTGTGCGATATATAGTCTTAGATGGAATCTTGTACAGAAAGGGGCATTCATAGCCCTATCTCAGATGTCTCCGACATGATGAAGCAGATTATGTGATTCGAGAAATTCATGAAGGCATATGCAGAACCACTTCGGTGGACGGGCCCTGGATCTGAAAATACTACGCCAGGGATATTTCTGGCCGACCATTAGGGAAGACTCGAAGAATCACGTCCAGAGGTACGATAAGTGCCAATGATATGCAGTCGTGCTGAGGCGACCTGTGGAGAAAATGACTCCCATGAGTGGACCATGGCCGTTTGCCCAATGGGGGGTTAATATCATCGGTCCTTTGCCCACTGGGAAAAGACAGGTCAAGTTTACCATTGTTGCGGTTGACTACTTCACCAAGTGGACCGAAGCTGAGCCTATTATGAAAATTAAAGAGCAGAAGGTAGTCAACTTTTTCTGGAAGAACATCGTCTGTCGGTTTGGGATCCCACGCACTATCGTATCTGATAATGGCAAGTGGTTCGACAATGATAAGTTCCGTAACATGTATTGAGAGCTTGGCATTTTGAACGCGTATTCCTCATCTCGGCACCCACAATCTAATAGACAAATAAAGGCAGTTAATAAAGTCATCAAGCACCATCTCAACATAAAATTGGAGAAAGCGAAAGGTAACTGGACCGAAGAGCTTCCATTTGTCATTTGGGCTTATAGTACTACGACTCAGTCATCTACGGGGGAAACCTCATTCTCACTTTCCTACGGTTTTGAGGCGATGATGCTAGTCGAGATTAGCCTCCCTACAGCTCGGGTCAGGAATTACCGGGAAGATTAGAACACAGAGCAAATGAAAACTACTTAGATCTACTCGAAGAAGCAAGAGATGTCTCCTGACTCCGAGTGGTAACTCAGCATCAACAGGTGGCTTAATTCTACAACTCCAAGGTCAAGGCTTGGTGCTTCCGGTCAGGCGACTTAGTTCTCCACCAAGTTTTCCAGAACACTACAGAACCAGAGGTTGGGGCACTCAGACCAATTGGGAAGGGCCCTATTGCATGGTCCGATCGACCCATCATGGCTCCTACCACTTTGAGGACCTTAAAGGGCATCCGCTCCCCCACCTCTGGAATGCTGAGCACTTAAAAGTCTACTATCCTTAGTGTATTAGCTATCAAAAGCTTTCAATAAGTATATGACTCAGGTTGGCTAGCCTTTAAGGCTAACAATGAAATTCATGTTCGTAAAAAGATCCATTTCTACATTATCTACTAATATAGCTCACCGATAAATAGAAGAAGTCACCTCTCACAATCGGAGGCTGCCTCAACTAACTGATCCCTTAAAGAAGGGGTTAGCACGTTGACTGACGAAAATTTACCAAGGGATCCGCTCAGGTAGGGGAAAAGCCCATGGACGATCTGATCCTTTAACGAAGGGGTCGGCTTGTCATACGAATAAGCAGTTCTACAAAGACGATAGCCGCTCACCATCCGTGAGGGGGGGTTGACCCCTCAAGAGGGTCGGACTTAATAATTTCAACATAGCAAAATTCTATAGGAAAGTCAAGGGGTCCCCTTGCATAAGGGGATAGCCCTGAAATGAGTTGATTAGTTGTGAAGTTAGCGTATCATTCAATCAACAGTTTAACAGTTAATTACGAGGATTATCATTCAACAAGTTAACCATTTTATATCACACCCTCTTTAGAGGGTCAAAAAATATCATCCAAGGGTCAAAAAATAGTATCCACCAAATCATCCATCAATAATATTGTTTTAAAAAAAGAGCTGTAGCAGAAACTATTCGGCCAGAGGAGGAGGGGCTTGAGAAGTGGGGGCTTGATCCGGAGAGACTTCCTCAGCTGGCTTCTCCCCAGCATCTTCAAGGATGAGCTGCTCGAGGTTGAGGTTTGGGTAAAGCTCTTGGACAACATCGAGACAAGTATCATAGCCATAGTTGTAGAACTTGGTGGCTTCAACAGTCCTTTCCTTCGAGGACTTGAATGCATTAACCGCAGTGGTCACTGTCGACGCCAAGGAAGCTTCATCTTCAGCCCGTTGAGCCTCTTTCGCCAGGGCAACCGCTCGGTTCTGCTCTTCTATAGTTTCGAACTTGGTCCGCTCCAGTACATCCCTTAGTCGGGCATTCTCCTTTGCGAGGGAGTTAGCATGGGCCCTGGTTAGAGTCACCTCAGCGACAGCAGTGGCGCGTTGAGCTTGAAGGTCATTGACAACCCTCTGGAGTTGTGTCTTTCACGCCTGCCCTTCATCAACCTATCAACACAGCTCCGCCTGTTCCATTCGAAGGAACATGGCCTCATCTTGAAGGATCCTGACCTCACTTCGAAGTGCCGCTATCACTGTCTCTTTTTGTGCAAGCTCCCTCAACTTTTCCTTAGTTAAAAGGAGCTTCGGAACGGATTGAACCAATACAAGAAAATAAGCATCTAAACGCCATTAAAGAAACCGAAGGTAGGAAAGATTGGTAAACGTACCCTGTAGAAGACAGAGGCCATGTCATTGATGAAGGACTCGTCCGACTTGGTGAGAAGGGCAGCTATCTCCTCCTCCGGAGCATGCTTTGCTGCCCAGCAGACCAGGCCCGACATATGATAGCCTGGTTAGAGTCTGCCGCTGGTGGTTCCGACTCGAGCCGACGCCGTCTCTTCTCCTGCCCCGATCCCACTACATGCTGAAGGTTGTGCCTCAACTCTGGGGCCATCTCTGACCTCGGGAGGAGAAAACATTGCATCGGCCATTCGAATGGCTTCCTCTCGCTCGGAGGAAGAAGAGATGGTAATTTATGGTTGGGGGGGGGGGGGGGGGGGGGGGGGGGAGCAGAAGCTGGAACAGTGTCAACCGCGGCGTTGGCTGCAGTTGGGAGAGCAGCAGCTGAAGTTGGAGCTGTAGCGACAAAAATTAAAGCTGGAGTCAGAGCTGCAGCAACAAAAATTGAGACCGAGGGGCCTTCATCACGAGGAATCGCTGACCTCATTCGAGCAGTTATTTTTGTTCATGGCTTGGCCCTCAACATTTCCTCGATAGTTTGGCCAGCCTTTCTCTTCCGGGATCTAGAGGTCTCAACCATACCCACACAAGACAATGAATTACTGTCCGAGCTAAGAGATCTTCGATTTTATCAAAGTTAGTCGGAGAGGAACGTAATAAAGGATATGGGAAGCGGCCTAGTCTTGCAGAGACCAGACTAGACGAGGTCGTCCGCCGTAATCAGAACCGACCAAGAGCGCAGGTCTGCTGAGCGCGCCCAGGTTTTGGCTATCTGATTTCTTTGATCCGAGGAGATAAGAGGCTGGCTCCTCAAGAAGTCTGTAAAGGTAAAGATTAAAGTCACCAATCAGATTATGATAAATAAACAAATATTACAAAAAAGTTGTTTAGTATCTGACTTAGAAGAGTAAATCAGGTAGGAACCCAACTCTTTAAGTTCTCGAGCTCCACCGTCGGCGCTTCTTATTTGCCCGCCCGAAGCTTAAAACTATTTATTTTTATAGTCCTTGTTGGAGGATGGAAGTTGTAGGACCAGCCCCAAGCCCTTGCTACCACGAGTCACGAAATAGTACCACGGCTCTTGGCTATCATGCTTAACCAGGCACAAAGTCATCAGCTCCTCCGGCGTCAGCTATGGGTTCCCCACTTGGCGTCATATGATGGACAAAGAAATTAAAGCCCTCCAGGCATTTGGGGTAAACTGGCCTGGGGCCAATCTCAAATAAGTGGTCAGGGTGTGGATGAACGGGTGAACCCAAGAGGCAGAGCCCGCATCATAACAAGCAAAGGAAAATGGCAACCTCCCCTTCGGTGGGATGTCTAGGGGTGTCGAGGGGCTCTGGAGCTCGAATTTGAATGGAGTTCGGGATCTGGAACTCTATTCAGACCCATTTTATTTATGGCTCGACCATTACAGATCCCTAAGGGACAACCTTCGCAGCCTGTCCGCAAGTGGGCATCTCTACAGCCCTTACAGCTAGATTCCGAGGGACTTTCTTTTCGCCCTTGCTGCGGATCCGAGCACTGACTTCTTTTATCCTCCTTGGCGGAGGGTAGAGGGGTACTGCTTCTAGAGGGCCTTTGGAGGTGTAACGCCTTGGAAAAATCTGTACTTAGACTCGAGTACCAACTCGACCAGAAATCACGTAGGATTAATTCCTTTAGAAATTAAGCATTAGTTAGCTAGCGCAACGCTAGAGTAGCTGTGAAATCATCCCTTATCACTTTAAATACGTTCTACAAGACCCAAAACTTGTAGAATCAATGGTGCTATAATACTCTGAAACCTTGGATTAAACTCTAAACCCATTTGCTCTCAGGAACCCTTTGAAACTTTGTATTGGATCTAGACCGCGCGTCGAAAGTCCGATACTTACAATCTTAGACCGTTATGACCGCTTAGATGGACTTGACAATCATTTCAAAAATCAAGCCCAACCGACTTTCAGAGGCTATTTCATTGAGCCTAGAGTGAAGAGAGTGAGAAAAGGGTTAGATTTGGAAAATTTAATCCAAATCTGGCACATGACTTGGAGCATTATTATTAAGCGTTCTGACCATCAGAATTCAGCCAAATTTCACCCTCGGATCAGAAAAAATTTCTCTTTCATATCATGAGACTTGTAGACCTGATTTAGGTACGATGACCGCTGAACTGAAACTGGACCACCACGTGTGATCTACGAACTCTACCGGACTGAAAATTGGGTGTGAGTAACATCCAGTGACAATGAGCTTAAGTCTGACCGCGTTTGGCCAGGGGACCTCCCGAAACACTCCTTTGGATCGGAACAGTCCCATTTTGGTTATAACTTAAGTGTACCTTGTTCCCAAGCCTAATTTGGGAAGGTTTTGGCCTATATAAGGGCTTTAAATCCTCACATATCTCACCCATCCAAATTTGATAGAAACCCTAGCTAGAGAGAGAGAGAAAGTGAGAGATTGTGAGTGAGTGTGGGAGAGATCTTCCTGCCACTTGTACTAGTGTTTGCACGTGCTAAAGCAAGGCGTTCAAATCACTTTCCCAGTGATTCCAACGCACTTATAGGTAAGGAAAACCCTAACCACTTGCTGATTTGAAGATTTCTTCGATTCAAATAGCAAAGTAGCTTATGTACATGTGTATTAGGTCGTATTGACGCCGTAGACGAAGCGTGAGTGAACAAACTGAGTTCGTTACGCGTTTACCGGCGAAAGATGTGGATTTTAGACGCTTTTATTGGCTGATTTCAACACTTTCAATGTCGTTTAATAGTAGATTATCGATGGCAATGCCATTTGACATGTACAACATGCTGTCCGTTTCCTGTTTCGTAAACATATGGAAAATATGAGATTTAGGGCATTTTAGTCATTTGTAGGAAATACAGTTTGCATCCATATTTTGCTGAATTGTTTGTCATGGCTATTTGTCGCATTAGGATATTAGGAATGCGTGCATAATTGGTTTGGCGAAGAGATTCGCCCAAAGGCGCACTTTGAGTCGACATACACTATGTAGACTTAAATGTGTAGACTAAGTGTTTGTATAAATGTTTGTATTAGTATGTATTGAGTATATGGTGTTGTGAAATAGTTTTGAGATTGAATTCTCAAGTAATATGCTGATGTAAATGATTTCCATCATGTTGGCAATATGTATGGATTACATTGTATGTATGAAATGCATGCGTTGAATGAATTGCTTAAGTTGTATGTTATAACATGTCATAACATGCTTGTATTTTGTATTGCATTCCAACTACTCTCACATGATTATTGATGCTGATTTACAAATGTTTGGGACTATGATTAGTCCAGGCAGTCGGTAACGGAGTACATTCGTGGTTCGCTTATATTTGCCACGAAAGACGCGTCGATGAACGTGAGTCGTGTTTGGAGTTGGCGGCAGTGGTTAGGCCACACGAAGTGTTTTACGCACTTCATGTCGTTCGACTTGCGATGCGCTCGTACTAGTCGAGCCCGTCAAGTAACCCGACTGGCCGTTGATTGTTCACCTTGTATGAGTCACAACTGCTTGAACCTAGGGTACTGAACTTACCATTGTAAACTCTGTTAACCATGGTACCTTGATCCATAAATACTCATGAGCCGGGCATGGTGGTATGAGACACGTGGTCGAGCTGTCGGCCTACGCTGGGGCCACAAACCTCCCCGTAGTGACCAGTAAGCACCTGTGACTCGTGAGCAGATTATGGTGGTATGAGACACTATATTCTTGCTGTCGGCCTACACTGATCAGGTGACGAGCCCTCTGTAGTGACCGCGAGCGTATTCTGAGTCTACGGGAGGCGACTACCCTTCCGTAGCGACGAGAGGACATTAGGCCTGTATTGATAAGGTGATGGGGGAGCGGCGCAACGAGTGCGAGCAACAGCCCTGACAGCGACCTACAAATATAACATCGTATGTGATTTCTAGGAGTGACGACCCTAGACAGGATCTGTGTTGGGATTGATATAAGGAAAGTACCTTAGTTTCCCAATACTGCTGTATGAAAAGGAATAATAACAACTTGGTAATCATATCCACATCACATTGCATGTGGCTGGAAGATGTGGAACACTGAGCGGTACGCAAGCATGCCGCGGACGCAGATGGTGCCTTATGAGGGAGAATGTCGATGAGGGCATCCATCATGTCATGTCATATTGTATTAACAACAGTATTTAAGAATATTTGATTTATTGCTTTACTATTATCGCATGATTGATTTGAGAACATGTTAATCTCTGCTTTATTATTCCACTGAGTTGATCACTCACTCCCACGTTATGGGATGGTGTTTACAACACCCACCAGACCCTTTCTTAGATACAGGTGAGGCGGTGATTCAGGAGGCAGAGCCAGATTACGATGAGGACCAGGATGAGTTCTCATATATGCAGTTTCATGACGGCTTTGCATAGGTGGCCTGGATTGACGGGACATACTAGTTGGACTTCAGACATTTTAATTTTTATTTTATTACATGTATATGAGACTCAGAGATGTATTCATACTTTGGAGACAGTTGAGATTTATTTTGTTTTCTATACAGTGATATATATATATATTCTTCAGTCTTCCACTTGCGTTTTATCACTGAATCTGGAGTATGAATTGCAGTTTTGGTATAATCTTACTCATGTGAATGCTCTAACTCAGTCAACTTTAAATCATATTCATTCTTATTGCATAAGTGATGGTTTGAAACTCGGGAGTCGGGTTTATACACGACCTCCAATTTTCAAGGTGTTACAAGTTGGTATCAAAGCATGAATGAGATTAAACCGGACCTGGGTTATGGACACGCGACGTACGCTATCGTTCTTTTGACTTAGGTGGGTGTGAGAAAGGTTTAGAAACACTCGTAGGATCGCAGTCTCGCCAATAGGCGAAGTCTACTCAACTCGTTCGCTTCGATCGAGTCCATAATGCATCTTAAGTCGTGTGAGGCGACCTAAATAGCCAGTAGGTTGTTAGTTGACGGGTTTGAGATGTGCTCAGAAGCATTTTCAAACCCGAAAATGAGTGTCTTTGGGTCGTGGTGCAACCACAACCCTTACATTTAATCGCTAGGGCTTAAAAACCCCGTTTCACCCAATTCTTTCAAAATCCTTCCTCTCACCACCCCATTCTTCAATTCATTCTTAGTATATTTATGTTAGGCATTGATCCTAATATGAAAATGATATAAAATCATACTTAGATAAAATTTTACTACAAATAGTAAAAATAGGTGAAAATTGGCCTTTTGGCCATTCTAATTTTGAAATATTTCGTAACGGATGGGTTAGTTGGATGGATTAGATCCTCCTACCCCAAATTCATATGCTACATGATGCCTAGATACATTCAGGTTCGTAGACTAGCCCCAAAACATCCCAAATAGAGTTTTGAGCCTCTCTAGGCCAAACCACAATGAAATAGGGTGGGGCCCACATATATCTGGAGTCCCTAGGATAGGGGGGACCCAACCCATGTGGCCTGACCAGCCGGATTGGTGGCCAGCTGGCGATGGCATCGCCGATCCGGCGATGGATCGCCGTACATTGGGCCCCACGTGCGCTGAAATTCGTGCGCATGCCCTTTTTGGGATAGTTTGGTTCCGTGACAGCCTAACAATAGCCTCTTGGCATCTCATATGTCAGATGATTTGCGCCTGCTGCACCACATTTGCTCGTTCAACGTGTATCCTAGGTCGACTAACCGCAGCGAATGTACACGCCTCATGGTTGATTTCTTGTATCAGGTGGGCCAGGAAGAGAATGTGTGTATGGCTACCTTTGTGTTGCGGTAGATAGTCCTTGTAGCGAAATCAAGAAGAACGTCTGAGTCGCTTCCTTTTGGCTGGCTTATATGTAAGATCGCGCTTGAGTTTGCGTATAGACTTGGGCCGGAGTTGCCAGTACTGATTCACCACATTGACGAGTCTACTATGGATAAGATGAAGATCGGGCCTAGGCAGCGTGAGGCTCAGCTTGATGAGGATAGCGAGGGCGATTATCATGGCGAGGAAGGTTCAAGTGAAGAAGAACCTGGGGCAGAAATAGAGGAAGAAGTTCATGAAGAAGAAGAAGAAGAGGCTTAGGACACTGAGGAGAGCCCTCCTCCAGCGACTCGGGCTACTAGAGATGCTCACATTGCCCGAATTGAGGAGAGTCAGGTCGCCTTGCGATAGAAAGTCCAGGAACTTTGGGCCGAGGTCGAGGATACTAAGGCTGTCATGAAGAGAAAATTTGGCAAGGTGACTCATACTTTGAAAGCTATCCTGTGTTGTCTGCAGGATAAGGGTGCTCCTCCTCCATCCCCTGACTCGGACTAGTGATCTAGATCCGGATGATGTTCGTTGTTTTCTGCTTTCTGTGTGTAAGCCTGATAAGGCTAGTAGTTTGTTTATGTTGTTGTAGTAGTTTACTGGTTTAGTTCCCATGTGTTTCTGGTCATGATGCATGTAAGGATATATCTCTTGTATTATGACAATTTTGATTAAATGAAATGCATGAAATTCTGCGGTTTAGTATGTGAATGATTACGGTGTGTTTGTGCTATTGTTGAAACTGACAAGGTTGCGCCCTATTTTGAATATAGGGAATGCCGCCTAAGGCCACGCGGAGCACAGCTCGACTTACATTGGGAGAGCCTATGGATCGGGTTCCTCTCCAGTCTGATGATCATATGGACCCTGCTGTGGGCCCGATTCCTAAGATAACACGTGAGTCTCAGCCTCCTACAGGTCCTGCAGTTGGACCGCTGCCTTTCACACCGCCTGTCAGAGAGCAGCATCGCGCGTCTTCCTCGACGCAGTACATGCCACAGCCTGCTCCAGCTCCTGATAGGTTTGAGCAGATGATGACCATGATGCAGCAGCAGTAGTAACTTTTGACTACTATAGTAGGGGCTCTAGCCCAGGGTGGGAGTGCGACTCCACCTGCACCACCTGTGCATCCAGCTGAGGATGCCGATACTTATGCTTAGGATGAGAGCATGGCTCATCCTGCACCACCTGCTTACCCTGCGGGGAATACTGCTGATACATGGGGCCTACTCGAGCGATTCCAGCGCTTACGGCCTCCTACATTTACGGGTTCTCACAGACCCGAGGATGCCGAGTATTGGCTCGACCGTGTGTCGAAGATACTACGGATGCTGCATTGCTCAGAGCCTGAGCAGGTAGACTTGGCTAAGTTCCTATCTGAGCGAGAGGCCAGCTTGTGGTGGGATAGTGTGTTGCGGACCGTTGCAGTTGATTACGTCTAGACTTGGGCAACGTTCGAGTTCCGTTTTCACGAAAAATACTATCCCCAGACATACAGGCATGAGCAGGAGAATGGGTTTCTACGCCTCAGGCAGGGAGGCATGACAGTCACGGAGTATGAGCATCGATTCACTGAGTTGGGAAGATACATCCCGACTATACTTACAGATGAGCAGATGCGCATACGGCGCTTTTCTAAGGGTTTGCGACCGGACATACGGTCGAAGATGTGTTACGTGAGTATCCCCTCATACGCTGAGCTGATTCACATGTTTATGCGAGTAGAACAGGATGTGGATCGGCTTGTGCAATCTCGTGGCCCTATTGTCCCTAGGCCGCGACCAGAGTTGCAGGACAGGCCCTTTGCGGGCAAGAGGCCTCGCGTCGATCCTCCTCCTAGGGCTATAGTGCCAGTGTTACCGATGAGGTGCCCTAATCTATCATGTACTTGCTGTGGGAGAGCGGGTCATGCAGTGCAGAGCTGTTTCGCTCGGATGAGAGACAGTGGGTTCTTACCACCGCATAAGATCGACCGTCCACGCCCACAGGCTATATCGGCACCGCTTTTACGCTTGGCTCCTGCGCACCCTTCCTTCAGACACTACTCAGCCTTTGGCCTTTGAGGTCACCGCCCACATCGGAGGTACTCCTATACTTGTGATGGTGGATACTGGGTCCACGCTTTCTTTGATATCACGTTCCATAGTCAGGCCTCTTGGATTACCGACTATTCGTATGGATGGAGTGCGAGTCCTTTAAGCTCACGGGAATTTTTCTGATGCCACCCTGATGTGTGAGGGTTGCTTGATGGATTTAGGAGGCAGGACCATGTCTATTGATCTTGTCGTCGACCCTTCTCTCGTTCATCTCGATGTCATTCTTGGCATGGATTGGTTGACTGCAGCGAGGGCCGAGATTGACTGCGAGACTCGTATGGTGACGATATACGAGCCAGATGGCACACCTCTTACATTTTCAGTGCGGGTAAATCTTCCCTTCTGCATACTCAGCTACGCTACTTTACTACGGGACGCTGGTGCCCAGACGCTTGAGCATACACCAGTCGTCCATAATTTTGGGGATCTGTTTAGGAAGATCCCCGGTTTGCCTCCTCAGCGAGAGATTGATTTTACTATCGATCTGGTACCTGGTTCCACGCCCGTCTCACTGCCGACGTATCGCATGACACCGTGTGAGATGGAGGAGTTGAGGACGCAGATTGATGATCTGTTGGAGCTTGGTCTTATTCGACCCAGTGTGTCTCCTTGGGGAGCACCAGTTCTGTTTGTGAAGAAGAAGGATGGTTCGATGCGATTGTGTATTGATTATCGCAGGCTGAACCAGATCACGGTGAAGAACAAGTACCCTTTACCCAGGATTGATGACTTGTTTGATCAGTTGAGAGGGGCGCAGTACTTCTCAAAGATTGATCTTCAGTCAGGTTATCATCAGTTACGCGTAAGGGATGAGGACATGCAAAAGACAGCATTCAGGACCAGCTTTGGCCACTACGAGTTCCTTGTGATGTCGTTCGGTCTCACGAACGCACCAGCCGTGTTCATGGATCTGATGAACAGGGTATTTCTGCCTTTCCTCTATCGATTCATCGTGGTATTCATTAACGACATTTTGGTATATTCCAGGAGTTGAGAGGAGCATGAGGAGCACTTGCGCTTGGTCCTGGATACACTGAGACAGCATTAGTTGTTCGCACAGTACAAGAAGTGTGATTTCTGGAAGTAGGAAGTGAAGTTTCTGGGACACGTAGTGTCCAAGGATGGCATGACAGTCGACCTGTCTAAGGTAGCTGCAGTTCAGGACTGGGAGCAGCCTGGTTCTGTCACTGAGGTGAGGAGTTTCTTGGGTCTTGCTGGTTACTATCGACGCTTCATTCAGGATTTCTCGAAGATCGCCAGACCTCTATCTTAGTTGACACGGAAGGATGTGAAGTTCGCTTGGAATGACAAGGCGGAGTCAGCTTTTCAGGAGCTGAAGGATAGGCTCACATTCGCCCCTGTGCTAGTATTGCCAGAGTAAGGGGTTAGATACACGATATATACTGACGCGTCTAGCGTTGGTTTGAGTTGTGTCCTTATGCAGACGGACAGGGTAATTTCGTATGCCTCGAGACAATTAAGGAAGCACGAGGAGAATTACCCTACACACGACCTGGAGTTGGCAGCCGTCATATTCGCACTGAGACTCTGGAGACATTACCTCTATGGAGAGGAGTTCGAGTTCTTTTGTGATCACAAGAGCCTCAAGTACATATTCATGCAGTGGGACTTGAATATGAGACAGCGACGATGGATGAAGACTTTGAAAGACTTCAACTTCGAAGTTTCCTACCATCCTGGCAAGGCGAACCTTGTGGCTGACGCATTGAGCCGCAAGAAGGCGATAGAGTTTGCGGCTCCGCTGATGGTTGCTGAGTGGGACATGGTTGAGTTTTTGCGAGACTTTGAGCAGAAACTCACTGTAGAGGAGCCCTATGAGTTTATCGCACATGTGCAGGTGCGATCTTAGATCGATGACAGAGTCATCGAGGCGCAGCGGGATGATGCACATCTTACTGAGTTTCGAGAGCAGGCCAGTGATGATGCAGACACCGAGTGGCGAGTTGGCACGGATGGGGGCTTACGTTATCGTGGCCGCCTATGCGTCCCAGATATCCCTGACTTGAGATGAGAGATTCTCGAGGCTGCGCACTGTACCAGACTTGCGATGCATCCTGGCAGTACAAAGATGTATCGCGACGTGAGGAGGACTTATTGGTGGGAAGGTATGAAGACCCATATCGCAGAGTTCGTGTCCCGTTGTCTCACTTGTTAGCAGGTGAAGGCAGAGCATCGCCGACCACCTGGACTCCTGCAGCCTATGCCGATCGCAGAGTGGAAATGGGACTTCATTTTCATGGATTTCATCTTAGGGCTGCTGAAAACGAGTAAGGGACATGATTCTATTTGGGTGATCGTCGACCGTCTGACGAAGTCAGCGCACTTCCTACTGATCAGAGTTGCGAGCTCTACAGACGAGTTAGCCAGACTGTATATCAGAGAGATCGTGCGTCTGCATGGAGTTCCGTTGGAGATCGTGTCGGACAGAGACACGCGTTTCACTTCTATTTTTTGGACTCGCATTCAGGAGGCTATGGGTGTGAAGTTGAAGTTCAGTACTGCCTTCCACCCACAGACTGACGGACAGACAGAGCGGGTGAACCAGATCTTAGAGAACATGTTGTGGGCTTGCGCATTAGACTTCAAGGACAGTTGGGATGATTGTCTTGTATATGCGGAGTTCACTTACAATAACGGTTACCAGGCGAGTATCGGTATGACACCTTACGAGGCGTTGTATGGGTGACCTTGTTGAGCATCGCATTGCTGGGCAGAGGTTGGTGAGCGTAGATTGATCGGCCCAGAGTTAGTACAGGCAACGCAGGAGAAGATTGACATCATTAGGCGCCGGCTTCTCACAGCGCAGAGTAGACAGAAGAGTTATGCCGATATGAGACGGCGGCCGTTAGAGTTCACGGTTGGGGATCATGTCTTTTTGCGAGTTTCCCCTATGAAGGTAGTCCTTCGGTTTGGGAAGAAGGGGAAGCTGGCATCGCGATTCATTGGATCATTTCAGATTCTCGATCGTGTGGGTGCTGTGGCTTATCATCTGGCTTTACCTATGCCTCTCGCGAGCGTTCACAGCGTATTTCATGTTTCTATGCTGAAGAAATACGTTTCTGATCCTTCCCATATCATCAGATGGAAGCAAGTGCAGTTAGGAGAGGATGTTACATATATCCTGCGACCGACGCGTATACTAGACAGGAAGGAGCAGGTACTGCGTAGCAAGGTCATCCCCCTTGTGAAGGTATTGTGGACGCATCACTTTGAGGAAGAGGTTACCTGGGAGACAGAAGCCGAGATCAGAAAGAACTACCCACAGCTTCTTGAGGAGTACGAAAAGGTAGAAATTTTGAGGATGAAATTTTTTGTTAAGGGGGGTAGATTGTAACGCCTTGGAAAAATCCATACTTAGACTCGAGTACCAACTCGACCAGAAATCACGTAGGATTAATTCCTTTAGAAATTAAGTATTAGTTAGCTAGCGCAACGCTAGAGTAGCTGTGAAATTATCCCTGATCACTTTAAATACGTTCTACAAGACCCAAAACTTGTAGAATCAATGGTACTATAATACCTTGAAACCTTGGATCAAACTCTAAACCCGTTTGCTCTCAGGAATCCTTTGAAACTTTGTATTGGATCTAGACCGCGCGTCGAAAGTCCAATACTTACAATCTTAGACCGTTATGACCGCTTAGCTGGACTTGACAATCATTTTGAAAATCAAGCCCAACCGACGTTCAGAGGCTATTTCATTGAGCCTGAAGTGAAGAGAGTGAGAAAAGGGTTAGATTTGAAAATTTTAATCCAAATCTGGCACATGACTTGACGCGTTATTATTAAGTATTCTGACCGTCAGAATTCAGCCAAATTTTACCCTCGGATCAGGAAAAATTTCTCTTTCATATCATGAGACTTGTAGACCTGATTTAGGTATGATGACCGCTGAACTGAAACTGGACTGCCACGTGCGATCTACGAACTCTACCGGACTGAAAACTGGGTGTGAGCAATATCCAGTGACAATGAGCTTAAGTCCAACCGCATTCGGCCGGGGGACCTCCCGAAACACTCCTTTGGATCGGAACAGTCCCGTTTTAGTTATAACTTAAGTGTACCTTATTCCTAAGCCTAATTTAGGAAGGTTTTGGCCTATATAAGGGCTTTAAACCCTCACATATCTCACCCATCCGAATTTGCTAGAAACCCTAGCTAGAGAGAGAGAAAAAGTGAGAGATTGTGAGTGAGTGTGGGAGAGATCTTCCTGCCACTTGTACTAGTGTTTGTACGTGCTAAAGCAAGGCGTTCAAATCACTTTCTCGGTGATTCCAATGCACTTCTAGGTAAGGAAAACCCTAACCACTTGCTGATTTGAGGATTTCTTCGATTCAAATAGCAAAGTAACCTATGTACTTGTGCATTAGGTCGTATTGACGCCGTAGACGAAGCGTGAGTGAACAAACTGAGTTCGTTACGCGTTTACCGGCGAAAGGTGCAGATTTTAGAAGCTTTTATTGGCTAATTTCAACACTTTCAATGTCGTTTAATAGTAGATTATCGATGGCAATGCCATTTGACATGTACAACATGCTGTCCGTTTCCTGTTTCGTAAACATATGGAAAATATGAGATTTAGGGCATTTTAGTCATTTGTAGGAAATACAGTTTGCATCCATATTTTGCTGAATTGTTTGTCATGGCTATTTGTCGCATTAGGATATTAGGAATGCGTGCATAATTGGTTTGGCGAAGAGATTCGCCCAAAGGCGCACTTTGAGTCGACATACACTATGTAGACTTAAATGTGTAGACTAAGTGTTTGTATAAATGTTTGTATTAGTATGTATTGAGTATATGGTGTTGTGAAATAGTTTTGAGATTGAATTCTCAAGTAATATGCTGATGTAAATGATTTCCATCATGTTGGCAATATGTATGGATTACATTGTATGTATGAAATGCATGCGTTGAATGAATTGCTTAAGTTGTATGTTATAACATGTAATAACATGCTTGTATTTTGTATTGCATTCCAACTACTCTCACATGATTATTGATGCTGATTTACAAATGTTTGGGACTATGATTAGTCCAGGCAGTCGGTAACGGAGTACATTCGTGGTTCGCTTATATTTGCCACGAAAGACGCGTCGATGAACGTGAGTCGTGTTTGGAGTTGGCAGCAGTGGTTAGGCCACACGAAGTGTTTTACGCACGTCATGTCGTTCGACTTGCGATGCGCTCGTACTAGTTGAGCCCGTCAAGTAACCCGACTGGCCGTTGATTGTTCACCTTGTATGAGTCACAACTGCTTGAACCTAGGGTACTGAACTTACCATTGTAAACTCTGTTAACCATGGTACCTTGATCCATAAATACTCATGAGCCGGGCATGGTTGTATGGGACACGTGGTCGAGCTGTCGGCCTACGCTGGGGCCACAAACCTCCCCGTAGTGACCAGTAAGCACCTATGACTCGTGAGCAGATTATGGTGGTATAAGACACTATATTCTTGCTGTCGGCCTACACTGATCAGTGACGACCCTTTGTAGTGACCGCGAGCGTATTCCTAATCTACGGGAGGCGACGACCCTTCCATAGCGACGAGAGTACATTAGGCCTGTATTGATAAGGTGATGGGGGAGCGGTGCAACGAGTGCGAGCAACAGCCCTGACAGCCCTTGCGGCGACGTACAAATATAACATCGTATGTGATTTCTAGGAGTGACGACCCTAGACAGGATCTGTGTTGGGATTGATATAAGGGAAGTACCTTAGTTTCCCAATACCGCTGTATGAAAAGGAATAATAACAACTTGGTAATCATATCCACATTACATTGCATGTGCCTGGAAGAGGTGGAGCACTGAGCGATACGCAAGCATGCCGCGGACACAGATGGTGTCTTATGAGGGAGAATGTTGGTGAGGGCATCCATCATGTCATGTCATATTGTATTAACAACAGTATTTAAGAATGTTTGATTTATTGCTTTACTATTATCGCATGATTGATTTGAGAACATGTTAATCTCTGCTCTATTATTCCACTGAGTTGATCACTCACTCCCACGTTACGGGATGGTGTTTGCAACACCCACCAGACCCTGTCTTAGATACAGGTGAGGCGATGATTCAGGAGACAGAGCCAGATTACGATGAGGACCAGGACGAGTTCTCATATATGCAGTTTCATGACGGCTTTGCATAGGTGGCCTGGATTGGTGGGACATACTAGTTGGACTTCAGACATTTTGATTTTTGTTTTATTACATGTATATGAGACTCAGAGATGTATTCATACTTTGGTGACAGTTGAGATTTATTTTATTTTCTATACAGTGATATATATATATATATATATATATATATATATATATATATATATATATATATATATATATATATATATATATATATATATATTCTTCAGTCTTCCGCTTGCGTTTTATCACTGAATCTGGAGTATGAATTGCAGTTTTGGTATAATCTTACTCATGTAAATGCTCTAACTCAGTCAACTTTAAATCATATTCATTCTTATTGCATAAGTGATGGTCTGGAACTTGGGAGTCGGGTTTATACACGACCCCCGATTTTCAGGGTGTTATAGGAGGCCTCCCGCCTGTCGTCCGAGTTCTCGGGCCCAGAATCATCTTCGATTGCGCAATCAGTTCGAACCATCTCCGAGTCATTTGACATCTCGATGAAATGAAATACGAAGAGCCAAAGGCGAAGTAACTCTTTGGAGGCTATTTGGTGCAGTCGTTGAAAATTGCCGTCGCCGGAAATCGCCTCTACCGAAAAATGCCAAACGGTCGGAATCACCTCTGTCCACAGAATAGGCTCGCTGGAAATCGCCCTCTCTGGAAGCTCACAGCAATATAAATGCAGGAAATGGAAGAAAGAAACCCTCTGAGCACTGGGGTTATTTATAACTCGTGGGGGATCCTTTCATTAATGGCTGAACATGATGGCCTCAGTTGAATTGAAGCGAGCCGACTTCACAAGACACATGTCTGGAAGCCATTCGCTTATACGCTGCTAGTTCACGTGCTTCAGCATTGGGAGACGTGCTCCGAGCAGTGGAAGCGTCGCTCAACCATCTTTGGGGGCTTACATGGTGATCCCCCATAATGTGTGATGATTCGAGATCTTAACTATCGCCACGCGCCCGTTCGAGGATTACCCACAAACAATACATCCCGAGTACGTATCTTTTTAGATATAGGATTCATGATTGTGATCGCACGTGCTAAGATGTGTTGTTGAGATGCATTGATCTTCCACATATAGTTACTCTTTAAGTTCGTGTCCAAACTCGGAGAGTAGGGGGCTTCTGTTATGGGAATATTGGACACGTCTGGATTCTGAGGATGAAAGTTTATCACAGCCGAGTTACTTAGCTAGGTGGGGGACTGGTTCCTCATGCTTTCGACAGAGCTTGGAGTGATCCGTTATTTATGTTGTCGACTCGGAGTAGTCCTGGATCGAGGTAGTCGGTTCGGAGCTTGAATCGGAATCTATTAGCAAGCAGGACCATGAGAACATCATTAGCGGTCAAGGGCATGAGAAGTATCACAGATATGTCCATCTTAGGGAAAAGGAGTATCTGACATGAGGGTTCTCACAGGACCACAGTACCTATCTGAGGCTCGGAACTAGTTGCCAAGCATCCTCCGAGCTTAGACTCCCTCCAGGAAGTCAACTCAGATGGGAATCTAGCCAATGAAAGCGGTAAAACATGATTGGAGTAATGCTTATAGCACGATCGCCTGGTAACTGCCAATAACTGTGCACACGCAGATCTCGCATAGTGGCGATGACTTAGCTAATATTATCGGACATGTCCTGGGTGACCTTCAGGTATAAAATAGGAATCATTCCTACAGTAACAGATATGCAATTTCTAGTGATCCCACTCTACACCTCAATTTAGACCCAGATTCCAGTGACCTGACTTAAGCATCGGAGGGTCTCCTATCTAGACCAGGGTCTCCTTTGTTTCTCTTCTCTATGAAGGTCCCTCGACATCGAATCTGGTTGGAAGGTTGAAGTCCGGTTGGAGGGACGCCACATTTTTGTCCTCAACAAAAACCATACGAATCCTGATTTGGTCAACATTGCCACTGAATTTTAAAATGTGGATTCAGCCAAAGTCTGCATATTGTATTTGCATATGCTTCTAGATATGTTAATCAAATCCTTGTGATAACAATGTTTTCTGATCTTGCGCACTTGGCACCCCACTGAATCTTTGATCCTCCACTAACCAATCATGAGTGGACGATCATGGCGGTTCATCAGGCGGGCCTAACCGATCATCGAGTGGGCCACATGGGTAATACAAGACAGTTGTATGTAAAATGTTTATCAACTCTTTTAACTGTCCAGCTTTTAGTAAAATGTGGCTGCTATGGTCGACCAGCACGATTTTTGAGACATGACATGTTTGGAAGACTAGTATAAAATTGTATGCGAAACACACGTGTAACTCAAACTGAACAGTCCGAATCATGGGACCCACTATAGATAGGTCATAACCTCGAAATCAGATTAATTGAATAACACCAACCTGATTAATGGGAATCTACTGGGTTGAATTGGGACCATCTGATGCTTTCCATTGTAACCATCCAATTGATGCCATTGAATCGTACAGTTAGAACACCTCATTCAATGTAATTTCTGGTTCATAAGTGTTTCTGCAATTTGAAAACATGCATGAAGGTACTGAGTTGTATTCCTACCCTCTGTGAGAGGAATTATAGCACACCCAAAGAAGGCTTTGGGCATATATATGGGTTTTCAATTCTGAAATTTGAGTTTCAATTCTGGTCTCTGTTGTGTCCCAACGTTTATGTAGCAGGAGGAAAGAATAGGATATCCTTCGTAGGAGAAAACAAATTTTATTTTATTTTATTTATTTATTTAGTTTTTTGATACTCTTGTAGAGTGGGATCCTTAGATACACATGCACTAAAAATTGGTACATATTGTACATCTGTAACTCGAAACAAGCTATCCAAATAGCGGTAGTTAATATGGATGATCTCTGAAATAAATAAATAAGATTTCTCCTAGAGGGCCTAATGGTAGAAATCTACTTGGTTTAAATGAGACTAGTCCAATGGTCCGGATTGCACAAACTAATGTCTGCGAATAAGAGAGTAGAAAAAGAAAAATTTACAGGAAACTACCTCATCAATACATCATTTACATTTAAATACTTAGTTAAATTAACTTTTCATTAAGCTGCCTCACTAATTGAGTTAATGGGTGGGCAATTTTTCATTTTTGAAAAAAGTACATTTAATCTAAAGAAATTTAGTAGAAGACACCTGCATGACTATTAACTTGATTAATGAGGTAACTTAATGAAAAGTTTATTTAAATAGGTACAAGGATGTAAATATTATATTAATGAGGTAGTTTTATATTAAAATTTAAGAAAACTATTATCCTGCGATCAATCATAAATCTTTTTTTTTTTTTTTCCCCTTTCAATAGATCATCATGCTTACACATAAAAGGAAATGGCTTGCAATGCTTAATGGCTGATGCAATATGAATATGTTGGCCCGAATTAACAAGTTACCACTTATGTAGCTACGTTTCAATTTCTGCAGTCGTAGTTTGATACTGCGGCATAAATGGCACCGATTATTGTCGCGGTCAAGATGAAGAATCCTGCAACAAGTTTGATGATGGACCAAGGGCTTTCGAAGTATGTATCATATAGTTTTAAATACCATCTGTCCATTTTTCTTTTACACGTATCTTTGCTTATCATGTAATAGTTATTCAATTCCTGTTGTAATTCACAAAAGTTATCATCTTTGCCAAAAAATAAGCCCTTGGTTAGCTTCATGATGATCTCTCGGATGGTGTCATCATATACGGTGGAGCTTTCAATGATTCCTCTGCCCCGGAGGAATCTAACATCGTTGACTGAGGTTATGAGACCACTCATGAATAGAAAGTAAGAACTCATAGAACGACCTGCTTCCAAATGAAGCTGCTCGAATGCGATGAAGTTAAGGAACATAGACTCAGAGTTCCGCTCAATGGTAATGGTGGGAAGATGGAGGTTGCCATTCTTGAATGCAATATTCTTTAGGTTCTGGGTCTTATTCGTTACAAACTTGATTCCGGCATCGTATAGCACTGTCGCGCATCGGTTGTTGTTCAAGCTTCTCTCCCCAATTTGGCTTATATCCGTCATGCACTGGACAAATTGGCTAGTGACGATGGGTCTTTGGTTGTCTTGGTCCATGATTGTGCTTTGTACCATGCTCTGCCGAACCACATCCAACATATGCTTGCCTCGGCCCATGTATGTAACTCTTTTATCAGGGAAGCAAAAGTTTAGTAGGAGGCTGTTTATATTACTCTGCAGGAAATTTTAATGAGATAATGATGAGCATGAACATGATTTAGAAAAGAAAAGAAAAAAAAAACTTGATTTGACTTGTTCAAGTTGACTTGACTCGATTAGATTTCACCAATGTTTAGGAAAAACTCAATCCAATCACGATTTGGTTAAAACTGGACAAAAACCGTAACCCCAAAAATGCAACAAATTTGAGAAAATTTTACAAAACTCAGACTCAATTAGACACAGCTCAACATTATTTACTTTTACATATTCAATACTACTAAAACATAAAAAAATTCATGCTGAGTTTTGGAGAAACTCACCCAAGTTTTTAAGTCGACACTTCCCAACTAAGTTTCAAGTGAGTCAAGTTTTCATGCTCTTTACCGTTTAACTATAAGCATGACTAATTGGAATAACATAACAATTTTTCTAGCAACATTTCTTGTGGCTTATGTTACCACTTTACCTTGTCATAGCCAAATCAGCAGTGGCTAGGTACACAAAGATACTTTGAATAGAATGGCTATGTTTCCAAAATGCATAGACCATTGGCTCATTGTGGATCATGGATGGTCCATTCCAAAAAAAATAAGAAGACAAATTTTGGGATTTATTCACTTGAAAGTGGACCTCTGCTATATATGGTTCTCTCATGCGTTTTCTACTTTGGGCCACAAATTGAAAGGTTATCACTGTGATATGAGTTGAATTTTGGGGCACAAACAAATGATTTGAATATTAAAACATAGCTCCTCTTGTTAGATCTGGAAGTGTTCCAATGTCTCCTACCTCATGTTCCTTACGGACAAACAATCATGATAGATAGATGATCACACATGGACCCTTTAAAAACCTCTCATTCTAAAGTGCCTTTTGGCACACGACCAAGCTAATAGTTAAGATTGGATTATTGATTCCTAGCTATGCTATACTGTATAAAATGCTTCCTAAATAAAAAGGAGACAAACATTTTATTTATTTATTTAATTTAATTTAATTTTTTTTTTTAAACGCTGAGCTGATAAAAAGGAGACAAACTTTGATACTCTGAAAAAGTGTCATGAATGAAATGCAGGCACTTAAAATTTGCAAAAGTAACACACGAGTAAGTCAAATTAAACCCTAAAAGTCATGTTTCTTAATTTAAATGTACCATGAACGAAAAAAAATTATACTTATTTTTATCTGATTATCTGACTACTGGGTTGGTGGACATTTCCAAAATAAATATAAATGAAAATTATCCAATGATCATATTTCCAAAAAATAAGTGTCCAAGAATCAGATGCTCGAGTGAGTTAATGAATTCCACATGCATAACTTCTACTCGCTTGCATATCAAATGTCATACGTAATCTGAGTATCATATAATTCAATTGCAAAAAGCATACTAACAACTTTACCTGGACTCCAGTGGCTGTTGCAAGGATGGCCGCCAACTTCTCAAGAACGGGTAGAGGTAGTTGGTTTTCCATTAATAGCAAGTCTCTTTTGATATACTCAATAACGGTTGGCTGCGGTTGTTCACTGAAAATTGGGTCACTAGGAGCATAATTGGTGAAGTTCTTCCGAATAATCTCTATCACAAAACACCCATCAAGAACTATTAACTGTAGGAATTCATTTTGTTCTTGTCGCCATCGCTCGTCGAGTTGCTCATAAGAATCCATCAACTCTGGCAATATGACTCTTAATGGACCCATGTAATCTTCTACTGTTTTGTCCGTCTCTGTAAGGAGGTGAATAAAAGCTCTACGTTTGTGTTCTTCCATTGGCATCAAATGATTTTCGCCAAAATGGAAAGGCCCGATTGAAACCACTTGTGGCTTGTATGCTCCACCATCGAGATCATTTGTCTTCATGTACTGTGGTATTTTGTAAATGGAAAGGTTGGTCCAAACTCCCGACTCAGTTTCTTGATTGAAATTATCTTTCGCATTGTCAATACTCGTGGCCCAGTCTATGTCTTCCATCATTTTCAAAGTGCACAGTTGGTAGAAATTAAGAACACCCCATTGCTTTTTCTATGTTAACCCTTCGCCGCCTTTTATTTTGGAAGAATATCTCTCATAACTTTGCTTCTTTTGCACCGACACTGGCTATGAGAAGTACCACCAAGATTTTAAAATTTTTTAATATTTGCATTGAAAACTAATAAAATAATATTACTATAATCTTTCAAAATTATTAAAAGATTAATTCAGAGTAGATGCGTGATTGTGCTTGATAGATTCATTATTAGATGCCCATGATAGTGGAAGCCTACTCACAAAGTAGATGTATGATTGCTCATGCCTACCTTGGTGGATGTTTGACGAGTAAATATTGTTTATGCCTACCTATGGTGGATGTCTGTCGGGTGCAATTTTCGGGTTGACGGATATCTGACTTAAGCAAGTGGACGATCATCCAACTTGATATGCATCTCATGATACATCTGCATCCATACTCATGCTGTATATATACCAATTCATTTTATTTGCGATATCTTATATTGTGTTACGTATGAACTATGCTGGGTTCACTCATTAGCCTATCCAGCTAACATTGTGGATTTAATAAGCATATAGAGGTGGACGATGCAGGGCAATCAAATCGAATATTGGTGAATGAGGCCGAGTTAATTAGAAGAAGAGACTTAGGACCATTGGTTATATTTGATGGAAGATGAACTTGCCGTATATTATATGGATGATTTTGTTTATGAAAGTAGTTGATGAGGATTTATTTTCTATTTTTTAAGTTACTTAATGTTCGATTTGACAATTCATAATTTTTATTTAAGATTTGTTAAAGATCGTTATTTGATATTATAGTTGAATAGAAGTCCCAAATGGGTGACATTGTTGATTTTAGAGTTTTATTTATATCTGTGAACGTGATGGATTAAGAATATATATTGTCGAAAGCTCAGCTGTGCACCAGTTTACACGGAACCCATGCAAACTTTTTTGAGAATTCATCACACGTAATATGATCATGACTCCAAAATCTAAATGGTCCACGTGAAGAAGCACCTCATGAAACCCCTTGATCCCAAATTTTACTTTGATCCAAAACTTTGGTGGGCCATGAAAATTGAAAATAGTTTGCTCCCTTGATTTGCATTCTCTTTGCTATGGCCCACCAGAATTTTAGATCATGGTGAAAATTTCTCCTCTGGGGTTTCATGGATTCCGCATCACATGGACCGTTCGGATTAGACGCACATGACATGTGTACAAAGGTGTGCATGTGCGTAGGTGCGCAAGTGAGCATGACACACACACACACACTCTCTCTCTCTCTCTCTCTCTCTCTCTCTCTCTCTCTCTCTCTCTATATATATATATATATATATATATATATATATATATATATATATATATATATATATATATATATATTCTTATTATTATTTTTTGAACATGTAATGGTGTAGATGTTTGTATGTTCATGTAGTGTAGACCTATAATACATTAAAATGTGCCTCATAACAACCGTTGACAAGAGGGTTTATGTACATTTGGAGTAAGAGTTATGGACCTTAACTCAGGTCTAACGGTGCACACTCTGTATCCGAAGTGTAGGATGTAACATCCACCCTTAATTTACATAAGGGTCGACCTAGATTTCAAAACAAATTGATTTTTGGCTTGACCCTTCATCTAGAGCAAATGGTCTGTATGATGTGGCATTCATATATAAAGCATGGTGGGCCTTATATGAAAATCATGGGTGCACTTATTCCCTTTGTGTGGCCCCACTCACCAGCCTCAAGAGTGAATTGCATAGCTAAAAGCGTACCGTATAACATCTCTGGGGCCACTATCATATATGTATCTTATCCACATCGTCCATCCATTTTTCTAGATCATTTTAGAGTATAAGCCCAAAATTGAAGAATATCCAAAGCTCAAGTGGACCACACCAGAGGAAATAGTAGGAGTTGAATGCCTATTGTTAAAAGCCTCTTGGGATCCACGGAAGTTTTGGATCAACTGTATATTTGTGTTTTTCCCTTCATTCATGTCTCTCTAACCTTATGACTAGGTTTGATGACAAATAAACAACATCGTGGGCCCTACAAAGGTATCAACGATGGATGTCATTATCTCCACTGTTTGTTATGGTGTGGTCCACTTGAGCTTTGGATATGCTTCAATTTTGGGCTCATGACCTAATATAAGCTGGTAAAATGGATGGATGGCTTAGATAAGGCACATACATCACGGTGGGCCCCACAGAGTTTACTTGGTATGCTATTATGTACTAAGTTGCTTGGTATGCAATCCGCATACTTGGAGTAAATGGGAAGCTCTATGAGGAGTCCGGAGAGATAAATGGATTTAGAGTAGATATCCCGTAAGGAAGACGATGATGATGATCAACCTCATCACATACCTCCCTTTGTCACTATGTATTATTAAGGTTTTTAATAGGGTTGAAAGTTGGGCGGGTTGGGTTGGGTTGGGTTGGGTTGGGTTGGGTTGGGTTGGTGCTCAACCCTAGCCCAACCCAAGGTTCCTGTACCTCAACCCTAACCAAGCCCAACCCAACCTTGGGTTGGGAATTCTTAACCCAAGCCCAACCTAAGCGAGATCGGTCGGGTTGGTCGGTTTGATACATGATAATATTTTCATTATTACATTAGTCTATTGTATTTCCATAAACATCTTATTTTTTGTATCTATAGTCATGTTTCAATAAAGAACTTCATTTTTTTTTATTTTTTTATTTTTCTAAACAAACAAGCTAAAACATAGGACAACTATTTCTTTAAAAGTCATGTTGTGTAGCAAGCGAACCATTTGGGAGAGAAAAATCTGGCATATCTTATTAGCTTAAGTCATTGGAAATGATGTGGACCAATGAGACCCAACAACACCGGAATTTCCTATGCCTTCAACACAAACAATACACACTCAATTATAGTTTATTAGTAACCTATATATTGATCGAGTTCGGGTTGGGTCAAGCAACCCAAAATCTCAACCCGAGGCCAACCTAAGTTTCATTAGGTTGGTGTTTGTATAGCCCAAGCCCGAGATCGGACTTAATACATCCTACCCGAGCCCAACCCAATGTCGAATTGGTCATGGGTCAGTCAAGTTGAGCAAGCCCACCTTTTTAGCCCTAGTTTTTAACAAGTAATTGAGCTTTCTTCTTCTTCTTCTTCTTCCATTTTTTTTTTGGTCCTATGGATGACAAATACTCAAGCGTGACAAGCTTCGAAAGTATCTAAATTCAAATTCATCAAGAGGTTGTATCCAAATACAAACTTTTAACCTACAAATTGACACGTTGGGTCCACTGTTATGTTTTAATGACATCCAATCCATCTATAATGTGTATCTTCTCCTATTCTCTGTGGATCTCAAAACTCAGGTTGAACTAAGGCTCAGGTGAGGCACACAGTGTGAGAACATTCATAAAATAAAATCACACGTCATGTAGCCTACTTGAGTTTTGGATTTGGAAGGACTTTTTCGGCGTCCGTCATCGTAGTTGTTTGCATCTTTTAAATGAATTAGATAACACATACAAAACACGGTGGACCACATATACTATCTGGCAGATTTCTAGTGGTGGGTGTCCCCTTCTCAAATATTCCGTGGTGTGCCCGGCCTGAGATTTGGATCAGCTGAATTTTTTGGAAACCAAGAGAGCATTAGGTGCCATACATATTGATGGATTTGACGTAAGTAAGACAACATGGTGACCCCACATTGAATTGTATGTTAAAGTTGTCGTGGAAATCTTTAAACCGGATACCGCCTCATGCATTAAATATCATGAGGCCCGCTCGATTGGGAAAAGGATTGGCTACTCCCCCTACCACCAACCCCGTGGCTGTGGTAGGTTCTTTGTAGGCCTCACCATGATGTATGTGTTTCATTCATTCTGTTCATCCATTTTAAAAGATAATTTTATGGCTTCATCTCAAAAATTATTAAGATATAAATCTCAGGTGGACATGCCACAGAAAAAATGATTGGATATCTACCATTTAAATTCTTCTAAGGCCCACTGTACTATTTATTTGACATACAATCTGTTGATTAGGCCATACAGACACAGATGAAAGGAAAAAAACAAAGATCAACTTAATCCAAAACTTTTATGGCCTCCATAAAATTTTTAATTGTCTACACTCATTCAACACTGTTTCATGTAATGTGGTCATTTGAGATTTGGATATACTTTATTTTTGGTGTAATACTATAAAATGATTTATAAAAATATATGGGTGTAATGAATGAAACACATACATAATGGTGGTGCCCATATAGCACCGACTACCAGCCATTGGCTGGTGGCAGGGGAGTAGCCACTCCGTTTCCTAGAAGATTCATGTGTCGGGCCCACCGTGATGTAGGATCCACATCTCCTCCGTTCATCCATTGAGCCCATTCGGGTTCACTCGTAAAACCCTGCAGTCAATGGTGTGGTCCGACAGACTTTTCTAGTGGCCTATGTTTGGATGTCCATTCGTCCTGTTTAATTGGAAGTCATCAATGGTATAGGTTTTTTTTTTTTTTTCCTTTATTTATTTATTTAATATAATCTTACCTACTTCCCTCTCTCTCCCTGCCTTGCTCTCCGTTGCAGGAAATCTGGAAGCTCCCCGTGCCGCACAACTGGCCGGAAAAGTCTCTGCACAGCTCCCGGCCGTACCTGCTCTGACGTTCCCCCGTGCCTCGTTGGAATCCGTTCTCTCTCTCTCTCTCTCTCTCTCTCTCTCTCTCTCTCTCTCTCTCTCTCTCTCCATCGGCACACCTCTAAAACCTATTGAGAAGAGAAAAACTTTGAAACTCTCGCAGGGTGACGATGATACTCAGGCGGAAAACTTTGAAACTCTCACAGTGACGATGATACTCAGGCACTGAGAAATTAATTAGAAATTGCAGACGTGGAATACTAATTTGTTCAAAATATGTTATCCATTATAGATGTATCGTAACGGATAAAACTAAGCTTACTTAGTTATCCATTATAGATTTCTAGACATTAATTTATTGGACAGTTAATTTTTATTTTTTTATTTTTTTTTTTAAAAAGCCTATGATCCAATTTCTACCAACCAGTGCCCATGAATCAATGTTAAAATCGTTCAAAAAATCTAATGTTAGGATTGCGACTTTTTTTTTTTTAAAAAAAAACACACACTCACACTACATGGGCACTGGTCCCTGATCTTGGGATTGCGACTTAGAAACTAAGCTTGGTTCTCTTAGATCCTCTATCTGCAAGCCGAACCCGTTGTGAGGAGGATTGGTGTTGGCTCACCCTTTTCAGCGCCTTTCTTTGGGCCTTTGTTTTGTTTGTTTTGTTTTTGTTGAAGGTTGTTTTTGGCCCTGCATGGTGGGCGGTCTTGAGTCTGTTAACCTTTGTATATGGGCTCATATGACAGCTGGGGCAGGGTCTCTTTTGTGAGTCACCTGAATGTAAATTGAAAAGATTTATGAATAATAAAAAATGTGCTGTGTACAAATTTTTAGTGCCTACCCATCAAACATCATATGCAGCTGGAGTGGTATATAACTCAAGTCCGAAACCCGCTCCTTATGAGGAGTTATTTGATATTATGGGCGAAGGTGATCTTGATAAGCAGCCGCTCTCTTTTGTGATGCTTGAGTTATGTGATACACTACCATTGCCATGCTTAAAACTAGTCCATCATGCTATCCTTGGTGTCCAAATATCAGGTCAATCTAGAACTTAAATGGGCCACCACAGTAAATAGTTGGGATGAGGTTGCCTCCAATTGGTGCCCTCGTTTTCTTTATTGTAAATTCCAATAATCATCTTGATCCAAAACTCAGGTCATGAGACATACCACATTAAGTAAATCACGTTTAAAACACAGTGTTGCAAAATTTCTGAAATTAAAATATTTAGAAACCGAAAACAAAAAAAAAAAAAAAAAAAAGAACCTTGAATAAGAACCAAGCCAAAGTACCTATTAGATGCATTGTCTTGAAAGTGTGATTCACCCCCTCCTATGTGAATAGAGATTGTTGGCCGGTTGCTAGCAAATTGCTTACAAAATACGATAAGTCTTATTTGGTCCGCATGCAATAATTACGAAGGGACTACTTTAGAAACTCAGTTAACACAATTATTGTCCTAACAAGAGACTGTGTGTAGAGGTCTAATTGTTATTATAAGAGGTCTTGCCGAAGGATGAAAAAATGAATTATCTAGGTTGCTAGTTTTAGTCTTTGAAGAGATTTGTTGTTTTTGTTATATATTTTTTTATTCCAATATCACCAGTTTATATAAAAGGAGGGAGTTGGCTATTCACTTGAGGCCATTAAAGTTCAAAATGTTGCAAAAAATAAAAAATAAAAAAAAAAACACTTAATATTTACTTGTTAATATTGTCACGTGCAGAGTGCATTAGCATGTGCGCTCTCTCACTCTTTTTTCTCACATTATATGTACTCTTCTACTAAGCACTTATATCCCTCTTTTCTTTGCTCTCATAAGCAATGTGGGACAAAAGAAATGTAGTAAAAACCACCTTTTTCAATAAGATCCCTTAGCTGAAAGAAATAAAAAACTTGAATAAGAAACTAGCCGAAACACGTATTAGCTACATCATCATCTGTAAATTAGGATTTGCCCCCTCCTAAGTGATTTGAGATCGCTGTGTAGTGAGTACCAATGCCTCTACCGATACATTGCCTCGTGCCCGCGCCCACACCACGGGTGCAATCATGTTCCAATGCAGCACTAGAACACGCAAACCCATGCTCTCAGCTCTTTTTTTCTCCACATAAAAAGTACTTCTCTATCAAACACTTATATCCATCTTTTCTCTCTCCTTAAGGAATGTGGGACGAAAGAAATATAAGAAAACTACCTTTTTAAAAAGATGCTAGGAGGGCGGAACATAAGAAATGCAAGGAAACCACTTAAAAAAAAAAGGTTAGGTGGGAAATTCAAATTTTTATTTGAAATATTTTCAAAACCTTTAATTTAAAAAATTTCACAACCATTTTGTAATTTGCAATTTAACCAAAAATCTCAACAACCTGTACATTCACTTGTTGTGGCTTATATTTTGGGACCACACCTTCTAACATGATTTGGGATAAATGATGGTTGAAGTGGATTTCCCACACACATCACAGTGGGCCCCACTGAGCTTTTTATTGCATTGGCTCCCTACAACAGTTTGTTGCAGGAAATTTGCGTCAATACATTGTGGGGCCCATCATTTCAATGAGTGGTGGACGCCACAAGCTAGAGTGATCAAAATAAGAAATAACAGATAAGTTGAGAGACTCTCTTGGTTGCATTAAATGAGTACTAGAAATCATTGCTCGGCTTTCTCCCTTCCTTCTTGTCCTTGTCTTGAGACCTGGTGGGCTATCCCGATCAGAATCTTTAAGCATTTTTGTGTGCTCATAAACGACACCTACATAAAATCTCATACGATATAATATATGCTACAGGGCCATTATTTCCCATTATCCACCCACCTTGGTTGATGGTTGATGGTTGCACCCTCCTTTTCTACATTCATAATATAACAGTAGTTGTACTATTTGTATTCCCAAAAGTAAAAAGAGTGTCTCTTTCTATATATGAGGTGGGTTTAAATCTCAGCGCTACTTACGCTCCACCTGGATTCTTGGCTTCAGAAAGTGGGGTCACGGTTCTGTTATGGAAACCACTGGTCTACGGCATCCCGTCGTGGATGAACTATGAAGTAAAATTAACACTGCTTGGAGAGAATATATATATATATATATATATATATATATATATATATATATATATATATATATATATATATATATATATATATATATATATAAAATAAGGAATAAATATACCACAATCCATCACCGTTCAATTAAAAATTGCCTAATATTATTGCTTGAGCAATTCAATCAAACACAAGGCTATAGTTGTGATTAATTAAGGGCCTATATTCGGTTTACGTGTATAATTAAAAAGTACGGACATGGCAAAGTCATACTTGACTCACTGTTTGATTGAATGTATGTAATTCCATGTTGAGACAATTTAAGAGAAAGTAGGAATAAGTTATTTCTAATGAATTTTTTTTACCTTACTTTAAAAACTTTCTTACTATTAATTATAGGCAATGTATTTCTCAAAAGAATAAAGATGAATAAATAAACTAAAAAGGCTAAGACAACATCAATTTTAATAATATATAGATGTGACATACTACGATGAACAAAGTAGAAACAACTATAGACAATGAAAAAGTTAAATACCCAATTTGATCGTGTGCATAAACAATCCAAGCAAATAGTTAGTAGGATGTAACTAAAAAATTGATTTTCCGAGTAAGAATTTAGTTGATTGAGATCCAGTAATGTAAGATTATGAATGTTTAATATAATCCTACGGTATTGTAATGATAGCATTGGACATTAGTGATATATGATAAGATAAGTCTATGCTAAGATAAATGTAAAAATAAATATAAAAAATATAAATTGTGCTTGGTGTGGGCCTCGAACTCTTCATTGCATGCTCATTTTATAGGTTATCGATGCGGATAAATCCTCGTTGGGTTTCCTTGATGGTCCAAGATCCTTTACATTATATGACTAATAATCTTCTCATGGGGAGATATCCATAAATATGAAATTGTTGGTTTTCAAATTTCCACTTTTACGTAGATGGTCCCTTGTAGGATCTTTTGGGAGATGTTGTATCTAAAAGTAGTTTAATCAAAGCCATCTCCACCCTTCGTCACTTTTGATTACAAAATTGGTAGGATTGGTTCCATCGTATCTGAATTTTTCATTGTTTTGATTTCGATCCGTTCTAATATGAGCCCATTTCATTAATATGCATTTGTTCAAATATCGGTCCAATCTTTAAATATTTAGAATCTTTGTGATAGTCACGAAGTCTCCAAACATCTCTGAGAAAATCTCCCATTTTAAAAAGATTGTGAGAGATGGCCTTACCAAACATTCTATATTTAGATCTGTGATGAGATTCTTACTTTGGTAGGTCTTTTATATAGACATGCCGGTTGCACTAACTTATTTAAATGCCACATGAATCATGACCACGTGTTCGATTTGATAACCTGAAGGCATGCATATGGTTTTGTGCCTTCCATTAATAACGGAAGACGTATCCTCAATGCGGTGAAAAATATCTTTGAATGTAAGTACAAATTTACCCGCATCGAGCCCGTAGTCTTAGTCTCGATCCATGGCAACTTCTTATTGGGTAAACAATTGACTGCTGGTGGCTGAACTTTATGTACCATCCACGAGTGTACCATCCAGGATGTGCAACTGATCAACCATCTGGATTACAAAACCCTGGCCCCACTTGTCTGAACTGACCACGTAGCATGCAAATATTTGATAATACAACGGTACAAAGCTGTACTACTGCATTACTAAAGCATAAAGGAAGGGCCTTCTATCAATAGCGTGGATGTAGATGCCAATTCAGGGTTTGGTGTTGTTTGCGGATGTGGGCCACTCTTACCTCAGGGTGGTGAAAGGTAGCTCAGCTGTCCTCTACATAGTTTTATATTTTAGTTCGATTTTTCTAGTTAGAAATGGTTCACTGATCTCGGATTGGCACAGTTGGATAGTCCAATAGATAAATCTGGGCCTTCCATAAGTTTCACAAGACAATTGATAAGCCACTTTGCAATAATCATGCTGATGACATGATTCTAACCATCCAATCAATAACCTATAAAATGGACTGCCAATATTGCTAACAAAAGGGGTTCAATTCACAATTTTGAGCTGTTTATTTGTTTTGTCCACCATGGATTCCTTATGTTTCTTAAGAATCAGGATTGTCACATGAACTTAACCATCTGGTCCATAGCTTGGAAAACGGATGGCTAAAAAATAAGGCCAAGTTCTTGATGAACTGGATCATCTGATAAGTGTGATTTTTACGTGGTAGCTCTTGAAATGTTTAACAGATAGAATGGATAATCCAGATCAATTCACTGGAGTGCCCAGGTGTCCCAATGCAATAGGGACCGTATAACTTATAGTGCTCTCAGGGAAGTGGACCATTTCTCGTTGTTAATCTTATTTAGTCTAAATCAGTATTAATTTATATAGAAAAAAGACAGGTGCTATACGGTCTTCCCAATCAAATCTGCCTTGATTATTCAAATCGCCGTGCGGCATGGGTTGGTGGTGGGAGGACTGCAGTTTTTCCACAAGTGGCAACTTGTCCATACATCACTGGACATGTGGTTGTTGGAATATCAAGGTGTTGATTGTGTACGGTTTAGATTATCTGTTGTAGCCCATAATACGGTGGTGCATACGACAAAGTGCCGGTCTTTTCTTTTATATTGTAGAAGGAGATATCGGTGGGGTGGGAGAATCCCATGCAACACAAGGATAATCCCATGCAACACCTTGTGTTCTAAGGTGTGCACCATCTTGCATGCCTGAAACTCACTCTGTTCATCAAGTGAGAACCTTTGTTTTTTTATAGCCATAGATGATTTTTATTTTATTTTATTATTATTATTTTTTTCATGTAGTCTCGAGTAATCAGTTTTCACCGAACCTATCAAGGACAATCTCCAAAAGAATGAAATGGGTCACACTTGATTAACGGGCTTAACAAAAGATTCACAATCTGGTAGGCCCCTGTACTAACCTATGATTGCATCGCCATTATTCCTATGATTTGACCCACCCGAGTTGTGTATCTAGCTGATTTTGTCTCCAAAGGTTAGCATAAGCAAAGAATCTAAGGATGTGGTGGAATTTATATATAAAGAATTTGGATCTTTTGTTTGACGCAAACAAAGTTTTTTTTATTTTCTTGCATTGTGATTGGTTCATATCATCACTGATTTTGTATTAAATGCAATATGCATATCATGATGTGTCCTAATCGCATTACAACAAATAAGTTTTTTCTGTTTATGGGGTGATCTAGATTCATATACAAAACATTATGGGTGCCATGGAGACCATTGATAGATGTGGGGCCCATAGCTACTCTTGAAATGCTTCATAGATATAATGGATAGTTGAGATCAATTGAATAGGAGTGCCCAAGTGTCCCAATGCAACATGGAGCAATATAACTTAATTATAGAAGTGGACGATTTCTCTTTATTATGATTAATTAGTGTTAATCCATATTAATTTATATGGAGAAAAGGTCAAGTATTATATAGCCTTCCCAATCAATTTACCTTGCTCAATCAGATTAAACGTGCGGCTTCGGTTGGTGGTGGGTGGACTACAATTTTTTCACCAGTGGCAGCTTGTTTGAATATATAGACAAGTTTTCTAAAAATTTTCTACATATAGTGTAGTCCACCAATGGACTGAGCTTTTGAATTGATGATGAGCTCTGGGATTTATTGAAATCATCGTCACTCTAATATATTATTTGGATAAGATATTTAATGGAAGATGAGATGATCAAATGGACGGTCTACATTGGTTGCTGGAATGTCTAGGTGTTGCTTGTTTAGGGTTTAGATTATCTAGTGTATATCATAATGTGGTGGTGCATGCGACACGAGTGCCGGTCATTTCTCTTATATTTTGAAGGGAATATTGCTAGGGTGGGGGAATCCCATGCAAGGCCTTCTTAACATATGATTGCATCATCCCCATTGCTCATATGGTGTGACCCACCTCAGTTATGCTTCTAAACAACTTAATGGAATTTATATATAAAACATGAAGGGCACCACAAAGACCATTGATAGATGTGGGGCCCATAGTAGCTCTTGAAATGCTTGATAGATTTAATGGAGAGTTGAGATCTTTTGGAGTGCCCAAGTGTCCCGATGCAACATAAAGAAGTGGACCAATCTTAATTAGTACGTACTCTCAACTTAATATCAAGGTGTTGATTGTGTAAGATTAACATGTAGTACGTACTCTCAAAGAAGTGGACCATTTTACTTTGTTAATCTTAATTAGTGTTAATCAATATTAATTTATATCGAGAAAAAGTCAAGTATTATAAGGCCTTCCCAATCAATTTACCTTGCTTATAGTCAAATTGCCGTGCAGCATCGGTTGGTGGTGAGAGGACTACAGATTTTCCACAAGTGGCAGCTTCTTTGAACATCACTAGACAAGTTTTTTTTAATGTTTTCTAGCTTTTGAATTGATGATGACCTCTGGGATTAATTGAAATCATGGTCAATCTAATATACTTTTTGGATAAGATGTTTAATGGAAGATGAGATGATTGAATGAACAGTTCAGATTGGTTGCTAGAATGTCTTGGTGTTCATTGTCTACGGTTTAGATTATCTATTGTAGACCATCATTTGGTGGTGCTTGGGACAAATTGCTGGCCATTTCTCTTAAATTCTGAAAGAAATACTGATGTGTTAAGGAAATCCAAGGGCAACACCTTACGTAAAACACCCTGATCAGTTCTGTGTGGCGCACCATGTACTAGATGTGAAATTCACTCTGCTGATCAGGTGTGAACCCTTATTTTCATCATTATATACAAAAGATCACCCCAATAAAAGTGAATTGGGCCAAATCAATGCGAGGATGTAAAAGTATTCCCCAAGTTCACGTGGCGTTTTTCATTAGGTTGATTTTTGTTTCTTCTCCTTACCCTTGAGTTACGCTTGTATAACCGGTTCAATGAAAGGCCTCACATACAAACCTATGGTTGCCTGGCATCACCATCGTTTCTTTTGGGGAGGCAGATTTACTGTGAAAGCCTTTCTAGAAAGCTACTGTGCTGGGATGCTAGATGGGGCTTCCTGTCATGTTTGTAAGAAATTCACCTTGTTCACCTGTTCCGCGAGCTCATTTTAGAATACATGGCTTTTTTTTTTTTCACACACGCACACACACCCCCACACACTCACGCCACACGCACACATACCCTACACACGCACACCGTGGGATTTCACCACCATGGGTACTTGAACCCTTGACCTGGTGTTGAAACTCTAAGGAGTCTACCACCCGGGTAAGAGTAAGGACCCGATTTTAGAATACATGGCTAAAATGAGGCAGATGCAAAACTCAAGTGGGCCACACCAGAGGAAACATTAGAGATTCGCTGACCATTGTTGAGACATTTGTATGGCCACAAAAGTTTTGTATCAGGCTAAGGTTTTTGTTTTTTCACTTCACCTCAGTGGGAATGAACTTATAAATGCATCGGAAGCTAATAAATATAAATGTAGAGCACTAGAAGGTTTCAACGGCAAGCATTTCTTTCACCAATTTTTCCTCTAGTGTGACCGGCTTTACTTTTAGCCCACCTCATTTTTAGTCACATATCCTAAAATGGGCTTGCAAAAAAAGATCGGGTGGATTTCTTACAAATATCACAGTGAGCTCCACCTAGCATCCCAACATAAACTTCCTGCAAAAGGCTTTCCCATGAAATCCGCATCCTCCCTATGGTGTGGCTCACCTAAGTTGTGCATCTAGATTAAGGCCTAGCATAAAGAACATGGTGGGCTCAACAGAAGTTATGGATAAATGTGGGGCCGATGGTAGCTTCTTAAGTGTTTGATTGATCTAATAGACGATCAAGATCAATTGATTGGAATGTCTCAGTGTCCGAATGCAACAGGGACCACTATAAACTATAGTGCTCCTCAGATAAGTGGACCATTTCTCTTTGTTAATCTCAATTATTCTTAATCACTATTATTTATATAGAAAAAGGGAAGTCGTGTGTGGCCTTCCTAATCAATTTTCCTTGCTTAATCAAATCATGGCGGGGAGTGTTTTATTTTTTATTTTGTCCCTTCACTGTGGACCCACCAATAGATTGAGTAATCAGATTGATGATGAGCTCTCAGATTAATTGGAACTCGTGGCCTAATATATATTTTGGATAAGATCCTTCAATGGAGGATGAGATGGATTGAATGGGAATGTCAATGTGTTCATTGTTAATTAATGTTTAGATTATCTGTTGTAGACCATAATGTGGTGGAGCATACGACAAAGTACCGGTCATTTATCTTATATTTTGAAGGAAATATTGGCTGGGTGGGAAAATCTCATGCAACAACTTCATAAACTATCTTACATTCTGTCGGTCGCCCCGTGTTGTATATGTGAAATTTACTCTATTCACCAAGTGACAACCCTTGCTTTCACCGAAGATACCAAAGATCATCTCAGAAGAGTGAAATGAGTCACGTCAATGGGCACAGTGTAAAATTGCTTCTAAAATCTCTAAGTTCATATGTTTTATCCTACTTGAGTTTTTTATTTGGCTGATTTTTGTACCTTCCATTCATTGTGGTGAGTCACACTTGATTAATGGGTTTAATGAAAGATGCATGATCTGATGGCCCCTGATTGAATTTGTTCATTTTCACCGAACATATCAAAGATTATCTTTAAAAGAGTGAAGTGGGTCGTGTTAATGGGGACAATGTAAAATTGCTCCTAAAATCTCCAAGTTTATGTGTACCCAAGTTTTCTATTAGGCTGATTTTTGTACCCCATGATTGCATCGCTATGGTGTGATCCACCTTTGTTGTGCATTTATCTGATTTTTTGCTTCAAAGCCTAGCATCAAGATAGAACCTAATGATATAGTTTAGTTTACATATAAAACACAATGAGTCCCACTGAGAGCATTGATAGACATAAGGCCCACAATAGCTCTTGAAATGCTTAATAGATCTAATGGACAGTTGAGATCAATTGATTGGAGTGTCCAAGTGTCCCAATGCAACATGGACCACTATAATTTATAGTCCTCTCAAATAAGTGGACCATTTCTTTTTGTTAATCCTAATTATTCTTAATCAATATTAATTTATATAGAAAAAAAGTCAAGTATTATATGGCTTCCCAATCAATTGAAGTTGCTTAATCAAATTGTTGTATGACATTGGTTGGTGGGAGGATTAGAACATCAATAAACAAGTTTTTTTTTTTTCCTAAGTCGTGTGGCCCACCAATGGGATGAACTGTTGAAATATTGATGATGAGCTCTTGGATTAAGTGAAATCACGGTCAATCTAAAATATATATATATATATATATATATATATATATATATATATATATATATATATATATTTTGGGATAAGATATTTAAAACCTCTAAGTTCATGTGTTTCATATGGTGTGGCCCACTTGAGTTTCTCATTATGTTGATTTTAAACATTTTTGTGTCCTGGTGAGTTACACCTGATTAATGGGTTTGATGAGGCATATACAATCTTGTGGCCCCATCCACAAATCTATGGTTGCATTGCATTCCCAATGTCTTGTGAATCTAGCTGATTTTTTGCTGTAAGGTCTAGAATCAAGGAAAGAAGGATTTTGCTGGGCCCACAGAGACCATTGATAGATGTGGGACCGTGGTCAGCCGTTAAATGGCTAGCAAATATGCAATCAATACCAGAGTAGGAGGTCGATCCAACCAGGAAAAAGAAGATATTGGTTCAATGGCTATAATCTTCTAAAAGGCAGAAATTTTGGTGCTTGGGCCATCCATGTTAAATCCCACTGGTTAGTATTCGTGGACATTTGCCGAGCATTATAGAATACCTTTTGTCTGGAATAGAAATACCGAGTCTTATGCATCAGCAAGTGTTAGTGTCTTAACAATGCACCCAGTTTGTATTCGTGGACATTTTCCCAACGGCTGAGAAACAGTTAGTGTGGGCCCATCTATGGTACATCTTAACATTTGGAGAGTTTAATTTCATCCATGCATGTACCAGTTTTATAGATTTCTAGTGCATATATACCTATGAACAATTGTACTCTGCCAGAGTATAATTTTCTCATTCTATAGATCCTTTGCCTTAGTCCAATTCGTTTTTTTCTCCCTCCTACATTAAATTAAAAACAAAGCACCGGTCTTACTCAAGGACAAGGTTAAGTTTGAATTCATGGCCAATTTTTTAATGGTGGTGAGTCATCCACTCGACAAATAGCATGCATGTAGCAATCAGTCCAGGTCATCTAGACTGTGGGGGTCCATTCCTGACGGATTCTAGCTTGCAAGCTAAAATGACCAATAACCCCGGCCCAACTCAAGGAACAGTACCTTAAGCCCTAGTCTTCTTTCATCCATAACAAGCCCATTTTATCATAGTCCAAGACTAGCCCATCCATGGCCCTAGCTTATTTATTTACAGCTTAAGCCTTGTGTGACACAGGGATGAACGTGATGAGGTCGATTACCGTCTTCCTCAAGGATAACTACTATGAATCCACAGAGCTTCTCTGGACTCCTCACGACGACTTCTCAAATCCATGAGGAAAAAGTAAGGAAAATAGAAAATAAATTCCATAAAATTCGTAATTTAATTGATGAATGAAATAAATGAGTTCGCAACCCTTGAAATAGGGATTCTAAGCCATGGGAGAAGTTTCGGAATCAAACTACAACTAAAACTCCTAGAAATCGTAACTTAATACTATTTATAGATGATCAAGATGTCTACTAGTGCGCATGGTTTTCGGCTAAAAATAGTAAGTGTCCTATTTGGCTGAACCACGATGTTCTCCTAATTATTCTAAGTACTTTTCATGTTGGGCGCAACTCCTAAAACCCAATGGATGAAGAGTTATATTGAAACTAAATTAAACTTACTATAAATAATAAAAACAAAAATAAAACAGGTTTTTGATAGTCGATCTAGTGGTATTTCGCAAATTCGGTGTGAGGAACCTAACATTGAGTGTTGAGTGGCTAAAGTAGCTCGTCCTATCCTAAAATCATAAATGGTACGTCAAATAACTCATTCCGGTTTGTGAAATATGTCCGATTTAAGGTTTGACGGTCCAGATTGGTTCTATCATCTACCGGGCCTTTTCGGATCCATCTTTGCCATGAAACTGTCCGCGACCCGCTCTACATCATTGTGGTATTGAACAATAACCCATGCTCTTATACCAGGCCAGGCTTAATTTAATTATGAAGGTCAAATCTGGTGGACATTTGGCCTAAGCCCAACGCCCAAGCCTTGGCCCAAGTTTCAGGATTGATTGGTCCAAGGGCTCAGCTTAGGCCGTCCATGAGAAAAATGGATGGTTAACAAAGAAACCATTTTGAGAGCATGGGGCCCACATGCAAAGACGGTTGGATAATTGGAAGCATCCAGCTTACTCTATTATAACTGGCCTATGATCCAACAATCAATCCTGACTGTTGATTTATTATTTCATTCTTCAATGTTTCAAATTTATCACCTGTTTCGGACATTTTTGCTCCCGTATTTAGTTACCATGAACTTCTTATATATATCAGAGGGCATGGGAAGATATTTTGAAGATAAGAGTATTTTGAGAAATGAAAAAATGTGGGTATTGTTTGTTGGACGTGTGGTGTAGATTTCACTCACAAAAAGCCAACATGTGTGGTGTATATGTAAAATGATGAATAAATGGACAGCTTGAAGCATGCAGCTTACTGAGGCATCAGTCACATTGAGGTTGAGAGCTCAAAATCATCACATCCTCCTTTCTGACTTCTTTGCTAATGAACGCTTTGACCGTACAAGTGATTCGGCCTGAATCGCCACCCAAATCCTGGCGAGTTGAGTTGAGCTGAGTTTCAACCCTGGTTATAATTAGTACATGTTCTGCATGTTAAAGTGCATGTGGAGAGGGGTGTGGGGCTGATGATCCTTGCTGATGATAGAATGGACATTTTGTAATTGAATGTGGGCTGTTGGATTTCTCGTGTCCATTTGTAATCCTCAAAAGTCCCCCTATTCTGCGCTTAGGATCGTCCAATTGGTGAGACTTTTGAGGTATGTCCCATTCATAGTAAGCTGCAGGAATTGAATGGTCCAGATTTTGTATATGGGTGCCATGTGCATGGAGATTAAGTTCCATTTGGAAACAAACTGCAATGATACTTTGATTCCTTGCTTTAGTTTGAACCTTAAAGTCAAACTTTTAAAGGTCCCAAAGGCATTCAAATGACTGTTGTTGTTGCTGGATTTTTGCCATCAGATACGGTTAATGCAGAAATGTGCCATCCGATGGACCTGCTGAGAAAAAGGCAGCAGGGGTGCCAGTGGCCGGCCGTGGACCCTCCAATACTTAAGTTAGGCTTGTGGGGTGATACATAGGGTTCTAGAGGCTGTCGTGTATTAATGTGATATGCTGGAGGATCTCTGTTTTAATGGAAAACTGCTTTGGAAGATGTCTTTGAGCTCACTTCTGTCTGCGTAATATTTGTTTGAGGTTAGGCCGGGTCCTCCTCTTTCAGGACTGGAGTGAAATTCCCTCTGGATTCCTCATACTACTTCTAGCGGTGGTCAACTTGGTCAGCTCGAAGTGCTGGAAAGCTTGAGGCTCAAGCTCTTCCCTTATATGTACCTTATCCATGTCCTAGACATTCTTAGTGGGACGAGTCGTCTCCCGTCGAGTTCTGTCATTAGACAACTTAGCTTGCGGGCTCGTCTCTATGTCAGAGGAACTGCTCGTCCTATGCCATTCTGCCTGGACTTTGGCTAGTGGTCCAAATTCAATGTCGGCTCTGGCCCATGTGATAATCGGTTTTCAGTTGAGGTGTCTAAAAATTAGGATGGCTTGATGGGTGGCTCTGATTTCTCCCAGTGCACCTTGTTTCTCTGTGCAGGGCTGATTATTCCTCTTCATCAAATTTCTTGAGTTGTGAAGAATTAAGTTCTTTGGCTTATAAAATCTGACCTGTAAAGAGGTCCCGATAGGGGCGCAATTCAGCATTGGGTCTGGTTGAGGGAGTGTAACCCAACCTCAATAGGAGTTAGCCTGAGGCCCAACTCAACCCTAGATGCCATGCAATGCACCCAACCAATTATGGGTTGGAGGGATGCCCATCCTCGGCCCTGATTCATGGGCTGGCCTCTCAACTTGAGTTGGGCTAAGGGAATGTCCATCACTAGCCCAAATAAGGCTAGGATCAGGACTTTGAGGACTACAGCTGGTTTAAGGCAAACCCGAACCAGCCCTGGTGCTAACCTGGCCCATGACAACTCTTATTATTATTATTATTATTATTATTATTATTATTATTATTTTCCTTTGTAATGCCTACAGTGATGGGCTTCTGTCCTTCTGACCCATGCTAAAAGTCAAACATAAGGTGGATATAAGTGTAGAATACGTTTGAAAGTAGGCAGTTGGTTATCTTTTCTTATTATAAGTGTGGCCCACCAGACCACTAGATTTTACTATACATCAATCGCATCTGGACAAGAAACTTCCCAGGATGGTGTCATGGGATTCACGAAACAGACCTATTTATTTAAATAATAGAAGAGTTGGTTGGCAACCCCAAAGCCTACTGAGTCCAGATGCTCCATCTTCAAAGCGCTGAACACAAATGCATACGTGTGCCAACTTAGCATATTGGCATATCCGTCTGATATCTTGGACTTTTATCAGGTGAATGCTAGGTATTCAACATTTAATAAAAATAAATAAAATGATACCAGATGGTCCACATTTAGGGCTCGTTTGGACGCACATCTTCAAGAGGAGGTTTCCAAGAAAAGGGATCCCAAAACCACCTTCATGAGGCCCTTCGCAACCCCCTGGAACCTTAAACAGCACAAGGAGTGACATATTGTCGATCCAAACTGTTCATTCGTTCACATAGCCAGGAGCAAGTGATGGAAATCATGATAATAGGGTGATCCTAAGCTTCTGATCAATAATATGATAATGGATAGCCAAGATTGACAGGGGAAACTAAATAGGTCCAATCATTATCTTGAAACATCAGTAGATAAATCCTACTTTGGATTTTTTTATGATTCCATATTAACGCTTTGATTTGATAATTCTAACCATGTGATTTATGGCTCATAAATAATAGATGGTTGTAACACATTGCCCCATTCGAAAGGTCACAATTTTTGCACTATGGCTTGCTCCTAGTTGTATGAACAAATGAATGGTTGAGATCGACGATTAGTCATCGAAGTGTGCCATTTAAAAGTCTAGGGATGTTGCTAAGCCATGTGTGCGTGCATGTTACTTTTTTTTATTATTAAAAAAACGACAGGTGAACACATTCCACCAGCATTTTATTGAATTGACAGGATTTAAGGCCGTTCGGGATGTCCGAACAAAAAGAATTGGACCACGCCTATCATCTACCAAAACAAGAAAGAAGCTGCACATACGGATTAATAAGAGGAGAAACAGAAACGCACGGCTCCCCGGCTTGCTGCAAAAGCCGGCAGAAGGAGGAAAAGAGAGAGGCAGCCCCACCCAGTGCAGCTGCAGCCAGCACCAACAAAAGACAGCCCTGCTGCCCCCAGCAACAAACCAGCTTCTTAAAAACAGAAGGGAGCTCAGCCAACCACCAGCAGCCGGCCCCTCCCAGGGAATCTGCTATCAGCACCGACGGCAGACAACCCCTGCCGTCCCTGCAACGAACCAGATCCTCAAAACCAAGAAGAAACTGACACCATCAAAACAGACTCTTAACCAGCAGAGGGACAGGGGAAGGCCAGTAGCAGCAGGGCCCAGCTGCAGCACCAAGAGATCAGCAGAAGACAGGAGAGATGGTATGAAAAGGCAGCAGTGCCCAGTGAGAAGCAGCTCCAATGGGACTAGCAGCACTCAGGCCGACAGAATCACCGAGGGGACCAGCGGCATTAATGGAAGAGAGGGCTGAAGCCTTGCTTGTTGGAGATGATCTATCGTGCATGGGAAGATCGTGTAAATGTAGGCCATGTCATAGATATCTTAATAGAGGGTCAGAATTGAAAGAAATCATGTTGAGATGGACCAACATGCACTATAACTTCCAACAGTCATAACTTTGCAACCATTTGTCAGAATCAAAAGCTATGATTAATTTCTGACCATTGATTTAGAACAGTTGATGTGGCCATCAATCAGAAGAGGTCCACTTTGACAAGCCTTCACCCACCTAAGCTCCATTTGGGTTGATTTCTAGACCAAGGGGGCAACGTGAGGCGATGCATTTGATGGATGGATCGGATGTGTCGTGAATACAGCACATGGGCCGAACTTCTGCCTGGTACTACCATAGAGCACACCCTACCAAACTATTTATTAAAGCATGCACACCATAATAATACCAAGTTCAAACAACAGATACTAAACATTACCCATCAACTGAAATGAAAATAACAATCACCACACCAAACCACTTTATCAAAGCATACACACCATACAACATTAGGTATTATACAATGCACTAACTAAACGTTCGCACCATGTAGAGTGCTGTTATCATGGGCCCCATTCGTACAAACTGAAAACCCAAACTTATTTGTAGGAAATTTCAGCACACACAGTATATGATAAGAAAAACTAAGTTCCTTGAAATCAATCAACCATCATGTCTTTGATGTAGTAATAGCTACCACATTCTTCACACCTTCGGAGAAATATGAATAAGTAAGAGCATACCTTTTTTTATTGACAACCTAGTGATTGTTGCTGCATGGTCTTGTGGGTGGACCTCTTCTTTGAAACACCTATGGAGGGACCCTGCTTTCCTCACATGCAATTGTTGCAGATGTTTGATCATTCGCCTACCAACATATAAAATTTTATGAGGACGATGGAATACGTATGCGAGGATTCGCATACATATGCAACCATGGCGCACTTCAAATGTACTAGAATGTGTGTTTTTTTATTATTTTTTTGATCATTCACCTACCAACATATAAGAAAAAAAACACACATCTCAACCATTCATACAGCTCGGCCTATCCTTAGTTGATTGCCGCATAAATAGCAACAACAATCAAGAATTCTATCTAACCAATAGCTCTCTAAATGGATAGCTCATTATTATGAACCTCATTATAGATTATAAACATCATGTATTGTAACATAATTTATTATGCTACGAGAAGGCATTTGAAACATCATTATAGCTTAATTTAAATACATCATTTTGGCTTTGATATCAGTCCAATAAGACAATTGATTTTTCAATATTAGCCCAATCAAATCGCTCATCTCAAATTTTGGCTCAATTAGACCATTGATGTCCAATATAGGTCCAATTCAATTAGTCTATTCATCTCCAAGTTTGGTTCAATCAAACCATTCAACTTTAATATTGGTTTTATAGACCATTGATATTTCATATCACTCAAATAGCATCGTCGATATTGATATCGGCAAATCGAACCCTTCATCATCAAATCTGTCCTAATGAAAACATTTATCTTTAATATTGGCCTAATCAGACCATAGATCCTCAATCTTGGGCTCATCTACCGTTAACCTTCAAAGTCATTCCAATATATTAATAAACTTCAACATTGCTCCAATCAAACCATCCGTCTGTATTATCAACCTAATTAAACCATCCACCTTGTGGGGCCTAACTTTGAATGGTTGACCCCTCCTAACAAGGAAAAATAAATAAAATCACTTATTGATATGATCTTTAACCATCCAATAAATGGATGCGCAATCAAAGGTGGGGCACATGGAGAATCTAGCAATGCATCAATATGTTTTTATCAATTTAATAACTGAACAAGAAAAGAATTGGAAACTCCTTTAAATTTGAATCTTAAGTCAGACAATAGCATTAATAATTAAATGGATATTTAATATAATGAGATAATGCATCATAAAAATAATAACTTCAAAACTTAATAAGCCCATTTTTGCCAAATGGGCTTAGTTTATTAAGGCCACAAATTCCATATGCATTTTTGACTATGACTCATCTCCCAAACCTATGCCATCTATGTACTTCAATCCAGATCCAACAAACGATTGGCTTATCATGGCGAGAGCACAACCAAATAAAAGTCCACTGATCGGACAGTTGTAACCATCTGGTGTTGGCCATTGGAATTGGACAGCTAAGAATTTTCCTTCCTTATATATATATATATATATATATATATATATATTAAATTCTTCCTCCTTCGATGGACACTTGGATGCCCGCCAACCAGGTTCATGATTTGAATGATCAAGATATGCCTGGCATATGATGGGTGAGTAATCAGATTCAGCACCATGCAACAAAATGACAGAACGACTGCATTTTAACTAGGGGTAGCAGTGGGCCAGCGACAGACTCTTTAGGAAGGCAAATGATTTACCCATCCGAATCAAGGGCATGTATCTGTTAGATAAAGTGGGGTTGGGAGCGATCAAAGAGTTTAAAGGGGGTTTCAAGTCGCCATATCTAAAGGCAACCTTGTAAATGGATATGATAGGTGGCCCGGATCCTCTTTTTGTTTTCTGGAGGCCGCTTGTAAATTTTGAGATTTTTCTGAATATATATAGAGGGATTAAAAAAAATAAAAAAAATGAAAAGAGGTCCACGGAGTGGGACCCTAAAATTGGCCCAAGGGCTCAGCATGGGCTTGAAACATAAGCCTTGGGAACAAGCTGGGCTGGCTATCTTGAATCTCATATTCCCCTGTTCTCAAATACCTAAATCTAGCAAAAAGCTGCTCCGTAGGTGGTATCTGTCCTCGGTTCTAAATTAGGGCTGTCAATGGGCTTGGCCTAAAGTCGATGATGCCCAGGTTGTAAAAAAAGGATTTCAACAGGCCGGGCCTGAAATTTGCTCAAGCCGAATTTTGAACTGATGGGCAGGTGCAATTATCAAGAGGGCTATCATTATAAGATAAGAGTGGACAGTTTAAAGAACTTATGATTACCATTTCGGTATACATGCAACATCGGGAAATGATTAAACAATCCAAACTGTTTATATGAAGGCACTTGTTGTAGATGAAAGATTTATAATAAAAAGAAAAAGAAATCTTTGATTGGATTCATTTCAAACTGTCGATCATTTAGATCTTCTCATCACCAGACTGGCCATGGGCTAGGCACAGCCTGCCCATTGACGGCCCTGGTTCTAAATGTTTAGGCTCCCGTCACAAGAAAAATAATTCCTGATTTCGGAAATTCTCGAGGTGGTAATGATGCACTCCCACTCATTTGGAAAGGAGCTCTTGATTTTCGATACAAATAAGCTCCTTTTCCCTCCTGACTTCGGAGATTACAGTCAAGGGTGGACATTCCAAAACTATAAATTAATTTTCTCTGTAAATAGAAATTCCAAAGAAAATGGGACATTTTTATAAGAAGGCAACTCAAACATCAATGGCGATGACAACTTATAGAGAAGAAGAAGAAAGATTACCTGCCGGTGTTGAGATTGCTTTGGCTTGTACGACTGGTATGTGCTTGATTTTCCAGTGGTCTTCCCCTCCCTCACTTGCTATACTCTGGATCAATGCATCTGGCATCTTCATCAGGTAAAGCTCTTTGAGGCTGGTGAGATGTTTGATGCCGAAAGGAACCTTCTCTAACATCTTACATTCATCCAAGTGTAGCTTCTGGAGGCATGGCATTGCTCCTTTCTCCACTCGCATCGATTTCAATCCATCCAACCTGGCAAGTTTTAGCACCTTAAGTTTTGGAAGTCCTGCTTGGCAGCACAACTCTTCCCCATCATAAGCTGCTTCCAAAGTGAGAACCACCAAATTGGGCAGAGACTGAAGGATTTTAAGTGGGTCATCACTCAGTCTAGACCCAAACAGGCTCATCTTGACCAGTTTATGAAGTGATGCGATCCAATCTGGTAACTTCTCCAGACGTCCGTTCAGATGTATACGCTGAAGACGTGGTGGAGTAGGTGATATAGCCGGTAGATCAAGAGACTGATTGCCATCTTTTGACATTGCCTTGAAAGAGATTAGGCGGTTCATCTTCTGGATGGAGGAGCACAAAGTTCTTCCATTTTCTCTTCTCAAATTTGCAATGCATAACCTCATCATTTGAATCAAGTTCCCTAATTCGCTAATCACAGCTACTTCACTAGCTACGTCAATGCATGTCAAGGTTTGCAAGGCACTTAATTTCCCTATTCCTTTAGGAACTGAAACCCCATTCATGTCATCGTGACTAACAATGAGATGGCGGAGGAATTTGAGTTTGAGAATCCCAATGGGCAATGCAACTATACATGTTCCCTTGAGATCCAAGGTTTCAATATTCACCAATTTCCCCAAGGATTTCGGGAGACTGGTAATCATTGTATTTCTCAAACTTAAATACCTTAAATGTAACAGATTCCCAATTTCAGATGGCAAGCTCTCCACAGGCGTACCTTCCAAATCCAACACCTTCAAAAACCTAAATTTACGAACGCCCATTTCAGCTAGCAAGCTCCCGAAGATTCTCTCCTTCCCAAACACTAACAATGATCGAAGATAGAGAAGGTGGTGTGACCTTTCGAGCATCAAACCGCCTGCAAAGTTGTCATTGATGCATAGACGTCTGACCCTTCCATACAAGTTCATGTCTTCTTCACCGTATCTTATGAAGAAACTCTCTTCCCTGACTACCGAAAGAATCATTTCACGGATAAGCTCGTGGATTTGACAACTTCCCAACCTCCCATCATCATGAAATTCTGAAACACGAACCAAGCTCCTTCTGACAAGCTCATTGAGGTAGCCCAATGCAACCTCCTCCCTTGTCTTACCTTCCATCGCTTGTACAAATCCTTCCGCTATCCAAATTCGAATCAGCCTCGTAATTCTAATAGGAACATCTTCAGGAAAAATCCCCATATATAAGAAGCAGAATTTAAGGTTATAGGGAAGAGCATTGTAACTCAACTTGATCACTCTGATTAAAGTTGTAAAATAGGGATTGCTTTCCAATTTTCTGCCGAGGTTGTGAATAAATGGTTCCCACTCGCTTAAATCCCTCTTCGTTGAAAAGCAGCAGCCCGTTACTACAATTGCTAGCGGCAACCCGCCACATCTTGTTACAACATATCGAGATGACTCCTCCAATTCCTGAGGACATTTAGCATCAGGTGGAAATGCTTTCTTGCGGAAGAGAATCCAAGCATCTTCGGAAGTCAAGAGCTGGAGATTGTAGACATGGCCATAGGTGGACATGGCCACCTCATAATTCCTTGTTGTGAGGATCACCCGACTACCACTTCTGGTATCAGGTAACATATACTTTATACCTTCCCATAAATGTATGCTCCAGACATCATCAAGAACAATCACATACCTCTTGGATTGAAGACAGCCGTGAAGATGCTCTGCTAACTCCACCTCCGTCCAACCGTGTACTTCGTGGCGAACCTGCTGGTCGAATTGCTTTACCATGCTTTGCAGAAGCTTATCCTTTCTAAAGCTTTGCGAGACAGTAACCCAAGCACAGCAATGAAAGTGGTTCTTGATGGGGGGACTATTGAAGACTTGTCTGACAAGAGTGGTCTTGCCCAAGCCCGCCATTCCAACCACCGATACCACTGTAAGTCGTTCTTCTCCTTCTTGTAACAATTCGAGTAGTTCATGTCTTGCCGTCTCGGTGCCCACAATATCATCTTCCTCCACGTGTGGAGGAAACATCGGATAGTCATGGTCGTCAGAAGCAGAAGATAAGATTCCACCAGCCATCAAATAAACATGTGCCTCCTCGGATAATTTCTGGAATTTCGTAGGAATTTCTCGAATCTGAACAGTGATCCGAAGGCGGATGATGTGAATGGTCGAAAATACCTTACGGAGAACACCAACAGATTCCTGCCGCCAGAAGTGAAGGGCCAAATCGTCTAGAATATCTTCAACCTCGAAAACTACCTCTCTTACCCTTTTCATCCAAATCCTTCTTGCTTCAGTCTCAGCGCTCGCGTCTGCCGCCTGTACGAAGGGAATCAGGCGCTCCGAGTCACTTTCGATTTTGGAGAATTCGACTTGCAGCTCTGTGGTTAACCATGCTCTTTCCTCCCCCCCGAGTAACGATTTCAGCTTATCGATGAGAAACCTCAACACGACCTCTGTTCCCATCTCTTCTTCCTTATTTCACACCCCGTTAATTCATTGAGTAAAGGTATTCCAGGTAACATTTGCCATTTGGAACTTGAAGAAGATGAACATGGTTTATGTCTTGCCGATCAGGCGATCCCCTTCTCTTTATTTGTAATAATAAAATGAGGAAATCTTAAGTCCACGCAATTGATAAATTCTATTCTTTAATGTTCGTGTACATCCAATCCGTCCAATTGGTTGGACCAATCATAAGAATTTCCTTCTATGAAAATGAGCTAAATTCACCCTTTAAATGGACCTAACTTGTATTTTTCTATTAATCGATGGCAAAAAATTACTTTGTGTCTGGCCCACCTCATGATTATGGGCCTGATTTATGAGCTAGAAGATTCTCATGTTGAGGCCTACCTATCATTGGGGTTTGATGTTGCGTTCAATTTTTTGCTCTAAGTTACCGTTGCGTACTGGATGATGCCTTCTCTGATTAAATATTCAAAAAACGAATCTGATAATCTGCGGGACACCCAAAATACTATACCTTCTTCTCCAATATAATAATTCAAAAAATATCTGATAATCCACAAGACCACCCAAAATACTATACCCTTGCCCTAACAAGATTATTAATCTAGTGAGCAATCATTGGATTTGCTATGGTACTAAACCATCCGAGACTTCCGCCTAAGAATCACTACTTCGTACCAACGGAAGGAGACCAAAAATTGATAGATTAGGCGGGAAAGGGAATAGCCAATAGCCAAAGGAATGTGTATGTTTACACAAAATATAAAATGGCAACGGTGGGAGCTCCTTTTGGATGTTGAGTGACTTGAATTTTTAATCTACTTCATTTTTAGGCTAACCGTAAGAGATGAGCTTAATTGATTAATGGTTTAGATCTACTTAAGGTTGGATATTATGATTGAACATACTAATAGGCTTCACTAGAGTTGTGATAATCTCATTTTTTTAATAAGAGGTGGTGCGCTTCGACTTTGATATAGCACGGTGTTTGGATGTATGTGAAACTTATTAACTATGGAACTTATTAAATGAAAGAATTAATTTAAATAAGTACTAGGATGTGAATAAAGTATTAATGAGGTAGTTTTATGTAAAAAAAATTAAAAATTAAACAAATGAAAATTCAAGGGGTTTTCTCTTCGCCTCGCTCTCTCTCTCCTTCCACTATTGTTGACGATGATGCAAGCAACCGTTCTCTGTCTCCCTCCCTAACTCTAGATCGAACATCTTCAATATTAAATGTTTAAACCCTAATTGGGGTCTTACAATGGTGAATCCCTTATTAGAGAATTTTAATTATCAATCCCTAATTAAGGTTTTTCAATACTGAATTCCTATTTAGGGATTTGCAATTTTCAATCCCGCATGATAATAAGACGTGAATTAGGAATGCCAAATGAAAATCCCTTGTTCATTGTGTTTGTTTCAACAAAACTAGGCTGAGGTAGAATTGAAGCTGAGAATAGACTACTCTGGATTGTAGACGAGATGCTTTTTGACATCTATGACAAATATAAACCTACCAGCAAGAATGATGGCGATGATTGCTTCATAACTACAGTAGGGGTCCTTTGGATGCCTGTAAATGGTTAATGATTTACCGGTGTAAAGCATTTACCACTAATTTGCTTAGCTGTAGGCAGTAAATGATTTACAGGTTTATGATTGTATGTGTTTGGATACCCTGTAAAATTTTTGAGTCCTATCAACAGAGAGTCAATCTTTTCATTTATGGCTTTTAGGCTATAAATGAAATCATAGTTTTCTGCCTGTAAATCAAATGAGGGTGAAAGGTGTAAATGATTTACAACAGGCATTTTTGGGCATCCGAACACAGATTTACAAGCATTTTCAGCATCCAAGCACAGATTGTAAATCATTTACCTATAAATTATTTACAGTTAGCCTCATTTATAGGCATCCAAACTACCCCATAAGTATGTGCATTTTTTTCCTTCTTTTTTGAGTTTGTTCCCAATAAGTTTAATGAATGATATATTTTGTACCACTCATAAGAATACTCAAATCAAGACTCTATGCCACACTGAAAGTAAAACCAAATATCCAAATCCTTTTGGAAGAAAAGAAGTATAAAAAATTCAGGATACACCCACCATCCAAACAGGTCCAAATAGTTCAATCCCTACCTATTTTTATGACTGAACTAAGGTGGCATACCTCACAGAGCCACCACAAAATCCCACCAGACAAAAAACATGGTTTGCCAAAAAATTAGTTATTTTCCTATCTTGTGAAATATACATACAATTTTTGTTTTGGAAATACTGAATTAAAAGGGTGCAGGGCCTAAGCATGTTGGCATATCAGTCGTTTTGGTAATCATGTATCAGTGGGTTCCAAGATGTAATTTTATGCTACCAATTAACTACTTGGGCATTTGAGCTTCATGTTTAGTGGCTTGCCTGTCAACTGCCCCACCATGACCCTACTTTGATTGCTTGCCTTCCAGGTGTGCATATACTAGTTGGGTTGGGGGTCAATATTGACCAGAATTCTGTTGCTATGTTAGTAGCCAGTTCCATATGTATGATGTTGAATTCTCTCTCGGTTTCATATGAGTCATTCAAAGACTCATTGTGCACCGATATATCGACCATTAGCGTCGATACCGTTATTGCAACCTTTCAAGAAAAGACGATGAGAAAGAAAAGTGGTGACGTGGGCACTTCTACTGACGCATTGGTTATGAGAGAACAAAATTCTAAGTGGGACAGTGAATTTTCTCGATCGAGGTCCAAATTCAAGGGTAAGGGCAAAGAGAAATTGAAGTATTGGAACTGTAGGATGGCTGGTCACGTGAAGAATAATTGCACAAATCCTAAGGTTAAAAAAGAGAACTCGGAAGCTTCTTCCAGGGAGGTACGAGTAGTTATGATCAGTACCAAAAAATCGAGCAAAGGTTATAGAATTTGGAAGTTTTTAGCTATGAATATAAACCGTAGCTAAAACCTACTTAATCTGTAGCTAAAACCTACATTCCACCATGATCTTATTAGAGATTGATGGTACTTAAAGCGTTCCATGGGGCCCATTGGAATATTTTTTTTTTATTTAAGCCATCCATAAATTTTGATATATAATTTCAGTGGATGAGCCCAAAAAGTAGGTAGATTAAAGGTTTAAGTGGACCATATTGCTAGATGTCTTAAATCTGGAAATTTTTAACGTGCACGACAGGTCGAGGGACTGGCTCGACTGGTCGAGGCAGCTGCACGACCGGTTGTGGGCCGCTCGACTCAAAGTCCATCAAACTCAGTTTTTTTGGTGTCCGGGATCCTCGACCAGTCGAGGGAATTGCACGACTGGTCGAGCGGGTTGCACGACTGGTCGAGCGGGTTGCTCGACCAGTCATGGCCATCCTTCGACCAGTCGAGGTTATGCAGATTTGACTCCAAATCTTGTGCGGACTGCGAAAAACGGAGGCGGTTTCGCAAGGGTGTGAAAGAGAAGTTTCCTAAACTATAAATAGAGGTCCCTAGGGCTATTCTAAGATATTCTAAAGCTTTCTAAAGGGGTTCTAGGGTTATCAAAGGGTGTAGCAATGGTGAGATTCGAGGTTGTTCGAATCGGGTAAGTCCTCTCTCTTGTAATTTTTATTTCATAGTGGATTTCTGTCGCTTTATGCCGTGATTTTTTTTCAGAAGGATTTTTCACATTAAAACTTTGTGTTCTTCTGTGATTACTTGTTACTATTGAATCGCTATCCTAGATCTAGATTTGTGTGATTCCGCAGCACAAATCCCTAACAAGTGGTATTAGAGCAATCGTTGGGGCACAAATCTGAATCTACAGGATAAGTAATAATGGCAAACGACAAGTTTGATATTGAGAAGTACTCAGGCAAAAATAATTTTGAGTTATGGAAGGTTAAGATATTAGCCTGTTAACTAAGCAAGGCGAGATTAAGGCTCTTGAGGAGCGAAAATCTAGCATAAAAGATGATGCATGAGAAAACCTTGATAGTAATACTTTAGCCTTTATCCATTTATGTCTCACGGATGGGGTTCTCTATAATGTTTTGAGGGAGAAAACTGCGGCTAGTTTATGGGCAAAGTTAGAGAACATCTATGCAAAGAAGTCCTCTAAAAATTAACTACACTTAAAGCTACAGTGTTATACCTTCAAGATGACAGAGGGTGGAGATCTAAAAGCCCATATCAACAACTTTAATAAATTGATGTGCAAATTGTTGGATATGAAGGAAGTGGTCAAAGATGAGGAACAAGCATGTATATTGTTAAATTCTCTTCCTACATCATATGAGTCGTTAAGGGACACAATGTGCACCATAAATAAAACCCTAAGTGTTGACACCGTTATCTCAACCCTTCAAGGGAAGGCTATGAGAAAGCTAAATGACAACATGGAGGCATCTTCTAATGCACTGATTATGCGAGGCAAATATTCTAAGCGAGGTACAGGGTCCTCAAGACATAGATCCAAATCCAAGGCCAAGGGCAAAGGAAAATTAAAGTGTTGGAATTATGGGTTGTCTGGACACATGAAGAAGGATTGTAGAAATCCTAAAATGAAGAAAAAAATTCAACGGCTTCTTTCAAGGAGGCCAATGTGGTCACATCTGATAAAAAATAAAGTGGTGGTGACGTTCTGTTTGTTTTCATGATTGGTCACTTACATGACAATCATAAAGACGAACGGATACTTGACACAGGAGCATCTTATTACATGACTCCTTATCGGAGTTGGTTTACTAGTTACAAGGAATATGATAGTGGATAGGTTTTTATAGGCAATGACAATGCCTGTAATGTTGTGGCTATTGGCACAGTGAGCATCAAGATGTTTGATGGGATAGAGCTTACCTTAACTGACGTTAGACACGTTCCTAATATGAAGAAAAGTCTAATTTCTCTCGGTGCACTCGAAGCTATAGGGTGCAAGTTCACCGGTATTGATGGTATCTTTAAAGTTTCGAAAGGGGCACTCGTGGTTATGAGAGCGCTGAGGCACGAAAACCTTTACAGGTTGATTGAGAGCACTTCGACAGGTGGAGCGGCAACAACTATTGCAGACTCCACGTATCTACGTATGTGGTATGCTCATCTGGGCCACATGAATGAGCGAGGCATACAGGTACTTTCTAATTAAGGTTTGATTCCATCTTTTAAAAATTCTGATTTAGATATATACGAGCATTATATATATGGTAAAAAAATTTAGACTGTCTTTTAAATCTGAAAAACATGTTTGTAAGGGGGTGCTTGATTATGTGCACTCTGACGTATGGGGGCCATCGCTAGAAGTTTTCATTGGAGGGTCGTCATGGTTTGTTTCATTCATTGATGAGTACTCCAGGAAAGTTTGAGTTTATTTCATGAAATGTAAATCCGAAGTTTTCACCATATTCAAGCAATGAAAGGCAATAGTAGAAAAACAGTCAGGGCAAAAAATAAAGGTTTTAAGGACTGATAATGGTGAAGAATTTACTTCCACTGAATTTAATAATTATTACAAGGATAAAGGGATCATCAGGTATAACATAGTGCGCCACACGCCTGAGCAAAACGGTATGGCTGAGTGAATGAATCGGACTATCCTAGAGAGGGCCAGATATATGTTAAGTAATGCTACGTTGGGCAAGGACTTATGAATAGAGGCAGTTAATACAGCTTGTTATTTGGTGAACCGATCTCCTTCAATGACAATTGAATATAAAATCTCAGAGGAAGTATGGAGTGGTCAGAAAATCGACTACTCAGTTTTATGCATATTTGGTTGTGAGGCTTACTCTCATGTACCATCAGATGAGAGAGATAAGCTAGACCATAGAGCCAAAAAGTATATCTTTATTGGCTATGGCATTGGTGTGAAAGTTTACATGTTATTCAACAAGGTCACACGCAAGGTCATCACTAGCCGTGACGTCAGATTCGATGAAAGCTCCCTATTTCTTAAGAATGATCAAGAGGAGCAAGAGGAACCAGAAAAGGTGATCATATACATCCAGATTGACACAGATGATACTCAGGTAGAGACAGATGCGAAGACAGAGGTACAGGATCAGGTGGAGTAGCCACCTGTGAGAAGGAACCCACCGCGTGATTGCAAGTTACCGGCAAGATACAGGGACGACTCTAATATTGCATATGCCCTCATTACAGATGAGGGGGACCCATCTACTATTCAGGAGGCACTTGATGAGCCTGATGTAGAAAAGTGGAAGACGGCTATGGACGATGAGATGGACTCGTTGCACAAAAATCACACATAGGAGCTGGCGGAGCTTCATGTGGGTCGAAAAATAATCGGATGCAAGTAGTTATTTAAAAGAAAACATGATAGATATAAAACAAGGTTAGTAGCAAAGAGTTATAATCAGAGAAAAAGAATCGACTTCACAGAGATATTCGCGCCGGTGGTTAAGTAGGTATCTATCAGATTCATGTTGGCATTAATTGCCTAATATGATTTCTAGCAGGAATAGATGGATATGAAGACTGCATTCCGGCACGGGGAATTGGAAGAATAGATTTACATGAAGCAACCAGAGGGCTACGAAGTTAAAGGGGCAAAGAAAAAGGTTTGTAGATTAATGAGGTCGTTGTACGGCCTGAAACAGTTGCCTAGGCAGTGGTATAAAAAAATTTGATTCTTTCATGGTGAGTTAGAAATTTACTCTGGGTGAATATGATCACTGTGTCTATTACAAGACACTGAGTGATGAAAAATTCATCATCCCAGTATTGTATGTTGATGATATGTTGATCGCCTGTCATGATATGTCTAAAATCAATGTATTGAAGACTCAGTTATCAGGAACATTCAAAATGAAAGATCCGGGGGCTTCAAAAAAGGTTCTCGACATACATATTCATAGAGACAAGAAGAGAAGCAGGCTTTAGTTATCACAGATAGAATACCTTGAAAAGATATTGATCAAGTATAGGATGAATTAGGCAAAACCGGTGAGCGTTCCCCACGCGACTCACTTCAAGCTTTCTTTAGAACAATGTCCTAAATCCAATGAGAAAAAGCAGGTTATGTCTCATGTGCCCTATTCAAATGTGGATGGCAGTTTAATGTATGTCATGGTCTATAAAAGATCAGATATTTCACAGGCAGTCGGTGTTGTGAGCAGATACATGTCAAACCTCAGCAAGCAACATTGGGAAGCGGTGAAATGGATACTTCGATACATTCAAGGTATAAAAGACTATATTTTAACTTTTGAGAAAACAGGGACAAAGTTGGTAGGGTATGTAGATTCTGACTACACAGGCAGTATAGATTCCAGGAAGTCTACTTCCGAATACTTGTTTGTACTATCGGGTAGAGCAATCAGTTAGATGTTGAAGCTTCAGTCCATGGTGGCTCTTTCCATGACCGAAGCAGAATATATGACAGTGATGGAAGCATTCGAATAAGGTGTTTGACTCAGAGGCATGATAAATTAGTTGGGACTTTAGCAGGAGGTCGTGCCGGTTAACTGTGATAGCGAGAGCGCTGTCAATTTAGCTAAAAATTCTATTTATCACTCATGTACTAAACACATTGATGTTCATCTCCACTTTATCCGACAGGTGCTTGAGGAAGGAGGCATCATATTGGAAAAGATTCACACCAGCGTGAATCCAGCAGACATACTCACCAAGGTCATTGCTACAGAGAAGTTTAAGGTCTCTGCAACTTCTTTGGGCTTGCAATGGCGTAAAAGAAGGACGGAGTATGTACAAGAAGCGTTGATTGAAGTTATAATGCAATACAGAAATAAGAGAAGAGGTCAAGAAGCTACACAGTTGAAGATTGAAGACATGGTGGAAATTATTACCAGATGTCTTAAATCTGAAATTTTTTAGTGTACACGACCAGTCGAGGGACCGGCTCGACCGGTTGAGGAAGCTGCATGACCGGTCGTGGCCCACTCGACTGGAAGTCCTGCGATCTCAGTTTTTTTGATGTCTGAGATCCTCGATCGGTCGAGGGGATTGAACAACCGATCGAGCGGGTTGCTCGACCAGTCGTGGCCATCCTTCAACTAGTTAAGGTTACGCAGATTCGAGTCTAAATCTTGTGCAGACTGCGGAAAACGAAGGCGGTTTTACAAGGGTGCGAAAGGGAAGTTTCCTAAACTATAAATAGGGGTCCCTAGGGCTATTCTAAGATATTCTAAAGTTTTCTAAAGGGGTTCTAGGGTTATCAAAGGGTGAGATTTGAGGTTGTTTTTATCGGGTAAGTCATTTCTCTTATAATTTCTATTTTATAGTGGATTTTTGTCACTTTGTGCCGTGGTTTTTTTCCCATAAGGGTTTTCCACGTTAAAACTTTGTGTTCTTTTGTGATTGCTTGTTACTATTGAATCGATATTCTAGATCTAGATTTGTGTGATTCTGTAGCACAAATCCCCAACAAGACACCATAAGAAATAATAAAAAATAAATTTTTATCATTAATATTTTATGTGGTTTGCTTACAGCTTTGATCTGACTCATTTTTTGAATCAACCCAAAAAAACATTCTTTTAAAATAAATGGACAAAGTAGATAAATAATATACATCATGATAGGCCCCACAGGACTTAAAACTAAGCACTTAAAAGTGTCGTCTGTCATCTCCCCCCCCCCCCCCCCTAAAAAAAAAAAAAACACAATCCCGCGTGCGCCCATCTCCCACAATCAAATCTCTCTTGCGCGCCTGCCTCTCTCCCAAAACCCAAACCCTCTCTCTTTGTCGTGCCCACACCTCTCCCAAAACCCAAACCCTCTCTCTCGCTCGCCCACCTCTCTCTCTCTCTCTCTCTCTCTCTCTCTCTCTCTCTCTCTCTCTCTCTCTCTCTTGCTAGGGTTTTGAAAACCCACTTTCACCGTAAACCCACCGTAGATTTGTGAGAGAGACTTGTGGAGCACTTGAAAGAAGGAGGAGAAGAAAAAGAAGAAGAAGAAGAAGGATAAGAACGAGAGGAAATCCAAACATCTCAAACATCTATCATACGAACCATCTACGATCTCCATCTCCTCAAAACAACAGTTAGTCTCTCTCTCTCTCTCTCTCTCTCTCTCTCTCTCTCTCTCTCTCTCTCTCTCTTTCTCTCTCTCTCTCTCTCTCTCTCTCTCTCTCTCTCTCTTTGTTTCTGAAATCTATGGAGTGAGTTTTGAATATTGAAAGGAGTTGTTCTTTCTTGTGGTATGGCCAACACAAGTTTTGGAGTACTCCGATTTTCAGGAGACACATGAATGGATTGGCTACTCCCCCTGCCACCAGTCCGGTAGCTGATGGTCGGTGCTCTGTGAGCCCCACCATGATATATGTGTTTCATCCATTTTTATAGATAGTTTTAGGGCTTGATTCCAAAAATGAGAGGGATTTAAATCTTAGGTGGACCACACCACAGGAAAACAATAGTGATTGGATATCCACCATTAAAATCCTCCTAAGGCTCACTGTACTATTTATTTGACGTCCAATCTGTTGATTAAGTTATACAGACCCTGATGAAGGGAAAAAACAAAGATCATCTTGATCTAAAACTTTTATGCCCCCTAAAAAGTTTTTAATGATATACGTTCATTCAAAAATATTTCCTGTAATGTGGTCTACTTGAGATTGGGATATACCTCATTATTGGTTTCATGAATATTGAAAGACGAGGCAGTGGACTGATTGATGGTTGGATCTCATGAAAGTTTCACACACAAGATGCTTGTCTAGCTGTACTTAGTTCATTTCACATATAGTTTATTTAAATTCTACTTAGACAATATGATAGTGCAACTTGTACTGATTTATGAATTATAAGGGAGAAGCATGCCTAATAGGTTGGGTGTAATTTTATGTATTTATTTTGAAAATGATTTACTTTTATATGTTAAAAAAAGGTTCAATGGTGTGTATTAGTGATGATCGTTATTGTTTATTCTCTTTAAGCCACATGTCAGCTTGAGTACTCTTTCAAACCAGCTCTTGCAGGTCTTTCTCATGCTTTTCAATGTTAGTGCTGAAACAGTATATGGCCTATATCAGGTCCGTTTGTGTATTGGAATGGGCTGGTACGGAATACATTGGCTGGTGTGAGTGGGTTTGCAGTTATTCAACATTCACAACTTAGGAGTAAGATTTTCCTGTTAATTACATGCTTTTGGGAGTGCATGAATTGGTAATGTTCATTCATATTGTGGGTGTGTGCTTGTGCTTCTGTGGCTGTGTGCAATATTCTACTTCTCTAATGCCCCTCAAAAGAAAAAAGGAAAAAGAAAAAAGAAAAGAAAAGAAAAAGACAACGCAGCCTTTAAGGGAATTTTTCATTATTTCTTTGTTGTTATATTACAGTTGCATGAAGCAGCCTGGTTTCTGACTAACATAGCAGCTGGAGAACCAAAACAGACAACGGCTCTATTGCCTGCATTACTATGTCCCTGTAAATTTCTTTATTTACTACTGCTACGTTTTAATGTCCCTGTTATTTGGTTCTGATTCTCGCTATTTACTCGATTGCTATCTTAACAAGCACCTTTTCATTGTTATGGTTCTTTGAGTTCTGAACTTTTTTGTTTGGGATTCTTACAGTGGAGAAATCTACTTCCGTGTTGAATAAATTTGCTGGAATTTCAGATTAATTGCTGAAATTTCACCATTACTTATTACATTTGACAGGTCCATGTATTTTGCCCCAAATCATGAATATTAGATGTTTTTACAATTCTGGAAAACTATTTTCTTACAAAGGTATTTATATTGGAAATAGGCTAAGCCTCCTAACAAATTAAATATAATAGCAAAAGTAGTAATTGAAGTAAAGTAAGAAATGCTTCTAGTAGTTCAATGTAATAAGATATGCACAAATTCATTGGTGCAAATTTGGGTTCGGTTTTATGCCTTGAAACTTGGTTCTTGTAAATGAATCTTGATATGTCGGGATGTGCTTGGCTGCTATGTTTTTGGACATTTGGCAAGCCATCAGCTCGGCTAATATGCTTAAAAATTAACTGCAAGTAAACTAACATCTTATGTATATGTTTTGATGCAGGACAATTTTTACAAAGTTGGACCAAGAATTCCAACTTAAACCTGTCCTACGAACCATTAATGATAGTGTTTGCCTAGCTCCATATTTCAAGTTGAATAACATAAATTTCTTGCTAAATATTTTCTTTTTGCTCTGTTTGTAGGGATTTCCAGAATAATTTACTTTTAAATATTTCGGGCACTCTTGATCCTCATGCAAACGTCACCATCATGTAAGCTTTTATTCACATATGCACCAACATCATTGTATAGCGTCATGAACTAAAAGTTAACTCTATCAAGTTGTTTGAACATTAGATTGATAGGCTTTTATTGGACACTTGAAATGAAAGTATCCATGGTCTTATTTCAGAATTTAACTATCCATGAATGGCCTGGCATTGTCTTCAACTGCCGCAGTCCTGCAGGTAAGAGTCACTGCCACTTTTCTTCTTTTTTTTTTTGTCATCAACGGAATAGTCATGCGGCCATGATTTGCATTTGTCTGCCCTCAATGAATGAAGTGGTCATAATCAATGTTTGAAGTCAGTGTGTTACATAGCATATTGTTCACCATCAATACCGTTGTCTTGCCCCATATTGCCCCGTATTAGGGCTTCTTTTTTTTTTTTCTTTTTTTTGTGGGCTGATACACCTGTATTGTCCATGGGCAATACTGTACATATCGGGTTTTGGATGGTACTTTAAACCTTGGTCATAATGTCATTTATATTTTCCTAATCTTGCAAGTCATGATTCAGGCATTAGCAGATGATGATACAGATAACATTAAAAGAAAAAAAAAAAAAAAAAAAAAGATTTTCAGGCATTATACAATTCTGAAACAAGATTTCATTACTTTTTTTTTTTTTTTTTTCTTTCTTTGTTTTCTTACATAATCCTTTCACGATGGATGTTGAAGTCTGCGAACAACTTACCACCTACTTTCCTGACAATTGACCCCTAATTACCTACTTTTCTTTCTTGTCCATTTGGTCATGCATGTAATAGTTGGGCTGGGAGGAAATAGTAGGTGCAATTCGTCCACATTCAATGGGAATAAGGCACAACAATTGGTTAATTAGAGTTGTCGAATCACATTTGGCCTGTAACCCATCCACATGGCAGTCCACCAGATCAACTGTCTCGATTTCCATGAATGTTTGCTGTTTGTAAGGTGAGGTGGGCAGTTCTAAAGCCTTCAATGAATGTGTCATAACAGCATCTCTTTCACCAGATGCAACCAAGGTACATTATTATGCAACCAAGCAACAAATATTTAATTGCTATCATCTGGACTTCTTCTGCAGGTCCTGCGGGAACGAGGGGAGAGCACATCCCGCCATGGGCGTGCAATGTTTTCTGTTTTACTTTTTCAGGTCTCTCCTATTGAGATGAATTTAGCCTAATAGTTTTGTTAGTAGTGATATTATCATGAAAAGAAAGCTGCAATCAAGCTAATAAGGGTACATATTGTGGCAACATTAGAACATTTCATTTCTGGCTTAAACAAATGTCAAGGCAGAAGTCTCGCAAGAACTCTTTCATGATTTCTGCCCATTATTGCCAGGTGGATCTAATAGTTTTCCCCTTGCAATATTTGGCAGAAGGCAAACATCTTGCAAGATTTCACCACGTGGCCAAATATGGCCTAAGACTTCAAAACATTTATTTGTTCACTAGGTATGACATGTCCACACGTGTTGTGGACAGGGCAAAGCCAACCACTTACTGTACAAATATGCTTCAAGCCGCACATTTATATAGAAATGTTTGGAAGCTCTAATTGAATCACAATGATTAAGCTCATTCACAACTGAATTGAATCACAACGATTCTGAACTACAAAGATTTGAACTTGAGTGCCATAGAATCTTTGAGGGGACTACCATACTTGGCTATTAGAAAACATCTTTGTGGACATCTGCTGTTGAAGAGTAGGTTGCTTCTTTTCTCTGCCTCTATTGTCTTTGAATTGTTCTTCCTTTGATATAGGAGCTCCATTCACAGTGATCTCTCTTCCCCCGTTTTTTCTTTTTCCTTGTTCTTGGTGCAGGAGGATTGCATTATACAAGCCCTTTATGGTAAGGCTGTCTACACGTATGGACGTCATGCTCGTCGCGTCTTTATGGTAACAAGGATTGAAGATTTTCTCTACTCTTTGGCCACACTCCATGGGTTTCAAAGTTGCATCCAGGCGCATGCGGAAACTTTTTATTGGGGATTCTCATCCTAACTCTTGATGTAAACTTTATTTTTTGTTCAAAAAAAAATATAATAATAATAATAAATAAACCTTTTGCTAAGTTATGTCTTCTTTGTGTGGCTCTCCTTGGAACTTGCATGGTCATAGGGGATGGAATCTTGACTCCTTGCATTTCAGGTATTGCCACTTTTTTCTAAGTTGAAAGAGATTATTTTTATACAATGGTCCACATGTATACCATATCTGAACCAGTTATTCAACAGGATCCACCGTTGATGGGGTAAAGGTCAGAAGTCACAATGATTAGAGAAGGATAACCGTTCAATTGGGTAATTAAATTTTTTTTTTTTTTTACCAACATTCCCTTCATCATTCCTTACATAGAACAATTCTCCAGTACAAGGATTAGGGATGGTCCAATCAGTTGAGCTATGATGATGATGATGATCATGGTCTGGTGGCCATGACTTCCCCTACACTTTCACTTTGGCATCCTACTTGATTTGATTGCCATGAGCTGTGCCTTTTCCATTAGTATGTATTGGGATCTCAGTCCACAAGACTACTAAACAAAGTGGTCTCTCTGTTGTTGAAGCAATTGGGTCCCACTAACATAGTAGATGGTCCAAAAATGAAAATTATAGCCCCTCAATGGACCTGTTTTAAGGAAAATTTATGGAGGAATCATGTAAAATTAAGGGATTAATGCTATGTAATTCTATTTTTTTTATAGATTAATTAGACAATTGCCTTTCTATTATTATTTTGCAGTTAATTTTTATCAATTGATGAGTTTTTCTAATCCCACAGTCATTTTGAACTCTTACATCTGCTTGGACTCTGATATCTTACTTTTGGATATTGGGTATTGTTGGTTTTTTCGATGAATTGGAATTGAGAGAGTCCAAATGGATCTTGGGTCAAGTGTTTTTCTTGTTCATTTTGGTTTTGATCATAATGCACAACGTTGCAAGCCAATTGAATGAAGGATTGTAATTGATTCATTATTAAATGAATGAATGAATGATTATATCATTTTTTAAACTGCAGGAAATAGATACGGATATTGACCGTAGCTGGAAATGTGCCACTGTACTGTAATTAATTCTGCATATTGCTACGGATCCACTACTACATTTAGCTACAAATACTATCCGTAGCTCTATGTTATTTTGCTACTGAAGTAGTTGCTGCGGATTAAATCCGCACCTATAGCTTTTAGAATATTGTAATGGCACCTCCGACTACGGTTAAGCTACCATCGCTATAATTTCGCTACGAATTTTATCCGTAGCTTTTTCCCAGTTTTCTACAGTTGAGCAACTAGAAATATTTGGATTTTGATCATGAGTTATATATATGACTGCCCACCGGATGCTTTCCACAATATACTGTCCCAAGGTTCATTGATCCAGAACCACAGGCCATTGGTTTGCTGGGCCCTATAGTAGGTAGACTATGAAATAGAAAATCTCCTTTACAGAATAATCCAAATTCCTAACATTTTGATTTATGGCCTAGAAACAGTGGAAAAGAGAAATATAGCAGTGTCCCACGTTCAAGTGACAAGAGGCCATGATTGGTGGTTAGGATCCTCCAATCAGGGAGATTTTGGGGTATTGCCCTTCCGTTGTCAGAAATACAGACCAATGGCATGGATTATTGAAGCATGGTTCCCACTCATCAGAACTGATGCAGAACCTTGGGTTGAGGATCCTGTAATAATTCATCTTCCATGTAAAACTGCAAGTTTTAAGACTTCTTTCTCAGTATCTGGTGGTAGTGTTCTTTCAATTCCATGATTGAAACAAGTTACCTTCTTTTATCTGGGAAATATCTGTACACATACTTTCGAGCATAGTTTTGATATTCGACCGAGTTGACTCAGGTCAGGAGATCACCAATGTAAATGTCCTATATGACTGGTGATTCCTATACAACCCCATTGATTAACTAAAGATGCTTTTTTCATGCACCAGCTGAGTGGACCACTATGTATTCGGCTTCTATGGACAATCAGATGTGTGTGGATATGAAGTCTTTGCATTCATTTACTGCTTCCTATTTTTACCCACATGGACGACCAAAAAGCTCAATGAATTTTTTAAACCAATTGTTTTGTTTCTATTTTACCATGGTTCAGGTCCTTGATATAACAGTGGATTTGTGTGCTGCCAGTACTGCTGCTGAAGAAGTTCGTTCTTTGGTCGAGGCCAACGTCCGAGGCTTGAGATTGGTACCCAAGACCGAGATTGGACTGATTTTCCGACCCTCAAGCAATCCATAGTCTTTGAGTCTATTCATCTGGTCAATTCATTTTTACCCATAACAAATATCTTCCTTTCTCACTTGGTTGAAGTATTAATGAAGGGACCTTAGAAATATTACAAGTATTCTTATAGTCATTCCATTAATTCATTTAGCGTTGGAAGCTTGAAATTGACTCTCCTTGAAATATTTTTCTTTTCTTTTCTTTATTTATTTTCCCTCTTCTGATTTAAAACCATAGGTAACCGTATTTGATCGGTATTGCTACCGAATTTCAAATTGTGGCTTCCAAGTGGAAGTTTGCTAATTGGATTTGCATATGCTTCTGGGTTTATATATATATATATATATATATATATATATATATATATATATATATATAGAGAGAGAGAGAGAGAGAGAGAGAGAGAGAGAGAGAGAGAGAGAGAGAGAGAGAGAGAGAGAGAGAAGAGTCATGCTCCCCTGTGCACCTACGCACATGCGCACCTTTGCATACGTGCCATGGGTGTCTAATCTGAATGGTCCATGTGATACGGAACCCCATGAAACCCTATGTGGCAAATTTTCACCCTGATCTAAATTTCTGGTGGGCCATAGCAAAGAGAAATGCAAATCAAGGGAGGAAACTGTTTTCATTTTCATGGCTCATAAAAGTTTTAGATCAAAGTAAAACTTAGACCCGGGAGGTTTCATGAGGTGCTGCTTCACATGAACGGTTCAGATTTCGGATCCACATCACGTATGTTGAGTTCTCAACAAAGTGTGTATGTAATACGTACGAACTGGTTCGCAGGTGAGCGTTTCCGTATGTGTGTGTGTGTGTTGAAATAACGGTGAAGACCGCTTGAGTTGAAGTAGGAATAGGTCAATATGTCCTAGAGGGGGGTGAATAGGACTTTTTAAAGATTTATAAGTTATATTTCAATCCTATCACACTAATCCTATCATAGAGTACAGATTAGGATTACTCAAAAATTAACTCTACTGGCTTCCAAGCCTGATAGAGGATCCAATCACAAACTACTTGTAAGATAAACAACTTTATGAATCAGATTGTGATGGATATGACTATGTGTGCACAAGATGTGATTTCAGATAATCATATATAAAGGCATATACAGCAATTACATAAATGAAAAATAATATCAATCTCAAACACAGTCATTTTATAGTGGTTCGACTACTTGTCTACTCTACTACCGGCTTCCACACTCAACCCTTGAGTGACCGGATTTCACTAAGGAGGTTTTTCATGGTTCACCTCAAACCTAAGGTTTTAAATCAAGTTCACCTTCAACCTTTACAGAGGTTTCTACTCGATTCACCTCAAACCCTAGAGTTTTGCTAGTGCACTCCTAACCAGATGTTTATGCCCACATAGAGTAAGGGTCCACACAATGCACTCAGATGTTTATGCCCACACAGAACAAGGGTCAACACAACGCACCCAGATGTTTATGCTCTCCACAGAGTAAGGGTCCACGCAACGCACCCACGCACGTATACTCCCGTCGGAGGCCTCCTTTGAGGACTTCAAATGGTGAACAACACCTACGACCCAATCCTAAAAATGAATGATCATAAATGTCCTCTGGACTCTAAGTACTTATAGATAAGTTGATGAGTCCCTTTAAGCGCAATGATGAAGATCTCCTTCTTGTTAATGAAGAGTCTTTAGCTTCCTTGATCCGCAACACAAAGATGTACCTTTACTAGGCTTTTAGGTTGGGTCAAAATTATGATGGAATACTACTCTCTAAAGATTTTTCTATAAGGAAGATAGAGTGGTTCCAATCATCATACATTCAAGGCATCCCAGCTTAATGATTTATCATTAAGGTAGTAGCTGGAGGATCCTTGAATGCGGAAGTTCATTCCCCAATCCACTTTATGAAATATCAATAATGAGGATGGATTGGAGGATGAACTTCCTGAGAGAAAGGGTTTAAGATAAAGGATATGAAGTTTAAAATACACAAAAGCACTCTCTTCTTTCTCTCACAGCAATAAAGACTAATTTATCTATATATAGGCAAAAGGTTTCAATGGATATAAACGGTCATATTTATGACAGAGTTCGATATCATCGAGCAATAGTCGATATGATCGAGTGTATACTCTCGTTTGTATCGACAGACCTCTCGATGATACAAACTCAATTGTCATTTTGCTTTTGGAAACCTTTCGCCAACTGGTCGATAGGATCAAGACATACATCGATGTTATTAGATTTTGAACTCCGATTTCATCGAGTGATGGATCGATCTATCGACAGGTGAAAATAAGAGAGAGAAGCCTTGAAGAATTTCAGGTTCTACAGATATGATTGGGGAACAATCGATGTCATCGGAATTTGTATATCGATGATATCGGAGACCGTGTCGATGGGATCGATAAATCGTATGGATTTACCTATAAGCTTGCTGGACGATCTGTTTTCGGACTCGATCCAATCGACTAGGTCTCGATATGATCGATATATGAATATTGATTTATCAACTGGCACCCCAATCAACATTAAAAATAACCTGAATTTATGCTGGAGAAAACATGCGCCCACAATCGATATGATCGACTGACTTCCGATATAATTGATATTTGAGTTCAGATTGAATTAGACAGTCATCGATATATCGAAGCTTATGTTAGTTTTCTTTAGAAAAATAGGAGCGTCGGAAAACAGTCTGTCGATATTATCGATCCTCTTCCGATATGATCGATATTCGAATATCAATGATATCGACTCACCAGTCGATATATCGATAAATCGTCCAGATGATTGTTTAATTGCTGGACACTTTTTGTCCTCACTCGATTGTATCGATTGAGATGCCGATGACATCAACAGAGCTGGTCGATCATATCGAAAAGGGAATCAATATAATCGACAGTGTAAGAAAAACTTAAAGATTTTTCTTTTTGATAAAAAGTTTTCTTACACAAAAACTCTAAGATGTTCTACTTATTTTTAAGGGTTTTAATCACCTGGTGTTTTGAGACATGGGATGTGAGGCTATGATTTACCTATGATGAGCTTCCACACATCCAGTTGAGGCAGACACTTGACTTGATTTTTCTGTTAGGCGCTGTTGTCCGACTGACTTAACTCACAACGTAATTGACAAAACAGGGCACTTAGTAGGTGCACTTTCATGTGTGTGTGTGTGTGTATTATTCATGATTTTTTAAAAAAAAAATAAATTTTTTTGAGCAATGTTTTCTGATCTTGTGCACTCGGAGCTCCATTGAATCTCTGATTCTCTAGCCAATCGTGAGTGCAAGATCATGGCAGTTCAACAGGTGGGTCTAACTGGTCATTGAGTGGGCCACGTGGGTAATGTATGACATTTGTATATATGTAAAATGTTATTCAATTACTCTTTTAACTGTCCATGGCAAGTATGGAAGACTAGTGTAGAATTGTATGCATGGCCCACATGTAACTTAAACTGAAACGTACGAGTCATGGGACCCAGCGTAGGTAGGTCATAACCTCGAAATCAGATTGATCGAAAAACATCAACCTGATTAAATGGCATCTCGTAGGTTGATTTCATACCATGAAATTGGATAGATAGAACATTTTGTTCAACGTAATTTATGGATCATGTGTGCTTCTTACAACGTAATTTCTGATCATCTGCAATTTGAAAACATGAAGCCATAAGATCTTGATGCAGAATAGCCAAAAGATCTTCCGTGCATTGGATATGGAGTTCTGAAGAAGGAGATGACTTATCGTTATGAAGTCATTGCTGTAGATAAGGATGATGAGATCTTCCTTTCCTAACACCCTTTAAAGAAGATACGATGAGACTCAAGTTTCTATTAATGGTCTCGGATAGGGAACTATGCATTGTCATATACACTTGAGTTCAGAGGAGTTTGAAACACATCGAAACTCATATCCCTAAAGGTTCCAACTTGAATACCATATATGTGTTATAGTTCTAGCATTCCACCCTGCAAGAATGTTAGGATGTATCATAACTTAGTGGGAGTCCACTAGTACAGCCGATCACATTATCCAACCCTTAGGATAATCTAGACCGTTGATCAATAAGGCCCACCTTATAAAATTCTTACGTAAGCATGCCAAAAGGTTGTTGTGCGCGCATTGCATGTGGGTAGTAGGCTGTTGATATCCGGTGAGATGGGATTCCAGCATACTTATAAATGGGATTTGAATACCCACCTGTTTGGAGGTACTGAGTTGGATGCCTACCCTCTATGATGGTTTTTATGATTTCGGGACATGGACCGACTCATTTTGGCATGTCGATCGAGTATGACTCGGCACCGATTGCACCGAAGCCAGTCCCAAGAAAATGAGAGTTGAATTTTACTCAATGCCTTAAGTGTACTCGTGTACTTGCACTCATGGACCGAAGTGTAATGATCAACAGTTGGTTGTGCAAGTGGGCCTCACTTGAAAGGAATTATATGACACGGGTGGCTCTGTGCCATACATATGGGTTTTCAATTCTGACAAATGGGTCCATGATCCATTAATCCAGGCCGCTGGTTGGCTGTGTCCCCACTTGGATGGACCAGGAGGAAAGAATAGGATACTATCGGCTGGAGAATACACAATTTTTTGGGTAAAAGTTGGATACTCTTGTAGAGTGCTATCCTTGATACGCATGTACTTGAAAATGGTACATATTGCATGCAACTAAAACCAATTTATCCAGATAGCAAGAGTCAATATAGATGGTCCCTAAAATTAAATATAAAAAAAAATAACAATAATAACAAATAAATATTAAATAAAGATACTGAGCATTTCTCCTGGATGATCCAGTGGTGGAAATCTATTCAACAGCACAAATGAGTTGTAGTCAATGGTCCAGAGTGCACAAACAAATGTTTACAGATAAGAGATTTGTTTGTGAGATTTTTATGTAAAACTATTTCATTAATATGGCATTTGCATCCTGGCACCTATTAAAATTAAATTTTCATTAAGCTACCTGATTAATCAAGCTAATTAATGGGCATGTTTGCCATCTATGAAAAAACACACTTAATATGACTAAATGTGACTTAATATGACGATATTCAAAAAGCAAACTAACTGAAGGTACTTTTATGACAAATAACTTATAGTTTAATGAAAGTTAATTTACATAGGCACTGGGAAGTAAATACCAAACGAGGTGGTTTTACATAAAACTTCATTAAAAAAATTATCATCCCTACAACCATAGATAATGAACATGTCTATATGGAGAAAGAGATGGTCCGCATTTTCTAACCACTATTTAGTGGTCAATACCAATAGAATATACTGATCCAAGATAAACAAATACCAGTTAAGATGGCTACTATCTTACCTTCAACGTTTGCGTTTGTAGTTTTTTATAGCGTAACTGGCACTTACTATTGTCATGGTCAAAAAAATAATTCCCGTAAAAAGTTTGATAATAGACCAGGGGCTCTCGAAGTACGTATCACACATCTTCGTATACCATCTTTCCATTTTTCTCTCACACTTGTCTTTGCTTACCATGTAGTAATCATTCAATTCTTGTTGTATTTCACAAAGATTATCGTCTTTGCCAAATGATAAGCCCTTAGCTAGCTTTGTGATAATATCCCGAATGGTGTTGTCGCATGAGATTGAGCTCTTGATGATTTCTTTATCTCGAAGTAATCTAACGTCGTCGGCTGAAGTTATGAGACCATACATAAATATAAAGTAAGAACTAATGAAACGACTTTTCTCTAAATGAAGTTGCTCGAATGAGATAAAGTTAAGAAACATAGATTCAGAATTATGTTCGATGGTGATGGTAGGGAGATGTAGGCTGCCACTGACATTCTTGAATGCAATATCGTTGAGGTTGTTGGTCGACTCCCTTTTAAAATTAATTCCAGCCTGGGATAGCACCGTCGCGGACCGATTGTTACTTATGGTCTTCTTAGAGTTGATTCCATGGTAACTGCTTATGTTCATTAAGGAATGGCTGAATTGGTTAGTGCCTATGGATTCTTGTGTGACTATGTTCACGGTTGGGCTTTGTACCATACTTTTCCGAACTACGTCCAGCATGTGCTTACCTTCACCCGTATATGTCGTTGTTTCATCAGCTGGGAAGTATAACTTCCATATAAGACTCTTTATGACACTGTTTATGTCACTCTGCATAAAACTTTAATGAAATGAGCATGAGCATAGTTTAAAAATAATAAAATAAGCTCAACTTGATTCACACAATTTGACTTGACTCGACTGATTTCACAAGGCTCTAGAAAAAAAACTTGATAATAGTCATGAATTACTCAAAATTCAAGAAATTCCCGACTTTAAAAAAATTGACCAAAAAAAAAAAAAAAAAAAAACTCATACTCGATTGGACACAGCTTGACATTGTTTATGTATTATTTATACTTTTAAATATTTAATACTACCGAAGAAACTTAGAAAAATTCATACGAGTTTTTGAGTCAACTCTACTCAACTATGTTTCAAATTGAGTAGAGTTTTCGTGTTCTTCAACTGAGCATAAATAAGAAGCAAAGAACAATTTTTTTTAGCAACATTTCCTATGCTCTATGCAACCACTTGGACTACCTTGGCACAGCCAAATCACCTGTGCTTAGATGCACATAAACATACTTTTAATAAAATGGCTTTGCTTCCAGAATGTACAAACCAATATTGGTTCATTGTGGACCACCATGGATCATGGATTCCCCAAAAATCTCTCAACAAGAAAGTGGACCTTTGATATAGCTCGCTGACACATGATCTATTTTGGGCTGCAGATCGAAAAGTTATCATTACGATGTGAGTAAAATATTTGGGGCACAGTCCATCCATCCACGATGGAATATAACAAACAAATGGTTTGAATTATTTAAAGCCTGGAAAAGGTGATCAGCATCGTGAGACCGGTCAAATATACACATTTTGCAAAAAAAAAAAAAAAAAGCATCGTGAGACTGGGTAATGTTAAATGCAATAAGCTTGCGTATATAGTGGTCCTTAATTCAATTAAGAGATTTAGTTGCACAGACCAGATGTACCTTGCCATGAATGTGCCCAGGCCCAAAAACCAGACCACTTGAAGGCTAAAAGAGTGACCTATGTGGACACCTGCTGATCAAATCTACAATTAGAATCATCCAATTGGGTTAATTTTTGGGCCAGGGCAGATCCATGGTGGGCCTATGTGATGAGTGCTTAGGACAAGCACAAGGCAAAGTAAGTGTGTGCTAGACTTCCCAAGTGAGGTGTGGCTAATAATGGGGTGTGTACTAACAAGCTAACCCAAAAAAAGAAAAGAAAAAAAGAATGTGTTCTAGATTTAGTGATGAGCTTGGAGGAATTAACAATGCTCACAAGCACCCACCCTGACAAAAAAAAGTCATGATAAATAGATGGTCACACATGGACTCTTTAGAAACCTCTCATTGTTGGGCGCCCTTTGGGCCAAGGTAACCGTTAAGCGAGCCTTACTGATGCAAGTTGTGGGACACTTGCAGAAAATGTTTCTTGATGCAATTGTTCCATATGGATGATATGCCAGCACTTGAAAATTACTCAAAAATTACAAACGTGGCATACAATTTGAATTAAACCCTCTAAACCATGCTCCTCAATTTAGATGTGTCATAAATAAAAATTTACACTTATTTTTATTTGATTATCTAACTCCTGGGTTGGTGGACATTTCTAACATGGATTTAAATGAAAATTAATGGCCCTATTTTCAAAAACAAACGCCATAAATCAGAGGTTCAATTATTCAAACAATTTGATCTTGGTACTGTCGCTTAGTAACCAGGTTCCATAGTTTAGTCAGTTGAGTTAATAAATGCCACATGCACAAATTCTACATGCATGCATATCGATCATCACATGCAGCCTAAGTATCATATAATCATTAAAAAAAAAAAAAAAGTGTATTAGCAGTCTTACCTGGACTCCTACAGTGGCCTCTGCGATGATGGCCACAAACTTCTCAAGAACAAGTAGAGGTAATTGATTTTCCATCAACAACATGTCTCTCTTAATATATTCAATAGTAGTTGGTTGCCGTTGTTCACTGAAAATCGGGTCACTGATATCATAATTGGAAAAGTTCTTCCGAAATATCTCTATAACAAAACACCCATCAAGAACCATCAGCTGCAGAAATTTATCATCTGTCCAACTTCTGTCGAGCTGTTCATAAGAGTTCTTCAGTTCTAGTAATATGTCCCTCAATGAGTTCATGAAAACTGTTACTGTTTTTTCTGTCTCTTTAAGGAGGTGAAGGAGAGCTCTACGCTTATGTTCCTCCATTGGCTTCAAATGCTCTTCGTCAAAATGGTAAGGCCCAATGGAGACAATTTGGGGCTTGTAAGCCGCACCATGAGGGTCACCTGTCTTCATATATTGTGGTACTTTATAAATAGAGAGGTTTTTCCAAACTTCTGCTTCAGCTTTTTTATCAAAATTGCTCATGTCATCGTTAATATCTTTGACCCAATCATTGCTCATGTCATCGTTAATATCTGTGACCCGATCATTGCTCATGTCATCGATAATATCTGTGACCCAATCATTGTCCCCCATTGTTTCCAAGGCAGGCGTTTGGTAGAAATCAACAAAATTGTATTGTCTTTTTCTATATGAACACTCCACTGCCTTTTATTTTAGAAGAACGTCTCTGTATGTTTGCTTCCATGAATGCACTCTCCTTGTGACAAATATCATCAAGACTTTGAAATCTCACACTATTTACGCTGAAAAATTAATCAAACAATATTATTGCAATATTTCAAAATTATTGGAAGACTATAAAATAACATATATCTTTACCATAAAATTTCATAAATTTAGCCATGGTTTCCAGACTCAAATGCTCAAATCAACTCATTTGGTCTAGAGTGGAGTTGTGATTAACTCGATTCGGGGTGTATCTTCCTGACTCGCCGAAGTTAGTAGTGACTCATGGTATCAAATCAAATTAGGCAGTGCCGAATCCGAGTTAACTTATCCAGGTCGCACTTGACTCAAGCGAGTCTTTAAACCATGATTTTAACTCAAAAAAGTAATAATTTTAAACAATTCCTTACACAAATACATATTTTAGTTATCAATTTATGTATTAATTTACATTAAATATAGGGATCTATATGAAATGCCAACCATTTTATGTATAATTAGACAGAACCACCCGAAAAGTGTTTCTTCGGACACAGATGCCACATTTTGATGAGTCTCTTGATTTTACCACTTTTCATCTATTCCAGGCCAACCATTAGTTTATTTCTGAAAATGATAAAAATACTGTCTAAGAAGTGCTCATGTCTTTGCATGTATTGATAGAAGGATTGGTCTATATCATTGTTCACAATCTTAGAATGCTCTATGTCATTGTCCACCCACTCTTGAGCAATCTTGAGTGCAGTCCAACATCTTGGAAAGGTTCAGATTGCTTTCCGTATGCTTTTGGATGGGTCAAATAGCTGTCCATCTACTTTTAAACAGCCCAAATTGCTATCACCTAATGTTGAATGGTCTAGATCGATCGTGGACCAAAATCTTGGAACGATCCCTATCACTGTCTGGATAATTTTCAAGGGTCCAATGGTGATCATGGCTACCACTTTTGAGAGGCATTGTCGTCATTTTAAGAAATGGGCTAACGACCATGTTTTGATATTATTATTATTATTATTGTTTTTTTTAAAAAAAATATGGTTTTGAAATATTTATATTCTAAGAATAAGCAAGCTCGTTTAAAAGAATATTCATTGGCACACAATTTTATTGATATGAGGTCTTATTAGATTCCCCACATTGCCATGATTCTAAAATAAAGTGCAATTAAAATTGAATAATAATTTAAAAGAATAATTTCGAGAGCATTTTGTTCCATATTGGAGATCCCTCGAAACAATAGTAAAGTTGAGTGGATTTTGAACTCTTTTTGTATACTGCCGGAAGATATCATTTGCAACTTAGGAATATGCTTAAACATCCATTTTTTGTCCTCCAAAAAATTTGCGCGTCCACGCTAGACCGGTAATGTAAGACCCAGAACTTTTCAATATCTGAGTATTAAAAGTTCTCAAGTATTACAATGAAATTTAATTTAGTATGTACATGTGTATTTCACTAATTCAACTTATTTTTACCTAACGTCAAGTCACTAACATGAATCTGACCGTTGGAATAATCTTCATCCATAGATCAAGACATTCGACTATTAATTTGTAAGACAAATCATCATATATATATCCAAGTATTCTCATATGTCAATCATAACTAATCGTTTTGTCAACTATTCACCGCTATATAAAAATATTTGACCGTACACTTTGAGTTTGGATTACCCGATTATAATAAACTAACTATTTGATCTCTTCATCCGCTCGTATACATATCGAATTGAGATTCTGATCCATTCATCTTGTCCACTACCTATAAATATGTTTAACCCACCATTAAAACTATAATATGAGGAACTTATATACATGAGCAAGTCACTTAAATCTAACCGTATACATATTTTACTTCTTGATCACTTCAAAAACCCACTTTATATCTATCTGCCTATGAAACTGACCATACATCCATGTACATAAAGGGTCAGAGTACTAACTATAAAGTTTTCTTATTTTTAGTAAGTCATCTAATCATCAATCATAATTAGATTCGCCAAATAGGTCATACGAATATTAGGATAAACCAATCATCTTGAATATTTTAGGGTATAGGTCCAAAATACCCGATAGCTTGTCAATTAGATGTATACAAACATTATTTTGAATTATGGAGTGAATTAGCCATTAAAAGTGCATATTAGTCATCCTTGAGGGATCGGGTCCCAAATTTAACCCACCAAGAGATCTTGGGAAACAAGGATCAGTGATAAAGTTTTACTTCTTTTGGATGGTGCAGTAGGGAGGAACAGACGATAAAAGTTATAAGGGAGAAGAGCAAATTTGTAATTATAAACCAAAAAGTTATGTATATAGGGTCTTACATAAAAATGCAGGTTTCTACGATGTGCAGCCCACCCCATGCTCTCAGATTTGTTAGGAGCCTTACACAAAACCTTAGGATCTAGCCTCCCGAAACAAACCAGAATTATGGATAATAAAGCAATGAAATAAATCAAAGCATTAATCACACACCAAATAAGAGATTTTTACGTGGAAAACCCTAAAAGAGATAAAAACCACGGGACCTCATTCAGATCAACAATCCACTATGAAGTAGAACGTTATAACTGTCTTCACTCACGTAGGAGCGGATAAACAATGAGAGAATAAAAGAAAAACGAAGAGATCTTACTAATTACGAGGACGTAGAAGTGCTGAGATATAAATTGCACAGTAGATAACCTCCATAAGCATAACCTCCCTTCTATAAGCTTCCTCTCTCTCTCTCACACACCTTTGATAGCCCTCTTGTGTTTTTCATATCACTAGAAAAATTCTAGGAATCCCTATTTATAATTTTAAGAAACTCCTTTTCGCATCCTAGTTGCGAAAGGATTCAGATTTCCTCAATCCGCAAAATTATAGAATGAATTTTCGTAACCATAACCGGTCGAGACGAGGCCACGACCAGTCGAGCGCTACGCACCACCGGTCGAGACCCACTCACGACCGATCGAGCACCCCGGAGAAAAATATCTCAAAGTCGCTGGACTTCGAGTCGAGTCAAGGCTCGACTCCACGACTGGTCATGCACCAGCCCTCGATTGGTCGTGTAGGGCTCACGACAAGTCAAGCATGGAACAAAAATCCCATCAAATCTCCCTCTTTTTATCCCAAGAGGAATTTACCTTTTTTAAGCCAGCCTGGTTTTCACAAACTTCAAATTTGTCCTTGAGTAAAGCCTTGGTCATCATGTCTGACCCATTATCGTCTGTGTGGACCTTCTCAAGTTGTAATACCTTCTGTTCCAGAGTATCCTTGATCCAGTGATACCAAATCTCTATGTGCTTCGACTTGGAATGCTGACTTGGATTCTTGTTCAAGTATATAGCACTCTGACCATCGCAATAAACCACGTGCTACTCCTGATTCAGGCTAAGTTCTTGTAGGAACCTCTTCATCCAAAGTATCTCTTTACATGCCTTTGTGACTGCAATGTACTCGGCCTCTGTCGTCGACAGTGCTACGACCCTCTATTGCTTGCTCTACCAAGAAATCACTCCCCTTGCAAACATGAACATGAACCCCGATATAAACTTCATAGAGTTTATGTCGCCTGCCATATTTGCATCTGTGTAGCCCTCTAACACAGGTTTACTGTCACCATAGCATAGGCTTAACCTGGATGAGCCTCTTAGATACTGCAGTATCCATTTCACCGCTGCCCAATACTCTTTGTCGGGATTGGTAAGATACCGGTTGACAACACCAACCACATATGATATGTCTGGGCGTGTAAACACCATAATATATATCAAACTTCCTACAGTTGATGCGTAGGGTATCTTCTGCATCTCTTTCACCTCTGCCTTCGTCTTAGGATACTACATGTCGCTCAATCTGAAGTGACCATCCAGTGGAGTACTGACCGGCTTCGCTTCGCTGCATTCATATTGAACCACTCTAGGAATTTTTTAATATACCACTCATATGACAGCCAAAGCTTCATGCTGCTTCTGTTACGAGTTATTTCTATTCCTATGATTTGTTTAGCTGGGCCCAAGTCTTTCATCGTAAAAGACTTGTCCAACTCTTATTTCAGCGTGTCGATCTTCTTAATGTCTTTTCCCATGATGAGCATGTTTTCAACGTATAATAGCAGAACTAAGAAATCACCATCTGAGAACTTGCGTGTAAACACACACTGATCCGATTTCGTTCTGTTATACCCATGTTGTAACATGAACCAGTCGAACTTCTTATAATATTATCGTAGAGCTTGTTTCAGCCCATACAAGCTCTTCCTCAGCCTACACATCATATGTTCTTTGCCCTTGACTTCGAACCCCTCTGATTGGTGCATGTAGATCTCTTCTTCTAGGTTACCATGGAGGAAGGCAGTTTTAACGTCCAACTACTCTATCTCCAGATCCATGCTAGCCGTCAACCCAAGCAACACTTGTATAAATGTCATCTTTACCACTGGTGAGAATATCTCCTCGAAGTCTATACCTTTCCTCTGACCAAACCCTTTCACCATAAGTCTGGCCTTGAACTTCGTCTGTGAATTCTTCTGCTCAACTTTCTTTCTGAACACCCACTTGTTACTTAAAGCTTTTTTGCCCTTAGGAAATTTTCGTATATCATAGGTGTGATTTTTATATAAGAATTTCATCTCCTCTTGCATAGCTTTCAACCACTCCTCCTTATACTCGTCGGCTAGGAATTCAGAATAATCTTCTGACTCTCCTCCATCAGTTAACATAATGTACTCATGCGGTGAGTACCTCTTGGATGACTGTCTATCCCTCAATGACCTCCTCACCTATGGCTCAACAGGTGGATCAAGTGGGGGCTGCTCTCCCTGTCTATCTTCTGAAGAAATTTCCTCATTCTCTGTACCTTGCTATACTCCCCCGTCATCAGGCACTACGGGAGGAATAATCGGATTCATGTCCTCTAGCTCACTTGAACTAAGCTAATTCTTCTCTGACTTACCAATGTCTTATATACATTGATCTTCAAAGAAAACCACATCTGCTCCTAACGAGCTTCTTCTCGGTCGGATCCCACAATCTGTAACCGAACTTTTCATCACTGTACCCTAAGAACACAAACTGTCTGATCTTCATATCGAGCTTGGACCTCTCATCTTTTGGTACATGAACGGATGCTCTGTATCTAAACACCCTAAGATGACTGTATGATGGATCCTGTCCAGTCCACACCTTCTCGAGTACTTCTCCATTTAACAAGGCTAATGGAGACTTGTTTATCAGATACATTACCGTGTGCATTGCTTCTCCCCAGACGTCTTAGGCAATTTTGCATGGGATAACATCTGATTCTCTCTACAATGGTGTGATTCATTCGCTCAGCTACACCATTATACTGGGGGTCTTAGGAACTATCTGTTCATGTCGTATACCCAAGGACTTACAATACTCATGAAAGTTGCCAATGTATTCCCCACCATTGTTAGTGTAGATGCACTTCAATGATCTACCTGTCTCTCTCGACCATAGCATGAAATAATTTAAGCACACCAAAGACCTCTTCCTTGGATTTCAAAGTACACCAAACCCTCCTAGATGCATCATCTATAAAAGTAACAAAATACAATGCCCCACACAAGGTTTTTGTCCTCATATGACCACAAACATTAAAATAAACCAAATCTAATGCATGCACTTTATTAACATGAGAAACATTTTAACAAATGAAACTCTATATTATTTTTCTGATAAACAATCAAGACAGGTTTTAAGAGGTGTACCTGTCATGTTTGGAAGGAGCTGCTTCCTCGCTAGTAGATGAAGTCCTTTTTCATTCATGTGACCTAGACGCCTGTGCCACATCTCAATAGCTGAATCTTCCGCTGCGTTCAACCTACCCTTGCACACACTGAGACATGACTTAAAAAGGGTGCAACACTTCTTTCCTCTGGATGCGATCAATGAACCCTTGATGAGCTTCTAGTGCCCACCAGCAAACCGACTTTCATAGCCATCATCATCTAACCTTCTCATCGATATAAAGTTGAGGCAAAGGTCTGAAAGATGCTTCATATCCCTGAGAACCAATGTGCAGCCCACATCGGTCTTCACACAAATATCACCAACCCCTATGATCTTTGATAAGCTAAAATTTCTCTTCACAGTCCCATAGTCACCTGACTTGTAGCTTGTGAAGAAGTCCTTGTGTGGAGTCGCATGAAAAGTGACTTCTAAGTCTATCACCTAGTCGGTGTCCTAACTTGTAGCCGTGAGACATACATCATGATCTGTAGAAAGAATAATTACAGCATCGTCATCTGAAGCGACCGCAATAAAATTTGATTCATCTTCTTTCTCTTTTCCTTTTCCTTTCTTATCGTTCTTAATCTTACGACATTTATGCTTATAGTGGCCCTTCTTGCCACAATTTCAGTATTCAACATCTTTTCTATTACTCGACTTGCCTTTTGATTCATATCGGGCCTTCCCACCCTTCATGTTCTTTCCTCTCCCCCATTTTGTGTCACAAGGGCCTCTTACTGAATAGACCCTTGAGACTTCCTCCTTGTCTCCTCATTAAAGAGACAACTAGTAAACTATTCTATAGATATCTCCTTCTAGCACGGAGTTACTTAGAGACACTACTAATATCTCCCAACTGTCAGGCAACGAACTAAGCAAAAGCAAAGCCTGCAATTCATCATCCAGGACCATCTTCATAGAGGAGAGTTGATTCACTATATTGATGACCTCATTCATGTACTCGGTCACAGAACCACTATTCTTGAACTTAAGATTCATAAGTCACCTTATCAAAAAAAATTTATTGTCGGTTGTCTTCCTCTCATACAACCCTTCTAATTTCAGCCATAGGCTAGCGGCTGAGGTTTCCATAGACACATGATAAAACATAGAATCATCCAACCATTGTCTAATAAATCCCACTGCCTTTTGGTCTAACTTCTTCCAATCATCATCAGCATATCTTTGAATTTTGCTGATATGCCTAAAATTGGAGAACATAGATCCTTGTAATAAAATAAGTCCTCCATCTTAGCCTTTCATATGGTCCAATTAGAACCATTGAGGATCATCATTCTTGATGAGCCACCTTCCATAATTCAAAACCGATCCTACCTGTTCAATGAACTTAGCTCTGATACCACTTTGATGGGGGCCTTGCACAAAACCTCAGGATCTAGCCTCCTGAAACAAACCAGAATTATTGATAATAAAGCAATGAAATAAATCAAGGCATCAATCACACACCACACAAGAGATTTTTACGTGAAAAACCCTTAAAGAGGTAAAAACCACGGGACCTTGTCCAGATCAATAATTCACTTTGAAGTAAAACATTACAACTGTCTTCACTCACGTAGGAGTGGATAAACAATGAGAGAATAAAAGATAAATAAAGAGATCTCACCAATTATGAGGACGTAGAAGTGCTGAGATATAAATTTCACAGTAGATAACCTTCACGAGCATAACCTCATTTCTGCAAGCTTCCTCTCTCTCTTTCTCTCTCTCTCACACTTTTGATAGCCCTCTTATGTTTTTCATGTCACTAGAAAAATCCTAGGAACCCCTATTTATAGTTTTAGGAAACTCCTTTTCGCATCCCAGTTGAGAATGGATTCAGATTTCCGTAATCCGCAAAATCGTGGAATGAATTTGCTAACCACGACCGGTCGAGACGAGGCCACGACTGATCAAGCGCCACTCACGACTGGTCGAGACCCACCCATGACCGGTCGAGTACCCCGAAGAAAAATATCCCAAAGACACTGGACTTCGAGTTGAGTCAGGGCTTGACTCCATGACTGGTCGTACACCAGCCCTTGACCAGTCGTGTAGGGCTCACGACCAGTCGAGCATGGGACAAAAATCCCATCAAGATCTGCTTTATATTTGAGATTGTGGCCCAACATGAGCCGCTCAAGCTAATGAATGGACTGAAATTCAGAACAAACATCACAGTGGACCCCACCTATTCCGAACAACTTAACTGAAGTGCCATCCTTCCGCATGTTGTAACAACGGGCGATAAAATTGGGTGCAATGATGGGTTTTACCCCATCTCCCTACTCCATGTGGGGGTCACTCAATCAACGGATATACCCTAAATTCAGGCACATGTTCTATCATTGTGTGATGAACTTGGTGATCGGTGTGGATCACACAACTGCAAATGATATAGTGGACCTCATCTATTCTTAAAACAAATAGGATCGGACGTTGTTACAGTATCCGAGTAGCTCGCATTCGCAAGAAAATCTTCCACTGAAAACTCCATAGGGTCTACTCATCTATCAGATTTGAGTTATCCAAACCCCATCAGGGGGGATTCCAATTCCAACTGAGAATTCTTGGAAAGCCAAGAAAAACCCACGTCAATGGTATCACTGAGTTTTAGTGGACTCGGATTTGCAGTAGTGTGTAGAAAATGCCCACCACCAAGATTTGTAGAACTCATTGAAATAACCAATCTGAACCTTTAATCTGATGGCCCAGTAAGTATCAAGAAACCAATCCAGACCATCCAGAGGTGGCAAGGTGAGGAAAAACAGAATAGAGGATGATCCGCCATTAAAATAGGGACCATCCTCCTCATTCAAATGACAAATCTCAATTGCACGCCACTGCACCTTGACGAGATCTAAGTCCCCCAGATGATGGCCATTCAGACACAATCTTATTTCCGAAAGAAAGGAAGGAGAGTCCTACAAGGACCGAAATCAATAGAAGTCACAAATGACACTTGCATCGTTCGCTTCCGCTCGATACGTGCAGCGTAACTTGTTGTTTTACCATAACACGGACTCCCTTTACCATGAAAAGATTGGTTGAAACCTATAAAGAGAACCCTCTAGCAATGATCATCCAACAACAAGAGAATCATAGGGAGAGCAAAAGAGAGAGAAAAGAAGAAATCAGAAGGAGAGAGATGTCAACAACAAGAAGGAAACAAGAGAGGAAGAAGAGGAGGTGGAGGAAAGCATCAGCCAACACTGATGAGATCGAGTCCAGCCAAAGAAACTCTGGCTAATTGCCCGATAATAAAAGAGAGAGTTCGGACGATGTCTCAAAGAGTCATCGAGTCACTTGATCATCTTATATCCGAGTCAAGTAGCGGAGGTAAGTTGTTGTTATGGAATATCTTGCAACCTCAATAAATATTAGGTTTTACACAAATTCAGAGGTTTTATGTAGATGACAAATCCTAATACATGTAGGTTTGACGAGGGCCGAATCAGACTTAGTCCACTCATAGTATAAAAAAACTCACTAAGTTTCAGATTTTGTGAGATTAAGATCAATCACTAATCAAATTAGGTTATAAATATGTACACTTCACTCTAATTGATATTCTTAATTAAATTGGAAACTACTACAATCTCCACCCCAATCTATATCTATGCTAAACCCTAGCCTTTAATCTTAATCGTATAATATTGAAATCTAACCGTAGGAATTATGTTAAACATGGTAGAATCCGACCCTACAACTTCTACGTCAAGTTCTGACAATCTTATAAAGCAATCTGATTCAAGAGGTGAGTATTTTTCCTTTAAATTTTACAATAATTTAATTAATTACATTATTCTTACATGCTTCGAGTTTTATTACTTTGAATCATCACCTTAAGAATGACTGTTACATAATTTAAATCATCACATTATTACATTCTCATGCAAGTATCGTGTTGAAAATCTCACCCTAGTGATCTATATATCATCGTGGACGTAATGCGTTTTGGGTAGCGACCCTCTTGGTTGACATGTAATTCCATGGATTTTGGGTAGTGGTGCACAATCGATATAAGTAATCCACAATGCGGATTACATCACTTACGGGATTGGACGCTCTATGAATAAATCATGTCACGTAATTCATTTGATTCATGTGTTGTGTAACCTTAAAATGTTCGCATAAATCTACGTTAACGTTGGACATGCGGACGAATCTTCGTAGTATAGGATGTGGAGAAAGTTGGGTATTGTTGAACTACTTTCCACATTGTGATGATCACTGAATGTGACGGGCTTCACATACTTTGCTAAACATACATTTTATATTGAATATTTACACATACCGATACCACTTGTATTTGTAGAGTATGGGATGTATCGGGACCTTTCTATTATTCTTATGAATCACTTGAATCATTATAAATTTTAAAGGACAACTGCCACTATGAGTAGGGATTAACTCTCTCCAACTATACAAATATTGCAGGTGAATTACGGGTTGACGATACGAACGATGACCATTTTGTGGATGACATTTTTTGAATAGAGAAGAAGAATAACGCATGATTTGCTTTTATTTATTTTTCCACTGCTTACTTTAAAACAATGTAATAAGCTCTCATTGAGAGGGCATTCAAAGATTAGTTAGACGTTTTTTACTCTAATAATAAATATAATTTATTTTACTCTCGTGAATGGTTACCTTCATGAATTTAACTGGATGTGATCTTAAAAAAAAAAAAAAAAAAAAAAAAAAAAAAAAAAAACATTGTGCAATTTTGAAGCATACAATTATTACATTATTAACACTCGAAATTCTTCAGCACGAGTATATACTTGGACCACAAAAATTTGGGATGTTACAGGTAAGTTGTGCAGTCGCACAACTTATCTATGAATCCTCAATGGCTTTAACTTTGATCTCCTCCTCCGGGATAGACTAATTATGACCAGTGTATTTTTCCTGAATAAGAGTTGTTACGTGAATGCTCCTTGATACCATTCTCTTTAGCAAGATCTTCTAATTACTCCAAGTTCTTCTAAAGTAAGTGAACAGGAATCCCAAATGAGAATACAAGAGGGGTATTTTACACGTGTGAAGTCCACCTTCCATGCAATCTACTCATTTTGCATGACCATGCAACTTTTTAAAGTTGTGTGGTCGCATAATAATAATTCCTCTCATCTGTTGATCCTCCTGCTTTCCTAAATGTTCACCTTCCATGAGCCTATGCAACTTATTCTAATTACACAACCGCACAACTTATGTAACTTAATAACTTTTTTACTCCAACATATGTCCCCTCATCCCCCTTCGATTTCTTTCAGATGATAGAATCGAAGGTGGATCGACCTTTCCTTTCCTCAACCAAAATTCTCAAAGAATCTTAGCAGCGTGACTTCAAAGTTGTGCAATCACCCAACTCATTCCCACATGCACCTATACAAGCCAGACTTCCCATTTCTTTCCTCATTTTACTCTTTCTCAGACTGGTCTCACTCCATTCTTGCTCATCCAGTTGTGCGATCGTGTAACTTTTCTGCCTCATGTAACTTTTCTTCCACACAACTCATTTGTGTGAGCTCAACTTATATTTGCTTTAGTAAAAAAATTCCAAGTACTTGAACTCTGTCCATTTTTCTCCTTCTCTCCTTTAATAAAAATACATTCATAAAATAACTACGTCAAAAGTAACTCCATCTACCCCTGAAGGATCCCTCACTCCATCTCATTAGACAATGAGTCAAAATCATCATTCCAGTGGGACCTCTCACCCTACTCGATCTCCTTCATCCATAGAAAGTCCTTCTAAAAAAATAAAGACTAGCAGTCAACTATCACTTTTCAAGAGACCAGTGTCACTCGGAGATAGATTTTTCTAATCGTATCTTTAGATTGCCAAGTCTTATTAATAGGGCTATTATCATTGGTGAAATCGAAAGACTGCCTAGAAGAGGTCCTGAATCCATCTGGGAAGAGTGGTTAGAAGTACTACGAATATTCATACTAATAGTGCTAGATTACCAGACAGACAAGACAACCCCTTGTCTACTCATCCACAAAAGAAGTGGTAGAATAAAAACGATCAAGTCCAAGAGAAAATCAAAGAGTTTAATAAGAAATACTTACATAAATCATGAGATGGCGTCAAGGCATCTCAAAGTTTAATCAAGTTCAACAATCCCTACAGGGATGGGATGGTTGCGATCCCGCTTACTCTGCGTCGCCACCATTCCATCCTTCAGAGTGAACCCACAAATACAATAGTTCACAACGGAATCCTTTTCCATGCCCATTGGATTATGAAAGAGCCTAGCATTCTAGAAGGTTCTTTAGTCAAACATGGATCTAGGCAAAGTTATAAAACAATCTCCGATGCACTTCTTGATGCCGAGCTATAACCCGCACGACCTCTTCCCGACTCATTACTTTTAAAGTCTTTAGCAGAGGTTCTGTATACATGACATCCCCACACTTTAGGAAACTAATGAGTTTTGCACTCGTGGATTGGTCTGTTGGATGTTATTGAAGTCACTTCCAACACTTTTTATAGAGATATGAACATCTTCGAAGGATTCCAAAACTACTAGTGTCCTACCACCAACTATAATTTCCATCTTCTAATCGGTGAAGTCAGTATTACCCTTTAGGATTTGTATAGAATGGCTAGTCTCCCCATCACCGGTCATTTCTTTGATGAATGTATGCCTACAAATGAAGAGTTTACGTACTTCTCTTCTATCGGCTGGATTCCTCAGATATCAGAGACCACCATAGAATTTTTTTCGAGAAATGACCAACTTTCCATATGTCAAGAAGATAACTAATCCAACTTGACTTGCTTATTTTACCCATTATCTTTAATGAGTTTTCAACTTATATCTTACTCATTTTATATTATTTTCTTAACCCTTATACCTTTTATTCTTCTTTTCACAGCATCTCTGTCGATACCAACAATGATTTGGGGAATGTTAGGTAGAAGATTAAACATTTCGGTGGCTTTCCCAAATCATGCAAGTTGGCCCAACACAACAACAACAACAGTTAAGGTTCAAGCATAACTTTCGATACCCTCCCAATGGAGACATCCCACCAGCACAATCATCTACTTAGGGCATTTCTTCCAATATCTTCCCATAAACAAGAGTATGTTCCAACATTCTACACCCTGAACTCCCAGTCAATTCCAAAATTCTCTCCCTTATGGGAATTCCATTCAATTCCAACAATCTCCTGCAACCAAGATTTCTTTACAACCTCCTTTTCTGGTCCTAATTCAACAAACTCTCCATAATGAGAGAAACCACCAAGTCCAACCTCATCCAAGTAGGAATCTTAAAGGTGTACCAACAGGTTCAATATTACAAGAAGGATATAGGGCATGCTTAGCAAAGGGTAAAACCTCTCCCATCTGGTCCCTAAGAAATCAAGTAACTTCGAGAGCAACTGCGAGAGATTGATAAAAAACTGCTAAAGCAACATAGGATGGATCTCCCATCCACCAAGTTCAAAGACATGTCCCTTCCCTGATGCAAATGCATGTACCTCCAGGCTTTGAGGTGCCAAAATTTTAAAAGTATGATGGTACAAGAAGTCCGGTAAACCACTTAGGAGCATTTTGTGGAGAGCTTAATGTCGTGGTAGGCAATGGCGGAGCATTAATCCGTCTATTTCAAAAGTCCATGAAAGGTGATGCATTAGACTGGTACACATCACCGGACTACCATTGAATCAAAACTTGGGAACAACTTTCCCAAGAATTCATTGATCGTTCCATGTACAATTTTAATGTAACGTTGAGAAAAGCCGATCTTATTCCCTTAAGACCGAGAGATGATAAGTCATTGTATGCTTATGTTGGACGGTGGTGATCCATGGCTACTAGAATGAAGACACCCATCGTTCTCTGCCACAACAGACGGATACCTTGATCGTCCACTTGGCAAACTCGAGCATTTGTGGATACCTTGTCTCACATCCATATAAAGGATCGTTGTTTCACCTTAAAACACGCAGTCCAAAAATTGATTGACCAAGGAAAAATTGCCATTGTGATTCCGAATATAGTTGAGGACAACATACTCTAAAATCTCCTACCACAACATCAAGCAAGTCCTAGTACATCAGACACCCATACTATCACTATCATCAGGGAAGAATCCCCTCTCCATCTGCTCTAATTTATCCATACCATTGACTCTCATTTGGAGTTTGAACCCCTCATCCTGCAAGGGGCACTCCTAACTAGTCCAATCTTTATGTCCCTAAATATACAAGGGGAATTTCCAATCAATCCAGTCTCTGCACCATCGATCAATTAAGGGGACAACCTTCCCTTTCTAGCTAGTAATCAACTAGGGAGACACACTGTCAGTCTTCTCAGCATCAATCAATCAAGGGGACAACCTCCCCACTCAAGAAATTAACCAAGGGAACTCCCTACCTGTCAATGCCATCAGTCAACAGAAGAAAAAGGCCCAACCATCTAGCCACAATCATAGATGTGGAATGCTCTGATAAGGACATCACATACCATTGTCTTGAGTTTGAGACTACGAATTACATTCCTTTTGCATGTCCCATCGGATCAAAGTACGTCTTCATTGCTGGAGAGTACCAAATCTTCTACTATCAAATTGAATATCAAGGCTCGACCCCAATCATTGATGATCGAAAGAATGTGAACATGAGAAGAGTAGAATATCAACATTCTTCAGGTAAGAAATTAAAGCATGAAGACAAGGTTGTTGAGTGTCAAATATTGCATATTAGACCCCATTTGTCACCTAGATTTACAAACATGATACTGGTCAAACACCCTATTTTAATTGTGTTTGTGCTGCAAAGTGAATTTAGGAGCTTGGACTGCAAAAGGGTGGTAGAAGCATGAATTTAATGCTATGAAGTCACCAAGGCAAGGGACAGATTTCATGGGATCGAGATCGAAGAATTTACATGCCAGAGATCCAAGAAAATCATGTTACTCGCATTAAACGGGCCTGAAAACCGTCTAAAATGCAAGATCATAGGTTTCTCACCTTCCATTCAGTTTAAAAATTTATATCTAGCCTAAGGAACAATAATTAACCGTATACGTAAAATTTTAGCCATTGGATCCTTGTGAAAGTATCCTAACGGACAGATCACCCCACAATACTCTGATTTGGGGCCCACTTGATATATGGATATACTTAAATTTTGGTTTCAACTCATTAAATGAGCTAAAAAAATGGATGGACGGAGAGGATTTCTCAAGAACATCATGATGGACCCCACATGTACACTGCATGTACATAAGGTACACATGCACTGGACGCGGACTAGACGCCTGATCCGGTCAATAGATAGTTGACCCGTCTCTCTCTTGCAAGCATGCCAGCGGATGCACGAGCATCCACCAATTTTGCTCAGTGGGACCCACCCATCTCACATTTAAGTAATTTGGACTGTCCATTGTGTCCAGAGGGGAGAAATACCCTCGCCTAGCTTTTCTTTTTGGCCTATGTACGTTTACGCACGTGGATTGTCAGAAAATGTAGGATGAACAGGGGAAGCAAAACATCAATAGAAAGCACCAAAACTCGACCAAAACCACCCCTTCCCGACTGGTTTTTCTCCAGGAATTCAATGGACGGGGTGGATTTCATAAAAAACATCACTGTGGGGCCCACCGATCTTCACAGCGTTATTTTTTGCAGGCCATGCGTTCGAGAAATCCGAATGTTACGGGCCATTCGATGAGCATATTCAAGGTCGAATCTGTGATTCGGATTGTCCAAGAGAGATAGAGGCTGGCCACGACCACAGCCATGAATCTAGAATCGTGGTTAGGCCATCCTTTGTCCCACAAACACCATCCAAACACAACCTGTTTTGCGTTTCACTGCACAACATGCATAAACAGAGTTGGTTCTCTGACTCCAAACCGAATACAGACCTCACGCCTATATGACAGGGAGAGAGAGAAACGTGAAGAGGTAGCTGGGAGCCTTGGAGGTAGGCATCTTGGACGTGGGATAAATCTGGGATATGGAGCACCATCTGGGCCGCCGTGGAGGCGTGAACGTGGACCGACATCAAGAAGTGCTTCTTTTTCCTAGTTTTGTTTACTTATTTTTCTTAAGAGATTTTTAGTTTGGTCATGCCTATGATTGGTTAAACCTCTTAGCTAGGGCTAAGAGGTGAAGCTTGTAGTGTGATGGGTTGATTTTTATGCTTTGATTTATTATTTTTGAACTATCTTCGATTTTAGTTTGATTATAAGGAATGCTTTAAGTTTTTAATGTTTTGTTGTGACTTAAATTACAATGAATCTGTGATAGCTTTCAGCATGTTCTTAGTTTTATTGGGATTATGAAATTAGGAACCCTGTTATTCACCATCCCTTTGACATGGTTGGGTGACGAAACCCTTCCTAACCTTCATATATCTTTTTGATTGGTTATAGATTAGTTTAATTCTGTTATTTAGTTTATCTCATGAGCATGGTTTGGTGATGGATTCTATTCTAATTCTTATACCTATCTTCTCTTAAAAACTAGATCAAAATAAGTTCAAATTGTGCTTTAGTGATATATCTTCTAACTGGATGAAGATGGGACTCAAAGTCTAGTTGAGTTCATGAATCAAGTGTAGATTTCTCTGATCTCTACAAGTGGATCCTCTAAATTCCTAGTTTCCTACCTCTAAATTTCACATATTTTAGTTTCCTATTTCACCATTATACCCTCATATTCACTTGATTTAGATTTCATCTTATTTTAGTTCTAGTTCTGATTATTTTCAGATTACGCTATGGATTCGACCTCAGTCTTACCGAGTTTATTACTATATCACAACCCTATACTTGGGGCGTGAGCAAAGGTCTTTAAAAGGAGAGAAATCCTTTTATCTGTACATCAATCTCAACTAATGATACAGAGGGCTCAGACAAGAGGGATGGAGTGCTCCCAACTAACTGAACCACAATCCTAGTCCCACCCGATCTGGAAGAACCCAAGGAGCTGCAATCCATCAGGGATGAACCTAGAGATATCATATCTAACATCGATTCAAAGCCCGATCTAAAATTTGTCATGATGTTTAGGCACAACAATGGGGTCCCACTTACTGATCCCTTTAGCCCTGCCTCTTAATGGGAAGGAATGCAGGGTAGTAATAGGATCGTAGCCCCTTAGACAGCAATAAAAGCTAATGTGAATAGCGGTTGGCTCTCCGAGGTGGATCAGGTAACCCCTTGTTCGCATTGCCATCTCGCTTGATGTCTCTTACAACAAAAAAACTCCAAAAAATCAGAATTTTCAAAAATTCAAAACACTAAATATTTCAAAACTCCAAAAAAAAAAAAAATCAAGTATTTGCAAAATTTCAAAAATAAAAAAATTTTAAAACCCCAAAAAAAATAATACAGAAATGCTTTTCAAAAATCCCAATTAATAAAGTGCCAAGTTTGTTTGTTAAAGAACTTGATTATAAAGCTAACTTATATGATTTTGATCCAGATTTAGACTTTCAACTCAAGGATTAGTACAAAGCCAATGACATGGAAGATGATGAATTGACTCTCAAACTAGAGGGTCTCCTCATAAAGTTCAAAATCAAAAGTTATATGTCATCCCAAAAAATTCAAATTTATAAACCTAAGAGCTTTCAAAACTCTTAAGGAAGTGTGCATTGTGAATCTTTGTCCCCATAAAATGAGTAGAGAACGATTGAATTCTTGAAAGTCATGACTGCCCAATCTTGCATCCTATAAAGACATATCTAGATTCGATTGAAAACTTGTCGACAAAGCATAAAATGAAGCCTATCAAGCAAAAGCTGCGAAGACCATGCTTACATTTAATGTCAAAAAGTACTTCAAATGTCATGAGCATGTGCATTGGATCCATTTGTATGTTTCAAAACTCTGTAACTTGGAAAGGTCCTAAACATCCTTTACGCGGGGTATTGACATCAACGAAAAAGTTAGCCCGACAACGTTTAAAGATCATGAGTTTGTACTTATGACTATCAATCACATATCAAAGAGTGAATGGAGGCAGTATCCTACATCTCACATGATGACGCTCGTGAAGAACAACATCATCAACCGCTACAGGAATCCACATGTCATCATCATCAACGATAGGATTCGTTTCGCGAATCCAAAAATAGACGAGCTCCAAGAGAAAATTAGAAGACATTGGGTCACTTTCATTTGCACTTTAGACCAATCAGACATCCATACACACAACTATGGGTGAAACTCTTTATAAGCTAACACATGAAATGGAAGCAATCCTACAAGTTCAAGTTGAAGCCTCATAAAGAGTGAAGCTGAGGAAAGAAAATTCAAATTGGGTTTACAAAAAATACTGCCGCATCTATTAGACTCAAAGAAAAAAGTCCATAGCTCATATGAGATGGCCCAATTATCAGAAGAGTTCTTCCGAGAGGCACCCTTCGACTCACTAACTTGGGGCGAGGATCATCCAGAGCCCATCAACGCCAATACTGGATAAGGTTATCTAATTATGTTAAGATTTACAAAATCAAAGGTGAAGTCAACTGACCAAAGCTAGTCATCCTGAGAATCACTCCCTCTCATCCCTAAATAAGTGCTTCAATAAGAATGGTCAAAGAATTTTTATTTTATTTTTTAAAAAGAAAAAAAAAAAAAAGAAGACAAAACGAGGATAAAATAAGAGCGTATAGATTAAGATAGAAAAAAAAGAGAGAAAAATAAATGAGGACAAAATAAGAGCATGCGGTCCAAGAAATTCAAAAAGAAAATGAAAGAAAAAAAAAAAAACTGACCCCAAAAACCCATCCCCACTCACATCCCCTTAGGATTAGGGCTATGCATCGAGCCGAGTCGAGTTGAGGTGGGTCAATCTTGGCTTGGCTTGTCCATGATCTTCTCGAGTTCGAGCTCGGCCTCGAGCTTACTATTGAAGCTTGGCTTGTTTGCCAAAACTTTCGAGTCAAGCTCGAGGCGAGCTAATGGATCAAGTCGAGGCAAGCTTACCTCAAGTCGAGTCAAGCTTGCTCCCAACCTGACCCAACCCGCACCTGACTTAACCTAACAACCGGACCTAACCAACCCAACCCCCAAATCAAATATTTAATTAATAACACACACACACACACATACATATATAATATTAGATAAAACCATAGATGGTACTTTGTTGTTGATACTGAAAGGGAGAGAGAAGAGAGAGAGGAGAGCTCAAGTGAGTGTAGGCCGTACGGCTAAGACAAGCTAGGTAAACGTTGAGTCAAGCTCAGGCGAGTGACTGAGTGGAGAGAGAGAGAGAGAGAGAGAGAGAGAGAGAGAGAGAGAGAGAGAGAGAGAGAGAGCTTGAGCATGGCGAGTTAGGTAAGGAAAGGAAATGGTATAAGAGAGACGGACGGGTATGATAGGGTTTATGTTTTAATTTTTAAATATAATAGAATATACATTAATATATAATAATAATAATAATAATAATAATAATAACAATATATTCGAGTCGAGCCGAGCTCGAGCTCGAGCTTCGAGCCAAGTCAAGTTCGAGTCGAGTCGAGTCAAACCCCACTATGTTTGAACTTGGCTTGTTTTCAAAACGAGCTGAGTCATATAAATCTTGGCTCGCCTTGATTCATCGTTCGAGTCGAGTCAAGTTGAGCTAAATTGAGCCAAGCTGAGCAAGCTTTTCGAGTTAGCTTGGCTCGTGTACAGCCCTACTTAGGATGATCTTAACATGAGTCTGCGGTTTTGCCATCATGACTCAAGATTAGAAAGGAAGAGCTACCTGTCGGCCATCAATGATGGAAGTTTGATCCCTTCATCGCTGTAGAAATCAAACAAAAAAGGGGGAAAAAAAAGCATGCTAAAGCAAAATAAGCGAGGTAAAAACCCGAAAGAGCGCTTCGAGTAAAAATAGTGGGTACGTAGTGCACTTGTTGAAAACCTTAAAGGGCGCTAAGGGTAAAAATAACAAAGTTGCAAAGGGGTAGGTAAGATCAAATACCCATGACGTGGTGAAAACCTTAAACGACACCAAAGGCAAAATTGATGGGCAAGATAGATATAGCGAAAATATGAAATGACGTTGTAGGCAATAATGGTAAGATTTTATTTTTTTTTTAAATAATAATAATAATTGTAAGTACATAGAAGATATAAGGCAACACGAAGATTCAATAAATACAAAGATGGTAAGAATAAGTCGAGAATTCTTTTAAGCTCTTCCTAAATCCTAGGGGAAGGATACCATTGCACACTACCTTAAAGGGATCAAGACCATTAGTGAACAATTAAAAAATTGATTATGACATCCAACTAAGTCAATGTTGTGATTCCTACATCTATGGGTACAACAAGTACAAATCTTGCATGCACAAACAACATAAGGTACACAATTTTTAAAAGTTTTCTTCTCATTTCATTATATGTTTTCTTTACATGTATATGTCTTTCCTTTGCTTACAGAAAAAAAAAATAAAAAATTACAATACTTTCTAATGATTTCATACCATACAAAAAGCACGTACAGACAACCCCAATAAATTTAAAAACCAAGTAAAAATCTCTTAGTACTCGTCAGAATCCTCAGAAAGTATCTCTCACTAAAGTTCCTCCTCTCCTCACAGATACTAAAGCTCATAGACCATACAGCAATCTCCCTTGCTGGCACAAGCCAATGCTCGAAAATGGGCAATTAACACACTATAGCCCATGGAATTGCTTAAGCAATAGTCTTAAAAAATCTTGGAGAGTATCTAGTCGCGTTTCAGTTTTTGAAAAACAACTCATTTTTTAAGTATAGTCACCTAAATACATTCTTTTATCATAACCGATTCTGAGGTGGGCAATGATAGGTACCACAACCGCACATTCCACCAATGGCGAATGAAATCGAACATGTCCTTACTTGGGTATTGAACAATTCGTCCTAATTGTTTTCCCATAATTCGAGTATTGTGCTTATAAAATCATAGGATGAAGGCTTCTTTCATTTCTTCCCACGACTGAAAGACCTCTAATGGCAAGGCTAAATTCAAGTCATGCCTTTACTGGATATTGCTAGCGAATATACAAAATTCCTCAACAGATAATTTTATGTGACATCACCCTTGACATATATTGTTTTCCATTAAGATATTTAGGGGTGCACATTTAACCGATAGAACCGTGGAACCAGACTGGAACCGACCAAATGGTCCGGTTTGGTCTGGTTCTTGAGTGCACTGGTTCCGGTTCCGGTTTCAAAAATCAAAGAACCGGTCACATCGGTTCGGTTCTCGGTTCGTGAACCGATCCATAGAACCAAACCGTGGATCCGATCCGTAGAACCGAACCGTGGAACCGAACCTGGAACCAAATTTAAAACTGAACCAAGAATGCTTTAATTATTTCCATATTTGACTCATGATTTATGGTTTATAATGCACCATTTAATTATTTTCATAAATATATTTTTGCACATGTTATACAATATCTAAACCATTCATCAAATGGACCACAACATGGATGGACATGGGCTAGATAATAAAATTAAACATGTAATTGGGCTGACTTATAAAAAGCCCAGAACCGTGGAACCGATCCGGAGCCGAACTGGTTTTAACGGTTCGGTTCCGGTTCGTTTCTAGGGTGCCAATGGTTTGGTTCCGGTTCTGAATATCATAGAACTGTTAGGAACGGTTCGGTTCCGGTTTCACCCCAGAATCGGACCAAACCGAACTGTGTGCACCCCTAAAGATATTAAGTGCTCCAACGGTAAAGTGTGAATCATGGTAATTCTTGTATCCATTCCATTTTCACGGCATTTACAATCTTGAATGGCTAAGATGTCACTAAAGTCAATAATTGTTGTATGATCTCTCATGCAGCTCATCGAAGAAATGTTCCACAGGTGGTAGATTACAAGGAATTATTCCTACGGTCCCCGCTTCTTTCAATAGGCTAAAGAATGTGTGAGGCTCGTGTCATTCTTCATTGTACAATCCTATACTCCTCACACATGATTCTGCTATATGAGTTTTTTTATATTCGGATAATTTGGGCGAACTGCTTACAGCGTTTCTCCACTTCAATACATGTCTGTAAGGGCATTCCCCTGTACTGATTTTCCTTCTTACTAATTTCATCTGTGGTATAACTCTTCTTGGCATAAAAAACAGGAGTAGGAGCAAATTAAAGACTTTTGTCCAGCTAGTGACTCCTTGGCTCCTGATTCAAACTATAGTTTAGCAGGCCTTGTTAAGGATCTACCAAACTGTTCAATCAGATATCTCTCACTGGAGTCGAAGTGAGAACTCTATTTAACATATATTAACAGATGTTCTATAGAAGATTCCGCTCCTAAGAATATAACAAATTCAATTTTATGCGTCTGTTTAGCCCTATGGCACCTGGGTGTAGGACGAGCTTTGGTTCCTAACATCGCTGTCACTCTTTTTTGGCAACGGTCATTAAAAGCTACAGATGTTGTCATACTTTGTACCATGATGCCCTCTTGAGAATCTTTCATCAACCTTCTTTCTTCAATGGTTCCTGGACTCTTAGCCTCAATCTCTGAATGAAACATTCTTGGAGGGAGTGTGGGAGACATAGTATTTGACATATCCTGTATAGAATAATATTTTCCACCTATGCCACAGGTCACTTATGTGGCAATAGTTAAGATGATTAGAACATGTGTGGCTATAGTTTTATACCGTTGGATAATTGTTTCTGTCTGAAAGGATATGAAAATAACCGTTATAGGAGAGAGTTATTTCCTTTCATGAAAGACAATTGTTTCCTATGAATGAGTACGTATGGAGTTCTTGAAGAGGCTTTTTAGCATCTGTTCAGGAAGAACTCCATGACCTTTAAACTGTTATAAATCCTGAATACTAAAATCTAGAAGAAACATAATTTTTATTCTTAAAATAATATCATCTTCTTTGCAAGTACTCTCGATCTGACTTCTTATTAAGTTTTTTCTTAACGTCTTAAAAGTATATCGGTGTCAAATCTAGAGACATATTTAACACTTAAATATGCAAATTTTCATGTCGAAATTTGTATTGAGAGTTTATTTTATCCTGAAGATAATTTGAAGATTTTCTACGTTTGCACTTGCTGGAACTATCAAAAAAATTGTAGCAAATTTATCTTAAGATATTAACTATTCAAGTCAAGTTTTGAACTCGATAAATCTGATCGTCTCATTATCTTTTTCCTTTATCCTCTATTATATACAAGATTCTCTCATTTCTAATAGTTTTATGGCCCAAACTGAATATATGATTTTCTACATTCGCACTTGCTGAAACTATCAAAAAAGGACGGCAAATCTATCCTTGACTATTCAAGTCAAGCCTTGAACTCGATAAATCTAATCGTCTCATTATCTTTTTCTTTTATCCACTATTGTATACAAGATTGTCTCATTTCTAACAGTTTATCGCCCAAACCAAATATATGATAAGCTCCTTGGACAGGGGACACCCTTCAATTATAAAGAGGCTATGGTTATCAAGGCAGAAGAGGTAAATTATCAAAGGGTAAATAATACAAGTTAGTGATTTTTATCTATTGTCCATCTACCACATCAAGTGACAAACATCATATAAACAGTCTAGATCATTGAAAGAAACATCATATAAATGGTCTGGATCATTGAAAGAAACATCATATAAAGAGTCTAGGTCATTGAAAGATGATGGAGATTCAAAGGCTAAAGTCCTGACCTATCTTATTTAAATAGGTCACATGTTTTCTTGAGCTTTTTAACAAATAATCGATTTTTTTTTTCTTTTCATTTTTTTCTTTTTTTACAAGAACCAATAATCGAACGCTGGATCATTCATTCACTGTCTAAATTCAAATGTATCAAGAGGTTGGATCTAAATGCAAATGTTTATGGCATAAGCTTAACCTATAAATAGACAAGTTGGGACGTGGGGCCCACCGTGATGTTTGAAGGACATCCAATCCATCCATCATGTGCAGCTTCTATTCTCTTTGGATCCCATACCTAATGTTGATTTAAAGCTATGGCACATAATGTAAAATCATTCATAAAGCCTCTAAAATCAGATCATGTGGCCCACCTGAGTTTTGGAATTCATAGAATTTTTCAGTGTCCATCATCCTACTTGGTTGCATCTTCTAAATGGATTAGATGGTCTATACAAAACATGGCAAGCCATACATTCCACCTGGGAAGTTTCCAATGGTGAGTGTCCCCTTGTCAAATGTACTTGTGGCGGACCCACCTGAGTCTTGGATTGGCTGGATTTTTATTTTCTTGAAAAAAAAAGAAGTTGAGATTGTACACATGATTTATGGATTTGATGTCATTAAGACACCATGATAGGCCCCCGCATTGACTTGGATGTTAAGCTTATTCTGATCTGGCCTCATGCATGGGGCCCACAGTGACATTGGACCCCGCATAGACTCCCTCCGTCCATTGGGACGTGGATTGCGTCCTACCCGTCCGTTTCCAGCTGGGAACGGGCAGGAGCTTTGAGTGGCCACGGTGATGTATGGGTCTTATCTATACTGTCCATCCAGTTTTTTCACATGATTTTAGGATATTAGTCCAAAAATGAGACAGACCAGGATAGATGTGAACTACACAGCGGGGATTAAACTCTTACAGTTGAAATTTTGTTGGGAGCCACAAAAGTTTGGATGGATTTTCTCTTCATCCATGTCTATGTAACTTTATGAATAGGTTAGATGGCAAATAAACATCACGGTGGGCCCTAGAAAAGTTTCAACGGTGAGAATCATTATCCCCACTGCTTCCTGTGGTGTGGTCCACTTGCGCCTTGGATCTGTCTAAATTTTGGTTAAATCTTATGAAATGATATGGAAAAATGGATGGACGGACGGACGGTGTAGATAAAACCCATACATTGGCCTTAAACTTCCTTCCCGTTCCCAGCTGGAGACTGGCGGGGCCGGGTAGGACGCAGTCCCCGTTCCATCCATTGAGTACCTTCGGGTTCACCCAATGTCCGAAAAATCAGCTCGATATTAAGGTGTTTTTCATCATCGTACCTGTCTCTTGTGTTATCTCCCTCCCTCCCTTGCTTACCGTTGCCGAAAATCTCGAAGCCACCCGTATATGCGCAGCTCGCTGGAAATGTTCCTGCGCAACTCTCTGTACCTCGGCGCTTTCCTCTCTGCTCCGACCTTTCTCCGTGCTTCGCCAGAATCTCTCTCTGCACCTGTTAAAAGCTATTTAAAAAAAAAAAAAACTGTCTCGGAAGCCACTAACTCGTATGACACGGTTGGAACTGTTAGCTACTCGAAAAGTTATGTAGGCCCCACTATGTTATATATGTTTTATCCACGCCGTCCATCAATTCTTTCATATCTTTTTTAAAGTATGAGCCCAAAAATTACTCAAATCCAAATCTAAGGTGAAAGACACCATAGGAAATAGTGGTAATTGAACGTACGCCTGTGGTGTGGTGTACTTGAGAATTCGTTCATTACTGATTCATGTGGTGTGGTCTACTTGAGAATTCGTTCATTACTGATTCACGTGGTGTGGTCTACTTGAGACTTGGATCTATCTCATTTTACGGTTCATGCCCTGAAATGATCTAGAAAAATGTATGGACAGCATGACGGTGGACCGACGTAGCTTTACAGTATTATACATTACAGTCATCCGTGTTAAGCTACGCAGTCGGAGTCAAACTTATTAATAAAAGAAAATCCTTGATACTCCGGCGGTGTGGTGAATGATACGCTGTTACTTAAAATTTGCATACGTGGAATGGTATTTCTCAAACTAAACCGTTCAAAATATGTTATCCAATTTGGATGCATTATGAACAGAAAACTAAGCTTATTTGATTTTCTATCCATCGGATTGCTGGATATTTATTGGACGGTTAGAAATGAAAAATTCGAAACGGTTCCATTTCTAACAAGTGCCCAGGAAGTCGAAGTTTATGATCGTTCAGAAAAGCTGATCTTAAGATTGTGACGGGGAGACAGTAGCATGCAGAATGCAGTCAGTATAATTTGTGTTAATATGTGCCACCTGTGTAATTTTTGAGTGCCTGCATATCTGGCGTACTGTGAGGTAGAGGCCAAACATAAGGATTCGCAGCCCCAATATCAATTTTTCATCTTTTCAGGGATGAGAATGCCCTTCTGCTGCAGCCGCCACTTGTATGGCAGGCACTCATCTCAAAAAAGAGCTTGCCTTTTTTTAAAGGTACGGATCTCCACCAAAAACTGAAATTTGGGTCGTCCATTCGATCCGATCTATTCATATTAATCAGACAGCCTTGAATTTAAAATAGGATTTTTTTAGATTTTGTTTGAATATATCTATCTTAGTATTACACTAACTTTGCATTAATTCTAAATTCTTTCCTTTGATGTGGTCTATATGTGTTGAGATTTATTCTCAAACTTGGACCAATGACATGAAATTAAAACTTACATGTGGACGGGGTACATTTGTTTTACAACAACCCAATGAGCCCCATGGAAATAAAGATGGGTTGAAAACGTGCGTTAATGCCATTTAGCCATTTCTTATTTCTTTTGTCTTATAAAAAATAAAAATAAAAAAAAACTTTATGGGACCGCAGATATTAATAGTGGCTTGCTGATATTATCAATGGTCCACTATGAATATTAGCCGTCCGTTGTTAATATTAGCGGTCCACAATGAATTTCATTGATATTCACTATGGAACGTGTATATTAATAATGGCCCATTGATATTAACAACAGTCCACTATGAATATATGCGGTTCGCTGTTAATATTTGCATTCCATAGTAAATTTCAATGAGAACAGTAGAGACATTAATTCATATACTTTACAATGCAATGATATCTCACTTATTGAGCATTACTTTACAACGAATGGTCATAAGTATATATATATATGAGAAAAGGTACTATACGCTCGACCGTATTATACCTTCCATAAGGTCGAGTGCTAACGTCACGTTATTCGTCAGAAGGTGAGAAAATTTTATTAGAAAACTAAATAAACAAAACCGCAAGAAATTTAGTAGGAAACGGACGCGGATTAGCTACTGACAGGTTGGGTGGCGGGACTTGCTACTAAAGTTACATAACCAAGTTTTGTGGGCCTCATCATGATGTATATTATATATCTACTCCATCCATCCATTTGGAGAGATCATATTATGGCATGATCTAGAGAATGAGTCGAGAATGAGTCATATCAAAAGCTCAAGTGGAACACCACAGATAATAGTGGAGAGAGTGACGCCCACCGTTAAAAACTTCTAAGCATTACAAAAGTTTTAGATCAAGCTAATATTTGAGCTTTTTGTATTTCATGTCTGCGTTAACACATGAACCGGTTGGATCTTAAATAAACATCATGATGGACCTTAGGAAGGTTTCAATGGTGGTTGTCACTATCCCCACTGTTTTCTATGGTGGGTCCACTCGAGCTTTGGATCTTCCTCATTCTTTGGATCATGCCCTAAAATGATCTCTCCAAATGGATAGATGATACAACACATATATCGTGGTGGGCCACTAAATTCGGTGACATGACTTCTGCAACGAGTTTGGCTACTCAACTTGTCAGCAGCTAATTTGCGTCAACAGGAAACCCGTTGTAATACGCACTTCACTCCTAGATTCTCGAGACGCAATCTCCTGTGAGTTTTCATAGGAAGTTATTGTGCTGGAAACTAAGGTGGGGCCCACCAAGATGTTTATGAAAAATCTACCCCATTCATCCATTTTTTGAGCTCATTTCAGGACTTGAGACCAAAAATAAGCTTGATACAATATCTGGTCGACTATGAGAGGTTGTGGCTGAAGTCACGTCACCAAGTTCTGTGGGTCCCATCATGATGTATGTATTATATCCACACCGTTCATCCACTTTTAAAGATCATATTATGCCATTATTCAAAGAATGAGGCAGATCAAAAATTCTAGTGGACCCCACCACAGAAAAAAGTATGGAGAGTGATGATGCTCACGCTTAAAATCATCCTATGCCCCACTGTACTGTTTATTTGACATCCAAACTATTGATTAAGTCATACGTAACCCATGTGAAGGAAAAAATATATATATATCAACTTAATCCAAAACTTTTATGGCCCCCCAAAAAAATTTAATGGTCGACGCCCACTCAACACCGTTTCCTGTAATGTGGTCCACTTGAGATTGGGACATACCCCATTTTTGGTCTCATTATCATAAAATGATCTAGAAAAACATATAAATGCATAGATGAAGCACATACAGCATGGTGGGGCCCATATAATACTGACCACCTGCCATTGGCCGTAGCCGGTACGTTTCCGAATATCCTACCAAAAGTGGAGATTCGTGAAAGGATTTTGTGTAGGGCCCACTGTGATCTTTTTATGAAATCCAACCCATCCATTTGTTTTTAGATATCATTTTAGGACATTATAACGAAAATGAGGAGGATCCAAAATTCAAGTAGGCCATACAAGATGAAAAACGACAAAAATGAATGCTTACCGTTGAAACCTTCCTAGGCTCCACCTTGGTGTTTATATTCCATCCAAACCGTTTATAAGGTCATTTTCACTAATATGAAATGAAAACACCACTAATATAAGCCAATACAAAACTTTTGTGGCCATATGAATGTTTTAACGGTGATCACTAAATGCCCGTTGATTCCTCTCATGGTCCCATTTAATTTTTGAATGCTCCTCATTTTTGGTCACATGTCATAAAATGATTTTGAAAAAAAGATGAACGGGTTGGATTTATAACAAACATCATAGTGGGCCCCATACAGAATTCTAGCACATGATTTTCCAACAACGAAAGGCTCGCACGTAAACTTCTTGGTGTTTTGTTTATTCAGTTTCCTATAAAATTTCTTCACTATCTAATGAATAACGTGCCGCCAACACTCAACCTTATGGAAGGTATAATATGGTTGAGCGTATAATACCTTTCCCTATATATATATATATATATATATATATATATATATATATATATATATATATATATATATATATATATATATATATATATATAGGGAAAGGCTATTATGCGCTCGACCGCATGTTACCTTCTCATGAGGTCGAGTGTTAGCACTATGCTACTAGTTGGATGGTGAAAGTTTCAAAAAAAACGGTGAGATTTTATAGGAGAGTGGAGAAACAAAACCGGTGAAACCGGCTCTCTCTCATGTATATTTCCTACAAAAGCCTCCCGCATGAACGTCTTGCCATAGAAACTTAGGTGGAGCTTACCGTGGGTTTTTTTTAGAAATCCACCTCGTCCATCCGTTTTTCTCATATTATTTTAAGATACGATCCAAAAAATGAGTCAAGTCCAAGGATCAAGTGGACCACAAGTTGGGGATTGAACGTCCACCATTAAAAACTTCTTGGGAGATGGAGAAGCTTTGGATCAATCTAATATTTGTGTTTTCACTTCATCCATGTCTACATGACTTTTTGAATGGGTTGGATGGTAAAAAAACATCATGGTGGCCCTTAAAAAGTTTTCAACGATGGGTGCGTTATCAATGCAACTTCCTTTGGTGTGGTCCACTGGAGCTGTGGTCTTGCTTCAATTTTGGGATCATACCTTAAAATAATCTAAGAAAAGCAATGAACGATGTGGATAAAACACTTACATCACGTTGGGCCCCATAGAGCCCTACCCGGATGAATTACTGTCCGAACGGGGGTAAGACGCAATCCGCGTCTTCTTTCTTTTATGTCAATGCAGAACGACGGAAACGGATTGGCTACTCTGCCAGCCACTAGCCCGATGGTGGTGGTCGGTGCTTTATGGGCCCCACGATGATGTATATATGTGTTTCATCCATGTCAATCATCCATTTTTACATATCATGTTAAGGCTTTATCCCAAAAATGAAAGGGATATAAATCTCAGGTAGACCACACTACAGGAAAGCAATAATGATTGGATATCCACCATTAAAATCCTCCCAAGGCTCATTGTACTGTTTATTTGACATCCAATCCGTTGATTAGGTCATAAAGTGAAAAAACAGATATCATCTTGAACCAAAACTTTTTTGGATCCCAAAAAGTTTTTAATGGTCGACATTCAATCAACACTGTTTCTGTAATGTGGTCCACTTGAGATGGATATACCTTATTTTTTATCTCATACCTAGAAATGATTTAGAAAAATAGATGGACGACATGGATGAAGCACGTACATCATTATGGCGCCCACAGAGCACCGACCACCCGCCATTGGCTGGTGGCAGGGGAGTAGCCAATCCATTTCTGGAACAGGGGCCCTGTTTGATGGATGAGGATTTAGATACTGACAGGTTGAGTAGTGAGTCTACTATTGAAGTGATGTCACCAAGTTTTGTAGGCCCCACTATGATTTATGTGTTGTATCCACATGGTTTCATCCATTTTGAGATATCATTTTAGGGCATGAGCCAAAGAATAAGGTAGATAAAAATTTGTAGTGGACCCTGTTGGGGGCCTTGCACAAAACCTTAGGATCTAGCCTCCCAAAACAAACTAGAATTAAGCAACAATCGCACACCATATAAGAGATTTTTACGTGGAAAACCCTCAATGAGGTAAAAACCACGAGACCTCGTCTAGATCAACAATCCACTATAAATCAGAATGTTACAACCGATCGCAAGCACACCTTACTATGATCAAACCTTCATCACTCATACAGGAGTGGATAAACAATAAGAGAACAAAGAAAAATGGAGATATGGATAAACAATAAGAGAACAAAGAAAAATGGAGAGATCTCACCGATTACGACAACATAGAAGCATTGAGATGTTGATTGTACAGTAGATGACCTCCACGAGCATAACCTCCCTTCTACAAGCTTCCCCTCTCTCTCTCTCTCTCACCTTTGATAGCCCTCTTGTGTTTTTCTTGTACACCATCATACCCTAGAAAAACCCTAGAGACCTATTTTTATAGTTTTAGGAAACTCCCTTCCGCATCCCAGTTGCGAAAGGCCTTGTGAAACGAAATCTGCACAAAATCATGGAATGAATCTGCGTAACCACGACCGCTCGAGAGGAGGCCACGACTAGCTGAGTGCCACCCACGACCGGTCGAGCACTACCCACGACTAGTCAATCACTCCAGAGAAAATTAGTCCAAAGTTGTTGGATTTTGAGTCGAGTCAAGGATCGATCCCACGATTAGTCGTGCACCAGCCCACGACCGGTTGTGTAGGGCTCACGACCGGTCGATGATGGGACAAAAAATCTCATCAAATCTCTCCCTTTTTGTCCCAAGAGGGATTCATCCTTTTCAAGTCAGCCTGGTTTCTACAAACCTCAAACTTACCTTTGAGCAAAGCCTTGGTCATCATATCTGATCCATTATCGTCCGTGTGGAGACCTTCTCAAGTTGTAACACCTTCTGTTTCAAAGTATCCCTAATCCAGTGATACCGAATCTCTATGTGCTTTGACTTGGAATGTTGACTTGGATTCTTGCTCAAGTGTATAACACTCTGACTATCACAATAGACCACATGCTGCTCCTGCTTCAGGCTAAGTTCCTGTAAGAACCTCTTCATCCAAAGCATCTCTTTACATGCCTTTGTGACTGCAATGTACTCGGCCTCTGTCGTCGACAATCCTACGACCTTCTGTAGCTTGCTCTGCCAAGAGATCGCTCCCTTGCAAACATGAACATGAACCCCGAGATAGACTTGCTGGAGTCTATGTCACCCGCCATATTTGCATCTGTGTAGCCTTCTAACATATGTTTTCCGTTACTATAGCATAGGCTCAACCTAGATGAGCCTTAGATACCGCAGTATCCACTTCACCACTGCTCAATGCTCTTTACTAAGATTGGCAAGATATCGGCTAACAACACCTGTCGCATATGCTATGTCTGGACGTGTACACACTATAACATACATCAAACTTCCTACAGCTGATGCGTAGGGTATCTTCTGCATCTCTTCCACCTCTGTCTTCATCTTAGAACACTGCCTGTTGCTCAATCTGAAGTGACCATCCAGTGGAGTACTGACCGGCTTTGCTGCATTCATTATTGAACCACTCTAGGACTTTCTCAATATACCGCTCTTGTGACAACCAAAGCTTCCTGCTGCTTTTGTTATGGGTTATCTCCATTCCTAGGATCTGTTTAGCCGGGCCCAAGTCTTTCATCGCAAATGACTTGCCCAACTCCTGTTTCAGCCTGTCGATCTTTTTGATGTCTTTTCCCAAGATAAGTATGTCATCAACGTATAACAACAGAACTAAGAAATCACCATCTGAGAACTTGCGCGTGAACACACAGTGGTCCGACTCTGTTATGTCATACTCATGTTGTAACATAAACGAATCAAACTTCTTGTACCATTTTCGTGGAACTTGTTTCAGCCCATACAAGCTCTTCCTCAGCCTATACACTGTATGCTCTTTGTCCTTGACTTCGAACCCCTCTGGTTGGTACATGTAGATCTCTTCTTCCTGGTCACCATGGAGGAAAGAAGTTTTAAAGTCCAACTACTTTATCTTCAGATCCATGCTAGCCAGCAACCCAAGAAACACCCATATATATGTCATCTTCACCACTGGTGAAAATATCTCCTCGAAGTCTATACCTTTCCTCTGACTGAACCCTTTCACCACAAGTCTGGCCTTGAACCTTGTCTGTGAATTATTCTACTCAACCTTCTTTCTAAACACCCATTTGTTGCTCAAAGCTTTCTTGCCCTTGGACAGTTTCAACATGTCAAAAGTGTGGTTCTTATGTAAGGATTTCATCTCCTCTTGCATAGCTTTCAACCACTCCTCCTTATGCTCGTCGGCTAGGGCCTCAGAATAATCTTCTAGCTCTCCCCCATCAATCAACATAATGTACTCATGCAACAAGTACCTCTTGGATGGTTGTCCGTCCCTAGATAACCTCCTCACCTGTGGCTCAATAGGTGAATCAAGTGGGAGCTGCTCTCCTGGTCCATCCTCTGAAGGAATTTCCTTGTCCTCTGCACCTTGCTATACTCCCCCGTCATCAGGCACCATAGGAGAAATAATTGGATGCATGTCCTCTAGCTCACCTGAACTATGTTGGTTCTTCTCAAGCTTACCAATGTCTTCTATACACTAATCTTCAAAGAAAATCACATCTCTGCTCCTGACAAGCTTCTTCTCAGTCGAATTCCACAATCTGTAACTGAACTTTTTATCACCATACCCTAAGAATACACATTACATGATCTTCATATCAAGCTTGAACCTCTCGTCCTTTAGTACGTGAATGGATGCCCTGCATCCAAACACCTTGAGATGACAATACGATGGATCCTGTCCAGTCCATACCTTCTCAAGTACTTCTCCATTCAACGGGGCTGATGGATACCTGTTTATCAAATACACCACCATGTGCATTGCTTCTCCCTAGAACGTCTTGGGCAATTTCGCATGGGATAACATGCATCTGATTCTCTCAACAATGGTGTGATTCATTCGCTCAGCTACACTATTCTGCTGGGGAGTCTTGGGAACAGTCTGTTCATGCCATATACCCAGGGACTTACAGTACTCATAAAAGTCATCAAGGTATTCACCACCATTATCAGTGCGGATGCACTTTAATGATCTACCTATCTCTCTTAACCACAGCATGAAATAATTTAAACTCACCAAAGACCTTGTCCTTGGATTTCAAAGTATAAACCTAAACCCTCCTAGATGCATCATCTATAAAAGTAACAAATTACAATGCCTCATCCAAAGTTTTTGTCCTCATAAGACCACAAACATCAGAATAAACCAAATCTAATGCATGCACTTTATTAACATGAGAAGCAGATTTAACAAATGAAACTCTATGTTGTTTCCCTGATAAATAATCAAGACAGATTTTGAGAGGCATACCTGTTACAACTAGAAGGAGCTGCTTCCTCGCTAGTAGTTGAAGCCCTTTTTCACTCATGTGACCTAGGTGCCTGTGCCACATGTCAATAGCTGAATCTTCTGCTGCGTTCAACCCACCATTGCATACACTGACACGTACCTTGTACAGGGTGCAACACTTCTTTCCTTTGTCTGTGATCAACGAACCCTTGATGAGCTTTTAGCGCCCATCAGCAAACCGGCTTTCATAGTCATCATCATCCAACTTTCCCGTCGACATCAAGTTGAGGCGAAGGTCTGGGATATGCCTCACATCCTTAAGAACCAATGTGTAGCCCACATCGATCTTCACACAAATATCACCGACCCCTATGATCTTTGATATGCCAGAATTTTTCATTTTCATGGTCCCATTGTCACTTGACTTATAGCTTGTAAAGAAGTCCCTGCGTGGAGTTACATGAAAAGAAGCTCTTGAGTCAATCACCCAGTCGGTGTCCTGACTCATACCTGTGAGACATACATCATGATCTACAGAAAGAATAACTACAACAACGCTGTCTGAAGCGACTACAGTGAAATCTGATTCATCGTCCTTCTCTTTTCCTTTTCCTTTCTTATCGTTCTTAGCCTTACAACATTCATGCTTATAGTGGCCCTCCTTGCCATAATTCCAGCATTTAACATCTTTTCTGTTACTCGACTTGTCTCTTAATTTATCTCGGGCCTTCCCGCCTTTCCTGTTCTTTTCTCTCCCCCGTTCCTTTGTCATAAGGGCCTCTTATTGAGTAGACCCCTGATACTTCCTCCTTGTCTCCTCATTGAAGAGATAGCTAGTAACTTATTCCATGGATATCTTTCATCTAGCATGGAGTTACTTAGAGACACCACCAATATCTCTCAACTGTCAAGCAACGAACTAAGTAAAAGCAAATCGTACAATTCATCATCCAGGACCATCTTCATAGAGGAGAGTTGGTTCACTATATTATTGACCTCATTTATGTGCTTGGCCACATAACCACTATCCTTGAACTTAAGATTCACAAGTCGCCTTATCAGAAAATTTTTATTATCGGCTATCTTTCTCTCATACAGCCCTTCTAATTTCAACCATAGGCTAGCAGCTAAGGTTTCTGTAGACACATGGTGGAACACAGAATCATCCAGCCATTGTCTAATAAACCTCACTGCCTTCCGGTCTATCTTCTTTCAATCATCACTAGACATATCTTTGGATTTTGTTGATATGCCTAAAATTGGAGAATATAGGTCCTTGCAATAAAGCAAGTCCTCCATCTTAGACTTGTATATGGTCCAGTTAGAACCATTGAGGCTAATCATCCTTTATGAGCCACCTTCCATAATTCTAAACCGATCCTACCTATTCAATGAACTTAGCTCTGATACCACTTTGTTCGGGGCCTTGTACAAAACCTTAGGATCTAGCCTCCCGAAACAAACCAGAATTATGGATAATAAAGCAATAAAATAAATCAAAGCAACAATCACACACCACACAAGAGATTTTTACGTGGAAAACTCTCAAAGAAGTAAAAACCATGGGACCTCGTCCAGATCAATAATCCACTATAAAGCAGAACGTTACAACCGATCATAAGTACACCTTGCTATGATCAAATCTTCATCACTCATGCAGGAGTGGATAAATAGTAAGAAAACAAAGAAAAATAGAGAGATCTCACCGATTACGAGGACGTAGAAGCACTTAGATGTTAATTGCATAGTAAATGATGTAGAGCAGGTCGCGAACAATTTCATGGCCAAGATGGATCAAAAAAGGCACGGTCGACAACATAAGTGATCCGAACCATTAGACCTTAGATCAGGCGTATTTCGCAATTCGGAATGAGTTATCAGACTTAAAATATATGATTTTGGGGTAGAACGAGCTACTTTAGCCAACCAACCCCGCTATGCCAGGTTGCGCAGCCTGAATTTGTGAGAAACACCCTGATCGACGGTCGTTTCCCCGTTTTAATTTCGTTTTTACTATAAATAGTAAGTTTTAGTTTGCTTATAGCTCTTCATCCGTTGGGCTTTAGGAGTTGTCTCCAACATGAAAAGTGCTTAGAATAATTAGGACAACGGTTTAGTGAAGCCAAATAGGACACTTACTATTTTTGGCCGAAAACCTTGCGCACTAGTAGACATCACGACCGTCTATAAATAGTAAGTTTACTATTTATAGTAAGTCGCGAATTCTAGGAGTTTTAGCTGTAGTTTGAGTCTAATTTCTTTCCTATTACTTGGTTCCCTTATTCAAAGGGGTGTAAACTCATTTTTATTCATTCAGCAATTAATTTCGAATTTTATTAGAGTTTATTCCTATTCTCTAGCTTTCTTTCCTCGTGGATTCGAGAAGTCTCTGTGAGGAGTCTAGAGAAGCTCCGTGCATTCAGAGTAGTTATCCTTGAGGAAGACGGTGATCGACCTCATCACGTTCATCCCTGCATCAATTTGGTATCAGAGCGAGGTTTTCCCTCGGGCCGATGGCAAACAACGAAGGTATGAATCAAAATCCTGTGGACGGTGATCCAGGGATTCGTTATCTTTCGGAAAGAATGGAAGCTTTCCATCGGGAGAGTCAATTGACCATGCAAGGGCTGTAGGTAACTCTCGACCGTCTGGCGGATGCCCTACTTCCGTCTCGAGCCCTAGGCGATGCTCCACCACCTATGGTCGCTCCACCACCCGTGGTTGCTTTACGACGTGACCCCGATTATCACAAAGCACTACCAGTGGCAAACCGTAGGGCTACACCAGATGATTCTAGTTCCAGTGACAAGGACATTAATGAGGGTTTTGACCGACGACCAATCCATGGAGGTGATCGTCTAGATCGTGCTAAACGAGAGTATCGAGGTAAGGCTGAACTTCCTAGTTTTAACGGTTTAATACGTATCGAAGATTTTCTCGATTGGCTAGCCGAAGTAGAGAGATATTTTGATTATATGGATGTACCAGATCATAAAAGGGTGAAATTGATAGCGTTTAAATTAAAATCTGCTGTTTCTTCATGGTGGGAACAATTACAACTCTCACGAGCCTGGCAGAATAAGGCACCCATCGCATCATGGCCTCGGATGAGACGTCTTCTTCGATCACGATTTCTCCCTAGTGATTATGAGCAGATCTTATTCTAGCAACACCAGAATTGTCGACAAGGAAATCGAACTGTTACAGATTACACTGAAGAATTCCAGCGGTTGGCTACACGAAACGATCTGTCAGAATCTGAGTCACAGAAGGTGGCACGATTTATAGGTGGGTTGCGACCGGTAATTCAGGACCGAGTTTAGATGTACCCAGTCGGGACCGTAGATGAAGCAGTTCAATTGGCAGGAAGGGCAGAAACATAACTTGCAAGAGCTCCTGCTCGTCCCTATCCTTCAAATCGACCCCCTATAACGGGTCCCACACAAGATCCAGTGCTAGCTCGAGGAAAAGATCCGGTAGGAGAACGTCCTCAACCTCCACCCGTGAACCGCGATATGGGGAGCGGACCATCCAGACCTCAACGGGCAGCACCCACAACAGCGGGGCATAGTAGGATTCTGAATCCTTATGCTCGACAAAGGCCGAATAATTGTTACCGCTGTGGCCAACCAGGCCACTTATCAAACACTTATCCTCAACGTCCGGCAGCACACATAACTATAAAAGAATGAGGCACTGAAGATGAGGCTGTAGAAGAAGATCATGGCTTTGACAAATATGAACAAACCACTGAAAAAATAGCAGGTGGCGATGAAGTGACAGGCGAGGATCGTGGTGAATCTCTCGTTGTAAGGCGACTACTATATACCCCGCGAAAGGAATTACATCCACAGTGGCACAATATATTTCGTACTCGATGCATTGTCAGCGGAAAGGTCTGTGATGTGGTCATAGATAGTGGTAGCAGCGAGAACATCGTCTCAAGAGTGATGGTAGACAAGTTGCAGCTACCAACAACGAGACATCCTTCCCCGTACTCAATTAGCTGGATAAAAAAAGTAAACGAGACCAAGGTAACTGAACAATGCACTATCTCATTTTCAATTAGTAAACATTATAAGGATCAGATACTTTGTGACGTGGTTGACATGGAAGCCTGCCATATGTTACTCGGTAGACCCTGACAGTCGAACCGTGATGCGACCCATCAGGGACGAGACAATGTCTACATATTCGTCAAGGATAGTCGAAAAATAATCTTTGCCCCTATAGCACCAGAGAACCACCCTGAAATCTCTAAAGTGGAGAAAAGTTCTCTCTTGACCATTTGAGATTTTATGGAGGAATCCAAGGAAACCGGTGAGGTATATGCCGTAGTGGTGAAAGGTGAGGAAGAGGAACCCTCAAATATCCCTCCAAGCTTAAAACTGTTGCTAAACGAATTCAAAGAAGTTTGGCCTGAAGATTTACTTGATGGATTGCCCCCCATGAGGGACATCCAACATCACATAGACCTCGTCCCTGGGGCTAGCCTGCCCAATCGCCCTCATTATCGGATGAGTCCGAAGGAGTATGAGATACTTCAGGGCCAAGTGGAGGAATTGATCCGTAAGGATCTATTAAGAGAGAGCATGAGCTCATGTGTTGTACCAGCATTATTAATGCTAAAAAAATATGAAAGTTGGCGCATGTGTGTCGACAGCCAAGCAATCAACAAAATTACCATCAAATATCGGTTCCCAATACCACGGTTGGACGACATGCTCGATATGTTGGGAGAGGCCAAGGTGTTCTCTAAACTAGATCTAAAGAGCGGGTACCATCAGATTCGTATCCGACCCGGTGATGAGTGGAAAACGGCATTCAAGATAAAGGAAGGATTGTATGAGTGGCTGGTCATGCCCTTCGGCCTATCGAACGCACCAAGTACTTTTATGCGTTTGATGAATCAAGTTCTAAAACCGTTCACTGGCCGATTTGTGGTAGTATATTTTGATGACATATTAATATATAGTCAAGATGAGGTGGAGCACAAGAAACATCTCAAGCAGGTGCTGCAGGTCCTACAAGATAACAAGTTGTACCTCAACTTGAAAAAGTATAGCTTTTTAACTGACAGCCTGTTATTTTTAGGATTTGTTATAACGTCCACAGGCATTCGAGTGGATGATGAAAAGGTGTGAGCTATTAGGGAATGGCCGATCCCGACAAACATCCATGAGGTGAGGAGTTTTCACAGTTTGGCGACTTTCTATCATCGATTTGTGCGAGATTTTAACACCATAGTCGCGTCTATAACAGATTGCATGAAAAAGGGACCGTTCCAGTGGACCGATAAAGCTGATAAGAGCTTTCACGAGATCAAGCATCGTTTGTTTACAACACCGATCTTAATGCTTCCTAATTTTGATAAATTATTTGAAGATGAGTGTGACGCTTCATACGTCGGAATTGGGGGAGTATTATCATAGGAAGGTAGGCCGGTAGCCTTCTACAACGAGAAGCTCAACGAAGCACGAAAGAAGTGGTCAACTTATGAGCTTGAGCTGTATACAGTTATTCAGGCGCTACGACATTGGTGGCATTATCTGATTCAAAGAGAGTTTGTTCTATACACTGACCATCAAGCATTAAAGTTTATTAATAGTCATACTAACGTGAATCATGTGCATGCTAGATGGGTTGCATTTTTACAGGAATTTATGTTCATTTTGAAGCACAAGTCAGGACAGCAGAACAAGGTGGCTGATGTACTTAGCCGTCGTGCATTACTACTTATTACGATGAGCAACAAGGTGGTCGGCTTCGATTGTCTCAAGGAACTGTATGCCGAGGATGAGGATTTCAAGGATTCTTCGATAAAGTGCCAAGAAAGTCACCCCAGTGACCTTCATATACAGGACAGTTTTCTCTTCAAAGGGAATCGATTGTGCATCCCCCAAAGTTCTCTAAGGGAGCAGATTATTCAAGAGCTACATGGAGGTGGCCTCGGTGGACACTTTAGGTGAGACAATACGTGAGCTCTTGTGGAAGAACGGTATTACTGGCCGCAATTAATACGTGATGTGGGAAGAACCGTACAACGTTGTCATATTTGTTAAATTTTCAAGGGGCAATTTCAGAATACGGGACTCTACACCCCATTACCTATGCCTGATGGTCCTTGGGAGGATTTATCAATGGACTTCGTGCTTGATCTTCCAAGAACACAATGCGGCATGGATTCGGTGTTCGTGGTGGTTGATCGTTTCTCCAAGATGGCACACTTTATACCATGCAAGATGACCCTCGACGCAACACACGTGGCGAATCTCTTCTTCAGGGAGGTCGTACGGCTACACGGGGTCCCTAAGACTATTACTTTTGATCGTGGCACGAAGTTCATTAGCCACTTTTGACGGACTTTGTGGACTCGATTCGATACACGACTTCAATTTAGCAGTGCTTACCACCCATAGACTGATGGGCAGACTGAAGTTGTGAATCGCACATTGGGAAACCTCCTTCGCAGTATTGCAGGAGAAAAGCCGAAGCAGTGGGACTTGGCCTTGTCTCAAGCAGAGTTTGTGTTCAACAACATGGTGAACCGCTCGACAGGGAAATCGCCGTTCCAGATTATCTACGGACGAGTGCCTCGCCACACACTTGACTTGGTCCCTTTGCCTAAGCACCCAGGCACGAGCGTTGCAGCAGAACATATGGCAGATATGATCATGGGCACCCATGCAGAAGTGCAGGCCAAGCTACATGCCTCGAACGAGAAGTATAAGGAATAAGCGGACAAGCACCGGCGACAAAAAGTGTTCGAGGTGGGTGACCGCGTTATGGTCCATCTGCGTAAAGAAAGATTTCCGACCGGGACATACAACAAGTTGAAAAATAAGAAGATTGGACCGGTACCGATCATCCGAAAGATCAATGACAACGCTTATGTTGTTGATCTTCCAGATGACCTGGCAATCTCACGGACTTTCAACGTCGTGGACCTGACCGAGTATCATGAACTAGCGTAGGAGGAAAACTCGAGGACGAGTATTTTCAAGTGGAGGGGACTGATGTAGAGCAGGTCACGGACAATTTCATGGCCAAGATGGATTAGAAAAGGCACGGTCAACAACATAAGTGATCTGGACCATCAGACCTTAGATCGGGCGTATCTCGCAATCCGAAATGAGTTATCAGACGTAAAATATATGATTTTAAGGTAGAACGAGCTACTTTAGCCAACCAACTCCTCTATGCTAGGTTGCGCAACCCGAATTTATGAGAAACACCCTGATCGACGGTCATTTCCCCATTTTAATTTCGTTTTTACTATAAATAGTAAGTTTTAGTTTGTTTATAGCTCTTCATCCGTTGGGCTTTAGGAGTTGTGTCCAACATGAAAAGTGCTTAGAATAATTAGGAGAACGGTTTGGTGAAGCCAAATAGGACACTTACTATTTTTGGCCGAAAACCTTGCGCACTAGTAGCATCACGACCGTCTATAAATAGTAAGTTTACTATTTATAGTAAGTCGCGGATTCTAGGAGTTTTAGTTGTAGTTTGAGTCTGATTTCTTTCCTATTGCTTGGTTCCCTTATTTAAAGGGGTGTAAACTCATTTTTATTCATTCGGCAATTAATTTTAAATTTTATTAGAGTTTATTCCTATTCTCTAGCTTTCTTTCCTCGTGGATTCGAGAAGTCTCTGTGAGGAGTCAAGAGAAGCTCCGTGGATTCGGAGTAGTTATCCTTGAGGAAGACGGTGATCAACCTCATCACGTTCATCCCTGCATCAGTAAATCACCTCCACGAGCATAACCTCCTTTCTACAAGCTTCCTCTCTTTCTTTCTCTCTATCTCTCACCTTTGATAGCCCTCTTGTGTTTTTCTTGTATTCCATCATACCCTAGAAAAATCATAGAGATCCCTTTTTATAGTTTTAGAAAACTCCCTTTCGCATCCCAATTATGAAAGGACTTGCGAAATGAAATCCACACAAAATCGTGGAACGAATCTGTGTAACCACGACCGGTCGAGAGGAGGCCATGACCGGTCGATCATCACCCACGACCGGTCGAGCACCACCCACGACCGATCAAGCACGCCAAAGAAAATTAGTCCAAAGTCGCTGGACTTTAAGTCGAGTCAAGGCTCGATCCCACGACTGGTCGTGCACCAGCCCACGATCGGCTATGCAGGGCTCACAACCGGTCAACGACGAGACAAAAAATCCCATCAGACCCCACCACAAAAATAGTGGGGAGAGTGATTCCCACAGTTGAAACCATCCTAAGGCCCACCATAATGTTTATTTAAAATCCAACCTGTTCAAAATTTAAAAAAGACATGAAAGAAGGGAAAACACAAATATTAACTTGATCTAAAACTTTTTTGGCATTTAGAAGCTTTTAATGGTGAGCATCACTGTCCCACTATTTTCTGTGCTGGGTCCACTAGAGCTTTGGATTTAACTTGTTCTTTGTATATTGCCCTAAAATGATCTCTCTAAATGGATGGAAGGCATGGATATAAAACACACATCATGGTAGGGCCCACTGAACTTGGTGACATCACTTCAGCAGGGAGTCTTGCTACTCAACCTGTTAGTATCTGATCTGCGCCCCTGTTTGAAGTAGATTGGGCAGTGAGTAACTCACCACATATTGAGTAAACTCTGTGAGGTCCACCATTATTTATGTATCTGATCCGCTCTATCCATCCATTTTACCATATAATTTTAGGATATGGGCCCAAAAATTAATCATATAGAATGTTCAAATGGACCACATCACATGAAACAGTTGAATTGAACGTCTACTGTTGGAAAATTCTTGGGGGCCACAGAAGTTTTGGATCAAGCTTATATTTCTTTTTTCTCTTCATCCATGTCTGTATGATCTTATGAATAGATTGGATGACAAATAAACATCACTACGGGGCCTAGCAAGATTTTAATGGTTGAAATCATTATTCCCACTTTTTCCTATGATATGATCAACCTGAGACTTGGATTTGGTTCGATTTTAGGCTCAACCCCTTAAATGATATGAAAAAGGGATGGATGGGATGGATTTCTCAAAAAATACCATGGTAGGCCCCACTTAGGCTAAAGGCTTTTGCAGGAAATATAGGGACTTGTATTTTAATAAATGGTTTAATTGGATTTGGAATTTTCAACATCCGACCACATGTGTTTCCAACTCTCAACCTCATGGAAATGTACTATGCAGTCAAGCGCATAGTGTGTGTGTGTGTGTGTGTGTGTGTGTATAGAGAGAGAGAGTAATGGTCTCCCATTGCGATTTGATCATTTACTTACATCGGGTGGTCACCTAAGAAATCTGTTAATGCTAATCCTTTCACTGCCTTTTGAGGAACATACTTGAAGGAGAACTCCGATAAGGTCAAAATCCATTTTCCAATCCTTCCCCTCAAGATCAATCACATGAGCATGTCTTAGATCGATTGATGAAATGATGTGGATCGTGCCAGTCGTCAAATAATGGTGGAGCTTCGTTTTAGTAAAGTACAACACTAAACAAAGCTTCTAGATGGCCAAGTACATCCGTTCAACATCGTATAACGTTCTAGACAGATAATAGATAGCTTACTCATTTCTATCGTTGTTTTCTTACACGAGCAATGTTCGTATAGCGTAAGACCTGTAACTTTGTAAGGATGACTGTATGCTTCGTTTTTAGTGCCGACACATTCTCGACAGACCAGATCGGTGAGTTTTGATCACAACCATATTTTATTATGGCAACACTTCGAGACTTGTACCCTACCAACCATGCGTGCATCGTGATTCCAACGCTGTACGACACACCCTATTGCGATACCTGGATTAGAAGTTATAGTTTTTGTGTAATTCAAGGTGGACCACACAACATAAGCATAGTGCAAGCCTCACTGACACAAATCCCAATATTGTCAAATCAATCAATCCATCAATCATGCCATCAATCAGCCCATCCATCACTCATGTCACTCTTTCTTCCCATTAGTCAAACAAGCACATTCTTTGCTCATGCAACTCATGTTTAGCCATCATTTTTTCCTTCTTTTCCTTCTCAACATTTTCATAATTCCCTATAAACCCAAAAAGTTCTACCACAAAAGCTCCCAAACTTCTTTCATTTCTCGAAAATTTCCTAACAAATGAGAGTGAGAGAAAAGCGATTAGAGATAGAGAAAGAAGAGATTAGAAGAGAAAAGATTTTAAAAAAAATTAAAGAGAGATTAGAGAGAGAAGAGAATGTTTGAGAGAAAGAAGTGTTTTAAGAGATGGCTTAAGAGATATTAAAGCTTGAGAATGTTAGAGGAGTTTAGAGGAGGAGTTTGACCATCCAAACCATCTGATCAACGATTTAACCCAATCCGACCATTCATCCATCATTGTGAGTGCAAGAGAAGACAAAATCTCCCGTTTTCTTACTTTCTTTCATTTTTCATGGGCTCACAAGGGTGGGAACCACTTGGTGTATGTGATAATTGTGTGTGGAGAGCCCCATAGTGGCGGGTGCCTATCCAATGGCCGATCTCTTTCTTCCTTCTTTCCTTCCTTCATTTTCTTTCTTTCTTTAATGATTATGAACCACTATGGGGCCCATAAGTGGGCCACACCATGCTTGTCCCGCACGCTATGATAGTGTGGACCATCTTGTGTGGCATACCGTGATTTTTATTTGTCATTATTCGACATGTTGATCATATTGTTTATACCAGAGAGAAAAAATGCAAAGATCAACTTAATCTGAGCTCCTTGGCCCCACGCCGAGATGGCCAAGGGAGAAAAAAACAATGCAAAGATCAACTTAATCTAAGCTCCTTGGGCCCACCCAAGATGGCCAAGCAGATGGATGGAGTGGATTGACCATACATGGCCCCACTTGAATAAAATAAAAAGAGAGAAGATTAAAGAAAAAAAAAAGTTAGATGGGAAATCCACTGGACTATCCAGCGACAAAAGGGAAACCACTTTTTGGCGTTACAGTGGAGTCCCACTCATCGGCCCCATCATGGTATATACGTATAATCCACACCGTCCATTTGTTAGGAAACGTCAATTTATGCTGGAACTCATATATGATATAGATCCAGATATAGAGTGGGCCACACCATATAAAATAGTGGGGATAATGACATCCACTGTTGAAACTTTCCAAGGCCCACTTTGATGTACATATGCCCCAAAAGCAAACCACGAATTGGCTAATTGGGTCCACAGTGATCTGGCCAACTGATGGACGGATTGGATCTTTCAAGTGGACCCCACATAGAGGAAAAAAACCAAAAAACAAAAAAAGGAAAAGAACTGCAGTCGCTGTGACAGCCGGCGGAAGCTGCTGCCCAGCGTCTGCGTGAGGGGCGGAAGCCCTCTTTGGCGAAGGAAATGGCCCCACTCATGGGTCCCACCATGGTGTATATTCCTAATCCACACCGTCCATCAGTTTATCCATATCATTTCATGCAAGTGGAAAAATGAAGAAGATCCAAACCTTAGGTAGCCCACATCATTGGAAACAGTTGGCCAGAGGTGCTGCCCCTTCCTGTAGCCAGCAGGTGGGCCAATCGTGGGGCCATCTTGGTGCATTTTCTGCATCCGCACCGTTCATTTGTTTCTCCATATTATTTTCAGATAGGGACCCAAAAATGAGTACGATCTAGATCTCAGGTACACCACACCACCGGAAAAGGTAGAGATGAGGACGCACACCACTGAAGCCTTCTCAGGGGCGCTGCACCTTCTGCGGGAAAAGGCAGGTGGCCTGCTCGTCGGACCCACCATGCTGTTCGTGTTTCAGCCTTACTGCCCATCCTTTTTGCAATATCATTTTAGGGCTAAAAATGAGATGGATCCAAATTTTAGGTGGGTCACATCACTGGAAGCGGTGAGGACAGTGATACCTAGGACAGCAACCTTTTGTGGCCCACTGTGGATTATATGCCATCTAAGGGTGGCGCCGGTAACACATGACATGTACCTTAGCTAAGTGTGGCCAGGATGAAGGGAAGACACAACTATCAGTTTGATTCAAAGCATTTGGTGGCCACAGAAGGGGACCCACAGTAGGCAGCGTGCCTGCGCTGGGGCCCAAAAATGAGGCCAATCCATATCTCAGGTAGATCACACGTCAAGAAACAGAGGGACAATGGTGTCCACCGTTGAGACCTTTCCAGGAGTCACCATGATTTATGTATCTTATGGATGTTGGCCACCTGACAGCAGGACCCACCACGATGTAAGTATTTAATCCACTATCTATCAGTTTTACTAGATCATTTCAGACCTGGGGAGAAAATATGAAGCAGATCCAGATCTCATGTGACCCACACCATGGGATGAAGTTGCGCAGCGTCCTTGACGATGCCTCGTTTGGCAGTTGGAGATGGTCCCCACCATGATGTATATATTTAATCTACGCCGTCCATTAGTTTCTCTATATTTTTTTAAGCCATGGACTAAAAAAATAGGTGGATCTGAGTCTTGAGTGGACTGCACTAAGCGAAATAGTCCTGCTGTTGAAACCTCACTACGCCAAAATAGCGAAAAAAGAACGGTTGAAAACCATCTCAAAAGGCCAAAAAGGACCGTTGCAATGGCCGTCAAATTTTGACATGTTGTATTTTTTAAAGGACGGCCATAAACCATCTCTTAAGAAGGACGGTCATAGACCGTCCATAAAAAGGACGACCTATGACCGTCAATAAAAAGGACGGTCATAGTCCGTCTTGTATGACCTAAAAAAGACGGTCATAGACCGTCTCTTATGAACCAACAAAGGACGATCATGAACCGTCTCTTATGAGTCTAAAAGGGACGGTCATGGACCGTCTCTTATGAACCTGAAAAGGACAGTCGTGAACTGTCCTTTAAAAGGACATTCTTCAACCGTCTCATATTTGCATATATACCTGTTCATATCATATTCTTCCTAATATACACCTGTTACAACATCGTATTCTTCTTGATATACACCTATTATATAACATATTTCATCATATTCACATTCACATCCATCTAAACCCAAACTACGTAAATCTATCCAAACAAAAACTACATTCATCCAAACATAAACTACATCCATCCAAACACAAACAATATACACCTGTTACAATATCATATTTTTCCTAATATACACCTGTTACAACATCGTATTCTTCCTGATATACACCTGTTATATAATATATTTCATCATATTCACATTCACATCCATCAAAACCCAAACTACATAAATCCATCCAAACATAAACTACATTCATCCAAACATAAACTACATCCATCCAAACATAAACAATCTTATCTACAATGCATTCATCCACGCATAAATACGCTCACACCAACCCTACAAAACTCCAAATCATGAGCCAAAATAGCAAACAGTTTCTTATCCAACAAAATTCAACAAAAATCAAGACTAAATCATAATATTCATACTCTATAGAGACTCCCAAGGTGAAGAATTACCCATAGAATATGATGCGATGAGGCTTATCCCATTGCTTGCCTGAATGCAATCAGTTGTTCTCTGCCGAATACCATAGATATTCTTTAAACACTAAATTCAAACACTTATACCAAAGATCATACAAAAATAGAGGAGAAAAAGACTTACCGGATCATCCTTTTATTCATAGAACCTCTTTGAGGACCCTGCACAAGTCGAAAAAGATCTCTTATTAGCTCCTGCCGATGCGACTGTGCCGAGAACAACTTAAAAAGAGGCAAAAGAAGAAACACATCAGACGTTCAAAGTTCAACAACTTCAAAGAATCACAAACCTTGATATTAATTTTTAAGGCAACATTTTCGAGATACTGTTTATTGATTCTGGATGCCTGTCTCGGTTGGCAACACTGTGACACTATGCCCAACTCCGTTTCGCAAACACGTTTTATCTTTCCTGCAAAATTAAAAAACAAAATGCTTTTGTTGATTCATTCCATCTCTCTAGGATTTAGGGTCTTGTTTGTACTCACCATATGAACCACTCATGTCAAGTAAAATGATAATAAGCAATTGGAGATGTTTCTTCTTATCTCCACTTTGTAGGTTTGCAGTGGCTTGTTTGTGTACATCCATCAGAGCCTTCTCAATCCTATTAGGGTGATCGATTTTAGGTTTAGGTTTAGATTTTAGGCTTAGGTTTAGGTTATAGATTTAGGTTATAAGTGCAAGTTATAGGTTTAGGTTTCTGTTAGGTTATAGGTTAAGGTTTAGGGAATTGAGAATAAGTTAAGGTTTAGGTTTAGAAAATTGGGTTCGGGTTCGGGATCAGGTTTAGGTTTGGGTTTTCAAGTTTAGGTTTAGGTTTAGGTTAGGGAGTTGAGATTAGGATTAGGTGTAGGTTTAGGGATTTGAGAATACATTTAGGTTTTAGGTTTAGGTTTAGGTTTAGGTTTAGGTAATAGGTTATGGTTTAGTTTTAGGTTTAGGTTAAGGTTAGGTTATATGTTATAAGTTTAGGTTATAGGTTATAGGTTATAGGTTAAGGTTTAGGTCATAGGTTTTGGTTTAGGTTAAGGTTTAGGTTTAGGTTATAAGCTATAGGTTTAGGGAATTGAGAATAGGTTAAGGTTTAGGTTTAGGAAATCGGGTTCAGGTTCGGGATCGGGTTTAGGTTTGGGTTTTCAAGTTTAGGTTTAGGTTAGGGAGTTGAAATTAGGATTAGGTGTAGGTTTAGGTTTAGGGATTTGAGAATACATTTAGGTTTTATGTTTAGGTTTAGGTTATAGGTTATAGGTTTAGGTTTAGGTTAAGGTTTAGGTTATAAGCTATAGGTTTAGGGAATTAAGAATAGGTTAAGGTTTAGGTTTAGGAATTTGGGTTCCAGTATAGGTTTGCGTTTTCAAGTTTAGGTTTAGATTTAGGTCAGAGAGTTGAGATTAGGATTAGGTGTAAGTTTAGGTTTAGGGATTTGAGAATACATGTAAGTTTTAGGTTTAGGTTATAGGTTATAGGTTTAGGTTTAGGTTTAGGGAATTGAGAATAGGTTAAGGTTTAGGTTTAGGAAATCGAGTTCGGGTTCGGGTTCAGGATAGGTCTTAAGTTTGGGTTTTCAAGTTTAGGTTTAGGTTTAGGTTAGGGAGTTGAAATTAGGATTAGGTGTAGGTTTAGGTTTAGGGATTTGAGAATACATTTAGGTTTTAGGTTTAGGTTTAGGTTTTAGGTTTAGGTTTAGGTTTAGGTTTAGGTTTTAAGCTATAGTTTAGGGAATTGAGAATAGGTTAAGGTTTTAGGTTTAGGAAATCGGGTTCAGGTTCGAGACCGGGTTTAGGTTTGGGTTTTCAAGTTTAGGTTTAGGTTTAGGTTAGGGAGCTGAGATTAGGATTAGGTCTAGGTCTAGGTTTAGGGATTTGAGAATACATTTAGGTTTTAGGTTTTAGGTTTTAGGTTTAGCTTTAGCTTTAGCTTTAGGTTTTAGGTATAGGTTTAGGTTTAGGTTATAGTTATATGTTTAGGTTAAGGTTTAGGAATTCAGGTTTGGGTTCGGGTTTGGATTTAGGTTTAGGTTATAAGTTTTGAGATTTGAGAATAGTTTTAGGTTATAAGTATAGGTTTAGGTTGGGTTATAGGTTAAGGTTTATGGATTTGATTTAAGGTTATAGGTTTAGGTTTTAGGTTTATGTTAAGGTATAGGGATTTGAGTTTAGGTTATAGGTTTAGGATTAGGTTATAGGTTTAGGTTTAGGTTTACGTTATAAGCTTAGGTTATAGGTTATAGCTTATATTTTTAGGTTAAGGTTTAGGAATTCGGGTTCGGGTTAGGGTCTGGGTTCAGGTTTAGGTTATAAGTTTTTATTTTGGTTTAGGTTATAGGTTATAGGTTATAGATTAAGGTTTAGGTTGGTTTTGGGATTTGAGAATGGGTTCGGGTTTAGGTTATAGGTTTTAGTTTTGGTTTAGGTTATAGGTTATAGGTTATAGGTTATAGGTTTTTGGATTTGAGAATAGGTTTAGGTTAAGTTCATAAGTTTAGGTTTAGGAAATGGGGATCGAGTTCGGGTTCGGGTTTAGTTTTGGGTTTTCAAGTTGTGGTTTAGATTTAGGTTAGGGTGTTGAGATTAGGATTAGGTGTAGGTTTAGGTTTAGGGATTTGAGAATACGTTAAGGTTTAGGTTTAGGTTTAGGAAATCAGGTTCGGGTTCGAGATCAGGTTTACGTTTGGGTTTTAGGTTTAGGTTTTGGTTATAGTTTAAGGTTATAAGTTATAAGTATAGGTTTAGGTTTCGGTTTTAGGTTTAGGTTATAGGTTTAGGTTTAGGTTTAGGTTTAGGTTTAGGTTTAGGTTTTGGGATTTGAGAATAGGTTTAGGTTATAATAATAGGTTTAGGTTTAGGTTTTATGTTTACGTTAAGGTTATAGGTTTAGGTTAGGTTATAGGTTAAGGTTTAGGGAATTGAGTTAAGGTTATAGGTTTAGGTTAAGGTTTAGGTCAGAGGTTAAGATTTAGGTTTAGGTTTAGGTTTAGGTTTAGGTTATAGTCTTTGGGATTTGAGAATAGGTTTAGGTTAAGGTTATAAGTTTAAGTTTAGGTTTAGGTTAAGGGATTTGAGTTTAGGTTTAAGTTATAGGTTTAGGTTTAGCTTTAGGTTTTAGGTTTAGGTATAGGCTTAGGTTATATGTTAAGGTTAAGGTTTAGGAATTTGGGTTCGGGTTCGTGTTCGGGTTTGGATTTGGGTTTAGGTTATAGGTTTTGGGATTTGAGAATAGTTTTAGGTTGTAAGTATAGATTTATGTTAGGTTATAGGTTAAGGTTTAAGGATTTGAACATAGTTTTAGGTTATATGTAAGGTTTTAGGTTTAGGTATAGGCTTAAGTTATAGGTTATATGATTAGGTTAAGGTTTAGGAATTCAGGTTCGGATTTGGGTTCCGGTTTCGGTTATAGGTTTTGGTTTTGATTTAAGTTATAGGTTTTGGTCTAGGTTAAGGTTTAGGTTTAGGTTATAGGTTTTGGGATTTGAGAATCGGTTCGGGTTTAGGTTTTGGTTTAGGTTATAGGTTTTGGTTTAGGTTATAGGTTATAGGTTTAGGTTTAGGTTACAGGTTACAGGTTTTGGGATTTGAGAATAGGTTTAGGTTTAGGTTACAGGTTTTGGGATTTGAGAAAAGGTTTAGGTTAAGGTCAGAAGTTTCAGTTTAGGAAATCAGGATCGAGTTCGGGTTCGGGTTTAGTTTTGGGTTTTCAAGTTTATGTTTAAGTTTAGGTTAGGGAGTTGAGATTAGGATTAGGTGTAGGTTTAGGTTTAGGGATTTAAGAATACATCTAGGTTTTAAGTTTGGGTTTAGGTTTAGGTTTTACTTTATAGGTTACGGATTAGGTTTTAGGTTTAGGTTAAGGTTAGATTATAGGTTATAAGTTCAGGTTATAGGTTATAGGTTAAGGTTTTAGGTCATAGGTTTTGGTTTAACTTAAAGGTTATAGGTTTAGATTTAGGTTTAGGTTTAGGTTTAGGGAATTGAGAATAGGTTAAGGTTTAGGTTTAGAAAATCGGGTTTGGGTTTGGGATCTGGTTTAGGTTTGGGTTTTCAAGTTTAGGTTTAGGTTTAGGTTAGGGAGTTGAGATTAGGATTAGGTGTAGGTTTAGAGTTTAGGGATTTGAGAATACATTTAGGTTTTAGGTTTAGGTTTAGGTTTAGGTTTTAAGTTATAGGTTAAGGTTTATGTTTTAGGTTTAGGTTAAGGTTAGGTTATAGGTTAAGGTTTTAAGTCATAGGTTTTTGGTTTAGGTTAAAGGTTATAGGTTTAGGTTTAAGTTAAGGTTTAGGTTTAGGTTTATGTTTAGGTTAAGGTTTCGGTTTAGGTTATAAGCTATAGGTTTAGAGAATTGAGAATAGGTTAAGGTTTAGGTTTAGGAAATCAGGTTCGAGTTCGGGATCAGGTTGGGTTTAGGTTTTCAAGTTTAGGTTTAGGTTAGGGAGTTGAGATTAGGATTAGGTGTAGGTTTAGGTTTAGGGATTTGAGAATACATTTAGGTTTTAGGTTTTGGTTATAAGTTATAGGTTATAGGTTATAGGTTATAAGTTAAGGTTTATGTTTTAGGTTTAGGTTAAGGTTAGGTTATAGGTAATAAGTTTAGGTTATAGGTTATAGGTCATAGGTTTTGGTTTAGGTTAAGGTTATAGGTTTAGGTTAAGGTTTATGTTTAAGTTTAGGTTAAGGTTTAGGTTTAGGTTTAGGTTATAAGCTATAGGTTTAGGGAATTGAGAATAGGTTAAGGTTTAGGTTTAGAAAATCGAGTTCAAGTTCGGGATCGGGTTTAGGTTTGGGTTTTCAAGTTTAGGTTTAGATTTAGGTTAGGGAGTTGAGATTAGGATTAGGTGTAGGTTTGGGTTTAGGGATTTGAGAATACATTCAGGTTTTAGGTTTAGGTTAAGGTTTTAAGTTATAGGTTAAGGTTTATGTTTTAAGTTTAGGTTAAGGTTAGGTTATGGGTTATAAGTTTAGGTTATAGGTTATAGGTTAAGGTTTTAGGTCATAGGTTTTTAGTTTAGGTAAAGGTTATAGGTTTAGGTTTAAGCTAAGGTTTAGGTTTAGGTTTAAGTTTAGGTTAAGGTTTTAGGTTTAGGTTTAAGTTAAGGTTTAGGTTTAGGTTTAGGTTAAGGTTTAGGTTTAGCTTTAGGTTATAAGCTATAGGTTTAGGAAATTGAGAATAGGTTAAGGTTTATGTTTAAGAAATCGGGTTCGGGTTCAGGATCGGGTTTAGGTTTGCGTTTTTAAGTTTAGGCTTAGGTTTAGGTTAGGGAGTTGAGATTAGGATTAAGTGTAGGTTTAGGTTTAGGGATTTGAGAATACATTTAGGTTTTAAGTTTAGGCTAAGGTTATAGGTTTAGGTTTAAGTTAAGATTTAGGTTTAGGTTATAAGCTATAGGTTTAGGAAATTGAGAATAGGTTAAGGTTTATGTTTAGGAAATCAGGTTCGGGTTCTGGATCGGGTTTAGGTTTGGGTTTTTAAGTTTAGGCTTAGGTTTAGGTTAGGGAGTTGAGATTAGGATTAGGTGTAGGTTTAGGTTTAGGAATTTGAGAATAAATTTATGTTTTAGGTTTAGCTTTAGGTTTTAAGTTATAGGTTACAGTTTATGTTTTAAGTTTAGGTTAAGGTTAGGTTATAGGTTATAAGTTTAGGTTATAGGTTAAGATTTTAGGTCATAGGTTTTTGGTTTAGGTTAAGGTTATAGGTTTAGGTTTAAGATAAAGTTTAGGTTTAGGTTTAGGTTACGGTTTAGGTTTATGTAATAAGCTATAGGTTTAGGAAATTGAGAATAGGTTAAGGTTTAGGTTTAGAAAATTGGGTTCGGGTTCAGGATAGGGTTTAGGTTTAGGTTTTCAAGTGTAGGTTTACGTTTAGGTTAGGGAGTTGAGATTAAGATTAGTTGTAGGTTTAGGTTTAGGGATTTGAGAATACATTTAGGTTTTAGGTTTACGTTTTAAGTTATAGATTAAGGTTTATGTTTTAGGTTTAGGTTAAGGTTAGGTTATAGGTTATAAGTTTAGGTTATAGGTTATAGGTGAAGGTTTTAGGTCATAAGTTTTGGTTTAGGTTAAGGTTATAGGTTTAGGTTAAGGTTTTGGTTTAAGTTAAGGTTAAGGTTATAAGCTATAGGTTTTGAAATTGAGAATAGGTTAAGGTTTAGGTTTAGGGTGTGGTTTAGGTTAAGGGTGTAGTTCCTACAAATACATATATAAACATGGCCTGTCCAAATGGCCAGGCCCTTCCAATGCTATCCATAGGAAATGGACAGCTTCATCATGGTCATAACAGCAGTTCCCACCTTCCAGGGACCCCCGCTCATCCAGATAGCTCCGACGCACATTCGGGTTTGCTCCATTAATTTCAAGTAAATACATAAACACGGCCTGTCCAAATGGTCAGGCCCCTCCAATGATGTTCATAGAAAATATACGGCTTCATTATGGTCATAACAGCGGTTCCCACCTTCTAGGGACCCCCGCTCATCCGGATAGCTCCGACACACATCCGGGTCTGCTCCATTAATTTTAAGCAAATACATAAATACGGCCTGTCTAAATGGCCAGGCCCCTCCAATGTTGTCCATAAGAAATGGACAGCTTTATCATGGTCATAACAGTGGTTCCCACCTTCTAGGAACCTCTGCTCAACATCCGGATAGCTTCGACTCACATCCGGGCCTACTCCATCAATTTCAAGCTAATACATTTAAAAACAACATAAATATATCTAAAAGCATCTGAATACCTAGGGAAGGCCTCCCATATTTATATTGTTGGTTACTCATCCCTTTGTCTATAAGCCACAATCGACCAACAATTTCTATCGCTACATGTACTCTGAAACAAACACAATTATAACTGGACCTGTACTCTGAAACCAACACAATTATAACTGGACCTGTACTCTGAAACCAACACAAATATAACTGGGAAAGAATAAAAGGAATAAGAAAAAATGGATTTACCTGTACACATCATTAAATTTTTCCCTATAAGGAGGTGATATTATATCTTTGATAGCCACAACCTGTATGACAAAGAAAAATGCAACAGATATAGTCTATTACAATTCAAATGAGAAAAAAGATTTGTGCCTGCACCAATATTCTAGTACATTACGAACGGCTGCCTATGTAACCAAAAAGTCAGATTGGGATCAAGCCACTACGTAGTTCTTTTTAATTAACCAAGTTACTAAAGGTCATAAAATTCCATATTTAACAAAGTATCATTGAACATCGTCTTCAATCGTTTCTGGTTGGTGCATTTAAAAAAATTCAAATACACAATTTTCAAATAACTGTCCATCAATCTGATAGTCAGATTATCAAATAAGCATAATTTTAGGTGCATGATACATCTAAATCGAGAAACATAGTTTGGATAGTCTAAATTGAATTACTTGTATGCCACACAAGCAATTTCTAAGTGCCTGCATATCACCGGTCACAATCTGCCAGAGCACCAAAGTTTTTCTCATGTTTTTCCTTGTGATGTGGTTATCAAAAGGAGAAAAGAGAGGCAATGGAAACAGTTTAATAATCAAATCATACCCTCCGATCTTCAAAGTCTGCAATGTCATCATCAACCTCGTCCTCACTATCCCAATCGGACAATACTTGATCAAGTGTCATGGGCTACAACAACAATAAAGATTCCTATTTCTTAAGCAAAGTTATGTAATATCATGGAAAGAATGTAGTATTTTCTAATGATAGAAAAAAGAATGAAGGAATAGTTTCTTTGAAATTGTGATGAGATCTACTTGAAGCCCTAAAAATCAAATCAAGATCTTGCCATCCAGTATCATTGTGCAAATTAACTTCATAGAAGTTAAGCATTTGTAAGATCCAAATAGCTGAGATGGCTAAAATGATGACAATGACAATGATGATGACAAGGAAGCATTTGTAAGTCCCAACACTGCAAATAAGATATTACATGCTGGAAACAACATGTGTACAAAATTCCAAAGAAACTGCACATATATGTTTGTGTGTCTGACATATGCATCTATATATATATTTATAAACATACAACAGCCTCAAACTAATGAATAAAACATGCTTATAGAAACTAAGCATAGAAGGAAGGAAGTAATGGAATCATCAAAGAGGTAAAAGAGTCATCACCTGAGCTTTGTGAGAATGGAAGAACCGGGGCTTCTGAAGAAGTGCATGGCTGGAGAAAAGAGAACAATAATGGTCAATCAAACACATTTAATGAATATGGCAATGACAAAAAATTAAAAAATAAAAATTAAAAAATTCTAGAGGAAGATGGACCAGGCTAATTGCATGACTATAAAGGCATGCATTCTTCAGTGACATACAAGGTAAAGAGGTCTTGGAATGCATGAAGAAATAACTTAAGAGAAACAAATTAATGAATAAACTTACTTTCTGGGATTAGCTCAGTTAGCAGATAACTTCCTTGTCTTTACAAACTGAAGCATAGAAGAAGGGGCAGATAGTTTGTAGATATGGGCTGCACACATTCATTGCTAGTAGAAGCCTATGCTGCAGCAGTGCAAAAACCTGCAACATTGGAGCTGGATGCAATGGATTTTGTGACCTCTGCAGCCCAACCCAGGCCACAACATTCAGTTTTAAGCCTTTCCAAATGATTTTCAATGAAAAATGCTTTCAAAATTTTATGCTCTTATCCTTATTAGGACCACCATCTGAACCATGAAGTTGATTAATTAGCCATCTCGAGAAGGTATTTAGCAGAAATAATTCAAAGATATTATAGTGCTCCTAGAGAATATTGGTAACTAACCCTTCTCAAATCTTTGAAGAAATAATCTGTTTAAAGGCTCAGTATCTTTTGAAGATGTTGTAATGGGCTTGCAGTAAGAATTCGTACCAACATCCTTTTCCAAATGACCCTCGGCACTGTTCCTGGCATGTGGATGTACATGCTTAGCATTTTGAACTAGGTTTTTCAATGTTCTACGCCTACATGGCTTCAAGCTGCACACACAAATCAAGTTTTTTCAACCATCTAGAACAAATGTACATAAAGAAAAACCTCCTTAAATAGCTAAATTGTGATCCGAACTGCAACTAAATCTAGAAATTACCAGAAGGAAAATGTCTGTAGCCTTGGGTCAACTCCATCCGCAACACTCTATATATAAACAAATATTACCAACAATTAAACAGTTTAAATAAATAGCATGGGTGAATGATGGTGTGCCTTGAACATGTGAATGCGTGGTGTGCTTTGATCTAACTCACGAACATTTATAAACAAAAATTAATAGCAAGTGAAACAAATTTTCACTGAGTTAAGGTAAGAATAATCACACAAGCTAGCTAATGCACTACAATGTGAATATGAATCTAGACCTCCTAACCACTTTAGATGGACAAGGTCCTTTAGAAGATTGGAAACAACAACTTTATTCTGTCTTACAAGCACGAATGTCGTTGCAAAGGTCACACCATAACTGTTAAACTAGTGAGTGCAACTCAATCAATCTTAGGAACTACTGGCACAAACTGGATAGTGGTAGCACCCAAAAGGTCCATTTGAGTCAAGCATTAATGCACAGATCTTGCAGCTGCACTTTCAAGCATCCTTTCACATAAGAACAGCTTCTTGAAAGGAAAGAAAACTTATAAAGGATCAACTTGGTTGTCCTGAATAGAAATAACTATGAATCTATGTTTATTAAATTGATAGTGGAACATTTTTTCCCCACATGTATATTTTTAAGAGATAACAAGCAATTTAGTGGCAACCGAGAATCCTACAGAAGCATACTTGTAAATGTGAAGAGAGTTCAAACCTCAGATCTCCATATATCAGTTTTTACAGAAACATTCACAGCTTGATACTATTCAGTTACCTACAAAATAGGCAGCCACTTTCTTTAGTAAAAGAGTCAATAACAATTAATTATCAAAATGTTATTTGGAAGTGCTGAAGTTTACCAACCCAAAACTCATAGTTGAATAAATCATGAGAGGTGGTTAAGTGGTATTTCAGACCCTGTAAAGAACACACTGAAATTGTGATGCATCGTAAACCAAAACCTAAGCTTCCAAAATGTACATGGACAAAAACCTTTACATAAATTTTTTTAGCATTCTATCTACCACCATATGAAACCTCAAAAAGTGACATAGATATAGATCTCACCTTAAAATTTGCACATTGCACCAAGCAAAATGGACAGGCAAAATCTTCAGTAACTGTTTCTTCAAAAAATACATGAGATTAGAAGAAAGAAGCTTTTTAGAGTGAGAACAAAAAATTACCTCACACTCGTAGCAATATAAAATGATTTATCATAACAAGAAAAAAAAAATGAATGAAATTGGCATGGGACTCAATAAAATCATGCATGATGCATCCATATAAAAAAAATCAAATCGAATTTTTTTATATATATAGAAACAGATTTTTTTATACAACTTGCTAACATTGAATGAAATTGGCATGGGACTCGATGTGATTCCATCTAATCTACTTCCAAGCTTTTCCATTCTTCCCAAACATGGAGTGGAATTGGCACAGGACCAGATGCAATTCCATCCCACCTAATCATTTCCAATGCAACTGGCCAAACAGGCCCTAAAATGCTTAATGAGCCCTAATTTTGTGTGACTTTATGAACAAATTGGATGGCAGACAAAATTCATGTCGGGCCTAGTAAAGTTTCATCCACGCAGGGTTCAATTCAATGGCTCAACGGTAATTAAACTGGTTGTGTTTCATCACTGAAATCCTTAGTTGTAGTGCCCATGTGGCACAGGAGTGGTTATGTTTAAAAACAACATAAAAGTTTCACAGGCAGGCATCCTTTTTCTACTCTTTGGACTTGTGTTTAAAATGAGCGGGCAAAACGTATAAATGGCAGGGATAAAATGCACGGATCATGGTGGGCCCACACAGAGCATGGGGCACATTATCCTTTGCGTCAGTCCAGCAGCATCCACAGATGGAAGGCCCTGCTGGCCTGGATAAAAAAATACATCACGGTGGACCAGCTGCATACAGCAGGTGGTCGGTGGGGATAAAACATTTGCATCAGGTGGGGGTCCTCATGGGCTTCCAATCATATCACAAACAAAATTTGGAATGATATTCTCACAAGTATATCAACATACACCCTACATGCAAAAATCCTCAAAACAATTTTCCATGATCTAGTCATCCAAATAGAGATTCATAACCAAAATGAAGACTAAAAATCAAAATACAACATCACCTTTTCAGATTGGCAACAAGTGGGAGCTTAACAACTTTCTATTGCTGTTGATGACCAGAGATGCGGTAGGTTTTAGCGGCTGGTGGATGCGGGTTAAGGCTTGTAAATTGAGTCGGAGAGAGAGAGAGAGAGAGAGAGAGAGAGAGAGAGAGAGAGAGAGAGAGAGAGAGAGAGAGAGAGAGAGAGAGAGAGAGAAGCATATCGCAAGAAAGAGAGAGGGGGAGAGAAGCATATCGCAAGAGAGAGAGAGAGGCATATTAAGAGAGAGACCAAGAGGGAGAGGGAGAAGGAGAGACAGATCTAGAGAGATCTGAGATTGAGAAAGAGAGAGATCATGGGGGGTGAGAGAGAGAGCTAGATGATGGCACACGGAGGGCAGGGATGAGAGAGGAAGAGAGAGGGAGGGCGGCGAGAGAAAATGGGGGTAGGTTTGGGCGTGGCTCTGTTTTGAGCGTGCGCCCAATTTTGGGCGAGACTAAAGGTGCTCTGTGGGCCCCACCATGATGTATGTGTTTCATCCATGCCGACCATCCATCTTTACAAATCATATTAGGGCTTTATACCAAAAATTACAGGGATATAAATCTCGAGTGGTCCACATCACATGAGAATAAAGTGATTGGATAACCACCATTAAAATCCTCCTAAGGCCCACTGTACTATTTATTTGACATCCAATCTGTTGATTTGGTCATACAGGACCAGATGAAGGGAAAAAACAAAAATCAGCTTGATCTAAAACTTTTATGGCTATTGATCATATTTTTAATGGTCGATGCTCATTCAACATTGTTTCCTTTAATGTGGTCAACTTGAGATTTGCATATATCTCATTTTTGGTCTCGTTTTGTAAAATTATCTGTAAAAATATATGGACGGCATGGATGAAACACATACATCATGGTGGGGGCCATAGAGCACCGACCACCATCATTGGCCAGTGTCAAGGGGAGTACTATTGGGGCACTATAACTTATAGTGCTTCTAGTTGTATTTAGACTGTTAGAAGGTCCAATCGGTTGATCTCAACCGTCTATTAAGTTTAGAACACATTTTCTGGGCTACCTTGAAAAATATTTAAACTGAATGAGTGATATAATCTATGATTAATTTGGTCTTTTTCTCTGACCATCCGTTTTCTAAGACATGGATAAGATGCTTTCAATTGGCTAACAAAAGTGATTCTTTAGACTCATAAGCAATCCATGATGGTCCCTAAAAATTTGATGAATCAAATTGTTGATCGGACCAACTTTTTTATAAATGATCTTGATCGTCCATTTTAATACCATTGATCAAATCCTTTTTTTTAGTTAGATCAGTATGATTTATTCATGGTAGCCTATGAAATATGAGTTGGACCTAATAAACAGTCCAGATCAATGGATTGTACTCACGAATTTCCTAATACAACTAGGAGAACTGTAGAGCACTGTGGGCCCCACTATGATGTATGTGTTTCATCCATTCCGTTCATCCATTTTTACAGATCATTTTATTGCTTGATCCCAAAAGTGAGAGGGATACAAATCTCATGTGGATCACATCACATGAAAACAATAGTGATTGGATATCAATCATTAAAATCCTCCTATGGTCCACTATACTGTTTATTTGACATCTAATCTGTTGATTAGGTTATACAGACCCAGATGAAGAGAAAAAACAAATATCAGCTTCATCCAAAACTTTTATGGCCCCCAAAATATTTTTAATGGTCGACCCTCATTCAACATTGTTTCTTGTAATGTGGTCCATTTGAGATTTGGATATACCTCATTCTTGGACTTATACCATAAAATGATCTGTAAAAACAGATGGATGGCATGGATGAAACCGTCGACGATGCTCTATGGGCCCTACCATGATGTACATGTTTCATCCATTCCGTTCATCCATTTTTACAAATCATATTAGGGCTTTATGCCAAAAATTAGAGGGATGTAAATCTCAAGTGGTCCACACCACATGATAATAATAGTGATTGGATATCCACTATTAAAATCCTCCTAAGGCCCATTGTACTATTTATTTGACATCAAATCTGTTGATTTGGTCATACAGGACCCGATGAAGGGAAAAAACAAAAATCAGCTTGATCCAATAGATTTAGGTTACCAAAATATTTTTAATGGCTGATGCTCATTCAACACTATTTCCTGTAATGTGGTCCACTTGAGATTTGGATATACCTCATTCTTGAACTTAAACCGTAAAATGATCTGTAAAAATAACTGGATGGCATGGGTGAAACCGTCAATGATGCTCTGTGGGCCCTACCAGGATGTACGTGTTTCATCCATTTTTAAAGATCATTTTAGAGCTTTTGCAAAAAATTAGAGGGATATAAATCTCAGGTGGTCCGCACCACATGAGAACAATAGTGATTGGATATCAACTATTAAAATCCTCGTAAGGCCCATTATACTGTTTATTTGACATCAAATCCGTTGATTTGGTCATACAGGACTAGATGAAGGGAAAAAATAAAAATCAGCTTGATCCAATAGATTTAGGCTACCAAAATGTTTTAATGGTCGACGCTCATTCAACACTGTTTCCTGTAATGTGGTCCACTTGAGATTTGCATATATCTCATTTTTGGTCTCATATTGTAAAATTATCTGTAAAAATATATGAACGGCATGGATGAAACACATACATCATGGTGGGGACCATAGAGCACTGACCACCAGTCATTGGCTGGTAGGGGTGTACACAAACCGGGCTAGCCCGGTTAGCTCGCTTGACTCGACTCGACCCGACTCGGAACTGAGTTCAGGTCGGGACGTGCCATTTTTTTCAACCCGAAATTGAGTTCGAGCCGATCTCGGATAGGGCCTAGTTTGGCCCGACTTGGTTCGAAACCCGACTCGACCCGACCCGACTGGAACTTAATTTGAATTATTTTTGTGTCACATGTACGATTTCTTATACCTGCCTATCATCCGTTATTTATTATTTCATATGTTAGTTATAAACAACTTTAAAAAATGGAGAAGATTCTTTAACTGTATACATGGTGTAGTTGTACAACAGCTCAAATTATATAAATAGTTTAGCATAAACCAACAATCTAATTTTTCCTTTTGAATTTGGACCAAGTGCTACTTTACTCCCAATCGCCCATTTGTCAGCTATTAATTGAATGGTTACAATTGATTGATCAGTACTATTTTAGAGATACAATCCATCTGCAATGGAACTCACAATTTAGATGATCTGGATAGCTGAACATCAGTGCCACAATGAAAAGGATAAGTCACTATCATTTTTTCAAATGGTGGAAAACTAACATAAAAGTCATTTTCCCCTCATTCATTTATAGTAAGTTGATGGACAGAAAGTCAAAGAAAAGAATAGATAGTATTTTTATTACTACAACAGGTAAGACGTTACTTTCATTATCTTCAAAATCGTAGCCCTAGGATTCCTTTGTGTCAAGATGCAAATGGAATTGATCACCTATTACAGAGTACCACACATCATGATGGGCGTCCATTCACTCTATTTTACTGATCATTACCCTCAATTTGACCAGTTACTCACCTCGATCATACTGCAATGAGAAAGATATTGGGCAAACAAGATTGATCAACAATTTGAATGAATTTTGATTTAAACATCTGAAGTTATTTACTCTTCATGTCTAGACTGATCAAATTGTCCAAAAACAGTTAAAGGTTATTCATAATATCAAAACTATATAAATGAATAGAAAACACAAACATCAACTTGATCCAAAAATTTTATGGCCTCCAAGAAATTTTAAATGGTAGAGGTTCAATCACACTATTTCTTGTGGTGTGGTCCACTTGAGCTTTGGATATGCTTCCTTTTTGTTCTTTAGACCTCAAATTATCTGTTAACATGGATGAATGGAGTGGATAAAATAAATAAATTACGGTGAACCCCACAAAGTTTACTCTGGTAAAGGTAACGAGTAACTCACTTAAATGTAGTGGAGAAAGGTTTCCCTAAAACATTCATAATCATATATTAGGCGTGCCTAAATGTGATTCACATATCTAACCCACTCATTATGTGTGTCCCACTTGGATGAGGGGTTAGACCAAGTTTCAACCACATCCAAAACTCATATGGGTTCCACCAAGTGCTTTTATATTTTTTAAGATGTCTTCACATAGTTTTAAATGGTATGGCCCACTTGAGTTTCGTTTACCAATGATTTTTGAGATATCTCATAACGTAAAGGGGACACATCAAATCCATGGTGTTGATGTTCGACACGCATCAAGATGGGGCCTACAAAACTTACTAACATCAATTCTTAGGTTCTCACGAGGTCAGTAATTAGTTGGGTCACAATTTTAACCAGAATATTTGGCCCATTTTACATGTCTAGCCCATTCACTCTATTTTACTATCAATACTCTCAATTTGACTAGTTATTTGCCTCAATCAAGCTACATATGAGAAAGATATTGGGCATACAATTGATCAACAATTTTAGTGAAATTTGATTTAAACATCTGAAGTTATTTACTCTTCAATTTGAGCTGATTAGATTGTCCAAAAATAATTAAAGGTTCAATTAGTGGATGTGCCTAATAATTTAGTAATTTTATTTTTTACAAATAAATTTAACATTTTTTTTACAAAATTTAGTTTTCTTTTTAAAATATATATTTTTTTACAATTTGTCAATTTTTTCACAATTTTGTTTAATTTTTAAAATTTTCTTTTTCAAAATATCATTTTTTTATCGATTTTTTTTTTCAAAATTATCAACATCATTCAAAGTTTTTAATTTTTTTTTTCAAAATCTAGATTTTTATAAAATTATAGGGTTTTTTTTTAATTTAAATTTTTCTTAAACATTGTTAATTATTTTTCTAAGCTTCTCAACTTTTCTTTTTTTTTTTTCAAAATTCATAATTTTTTTGAGCTTCTTAATTTTTGACTTGAGCATTAGAGATAGTTTAGGATCGTCTCTAATAGAGACAGTCTTTGACAGTCTCTAACAGAGTCAGTCTTTGTCAGTCTACAATAGAGAGGGTCTTTGATAGGGTTATAAGATGGTTTAGGACCATCTCTAATAGAGACTGTCCTAAACCGTCTCTAATAAAAATGGTCATTAATAGTTTTTATTAAAGACAGTTCTAAACCGTCTCTAATAGAGATGGTCATTCACAGTCTTTAATAGAGATGGTCTTTGGCAGGGCTATAAGATGGTTAAGGACCATCTCTAATAGAAACGGTCTTTGACAGTCTCAGATTACAAGTAAAAGACGGCCAATGACTGTCTCTAATTTAGACGGCTAATGACCGTCTCAGATGACCACATATAAGACAGTCAACGACCATCCTAAACAATTTGTGGACTTTGAAAATTTTAAGACAATATTAAGGATGGTCAGGGGCCGTCTAAATTGTTAGAGACAGTTTATGGCCGTCTCTAAAGTGTCTTTAAACCAAGCAATTTTAGAGACGGTCCAGAATCGTCTCGAAATCTGTCTTTTTTTTTTTCATTTTTCACGTAGTGCCTTCAAAGGCTTGTTGTGGGGTCCTTGATCATCCAAACCATCCTAAGTCAGGGCCTATTAGGCTCCGTTCGAGCTGGCCAAGATGGTGGACGAAGTAGATCGTCTACATGGGGCCCACCTTGACAATGTATTAAAAGAATTTATTCATATATAATAATAATACAAAAAGTAGAAGCATGGGTCTCACAAGTGGGACCCATCTTGATGTATATATTTAATTTGAGTTATCCACCAACTTCTTTAGATCATTTTAGGTCATAAGTCAAAAAATGAGACAGATTCAAGTCTCAAGTGGGACGCATTGAGGAAAATAAACTCCTATTAAAATCTTCCAAGGCCCACAGTCCATGTTAGTCCAAATCAATCCAAATAAGATTTCCTTAGCCCCGCTGGAGCTGACCTACGCGATGAATTAAGTAGATTATCTAAGTGGGGCCCTATTTAGTGGGGTGACCAAAAAGAACAAAACATGTGTGTGTGTGTGCACGTTTGTGTGTGTGTAATGGGCGCCCAACTTTGGGGGTGGAGTGGGGCCCACTCATGGGACGATCCATGGTGTATATGTTTCATCCACACCGTTCATCCATTTTTATAGATCATGTGAGGCCACAGACCTAAAAATGAGGATGATCTGAATCTTAGGTGGACTACACCAATGAAATCAATGGGTGGGGAAGATTGCCCATTTTTCCAACACTTAGGCCCCACTCGTGGGACCCACCTTGATGTTTATGTGCCATCTACGTCATTCATCATTTTCTTCAGATTATGTTGGGCTAGGGGCCCAAAGTTTTGGTTAATCCAAATCTTAGGTGGGCCGCACCACAGGGAACTGTGGGTGTAGAAACCTCTTAAACTTAGAATTTCTTGGACTTGGGATCCCTTAGACTTGGGAATCCCTAGTTTTGATATCTCTTGGACTTAAAAATCCCTGGATTCAGGATCTATTAGATTTTAGTTATGTTTGGCATACTAGATTCAAAATCCCTATAATCCTAAAGTGATATGCATAGTATACTTGTCAAGGTTTGAAATTTAATCGATTTAAGTCCCCAATTAGTGAGTGTATGTAATGTTAACACTATGGTTATATTAAATCTATTGAAGCATATACCTTGACGCCATAAGCATAGGATCACATCCTAATGACTAACCATTGATCTATAATCATCGATTTATGTCAAAAATGTTTATACGGTGTAGATCATCCAAATAAAGTAATTATAGAGATGTCCTTGATAATTTTATTGTTTTGGGATATCATCGATGGGCCATATACCTAAATAGATTGGTAGCCTAGTGGGACAGATGTTGTACATGTGGGTGCCCATCCATGTCACTCTTAGTGGACCTTGCCTTGGTGTATGTATTTTACCCATGCTTTATATGCTACATGAGGAGCTGATGCTAGTCTAACGTGGGCCACACCATATAGACCTCTATATTTCTAGTGGGCCCTACCATTCGATTCCCACTTTTTATATTTGGTATGCCAATTAAGGCCAATTATCTCATGATATGTTTGATTACATGCTGGTATATTTAACCCGATAGGACACACTATAACATGTCTAATATAATTGATATCATGCCCATACGCATCATTTGTATACCTGTTGTGGATGAAGATTGATCATAGCATACACATTTCAGCTAGAGATACTTAGGGGACCCCATATGAGATGGGGTTGACCCACATGATCGTGCGGTGCACGCAGGTTTGGTGCATGACTTGGATAATATGACTCTCATGCATTTTACATTTGTATGTCACGATCACTTTTATACCCTAGTAGCAAAGGGGTTGTGGCCTCCACAAGCATATTGTGGATGGCCGGATTGAATACCGGAAATATATATTCTAGCACTTTGGCGCTTAGGATGTCCATGGGTGAAAATCCCTTAACCCTTATGATACCAATAAGATGCTTCAACGTTAATACTGAGTGGATAACATGAGTGCCCGAGTACCAAATATCAGTAGGCTGCATCTCTCACTGTATTATGGTTGGTTGGAAAGGGGTGTGACCTTATCCTCTCGAGGGTAGGGGGTTGTATGCTAGGTTGAGTCTGACTAGCTTGTAAATGGGTCCATTATTGGTGACCCGAGTGGGCATTGACATACTACAAATGAGGCAGCTAGTGAGGTCTTTTCTACTCACTTGGTCATGTGTGTCATGGGCAGCAACTAGTGTTGGAGTGTATTACACCCCGGTGATGTTTCCAATGATGAACTTTTCTAATATGTGGATTAGTTGAGGATCAGCATGTTTGCATTACATCTCTAGCATATGACATTCGACTACATAGGTCTTACATTGTATAGCCTTGGTACGACTAAAATCATTTATGGACTTGCTAATTTAACCCTCCATCATTTTCGCTTACTCTGACATTTGTATACTTGGCGTGTACATTACGCACACATGCACGCATTCTCTAAGCTTCATCATAAGCTGACACACGTTTGTTACTTGCAGGTTATGATAGACCGTAACATCATTAAGGTAGGAGCATGTGCCTGATCTTTTAGAGTTTTGTTATATCATATATTTTCCTTTTAGCACTGTACTCAAAGATTATATCAGTTGATATGTGGTGATGATGTTTGGTGACTTAGGTATACTTGTAGTTATGTTCCTTAAAAAAATCACCTTAAAAATCCTCCTTGTAGGATTCTAGGATCGAAACCTGGCGTATGAGAGCTGAGAGCTAAGAATGGGGTATTATGGAGGTTGTTGGCATCAGATTCGACTGCTGGGAATTTTGTGAGCTTTGTTCACAAGTTTGGGGCATGACATATAGACTACTTTGTAGTTGAGATGTAGAGGCAAAATAGTTTGTCCTTCTATGGAGGAAGCAAAATAAGGGGTTCATGAGATTCTCTTTTAATTGGTTGAAGGCAACCTAGTGCTTTATTTTTCAAATATACTCCTGGCCAGCCTTTAGTTTGATCAATGGTGAGGAGTTGATCTTTTCTGCAGAGTTCGAGATAAATCGGCACAAGAAGTTTACTTGGCCGATGAACCTCTACAACTCCTTGTTCTTAGGAGGTGCTACCTCTAGGATCGCTCGTACCTTGTCAATATTTTCTTACACCATATTTCTGAACAAGATATAATTCTTAGTTGAATGTGTCTTGGTGCCATGCCATTTGCAATAGATGCCCTTTATGAGTTGCTTTACAGAGGGCATTTTCTGATGAGTTGGGAGCCTGATAAACTTGCTCTATATCAAGGTATCAAATATCTCTTAAGCTTTGCAAATATTGAAGGAGTACCAGATTGAAGACCCGGTCAAACCCTTCCTTATACTTGTGCTTGTGCTTGTCAAGGCTTTGTACTTGGCCTTTAAAGTTGGACATTCACATGGTTACGTACCAATTATCTTGGCCATGGTTACCTTGTAATAAGTGTCGTAATCTTTGCTAGCTCGACTGCACATACACTGTCCGTTACAACCAACTGGTAAGTTGGATCATGAAAAAATATGCCCCTTAATGCATTCATTTGTTGTTGCTCCTCTCGAAGGATCTGCTTGTATTTAGTGGCCTTTTTTGATAGGTTAAACAGGTTGTGAAAGTATGAGCCTTTGAACTACTCATGAAGCTTCAAGTCCATTCTTTCTAGGGCTAACAGAGCAAACTCAGGCTCAAGTAAGATGATTAGGCAACAGTTTGTGGCCACATTAAATCGGGCTATAAATTGTTCGGACATTTTCTCAGGCAATTGTCTTAGCTAAGAAACGTCGTCCATGAAAACTTCCTTCTCAGTGCGATGAAATTGCATATGAAATTGCTCTTCCATCTCGACCAAAGTCTGAACCAAGTTGGCTAGAAGATTTTTGTAGCAAGTGAAGACAACTTCGATTAGAGAGTTCCCAAAAAGCCCGAGCTTCAGGAAGTCATTATAGGAAGCTTAATTGTGTTGCATTGTAAAGAGGCCGATGTGCTCAATTGTAGAGGTCTTATTATTCCCGAGATAGGGTGAACTCAATAAATTTGAAACCTTTAGAGAACTTGTAATTTTAGTCAACCCATTTCGGGTATGACTTTTCGTAGGTCGACCAAGGCAATCATCAGTCATTCGGTTGGGCATTATACTCTTAGATGAGAGCCATATAATATCATTTCGGCTGAGCGGCCGTTGTTAACCTGATAGATTTTCCTAATTGAGATATCTTAGCACCTACTTAGGAATTAGTTCTTGGGCCACATTGGATATGGTCGTTGGGAGAGGTGTGGCCGGTCATTGTCCCCTGAGGATCTCTACTCTTTGATGGTTGTCAAGGACCAAAGGTGTGACCCAAGGTTGCCCCCAAGGTACCTCTGTCCTGTACTATCCATGGTTAAATGTGGGCATGGTCAGAGTTTGTCATCCAAGCACCTCGTTACTACGATAGCCATTATGGTACTGGGGTGTAGCCACAGATTGCCCCCCGGTTACTTGTGTCCTTTAGTATCCCCATAGTGCTTGGCCCTCTGGACTACATTATGGTCGACCCTTACACCAATGGATTGCCCTCCAAGCAAGTCAATCACCCGACTATATGTTACGTTTAAGCAGTTGGTTGCCCCCAGGAGTTATTTGGTCCGGCCGGATATTGACTTTTGGGAGGACGATAACTCTATTGGTCGAGGTATTCCAGCTAGTTATAGAGTCAGTTTTCTCTGTCGTCTCTTACCATCGGTAGTGGTGGCGAATGTTGACCTAGGGGCTCAACTTCATTAGCTCTGGTTGCAAGTTCGACGGGCCGTTCTTCCTCATATCGACCAAGGTAGAGTATGGAAGAATGTTTATCAATTTCTTCAAGTTTCATAAAAAGACTCTAGGTTGATTTCTAATTTGCTTCATATGACTTCGAAACTCTAGTGACTTGTTGCATACATTTTATGAATTGTTTAAAGAATGCAATGAAGTTACCAGAGAAACGTTGGGATGAAGATCCTGCTTCAACATCAACTATAGGCTCATAATGCTCAGCAGGTTCTGTAGCTCTTCCATAGTATCAATTATATATAGAACTTGTCTTTTTTCAATTTATGAGGCATTCTGTTCTATTTAAGAGATATACAATACCTATTTTGTCCCATTGAGCATGCCAAAAGAGTGTTGTTGCCGATTCAATCAAACGAAGCCATACGTGTAAGCCAGATCTTGGATTGGTTGTTCGTGTGAGAGTAACATGCGTGGCTGTTCCAGAGTTTATTCGACTTAGAGGTTTTGATTGAATCGCTTGTGTCCACCATGTCGCGATGGATAAATTGGAGAGTACTGGACCAGGATTCAGTTACCCTCTCAACCACCTATTTGTGCTCCGTTTAGGCTATTTGTGAAAGGGTAGGGGTTAGCCCTTCTGAATGAGTTCTTTTTGCCTTGTGACGAGAAACGTAATTCTAAGGCTTTAAGGACTTTTTCTTTCACCAGTCTTTAGGTTTGTATGCCTCTCAAATGAACAAGAATGTACAAGTAAACATAATAAGAATAAACAATCTTGACTTTATTAATATTTGAAATGAATATTCCATTACAATCAATCGACAAAGTAATAATTAACAAGATAAATAAACAAAAGCATAAATAAACTAAAATAAATACTTGATTCATCTATCAAAACATACGATCAAGGTAAGTGGTTAGTACGAAGTGACCAGGTTGGTATGATCAATTGAATCAGAACTCAATTCAACATAATCCTACAACTTAAGGTCGATGATATTTACACCTACTCCTGAGGTACTATAGCGGGAGCCGCTATGCAATAACTACATATGTTAAGTTAAACTAAGGAAAAATAAATAAAAGTGTAGATAAAATGTTTACATAGGGCCCCAAGATCTTCTTCGCATACTCCTTTTATAGTTCGTCGATGCAGTGAAACCCTAGTTGGGTTTCCTTGTTACTTTTGGATCCTTCACACCCATGTTGTAGTTTTAAATATTGAAATCTTTTTCATTGCTCCGGAACTGGTGACTTGGATTGGAAAGAAATGACTTTAGTCATATCCAAATTCGTTCGCTTCTTGGATCTTCTTCGTGTAGCTAATCTGTCACATAAATGCTCATAGATCATTAAAGATCGAGTCTGGAACCACCAAAGTTTCTCTAATGAAGATACTCAAACCAAGATCCGTGAACCTTAAGGGCTAGACCTAGATCGATTATGACCAATCAACATTTTTTTACTAATGGCCCCCATCTCGTCAACTTTAAGATGTTGGATTGTAAGACCTGTATCCTAGTCTGTACTGTTCCATCGACTCCCGCGATCCTTCCCGTCGAATTCCAACAATCTGCGGCCTGTAATCGACGTTTGCACATAACCCTAAGTCGTATCCTGTAGATTTGAGTTCGCTTAATCCGATACTTGTACCATTACGACCACACAGTCGTCGTGGTTCCAACGCCACGACTCGCATACCGATCTAATGCCCTAACGAAGAGATGTGAGCTGGCATTTATTTCAAGAAAACACCGTGCTTTTACAATCCCAAGAGAATCTCTACAACATGTCTCATCAATCAATCAATCAATCATCTTATGTCAAGTTCAAAGCATCCATGCTTTCTTTTTTCACAAGTCAAGTAACCACCAAGTCAACTCTTTCTCACCCTCTCTCTTACACACCCATACATGTCAAGTACAATATCACCTCACACCCATCACCTCTCTTACAACCACCTCTCTCTCTCTCTCTCTCTCTCTCTCTCTCTCTCTCTCTCTCTCTCTCTCTCTCTCTCTCTCTCTCTCTCTCTCTCTTCACATTTTCCAAGCCATTCCAAGCAACCAAAAACCATAGGTCCAAGCATTTCATGTGAGAGAGAAAAGTGAGTTTGTGTATAGCCCACTTTCCCATTCCAAATCCATCATCTTAGCCATTCAAACCTTATCTTCCACCATCAAAGTGAGACACAAGGAGATTGGCTTTCCAACCAAACTAGAAGATCGAAGGTGGGTGCTTATTTAGCTAGATCTTTTCATGTTTTGATGATGGCCCAAGTGAGGCCTACCGATTGATGGTATGTATCTCACTTGGGATCCTAGATGTGGCCGATGGCCCACCTTGATTTTATTATCATTCCATGATGGGGCCATTCTCCATAGACCCCATAATGATGTTTACTTTCTAATCTAAAAAGGGGTCATCTAGACCTTATATCTTGGTAGAGAAGGGATCTCCACCGTTGATCTTTGATTTGGTGGGTCCACATGCAATATGACCCACTTGATGTATGATTGGATGCTTGAAACGGAGGGCCCATAGTGCCGGGGTCCCTCCATCATGCGTGTCCCTCTTTCTCTCTTTCTCTCTCCCTCTCTTTTTATTTATTTATTTTTGTGTGTGATGATATGGCCGTGTGGCCCACTTGGATGGACCCCACCATTAAGCATGTATTGGATCCAAGTCATTTGTAGGTGAGGCCCACTTTATATGTGTTGTTCCACACCACCTAGCCATGTGGTGGCCCACCTTAAACGTTCCTGTACGCCAGAACGTCTAGCGTGACGTTGGACGTGAAAACAAATATAAGCTTGATTTCAAGCTTATTGGGTGGGCCACTTGTGTAGGCCCCAGCTTAATGTATGTATTCAATCCATGCCATCTATTTCATTCCTCAGCCCGTTTTAGGCGTTGAGCCAAAAAATGAAATCAACCCAGCTTTCGGCTGGGGCATATCATAGCAAACAACATTTTCACCGTTGAAAAACCACCCAATGTTTCTATACTCCAAAACACCTCCAATATTAGGCTTGTTTAGCTTATCTAGGGCCATGGGAGCCAGTGGATGGGGTGGATCTACCTAATGCGGGCCTCACGTATGAAAAATCCCTGAAAAATAGGCTTTCAATATATATATATATATATATATATATATATATATATATATATATATATATATATATATATATATATATATATAAGGCAGCGCCTGCTGCTGTGTGTAGTGGGCGGATGGCAGGGACCGACGGTCCCAGCCGTGGGCCCCACCCTGATGTATATTATGTATCTGCCCTGTTCATTTGGTGGGACCCTCCCTGAAGTGGGCCCCCTCCAAAGGTCAGACCCATCCAATACTCAGGTGGCCCACATTAGAGGAAATGGTGGAGATTTAACGTTTGCCATTTGAACCCTTTTGGGTCAGCACAGAAGTTTTGAATCAATACGAAATTTGTTTTTTTCCATTCATCCAGGTACGTGGGACCTTATCAACAGGTTGGATTACAGATAAACATTATGGTGGGCCCCACATGGAGCCCAGAGTGATGTATGTGTTTGTTTCCCACCGTCCAGGCGGAAGGTGGAGCCCACAGTGATATGGGTTCTGTTCGCACCATCCAAGCGGATGGTGGAACCACAGTGATATATGTGTTTATTCACACTATCCACTGTTTGGACAGTGGGACCCACCATGATGCATATGTTTCATCCAAACCATCTATCCATTTTGAAAGATCATTTTTTTGGCATGAGCTTAAGAATAAGATAGATCTAGAGTCATGTGGACCACACTATAGAAACAGTGTTGGATTGAATGTCCACCATTAAAACCTTTAGATTGCAAGGTTGGACGAGTATGATATTTGCTTTCCCTCTAAATCCAGGTCCTTGTGACCTTATGAATAGATTAGATAGGAAATAAATGTTATAACAGGCCTTGGGAATTTTAATGGTGGAAGTTATCATCATACCATTTATATTTTGGATATGGCCCATCTGATATACATAGGCCCCAATTGGTGTGGCCCATTTGATACACATAAGGCCCATGTGATTAGGCCCATTTTGATGCATTCTAAGGCCCATAGGTTATGACCCATTGCAATGTATATAAGGCCCATTGATGTGGCCCACTTGATGAGTTTAAGGCCCATATGATATGCCCCATTTAATGTATTTAAGGCCCAATGGGATGTACCTAAGGTCCATTGCAATGTGTGATCCCAACATGGTTTAGGTAATGATGTTTATGGCAGGCTATGCTTTGGGAACAATGCTGGTTTGACTTTCGCATTGTAAGAATAATGTTGGTTAAATGTCCTCATTATGACTCTCCATAGGGCCTATTGATAAGCCTGTACTTGTTGTGTGTAGGCCATTTAAGCCCATCTGCGTTGAAAGGATAGTTCATTTCTTTATAATATGCTTAGTATAATTTCATGCCTCATGCTATACGCATCATATGTATGCTTGATATGAGGAATGTTTGATCATATCATAAGCCGTTGGGCTGAGACATTTACGGGACTCCTTATGAGATGGAGTGCCCCACATGATTGCGTGGTAGGCGCGAGATTGTTGCACGACTGTACGGTGTGATTCATGCATCTCACATATAAGTGACTTGATCATTGTACGCCCTAGCGACATCAGGGTCGTGGCTCCACAGGCACATCGTGGATAGCCGTATCGGATACCGAAAATACTTGGTTCTAGCACTGTGGGCACTTAGGATACCCTTGTGTAAAAGTTCCAAAACCTTTTTGGTACGAGGAGTTGCTCCAACGTTTAGACCGAGTAGATACACGAGCTCCTAAATGCCGAATACTAATAGGTCATGTCTCCCACTGTGTCGTGGTCAGTTGGGAGGGGGTGTGGCCTTATTCGCTCAAGTGAGGGGGCTATAAGCTAGGCTGAGTTTAACCAGCTCGTAAATGAGTCCGCTATCGACGAACCGGGTAGGTATTGCCAGATTACTGGTCAGGCGGATAGTGAGGTCTATTCCGCTTGCTGGGCTATGTAGCTAAGGAGGCGGCAGTCAATGTGGAGTGTACTAGAACTCGGTGATATCTTAGAGATAAACTATATTGATATATGTACTTGATGAGTATTGACATACTTGCTTTGTATCTCGCATATAATATTTGGCTACATAGGCCTCACATCGTGTGGTCTTGGTAAGACCGATAGCATTCATGTCTTGCATCACATAGCTTTGGTACAGCTGATAGCATTGTGGACTTACCCGTATATTTTCGTATTTCTCTGATATTGTACACTTGGCGCTTGCCTTGCGCACACACTTACACCACCTTCTAAGCTTTTATAAGCTCATGTACGACCGTTGTATGCAGGTGGCATTGGATCGCAACAGCGCTGAGGCAGGAGCGCGCGTCAGCTTATTTTGGAGTTTTTGATCAACCTGTATTTCTCTTCCCGCATTATACTTAATGTTTTTGATATAGTGGATATGTGGTAATATTGTTTTGTAACTTGATTATGCTTGTAGTTATGCTCTATTACAAAAAAAAAAAAAAAAAAAAAAAAAAAAAAATTATACTGAAAATCCTCCTTGTAGGATCCTGGGATCGGAATCTGGCATGTGAGTGCCGGGATCCGAGAATGAAGCACTACGGAGGTTGTTTTCGCCGGATTCAACAATCGAAAATTTTGTGAGCCTGTTTTTCGAATTTGGGGCGTAACATGGATGGTCCAAATCAAACTACCATCTGCATTTAACCATCTAATAGGTGGTAGTTTTAAGGAAGGTTGATTAATGTATGGAATGGAAAACTTGACCAAATTAATCATGTTTCTGTCTCTCCCAACTTTGGTTTGAATCAAAGCTAGATTGGCTTGGACCTAGGTCTGATCTCTTAATATTCAAAACCCTCTCAATCATTATTGGCTCTCCGAACCTCTTTGGAGAAATCTCTTCTTTTGAAATAATTTTGAGAGAACCTCACCGAGTACATCCTCGCCATTGGGAAGTTACCTCGTAAATGGGTATATTAATCATGCCCAAGCCGTATTGGATGATTCATCTCCTGGAGGCGTGCGTAATGGTCTATACTATTGCATTAATTACGGGATGCATGATGCACTAAGGATCTTTTCAGGTGTGAACGCATGGTATATACACGGAGCAGTTTTCTATTAAATTACGTGAGGCTACAAGAAATGGGTGTAGATAACTGAAGGGGACTGCGTACTGAGAATTGTAAATTCTGTGGGATCCACCGTGATTATGTATTTTATCCTCCATCCATCCATTTTACCAGATAATTTTAGGGCTTGATAATAAAAATGAAGTATATGTAAACCTCAAGCGGACCACACCACAGAAAACAGTGTAAATTGAACATCTACCATTGAAAATTTCTTGAGTGCCACAGAAGTGTTGGATCAAGCTTGTAATTGCTTTTTTCCCTTAATTCATGTCTATGTGATCGTATGAACAGGTTTGATGAGAAATAAACATCACCATGGGCCCTAAAAAGGTTTCAACGGTGGAAATCATTATTCCAACGGTTTCCTATGGTATGGTCCACTTAATCGTTGGGTAATATTAAATTTTGGACTCAACCACTAAAATAATACAGAAAAACGGATGGAAGGCCTGGATAGATCACATACATTCATGTGGGCCCAACAGATTTTACTCTGTACGATAACAGCGTACTAAGTAGCTTAGTACGCAATCCGATTTCGAAAATAACATGGCCCGGGTAGTGATAACGGATGGTGTATAATACAATTCCCCCATAATACAATGGTACAAAACTGTACTACTGCATCAACCGAGTAGAAAGCGCGGGCCTTCTATCCATGAGAGTGGGTGTAGTTGCCAATTCATAGTATTTGTACGTATTAGATTCTGTCAGGTTTTGAGTTGAATGCGGATGTGGGCCAGTCATGCATCACAAACTTTTGCTTGAAAAGGTTGGAAACGGATTAGGTGAGAGCCCGAATCCACCGGGGTGGGTGGCATCCTGACTGACGGGCTCACAGCGATATATGTTCCTTAAATCCACACCGTCCAACCATTTTGAAAGCTCATTTTAATTATGCCACCTAAAATGAAGCTGACTCAAACAATAGGTGGACCACACCACAGGAAACACTCAGTTATTGAATCCTTATAGTAAAAACTTCATAGATTCCACTGGGATGTTTATTTTCCATTTAACTTGTTCACAAGGTCAAAAACACCTTAGAAGAAGAGGCCATAGAAATATAGTCTTGATCCAAAACTTTTGTGGCCAACGGGGAATTTTTAAAGGTCAAATCAACACTGTTTCCTATACTATGGTTCATCTAGGAATTGGATCTGTTTCATTTTTTGGATCATACCATAGAATGACCTTGTGGCGTGGATATATTTAAATACATCAGTGGGCCCCACAACCAGGGGTGCTAACCACCTTCGAGAATCCGGGGTCTCCCTTATCCGCTCCCGAGAAGGGTCTGGGAAAGGTGGCTTAGCTAATATTTTAGTTTTGTGTGTTCGTTAGAAAGAAACCGTATTGCTTACTGAGCAACCCTTTTACGGTACTGAGTAAGAACGAATGGGCTCACTTTGAATGTATGCAGCTTATCCAATCCGTCCATACGTTTTTTCAGCTCATTTTGTGGCTTGAACCCAAAATCGAAGCATATCAAAGGATCAACCACACCACAGGAAGCACTACAAATAATGATTTCCATCGTTGAAGCCTTTCTAGGGCCAAAAATGATGTTTACATGTCATTAAATCTATTCATAAGATCAGACGGACATGGATGAAGAGAAAACACAAATATCGGCTTGATCCAGAACTTCCGTGGCTCCCAAGAAGTTTTCAACAGTAAAAATTCAATTCACACTGTTTCTTATGGTGTGGTCCACTTGAGATTTGAATGTCTTATTTTTGGTTTAGAGCCCTAATATTATCTTGTAAAATGGATGAAAGGAGTGGATAAAATACATAAATCACGGTGGACCCCACAGAGTTTACTGAGTACGCTTTTCTCACTGAGTTACTCGTTACGCAATCCGCTTCCACTTAGAAATGGTTCACTGATCTCGGACTGTCACAGTTGGGCAGTCCAGTAGATAAATATGGACCATCCATCAGTTCCACAACACAATTGATGAGCCACTTTGCAAAAATCACCCTGATGGCATGGTTCTAGCCATCCGATCAATTAACTATAAAATGGATGGTCAAAATTGCTTACGAAAGGGGTTTCAATTCACAATTTTAAGCCGTCAATTTGTTGTGTCCACCATGGATTCCTTTGGGTTATGAAGAACTACTTCTGTCACGCAATCTTAACCATTCTATCTATAACTTGGAAAACGGATGGCTAAGAAGAAAGGCCAAGTTCTCGATAAACCTGCTCGCCTAATCAGTGTGATTTTAATATGGTGGCTCTTGAAATGTTCGATAGATCTAATGAACCGTAGAGATCAATTGGATGGAGTGACTAAGTGCCCCAATGCAACAGGGCGCACTATAACATATACTACTCTAAGAGAAGTGGACCATTTATCTTTGTTGATATTAATTAGTCTTAATTAGTATTAATTTATATAGAAGAGAGACAAACAGCATCTAGTGATGTGGTATGGGTTGTCAGTAAGAAGACTACGGTTTTTCAACGAGTGACAGCTTGATTCACGTATCTCATTGATTTTTGGCTCCAACTTTAAGTGGAACATAAAGATGGTGGATTTTACATATTAAAACATGGTGAGGCACGTGGAGATGATTGATAGATGCGGGGCCCATTGTCAGTCGTTAAATGGCTAACAAATAGGCATTCAATGCAAAATGCAGATTAGATTCACCCACCTCTCTACTTCTCATAATACAATATATCTACTTGTACTATTTGTATTTCATAAGTAAAACAAGTGGCTCTTTTTCCATTAACGACGTGAGTTTAAATATCATCTTTGTATAGCCCCGATGTGGGTTATTGGCTTAAAAAAGTGAGGCCATTGCTCTATTATTTAAATCATTGGTCTACTGCATCCTTAGAAAAGATTGCTCTTGGCCTTTCAATTTGTGTACTAAATATATAGGCCAACACCATCGAGATGAAAAATACAACAACTGTCAACTAATCATTGCCCGATATTTGCTGCTGGTAACCTTCAGCTCATCATCTATCGGTGGGGTGAAACTGATCAATCGTCTGGATTAGCGGAGTGGATTATTTATCTTTGTTGATCTTAATTAGTATTAATTTATATAGAAGAGACAAATGGCGTTTGGTCTTCCCAATGGGATGCGGATTGCCTTGTCGGGCAATAACACGTCTAGCTAGGGACTCCTGTGGGACCACCATGATGTATCTATTTATCTTTGCCCGTCCAACCATATTCTTAAATTATTTTAATATACGAGCCTAATAATGAGGTAGATCTAACCTTAAAGTGGAATATATGCATTTAATACTTTGTGCAGTTAATGCAACACAAGGCTATTATTTGGTGTGGTCCACTTGAGCATATCTACTTCATTTTGGAAAATACGAGAAAATGGAAGGAGAGTGGGATAAACAAATACATCATGGTGGGCCCTCAGGAGCTCTGGTCAGGAATCGGTTTGTGTCTGACCCCGCCTGGATAATAATCTGTTTGATCAAAGGCTCCTGTGGGGCCCACCATGTTGTATCTGTTTATCCATGCAATCCATCTATTTTCTCATATTATTTTAAGGTATTAGCCTAAAAAATGAGGAACATCCGGCACTCAAGTATACCACACCAGAGATAACCCTTGCATTTAAAGCAACCTAGGCTGACTATTTGGTGTAGCCTAATTGAGGTCCATCTACCTCATTTTAAGGTTCGTACATTAAAATGAGATGAGAAAATGAACGCACGCCACGAGACAAACAGATATATCACAGTAGCTACATAAGAGCCATGGCTTATTATTCACGCGGGTCACGCAATCCCTTCGTTCCCAATCATTTTGCCTTTCTTAATCATATAGCCGCATGCAATCAGTTGGTAGCCGGGCTACAGTGTTTCCACGAGTGGCAATTTGTTTGGACATCACTAGACAATTTGTTTGGACATCACTAGACAAGTCTTCTTTTTTCTATTTTTTTTTGTCTTGGTTCAAGCAGTGTGGACCCACTAATGGACATAGCTTTCAAATTGATGATAAGCTCTGGGATTAATTAAAATCATTGTCAATCTAATATATATTTTTGAATAAGATAGATTGAATGGACGGTCTAGATTGGTTGGTGAAATTTTCAAGTGTTCACTGTTTAATGTTTAGACCATAATGTGGTGGTCCATGCGAGAGAGTGCATATAATTTCTCTGGGCCTGTTTGAGAGTGTATATTTGGAACCCTGTATTTGAAATTCTCTTATAGTGTTTGAGCCCCTAAGATTAAGAATCCCATCTAATTCAAAATTATCTGTGCATGGTGTATTTACCTGGGTTTGAATCAACTTTAATATCTCTAATTAGTGCAAGTATATATGTTTGACACAATAGTTGTAATAAGCCCATTTAAATATATACTTTGCTTGTAAATGATGAAATTTCAAATCTCAAATGAGCCACAAGCATAAGATCACAGTTGAGTGACTAAGCAATGATTCTTAATTGTTGATTTACATGAACAATGTTTGGATGGCGCAAATCATCATATTAAAGTGATTATAGTGATCCAATTGATAATTTAATTGTTTTGGGATATCATCAGTGGGCCATGTGCTCAATAAATTAATAACTTAATGACACAAATGTTACACATGCAACTCTTGGAAGGAATTTAGATATCATCCAGGCTTTCATATTAGATTTCAAATCTCTCTTTGACAGATATTCCTTGATTGGAAACACTCCAGTTACTTTATGGTGCTAAACATATCGAGGGATTTTAAATCCATGGTAACAAACGACCCCTTATATTTTGAATGAAATACTGGCGGGTTGGGAAAATCCCAGGCAACAGCTTCGTAAAACGCCCCAAGTTCTGTAGGGCACACCGCGTGGTATATGTGAAACTCACTCTACTTATCAGGTGTGAACCCTCATTTTCAATGGACGGACAAAAGATCATCACGTAAAAAGTGAAATGGGCGATATGCTCATATGGTGTGGCCCACCAGAGTTTTTTATTAGGCTGATTTTTGTACATTTTATTAATAGTTGTGAGTTACACCTCAGTGACGGTTCAATATAAGATACATACTCTAATGGCCCCACATACCCATTAGAAAATGGCAAATGCCTGAAGGATTTAATCTGAGATACCTTTAACAAAAGTTTAATATGAAAATATGAAAATATGGCTATATAATTTCAAGAATATGTATTTAAATGCCTTCAACTAAAATAAAAAATCAATTTTCAAAGGCAAGAATATTCTTTATAAAACAGAGAACACAGAAGTCTTGGAGAAAAAACTCCAAAAAGGAAAACAACAAAAGGAATAGAGAAAAGGGAAAAGAAAACAACAAGAACCCTAAAAAAAACAAGGCCCATCCCATGCAACCCAGAACCCAAAACACCCAAGCCCTCTCAGCCCAAGACAAAACCACTATAAAGAGCCCAAACTCTTATAAAAAAAAAAAAACTCCAGAACCCCTCAACACTCATTATTACTTAAAATTATAATTTGAGAATGAGACAAAATACCTTTGGGATAAACATTTAGGCCTTTTCCCCACCCCTAGAATTTCAAATTTGGCCCTGAATTTTTATTTTTATTTTTAATTTTTTTTTTTTTTTTTTCTGTGAGATGGGTCTGAATTTAAATGCAGGCTGGGGCTGGCCCGATCTAGCAGATAGGGCCAGGACACTACCCGGCCCAGCCTCTTTATGACTGTTATCGTGAGCGCCCACTGAATTTTAAGATCAATTGCAGATAGCTAGGGTCTGATTGGGAAGCTTGCCGCAACCCACCTGTTGGATCAATCTACCCCGTAGGTTATAGCTGGGTCAGTTCAATTTTGATTAATAAATGGGCCTGAGGTTGAGCCCAATGCTCTAACTGTTGGTGGAAGTTTGGGGGATGACCAAGGCCCAAACTGGGCTAAAGTTTCAGGATCGATTGATCAAAGGTCCCAGCTTGGGCCTTCTATGAGAAAAATGGACGGTTAACGAAGGGATCGTTTTGAGAGCAGGGGTCCACATGCAAAGGTGGTTGGATAATTGGAAGCATTCAGCTTATTCACTCTATTTTGAGTGGCCACGAAAAACATGGATGTTTTGCATGTGTGGCCCAGTGGGGAAAAACATTTTGGTGATCCACAGGAAAGAAAAAAAAAAAAAAAAAAAAAAAACAGACGGTGAAGATCCAAGGCATACACGTGTGGTCCACTTCTGGCCAGGAATCTACAGAATGAGATTGTTTGGTGGAAATGTGAGTCCTCTGCAGTGCACTTTCTGCCACTTATGTGTCTCCACAGTACAATTTCTGGCACTCGCCAAAAGGTCCAGAGACTTCGCTAACGTCCCATGAAGGTTTTGCTAACATCTCAAAACCTTTTAAATGGTAAAAGAGGTGAGCTATTGTCGATCCGAACCGCTCATTCATTCATACAACTATAAGTTGTAGTGCAAAAATCATACCAATCAAGTGATCCTAAGCTTTCTATCAATAGCATGAAAATGGACAGTTAACATTAACCAGAGAAACATAATAGATCCAACCACATCTTAAAATATCTACCATATAGATCCCACTTTGCATTTCTCTTGATTCTAAAGTAACAATTTTGATTTAATGATTCTAATCATGTGATTTATGGCTTGTAAATAACAAAGGATTGTAACAAATTGGCCCCGTAAAAGTAGTAATATAATACAATCAGCATGATTCTTGCACCATGGTTTGCTCCTAGTTTTATGAATGAATGAATGGTTTGATTCGGAGATATGTCAAGTTTGCAACATCCTCAAACCTTTTAAATATTACAGAGGGTGACCTATTCTCAAGCAAAACCACTCATTCATTCATACCAGTAGGAGCAAGCCATGGTACAAAATACATGCTAATTAGTTAATCCTAAGCTTCTAATCAATAGCATGAAAATGAATGATCAAGATTCACCAGAGAAACAAAATAGCTCCAATCATCATCTTGAAACATCTAGTAGATAAATCTTTCTTTGTATTTTGTATGATTCTAAATGAACATTTTAATTTGATGAATCTAACCATGCAATGCATTTGATGGATGGGTCAGATGTCATGAATACAGAATATGGACCCAACTTCTGCCTGGTGCCGCCGTAGAGTGCACCCCCTATAGGAATGGTACCGGCTATAATAATAAACCCCATCCACACCAAACTATTGATTAAATATTCACACCATTTCATATCCTATTAGGTGTTATAATATCAATTTCAAACAACAGATTATAAAAACATAAGCCATCAACTGAAATGAAAATAACAATCACCATGCTAAACTACTTTATCAAAGCATACACACCATACTTGGATAGTGCTTACATGATGATGATTATATATCGAGGGCTCTCCTTAAATCGCCCATATCACCCAAGAATCACCATCATATTACAATTCACCTGGTCATTGGACAATTATAACTGAAAGGGGCTGACCATTGGATGGTTTTAGGATCATTGAGCCTCTAAGGTTTTTAGAACATTGATCCTGAAGGTTTAGGCCCTACCTCACCATCATACACTGCAGGTCATCTCCAAGGGCTAGGGAAGCTTCTCGTTGGTATAATACAACTATCCACTAGCATGACATCAGATTTTCCCTTGGCAAGTTAGGGACCCTACATTACAGATTCATAAAAAAAGCTTGAAAAATAAAAATAAAAAGAAGAAGAAGAAGACATTTAGGGCCTGTTTGGATAGCTCACTATGGACCTTAATATAGATTATAGAGATTATGGATTATAGGATTATTTTAATTCTAAGAAAAGGCACTTAGTCCATTTTTTTCATGGCCACTATTTGAATTGTTAGTATTGTCTGATTTCAGTGCAATACTCATGCCCACCAATCACAATTGTGATGATTTGAATGGTGAAGATGTACCCGGTTTATAATAGACGAGTAACCAGATTAAGCACCATGTAAGGAAATGGCAGAACAACCCTCTCAACTATGGGTGGCAATGGGCTGGGTGCCCTGGCCCTTTAGGTCCAGAGACAGGGACTCTAAAATTGGTCCAAGGGCTCGGCCTAGGCTTGAAATCTAAACCTTGGGTACAAGCAGGGCCGAGTATTTTGAATCGTATATTCCCCTGTTCGTTCAAACACCTACATCTAGCAGAAACCTGCTCCATGAACAACCTGTCCCCAGTTCTGACTAAGGGCTGTCAACGAGCTGGGCGTAGGATTGCGCCCTTGCTCTAAAGGGGGATTACAATGGGCTGGGCCTGAAGTTGGCTTAAGCCGTATTTTCAGTCATTTGGGCTGTGCCAATTAAAAATTAGGAGCAGAAATGGGCTGGGTAGCCCAGCCTTGTAGGGACAGGGCATGGGCCCCTTAAACTCGGCCTGAGGGCAGGCTTGGGCTTGAAATCTAGGCCCGGTGCTTCAGCCATGCCAAACCTTGACAACGATGAATGTGAGGATTCAATCATCCAGTGGGCTACTATTATACACTATTTATACGTGCAACATGCAACATTCGTTGGATCTGGGAGATTTTCCAACCATAGAAACTATTTATACGATGGGACTAATCCTGGATGAAAGATTTTAAAAAAAAAAAAAGAAATCTTGGATTGCACTAATTTCAAACTGTCAATCATTTAAATCTTTCTCCTCAGCGAGATATTAGGGGCCTACAACCTAGATCATTGCCACCCCTATTCAAAATGTTGATTCTGTTACGCGAGGGCCAGCCCATTGACAGCCCTAGTTCTAAATGTTTAGGCTCTCCCACAAAATAATTCATGATTTTGGGAATTCTCTTCCTAGTAATGATTTTGAAAGGCGAAGCTCTTAATTTTCAATACTAAAGAGCTCCCTTTTAAACCCCCCCCCCCCCCCCTCTGACTTTGGAGATTACAGTAAGAGTGGACATTCCAAAACTGTAAATTATTTTTCTCCGTGAATAGAAATTCCAAAGAGAGTGGAAAATTTTCGAAGGCAACCAAACGTCAGAGGCAAAGACAACTTACAGAAAAGAAGAAAGATTACCTGCAGGCCTTAAAATTGCTCTGGTTCATATGAGTGGGATGTGCCTGATTTTCAAGTGGTCTTCCCCTCCATTGTTTTCCATCCTCTCAATCAAATGCCGTTGACACATTCATCAGGTAGAGCTCCTTGAGGCAGGTGAGACATTTGATGCCAAAAGGAACCTTCTCTAACCACTTACATTTATCAAACCGTAACTTCTAGAGGCATGGCATTGCTCCCTCCACTCGCACTGATTTCAATCCACCCACCCAACTCAACAAGGTTTAGCACCTTAAGTTTTGGAAGTCCTTTGGTTCGCGGCACAACTCTTCCCCATCATAAGCTCTTGTGAAAATGAGGACTGCCAAATTGGACAAAGATTGAAGGATATTAAGTGGATCATCCATTAGTCTAGATCTCAACAGGCTCATCTTAATCAGGTCTTGAAGTGATGCAACCCAATCTGGTAACTTCTCTAGACGTCCGCTACAAATGCTAAAGATATGGCGGATTAGTTGATATAGCCAGTAGATCAAGAGGTTGATTGTCATTTTTTAACAATACCTTGAAAGAGATTAGGCAGTCCATCTTCCCAATGGAGGAGCACAAGGTTCTTCCATATTCTCTTCTCAAATCTGCAATGCACAACCTCCTCATTAGCCTCAAGTTCCCTAATTCCCTAATCACAGCTACACTAGCAATGCCGATGTGTGTCAAGGGTTGCAAGGCACTTATTCTCTCCAGTCCTTTAGGAATTGAAACCCTATTCATATCATGGCGACGAACAATGAGATGGAGGAGGCATTTGCTTCTGAGAATCGCAATGGCAACACAGATATACATAAATCCTTGAGATCCAACATCTCAATATTCACCAATTTCCCCAAGGATTTTGGAAGTCTGGTATTGTATTTCTCAAACTCAAATACCTTAGAAGTAATAAATTCTTAATTTCAGTTGCAAAGCTCTTTAGATGCGTACTTTCCAAATCCAACACCTTCAACAACTTAAATGTCAGAATGTTCCTTCAGACAGAGCTCTTGAAGATACTCTCTTCCCGAAACAGTACCAATGATTGAACATGGAGGTGGTGTAACCTTTTGAGCTGTGAACCGCCCTTGAAGTTGCTATTGATGGATAGACGTCTGGCCCCTTCATATAGTCTCATGTCTTCTTCACCATAACTTGTGGCGAAAATTCTCTTCCTGGCTACCGAAAGAATCATGTGGCAAAGAAGTTCATGAATTTCATTACTTCCCAACCTCCCATCATCATGAAATTCTGAAACATGAACCAACCTCCTTCTGACAAGGTCATTGATGTAGCCCTCTGCAACCTTCTCTGTTGTCTTGCCTTCCATTGCTTGAGCAAATCCTTCTACTATCCATAGTTGGCTCAGCCTCGTAATTCTAATAGGAACATACTTGGGGAAATCCCCAGATATACAACACAGGATTTAAGGTTATAGAGCAGAGCATTGTAACGAAACTTGATCGTTCTGATTAAAGTCTTAAAATATGGATTGGTTTCCATTTTGCTTCCAAGGTTCTGAAGAAACTGTTCCCATTCTCTTACATGCCTCGCATTCTTTGAAAAGAATGCCGCCCATTACTACAATTGCTAGCGGCAACCCACAACTCTTTGCACAATATTTCAAGATGGCTCCTCCAACTCTGAAGAACAACAGGCATCAGGTGGAAGTGCCCTCTTGCACAAGAGATTCTAGGCCTCTTTAGGAGGCAAGTAAAGATTGTGAGCATGGCTGTAGGTTAAACAGGCGACCTCAAAATTCCGTGATGTGATAATCACCCGACTACCACATTCGCTGTCGGGTAACGCATGCTTTATACCTTCCCATAAACATATATGCTCCAGACATCATCAAAAACAATCACATTCCTCTTGTTTTGAAAATAGTCCCAAGACGCTCTGCTATCTTCATCTGCGTCCAACCATCTACCTCTCTGCCAAACTGCCAGTCGAATTGCTTTATCATTCTTCACAGGACCTTAATCACTCTGAATCGTTGGGAGACAGTAACCAAGCATGGAAATCAAAGCATTTCTTAACATTGGATCTAATGAAGACTTTTTTGACAAGAGTGGTCTTGGCCATGCCATGCATCCCAAGTATTGTCCAAAACCAGGTATTGCCCATGAACAATAAGGCTGTATCAGCCCTTGCCCTAAACGGTCTAATACAGAGGCGATACAGGGCAGTATCAGTGGTGATTCTGATACACCAATTTAAAACCTTGAGTGGGAGACGGCGTTTCTCAGAAACTGTAATATTTGCATATGTGGCTTCTGGTTTTGAAATCACGTGGTGCATTGTTATTTTTCTAACAATCATTAAAATTAAAGGATGAAATGTGGTCCTAGCTATCATTCAATCATCTTCATTTCTTAAATAGGAAACTGTAAATCATGGAATCAAAATGATGAATGTGTGGGATATTACCCTTGTGAGAGAAAAATCACATGTGTGATGCATGCAGGCTAATACCCATGCAATGACTATAAATGATCCTCAAAAATTCCTCACACAATGGATGGTTATGAGTGGCTTACAGATGACCCATGTACCACGTGCAGTTTGGTTCACTAGATGACGATTCTGAATTGAAAGGTTATGAATGTCATGATGCATGAATTGGTTGGATGATTTTGATTAAGAGGCACATACATCTTAACCATGGCTGTACATAGAGTAGTTGGATAACATGGTGAAGATGTTACATAATTTGTCATTGCTTGTAATTGATTTTTGTAGCCTGCTATTGATTTCAACAAGAGGTTGTCCATCGAAAGCTCCAACAACAAGATGGTTTTGATTCCAAAAACACATGGATTTGTGACTTCAATCATTCGAACAAAGGATATCAGTAACTGCAATAAAACTTCAGTTACTAAATAAGAGATATGCTTATTGCAGAAAAATATTTTAACAAGAACAAAATTCAGTCACCAACATCTGCTACTAAGAAATCTGCCGTGGAGAATGCCCAATAACCTTCTTTTTTTTGTCATGGAGGAGAGATCTCATATTCGATTTTTTAATACTAAAATATGCTAGAATTCTCGTTTAAGAGTAGCTGTTAAATGGAAATGTGCATAAAAAAAGTTCTGTTACATAACATAGAAAATTAATTTTTAAAATATGTTACTTAACTTTCCTTCTCTTTTTATTTTTAATCTTTTAATGTTTTATTTATGCTAGTTTTTCAGCAAATGGCATATCTCACCATATGACAATTCCCTGAGAACATATCAAAGAATTCCCACACAACACAACAAGATTGACTTCTGCAGTTCTCAAATGGCATATCATGCATGCCCATTAAAAATGCACCATGTTTGCATTCAGGTTTTTGCTCCACCGATCCTTAGTGAGGCCCACCAGACTAAAATTTGAAAATGAAACAAAAGCCCATCTATACAGACCAACAGCCCAGCTAACAATACAGTATACCACTCCAACAAGGAGATGCACAACAAAGACAACTGGACAAAAAGGAAACTTTTCTGAAAATCTCACCCACAATCTGCCATTTTATATAGTAGACATAATCCACAAGATCAAACAAAAAGTATTATCAGCAATAGTAACAAAGACTTTGAATTATTCATTTGCAAAAAACTGAAACATCTTTGAGTCTACAAGACATAAAGATGCACCTAGCATAGATACTTACTATGGATAGTTATACACCTTATTTAAGTATGTTGAAAATTACATTCCACAAGTACCTCCAGCAAGAACAACCATGATTGTTAAAAATGATTCACATGCAATATATTATCAATGGCAACAGAGTCACTAAGTAGCCAAAACAAGAACAATTTCTCAGAAGGCTATAGAAAAATATAGAAATGTTAATAGGCCCTGTCACCAAGTGATTTCACATTATGCTAAAACGAAACAACTGAGTTTTTGGTTTGCCAGCAAAAGTACAGTGGCATCAACCTTTCATTGGTATTAAGCCATTGATCTGCGGACCCCATCACAGGATGGACTATGCACTAATATCTCCCCTGTCAGATGATTGAAGTGATCCATCAAAAATGGACAAATGAAAAAATCAGGCCACTTATCTCCTCAGGTGGGCCATAACGTACAAAATAAATAGCTAAACAATTTTATCTAGCTATACACTGTTCTATACATTGTGCCCCAGATGAGGTGTAAAACAGCCTGATTTTTAGTCCCAAAAATCTGAACAACTTAGCCATATGATGGAAAGCTAAGATCTCGCACACATTGGCAAATGTGCTTGTGTGGGGATAGGCGGGGCTTCACTTGCATGTGCGCTTAGAGAAACCCTGCTAACACATCTGTCCATCATTTTACAGGCATGCATACATGGTCGATAATGCATATATATAAGCATGCATACAAACAATGGGAAAAAGAAAGACCAAATTGAAAGCATACCATTTTTTCACAAAATCACATCTCTTTGGCATTCTAACAAACAACTTGTCTGCATTTTTTTTTCCAATACTGAGAGAGGAGATGCCAAGTAATTAAATGGGAAAAAGAAAGATGCATATCAATGACATCTATGATTGCTAAATGATACTGTTAAAACATTTCAATAAAAAACTATTTACAAAAGACAAAACTTTAATCAAAACAATAGTTCCAGAAATTCCTCCATCATCAACTCACATCCCAAAACCATAATCTACCTTCCAAACAGGACAAGTTCCACAGTAACTTGATTGAAAAGAAACCATAACTACCTTTGGTGTTCAATTTCCCATCGGACGCTTAATGAGATGAGATACTCTGGAAGATTGACCTTGCTTCTGGCCATTGATGCAGACAAGTGGGGATCAGATATTGCTAGGGATTCGGACTTGAAGGAGCTGCAGCAGAGAAATTGACAGAAATCGAGAGATGTTGCTAGGGTTTTGGGAGATTCATGAGAGGAAGGAGATGCAGAGAGAGAGGGGGAAGGGAATCTTGGGCGGAGAGAGAGAGAGAGAAAGAGAGAGAAACGATTTGGTTTTTGTATAACCTGTGAGCACATTTGCCGGCGTCCGGTTTTAGTTAGCGCCGGCAAATACTATGGAGAAATTTTTTTCACACTTCAATCGCTGACAGCCCCACGATGCGCCCGATCAAACATGTGGGATATATTTCATTACTTGTGCATTTTGTATCACACAAATAAGATACAAGATATATCATGGGATATATCAGCCGATATCGTTAACACTTAAAACACTCATCCAAATGCTCCTTCTTCAAATTGCTGAACACAAATGCATACATGTGCCAACATGGCACATTGGCACATTGTGTGATATTTTGGACTTTAATTAAGAAAAATTTTAGGTATTCAACATTCAAAATGTACAAGAAATTAATAACAAATTGTCCACATTTAGGGCTCGTTTGGACACGCGTCTTCAAGAGGAGATTTCTGAAGAAAGGGGTCCAAAGCCTTGCTGGAGATGAAAAGAGAGATTGCAAAGTGCATCTAAACTCACAACATAAAATGCCCAAATAGGCATTTAACATGCATGTGTTGCTCACTGGTTGGGTGGACCACTGGAGTCTGCCCGTGAAGGTCTATGTAACTTTGGCACATGTGGTGTGTCATTTTTCATTTGGTGCTTGAAGATGGAGCATACTAGGGCTGAAAATCAGGCGGGTTCAACTCGACCGACCCGACATTGGGTTGGGCTCGAGCATGATATATCGGGTTCAGTCTCAGGTTTGGGCTATACAAACACCAACCTGATAAAACTTGGGTCAAGCTCAGGTTGAGGTCTTGGGTTGCCCGATCCAACCCGAACCCAATTGATATATAAGTTACTTATAAATTATAATTGAGTATGGATCATCTGTGTGGAAGGCACAAAAAATTCCAATGTTGTCAGTTTTGATTGGTCCACATCATTCCCAATGACTCAAGCTAACAAGATATGCCAGATTTCTCTCCCAAATAGATTACGTGTTACACAACACGACTTTTAAAGCAGTAATTATCTTATATTTTAGTTTATTTTTTTAGAAAAAATGAAGTGCTTTATGATAAATAACTATATATAATTAATAAAAATCATAAGTACAAAAAATAAAATGTATATTAAAAATATAATAGACTAATGTAATAACAAAAATATTAGCATATATGATATATCCACCCGACCAACCTGACAAAGCCCACTTGGGTTGGGCTTGGGTTGAGAATTCCCAACCCGAGGTTGGGTTGGATTGAGTTAGGGCTGAGGTATAGTAACCTTGGGTTTGGCTATGGTTGAGCACTAACCCTCCCAACTTTCAACCCTAGAGCATACCATCCATTTGATTCCACCCATTTAGATGACCTACATGCACCAAACAAGAGATTAGAAAATTCGAGGCCCGACTTGAAAGGTCCACACCATATAAAAAGCCAATGAAACAATGCAATGGCACGGAAATCAACCTACAAGGTGGGGCCCCATCATGCCTATGCGTCTGCCCAGGGTGATACCTGTCCAAGGTGGGTCCTACAAGTGGGTGTGCATCCATTCAAGTGTGGCTTGCACATGCCTCTGCATCTAAGTAGAGACCTGTAAGTGGTGTTGCATTTATCCAAGGTAGGGCCTATGCATGCTTATGAATCAATCTAAGCTGGGCCTACAAGTGTTTGTGCGTCCATCTAAGGTGGGGCTTGTATGTGTTTGTGCATCCATCTAAGCGGGCGCCTAAAAGTGGTTGTGTGTTCATCGTCCATCCAAGATGGAGTATTCAGGTGCTTGTGCATCCAACTAAGCTAAAGCCGACAAGCAGTATGCGTCTACCAATTGTGGAGCCTGCATGTGCCTTTGCGTCCATTCAAGGCAGGGCCTATAAGTGGTTGTGCCTCCATCCAAGGTGGGGCCCCTACATGGCTGTGTTCAATGTGGGACCCACACATGGTAGTGTGTCTAAGGTGGGGCATACATGGCGTGGCAAAAACATGGTTGTGGGTCAAAGGCAGACCTCTAGCCAATCTGGATAGTTCAAATAGCGACTATTTTTAAGCCACCCTCTCTCAAAACTGCTTGTACAAAGTAATAAATATATGCTTCTCGATTCTCAATAATTCATAGCATTACCAACAAGGATAAAACATTTAGTAGTAATTTGGTGATATACAATTAATTGTAATATTTGAGTAGGAGCATCAATAATATAATCTTTAGTAACCTCTTTTGCTCCAAGGTCATAACTATTGTTATCACAATCATTAAATACAACTACAATCATTTAAACATACTAGAGGTTCATTTACATATATAAACTATTAATATCAAATAATATCAAATTATATAAGAGGTTCAAGAATAACATTAATAGGTTCATCCAAACATAACCATGATCATCAAAACAAAAAAAAAAAAAAGAGAGTAAGAGGTTCATCTATATATAAAAAACAAATAATTTTATAATAGGTCCACCATCACCACCATAATTATCACCATTTCCAGGGGGGAAAACCATCACAACCCTACTCTAGTTGCAATGGCCCTCAACCAAGAAATCCGCACTTCTTCTTTGATATTCATCCAAATTTGCCTATACTCCCTCTTCTCACAAAACGCAGCAAATGCAACAATGTATAATGGATCCGCTTTCATTAGCAGTGACATCTCATCTAAAGAATTCTTGCACTTTTCGATATAGTAGGTCCAGGATCAGCATCCTTTGGGAGGGTTTTTAAAAGAGCTTCTATTTTGCTTTGAGTCTCAGCCTTTTTTCTCTTTCTTGCAACTTTTCTCATGAGCAAGTAGATCAGCATCACTCTTAATATCCGGTGCTGAAAGTGGGGTGATGGACGGTGTAGGAGTTTGCGAGTTGAGGTCAGCTGTGATCTGTGAGAGACCTTGAATTGACAGAAATGTTGATCCATTCTCGGGTATGCCTTCTCTATGAGAACCCCAGCTTGTTGATCCAGTTACTAATATATCATCGAATAAGGATGCCATCTCATCTGAAAATTGCAACTGCTTTGTTTTGCATCCGGGTGTCTGTGATACAAACTATGTTAAAACGTAAGTTAGTTAATCACATCGGCTTTTAGGTAAATTATATGATATAATTATCATAAGGTCAACATTTACCTTTAGGTAATCTTCCCATCTCTCAGCTGGCCAATCCAATGTATTCATCGATGCATTAAAGCCATGCCCTGTAGCACTCACTAACCTCAACCATGTTTCATACTGCTTTTTTCTTATAATCCCATGAGTTTTGTAGTTGGTTTTTAGTAAAAGCTATCCCAGTTTGCTTTCTGAGTTCTTCAATGATTCTACTTCATGAAGTTGGCTTCAAAGTTCCTCCTGATCTTCCTCCATTATTTGCTTCTTGAAGGCACAAGTCAATGAATAGTTTTCTCTATGCGCAATCACTCCAGCTCGCGCTATCACCATCCCCAAAAGCCATTCCTTTGTGGAAAAAATAAAAATAAAAAAATAGCCAAGGTCATCTAGAATTTGATTTGCATGCAATCAGAACTGACACACTAAACAAACAGATGCATGCACCGCGACGACAATTAACAAGAGAGATGAAACATGATGCCCCATCACTAAAGAAAGAAACAAAACCAACCCCAAAGAATGTATCACATATATGATGCAAACTTCATCAAGAATAGGAAAAAAGAAGAAGAAGAAGAAATCCAACAGTGGGCCCCACTTCAATTGAAAAACTGATAATGTAATGCACATCCTTGGGTCCAGGATCATCTAATTTAAAAATAGTTGTAGATGGATGCTATGCATATCATTGGCTCTAGGATCATATAATTTCAATATAGTTGTAGATGGATGTAAATAATGCTTTTGCATGGCAAACTCAAAGGAGTGATTTATGGAGCAACAGTCATGATGCTTGCATGTGAAGAATTTAGGATGTTTGCATGATCAAGATGGCTGTTTTCTTGTCAAAACAAGCCTCCCAAACTGGTTGGAATTTTTCTTTTTTCAGACTCTGCACGAGGAAGGCCATGTGCACAGCAATGTGATCATTTTTACCAGAAACAGGTGTAGATTACATAGTGATATTTCTTTGATCCATAATATCATAATCACAAGCAGCATCAAATTTTATTTTATTTTTTGAGTAACGATTTGATTAACGGAACGAAAGGAACAAAAAGGATCTGCTGAGAGGGCAAAACCAAAACTACAAGCCCAGAAATAACATATTACAGCCCTTAAGAGAAGGGGCATTAGCAGCCCATTCGACAAGAAGAATTTTGGCCCGAGTTCTGACAGCTTGCACCGAAGACTGAATGTTGTTAAAACAGCGACCATTCCTTTCCGTCCAGACTGCCCACCAAATAGCCATAATCGCCATTCTCCAAATACTCTCTTTGGATTTCCCGAAAGAAAAACTGTGCCAGTAATGTAATAAGGTGGGAGCGGTGCCGGGAATACACCCACAGACACTAAAACGTTGGAAGAAGTCATACATGATGGCAGAGATGAGAGGACAGTGAACTAACAAATGATCAACTGTCTCTTCAGCATTCATACAGCAAAGGCAGATATTAGGGAGTTGCATGCCTCTCTTCTGCAGATTATCGATAGTTAGAATTCGCTTCCTAGCCGACAGCCAAGTGAAACAAATGAATTTGGGGGGAGCGTGATACTTCCAGATGAAAGGGTGCGTTGAGGATGCAGAAGTGGAAGGACGGGAGAGGAGAGCGTACAATGATGAGACTGAGAAAAAGCCTGATTTATCCCCCTTCCACAACAGGGAGTCAGGATCGTTGCTGATAGGCGGTGCCATGGAGAGACAGCTGAGAAGAGCTGCATATTCATCCAACTCCCAGTCATGCAGATTCCTGAAACAATTGATTTCCCAGACTATGTCTGTTCGGACACGGGAGAAAAAGCAGCAAATCGGGCTATTTTTAAGGACAGCGATTTGGTAAATATTGTTGAATCTGCATTTGAGGGTCGTATCACCGATCCAGTGATCCTCCCAAAATCTTATGTCAGCCCCGTTCCCGAGCTGAAAACCGATATTTTGAATAACTGGCTTTTTAGCGCGCAGAATACCTTTCCACAAATAAGAAGCCCTGTACCAAGAAGAATCGTTGGTCCACCATCCCCCCTGAGTTGATCCGTATTTACCTTTCACAACTGTATTCCAAAGGGCATCCTTCTCTCTTCCCAAACGCCAAGTCCATTTGCCAAGTAACGCGTTATTCATCAGCTTTAGGCTCCTAATATTAGCTCCACCTTCATTAAAATGGGAACAGACTTCTTTCCAGTCCAACAAATGGAAATTTCTCTGATTCTCCTTGCTACTCCAAAGAAAATCCCTTCGCAGGTTATCAATTTTGTCCAGAGTTTTAGAGGGACAATTGAACAATGACATAAAGTAGATAGGAATGTTGGACATAGCTGCCTTGTTGAGCGTGAGACGACCCCCGATAGACAAGTATCGGTACTTCCAAGTAGCGAGCATTTTGTTGAATTTCTCAACCACTCTGTCCCACATAGACTTCGGAGGGGGACCCAGAGACAACGGAAGGCTGACGAACAAAGTAGGAAAGGAAGCGATGGAGCAACCAAAAGTGTTGGCATATGAAGATAATTCAGAATTAGAGCAATTCACACCGAAAAGCCTGGATTTTGACATGTTGATTCTTAAACCAGAAACGGCCTCAAAGCAGCGAAGGGATGTCTAAAGATTTTGCGCTGCTTGTGGCCCTACCTCCACCATGATGAAAATGTCGTCAGCGAATTGTATGTGCGAGATCGTCGACTGAACTCCTGGGATTGAAACTCCATTGAAAAGACCGGCTCTCTCCCCTTTAGAAAGCATCTGGGATAAGGCTTCAGCAATCATGAGGAATAGGAGAGGAGAAAGGGGGTCACCTTGGCGAAGCCCTCTAGAGCTTTGGAAGAATCCTTTGGGCGTACCATTAAGGAGAATGGAAAAATGCGCCGATTTGACGCAAGCCTGCATCCACCGTTTCCATTTGGCTCCGAAACCCAACCAATCGAGCATATAGGATAAAAAACCCCAATCAGTGTGATCGTAAGCCTTTTCTATATCCAATTTGAGGAATATATGATTTTTCCCCGACCTGTGACAAGAGTGAAGAACTTCGTTAGCTAGCAACGCCCCATCGATGATTTGTCTGCCTTTAATGAATGCATTCTGATATTTGGAGATGAGTTTGCCCATGACTGTTGACAGTCTGGAGGAAAGAATTTTGGCTAGAATCTTATAGGGACTGCCAATGAGGCTGATGGGCCTGAATTCGGAAAAAGAAGAGGCGTCAGCCACTTTGGGAAGGAGAGCGATGAAAGAGGCCCCAAAACCTTTGGACAACTTGCTTCTGATGTGAAATTCATGTAAGAAGTTCATAACATCGCTACGAACTGTGTCCCAATAGGATTGGAAGAAGCTGATGGGAAACCCGTCGGGACCCGGAGATTTGTCGCCACACAATGCAGAAATGGCCTGTAAAGTTTCTTCTTCGGAGAATGGGATTTCTAAAAGGTCTGCTTCAGCGGCTTGAAGAGAGTGAAAAGGGATGCCATCGAGAAGTGGTCTGTTCCAGCCCTCTGTTGAATAACTGGAGGAGAAATGAGCAATAGCGTATTCTGCGATTTCATCCTTGTCGTCAATTATCCTACCATCAACTGATATGCTAGAGATAGCTTTGGCCCAAGCTTTCATACTTGCAATGTTGTGAAAGAACTTTGTGTTTTTATCACCCTCTGTGATCCATTTCGCCCTTGCTTTCAACTTCCAAGCTACTTCATCTTCGAGCGCCCTAGAAACAAGCAGCACCGAAGACTGCAGCATCAAATTTGGGATCAAAAGGTTCCAATAATTCAAACTGAAAGATCTCGGGTCATTCACTTATTAATTAAGCATTGAAAATTAAAGGAAAAAGGAGTTGAAATCATATACACTATTAAACTTTAGGGATGGTGATGGTTGCTTAGTGGCAACCTTCTTCCCTCAATCCTCTTTCTAATTTTCTCTTTCCATCCCCTTGGCTAAACACTCATAACTACTAACTCCTGTGACAACATGTAACAAAGCAAGTTCCTCTTTCTCTTTCTATCCCCCTTGCTAAACACTCATAACTACCAATTCCTGTAACCACTGTGACATAGCAAGTTCCTCTGGCTTGGGTCTAGATATGCCTAAAACAATCTGGATCTGAAATTTCAGCAGCAAAAAGGCACTGCCAAAATATAAAGGACTGCAGGAGGATTTCCAACAGTCTATCAGATGCTATATGCCAGTATTTTCATGCGTTTAACCCTCTACTAGAAATCAAGCAACATATACTAACCTCTGATGAATGTTGTTCCATATGACTGTTTGGAAATCGACAGATGTCTGGACTCTGGACGTATTTGGAGACGTGGGCATGATACTGAGCATTTTGAGATGATACACGGGCTGCTGTAATGAGTAGAGTGGACAGATTTTGGTCATATCTAGCTGAGATGGGGATGGGGCAAGGCCATGTGATCCGATTCTTGTGGGGTGGATCTATTGACTGCATCTAGGTGCAGGTTGTGTTACAAGTTGTGGGTCGGTATGGATGGAACACAGAGAAGCTAGATATAGTGGCATTCAAATCACCAATCTGGATGTTTGCACATGGAAAATTACTTATTTCTTTCTTTCTTCCTTCTTCCGACACAGGGTGTACCCACCCCTTTTGAGGCGAGACTATTCCCTGAGGATACACACAATCACCTGCAACCACGTGTGTTGGGTAATGCCGAGGAGGGGAGTTGAACCCACTGTAGGGAGCAAACCCAAGAAAACTTTCCAGCATGGTGACAAATTACAGCAACTAGACATATGGCAATCCCAAGAAAACCGACAAGAAAAACCTGCAGCAGCCCTAGTTCCAAATGTTTAAGCTCCCAAAACCGGAAAAATAATTCATGATTTTTGGGAATTCCCCTTGTAGGAATGATGTACCAATACTCATTTGGAAAGGAAGAATTCTTTATTTTCTATACGAAAGAGCTCCCTTTCCCTCCCGACTTTGGAGATAACATTAAGGGTGGACATTCCAGAACTGTAAATTATTTTTCTCCACACCTAGAAATTCCAAAAAAAATGGAAATTTGCAAAAGGCAACTCAAACACCAGAGGCGAAGACAACTTGGAGAAGAGAAGAAAGATTACCCGCCGGTGCTGAAATTGCTTTAGTTCGTATGAGTGGGATGTGCCTGATTTTCCAGTGGTCTACCCCTCCATCACTTGCTATCTCTCGATCAATGCATCTGGCACATTCATCACGTAGAGCTGTTAAATGCAGGTGAGATGCTTGATGCCGAAAGGAACCTTCTCTAACCTCTTACATTCATACAAGTGTAGCTTCTGGAGGTATGGCATTGCTCCCTCCTCCACTCGCACTGATTCCAATTCGTCCAACTCGACAAGGTTTAGCACCTTTAGCTTTGGAAGTCCTTTAGCTTCGCAACACAACTCTTTCCCATCGTAAGCTCTTGTGAAAGTGAGGACCGCCAAATTGGGCAGAGATTGAAGGATTTTAAGTGGGTCATCTGTCAATCTAGACCCCAATAGGCTCATCTTGACCAGGTTTCGAAGTGACGCGACCCAACCCGGTAACTTCTCTAATTGTCCGCACAGATGCACACGCTGAAGATGTGGCTGAGTAGGTGAGATAGCCGGTAGATCAAGAGTGTGATCGTCATCTTTTAACAATGCCTTGAAAGAGATTAAACGGTCCATCTTCTCAACTGAGGAGAACAAAGTTGTTCCATCTTCGCTTCTCAAATTTGCAATGCACAGCCTCCTCATTCGCGTCAAGTTCCCTAATTCGCTAATCACGACTGCTGCACTAGTTACGTCAATGCGTGTCAAGGTTTGCAAGGCACTTAATCTCCCTATTCCTTGAGGAACTGAGACCCCATTCATGTCATGGCGACTAACAATGAGATGGTGGAGGCCTTTGAGTTTGAGAATCTCAACTGGCAACACAGATATACCTGTACCCTTGAGATCCAATGTTTCAATATTCACCAATTTTCCCAATTTTTGGAGACTGGTAATCATTGTATTTCTCAAACTTAAATATCTTAAAAGTAACAAACTCTTAATTTCAGTTGGAAAGCGCTTTAGGCGCGTACCTTCCAAATCCAACACCTTCAACAACCTAAATCTAGGAATTTCCCCTTGTATGGGGCTCTTTAAGATCCCATCTCCCCCAAACACTAACAACGATCGAAGACGGAGATGGCGTAACCTTTTGAGATGCAAACTGCCCTTGAATTCAGGATGGATGGATAGGTGTCTGGCCCCTTCGTATAGACTCGTCTTCTCCATCGTAAATTAAGCTGGAACACTCTTCCCTAGCAAACGAAAGAATCACATGAAGGATAAATTCATGGATTTGTGTTGAGGGTCAAATATTATATATTATCCCCCATTTATATCTTGATTTTATGAACATAATAATGTTTAATATTCCATTTTACTCATGTTTGTGTTGCAAGGTAAATTTAAGAGCTTGGATTGAAAAGGGTGCTAAAAGCATGGATTTAATGCTCAAGAATCACCAAGGCAAGGGATGGAGACCAAGATTGAAGAATCCACATGCCAAAGATCCAAGAAAGCCAAGTAAGGAATGAAGAGAATCAAATATTTGAAGTGAAGAAAAGAATCCTGAAATTGTCCTGAAAACAAATATATTCCTGAAATTGTTTTGAAGAAGCATATTCTGAAACTCTGGGTTATTATGTGAAATTGCGCAGAGTGAAGTATATTTTAGGAAACTACGTAAATTTGAGGCTGCTTGTAGAGTTTTCCAACTAAGTGCGAAAGTTGGAGTTCCACAACTATAAATAGGACTCTCTATGATGTTCCTAAGTATTTTCTAGGGTTTAAGGAGAGCAAAAGGGTGGAGAATCCGTCGCCAAGAGTTTTTCCTTCTTCTTCCTTAATTGTTTTCATATTTTCTTAAGAGACTTTGGTCCAATCATGTCTATGGTTGCCCCTTAGATAGGGCTAAGAGATGAAGCTTGTAGCGTGATGGGATGTTTCTCTTGCTTTGATTCATGTTTATGTTGAACCTTCTTTAATTCTAATTTGATATTTAAGGAATACTTTCAGTTTTTAACGGTTTATTGTGACTCAAAGTACAGTAGATCTGCAATAGCTTTGAGTATCTTCTTTTTCTGATTTTGAGATTGTGGGATTGGTAAATCCTGTTGTTGGCCATTGTCCATGGGCATGGTTTGGTGATGGAATCCCTTCCAATTACCACAATTCTCCTCCATTGAGAATTAGGTCAAAGAAAGTTCAAATTTGATCTTAATTGTTATATCTTTCAATTGGATAGGATAAGACTCCAATTCCAATTGTGGTACTTGAATCAGGTAAAAAGGCTCCCTGATCATTGCAAGTGGATCCTTGATGCTCTAGTTCACTTTTGATATTTGATAAATCTTTTACAATTACTCTCTTTTATTCCATATTTAGAGTTAGATCTTTTTCTAGTTCTAGTTCTAGTTCTTTTCAGAATACGTACAAATTTAGTCCCTGTGGATTCGACCTCGTTCTCAAGAGTTATTACTACATCGCAACCCTACACTCGGGGTTGTGAACAATTTGACAACTTCCCAACCTCCCATCATCGTGATATTCTGAAACATGAACCAAGCTCCTTCTGATGAGGTCATTGAGGTAGCCCCTTTGCAACCTCCTCTGTTGTCTTGCCTTCCTTTGCTTGTACAAATCCTTCTGCTATCCAAAGCCGAATCAGCCTCGTAATTCTAATAGGAACATCGTCAGGAAAAATCCTGATATATAAGATGCAGGATTTAAGGTTATACAGCAAATCATTGTAACCCAACTTGATTGTTCTGATTAAATTCTTAAAAAAAGGATTGCTTCCGATATAGTTACTGAGGTAGTGAACAAACTGTTCCCATTCGCTTACATGCCTTGCTTTCCTTGAAAATAAGCAGCTAATTACTACAATTGCCAAAGGTAACCCACCGCATCTTTGCACAATCTTTCGAGATGGCTCCTCCAACTCCGGAGGACATCGGGGGTCGGGTGGAAATGCCCTCTTGCAAAAGAGGCGCCAGGCCTCTTCTGGACGCAAGGGGTAAGGATTGTAGATATGGTCGTACGTGGAATTGGCTATAGCAGAATTCCCTAATGTGATGATCACCCGACTACCACGTCCGCTGTTCGGTAACACATGCTTTATACCTTCCCATAAATACACACTCCAGACATCATCAAGAACAATTACATACCTCTTGTCTCGAAGATAGTCCCAAAGATGCTCTGCTAACTTCGTCTGTGTCCAACCGTCTACTTCTTGGCCAATCCACGGGTCTAATTGCTTTATCATTCTTCACAGGACCTTAACCATTACAAATCATTTCGAGACGGTCACCCAAGCATGGCAATCGAAGAATTTCTTGACATCCAGGTGATTGAAGATTTGTTTAACAAGAGCGGTCTTGCCCACGCTGCACACCCCAATCACCAATATGTGTAAGTTTCGGTTCTCCTTGTACTAACCATCCAAGTAGTACATCTCTTGGCCTCTCGGTGCCCACTAGATCATCTTCCTCGTCTGGTAGGGGAATCATTGTACAGTCATCGTCGGAGACAGAAGATGGGCTTCCAACAGCAATCAGACCATCACATGCCTCTTTCAATATTTGATGGAATCCCGTACGAATTACTCGCATCTGAACAGTGACACTACAGCAGATGATCAGGTTTTCGATGAAGTAACATACTTTATAGAATATATCTCCTCGAAGAGGAGATCGCAAGAGGCGAAGAGCAAAATCGTCTAGAATATCTCCACGTCGAGTGCTGCATCTCTTACCCGTTTCACCCAATTTCTTACAACTTCCATCTCAACCCTCGCATCTGCCGCCCGGAGGAGCGGAATCAGGCCCTCCTCCGACTCATTGATGATTTTGAGGAGCCTCGCATCTGCCGCCCGGAGGCACGGAATCAGGCCCTCCGACTCATTGATGATCTTGAGGAGTTCGTCACGAAGCAATGCGGTGAAACCTAATCTTTCCTCCTCTGCAAGCAGCAATTTCCGCCTGTCGACGGAAACCGTCACCATCTCGTCTGTTCCCGTATTTATTATTCCTTATATCGCATTCCGCCGATTGACCGATTAAGCTACTCCAAGTAGGAAGAATATAAAAAGAAGATGGACTAGGATTTCCATTTATCTCTGTTACATTAATTGGAAACGGATTGGCTACTCCCCTTGGCTGGTGGTCGGAGCTATGTGGGACCAACCATGGTGTATTTGTTTCATCCATTCCGTTCATCCATTGTTTCAGATAATTTAAGGTTTTTCCTTAGAAATTTGAGAGCATGAGTATCAGGTGTACAACACCACAGGAAAACAATATTGATTGGATATCCACCATTAAAATCCTCCTAAGGCCCGATGTATTGTTTATTTGAAATCCAATCTTTTGATTAGGTCGTACAGTCCCAGATGATCTAAAATAATGATCTAAAATACAAAAATCAGCTTGATCCAAAACTTTTATAGCCATAAAAAGGTTTTTTAATGGTTGCCGCTCATTCAATACCGTTTCCTGTAATGTGGTCCAATTGAGATCGATAGATACCTCATTTTTTAGAATAAAACAATTTGGAAAAATAGATGGACGGCATGGATGAAAAAAATACATCATGGTTGAGCCCACTGAACACCAACCATCAGCCTTTGGCTGGTGGCAGGGGAGTAGCCAAATCCGTTTCCAGAGACGAAAAGGACGCGGATTTCCTGCTAGAGCCTTTCGCAGCTGCGCTGGAAACAGGTGGGGCCCACTGTGCTGTTTTTAATAAATTCACCCGCTCCATCAGTTTTGTGAATTTATTTCATGTGCGGCTCTCCTGAGTTGTGCATCTACTTATTTTTCGCTCCAAGGCCTAGCATCATGGATAGAAACTAATAGTAGATTGGATTTTATGTAGAAAACATGGTGGGCCCAACAGAAATTATTGATAGATGTGGGGCCGATGGTAGCTCCTGAAGTGTTTGATTGATCTAATAGACGATCAAGATCAATTGATTGGAATGTCTAAGTGTCCGAATGTAACAGGGGCCACTATAAACTATAGTGCTCCTCAGATAAGTGGACCATTTCTCTTTGTTAATCTCAATTATTCTTAATCACTATTATTTATATAGAAAATGTTGTAAAATATTGATTTTAATAAAAAATATTTTAATAATAAAAAGTTGTTTTTTGAAAAACTTTTGGAGCTTTGGGAATAGTCCCACATGGGAAAGAGAAGAGAAAGAAAAGTGGTTTAAATGATAATAGTGGAGTACCATAATATTTGCCTACCTAGTCCGTGGACCATGGGACTTGCGTGTTCCGCGCACGCGCTCGGGCTCGGGCTCGGTCTCGGTCTCGATCTCGGTCTCGATCTCGGTGCGAGGGCGTGGGCATGTGAGGCAGTGTGGCTGTAGTGGCGCACTTTGCACTTACTGAATGAGAGTCCCTTAGAATATATAGAGGGCTGAAAAAGAGCTGTTGCAGAAATTCTGTAACCGCTGTGAAATAAGTGCAGGGTCCAGCTGAAACTGCTGCATGGCTAGCCCCAACAGCTATAAAACGGCTAGCTGCTGTCTCACAACAGTCAGCATGCAGCAGCTTAATGGCCCATACACAACAGTCATAAAACGGCCATAAAACGGTTAGTTTTCTCAACAGCCAGAAAACGGTCATGGGATTTATTTCCCTGGACCATAACCCCCAGCCACCATAGCCTATAAAAGGAGGGCCTGGATAGGTTTCAAAACAATCTCAACTCACTCCAGCAACTCCATACGAATTCTAGAAAAACAGCCTCTCCACTCATATATTCTAAGTGTTATCCAACAATACAACAAGGTGTCAACCTTAGCTTGAAGAACAGACCAGCGGTGTGGTCTAGGACGGTTCAACCGAACCAGCAGAAGATTAGAACTTAATCGAGCAAACCACTTTTCTATTTTCTTCTTTTCTTATTTTTAGGATTTTTCTTTATATTGTAATACTGCCAGAAATAGTGAAATTGAGTTCCATTTGGTGGGCCTTCGTGTTTGCTGAACGCAGACCCACACCAGGCTCGTCGTATCCTAGAAGCAATTTGCCTGTAACCTATCAGCATACTCAATTTACTTGAGTTGGGGCAAATAACGCTTTAAGGACAGCGTTTTCAGACGTGCTTCAGCCTGTCCATATTGTTTTCGGTTTCCATATTATACAGAAACTACATTAATCTGTATAAATTTCCCAACAGAAAAAGCAGAGGCTTGTGTGGCCTTCCTAATCAATTTTCCTTGCTTAATCAAATCACGTCGGGGAGTGTTTTATTTTTTTATTTTGTCCCTTCAGTGTGGACCCACCAATAGATTGAGTAATCAAATTGATGATGAGCTCTCAGATTAATTGAAACTCATGGTCTAATATATATTTTGGATAAGATCTTCAACGGAGGATGAGATGGATTGAATGGACAATCTAGGTTGGTTGCTGGAATGTCTATGTGTTCATTGTTTACTGTTTAGATTATCTGTTGTAGACCATAATGTGGTGGCACATACGACAAAGTACCGGTCATTTATCTTATATTTTGAAGGAAATATTGGTTGGGTGGGAAAATCTCATGCAACACCTTTAAAAACCGCCTTGCGTTCTGTCGGTCGCCCCATGTTATAAATGTGAAATTTACTCTATTCATGGAGTGAGAACCCTTGCTTTTAGGAGTGCACATTTAACCGGTAGATCCGGTTCTAGTATGCTAACGGTCCGGTTCCGGTTCCGAAAATTTCAGAACTGTTAGGAACGGTTCGGTTCCGATTTAGGGGCATGTAGAATCGAACCGAACTGTCGACCCGAACTGTGGAACCGATCCGTTGAACCGTGGATTTGAACCTTGGATCCAAACCATTGATCCAAAACCATTCCATTTTTTATTTTTTATACCTTCCTCGACCCATTTATAGCCTTACTAATCCCATCGTTCATGTACTTGTCGTGGCCGCATGACATGGTGATTTTTTTTCGACCTTTTTTTTCTTTTGTTAAATTTTCTAAAAACTCAGAACCGTGGAACCGAATCGGTTTTCACAGTCCGGTTCTGGTTCGGTTCTAGGATGCTAACGATCCGGTTCCGGTTCCAAAAATTTCAAAACTGTTAGGGACGGTTCGGTTTTGATTTTACCCCGGAACCGGACCGAACCGAACCGTGTGTACCCCTACTTACTTTCACCGAACATACCAAAGATCATCTCAAAAGAGTGAAATGAGTCACGTCAATGGACACAATGTAAAATTGCTTCTAAAATCTCTAAGTTTTTATTTATTTATTTATTTATTTTACACACGCACATACACCCCACACACCTACGCTGGTGGAATTTCACCACCTATGGGTACTTGAACCCTTGACCACGAGTTGAAACTCCTGAGAGTCTAAAATCTCTAAGTTCATGTGTTTTATCCTACATTGAGTTTTTTATTAGGCTGATTTTTGTACCTTCTATTCATCGTGGTGAGTTACACTTGATTACTGGGTTTAGTTAAAGATGCATGATCTAATGGCCCCTGATTGAATTTGTTCATTTTCACCAAACTTACCAAAGATTATCTTGAAAAGAATGAAGTGGGTCGCGTTAATGGGGACAATGTAAAATTACTCCTAAAATTTCCGAGTTTATGTACCTAAGGGCCCGTTTGGACAGATGGATTAAACGGGAGTCGAACGTCTTAAATGGGATTCGTCCGTCACATCCCACAGCGTCCGTATGCCAGCACGTTTGGGCAGCATATGGATAAGAACGAGGAGGGATTTCGCCGGATTCGCAAATCCGATGGGATCATGCTCCCTGCGCTATCACCCTGTACCACGGATGGTGTTTGTGCCGATTGGATACTTACAAGCTTTGTACGAAATGGATACTGATATGGCGTGACCAAGCTCTGTGGACCCTACCATGATGCATGTGTTGTATCCATACCGTCCAATCATTTATATAGATCTCAATGTTCACAAGTTACATGTAGATCTCAAAAATACATGACTGTGGGCCCTATAAATGTTTCAACGGTGAGTGTTGTTGATGCCAAAATCCGATCAGCCCTCCCTCCTCGTCGATCTCCATGTATGATCCCTGGAACCTGCATCAGAAAAGCAGGCAAAGGTGACCCTGGCTAAGCCGGGGGACCCTCCAATGCCTAAGTCAGGACAAGGGAATCAGGGCCTGAGTAGAGTGTAGAGGAGAGCTCGATTTTGCGTACCTGTAGATATGGTGTGATGTAGTATTTATACTTGGCTGTCGAGTGGTCCGGATCAGATAATCTCGGCACGATCAGGGGGATTCCCGGATCGTGGAGATACCCCCCGCAATCTATCGATCATGTAGCGTATCTGGCGGATTATGCGTATCTGCGAGCGAGGTTATCGGTCACGCTTGGTTATGGCAGTTTTCACGTTCAGCGAGTGGGATATGTGCATCTTAACATGCATTCGGCTTGGAACGTTCGCTCTGTTCAAACTGTATGCTCGGCTCAGAACGTCGTTCACCTCGGAATGCAGGCTAGAGCAGAGCAGCTATAACGTGGAGGATCGTCCGATCGGATCATAATCCAGAGTCCGACCTCAACCAAGTCGGCTGCTCATACGGGTCGAGTCTTGAAACAGGTCGGGAGGGTCACGACTCGGCTCGGACTTACCCTCGGATCAGCGTTGTATTGCGAGCTCAGATTTCTCATAATAGAAGCCCCCTACTCTTTGAGTTTGCTTGCCAGCTCGGATAGTACTTAGGTAGGAAATCTCCCGCCCTCACCGCCATGATGACGGATCTCGAATCACGCACGTTAGCCACCTTGGCCAACACATGGTGACGGTTACGATCCCGAATCTCCTCCCAGCCTATGAGAAGTTGCCACGCAGGCAGGAGGAGGTGTGCGCCTGACAGCTCCGAGTGCCGAGGCGTCGCTTCACCTGTCGAGGTACACAGCCCGATGTTAGAGCTGTACAATCGGTTTGTATCCCGCCAATGCAACATCGCCAGGTGTACTCGGAGATCGGCTCGTGCCGATTCGACTGCTGCCATTAAAGCTCGTCATCAATGCAAGAACCGTTCGCCGCCTATATAAGGCGCTCCGAGCGTTGGTTAGTCATTTTGACGTCCTGATTTGCGAAAGCGCACCGGAGAGGCGATTTCTGACGAGAGGCGATTCCCGTCGAACTCGAGGTTTCCGGCAGAAAGACGATTTTCAGCCATCATCCGGTGAATCTCTCTCACCTCCATCTTTATTTTTTCAATGTCTTCTGATCTAGAGATGGTACGCGAGTATGGCGACGACTCTGAGCCAGGGAGTACCGGGAGCGAAAGCGGGTCTTCCGAGGGCCCTTTCAAAGCCACTCTCCCGTACCCCCCGCCTCGGAAGCAAAAGACACTGAGTTCTAAGACAAAGCAACCCAGCAAGAAGGCTGCCTCCCGAGCACGCCGAGTTGAAACTTCTACCGCCACTGATATGCCTGCGAGCCTGCGGGTCGCAGAGGTTGTCCCTAGGGGTTCTGTCATGTCAGGATCCCAAATGAAATGGATCCGCTTGGAGTTTCAGGTCCCCGACTCTGTGTAGATAAGGGCCCCTGGTCCTTTGGACGTTGCTGGCGCTCCAGCTAAAGGTGAGGTGGCCATTTTTCTCTGCGCGCTGTAGTGCGGTGTTCGTCTCCCACTGTATCCTTTTATCCAGAAGGTAGCGACCTATCTCGAATTGGCCCCTGGACAGTTTGCTCCGAATGCATGGAGGGTGATGATCTCGGCCTACATAATTTGGAAGCAAGTTGGGAACCCCAAGCTGACCCCAGAAGAGCTGCTGAGCCTGTACATGGTCAAGCATGATAGCAACGACCCATGGTATTATTTCGCGACTCGGGGGAGCAAGGGGTCGGGGTTGGTGATGCACCTGCCGTCTTCCAACAAGGACTGAAAGAACAAATGGTTCTGGGCGGCAGGTGATTGGGAGGCCCAGACGGCTGAGCTTAGGACCTTGATAACTCGGGTTCCGACCTATTTTACAAAGCCAGGTCGGACTTCATTTTATATCCGAGTCACTATTTTGATTTCCGCCTGTTTTCGTAGAGGTGACATTTTTTTTTATTTTGCAGCTTTTGCGAAGGGATTGCCGCTCCTAGACTCAGACCAGAAGAACCAGGTCGCGAAGGCCAGAATGCGGTCGGAGTCGCTTCGCTCCTGGGCCGATCTGATAACGGCGGCCAACCTTCACTGGTCCGGGCTCTTCAAATCCCAACCTCTAGCCACATCTCTGAGTAAGTTGTCCTGACCTCTTCAATAATCTTTCCTTCACTTATCTAATAGCTGACAGTTTTCTTTCGCAGGCATGGCTGAGGCATACGGAGGGTGGAAGAGGAAGGCAGCTCCGACGCAGCGGAGCTACTCAAAGAAGCCCCCTAGTGAAGATCACTCTGAAGAAGCCGGCTCCCCCTCGTATGGGAGAATCTTCTGCTGCACCAAATCCATCAAGTCCGGCACGGAGGCCCGCCGGCACTCCCTCCATGCTGCCTGTCCCGAAGGGCCCAAGCACTACCGCGGCTCATCCGGTAGTGCTTCGGCCAGTGGTACGCCTTCCTCCGGGGGTTGTCCGAGTGACCGAGGCTGACACCCTGGCTGCGCCGAGCTTTGTTGCTCGGGCTCCCTCCGACGTCATTCCTCCCGCCACCGTTCCCGCCGCAGCCCCCGAGCCCCCCACCGTCGTTCCTTCATCCTCTGAGAGAGAGAGAGAGAGCCAATAGGGTGACTGAAAATGTGCCTTCCCCCCCCCCCCCCCCCCCCCCCCCGAGGTTGAGGGGGAGGTTCGCACCGAGGGTCAAAACTCGGCCGGCAGTCGGGTAGGAGCCGAGGGGGCTGAGGCCTCGGCCCAAGCGGGGACGAGCGGGGGGAGGTTCGAACCCGGCTATCACATGGTGTGCCCAAGCATGCCAAGGAGGAAGACATCGCCCAGACCCTTGAGCGATCAGAGGGAGTGTTCCTGAACGACTTCGGCTCCATATGTTACATGGTAAGTCTCTGAGAAGACCTCCTTTCTTTGATGTTGTTATGCACACTCCGTAGATACTGATCTTTATTTTCTATTCAGGCCGTCTCGGTGCTGCTCTCCATTCGGCAGAGAGTACGAGAGTACAAGGGGAAGGAGGAGGAGTTGGAGGCTCTCCGGGCCGAGATGGCGGCTTTAAGGTCAGAGGAGACTGGCCTCCACCAACAGATTACGGGCGAGAGAGCTAGGGTCAGGCGACTGCAGGGAGTCGTCATAGACTTGGAGGCCATGGAGCTACATCTGCAGGAAAAGGCAGATGATTTTAAGAAGAGCGGTGATGCAGCGACTGCTGAGCTGATCCGTGTCAGGGCCCACGCGGACTCCTTGACCGTGGAGACAGTTCGGCTTGGGGAAGCTCTGAATCGTGCTAAGGCCGAGGCGACTGAGGAGCGGACGTGAGCCTTGAATCAAGCCGTGGAGGCCCAGAGGGTGAAGGACGAGGCCTCTTTGGCCGCAGCAGTTGCTACTGCAGTCGAAAGTTTCAGGACTTCTAAAGAGAGGGATGTTGATGCTGCAACGTTTTACAATCGCAGCTTCGATGCATGCCTCGAGGCGGTTCTGGGTTTGTACCCAGACCTAGATCTCGATTCCGTCTTGCCCGATGACTCCGAAGATACCTTAGCTGACATCGTCCACTCGGAACCAGCTCCCGACGCTCAGGTTCCTGATGCCCAAGCTCCTCCTGCCTGAAGACTTCTCTTTTTTTTTTCTTTCAATGTATCTATGTACTTTTGCCCCTCCGAGGGGATTTAATGAAAAATGTTCTTATTACATTGTTGATTTGCTTAAGATGTTGAGCTGATGGGCTTAGTCCGCTGCCATTTAGTTTTTGAGGTCGATTATCCGAGCCTCCTCGGCCCAAGCCGTAGTTGGGTCCGACCCCTTAGGATACTTGGCTCTTCGCCTTATTTTTTTGTACGCTGAGTTGAACACTTAATCAGGTGGTCGGATCGTTATTAAGCTTTTTTCCCTTGAAGGGATGCCTTGTCGATTTTTCGTGGGGTTAGGTTCCGATCCTTAGAGGATCGGACCATTTATTAGGATTTTTCCCTTGAGGGATGCCTCGTCAATCTCTCGTAGGGTTAGGTTCCGATTCCTTAAGGGATCGGACCATTTATCTAGTACTTGTGCGGATAGGACAATCGAACAAGCATTCAAAGGTAGAATCGGTCTTTTATTTAGAGCCTTAAAGGCCAGTCGCTCGGAGGCATACATTGCATCATGAGCCTTAAAGGATATTTCCTCACGAGTAGTAGATCTTTAAGTGCTCGGCGTTCTAAGGATGAGGGAGATGACGGCCTTCGAGGTCTTCCAGGTGGTACGAGTCCGGTTTGACAGATTTGACCACACGATATGGACCTTCCCAATTAGGTCCGAGCGCTCCTGCTCCTGGCTCGGCCGTGTTTTGAAAAATCCGTCGGAGGACTAAGTCTCCTGGTCGGAAGCGCCTAACTTTAACTTTAAAATTGTAGAAGTGCGCTACCTGCTGGTGCCGAGCTGCTGTTCGGAGCTTAGAAACTTCTCGGAGTTCTTCGAGTAGATCCAGATTAGCCGCTATCTGCTCGGAATTTTGACTTTCTTCGAAACCCCTGACCTGCGCTGTAGGGAGTCCGATTTCTACCGGCATCATTGCCTCCGAGCCGTAGGATAACGAAAATGGAGTTTCGCCCGTCGAGGTCTGGACTGTAGTCCTATAGGCCCAGAGGACGAAGGGAAGCTCTTCGGCCCAATTTCCTTTTGCTTTTTCCAGCTTCGTCTTGAGATGATGCTTGATGATTTTGTTGACCGCCTTTACTTATCCGTTCGATTGCGGGTGCTGAGGCGATGAGTAAGCGTTCACGATGCCGAGCCCTCGACACATGTTATGGAACTTGTCATTATCGAATTGGCGGCCGTTATCAGAAACGATGGTCCTCGAAATCCCAAACCGGCAGATGATATTTTTCCACACAAAGTCGATCACCCTCTGCTCGGTGATCTTTGCAACTGACTCAGCCTCGGCCCACTTGGTGAAATAGTCGACCGCGACTATAGCAAACTTGACTTGTCCCTTCCTAGTAGGCAAGGGACCGATGATGTCGATTCCCCATTGAGGCAACGGCCATGGCCCACTCATGGGGGTCATTTCTTCTGCCGGTTGTCTCGACATAGCAGAAAAATGCTGGTACTTGTCACACTTCAGGACAAAATCCTTGGAATCTTGCTTGAGAGTTGGCCAGAAATACCCTTTTCGAAGTATCTTCATGGCCAAGACACGGCTGCCTAAGTGATTTCTTCAGATTCCCTCGTGAATCTCCCGAATCACGTAATCGGCTTCATCTGGTCGGAGGCATCTAAGGTAAGGCTGAGAATGTCCCTTCTTGTACAGCACTCCGTCCAATATGGCGTACCGAGCTGCTCGGACCCTAAGTCGCCTCGCCTCAAGCTTATCCGAGGGGGTTTCGTCGGTTGATAGATAATTGAAAATGGGGTCCATCCAACTGGGGATGGACTGGACGGTGCTGACCTCCTCTGACTGGTCGATGCTTGGGTGCTCAACGAACTCGACCAAAACAAAACTTGAGATCTTTCCCTCGGAGGCCGAGGCGAGCCTTGCTAAGGCGTCGGCCTATGAATTCTCGGCTCTGGGGATCTGCCGGACGGTGCAGCTCCAGAATTTCTGAATCAATTTCCTCGCCTCTTCGAGGTAGGCGATCATTTTGACTTACTTAGCTTCGTACTCCGAGGAGATGGTTCACCACCAATTGTGAGTCACTGCGGACTTGCAGGGTCTGAACACCCAGACTCGCTGTCAGCCTGAGCCCAGCCAGCAGCGCTTCGTACTCGGCCTCATTGTTTGAAGCTTTGAACCTGAGCTTGATGGCGTATTGGATCGTCATTGAATCATGCGCCACCAGGACGACACCGGCTCCTACTCCTTTAACGTTGGAGGATCCATCAACATAAAGGACCCACTCCGGATCTGATGCGGGCTCTTGATTGCTCAGCGGGGTGGGCAGTGTCATCTCAATTTCCTTCCTTGGTTGCTCTTCGTCCGGAGTCGTAAACTCGGCGATGAAGTCGGCTACGGCTTGTCCCTTGAGTGTCGTCCTGGGCAGGAGCTGAATGTCAAACTCTCCGAGCTCTACAGCCCATTTGGTCATCTAGCCTGACACTTCAGGTCTCTGGAGGATCTGCCTCAGAGGGGAGTCCGTTAGCACGATTATGGAATGGGCCTGAAAGTACGGCCGTAGTCTTCTAGCTGAGACGACAAGGCAGAGCGCCAATTTTTCTAAAGACTGGTACCTCGTTTCTACTGGTATCATGGCTTTGCTTACATAGTAAACGGGATATTACTTGGTTCCAACTTCTCGGATCAGAGCCGAGCTGACGGCTGAGGTCGAAACGGCGAAGTAGAGGAACAAGGGCTCTCCTTCTTCTGGCTTGGACAAGAGAGGCGGCGATCCCAAGTATTGCTTCAACTGCTGGAAGGCTTGCTTGCACTCCGGCGTCCATTCCGCCCTCTTGTGGCCCTTCAGCTACTGGAAGAAAGGAAGACATTTGTCTGTAACCCTAGATATGAAACGTCCGAGGGTCGCGACTCTTCCCGTGAGACACTGTATTTCCTTGAGGGTCCGAGGCGAGTTCATGTCTAGGAGGGCTTTGATCTTATCTGGGTTTGCCTCGATACCCCGCTGGCTGACTTGGAAGCCGAAGAATTTCCCTGACTCAACCCCGAACACGCACTTGGCGAGGTTAAGCTTCATCTGGTATTCGCGGAGGACGTTGAATGTTTCTTCGAGATCAACAAGGTGGTCGGAGGCTTTGATACTCTTCACCAGCATGTCGTCCACATACACCTCCATGGTGTGTCCGATCTATTTGGTGAACATCTGATTCACAAGTCTCTGATACGTTGCCCCAGCATTTTTCAGGCCAAATGGCATGACCTGGTAACAGTATAGTCCCCTGTCCGTGACAAAGGTGGTCTTCTGCCTAGCTGGGGGATGCATGACGATCTGATTGTACCCGGAGTAGGCGTCCAGAAATGAGAGTAACTCGTGTTCGGCCGTGCTGTCTACCAGTTGGTCGATCCGAGATAGCGGGAAGCTGTCTTTGGGACACGCCTTATTCAGATCGGAGTAGTCTACGCAGACCCGCCACTTTTCGTTTGACTTCCTGACGAGCACGACATTTGCTATCCAGTCAGGGTAGTATACTTCTTCTATGAAGCCCGCATCGATCAGGACGGAGACCTCCTCGGCAATAGTTTCATATCGTTCGGCATCGAACGACCTTCTTTTTTGTTTAACCGGCCGGTGGTCTGGGTCCACGTTCAGCCTGTGGACTTGCACATCGGGTGAGATCCCCGACATATCTGCATGTGACCATGTGAAGACGTCCCGGTATTGTCTCAAGAAGGCCATTAACTCGTTCCTCCGCTCGAGATTCAGTGATGATTCGAACTGAACAGTTTTGCTCGGATCTGATTCATCGAGCGACATTCTTGTCAGATCTTCGACTGAGGAACTTTCTGCCGATCCTCGAGGGTCCAAGGCGTCCACTACGAGCGTTTGTTTGGCGGCCCCTTTCCTTACGGCTATCGCATAACATCTCCGGGCCTCACGTTGGTCGCATCGGAGATAACTGATCCCACCTTCGGCTGGGAACTTCATCATCAGATGATAAGTTGAGACGACCGCCCTCATTGCATTGAGGGAGGGTCGGCCCAGAATCACGTTGTGGACTGATGGAACATTGACAACTAAAAAGTCAACCAAAAATGTGACTTGATGTTGTCCTTCTCCCGCCGTCACTGGGAGGGAGATGGCTCCTTCGAAGATGACTCTCTCTCCGACAAAGCCGTGCAAGGGAGTCTTCACGGGTCGAAGCTTGGACCGTGAAATTTTCATCATCTCAAACGCCTCGGAATACATTACGTCAGCTAAACTCCCGGTGTCGACCAAGATGCAGTACACTTTGTGATTGGCTATGGTCATAGTGACCACTAGCGCGTCGTCGTGCGGATGCTGGATCCCGTGTGCATCATCTTCTGTGAAGGTCTAGCTGCACAGAGTAACACGGAATTCCTTGTTGGGACGTTCCGTCAAGTGAATGTGGTGTTCTGACTCGGAGCTCTGGGAATGGGCTTTTCGTTCCCTGTTCGAATCCCCTCCCCCAACTGAGCCCCCGAAGATGATGCGAATTTCGGCAGGCTCCTCTGGGGGGTTGTTCGACTGCTCTTACCGCCGTTCTTCTCTCCGAGCGAATTTCTCCTTTTTGGCGTAATGACGTAGATGTCCTTTGCAGATGAGGGACTCAATCTCATCCTTTAGATCTACGCAATCGTCTGTGTTATGACCGTGGTCCTGGTGGAAACGGCAGTATTTTCGTTTGTCCCGATGCTAGGGATCAACTCTCATACAGACTGGCAATTGAGCAGTCTGTCTCCTTGGATGTCTAGCAGGATCTGCTCGGCGGATGTATTGAGTGGAGTGTAGGAACGAAAATTTTCTTCCGGCCTACGGCTCGGACGACGATCACGAGAAGCGCGGTCATCTGTCCCTTTGCTAGCCAGCTGAGAGTCTTCGTTCCGGGGTTTCTTCCCCTTGTTCATCGAGTCAGACGCCTGTGTGCCCTTTCGGGCGTTGGTGAACTCCTCTACGTTAGTGTACTTCTGAGCTTTCGCTATGAAGTCCGCTAGCGTCTTCGGTGGATTCTTTTCGATGGAGAAGGCAAACTTTCCTTCTTTCAGTCCACTCAGAATGGCAGCGAGGGTCATCTTATCATCGTAGTTCTCGACATGCAATGCTTCTTCGTTGAAGCGGACGATGTAATCCTTCAACGACTCCTTCGGGGTCTGCTTAATGGTAAGCAGGTGAGTATTGAGCTTCCAACTTCTCTTATTAGTTATGAACTGCATAAGGAATAGTCGGCTCAGTTCCGCGAATGAACCCACGGAACCAGGCTTCAGCTGGCGATACCAGATCCGATCGGACCTTGTGAGGGTGATAGAGAACCCCCTACACATCATTGCATCCGTTGCTGTCTGGATCTACATCCAGGATCGATAGGACTCCAAGTGTTCGGATGGGTCCCCAGATCCTGAATACTAGATGACGGGAGGCATCCGAAACCTCTGCTGCATCACTTCAGCCATGATGGCCGAGTTGAAGGGTGGCTCGGTCTCTTCCATCATGGCCTGGATCGTGGTTAGAACTGTCGATTGCTCTTACTTTTTCTCCAATATCAGGAACTTATCCTTCAGTTCCGCAAAGCGCGATTCCCAGGGATCCTTGTTTTCAGCGACGACCTCTGGGGTATGTTCAGCCTCCAATATTCTCTCTTCTCTCCTCCGTTCTAACTGATGACGGAGGTCCGTGGGTGGCAGGGCGGATGTGGCTGAGTGGACGGTTGTCGGAGCCCGAGCAAGCTCGTTCCGTGCGGATGCCTCGCCACGTGCCGCAGGAAGATTTTGACCCGACTGCGGTACCCCTGAACGTTGGGGAACTTCGGGCCTCACACTCCTTGGCACGGAGCGAGTTTCCACAAATAGCCCCACCGGCTCGAGAACGGGTTGTTCTTGAGCCGGGTGTAGTTCCGGCTTCCGCTGCTGTTTCACCTGGTTTATCTCGTCACGCAGGGCCTAAATCTCATTCTGCATGGCGTGGTACTTGTTCGATCGATTACGTGAACGCTGAGAAGGCCCTGGAGCGGACTCGGCATGAAGCGGTGATGACGACCGAGTCTGCTCATCAGGTTGCGGCAGCACTGCTGTAGCTTTCTTCTTCCTCGCCCTTGCTTAGGGGAAATGAGAACCTGACTTCTAGTTTCAGGTTCCCACAGACGGCGCCAAAAAATGTTGATGCTAAAATCCGGTCAGCCCTCCCTCCTCGTCGATCTCCACGTATGATCCCTGAAACCTGCACCAGGAAAGCAGGCAAAGGTGACCCTGGCTAAGCCGGGGGACCCTCCGATGTCTAAGTCAGGTCAAGGGAATCAGGGCCTGAGTAGAGTGTAGAAGAGAGCTCGATTTTGCGTACCTGTAGATATGGTGTGATGTAGTATTTATACTTGGCTGTCGAGTGGTCGGATTCGATAATTTCGGCACGATCAGGGGGATTCCCGGATCGTGAAAATACCCCCCGTAATCTATCGATCATGTAGTGTATCTGGCGGATTATGCGTATTTGCGAGCGAGGTTATCGGCCACGCTTGGTTATGGCAGTTTCCACGTTCAGTGAGTGGGATATGTGCATCTTAACATGCGTTCGGCTTGGAACGTTCGATCTGTTCGGATTGTATGCTCGGCTCGGAACGTCGTTCGTCTCGGGATGCAGGTTAGAGCAGAGTGGCTATAACGTGGAGGATCGTCCGATCGGATCATAATCCAGAGTCCGACCTCAACCAAGTCGGCTGCTCGGATGGGTCGCATCTTGAAACAGGTCGGGAGGGTCACGACTCGGCTCGGACTTGCCCTCGGAGCAGCGTTGTATTGCGAGCTCAGATTTCCCATAACAAGTGTGATGGCTCCCAAGGATTGTATGTAATGGGTCCATTTGCAATTTACATCTTTCTTAATCTCAGTGGAAAGCAATAAAACGATCGCTAAACTTGGTTGGACGGTATGGATACATCCTATACATCATGGTGGGTCCACAGAGCTCGGTGACACGGCGTCACGACGCTCTTTGGATGGATGACGTTGTCGGTCTTCAATCTCCGCCTGGATTGTTACATGTGCTAATCCCGGCCATCTGCCCGTCCAAACGGGACAAGAGAAGTGAATCCCAGGATCGTCCGCCCTTCCTAAACAGGCTAGACTCTGCCCACGCGGGATTTTTCATTACAATGGATTCCAGACAATCCACTGACGACGCAATAAATGCATTGTTATGTGTGCAGTGCAATCGATCCCATCGCCTCCCATTCAATCTGCCCGTCCAAACGGGCCCTAAGTTTTCTATTAGGCTGATTTTTGTACCCCACCATTGCATCGCTATGGTGCGATCCACCTTTGTTGTGCATTTATCTGATTTTTTTGCTTCAAAGCCTAGCATCAAGATAGAACCCAATGATATAGTTTAGTTTACATATAAAACAAAATGAGGCCCAATGAGAGCATTGATAGACATAAGGCCCACAGTAGCTCTTGAAATGCTTGATGGATTTAATGGACAGCTGAGATCAATTGATTGGAGTGTCCAAGTGTCCCAATGCAACATGGACCACTACAATTTACAGTCCTCTCAAAGAAGTGGACCATTTCTTTTTGTTAATCTTAATTATTCTTAATCATATATTAATTTATATAGAAAAAAAAGCCAAGTATTATATGGCTTCCCAATCAATTTACGTTGCTTAATCAAATTGCTGTACCGCATGGGTTGGCGGCAGGACTAGAACATCTCAATAGACAAGTTTCTCTTTTGTTTTTTCCCAAGTCGTGTGGCCCACCAATGGACTGAACTGTTGAAATATTGATGATGAGCTCTGGGATTAATTGAAATCACGGTCAATCTAATATATTTTTTTGGGTTAAGATATTTAAAACCTCTAAGTTCATGTGGTTCATATGGTGTGGCCTACTTGAGTTTCTCATTATGTTGATTTTATACGTTTTTGTGTCCTGGTGAGTTACACCTGATTAATGGGTTTGATGAGGGATATACAATCTTGTGGCCCCATATACAAATCTATGGTTGCATTGCATTCCCAATGTTCTGTGAATCTAGCTGATTTTTGGCTCTAAGGCCTAGCATCAAGGAAAGAAGGATTTTATCTATATAAAACATGCTGGGCCCCACAGAGACCATTGATAGATGTGGGACCGTGGTCAGCCGTTAAATGGCTAGCAAATATGCAATCAATACCAGAGTAGGGGGTCGATCCAACCAGGAAAAAGAAATATGGATTCAATGGCGAGCATTATAGAATTCCTTTCGTCTGGAATAGAAATACCGAGTCTTATTCATCAGCAAGCGTTAGTAGTGTCTTAACAATGCGCCCAGTTTGCATCCGTGGACATTTTCCCAGCGGCTGAGAAACAGTTAGTGTGGGCCTATCTACAGTACATCATACGATCGATTTGGACAGTTTAATTTCATCCGTGCATGTACCAGTGTTATAGATTTCTACTGCCTATAAACAATTGTACTCTGCCAGAGTATAGTATTCTCATTCTATGGATCCTTCCTCCTGCATTAAATTAAAAGCAAAACACCAGTCTTCCTCAAGGACAAGGTTTTAAGTTTGAATTCATGGCCATTTTTTTAATGGTAGTGAGTCATCCACTCGACAAATAGCATGCATGTGGCAATCAGTCCAGGGCATCTAGACTGTGGGGGTCCATTCCTGATGGATTATAGCTTGCAAGCTAAAATGGCCAATTACCCCGGCCCAACTCAAGGAACAGTACCTTAAGCTTTAGCCTTCTTTCATCCATAACAAGCCCATTTGATCATAGTCCAATACTGCCCATCTATGGCCCTAGCTTATTTATTTATGGCTTAGACCTTGTGTGACACAGGGATGAACATGATAAGGTCAATCACCGTTTTCCTTAAGGATAATTACTCCGAATCCATGGAGCTTCTCCGGACTCATAGAGACTTCTTGAATCCACAAGGAACAAACAAGAAAAATAGAAAATAAATTCTATAAAATTCATAATTTGATTGATGAATGAAATAAATGAGTTCACAACCCTTTAAATAGGGATACTAAGCCATGAGAGAAGTTTCGGATCAAACTACAACTAAAACTCCTATAAATCGCAACTTACTAGTTATAGACGGTCATGATGTGTACTAGTGCGCATGGTTTTCGGCCAAAAATAGTAAGTGTCCTATTTGGCTAAAACATGACGTTCTCCTAATTATTCTAAGCACTTTTCATGTTGGGCGCAACTCCTAAAGCCCAACCAATGAAAAGTTATACTGAAACTAAAACTTATTATAAATACTAAAAATGAAAATAAAATGAGAATTCGACTCGTCAATCTAGTGATATTTTCCAAATTCGGTGTGGGCAACCTCGGCATAGTGGGTTGGGTGGCTAAGTAGTTCGTCTTACCATAAAATCATATATGGTACGTCGAGTAACTCATTCTAGTTTGCAAGATACGCTCGATTTAAAGTTTAACGGTCCAAATCACTTCTGCCATCAATCAGGCCTTTTTTGATCCATCTTGTCCATGAAACTGTCCGTGACCCACTATTATAGTATTGAACAATAACCCATGCTCTTATACCAGTCCAGGCTTAATTTAATTATGAAAGTCAAATCTGATGGACATTTGGGCTAAGCCCAAGGCCCAAGCCTTGGCCCAAGTTTCAGGATTGATTGATCCAAGGGCTCAGCTTAGGCCGTCCATGAGAAAAATGGATGGTTAACAAAGAAATCATTTTGAGAGCATGGGGCCCTCGTGCAAAGATGATTGGATAATTAGAAGCATCCAGCCTCTATTCTAAGTGGTCTATGATCCAACAATCAATCCTGACTGTTGATTTATTATTTCATGCTTCAATGTTTCAAAATTGTCACCTGTTTTGGACATTTTTGCCCCCGCATTTAGTTCCCATGAACTTCTTATATATATTCGAGGGCATTGTAAGACATTTTGAAGATAAGAGTATTTTGAGAACTGAAAAAACGTGGCTATTGTTTGCTGGACGTGTGGTGTAGATTTCACCCACGAAAAGCCAACATGTGTGGTGTATATGTAAAATGATGAATAAATGGACAGCTTGAAGCATGCAGCTTTCTGAGGCATCACTCACATTGAAGTTGAGAGCTCAAAATCATCGCCTCCTCCTTCCTGAATTCTTTGCTAATGAACGCTTTGACCGTACAAGTGATTCGGCCTGAATCGCCACCCAAATCGTGGCGAGTTGAGTTGAGCTGAGTTTCAACCCTGGTTATAATTAGTACATGTTCTGCGTGTTAAAGTGCATGTGTAGAGGGGTGTGGGGCTGATGATCCTTGCTGATGATAGAATGGACATTTTGTAATTGAATGTGGGCTGTTGGATTTCTCGTGTCCATTTGTAATCCTCAAAAGTCCCCCTATTCTGCGCTTAGGATCGTCCAATTGGTGAGACTTTTGAGGTATGGCCCATTCATAGTAAGCTGCAGGAATTGAATGGTCCAGATTTTTTATATGGGTGCCATGTGCATGGAGATTAAGTTCTATTTGAAAACAGACAGTAATGATACTTTGATTCCTTGTTTTAGTTTGAACCTTAAAGTCAAACTTCTAAAGGTCCCAAAGGCATTCAAATGACTGTTGTTGTTGCTGGATTTTTGCCATCAGATACGGTCAACGCAGAAATGTGCCATCCGTTGGACCTGCTAAGAAAAAGGCAGCAGGGGTGCCGGTGGCCGGCCGTGGACCCTCCGATACTTAAGTTAGGCTTGTGGGGTGATATATAGGGTTCAAAAGGCTGTCGTGAATTAATGTGATATGCTGGAGGATCTCTGTTTTAATGGAAAACTGCTTTGGAAGATGTTGTCGAGCTCACTTCTGTCGGCATAATATTTGGTTGAGGTTAGGCCGGGTCCTCCTCTTTCAGGTCTGGAGCGAAATTCCCTCTGAATTCCTCGTACTACTTCTAGCAGTGGTCGACTTGGTCCTCAAAGTGCTGGAAAGCTTGAGGCTCAAGCTCTTCCCTTATATGTACCTTATCCGTGTCCTAGACATTCTTAGTGGGACAAGTCATCTCCCGTCGAGTTCTGTCGTTAGACAACTTAGCTTGAGGGCTCATCTCTATGTCAGAGGAACTGCTCGTCCTACGCCATTCTGCTTGGACTTTGGCTAGTGGTCCAAATTCAATGTCGGCGCTGGCCCATGTGATAATCGGTTTTCAGTTGAGGTGTCTAAAAATTAGGTTGGCTTGATGGGTGGCTCTGATTTCTCCCAATGCACCTTGTTTCTCTGTGCAGGGCTGATTATTCCTCTTCATCAGATTTCTTGAGTTGTGAAGAATTAAGTTCTTTGGCTCATAATATCCGACCTGTAAAGAGGTCTCGATAGGGACACAATTCAGCATTGGGTCTGGTTGAGGGAGTGTAACCCAACCTCAAGAGGAGTTAGCCTGAGGCCCAACTCAACCCTAGATGCCATGCAATGCACCCAACCAATTATGGGTTGGAGGGATGCCCATCCTTGGCCCTGATTCATGGGCTGGCCTCTTGACGCAGGGATGAACGTGATGAGGTCGATCACCGTCTTCCTCAAGGATAACTACTCCGAATCCACGGAGCTTCTCTGGACTCCTCACAGAGACTTCTCGAATCCACGAGGAAAGAAAGCAGGAAAATAGAAATAATTCTAATAAATTCAAAATTGATTGATGAATAATTAAAAACGAGTTTACACCCCTTTAAATAAGGGAACCACGCAACATGAAAGAAATCAGACTCATACTACAACTAAAACTCCTAGAATTCGCAACTTACTATAAATAGTAAACTTACTATTTATAGACGGTCACGATGTCTACTAGGGCGCAAGGTTTTCGGCCAAAAATAGTAAGTGTCCTATTTGGCTTCACCAAACCGTTCTCCTAATTATCCTAAGCACTTTTCATGTTGGACACAACTCCTAAAGCCCAACGGATGAAAAGTTATACTCAAACTAAAACTTACTATTTATAGTAAAAACAAAATTAAAACGGGGAAACGACCGTCGATCAGGGGGTTTTTTGCAAATCTGGGCTGCGCAACCCGGCGTAGCGGGTTGGTTGGCTAAAGTAGCTCGTTCTACCCCAAAATCATATATTTTACGTCGGATAACTCATTCCGGATTGTGAGATACGCCCGATCTAAGGTCCGATGGTCCGGATCACTTCTGTCGCCGACCGTGCCTTTTCTGATCCATCTTGGCCATGAAATTTTCCGCGACCCGCTCTACATCAGTCCCCTCCACTTGAAAAGAACTCGTCCTCGAGTTCTCGTCCTGCACTAGTTCATGATACTCGGTCAGGTCCGCGACGCTGAAAGTCCGTGAGATCGCCAGGTCATCTGGAAGATCAACAACATAAGCGTTGTCATTGATCTTTCGGATGATTGGTACCGGTCCAACCTTCTTATTTTTCAACTTGTTGTATATCCCGGTCGAAAATCTCTCTTTACGCAGATGGACCATCACGCGGTCGCCCACCTCGAACACTTTTTGTCGTCGGTGCTTGTCCGCTTGTTCCTTGTACTTCTCGTTCGAGGCATGTAGCTTGGCCTGCACTTCTGCATGGATGCCCATGATCTTATCTGCCATATGTTCTGCTGCCACGCTCGTGCCTGGGTGCTTGGGCAAAGGGACCAAGTCTAGTGTGTGGCGAGGTACTCGTCCGTAAATAACCTGGAATGAGGATTTTCCTGTCGAGCGGTTCACCATATTGTTGAATGCAAACTCCGCTTGAGATAAGGCCAAATCCCACTGCTTCGGTTTCTCTCCTGAAATACATCGAAGGAGGTTTTCCAAAGTACGATTCACAACTTCGGTCTGCCCATCAGTCTGTGGGTGGTAAGCACTGCTGAATTGAAGTCGTGTATCGAATCGAGTCCACAAAGTCCGCCAAAAGTGGCTAATGAACTTCGTGTCACAATCAGAAGTAATGGTCTTAGGGACTCCGTGTAGCCGTACGACCTCCCTGAAGAATAAATTCGCCACAAGTGTTGCATCAAGGGTCTTCTTGCATGGGATAAAGTGCGCCATCTTGGAGAAACGATCGACCACTACGAACACCGAATCCATGCCGCGTTATGTTCATGGAAGACCAAGCATGAAGTCCATTGATAAATCCTTCCAAGGACCGTCAGGCACAGGTAACGGGGTGTAGAGGCCCGTATTCTGAGATTGTCCCTTGGAGGTCTGACAAATATGACAACGTTGTACGGCTCTTCCCACATCACGTACTAATTGCGGCCAATAATACCGCTCTTCCACAAGAGCTCGCGTCTTGTCTCGCCCAAGGTGTCCACCGAGGCCACCTCCATGTAGTTCCTGAATAATCTGCTCCCTTAGAGAACTTTGGGGGATGCACAATCGATTCCCTTTGAAGAGAAAACCATCCTGTATATGAAAGTCACTGGGGTGACCTTCTTGGCACTTCAACCAAGAATCCTTGAAGTCTTCATCCTCGGCATATAACTCCTTGAGACAGTTAAAGCCGACCACCTCATTGCTCACCGTAACAAGTAGTGACGCACGACGGCTAAGTGCATCAGCCACCTTATTCTGCTAACCTGACTTATGCTTCAGAACAAACGTAAATTCCTGTAAAAACGCAACCCATCTAGTATGCACACGATTCACGTTAGTCTGACTATTAATAAACTTTAATGCCTGATGGTCGGTGTACAGAACAAACTCCCTCTGAATCAGATAATGCCGCCAATGTCGCAGCGCCTGAACAACTGCATACAACTCAAGCTCGTAAGTCGACCACTTCTTTCGGGCTTCACTGAGCTTCTCGCTATAGAAGGCTACCGGCCTGCCTTCCTGTGATAATACTCCTCCTATTCCGACATATGAAGCGTCACACTCCACCTCAAACAATTTATCGAAAATAGGAAGCACCAAGATCGGTGTTGTAGACAAACGATGCTTGATCTCATGAAAGCTCTTGTCAGCTTTATCGGTCCACTGGAACGGCCCTTTTTTCATGCAGTCTGTTATTGGCGCGACTATGGTGCTAAAATCTCTCACAAATCGACGATAGAAAGTTGTCAATCCGTGAAAACTCCTCACCTCATAAATGTTTGTCGGGATCGGCCATTCCCTAATAGCTCGCACATTTTCATCGTCCACCCGAATTCCTGTGGACGTTACAACAAATCCTAAAAACAATAGGCTGTTAGTTAAAAAGCTACACTTTTTCAAGTTGAGGTACAACTTGTTATCTTGTAGGACCTGCAGCACCTGCCTGAGATGTTTCTTATGCTCCGCCTCATCCTGGCTATATATCAATATGTCATCAAAATATACTACCACAAATCGGCCAGTGAACGGTTTTAGAACTTGATTCATCAAACGCATAAAAGTACTTGGTGCGTTCGATAGGCCGAAAGGCATGACTAGCCACTCATATAACCCTTCCTTTGTCTTGAATGCCGTTTTCCATTCATCGCTGGGTTGAATACGAATCTGATGGTACCCGCTCTTTAGATCGAGTTTAGAGAACACTTTAGCCCCTTCTAACATATCGAGCATGTCATCCAACCGTGGTATTGGAAACTGATATTTAATAGTAATTTTGTTAATTGCTCGGCTGTCGACACACATGCGCCAGCTTCCATCTTTTTTTGGCGTTAATAGTGCTGGTACAGCACATGAGCTCATGCTCTCTCTCAATAGACCCTTACGGATCAATTCCTCCACTTGCCCCTGAAGTATCTCACACTCCTTCGGACTCATCCGATAATGAGGGTGATTGGGCAGGCTAGCCCCAGGGACGAGGTCTATGTGATGTTGGATGTCTCTCATGGGGGGCAATCCATCAGGTAAATCTTCAGGCCAGACTTCTTTAAATTCGTTTAGTAACAGTCTTAAGCTTGGAGGGATGTTTGAGGGTTCCTCTTTCTCGCCCTTCACCACTACGGCATATACCTCGCCGGTTTCCTTGGACTCCTCCATGAAATCCCGAATGGTCAAGAGAGAACTCTCCTCCACTTTAGAGGCTTCAGGGTGGTTCTCTGGTGCCATAGGGGCAAGGATTATTTTTCGATTATCCTTGACGAATATGTAGACATTGTCTCGCCCCCGATGGCTCGCATCACGGTCCGACTGCTAGAGTCGACCGAGTAGCATATGGCAGGCTTCCATGTCAACCACGTCACAAAGTATCTGATCCTTATAATGTTTACCAATTGAAAACGAGATAGTGCATTGTTCAGTTACCTTGGTCTCGTTCACTTTTTTTATCCAACCAATTGAGTACGGGGAAGGATGTTTCGTCATTGGTAGCTGCAACTTATCCACCATCACTCTTGAGACGATATTCTCACTGCTACCACTATCTATGATCACATCACAGACCTTTCCGTTGACAGTGCACCGAGTACGAAATATATTGTGCGGCTGTAGATGTAATTCCTTTCGTGGGGTATACAGTAGTCGCCTCACAACGAGAGATTCGCCACGATCCTCGCCTGTCACTTCATCGCCACCTGCTATTTCTTCAGTGGTTTGTTCATATTCATCAAAGCCATGATCTTCTTCTGCGGCCTCATCTTCAGTGCCCCCTTCGTTTATAGTCAAGTGTGCTGCCGGACGTTGAGGACAAGTGTTTGATAAGTGGCCTGGTTGGCCACAGCGGTAACAATTGTTCGACCTTGGCCGAGCATAAGGATTCGGAATCCTACTCGGGCCCGCTGTTGTGGGTGCCGCCCGTTGAGGTCTAGATGGTCCGCTCCCCGTATCACGGTTCGCGGGTGGAGGAGGTTGAGGACGTTCTCCTACCGGATCTTTTCCTCGAGCCAGCACTGGATCCTGTGTGGGACCTGTCATAGGGGGTCGATTTGAAGGATAGGGACGAGCAGGAGCTCTTGCAAGCTGTGTTTCTGCCCTTCCTGCCAATTGAACTGCTTCATCTACTGTCCCGACTGGGTACATCTAAACTCGATCGTGAATTACCGGTCGCAACCCACCTATAAATCGTGCCACTTTCTGTGACTCAGATTCTGACAAATCGTTTCGTGTAGCCAACCGCTGGAATTCTTCAGTATAATCTGTAACAGTTCGATTTCCTTGTCGGCAATTCTGGTATTGCTGGAATAATATCTGCTCATAATCACTAGGGAGAAATCGTGAACGAAGAAGACGTCTCATTCGAGGCCATGATGCGATGGGCGCCTTATTCTGACGGGCTCGTGAGAGTTGCAATTGTTCCCACCATGCAGAAGCACCAGATTTCAATTTAAACGCTACCAATTTCACCCTTTTATGATCTGGCACATCCATATAATCGAAATATCTCTCTACTTCGGCTAGCCAATCGAGAAAATCTTCGATACGTAATAAACCGTTAAAACTAGGAAGTTCAGCCTTACCTCGATAGTCTCTTTCAGCCCGATCTAGACGATCACCTCCATGGATTGGTCGTCGATCAAAACCCTCATTAATGTCCTCGTCGCTGGAACTAGAATCATCTGGTGTAGCCCTACGATTTACTGCTGGTAGTGCTCTGCGATAATCAGGGTCACGTCGTACAGCAACCACGGGTGGTGGAGCGACCATAGGTGGTGGAGCACCGCCTAGGGCTCGGGACGGAAGTAGCGCATTCGCAAGACGGTCGAGGGTTGCCTGCAGCCCTTGCATGGTCAACTGACTCTCCCGATGGAAAGCTTCCATTCTTTCCAAAAGAAAACGAATCCTTGGATCACCGTCCACAGGATTTTGATTCATACCTTCGTTGTTTGCCATCGGCCCGAGGGAAAACCTCGCTCTGATACCAAATTGACGCAGGGATGAACGTGATGAGGTCGATCACCGTCTTCCTCAAGGATAACTACTCCGAATCCACGGAGCTTCTCTGGACTCTTCACAGAGACTTCTCGAATCCACGAGGAAAGAAAGCAGGAAAATAGAAATAATTCTAATAAATTCGAAATTGATTGATGAATAATTAAAAACGAGTTTACACCCCTTTAAATAAGGGAACCACGCAACATGAAAGAAATCAGACTCATACTACAACTAAAACTCCTAGAATTCGCAACTTACTATAAATAGTAAACTTACTATTTATAGACGGTCACGATGTCTACTAGGGCGTAAGGTTTTCGGCCAAAAATAGTAAGTGTCCTATTTGGCTTCACCAAACCGTTCTCCTAATTATCCTAAGCACTTTTCATGTTGGACACAACTCCTAAAGCCCAACGGATGAAAAGTTATACTCAAACTAAAACTTACTATTTATAGTAAAAACAAAATTAAAACGGGGAAACGACCGTCGATCAGGGGGTTTTTCGCAAATCCGGGCTGCGCAACCCGGCGTAGCGGGGTTGGTTGGCTAAAGTAGCTCGTTCTACCCCAAAATCATATATTTTACGTCGGATAACTCATTCCGGATTGTGAGATACGCCCGATCTAAGGTCCGATGGTCCGGATCACTTCTGTCGCCAACCGTGCCTTTTCTGATCCATCTTGGCCATGAAATTGTCCACGACCAGCTCTACATCACCTCTCAACTTGAATTGGGCTAGGGGAGTGTGCATCACTAGCCCAAATAAGGCTAAGATCAGGACTTTAGGGACTACAGCTGGTTTAAGGCAAACCCGAACCAGCCCTGGTGCTAACCTGGCCCATGACAACTCTTATTATTATTATTATTATTATTTTCCTTTGTAATGCCAACAGTGATGGGCTTCTGTCCTTCTGGCCCATGCTAAAAGTCAAACATAAGGTGGATATAAGTGTAGAATACGTTTGAAAGTAGGCAGTAGGTTATCTTTTCTTTGAAAGTAGGCATATTGGCATATCCGCCTGATACCTTGGACTTCTATCAGGTGAATGCTAGGTATTCAACATTTAATATAAATAAATAAAATGATAATAGATGGTCCACATTTAGGGCTCGTTTGGACGCACATCTTCAAGAAGAGGTTTCCAAGAAAGGGATCCCAAAACCACCTTCATGAGGCCATTCACAACCTCCTGGAACCTTAAACAGCACAAGGAGTGATATATTGTTGATCTGAACTGTTCATTCGTTCATATAGCTACGAGCGAGTGATGCAAATCATGATGATAGGGTGATCCTAAGGGGTCGTTTGGCACCTTGGATTGGAGGGGATTAGAGGGGGTTTCAAATCCCTTTGGTTGTTTGGCAGCAAAAAGCAACTGGGGATTGCCAATCCAGGCGATTCCAATCCCCTCTTTGAGGGGGTTTGTAATCAACGGTGAGAGCTTGGATTACACCTAAAATCGTTTCAATATTTGTAGGTATAAATGTATGTCACTGTACACTATCATTCTACTGGGCACATGGCCCACTAACGATGATCAGCACCGTCCAAACATTGTTCATGTAGATCAGCACCGTCCAAATATTGTCCAGCACCGTCCAAATGTTGTCCATATTAATCAACGATTAGAAATCGTTAGTTAGTCACTCAAACATGATCTTGTACTTGCGGTCCATCTGAGACTTAGAATTTCATCAGTTTTTGGCAAAGCATATATTTTAGCGGGCTTATCACAACCATAGTGTCAAAAATTATGTATCTCACTGATTGGAGATGTTAAAGTTGATTTAGTAATTAAATTCAAACCTCCGTAAATATACCATTTATAGGTATTTTTGAATTAAAGCTAGGGTGCCAAACACACCCAAAGGATTGCCAATCTAGGAGGTTTCCAATCCTGGGGGTTGCGAATCCAGGGGGTTCCAAATCCACGCTCCCAAACAGGCCCTAAGCTTCTGATCAATAACATGATAATGGATAGCCAAGATTGACCGGGGAAACTAAATAGGTCCAATCATTATCTTGAAACATCAGTAGATAAATCTACTTTGTATTTTTTTATGATTCCATATTAATGCTTTGATTTGATAATTCTAACCATGTGATTTATGGCTCATAAATAATAGATGGTTGTAACACATTGCCCCATTGGAAAGGTTACAATTTTTGCACTACGGCTTGCTCTTAGTTGTAAGAACAAATGAATGGTTGAGATTGACAATAGGTCATCGAAGTGTGCCATTTAAAAGGTCTAAGGATGTTGCTAAGCCATGTGTGTGTGCCATTTAAAAGGTCTAAGGATGTTGCTAAGCCATGTATGCGTGCATGTTACTTTTTTTTATTATTAAAAAAAAGAAAGGTGAACACATTCTACCAGCATTTTATTGAATTGACAGGATTTAAGGCCGTTCGGGCTGTCCGAACAAAAAGAATTGGACTACGCCTATCATCTACCAAAACAAGAAAGAAGCTGCACATACGGATTAATAAGAGGAGAAACAGAAACGCACGGTTCCCCGGCTTGCTGCAAAAGCCGGCGGAAGGAGGAAAAGAGAGAGGCAGCCCCACCCAATGCAGCTGCAGCCAGCACCAACAAAAGACAGCCCTGCTGCCCCCAGCAACAAACCAGCTTCTTAAAAACAGAAGGGAGCTCAGCCAACCACCAGCAGCCAGCCCCTCCCAGGGAATCTGCTCTCAGCACCGACAGCAGACAACCCCTGCCGTCCCTGCAACGAACCAGATCCTCAAAACCAAGAAGAAACTGACACCATCAAAACAGACTCTTAACCAGCAGAGGGACAGGGGAAGGCCAGTAGCAGCAGGGCCCAGCTGCAGCACCAAGAGATCAGCAGAAGACAGGAGAGATGGTATGAGGAGGCAGCAGTGCCCAGTGAGCAGCAGCTCCAATGGGGCTAGCAGCACTCAGGCCAACAGAATCACCGAGGGGACCAGCGGCATTAATGGAAGAGAGGGCTGGAGCCTTGCTTGTTGGAGATGATCTATGGTGTATGCGAAGATCATGTAAATGTAGGCCATGTCATAGATATCTTAATAGAGGGTCAGAATTGAAAGAAATCATGTTGAGATGGACCAACATGCACTATAACTTCCAACAGTCATAACTTTGCAAGCATTTGTCAGAATCAAAAGCTATGATTAATTTCTGACCATTGATTTGGAACAGTTGATATGGCCATCAATCAGAAGAGGTCCACTTTGACAAGCCTTCACCCACCTAAGCTCCATTTGGGTTGATTTCTAGACCAAGGGGGCAACGTGAGGCAATGCATTTGATGGATGGACCGGATGTGTCGTGAATACAGCACATGGGCCGAACTTCTGCCTGGTACTACCATAGAGCACACCCTACCAAACTATTTATTAAAGCATCCACACCATAATAATACCAAGTTCAAACAACAGATACTAAACATTACCCATCAACTGAAATGAAAATAACAATCACCACACCAAACCACTTTATCAAAGCATACACACCATACAACATTAGGTATTATACAATGCACTAACTAAACGTTCGCACCATGTAGAGTGCTGTTATCATGGGCCCCATTCGTACAAACTGAAAACCCAAACTTATTTGTAGGAAATTTCAGCGCACACAGTATATGATACGAAAAACAAAGTTCCTTGAAATCAATCAACCATCATGTCTTTGATGTAGTAATAGCTACCACATTCTTCACACCTTCTGAGAAATATGAATAAGAAAGAGCATACCTTTTTTTATTGACAACCTAGTGATTGTTGCTGCATGGTCTTGTGGGTGGACCTCTTCTTTGAAACACCTATGGAGGAACCCTGCGTTCCTCACATGCAATTGTTGCAGATGTTTGATCATTCGCCTACCAACATATAAAATTTTATGAGGACGATGGAATAAGTATGCGAGGATTCGCATACATATGCAACCATGGTGCACTTCAAATGTACTAGAATGTGTGTTTTTATTTTTATTTTTTTGATCATTCACCTACCAACATATATAAAAAAAACACACATCTCAACCATTCATACAGCTTGGCCTATCCTTAGTAGATTGCCGCATAAATAACAACAACAATCAAGAATTCTATATAACCAATAGCTCTCTAAATGGATAGCTCATTATTATGAACCTCATTATAGATTATAAACATCATGTATTGTAACATAATTTATTATGCTACGAGAAGGCATTTGAAACATCATTATAGCTTAATTTAAATACATCATTTTGGCTTTGACATCAGTCCAATAAGACCATTGATTTTTCAATATTGGCCCAATCAAATCTCTCATCTCAAATTTTGGCTCAATTAGACCATTGATGTCCAATATAGGTCCAATTAGTCTATTCATCTCCAAGTTTGGTTCAATCAAACCATTTAACTTTAATATTGGTTTTATAGACCATTGATATTTCATATCACTCAAATAGCATCGTCGATATTGATATCGGCAAATCGAACCCTTCATCATCAAATCTGTCCCAATGAAAACATTTATCTTTAATATTGGCCTAATCAGACCATAGATCCTCAATCTTAGGCTCATCTACCGTTAACCTTCAAAGTCATTCCAATATATTAATAAACTTCAACATTGCTCCAATCAAACCATCCGTCTGTATTATCAACCTAATCAAACCATCCACCTTGTGGGGCCTAACTTTGAATGGTCGACCCCTCCTAACAAGGGAAAAAAAATAAAATCACTTATTGATATGATCTTTAACCATCCAATAAATGGATGCGCAATCAAAGGTGGGGCACATGGAGAATCTAGCAATACATCAATATGTTTTTATCAATTTAATAACTAAACAAGAAAAGAATTCGAAACTCCTTTAAATTGGAATCTTAAGTCAGACAATAGCATTAATAATTAAATGGATATTTAATATAATGAGTAATGCATCATAAAAATAATAACTTCAAAACTTAATAAGCCCATTTTTGCCAAATGGGCTTAGTTTATTAAGGCCACAAATTCCATATGCATTTTTCACTATGACTCATCTCCCAAACCTATGCCATCTATGTACTCCAATCCAGATCCAACAAACCATTGGCTTATCATGGCGGGAGCACAACCAAATAAAAGTCCACTGATCGGACAGTTGTAACCATCTGGTGTTGGTCATTGGAATTGGACAGCTAAGAATTTTCCTTCCTTATATATATATATATATATATATATATATATATATATATATATATATATATATATATATATATATATATATATTAAATTCTTCCTGCTTCGATGGACACTTGGACGCCCGCCAACCAGGTTCATGATTTGAATGATCAAGATATGCCTGGCATATGATGGGTGAGTAATCAGATTCAGCACCATGCAACAAAATGACAGAATGACTGCATTTTAACTAGGGGTAGCAGTGGGCCAGCGACAGACTCTTTAGGAAGGTAAATGATTTACCCATCCGAATCACGGGCATGTATCTGTTAGATAAAGTGGGGTTGGGAGCGATCAAAGAGTTTAAAGGGGGTTTCAAGTCGCCATATCTAAGGGCAACCTTGTAAATGGATATGATAGGTGGCCCGGATCCTCTTTTTGTTTTCTGGAGGCCGCTTGTTAATTTTGAGATTTTTCTGAATATATATAGAGGGATTAAAAAAAATAAAAAATGAAAAGAGGTCCAGGGAGTGGGACCCTAAAATTGGCCCAAGGGCTCAGCATGGGCTTGAAACATAAGCCTTGGGAACAAGCTGGGCTGGCTATCTTGAATCTCATATTCCCCTGTTCTCGAATACCTAAATCTAGCAAAAAGCTGCTCCGTAAATGGTATCTGTCCTCGGTTCTAAATTAGGGCTGTCAATGGGCTTGGCCTAAAGTCGATGATGCCCTGGTTGTAAAAAAAGGATTTCAGCAGGCCAGGCCTGAAACTGGCTCAAGCCGAATTTTGAACTGATGGGCAGGTGCAATTATCAAGAGGGCTATCATTATACGATAAGAGTGGACAGTTTAAAGAACTTATGATTACCATTTCGGTATACGTGCAACATTAGGAAATGATTAAACAATCCAAACTGTTTATATGATGGCACTTATTGTAGATGAAAGATTTATAATAAAAAGAACAAGAAATCTTTGATTGGATTTGTTAGGGGAAATCTGAGCACGCAATACAACGTTGCTCCGAGGGCAAGTCCGATCCGAGTCGTGACCCTCCCGACCTGTTTCAAGACGCGACCCATCCGAGCAGCCGACTTGGTTGAGGTCGGACTCTTGATTATGATCCGATCGGACGATCCTCCACGTTATAGCCGCTCTGCTCTAGCCTGCATTCCGAGGCGAACGACGTTCCGAGCCGAGCATACAGTCCGAACAGAGCGAACGTTCCAAGCCGAATGCATGTTAAGATGCGCATATCCCACTCGCTAAACGTTGAAACTGCCATAACCAAACATGACCGATAATCTCGCTCGCAGATACGCATAATCCGCTAGATACGCTACATGATAAATAGATTGCGGGGGGTATCTCCACGATTCGGGAATCCCCCTGATCGTGCCGAGATTATCGGATCCGGACCACTCGACAGCCAAGTATAAATACTACATCACACCATATCTATAGGTATGCAAAATCGAGCTCTCCTCTACACTCTACTCAGGCCCTGATTCCCTTGTCCTGACTTAGGTATCGGAGGGTCCCCCATCTTAGCCAGGGTCACCTTTGTCTGCTTTCCTGGTGCAGGTTCCAGGGATCATACGTAGAGATTGACGAGGAGGGAGGGCTGACCGGATTTTGGCATCAATATTTTTTGGCGCCGTCTGTGGGAACCTGAAACTAGAAGTCAGGTTCTCATTTCCCCTAAGCAATGGCGAGGAAGAAGAAAGCTACAGCAGTGCAGCTGCAACCTGATGAGCAGACTCGGTCATCATCACCACTTCATGCCGAGTCCGCTCCAGGGCCTTCTCAGCCTTCGCGTAATCGGTCGAACAAGTACCGCGCCATGCAGAATGAGATTCAAGCCCTGCGTGATGAGATAAACCAAATGAAACAGCAACGGGAGCCGGAACTACGCCCGGCTCAAGAACAACCCGTTCTCGAGCCGGTGGGGCTGTTTGTGGAAACTCGCTCCATGCCAAGGAGTGTGAGGCCCGAAGTTCCCCAACGTTCAGGGGTACCGCAGTCCGGTCAAAATCTTTCTGCGGCACGTGGCGAGGCATCAGCACGGAACGAGCCTGCTCGGGCTCCAACAACCGTCCACTCAGCCACATCCGCCCTGCCACCCACGGACCTCTGTCATCAGTTAGAATGGAGGAGAGAAGGGAGAATATCAGAGGCTGAACATACCCTAGAGGTCGTCGCTGAAAACAAGGATCCCTGGGAAGCGCGCTTTGAGGAACTGAAGGATAAGTTTCTGATATTGGAGAAAAAGTAAGAGCAATCGACAGTTCCGATCACGATACAGGCGATGATGGAAGAGACCGAGCCTCCCTTCAACTCGGCCATCATGGCTGAAGTGATGTCGTAGAGGTTTCGGATGCCTCCCGTCATCCAGTATTCAGGATATGGGGAGCCATTTGAACACTTGGAGTCCTATCGATCCTGGATGCAGATCCAGACAGCAACGGATGCAATGATGTGTAGGGGGTTCTCTATCACCCTCACAGGGTCTGCTTGGATCTGGTATCGCCAGCTGAAGCCTGGTTCCATGGGTTCATTTGCGGAACTGAGCCGACTATTCCTTACACAGTTCATAACCGGTAAGAGAAGTCAGAAGCCCAACACTCACCTGCTTACCATTAAGTAGACCCCGAAGGAGTCGTTGAAGGATTACATCGCCTGCTTCAAAGAAAAAGCATTGCACGTCGAGGACTACGATGATAAGATGGCCCTCTCCACCATTCTGAGCTGACTGAAAGAAGGAAAGTTTGTCTTCTCCATCGGAAAGAATCCACCGAATACGCTAGCGGACTTCATGGCGAAAGCTCAGAAGTACACTAACGCAGAGGAGTTCACCAACGCCTGAAAGGGCACACAGGCATCTGACTCGACGAATAAGGGGAAGAAACCCCGGAACGAAGACTCTCAGCCGGCTAGCAAAGGGACGGGTGACCGCGCTTCTCGCGATCGTCGTCCGAGCCGTAGGCCGGAAGGAAAATTCTGTTCCTACACTCCACTCAATACATCCGCCGAGCAGATCCTGCTAGACATCTGAGGAGACAGACTGCTTAATTGGCCAGTTTGTATGAGAGCTGATCCCGAGCATCGGGACAAACAAAAATACTGTCGTTTCCACCGGAACCACGGTCATAACACGGACGATTGCGTAGATCTGAAGGATGAGATTGAGTCCCTCATCCGCAAAGGACATTTACGTCGTTACGCCAAAAAGGAGAAATCCACTCGGAGAGAAGAACGACGGAAAGAGCAGTCGAACAACCCCCCAGAGGAGCCCGTCGAAATTCGCACCATCTTCGGGGGCTCAGCTGGGGGAGGGGATTCGAACAGGGCACGAAAAGCCCATTCCCGGAGCTCTGAGTCAGAACACCACATTCACCTGACGAAACATCCCAGCAAGGAACTCCATGTTGCTCCGTGCAGCTTGACCTTCACAGAAGATGATGCACGCGGGATCCAGCATCTGCACGACGATGCGCTAGTGGTCACTATGACCATAGCCAATCACAAAGTGTACCACATCTTGGTCAACACCGGGAGTTCAGCTGACATAATGTATTCTGAGGCGTTTGAGAAGATGGGAATTCCACGATCCAAGCTTCGACCCGTGAAGACTCCCTTGTACGGCTTTGCCGGAAAGAGAGTCATCTCCGAAGGAGCCATCTCCCTCCCAGTGACAGCGAGAGAAGGGCAACATCAAGTTACATTTTTGGTTGACTTTTTAGTTGTCAATGTTCCATCAGTCCACAACGTGATTCTGGGCCGACCCTCCCTCAATGCAATGAGGGCGGTCGTCTCAACTTATCATCTGATGATGAAGTTCCCAGCCGAAGGTGGGATCGGTTATCTCCGATGAGACCAACGCGAGGCCCGGAGATATTATGCGATAGCCGTAAGGAAAGGGACCGCCAAACAAACGCTCGTAGTGGACGCCTTGGACCCTCAAGGATCGGCAGAAAGTTTCTCAATCGAAAATCTGACAAGAATGCCGCTCGATGAATCAGATCCGAGCAAAACTGTTCAGCTCGGATCATCACTGAATCCCGAGCGGAGGAACGAGTTAATGGCCTTCTTGAGACAACACCGAGACGTCTTCGCATGGTCACATGCAGATATACCGGGGATCTCACCTGATGTGCAAGTCCACAGGCTGAACATGGACCCAGACCACCGGCCGGTTAAGTAAAAAAGAAGGCAGTTCGATGCCGAACGATATGAAGCCATTGCTGAGGAGGTCTCCATCCTGCTCGATGCGGGCTTCATAGAAGAAGTATACTACCCTGACTGGATAACAAATGTCGTGCTCGTCAGGAAGTCAAACGGGAAGTGGCGGGTCTGCATAGACTACTCCGATCTGAATAAGGCGTGTCCCAAAGACAGCTTCCCGCTACCTCGGATCGACCAACTGGTGGACAGCACGGCCGGACACTAGTTATTCTCGTTTCTGGACGCCTACTCCAGGTACAATCAGATCGTCATGCATCCCCCAGATAGGCAGAAGACCACCTTTGTCACGGACAAGGGACTCTATTGTTACCGGGTCATGCCATTTGGCCTGAAAAATGCTGGGGCAACGTATCAGAGACTGGTGAATCAGATGTTCGCCAAACAGATCGGACACACCATGGAGGTGTATGTGGACGACATGCTGGTGAAGAGTATCAAAGCCTCCGACCACCTTGTTGATCTCGAAGAAACATTCAACGTCATCCGCGAATACCAGATGAAGCTTAACCCCGCCAAGTGCGTGTTCGGGGTTGAGTCAAGGAAATTCCTGGGCTTCCAAGTCAGCCAGCAGGGTATCGAGGCAAACCCAGACAAGATTAAAGCCCTCCTAGACATAAACTCGCCTCGGACCCTCAAGGAAATACAGTGTCTGATGGGAAGAGTCGCGGACCTCGGACGTTTCATATCTAGGGCTACAGAAAAATGCATTCCTTTCTTCCAACAGCTGAAGGGCCACAAGAGGGCGGAATGGACACCGGAGTGCGAGCAAGCCTTCCATCAGTTGAAACAGTACTTGGGATCGTCGCCTCTCTTGTCCAAGCCGGAAGAAGGAGAGCCCTTATTCCTCTACCTCGCCGTTTCGACCTCAGCCGTCAGCTCGGCTCTGATCCGAGAAGTCGGAACCAAGCAGTATCTCATTTACTATGTAAGCAAAGCTATGGTACTAGCAGAAATGAGGTACCAGTCCTTAGAAAAATTGACGCTTTGCCTTGTCATCTCAGCCAGAAGACTACGGCCGTACTTTCAGGCCCATTCCATAATCGTGCTAACGAACTCCCCTCTAAGGCAGATCCTCCAGAGACCTGAAGTGTTAGGCTGGATGACCAAATGGGCTGTAGAGCTCGGAGAGTTTGACATTCAGTTCCGGCCCAGGACGACACTCAAGGGACAAGCCGTAGCCGACTTCATCGCCGAGTTTACGACTCCGGACGAAGAGCAAGCCAGGAAGGAAATCGAGATGACACCGCCCGCCCCGCTGAGAAATCAAGAGCCCGCATCAGATCCGGGGTGGGTCCTTTATGTTGATGGATCCTCCAACGTTAAAGGAGCAGGAGCCGGTGTCGTCCTGGTGGCGCCTGATTCAACGACGATCCAATACGCCATCAGGCTTGGGTTTAAAGCTTCAAACAATGAGGCCAAATACGAAGCGCTGCTGGCTGGGCTCAGGCTGGCAGCGAGCCTGGGTGTTCAGACCCTGCAAGTCCACAGTGACTCACAATTGGTGGTGAACCATATCTCCTCAGAGTACGAAGTTAAGGAAGTCAGAATGATTGCCTACCTCGAAGAGGCGAGGAAATTGATCGAGAAATTCTGGAGCTGCACCGTCCGGCAGATCCCCAGAGCGGAGAATTCATGGGCCGACGCCTTAGCAAGGCTCGCCTTGGCCTCCGAGGGAAAGATCCCACGTTTTGTTCCGGTCGAGTTCGTTGAGCACCCAAGCATCGGCCAGTCAGAGGAGGTCAACACCGTCCAGTCCATCCCCAGTTGGATGGACCCCATTTTTAATTATCTATCAACCGGCGAAACCCCCTCGGATAAGCTTGAGACGAGGCGACTTAGGGTCCGAGCGGCCCGGTACGCCATATTAGACGGAGTGATGTACAAGAAGGCGCATTCTAAGCCTTAGCTTAGATGTCTCCGACCGGATGAAGCCGATTACGTGATTCGGGAGATTCATGAGGGAATCAGCGGAAAACACTCGGGCAGCCGTGCCTTGGCCACGAAGATACTTCGTCAATGGTATTTTTGGCCAACTCTCAAGCAAGATTCCAAGAATTTTGTCCGGAAGTGTGATAACTGTCAGCGTTTTGCTGCTGTGCCGAGACAACCGGCAGAAGAAATGACTCCCATGAGTGGGCCATGGCCGTTCGCTCAATGGGGAATCGATATCATCGGTCCTTTGCCCACTGGGAAGGGACAAGTCAAGTTTACTATAGTCGCGGTCGACTATTTCACCAAGTGAGCCGAGGCTAAGTCAGTTGCAAAGATCACCGAGCAGAGGGTGATCGACTTTGTGTGAAAAAATATCATCTGCCCGTTAGGGATTCCGAGGACCATCGTTTCTGATAACGGCCGCCAATTCGATAATGACAAGTTCCGTAGCATGTGTCGAGGGCTCGGCATCGTGAACGCTTACTCATCGCCTCGGAACCCTCAATCGAACGGACAAATAGAGGCGGTTAACAAAATCATCAAGCATCATCTCAAGACGAAGCTGGAAAATGCAAAAGGAAATTGGGCCGAAGAGCTCCCCTTCGTCCTCTGGGCCTACAGGACTACAGTCCAGACCTCGATGGGCGAAATTCCATTTTCGTTATCCTATGGTTCGAAGGCAATGGTGCCGGTAGAAATCGGACTCCCTACAGCGCGGGTCAGGGGTTTCGAAGAAAGTCAAAACTCCGAGCAGATAGCGGCTAATCTGGATCCACTCGAAGAACTCCGAGAAGTTTCTAAGTTCCGAACAGCGGCTCGGCACCAGCAAGTAGCGCGCTTTTACAATTTTAAAGTTAAAGTTAGGCGCTTCCGACCAGGAGACTTAGTCCTCCGATGAGTTTTCCAGAACACAGCCGAGCCAGGGGCAAGAGCGCTCGGACCTAATTGGGAAGGTCCATATCGTGTGGTCAGATCTGCTAAACCGGGCTCATACCACCTGGAAGACCTCGAAGGTCGTCATCTCCCTCATCCTTGGAACGCCGAGCACTTAAAGATCTACTACTCGTGAGGAAATAGCCTTTAAGGCTCATGATGTAATATATGCCTCCGAGCGACTGGCCTTTAAGGCTCTTAATAAAAGATCGATTCTACCTTTGAATGCTTGTTCGATTGTCCTATCCGCACAAGTACGAGATAAATGGTCTGATCCCTTAAGGAATCGGAACCTAACCTTACGAAAGATCGACGAGGCATCCCTTAAGGGAAAAAGCCTAATAAATGGTCCAATCCTCTAAGAATCGGAACCTAACCCCAAGAAAGATTGACAAGGCATCCCTTCAAGGAAAAAAAATCCTAATAACAATCCGACCACCTGATTAAGTGTTCGACTCGACGTACGACAAAACAGAGGTGATGAGCCAAGTATCCTATGGGATTGGACCCAACTAAGGCTTGGGCCGAGGAGGCTCAGATAATCAACCTCAAAAACTAAATGGTAGCGGACTAAGCCCATCAGCTCAACATCTCAAGTAAATCAACAATGTAACAAGAACATTTTTTATTAAATCCCCTCAGAGGGGAAAAAGTACATAGATACATTGAAAGAAAAAAAAAGAGAAGTCTTCAGGCAAGAGGAGTTTGGGCATCAGGAACTTGAGCGTCGGGAGCTGGTTCCGAGCGGACGATGTCAGCCGAGGTATCTTCGAAGTCGTCGGGCAAGAGGGAATCGAGATCTAGGTCCGGGTACAAACCCATAACCGCCTCGAGGCATGCGTCGAAGCCGCGATTGTAGAACGTTGCAGCCTCAACATCCCTCTCTTTAGAACTCCTGAAGCTTTCGACTGCATCAGCAACCGCTGCGGCCAAAGAGGCCTCGTCCTTCACCCTCTGGGCCTCCACGGCTTGATTCATGGCTCGCGTCCGCTCCTCAGTCGCCTCGGCCTTGGCACGATTCAGAGCTTCCCCAAGCCGAACTGTCTTCACGGCCAAGGAGTCCGCGTGGGCCCTGACACGGATCAGCTCAGCAGTTGCTGCGTCACCTCTCTTCTTAAAATCATCTGCCTTTTCCTGCAGATGTAGCTCCATGGCCTCCAAGTCCACGACGACTCCCTGCAGTCGCCTGACCCTGGCTCTCTCGCCCGTAATCTGTTGGCGGAGGCCAGTCTCCTCCGACCTTAAAGTTGCCATCTCGGCCGGGAGAGCCTCCAACTCTGTCTCCTTCCCCTTGTACTCTCCCACTCTCTGCCGAATGGAGAGCAGCACCAGGACGGCCTGAACAGAAAATAAAGATCAGTACCTACGGAGTGTGTATAACAACATCAAAGAAAGGAGGTCTTCTCAGAGACTTACCATGTAACATACGGAGGCGAAGTCATTCAGGAAGCCTCCCTCCGATCGCTCAAGGGTCTGGGCAATGTCTTCCTCCTTGGAATGCTTTGCGGCCCACGAAGCCAGGCACGCCATGTGATAACCGGGTTCGAACCTCCCCCTGCTCGTCCCCGCTTGGGCCGAGGCCTCAACCCCCTCGGCCCCTACCCGACTGTTGGTCGAGTTTTGACCATCGGCGTGAACCTCTCCCTCAACCTCGGGGGGGAAGGCACATTTTCAGCCACCCTGTTGGCTTCCTCTCTCTCAGAGGATGAGGGAACAACGATGGGGGGCTCGGGGGCTGCAGTGGGAACGGTGGCGGGAGGAACGACGTCAGAGAGAGCCCGAGCAACAGAGCTCGGCGCAGCCGGGGTGTCAGCCTCGGTCACTCGGACAACCCCCGGAGGAAGGCGTACCACTGGCCGAAGCACTACCGGAGGAGCCGAGGTAGTGCTCGGGCCCTTCGGGACAAGCAGCGATGAGGGATTGCCGGCGGGCCTCTGTGCCGGACTTGATGGATTTGGTGCAGCAGAAGATTCTCCCACACGAGGGGGAGCCGGCTTCTTCCGAGTGATCTTCATTAGGGGGGCTTCTTTGAGTAGCTCCGCTGCGCTCGGAGCTGCCTTCCTCTTTCGCCCCCCGGACGCCTCAGCTATGCCTACAAAAGAAAACTGTCAGCTATTAGATAAGTGAAGGAAAGATTATTGAAGAGGTCAGGACAGCTTACTCAGAGATGTGGCCAGAGGTTGGGATTTGTAGAGCCCGGACTAGTGAAGGTTGGCCGCCGTTATCAGATCGACACAGGAGCGAAGCGACTCCGACAGCATTCTGGCCTTCGCGACCTGGTTCTTCTGGTCCGAGTCTAGGAGCGGCAACCCCTTCGCAAAAGCTGCAAAACAAAAAAAATGTCACTTCTACGACAACAGGCGGAAATCAAAATAGTGACTTGGATATAAAATGAAGTCCGACCTGAATTTGTAAAATAGGTGGGAACCCGAGTTGTCAAGGTCCTAAGCTCAGCCGTCTGGGCCTCCCAATCACCTGCAGCCCAGAATCATTTGTTCTTTCAGTCCTTGTTGGAAGACGGCAGGTGCATCACCAACCCCGACCCCTTGCTCCCCCAAGTCACGAAATAATACCATGGGTCGTTGCTATCATGCTTGACCATGTACAGGCTCAGCAGCTCCTCTGGGGTCAGCTCGGGGTTCCCAACTTGCTTCCAAATTATGTAAGCCGAGATCACACCCTCCATGCATTCGGAGCAAACTGTCTAGGGGCCAATTCGAGATAGGTCGCTACCTTCCAGATAAAAGAATGCAGTGGGAGATGAACACCGCACTGCAGCGCGCAGAGAAAAATGGCCACCTCACCTTTAGCTGGAGCGCCAGCAACGTCCAAAGGACCAGGGGCCCTTATCTGCACGGAGTCGGGGACCTGGAACTCCGAGCGGATCCATTCCATTTGGGATCCTGACATGACAGAACCCCCAGGGACAACCTCTGCGACCCGCAGGCTCGCAGGCATATCAGTGGCGGTAAGAGTTTCGACTCGGCGTGCTCGGGAGGCAGCCTTCTTGCTGGGTTGCTTTGTCCTAGAACCCAGTGCCTTTTGCTTCCGAGGCGGGGGGTACGGGAGAGTGGCTTCGAAAGGGCCCTCGGAAGACCCGCTTTCGCTCCCGGTACTCCCTGGCTCGGAGTCGTCGCCATACTCGCGGACCATCTCCAGATCAGAAGACATTGAAGAAACAAGGATGGAGGTGAGCGAGACTCACCGGATGATGGCCGAAAATCTCCTTTCTGCCGGAAACCTCGAGTTCGGTCGGAATCGCCTCTTGTCGAAAATCGCCTCTCCGATGCACTCTCGCAAATCAGGACGTCAAAATGACTAACCAACGCCCGTAGCGCCTTATATAGGCGACGAACGGTTCTTGCATTGATAGCGAGCTTTAATGGCAGCAGCCGAATCGGCATGAGCCGATCTCCGAGTACACCTGGCAATGTTGCATTGGCGGGATACGAACCGATCGTACAGCTCTGACATCGGGCTGCGTACCTCGACAGGTGAAGCCACGCCTCGGCACTCGGAGCCGTCAGGCGCACGCCTCCTCCTGCCTGCGTGGCAACTTCTCATAGGTTGGGAGGATATTCGGGATCGTAACCTTCGCCACGTGTTGGCCAAGGCGGCTAACGCGCGTGATTCGAGATCCGTCATCATGGCGACGAGGGCGAGAGATTTCCTACCTAAGTACTCTCCGAGCTGGCAAGCAAACTCGAATAGTAGGGGGCGTTTGTTATGAAAAATCTGAGCTCGCAATACAACGCTGCTCCGAGGGCAAGTCCGAGCCGAGTCATGACCCTCCCGACCTGTTTCAAGATGCGACCCGTCCGAGCAGCCGACTTGGTTGAGGTTGGACTCTGGATTATGATCCGATCGGACGATCCTCCACGTTATAGCCACTCTGCTCTAGCCTGCATTCCGAGGCGAACGACGTTCCGAGCCGAGCATACAGTCCGAACAGAGCGAACGTTCCAAGCCGAACGCATGTTAAGATGCGCATATCCCACTCGCTGAACGTGGAAACTGCCATAACCAAACGTGGCCGATAACCTCGCTCGTAGATACGCATAATCCACCAGATACACTACATGATCGATAGATTACGGGGGGTATCTCCACGATCCGGGAATCCCCCTGATTGTGCCAAGATTACTGGATCCGGACCACTCGACAGCCAAGTATAAATACTAATTCACACCATATTTACAGGTACGTAAAATCGAGCTCTCCTCTACACTCTACTCAGGCCCTGATTCCCTTGTTCTGACTTAGGCATCGGAGGGTCCCCCGGCTTAGCCAGGGTCACCTTTGCCTGCTTTCTTGGTGCAGGTTCCAGAGATCATACGTGGAGATCGACGAGGAGGGAGGGCTGACCGGATTTTGACATCAACAGGATTCATTTCAAACTGTCGATCATTTAGATCTTTTTCATCACCAGACTGGCCATGGGCTAGGCACAGCCTGCCCATTGACAGCCCTGGTTCTAAATGTTTAGGCTCCCGTCACAAGAAAAATAATTCATGATTTCGGAAATTCTCGAGGTGGTAATGATGCACTCCCACTCATTTGGAAAGGAGCTCTTGATTTTCAATACAAATAAGCTCTTTTTCCCTCCTGACTTCGGAGATTACAGTCAAGGGTGGACATTCCAAAACTATAAATTATTTTTCTGTACATAGAAATTCCAAAGAAAATGGGACATTTTTATAAGAAGGCAACTCAAACATCAATGGTAATGACAACTTATAGAGAAGAAGAAGAAAGATTACCTGCCGGTGTTGAGATTGATTTGGTTCGTACGAGTGGTATGTGCTTGATTTTCCGGTGGTCTTCCTCTCGATCACTTGCTATACTCTTGATCAATGCATCTGGCATCTTCATCAGGTAAAGCCCTTTGAGGCAGGTGAGATGTTCGATGCCGAAAGGAACCTTCTCTAACATCTTACATTCATCCAAGTGTAGCTTCTGTAGGCATGGCATTGCTCGTTTCTCCACTCTTATCGATTTCAATCCATCCAACCTGGCAAGTTTTAGCACCTTAAGTTTTGGAAGTCCTGCTTGGCAGCACAACTTTTCCCCATCATAAGCTGCTTCCAAAGTGAGGACCGACAAATTGGGCAGAGACTGAAGGATTTTAAGTGGGTCATCACTCAGTCTAGACCCAAAGAGGCTCATCTTGATCAGGTTATGAAGTGATGCGATCCAATCTGGTAAATTCTCCAGACGTCCGTTCAGATGTATACGCTGAAGACGTGGTGGAGTAGGCGATATAGCCCGTAGATCAAGAGACCGATTGTCATCTTTTGACATTACCTTGAAAGAGATTAGGCGGCTCATCTTCTCGATGGAGGAGCACAAAGTTCTTCCATCTTCTCTTCTCAAATTTGCAATGCATAACCTCATCATTTGCGTCAAGCCCCCTAATTCGCTAACCACAGCTACTTCAGTAGCTACGTTGATGCATGTCAAGGTTTGCAAGGCACTCAATTTCCCTATTCCTTTAGGAACTGAAACACCATTCCTGTCATAGCAACTAACAATGAGATGGCGGAGGAATTTGAGTTTGAGAATCTCAAAGGGCAATGCAGATATACGTGTACCCTTGAGATCCAAGGTTTCAATATGCACCAATTTGCCCAAGGATTTTGGGAGTCTGGTAATCATTGTATTTCTCAAACTTTAATACCTTAAATGTATTACATTCCCAATTTCAGATGGCAAGCTGTCCACTGGCGTACCTTCCAAATCCAACACCCTCAAAAGCCAAAATTTATGAACGCCGAAGATTCTCTTCTTCCCAAACACTAACAATGATCGAAGAAAGGGAAGGTGGAGTGACCTTTCGAGCATCAAACTGCCTGCAAAGTTGTCATTGATGGATAGACGTCTGACACTTCGATACAATTTCATGTCTTCTTCACCGTATCTTATGAAGAAACTCTCTTCCCTGACTGCCGAAAGAATCATTTCACGGATAAGATCATGGATTTGACAACTTCCCAACCTCCCATCATCATGAAATTCTGAAACACGAACCAAGCTCCTTCTGACAAGCTCACTGAGGTAGCCCAGCGCAACCTCCTCCCTTGTCTTTCCTTCCATCGCTTCTACAAATCCTTCCGCTGTCCAAAGTCGAATCAGCCTCGTAATTCTAATAGGAACATCTTCAGGAAAAATCCCCATATATAAGAAGCATAATTTAAGATTATAGGGAAGAGCATTGTAACTCAACCTGATCACTCTGATTAAAGTTGTAAAATAGGGATTGCTTTCCAATTTGGTGCCAAGGTTGTGAATAAATGGTCTCCACTGGCTTAAACCCCTCTTTGTTGAAAAGAAGCTGCCCGTTACTGCAATTGCTAGCGGCAACCCGCCACATCTTGTTACAACATATCGAGATGCCTCTTCCAATTCCCGAGGACATTTAGCATCAGGTGGAAATGCTTTCTTGCAGAATAGACTCCAAGCATCTTCGGAAGTCATGAGCTGGAGATGGTAGACATGGCCATAGGTGGACATGGCCACCTCATAATTCCTTGTTGTGACAATCACCCGACTACCACGTCTGGTATCAGGTAACATATGCTTTATACCTTCCCATAAATCTATGCTCCAGACATCATCAAGAACAATTACATACCTCTTGGATTGAAGATAGCGGCGAAGATGCTCTGCTACGTCTACTTTGTGGCGAACCTGCGGGTCGAATTGCTTTATCATGCTTTGTAGGAGCTTATCCTTTCCGAAGCTTTGAGAGACAGTAACCCAAGCATAGCAATGAAAGTGATTCTTGATGTTGAGACTATTGAAGACTTGTCTGACAAGAGTGGTCTTGCCCAAGCCCCCCATTCCAACCACCGATACCACTGTAAGTCGTTCTTCTCCTTGTACTAACCATTTGAGTAGTTCATCTCTTGCCGTCTCAGTGCCCACAATATAATCTTCCTCCAACTGTGGAGGAATCATCGGATGGTCGTCAGAAGCAGAAGATAAGATTCCACCAGCAATCGAAATAACAGGTGCCCCCTTGGATAATGTTTGGATTTTCGTATGAATTTCTCGAATCTGAACAGTGATCCGATGGCGCATGATCCTGTTGGGAATAGTGTAAAATACCTTATGATGAACACCAACAGATTCATGCTGCCAGAGGTGAAGTGCCAAATCGTCTAGAATATCTTCAACATCGAAAACTGCCTCCCTTACCCGTTTCATCCAAATTCTTATTTCTTCTGTCTCAGCACTCGCGTCTGCCGCCTGTAGTAAGGGAATCAGGCCCTCCGAGTCACTTATGATTTTGGAGAATTCGTCCTGCAGCTGTGTGGTTAACCATGCTCTTTCCTCCCTCCCGAGTAACGATTTCAGCTTATCGATGAGAAACCTGGCCTCTGTTCCCATCTCTTCTTCCTTACCGCACACCCCGTTAATTGATTGAGTGAAGCTATTCCAGGTAACCCTTGCCATTTTGTAATATTCTTAGTTTTCGTTTCAAAAAGTAACCAGTCAAATAAAGAATATTGTAAATGTACGAGAGAATAATTATTACTTTTTTTACGCTGTTTTTACCGGTTCACTGGAAAATTAAACAAGCCCTTAGTGTTCGTGTACATCCAATCCGTCCAATTGGTTGGACCCATCAGAAGAATTTTCTTGCATAAATATGAGTTAAATTCACCCTTTAAATGGACCTAACTTGTATTTTTCTATTCATCGATGGCAAAAAATTACTTTGTGTCTGGCCCACCTTATGATTATGGGCCTGATTTATGAGCTAGAAGATTCTCATGTTGATTGGGGTTTGATGTTGCGTTCAATCTTTTGCAATAAGTTACCGTTGCGTGCGGAATCGGATTCTGTACTGAGTAACCCAGTACACTAGCGCGTATTGAGTTGATGTTTCACGACGGCTTATCGGCTTTAATACGCTGGGGCCGACATCTGTCGTCCAAGGAGAAATTTACGACTGTAGACCCCTCCTTTTATGCAGCTGTTTTTTTTTGTAGCAATACAAACTCTGAATACGCACTTAGACTTCCTCGTAGAGAGTTGGAATTTCAGGACCAAATTACCCTTGCCTTCCTTTGGCTGGCGTGCAGAGACAAGCGCTAACGGACGGTCCGGCAATGAGAACTCAGGTGGGGCCCACTGTGATGTATGCTTTTCATCCATGCTGTCCATATATTTTTCCGGATCATTTTATGGTATGAGACAAGAAATGAGGTATATCCAAATCTTAAGTGTACCACATTACAGGAACAGTGTTGAATAAGCGTCAACCATTAGAAATCCTCCACCGTCTAACTTGGGGCCCACTATGATGTTTGTGAGAAATCTTCCCCATCTAAGTTCATTCATAGGGTCACAAAGGCCTGGATGAAAAAGAAAAATAAATTTCATAATGATCCAAAACTTTTGTAACCTCTAAAAGGGTTTCAATGGTAGATGTTCAATTCCCCACTACCTTTTACAGTGTGGTCCACTTGATAGTTAGATGTATCTTATTTTTCATCTCAAGCCTTAATATGAGCTCGCCAAATAGAGGGACGGTTTGGATATAATACAAACCTCATGATGGGACCCACAAAAGCAATACAATAAAAAAAATACATAATAGAGTGCCGCAGCACTGCCGCCGAACTGGCGGTAGTGCCACGACAGTTTGGTTTTTTTTTTTTACAGGGAGAACTTTTTCTTCCTTACATTTATCTCTAATACACAATTATGTAAATATGCATATATAAGTATATAAAAATATTTTTTTATCTTTTAATTCATTTATTTGTCTATGTATTTAACAAGCATATCTCCTAAATTAGAATGATTTTTTTTTTTTAACTTTTTTACACACGCACACACACTCACACTAGTGGAATTTCACCACCTATGGATACTCAAACGCTTGATCGGGTGTTAAAACTCCTGGCCTGTTTGGATACTCGTTTTGGGATGTATTGTATCGTATTAGAAGTTATGATTTGATGTTTACCGTGTTTGGATTGGAGTGAATAGGAGTTGAATCCCATGCGTGCGAATACAAACTCCAACCAAATTTTTGAGCCGATGGTAGAGTATTGTCAGTGGGTTTTGTTGCTGTCAATACTTCGTATTCATTGTGCTGTATTCGGTAGCAGATGAAAGTTTGAAATTTGTACGATTATAAGATATCTGGTACCTATGTTGTGTAAGATCGGAACCGTTCATTTGGTACATTTCAACAGGAAAATATCTGGGCTAGGAATCAGAAAGTTTCATACATCAAACAGGCCACCCGACCCAATTAAGATTGTACAATACGCAGACATAATATGTCCTATCCAAACATTGATCTATATAACGTATTGTATACTATGTCAAACAATACCTCCTATCCAAACATTGATTAGTATCTGATTGATTTAGATGTATTCTGAAAACCGTCCAATGTATACATGAACAATACCCAAATACAATACAATACAATACTATACGCGGTCCTTGTGACCCTATGAATAAACTTAAACGGGGAGGATTTCTCACAAACATCACAATGGGCCCCACTTGAATTCCCATCGACGGACCGTCCATCAGCGCTTGTCTCTGCACTTCAGCCAGAGGAAATATGAAAAACAGCGGGGGAAACATGAAAAATAGCGGGGTAAACTAGAAAAATAATGGGGAAAACATAAAAAACAGCGGGGGAAATATGAAAAACTGCGAGGCAAATAGAAAAACAGTGAGAGAAACAAGAAAAACAGTGGGACAAACTAGAAAAATAGTGGGAGAAACATGAAAAATAGCGGGGTAAACTAGAAAAACAGCGGGAAAAATATGAAAAATAGTAGGGTAAACTAGAAAAACAATGAGAGAAACATGAAAAATAATGGGAAAAACTAGAAAAACAGTGGGGGAAACATGAAAAACAGCGGAGCAAATTAGAAAAACAACGGGGGAAACATGAAAAACTGCAGGGCAAACTAGAAAAACAGCGAGGGAAACATGAAAAGCAATAGGGGAAACATGAAAAATAACGGGGCAAACTAGAAAAAAGTGAGAAAAACATGAAAAGTAGCGAGGAAAATATAAAAAACAGCGGGAGAAACATGAAAAATAGCGAAAAAAATATGAAAAATAGTGGGGAAAACACACTGTAAAAGCAAGGATTGAATGCCTACATTTAAAAGCTTTCTAGAGTATACATGAAAAGTAATGATTGAATGCCTACCTTTGAAAGCTTGGTGGAGTACACAGTAGTTTTGGGTCAAACTGATGTTTTTATTTTTCGTTCATCTAGGATCGTGTGACCTTAGGAACAAGTTTAATGAAAAATAAGCATCTCAATGGTCTTTAGAAAAGTTTCAACGACGAACTTCATTATCCCCGTGTGTTTTGCACAATCCACTTGAGCTTTGGACATGCTTCCATTTTGGGCTCATGCCCTAAAATGAGGTTTAAAAAGAGATGATCGACAGTAATAAAACACATACATCATTATAGGCCCCATACAGTCCAATCATCAAAGATATTGGTGGTGTTTGGCTCACCACACAAGCCCACTCGAATGGATAGGGACCCCACTACCTAAGTTGTGTTTAAAAAGCTCTATGGGTCCATCATGATAGATGTGTTTTATCCATGCTAGGTGGCTATCCATTTTACCAGCTCATTTTAGAGTATGAGCATGAAAGTGATGCAGGTCTAAACAAGTGCAGCTCAACATTTTTGAGGGCCTTAGGCAAGTCATAAAAATAAGGCTTAGAATTTAATTTTTTGATAACTTAATTAGCAATAAAGTAGGTAGTTGTGGTCTTGAGTTTTAGGAGAAGAATTTATTAAGAATGATGTTATTATTTTGAAAAGAGACGATAAAGTTGGACTGTTATTATTGATAGTATTAGTTTCTAGGATTTATTTTTACTAGGAGTTGGAAACATGAGTTCTGCTGTTTTTTATGTTTCCTCCGCCATTTTCATATTTCTCCCTCTATTTTTTTACTTTGCCCCACTGTTTTTCATATTTTCTCCTGATGTTTTTCTAATTTGTCCCACTGTTTTTCTAGTTCATATTTTCTCCATTATTTTTCTAGTTTGTCTCCCTATTTTTCTTATTTCCCCTGCTATTTTTCTAGTTTCTCCCGCTGTTTTTTATATTTTTCCCTTTATTTTTCTAGTTTGCCCCGCTTTTTTCATATTTCTCCCGCTGTTTTTCATGTTTCCCCCGCTATTTTTCTAATTTGCCCCGCTATTTTTCATGTTTCCCCTGCTGTTTTTCGTGTTTCTAGTTTGTCCCGCTGTTTTTCATATTTCTAGTTTGTCCCGCTGTTTTTCATGTTTCCCCCCTATTTTTCTAGTTTGCCCTGTTTTTCATATTTCCTCTGGCTGAAGTGCAGAGACGAGAGCTGACGGACGGTCCGTCGATGGGAATTCAAGTGGGGCCTACTGTGATGTTTGTGTGGGGGTGTGTGTGCATGAGTAAAAAAAAATCATTTTAATTTAGGAGATATGCTTGTTAAATACATAAATAAAGAAATGAATTAAAAGATAGAAAAATATTTTTATATGCTTATATATACATATTTACATAATTATGTATTAGAGAAAAATGTAAGCGAGAAAAAGTTCTCCCTGAAAAAAAAATTCTACCAGACTACTACGGCACTGCCGCGGCTGTCTGTGTGTTTTTTTTTCTATGTTACTTGTGTGGGTCCCATCATGAGGTCTATGTTATATTCAAACCGTCCATCTATTTGGTGAGCTCATATTAAGGCTTGAGACGAAAAATAAGATAAATCTAACTATCAAGTGGACCACATTACAGAAACAGCATTGAATGAGCGTCAACCATTATAAATCCTCCCCCATCTAAGTTGGGGCCCACTGTGATGTTTGTAAGAAATCCTCCCCGTTTAAGTTCATTCATAGGGTCACAAAGACCTGGATGAAGAGGAAAAATAAATTTCATAATGATCCAAAACTTTTGTAACCCCTAAAAGTATACATCATGGTGGGGCCCACAGACCATCTAATATCCGCCATTGGCGGGTGGCAGGCAGAGTAGCAAATCCATTTATGTGAAAAGGAGGGGTATTTTCATCCTGGAATTTGTTGTTCATACGAGGAGGTCTAAGTGGGTATGTTAAGTTTGTATTGCTTCAAGAATATCCAATGGATAAAAGGTGGGGTCCACAGTCATAAATTTCCTTATTTTAGTGTATCCTAAAAAATTGATCCACATCAAAATCTGAAGTGGACCACACCACAAAAAACAATGGTTTGTGATTGAACGCATAACATTAAAAGCTTCTTAAGGTCCACTGTAATATTTATTTGACATCCAAATTGTTGAAAAGGCCACACAGACATGGATGAATGGAAATTACAAATAACAGCTTGATCCACTACTTTTTTCTGCCCCCAATAAATTTTTAATGGTGTGAATTCAATCCATACTTTGTGGTCCAAATGAGACTTGCATCGATCTCATTTTTGAGATCATAACCTAAGATGCTCTGGAAAAACGTATGGATGGGGTGGATATACGTCGTGGAAAATACAAATAACAGCTTGATCCAATACTTTTTTCTGCCCCCAATAAATTTTAGTTTGCCCCGCTGTTTTTCATATTTTTTCCGCTGTTTTTCTAGTTTGTCCCACTGTTTTTCATGTTTCTCCCGCTATTTTTTTAGTTTGTCTCGCTGTTTTTCTTGTTTCCCCCACTGTTTTTCTAGTTTGCCCTACTGTTTTTCATGTTTTCCCCGCTGTTTTTCTAGTTTGCCCTGCTGTTTTTCTTATTTTTCTTGCTATTTTTCTTGTTTGCCCCGCTGTTTTTCATATTTTTTCTATTATTTTTTTAATTTGCCCCACTGTTTTTCATGTTTCTCCTGCTATTTTTCTAGTTTGCCCTGCTATTTTTCATGTTTTCTCTGTTGTTTTTCTAGTTTACCCTACTATTTTTCATGTTTCCCCCGCTGTTTTTCATATTTCCTCTGGCTGAAGTGCAGAGACGAGCGCTTACGGATGGTTCATCGATGGGAATTCAAGTGGGGCCCACTGTGATGTTTGTGAGAAATCCTCCCCGTCTAAGTTCATTCATAGGGTCACAAGGATCTGGATGAAGAGGAAAAACAAATTTCATAATGCTCCGAAACTTCTGTAACCCTTAAAAGGGTTTTAATGGTAGATGTTCAATTCCCCACTACCTTTTACAGTGTGGTCGACTTGATAGTTAGATCTATCTTATTTTTCATCTCAAGCCTTAATATGAGCTCGCCAGATAGATGGTTCAATTCCCCACTGCCTTTTACAGACGTTCAATTCCCCACTGCCTAATCTGTTCAAATTTTCCTGGGACGTGTTTGGTTCGAGGGATTGGAAGGGATGGGAAGGTTTAATCACAGGATTGATCAGGTCTGCCAAACAGACTCGATATAGAAATCCCATGGATCTTAAGACAATCCACTGACAACACCATCATTACCTTGAAATTCATGCCATCCACCCTAATACCATTCAATCCCTTCCAATCCACCTGGCCAAATAGGCCCTAAGTAAATCATTCTAGTTTAGGAGATATGCTTGTAAAATAAATAAACAAAGAAATGAATTAAAAGATAGAAAAATAGTTTTATATACTTATATATACATATTTACATAATTATGTATTAGAGAAAAACGTAAAGGGGAAAAAGTTCTCCTTGTAAAAATAAATAAATAAATAAATAAATAATCTGTCAAACTGTTGCGGCACTGTCACCGAACCGGCGGTTGTACCACGGTAGTCTGTGATTTTTTATTTTTTTTAATATATTACTTTTGTGGGTCCCATCATAAGGTCTGTGTTACATCCAAACCGTCCATCTATTTGGCGAGCTCATATTAAGGATTGAGATGAAAAATAAGACAGATCTAACCATCAAGTGGACCACACTGTAAAAGGCAATGAGGAATTGAACGTTTACCATTGAAACCCTTTTAGGGGTTATAGAAGTTTTGGATCATTATGAAATTTATTTTTCCTCTTCATCCAGGTCTTTGTGACCCTATGAATGAACTTAGACGGGGAGGATTTCTCACAAACATCACAATGGGCCCCAACTTAGATGGGGGAGGATTTTTAATGTTGATGCTCATTCAATGCTGTTTCTGTAATGTGGTACACTTAAGATTTAGATATACTCATTTTTTGTCTCATACCATAAAATGATCCGAAAAAATATATGGACGGCATGGATGAAAAGCATACATCATAATGGGGCTCATAGACCACCGAAGATCCGCCATTGGTGGGTGGCAGGCAGAGTAGCGAATCTGTTTATGTGAAAAGGAGGGGTATTTTCATCCTAGAATTTGTCATCCGTACGAGGAGGTCTAAGTGGGTACGTTAAGTTTGTATTGCTTCAAGAATATCCAATGGATAAAAGGTGGGGTCCACAGTCATAAATTTCCCATCCTCCAAGACGTTAAAACAAACATAGTTAGCTTCTTTCTACCTGGTGTAAGGAGGAAACGTAGAAGGACCTACCATCCCTCTATCCTCAGCAGGAAAAAAAAAAACCAATATGAAATTTAGTATATTAAATTCCTTCTTTTTTTTTAATATCTAAACTAAAGGTTTTGATATAGCAGAGTCAACTGAGTTGTACTGAGGATACAGGTGAAGCTGCCCTCCTGTATAAACATGACTTGTAGCTTAAATCCCAGCCACCCCAATGCGAAACCCACTGTAGATGGATTATCACTCAAAATCTACACTTAAATTATGTTCTTAATTGGTTGATTTGCAGACACCTAATGCATTGCAAAAGTGTAAAAGAAAGTAGTCAATGGAAAAGATTCCACAAAACCATGTCTGCTAATCAGAGGTCTGGATTAAAAGTGTTTTCCACTATTTGAGCGGTTTGGATTCGCTATTCATGCTACATGTACAGTAAGGATCCTCACTTATTTGCTATTGACAACACAGTTAATCAGGCTTTATCAAAAATCCTAAAATACTTCAATTTGCTCACGAATCAAACCAAAAACTCAATTATTCATTTTTATCGCTAAATTCTTAATAGAACATTGATTTTTTTAAAATTTTTCCCAACATTAAATGATTCCACAAACCCATGTCAACTAATCAGAGATCTGAATTGTCCAATCAACCAGATTTTGAGTACACCACAAATCAATAGCATTTTCCACTGTTTGCATTGTTTGGATTCGCTATTCATGCCACGTGTACATTAAAGAGCCTGTAAAATTTGTTGATAACGCTTTATCAAAAACCCCAAAATACAACATTTGTCCACGAATCAAACCAAAAATTATTCCATAACTATGAAATTCATGAAACTCTATTCTTCATTTGTATCGCTGAATTCTTGATACAATATTGATTTTTTCCAACATAATCTAAATCCAGAATTCACAAGGCGAAATCCGGAATTCACAAAACACAGACCAATTCTTCTTTTTAGATAAAAATCAGCGTTAGCATTCAAAAGACTGGTGAAGTTCGTTGAACTCAATTCTCTTTCTTTATCCATACATTATTCACAACCACCGGCCACTCCAAACTTGGTATTTCAAAATAAGGGTTTTGATGGAGTAGAGTCAACTGACTTGTAGCTAAGAATGAAATGAAGCTCTCCCACCACAAACATGGCCTCTACCTCAAATCTCAACTGTACAAAAAGTGGGACACATGATAGACAGATTATCACCCAATATCTACACTGAAACCATGTTTGTAACTTGTCAATGGTGGACTTACACATTGCAAACGCATAAAAAATAGTCAATGGACAAGATATAACAAACCAATGTCCATTAATCAGATGTCTGGATTGTCCAATCAACTTGATTTTGAGCGCATGACAAATCAACAGCGTGTTGAGTAAATTCTGTGACGTTCACCATGATTTATGTATCTTATCCACTCCATTCATCTATTTTACCATACAATTTCAATGCTTGAGCCCAAAAATGAATCATATATAAAGTTCAAATGGGCCACACCACAGAAACAATGTGAATTGAATGTCTACCATTGAAAAATTCTTAGGGCCACAGAAGTTTTGGATCAAGCTTATATATGTGTTTTCCCTTCATCCATGTCTTCATGATATCATGAACAGGTTAGATGACAAATAAAATTCACTTTGAGGCATACCAATGTTTCAACGATGAAAACCATTACTCCTATTGTTTCCTATAGTATGATCCACTTGATCTTTGGATATGCTTAAATTTTGAGCTGAACGCCTTAAATTATATATAAAATGCTTAAATTTTGAGCTGAACACCTTAAACTATTTATAAAAACTAATGGACGGCGTGGATAGACTACATACATTCAAAGTGGGCCCAACTAAGTTTACTCTGACAATAAAACCGTACTGAGTAACCCGGTACACAATCTGATTTCTGCCGGGGATAGAGGAGCAGCAGATCCTTCTACATTTCCTGCTTGCATAGAAGATATAAAGAGAAGCTAACAGCGTTTGTTTTGACGTTTGGAGGAGGAAAGAACTCTGTGTACTCTCTCTCCAATTTTAATAGGATTAAGAACTGATAGTGAGATAATCTTATAACATCAATAGTTAAAGCATCAAACTTAGAGCATCTAATGGCATCTACCAGCCGTAAAATTGAGGTAGCTCTATTAGAAACTCTACCTACCAAACCCAATTTGATCTCCTTAAGTTTCCTAGCTATCACTCTCGGATCTGCCACCGAGTTAAACACATCTATCGTCGACTCCGAGCAGTATGTCCTCTTAGTATCCTTTTCGATTTTAATAGTGTCAGCAAACGATCTTGCCTCAACTGTTTGAGGGTTTGTGGTTGGGGTGGGTCTCTGTTCCTGCAGATTGATGGACCTGGTTCTAGCAGAATGAGGCACATTGGCGGATCTAGGTCTAGCTACCTGAACTGTTACTTCTCTTCCATTGATTCTCTTCCCATTGAGAACCCCCATTGCTACCCCACCATCAGTCTCATAGTGAATTCTAACAAATATGAAGCCTTTAGGAGATTTTCTATCCAGAAACCTTGGTATAAATACATCTTTTACTTTTCGTTGTCTTTGGAATATCTTGTGTAAATCGACTGAAGAGCAATCAAAAGGCAAGTTTCCAATAGAGACACTGAAACTCCCTATTGATCTTCCAGGGGGTTGTTGCATATCTGTCGGCCGACCTTTTCTTTCACCTCTCACACTTTCGCCCCTTTATGATGGGACATGGGAACAATCTCTCATATTCTCTCCCAGTGCCCTCCGTGCACTCATGTACTTACACTCATGGACCGAAGTGTACTTATCAATAGTTGGTTGTGCAAGTGGGCATCACTTGAAAGGAATTATCTGACACGGGATGGCTCTATGCCATGCATATTGTTGATGTAAAAATCTGAACCACCTTCCACCGAATGTTGGATCCTTAAGACAAACCCTGGTCCTGCACAAAGAAGGGACAAAGGAGACCTTGGCTCAAGCAGAGGATCCTCCGATGCCTAAGTCAAGCTAAGGAAACTAGGTCTAGGTCATGTAGAGTAGAGAGGGTGTCAGATATCGCGTACCTGTTCCTATAGAAATGATCCCTATTTATACCTGAAGGTCCTGCTGAGTACGTTCGACAATCTTGGCGTGGTCATCGCCACAACGAGAGAGCTATGCATACGTGATTGTTGGAGGTTATCTGGAGATCGTGCACCGGGGATTACACTGGTCATGTGTTACTGGACTAGTTCCATAAACGTTGTCGCTGATTAAGCTCTCAACCAGACTGACCTCACGGCTCGGATGACCTGACCTCGCGACTCGAATCTGATCTGAACCAACCTTAGGCCTCACACCTCTGACCTTCTTGGCGATACAAGCCCATGAGTGAGCTAATCATTATCAGTCAAGAAGGAGAGGATCAGGTCGGAGGTACACTATTCGGATCCTTCTGCATTCTGAGTTGACGAGTAGACTGGCATGTAGACTCGCTTTAGGCCGACTCAGACATAATACCGTTACTCGAGTCCCTGCCCATCGGACACTAGGTTTCCAAGTCTCAGGTTGGTGTCATAGCTCTACAAGGACCTTTGGGGCCGCCTCAAGTTGGAAGCAATCAGTTCAAGGCTTCACCTATCGGTGTTACTTTAACCTCGATGCGACTAGGTTTAGATCCACCCATAATAGAAGCTCCCTACTCTCTGAGTCCGAGCTCGAACTTAGAGAGTAATATTCCTAGGGAAACGAACTGAGGCGTGGGGAGACGGACTGCCCTCATAATGATAAGATAACTTGAATCATCCAATGATGTACATCAAGACCCCTGTGTTGTATGGCTAGAATTATGACTTTGTTGTCGAGAAGGTGTATCGTCAAAACTCTCTCGCTTGCAGACCTATATGGATTGAACATGTGGCGATGGTTATGATTCTGAATCATTGGATTAATTACGAGGTTGCCATGTGGACCAAAGAGGACAGAAAGGCGTCGCCTCAGCTACTCAATGCTCACAGCACACGACTTGTCGGTACTTGGCAAATGATCCTTCACCATGTGTCCTGCAAGGTCGGCTCGTGACAATTCGGCTGCAATCATGTCGATTCGCTATAAATGCAAAGGACATCTCTAGGCTATATAAGCCCTCGTGCCCAAGGGAACTCACATTTCTCGCATTCTCTAAGGCATTTGCTATGGCGGTTCGCCTGAGGAGGCGATTTCCAGTGATTTGAGTGAGTGATTCCTGGTGAACAACTCAGGCGATTTTCGGTGAGTTTTTCCTACTCCTGGCTTTCTCTCGATGTCTTTTTTTTTCATTTCTAACCTCTCGTAATGTCGGATGGTTCAGGTGAGGTCCGAAAGGAATATGCATTCAAGGAAAACTCCGAGCAAGAGAGCTCAGACTCCAGACAAGGGGCTTCTAAGGGTCCCTTCGAAGTGATACCTCTCCACCCTCCGCCCAAGAGAGGTAAAGAATCCAAGTCGCACTCTTGTCCAAAGAGCAAAAAGAGAATTCCCCGAGATCTAATGGGGAGGGCTATCGCGGAACCCTCAGGTGGCCAAGCCTTGGAGGTCATTCCTGGGGGATCAGTGCTCATTAAGTCCCAAATGAATTGGGTCTAAGAAGAGTTCCATATACTTGACTCCGTCTAGATACATGCACCTGCCCCCCACGACGCCATTGAAGACCCCAACAAGGGGGAAGTCGCCATCTTCCTCTGTGCCTTACAATGCAGGCTTCAATTGTTGTTACATCCTTTTATATGGGCCATGACCGCGCACCTGCGGTTAGCCCCAGGCCAACTCATTCCCAACGCTTTGTGAATTCTGATGTCGTCATACATAATACGACACCATGCTCAGAACCAGGAGTTGACCCCCAATGAATTCCTAACACTTTAACTTATCAAGCACGATCACAACGAACCTTGCTGGTATTACTTTAAAACTCGGACAAATCAGGGCTCAAGTCTCGTCCTCCAACTCTCTTCTTCCAACAAGGATTGGAAGAACAAGTGGTTCTAGGCATCGAGCGAATGGGAAGCACCTGCGGTGGAGCTTAAGAATTTGTGAACCCAAGTCCCCACCTGATTTTCCACTCCATGTCGAACCCTGAGTGACGCTTATTTCCTCCACAATCTCCTCTTAGCCTATTTCATTCTGATTAATCTTTACTTTTTCTTTTTCCTGTAGATTACACAGAGGGTGTTCCCCAAATCTCTTATCTCCTTAAGAATTAGATTGTCAAGGCAAGATTACACACAGAAGAGCAGTGCGTTTGGCATTACGTGATTACCCCGGACAATCTACAACAGTCCGGACTTTGCAGGCTCAAACCGCTCCCCTCTACTTTCAGTAAGTACAACCTTGTTATATTAAAGTTACTTGAACTTGAAAATTTTCTGATCTTCCGCTGTTCACGCAGGTATGGCCGAAGCTTCTGGATCTAGGAAGAGGAAGCTCTCGCCCCTCAAAGACATGTTGTAAGCTAAGCCCCGAGTGAAGATAATTACTCGTAAAAGATAGGAAGCTCCCCGAGGTGAGGCTTCTGCCACTACAACTCCAATTTTTATTGATGCAACTCCAGTTGTTGCGGCTCTGAATGACGTTGAGGGGGTCGGTCTTGCTGCCACTTTTAGGGCTGAGATCGCTCAGACCTCGCCTCTCTGACCTGCCGTCACCCCTCAAGCTTCCGAAATGCCCCCACCAACCTCCTAACAACCCTTCATTGCAATCTCATCCTCTTTAGAGCACGAGGAGGCTATTTGAGCTGCTGAAGGAATACTCTCCCCTCGGGGATGAGGGCGCTGCGATGGCCAAGGCTCAGGCCTCAGCTGCCAGTGGTATTGGGGAGGCGATAGGGTTCGCTCCTCTTCCTGAGGCTAAAGGGTCTATTCTTCCTCGGGGCTACATATGTCCAGCCTAGTCAATTGGGTGGCGAAACATGCCCTCGAAGGAGAAATCACTGATCTCCTCACCAAGTGACATGAGTGTTTTGTGAATGATATCGCCTCCATCTACTATAAGGTAACTTTCGCATGAAGGTTTTCCTCGTTTGTTATTGGAATTGTTTCTTTCTCATACTCTCATCTCGATTCAGGCAGTACCGATGCTCCTGTCGACTCACGAGAGATTGAGGGAGATAACTAAGAAGGACACGGAGATAGAAGCTCTCCGAGGTGAAGTCGGATCTCTTCGAGGTGAAGTTGGAGCCTTCTGGGAAGAACGAGAGGAGCTTAAAAGCTTGTTGTCCAAGGAGAAGCTAAAGGTGTTGAAATATCAAGGGGATGCCACCTAGCTCCAAGCTCGTTGTGACGGTATCTCGTCCAAGCTTGGGGAGATCAAAGCTCGCCTTAGCTCAATTGAGGGGGGATAATGCTCGGTTAGTGGTTGAGCTGAAGCAGGTCTGACTCAAAGCTGTAGAGGAATTGAGGCTTGCGGTCGAGAAGGAAAAAGTGGTTCAGTACGCCGAATCTGAGGCCTTAATCGCCTCAATGATTGCTGCCGCTATCAAAGAGTTTAAGTCTTTAGTGGAAAGTACTGTCGAGGCCAACAGGTTTTACTATTATGGCTACAATGCTTGCATTGAGGCCGTCCAAGAGCTATACTCGGACCTCAGCCTCAATACCCTTGCAGCCGAAGACGCCGAGGAGAGGCAAGTAGAGGGAGATCCCCCCAGCCAAGGGCCTAACCCCGAGGCTCCTCCTGTTGCTCAACCTCTCGACCTTAACCCTCTTGCTGAGTAACTTTTAATTTTCTTTTTTTCATGGTTGACTTTGCTGGATATTTTTTGAATGGTGATTTTTAGACAGTAACGATTGAATGATAATATACTTTTATTGAATGATGGCATGCTTTTTAATATGTTGATAATTGAATATATTATGTTGTCAAATGAAGAGCCAACCTCTTCCCTTATAGGGTCAGCTTGTCGAATGACTCCATACTCAGTTGATGAGACATTTGTCGGATGATGAGCTGACCCCTTCTTTAAGGGGACCCCGTCAAAGGATTTCACCTATGCACATGAGAGGTGATCCTTTGTCGTGTGCTCGGACGGTAAGGCGATGACTTAGTAGGCACTCTAAAGTAAAATAGCAAGTAGGTGAATTGAAGAATGGAAGATCTTTTATTAAGAGCCAAAAATGGCTAATAGATCCGATCTATACATAAATTTTCCCCCTTAAGGATAGTAAATCTTCAAATGTTCAGTGTTTCAAGGGTGAGGCAACGATTGCCCTTCTGAGTCTTCTAAACGGTAGGATCCTGGCTTCGCAGAACCGACCACTTGATAGGGTCCCTCCCAGTTCAGACCAAGGGACCTTACTCCGAGCTCTGCAGTGTTTTGGAAGACACGACGAAGGACTAAATCTCTGGGCCAAAACTTCTTCTTCTTAACCCAGGAATTGTAGAACGGAGCCACTTGTTGGTGCCGAGCCGCGACTCGAAGCTTGACGGTGTCTCGTAGTTCCTCAAGTAGATCTAGGCTCATCGCGATCTAGTCAACGTTCTGCTCTTCTTGATAGCTTCTTATTCGTGTAATGAGGAGTCCTATCTCAACTGGGACGATCGCTTCTGAGCCGTAGGATAACGAGAAAGGGGTTTTTACTGTGGATGATTGAGGTGTGGTCTTGTAGGCCCAGAGCACAAACGGGAGCTCGTCGGCCATTTACCTTTGGCTTTCTCTAACTTCATCTTGAAGTGATATTTAATGACCTTGTTCACAGCCTCACTTGCTCATTAGACTAAGGATGACGAGGCGATGAGTACGCATTAACTATGTCGAGCTCCTCGACACATACCTTTGAATCTATCGTTATTAAACTTCTTTCCATTTTTGGATACAATTGTGAGGCCTGTATCCTAGACCGTACCATTCCGTAGGCTTCTGCGGTCCTCCCGGTCGAATTTCGAAGACCCGCGACATGTATATAATAGTTGCACGTAACCCTGAGTCATATCTCATATTCCAGAGTCGGCTCGATCCGATACTTGTACCCTTACGACCGTGCCGTCGCCGTGGTTCCGACGACGTATCTCATGCACTGAGGCTATACCCGGGCTAGGAGATGTGGGCCCGCATTTCGTTCGAGAAAAACACCATACTTTATAATCCCAAGAAAATCCATTAGATCAAATGTCAAGTACACATCCCATCACTCACACTCATCCCCAAGTACAATACTCATCCCCAAAGTCAACCCTCTCTCTTACACATCCCTTACATGTCAAGTACATCCATTACCTTTCACCCATCCCTCACCCATCACACCTATCTCTTACAATGCTCTCTCTCATTTCTCCATCCATTCTCCCAAGAAACCGTCCTAGCAAGAGAACTTTATGTGTGGCCCACCTTCCTACCACCCAATCCCACCCTCCATGATCAATCTCAACCGTTGAATCATATTCCATTGCAGCTCTAGCATGCATTGGCGAAAGAAGGAAGAAGAGATCCAGCAGTGGGTGTTCATAGCATTTGATTTTGATGTAGGGTCCACATGATTTAGGACCCACTTGATGTATGCATAGTATAGGGAGGACCCATAGTGGCGGGGTCCCTCCCCATCACTGATTTCTCTCTTTTTCTCTATTCCTCTCTCTCTCTTGATGTGTGGCCCACCATGATGTTGGACGGTGGAGATCCACTACACCATGATGAATTTATTATATTTGCACGGTCTAACAGATTTGGATGATGGAGATCCACCACACCATGATGTATGAGTTTTAATCCACCCCGTTCATTTGTCGGACGAGCAGGAGGCAGCTGTTGTACATCGTCAGCAAGCTTCATGGGCCACCTTGATTTATGTATTATATTCTAGCCGCCCATCTGGATGGTGGGCCACCGAGCCACACCAGCAGCACATGTTGTTGTGTTGATGCATCAAGTTCTGTAGGTCCATCACGAGGTATGTGTTATATCTAAACCGTCCATCCATTTTAACGTGGGACCCACCTAATGAGGAACAGATTGGCTGGAATGTCCACACTAGCTATTAGTTGATGTATTGATGATCAGCAAGTTTTGTGGGTCCCTTTGATCCACACCGTCCGTCCATCTGGATGGAGCTCACTGTGATGTATTTATCTGCACCATCCATCTAGACGGTGCTGTGAGGACCACCGTGATGTATGCTTCAGATCCACACCATTCAGATTTCTAGATGGTGGGCTGATCATGAGGTGTGCATTATAGCCTAACCGTCCAACCATTTGACAGTGGACCACACTACAATATATGAATTTTATCCCACTTATGTATGTATTATATTCCACACCGTCCATCAGGTGGACTCCACTATGATGTATTGGTCTTATCCACACAATCTAAATGGCTAGGGGCTTGTCTGGATACGCGTTTTGGGATGTATTATATTGTATTAGAAGTTATGATTTGAAGTTTACTGTGTTTGGATTGGAGTGAATAGGAGTTGAATCCCATGCGTGTGAATATAAACTCCAGCCAAATTTTCGAACCGACGGTAGAGTATTGTTAGTGGGTTATGTTGCTGTCAATACTTCGTATTCATTGCGCTGTATTCAGCAACGGATGAAAGTTTGAAATTTGTACGTTTACAAGATATCTGGTACCTATGCAGTGTAAGATTGGGACCATTCATTTGGTACATTTCATGAAAATCATCTGGGATAGAAATCAAAAAGTTCCATACATTAAACAGGCCACTCGACCCAATTAAGATTGTACAATACTCAAACATAATACGTTCTATCCAAACATTGATTTGTATAACGTATTGTATGTTATGCCAAACAATACCTCCTATCCAAACATTGATTAGTATCTGATTGATTTGGATGTATTCTGAAAACCATCCAATGTATACATGAACAGTACCCAAATACAATATAATACAATACAATACTATATGCGAATCCAAACAGGCCCTAGACAGTGGGACCCAGCCCTGATGTATTATTCTATATCCACGCTGTCTATTGAGTGGACCACACTACAACTAGTCAGGGATGAAGTTTTGGATCGATAAATATGAAATTTGTTTTTCCTTTTTCTTTAGGTCTGTGTGACCTTATCAATAGATGGAATGGAAAATAAACATTATGGTGGGCCCCACATGGAACCCACCCGTGAGGAGGATTGGCTATTGTATGCATACACCAGGTATATAGTTGTTGTATTGACGTCCCGAGTTCTGCGTGTCCCATGTATGATGTAGGTGTTATCCACATCGTCCATATGCCGGATGGGTGGGCCACACCTTGATAAATTTATTTTATATCCACTTCGTCCAGCCATGGACCCCATTTACTATAACGTCCCGTCCAACCAGCAGTGTCCTGGGGCATCCACGTAGGATTTGCCGCAGGAGCATTCTTTTAAACCACTCGTGGTAGGGTACCACAAGTTAATTAACCTAGGATTAGTCTATTAGAGTAGACCAGACAAGTCATGATAAGACCAAGTGCAGACCGTTAAGCCAGATGACTTGGTTGCACTAAGCATTAACCCGTACGGGCCATACTGCGACATGGGAAGGTCAGAAAATTATAAAACTTTAGGGAACCATAGATCTCATGAACTTGTGGTCCATCGCGGACCACAGACTCGTTGGACACCCAAAAATTAATTATCTGAGCTATTCCAATAGCACATGCTAACCCACCCAAGGCCAAAATTGAAATCTATCACTGATAAATGAAACTGAGACTCCAGAGTTTTCAGTCGTTGGATTTCTTCTAAATTTACGATGGTCTAATGTGTTGTCCTATGCCCATCCACAAATTCTAGGACCCGATCGTGGCACAGTAACCGTCGATCGTAAATCAGACCTGTGCGACCAAACCCCATATCTGATCGTTCTCAAATTTTATATGGCCCTTCATTAGGCCATGGACCACCTACCCTATAAGTTTCATGGCCAGAGGGCCACCAGAACTGCCCTAACAACCGGAATGGTCCCCACAGAGCCATTTAAAGAAGGAAACCCTATAATCAAACCCTATATCCGTTCATCCGTTTGATCTCAAATTTTACATGGCCTCTTATCAGGCCATGAGGCACCTACACACTAAATTTGGTGGCCTAGGGGGTGTTGGGTCCACCCCAAAGCCAATAAGGAGTCCTAGAGGGCCATTGTAGGAATTCATTGAAACTTAACGCCACTTGGCCCAACTCTAGGAAATAAAACCCTAGCCCTTATTTCATAACTCTCCCCACAACCACCATTAACAAGGGAGTAGAGAGAGAGAGAGAGAGAGAGAGAGCAAGGGAGTAAAGAGAGGAGAAAGAGAGAGTGTAGGAGAGCAAGGTGGACCTTAGATTGAGGTGGGGTCCAAAAAAATCAACCCTTTCAACTCACTATCCTTTCTACAAAGGAAACTCTCCACCACAACCTCAACTATCATTCGTGGGACGTCTAAGTAAGATCCTTCATCCATTCTCTTGAAACCCTTGTGTTGAGAAGGGATTTGCTTAGAATTCTAACATGCAAGAGCTTGTTTTAGGGATTCCGGTCGATCGACCCAAAGCCCTCATTCCTAGGTCGATTTTCGAGTATCCAATGACCCATAAGTGCGGACTATTGTTCTTAGGTGTCCTAGCACCAATTTTAATACGAGTTTAATGATTTTGATTGCTTGGGTGCCATATTTGGAGAATGTAGAGAAACCCTAGGACTTGTATGTTTATTGAAATTATATGGATTTGCATGTTTAGTTCTCATTAAACGTTAATCTTGCCTATTACATAATTTAGTATATGGATGATTACATGCTCACATTTGTTGATTTTTCTTTCTCATATGTGTTGCTTTATATTGTGCATGATTCCTTACTCTTGTGTATTTGATCCCTTAAGGGTAGGAAGTGCTTAACTTCATCCCAAATCCACGCCACTCATATGCACCTTGTTCATGATGATGTAGCTTGCTTGTTAGGAGTATTTGAATTGTGTGCTAAGATGTATGTGAATATGATATTGTGATGCTAGTCGATGATCTGGATAGTTGGCATGTTATGGATCAACCTCATACTCTTGGGTTGGTCAGGAACATGAGGAGAGACGGTAGTCCCATCAGTAGGACTATGCTATGGCTAGACCCATGGGTTTGGGTGGGTGTGTTCAGGTGGCTGTAGTTTGACTACATGGGTCCCTTGTGCCAGATGTCACTCATCTTCTGCTCGTCTGACTCGTGCAGTCTAGCCTACTGTTTGATCAACCTTGTTTGTTAACCCTGTTTGCTAGCACATGTATGAAACTTGGAGCATCCTGCAACTGTAGTGGCCCACTAATAACCGATTGAAACTGGTCCACAGTCTCGTGAGCTAGACATGGTGGAATGAGACACTGTGTCCAAGTTGTTGGCCTAAGCTGGGGTGTCGCGCCTCCCCGTAGTGACCGCAAGCAATCACTTTCTCTCGACACTCCTCTTGTGCTTGAAGTCAGGGATGAGGAACCCGATGGGATCATGGACTGAAGGGCCTCGACCTCACACGTTGGGGGGCCTTGGCCTCATAACCAGCTTAGGGCATTGATACATGGGGTGCATCAGATTTCTCAACCTGCTGGATGAATGGACTTAACTAATAACTTGGCTAACACAATCGCATTGCATTGCACTAGTTAGGGTGGTGACTCGGCAGTCAAGGTCACTTTGAGGGAGTGTTGTCATACGCGATCGTTAGATGAAGTCGCTCGAGGGAGCGTTGTGGCGAGGGTATGCATCATATCATCCAGCATGCATGCGCATTGATAAGATTAGTTAAATGTTTATGATTGACTATTTTTCATTAAGTTCATATTATAATTAATGCTTGTTATAACTTAAGATTAATAGCACCCACTGAGTTGATCACTCACTCCCACTCTAAGATGGTATTTTAAAACACTAACCAAACCTGTTCATAAATGCAGGTGACTCAGGGCATGAGGAGCCTGGTGAGGCAAGCTTCGAGGAGGAGGACGAGTTGTCCTACTTCCAGTTGATGGATGGCTCTTCGTCAACTTGAGAGGCGAGATTGGATCGCTGAGTTTGGACTCAGCCTTATTCTTTTGGACATATCATTCTTTTTGTGATTTTTTTGGGCGACGCCTTGGGCGACCTGTACATTCTTTTGGATCTGTATATATACCTGTTGTTCACTTTCATTTCAGTAGACTTGTGTGATGATGCTTCATGTTTCAGAAATTTTCAGATTTGCACAACTAAACTGGATTAAATGCATATTAAAGAAATCGGTTATAAGTGACACTCAGGAATTTGGGAGTCGAGCGTATGCGTGACCCCTGATTTTCATGGCATTACAAGTTGGTATCAGAGCATGGTTTGAAATTAATTGGGACATGGGTTATGAACTCACTAACGCGTCCGCTGACTTGAGAGGATACGCAACAGAACACGCAACAGGGACTTAGGACACTAGGAGCCATCCCAGACCCTGAACCAACAATCGTAGACGAAGGGTAGGACCTCCCAGGGAGTTAGGAATGAGTAGTGAGAAAGAGAATAGTAACTCTATAGAAGGCCAAATCTCGGGTCTTCCTTCCTAATCATACCTAGAAATTCATCATCCTAGTGCGTAGGAATCCCCCATTTCACCATCCAACACAAGGCTCTTTTAGCAAAACCTGTGAAATGAAGTTGAGCCCCTTAACACATAAATTTTAGACATGTCATTCTCCACCTTGAGCAGGGATTGACATTGTAACCCTGCTTATTATAGCTTAATGTCACTGACCAAACTGGTCTGAGGCCAAATTCATCTTCCCAACTGATTCCCTTAAAACCTCCACGTACCCTCACTCTATCCTTTAATTTTCTCGGGACTCTGACAAGAGTGAGCCAGGAATCGAATGGTTGGACGGTTGAAGCCCTCGTCTAAGTCCTAATGAACCGATACTAGGCCAAATGTGATAATTCCAACCCGTTTGGGAATAATTGGGTAGGGGTGAGTAAAATTCTACCGAAATTAGTGAGGCGGGAGAAAAATCAAATTTTGACCCCTAAACATGGGGAATCTCACGAAACCAATAAGCCCATTATGTAGGTTGGCTTTTTCTACCCCAAATTCATATATAGCATGGTCCGAGGGGCCCTACGAACACCTGGGAAACCATGATAGAAGTGGATCCCCTGCTCAGAAAACACAGGCCAGCAGGACCCCACCCGCCTGGCCGCGTGGCCCCACCCACGCGCATGCGACCCTGCCCTCCAGAGAGTGTGCATACGGGATCTCGCCCACTCGCTTGGCGTGGCCCCCGCCTGACCCTCCAGCAGCTCCGCGAGACCCCGCCTGACCTAAAAAATGGGGTTCTTTCCTTCCTCCCTCTAAAAATAAGTGGGGGCCCACTCTCTTTGTTATTTGGGACTAGTTAAAGTCCATAAAACTCATTCCTACCCCTCACATTTCACCCCACCCCCTCCAAACCCTTAGAAACCTCTCCCAAACTCATTCTCAAACCCCAAGATCTCAAATCCATTTCTCATTTCTTCCACATTTTCCATTCCTTCTACTTTAAAACCCATTTCCTATTTCTTCCACATTTCCCAAACTCAATCCCCAAATCCCCTTACTTCAAAACCCATTCCATCCTCATATCCCAAAACACATCTCCCACAAAACCCTTCATTCAATAATTTTCACCTCTTCTTCTTCACTTCCAACCCACTTTCACTCCTTCATATCTTCCATTCCTCTTTCTCATTTCCCAACCATCTTCCACTCCCTCACTTTCAAAACTCAAACACATCTTCCATCTCCAAATCCCTTCTACTTCTCATTCCAACAAATCCATCTCAAATCCCAATCTCTCTCCAAACCCCATATCCTCAACTCATCTTCTATTTCTTCTCACACAACCTCATCTCAAACCCATTCCCAAATTTCATTTTCCCAAACCCATTCTCAAGTCCATCCACATAACCCCTTCCACAAACCCAACATCAAAGCTACCCTCTCCAACTGACTCCTATTTTTCTCATATCCAACTCAAAACCCATTTTCTTAAACCCATCCAAATCCCTTCCCACTACCCATTCCAACAAATCCATCTCAAACCCACTCCTACATTTCATTTTTCAACCCATCATTTCCAAAATCCACTCCTATACCCATTCTCAAGGCCCATTCACAAAACCCACCTCCTTCTACTTCCCCAAACCCCATTTCAATCCCTCTTCCACTCCCAACATCCACCAAATTCATCCTCAACACCATCCCAAACCCCATTCTCAAATACATTTCTCACCCCAAATCCATCCTAGCTAGGGGAAATGACTTTCCTAACAACCGTCATCTCTTTCTTCTCCATTACGACGATCCTTTCCCTCATGGGAAAGAAGAGACTGACTCCCGCCGAGCCGGGACCGAGCTAAGAAAGGCGCAGTAAGAAGAAGGCCGATTCGATGGGGAAGCCGAGCTCAGAAGTTCGATCAAAGCAAAGAAATGACTCTGAGAGGGCTCCCGCAATTCAAGCATCCCAACCACCCATTGAAGATGTAGGGAATTTTCTCATATGCAACGTCGCCTTTGAAGCCTCCGTGGAAGAGCACCTATTTGATGATATCACCCTACTCGGTCGGCTTATGGAAAAGGGATGGGGTCCAGTATTCTATGGAGACTCCCGAACGAATGAAGGTCAAGCTAGGGCTTTTTACGTGTGGATTAGAAACCCTTAATTCAAGCCACTGGGCTTTGATCTGGTAGTGGGAAGTAAGAGGTTTCCATTCAGGGTGGTGGACATTTCAGGTGTACTTAGGGTGTCGCTAGGGGAGGTGCAGATTGAGGAAGGAAACTTGGATATAAGTCGAGCCCGCAACGAGCGGACTCGCTTCTTATGTGGACAGGTTGCCCAATGGAGGCGTGATACCTGCTTGAACTCATCCAACTTAACTCCAAAGTATCGTGCGTTTCATCGCATCTACACCCATAATGTCTATCCGAGGCTGAAGAACCGTACTGAGTGTTCTCGCTATATGGTAGAGTTCTTATATTAGATAGGCCAGGGAGCAAATGTATGCCTCCCCAGCGTAATACTCCACTAGATAGTGAGGGTCACAAGGGCAACGCAGAAAGACTTATGTCTCCCTTTTGGTCGCTTAGTCTGTCGGTTGGCCCAACAATACGGTGTGGACGGATCGGATGAAAACTTTATACTAACACAGATATTGGGCGATGGTATGTTGAACAATATGGGAAGAGGCCCCAAGCAGCAACAGGCCCACATCGACCAATACGGGGAACCTGTTGAAGAAGAAGAGGAGAGCGATGGAAGCAATGAGGACGAGAGTGAGGATGAAGCTGAAGAGGCGGAAAGAACTGACGAGATCGAAGAAGTTGGGAGGAAGCCGCTTACTATCCCAGATATACGTGAGTGCGTGGATGCGCTCAAGGCGGAGGTAGCAGATATTAAGGAGAATCAAGTCAGGCACCAAGTGAAGTAAGAAAAGTGGAACAAGAAGATGTATCAAGCCATAAAGGCTCTGATCTGCTGCAGCAAGGGGGAAGAAGCACCCCCACCTTCGTCCAACTCATACGAGTAGTAGCAGCACCTTACTGATGATTAGTAGTTTGCTTTAAGTTGTTTAGGGCTAATTCCATATACGGAAGGATGCTTAGGACTTTTGCTTAATTAGCTTGTATTTTCTTTCCGTTTAACATGTCTAGTAAGGCTTGAAATACATGCTGTAACATGTAACTGACTATGTTAATGGCATTTTGAAATCAATGTGAATGTATGGATTGCCTTAAAATCTTCTTATCACCATGAGGATGCTTGTGTGTATGGTTGCGCATGATCATGAATAGAATATATATGGATCCTGTGTATATACGCATGACCTTGGTATGAGCAATGTTCTAGTATCTAACCCATCCAAAGACGTTCTTCCAGAAAATGCCTCCGCGAGCGGAGGGTCGATATGTCCGCCTACCTCATGGTGGCCTAGTCGACAAGGACTCGATCCCCGATGAGCATCAAGGCTCCAAAGAGGCGGCCCCGAATGCACCATCATCGCAAGCTGCGACACTCGTACCTCCTCCGCCACAAGTCATGGATCAAATGGGCCAGATGTTTCTTCTCATGCAACAACAACATCAAATGATGGCTTCAAATATGCAACAACAACAACAAATTATGGCCACTGTGATGGGAGCCTTAGCTCAGAATTTGGACATGCCACAACTGGGAACACCAGGCTTAGCCGCGGTCGCAACCAACATAAGAACTCTATTTGAACGGTTCCAACGCTATAGGCCACCCACTTTTATCGGCACCCACTGCCCTGAGGAAGTGGAATATTGACTCAACCGAGTCACCAAGCTACTCCGTCCTCTCCACTGTTCCGAAGCAGAGAACGTCTAACTCCTCTCATACCTCTTTGAGAAAGAGGCTGACCTATGGTGGGAGAGAGTTCTCCGGTCTGTCCTTGAGAACCACGTGTGGATGTGGGAGGACTTTGAGAGCAGCTTCAACAAGAAGTACCTCCCTCGAATGTACCAGCATAAGAGAGAAAATGAGTTCCTCCGTCTCCAACAAGGGAGAATGACCGTAGTGTAATATGAGAACCGGTTCACAAAATTATCGCCCTACGCATCCGAAATGATCGCCAACGACGCGATTAGGATGGGGCGGTTCACGGCGGGGTTAAGGAATGACATTCGCTCCAAGATGTGTTGTGTCAGCATCAAAACATATGCCGAGCTTGTTGAGATGTCGATTCGACTGGAGCAGGATGAGGAGCGTGTCTCACGGACCCGTTCACAGCTGGGGCCACGAAACAGGATGGAAGGACCGTCTTCTTCATTTGCCAAAAAAAAGGCCACGCCTGAACTCTCCACCCAAACTAGTTGTCACACCAACTCCCTCTATACGACCTACACAGATATGCAACTATTGTAGGAGGACTGGCCACTCCGAGCCTTAAAGAAAATATTGAAATTAACTACAAGCTTCACCCCTTAGCCTTACCTAAGAGATTAGCTAGTCATAGATAACTCAAAAATAAAAGAAAAATTAAAACATCTACTAGAACCCATGAAGAAATCGAAGTGGAAGAACATTGTCAATCCTCTACTTAAACCTTCTTTATCTTTCTAAACCCTAGAAGATTTGAGACGTCCGAGTGACTTCAACTTATAGTTTTGGAACTCTTTCGCATCACCTTGGAAAAATCACAAATCGACTTTGAATTTACACAGTCGTGTGCACCTTCGATGGCATCGAAGAACACGTCTACCAACTAACTTGAAAAATTCATGATTTTCTTGATGGAACCGAAGAGGGTTCAATGGGATCGAAGTTGTCTTTGATGGCATCGAAACTCTCTTTGATGGCATCGAAGGACTGTTTCTTCAGTTTTTCAGGATTTTGTCTTTCTGGCTCTAGAATTTGAGAATATGATGTTTTTGGCCTTGAATTTTCAGGTTCATTTTCCTTGGTTTATTCACTTTAAATCTTCAATTTTCTTTTTTCCTCAATTGGTTTCCTTGTATCTTTGGTACTTAAATTCTTCAATATTATCCTCTATAGATTCAATTCTTCATTATATTCTTTTGAGTTCTAAATTCATCTTTTTAAGTACATATTTATCTTAGGCATTTAAATTACCTCGCATGACGAAAATATATATAATTAAATCGAATTAACACTTAAATACCAGGAAAACTAATGTAATTGAAGGGTTAAATATGCAATATTTAAGTCTCAACACTCCCCTCAACCAACATTTTGCTAGTCTCGAGCAAAACATGTAAAAGATATTTTGAAAACAAATGAATAATTTTCATAAGCTCAAGTAATTCTAAAAACAATCCAGATTATAAAAATCTAAAATACATTAATGTTGAGTACTACTTTCTCCTAAACTCTAGCACTTGATAAATGTTCTAATTAAGTTCAAAGCATTAATCCTATAATTAGAAAAATTCTAAACATTGAATTACATGGGTGCATAATAAAGTCTAGACTTATCACAACCAAAGGTTCAATTCTCTATTTTCATAATAACATTGATAATCCAAAGAATATTCAGGATAATCAAAACTTGACTTACAACTCAACATTCTACTCTTCTAGCTTTTGATTTTTTCATTGACGGATTTCACATTATTTTCACTTTTTTTTTTCTTCTTTACAGTCCTTTCATGTAACTTTAATAGGTAGCTCTTTTCGACAACAATTATTTTTTAGCTGGGTACTCTCTCTCTCTCTCTCTCTCTCTCTCTCTCTCTCTCTCTCTCTTCCTTTCAATTCTTTTCATTAAACATGATGAACAAATTTACTAAGTTTGGTTCCTATCATTCTTAATACTCATCAAGTTAGCAATTCAATATCAAAGTTAATCTTTAATGTGTAAGCTAGTTGTGATATATAAATCAGATGATTCAAGCAATGTTTAAAAACATCAAATTAAGAATTAATAACTCAAACTTATCTTTAATATCAAATAACTAAAATTTATATTTTAAAAAACCTCAACAATAAGTGTCTTATCATTCTAATCTCTGGATTATCTCCAAAATTACTCAAATTCACATAAAATTCCAAAATTTTTGAAAAATTTTATAATTCAAAATTTTAACAAATTCAGCACAAATCCAAAGTATTTTTGAAGGAAACCTACCCCCAACCTAAATTCTTCATTGTCCTCATTGTATAAATATAAACAATAAGAGAAAAATTGAGAGTAATGAAAATAAAGAGTAGATAAAAACTACCTGAAAGGCAACAAACATATAAGCAAGTGTGAACTTCCTATCAAAAGATGTATCAACAACTAAACTAAACTAAGAAAACTAATCCTAAGAAAGCAATAAATTCCTATTTCTAACTATTAATCATCCAAAGGTATCGGTTCTTCCTTTGGCAAGTATCTTAACAGATTTCTCAACAGGCTTTTTAACAAGATTATTTAGAAACCTACTTTAGGGTAAGTTTGGATGTCCTAGACCGTCATCGTCTAAAGAAATCTATGCACCTCATCAAAGAGTTTTTTATTGTCATGAGGCATTTAAAGAATGCATGATTCACCCGTGATAGAAAGATTTTCAATATTAGTGTACCATGGTGAATAAGAGATTACAAATAGTTGAATATTAATTTTTTTAAAAACCAGTGTAGTCTCCATAAAATCTGAAGTATCAAACTTCAGTTCAGAATTCATCTCCGCCTGTAATGGTAATCATTCAACATTGGTGGAAGGAGGGTTTTCAAAATAATTATCTTCTCGGTATCGTGTCAGGCATCGGGACACAATCCCCTAAGGCATTCACTATGTATCTAATCATAATATCATTTGAATATTTAAAGTGTGCAAAATATACTTCTAGAGGTTCAAGAATTTTAATTGAAAGAGGTTCTTTATCTTCAAATATATCAATCAAGTTTACCTCATGGATCACATCATTATCCTCTTGTGGTACGTGTAAATTAAACACGATCAGTTTTAAGGTCATATTCTTAAAAGATATTTTCATGATTCCATTTCGGCAATTAATTATGGCATTAACAGTAGCTAGGAATGGTCGGCCTAATATGACAGGGATTTTAGCACTCGCATTTATAGTGTCAGCCAAGGTCAGCGAGAAGGCTCGACACATGATCGCGTTTGATGCGTCGTGTAATTCCATGCAAGTCTGGAAGGACTCCATGTGCTCTGTTGGGTCAGTATTCCCGATGTAGGGAGTAATCTAGGGCAACCGAAACCTATCTGGAAACCGTGCTCATATTATGTTGACTGTAAACGGAGAATCAGTTTCCTCTGCTGCAGTCGTATTGGCTTGATAGGTCTGCTTCATGTCCGCAATTTGTTTATGCAGATTCTGGAGTTCGACCCTCCATAGCTCCTCGCTATTAGTAGTCGCTTCAATTGGAGGTCGGCTACGCCATCTCTAATCTATTTCATGACGTAAGTCAGACGCATGTAATGGAATGGTCCTCGAAACATGGGACGGGATGGGCTTGACCGAATCATACTGCTAGCTAGGTTGCAGGGCGGGCTGCGCAGTGGAAGGCCATGGAGGGTTGGTGTACGATCGAACATCGCTTGACTGTCCTCCCCTCTGATCGGACCTCTGCACTCTTTGAGGCTGCATTTGCTTTAACATCTGTTTCATATAACCCAGGTCGACAATGATGTCTCTAACCTCCCTCTCGAGGGCATTCCGTTGGTCATTTCTTCCATAATTCTGCTAGCTACGTATGCTCGAACTTGAAGTGGCCTAATGTTGTGGAGAGCCCTGACAACTTTCCTAACGTTTAGGTCGATCCACAGATCGCAGGGCGCGCTTCGATGCAAGCATAGTCGAAATTGGAATCGCCACTAGAGGGGATTAAGCTTTCTTTTTTCCCTTAGCCATTGCTGAATTTAAAAGATTCACTAGTACAGCTAAGACGGCTTATAGACGTTGAGTTCCCACAGGCGGCGCCAAACTATTGATGCAATTTTCTAGTAAATCCCTATGCAAAAGCCTTTTTAAGACTTGTAGAAGCAGAAAAAGAAAGATAAAGGAGGCCTTGGTTAACACTAGGGACTCTCCGATGCCAAAGTCAAGATCGAGGTCTTGAGTATAGGATAAGATCTCCAGAAAAGAGATACCAGTCGGGTTTTAGGGTTTCTTCGTAAACGTAGCTTGAATGGTGGGAAGTAATTCTATTTATAAGAGATCTAAAGTATTGTTTCGGTTGGATTCTTCATTGATTTCTTGCCTGTAATCCAGGATTTCTGTGAGATGAGGGATTCCCGAGATCGTCGGGATCCGATATTATCCTCCGAAGATCTTGAAAGATCTTTTAGGACATTAGAGGGTTACTTGAATCTTTTTTGGTCAACCCTAGGTCGGGACCCAGAACGGGCCTTGACTCGATCAAGGAATCAACCCTCGCTATTTGTAAGCCGGTTGGGAGCATTCTTGATCTATGGTCAAGCTGCGGCTGATCTTCAGTTGATCCATAATCAACTGTTGGCTAATCTATGGTCAATCCATAATCGACCTATTACCGACCTATGGGTTAGGTCGGTAGTACATGGCCACTAAAAGGGCTCCTTGGTGGGCTCTTTGATTGTCCTCCTTTGAGGTTATGCTCTTTGGACACAAAGGCATCATTGGGCTCAGCGCTCGATGGGCCTGAGCCTGTTCAGTAGAGTTGGTCCATTCCATAAGCTGACCTATTGACTTGTCTAATTTTTCCCCCGACAGTACCCACAGTGGTATGAGTGGGTGTGAAAAAAAATGATAATAATAAACCCTCTTCTTTGATAATGGTGATGGAATTAGAGATTCGCAACTTGTAAGTTGGGAGTATATCGGCCCGACTTGCCCAACTCAAAGGGTGACTCATGGTATTGGACAGTATTATCTAATGCTAAAGGAGTCGACTTAGGCCAGTCGTAATGGACTCGGACGTATCTTAAACCATGCCCATGGTTTAAGGTAAGAGCAGAAATGCATTGGATATCGATTTGGGGCAGAAAAGATGCAAAACCCACATCACATTAGGACTAATGCAGTTTCTACTTCTCCCAACTGCCCAAACACTTGGTGAGATCAACGGTCATCCATTATGCTATAATATCCTTTTCAATAGCGATTTGGTGTATAGCCAAACGCACCCTTCAAAACCACTTGTTTATTTCTCAAACCATGGATCGAGGGTAGACAAAAATTATAGAAATCAGAATTTTTTCGGTAATATAATAAGCTTGTTGAAGTAAGACAATTCATGAATTTGTTAAAAACAAAACAAAAACAAAACCGAAGGATATTTTGGTCAACTGAAATTGTACTCCGTCACCGCCGCTTCCAACCGGAACACCTCGTCGATGGTAGGCAACATCGGGGGCCACATGACATCGTTTCGGACCCTCCTCGACCGCCGAGGAACGACCTTCGCTGTCTCCTCGAACATAGATGGTGTTGATTTAGATGTGGGTCCCACATCGGATGATCCAACGTCATGCGAAAGGTGATTTTCAGATGGTAGCTAGAGGTGGGCAACTTGGGACCGATCCAATGGACCGACCCGACCAGACCCGACTCGGTACCGTTCCGAACAGAACCGACGGTCTGATCGGGCCTGATCGATTTTGACCGTTCAGATCCGATAGAATTTCGAATCGGGTCCGGATAACATTGTATCTGACCAGATCCGAACCGAATACCCAAACCGAATGGGTCCGACCTGACCTGAACAGACCCGACCCGATGCTCTAGTCGGGTATACTATAAATACCCTGTTTTTCACCCGAACGTTTTACTCTAACCCCTTTTTTTCCCAAATCTCTCCCTCGTTTTTTCCCTAGCTCAATTTTTTACCCAAATTCCTCCCACTCGAACGAGAACGTGCTCGACGCTCGTCGCTCGATCGGAACCACTCGGTACTTCTTCCTATCATCTTCTTCTTCCTCTCCTCTTCACTGCTGCCTGCCCGAGGTCCAGCTGTCTCGTCCGTCTGTCTGCATCTAATTGGGTAAGAGTTGGGGTCCTTTCTCTCTTTTTTTGGATGAGTCTTTTTCATCCATTTTCTGTGGGATATATGCAGAATCTGTGTTTTTTTTTTTGGTTTGTTTATTGATTTGTATGCCCATTTTTTATTTTTTTTTATTGGAAGAATGAGGCTTTGGATTGGTTTTTTTTTTTATTAGTTTATTGATTTGCTTGCCATATATGCTCTGGCCCAGAGGTTGATCTTCATTTTCTCCTTAGTGTATTGATCTTCGTTTTTACCCTAGCTTGATCTTCATTTTCTCCTGAGTTGCGGCTATGCTTTGTATCCTCGCATCCTCTGTTTGTAGAAGGCCCAACGGTTGAGTGATCTGGACCGATGATCTTATTCGACCCACGGTGCGAGGAGGTTGATGCAAATATCTCCTCATTTGCACAATCCTAATCCTTAAATTGGCATCCTGCAACAAGGAGATAAAAGAAAAGAAATGCAGCATTGGTTTACTTCAACTGAAAAGAGGCCCAACATTGGATGGGTAAGATCTACCAAAGTTGGTGAGCTATGGTCCACCTATTGTCGGCCCATCACATGAATAGTATGGGTCATCAAGCCATGGGCCCCAACATACCCCGCATATTGTGTTATTAGATTGAGCAAGTGGTCCGCACCTCCATGATCAAATGGTCACCACATTGAGATTTGCAAAGCCCACACGCGTGTGCTAGGCAGGTCATGAACATTAATGGTAGGGTGGCTAACATGTGCAATAGCCAAACCGTCCATCAGGTAGATATTCTAGCCCATTCAGCAGGAGTCCACAATGTTAGAAACAGTTCAACGGATAAGAAAACTCTAGGCTAGTTTTCTCATCCTCACATGAATAATGAATGGGATTGGTTTTTACGTCTCAGACCTAAATCTTGGTGTGGCATCTAATATTTGGATTGGATTTCATATAATTATCACAGTGGGCTCTATAAAAATCAAAATTGCAACTCTCTCCATCTTAGCTATTTTCCTTTGATAGGGCCACTTGAATAAGGACAGCTTAATCTTAGGCATCTAATGAATAGAGTGAATTTTGCATAAACATCGAGGTGGGCCCGTAAAAAATAAGGGTAAGCTCTTCCCCAACTGTTTGCCTCTGACAGAGCCACTTGAATAAGGTCAGCTTAATCTTTTAGTCCTATGCGTGACATGAGATTAGGCATCTAATATTGAATGGAGTGGGTTTGCATAGTTGGCCTTTTAGCCTGTGTTCTTCTTCTTCTTCTTCTTCTTTTTTTCAGTTATTTTGATTTTCTATTCCCGTTCTGTTCTGTTCTTTGATTTTATTCCCCTTCTCCCCATTGCTCCTTTCTTTGTCATTTTCCTTTTGGATACTATTATCATCTTTCCAAAAAAAAATCTTGTGTGTTCAATGCAACTGGTTGCATTGCGAGCTGATGATGCAATGGACTGTAGTAGATCCTTTCCCTTTGTTAAACAGTTCCTAATGCATGAATCATGATAATCATGAAGCTGCTCATGCATTTCTTGTCAACTTGTGTTCCCCATTTTGATATTCCATGTATGAGATGTTCTTTAACTTCTTGAGACATTTCCTTGTCCCTTGTGGGTATAACAATTCACTTGTTTTTTGTTTATAGAAGAAAGTGTAAGACACCTTTTTCTATGAATTAAATGATGCTTTTTCTTTTTGTTTATTTTTTTAATGCTTGGTTTATTTGTTTGTTTACATGATGACAAAAACTTTAATTTGTTATCTCATTTTAATGCATGATTCACATGTGCCTTACATCTATACCATCAATCAATCTTGATATCTCATTTTAATGCATGATTCCGACAATAAAGTATATTCAATTCTCATGTGAATCATGTCTCATGAAACAGTGGTGATCGAATACTCATCATTGAAAACATCATGAGGGTCAAACCAAAATCTGGATGGGCCTAATTTCAGAAGCCCATGAGTTGTAATTTGAAATCTTAAGCTCTGTCATTTTTGTCAAATGCAAATCGTGCACCAAAATGAAATGCCACGGGAAAACAACGAATCCGAATATGGCTCAATTCGGTCCGACTCGGTTTTCCTGACCAAGTCAAACTCGGATCGATCCAAGCGAGCAGGTGTTAGGATCTGGTTGAGTCATATGACCTGGACTCAGTCCAGGATCGGTCCGAGTTTGGATTAGGCCATGCAGAACTCGGACCTGGTTGAGTTGGACCCAATCCGATTCAACTCGGTCTGATGGCCAGCTCTAATGGTGGCCCAGTAGACTTGCTAGAAACTATATCGTTATGTCGTCAGGATATGGATCCACTAGAAATTTCACTGTTCAACGGTGTGGATTTCTCGTGGGTCCCACTACAGGTGGTTTCCATTCACAACGATCAGCACCATTGTCGATGGAATGTTTATTTCTAGCTGGTGGCCCAGTGGGATTTTCTGGAAATTCTACCCTTGAATCACTAAGAAATGAATGAATCGGAGAAGGATCCATCTGATGATGATTGATCGGATACGGCCTTAAATGAACGGTGATTTTTAGCTGACGACCCATTGGATTTTCTAGAAGATCTATCCTTATATCGTCGGGAAATGGATACATCCGAGATGGATGTATCTGTACATGACTGATCAGATATGGTCTTGATAGGAATCTCTACTGCTGGCCGTCGGATCCACCGTACGTTGAGGCACCACATAGAATATCTCTCAAGGGATCAGGATCTTTTCTGGCTGGATAAGAGAATCCCACGGCCGTCGGAAGACGGTGGGCTGTGCGAGTAGGAATGACGGGTACTTCTCCATGATCTTGCCTGCAGGGACTGCCATGTAGTAGTACGTGATGATCCCAATGCTCCGGTCTGGACGGTGCTGATGAGGATGATTTTGGTGGCACGTGGTGGATGGAAGGTGCGAGTGTACGGACGGAAAGAGCTTGTGGTGCATTTGGGTGGTGGTATTTCGGGAGCTTTTTCCGACTGTATGCCTCCTCACATTTAAGCCACGTCCTTTCTCTGCCACTATACCAAACTATTATCATGCCGTATGGACGTATTTTTATCGGACCAAAATACTCGTGCTTTATACTTTGCATTCCTTCCACCACAGTATTACCACCGATCCGGCAGTAGTGCTACGGCCCCATTAACCTTTGGCATTCCAAAATGTTGGGTGGGTTCATGGGCCGTTTCCGTGGGACAGTGCACGTGTTATCTATCCTGGCCATTGGTTAGGTGGTTAATGTCATAAGTCACATATAAATATTGAATCTGCATTCGATGGTTGCATTTTTTTACTCCTCGCTGTCCATTTTTCGGTTCCCCATGAATGAATAGTCTATATCTCTAATATTCATATCATTGAAGGTGACTCCCAAACTCTCATAAACGAAATGAATGCAGGATTTCATTCTCACTGAGAAATATGTAACGTCATATGTAATTGTGATGCCTTTATCAGAAGATTCTCCGAGCTTAGGCAAGGGAAGCTAGTGAGGCTACTGATTTGATTGGACATGAAGCAATTCACTTGAACAATACTAGGTCATTTCATAATTTGATAAAAGTATGATACTAATATGCTGGAACTGAAAAAATTATAACATACATTAAGTTATAAAACTAAAGGATTAACTTATGATTCTAATAATGAATGATTATGACCTATAATACATAATTATCATGAGTTCATAATCTTGATAACAAATGATTATGACCTCTAATACATAATTATCATGAGATAAACTCATTCTTAAGCGTCCACCAAACAAGCACTTTTAAATTAAATTGACTAATTTGTAGATCAAGCACCATTAAGTCAAAGTTCTAAAATCAAGACACTTGTTGGTTGAAATAGAGGCAATATATATTTTTCAATCCATTAAATGTACCCCTAAAAAATAGGGTGGTGTCTCCTTCAAATGGTGAATAGATATTTAAAGTGAATTTATTGGAAGTGATATAGTGTTTAGGTGAGATCTTCAATCATTAGATGCATAATCCAATGTTAGGCTCAGGTTAAAAAGAAAAAAGAGAGTAGACTTCAATCAATTCACAGCAAAAGAAATAGTTGGAAGGGAGACAACCACCTTTTATTTTAGTAAAGCCCACCTCAATGATTATATGAAATTCACGCCAAACATTTAATATAAAACAAAATTCAAACTTGAGAGACCAAACCTCATGCATATCCATGATTCATCTAAGCTATATAAGAGAAATAGTTTGGAGACTGAAGGTTGCCTTGTACACTATTTTCAACGTGTGGTCCACTTAAATTATGGATGATACTAATATTTAGCCCTAGGCCTAATATATGCTAAGGCACCTTGTTGTTTAGGTGTATTTCATATAAACATCAGGAGCGAACTTGACCACAAAATGAGTGAACTTGATCGCGAAGTGAGTAAAATTGACCCCGAAGTGATTAAAAATTGATCACGAAGTGAGTGACCTTGACCGAGAAGTGAGAGAAATTGACCAGAAAGTGAGTGAACTTGACCGTGAAATAAGTGAAATTCACTGCAAAGTAAGTGATATTGACCCCAAAGTGAATGAAATTCACCGCGAAGTGAGTGAACTTGACCATGAAGTAATTGGAATTCACCGCTAAGTGATTGAAATTGACCGCGAAGTGAGTGACCTTAAATGAGAAGTGAGAGAAATTGACCGCGAAGTGAGTGAAATCGATCGCGAAGTGAGTGAACTTAACCCAAAGTGAGTGAAATTCACCGCAAAGTGAGTGAACTTGACCGCAAAATGAGTGAACTTGACCACAAAGTGATTGAAATTAACTGCAAATTAAGTGAAATTTACCACGAAGCGAGTGAACTTGACCGCGGAGTGATTGAACTTGACCGCGAAGTGAGTGAATTTTATCTTGAAGTGATTGAAATTAACAGCGAAGTAATTAAAATTCACTATGAAGTAAGTGAACTTGACCGCGAAGTGATTGAAATTGACTACGAACTTAGTGAACTTGACGGCGAAGTGAGTGAAATTCACCACGAAATGAGTGAACTTGACCGCAAAGTGAGTGAAATTGACCGCGAAGTGAGTGAAATTCACTATGAAGTGAGTGAACTTGACCATAAAATGAGTGAAATTTACCGCGAAGTGAACTTGACAGTGAAGTAATTGAAAATCACCGCGAAATGAGCGAACTTCACTGCAAAGTGAGTGAACATGACCACGAAATGAATGAAATACATCGCGAAGTGAGTGAAATTCACCACGAAGTTAGTGAAATTGACATACTAATATACAAAAAAATAACCATTTACAGTGAAATCACTATTCATAAATAAATTAATTAACAATTCACAAGCAAGTTTTCATTTACCCTGAATTTTATACACGACATTATTTACAATAAATTACAACATTTAACAAAATTTACCCATTACTTTCATGCCTAAGACAAATATCATCTATTTTGGGTTGGCAAAACTCAAAAACGACGTATGTGGCAAGTGTATTGTCGAATGAAAGAACAAATAGATAGAAAATAGGAGTTTTACTGCTAGAGTAGATAATCACATAGAGGAAAGAAGAAATCAAAAAATAAGAGTTTTTCTGTTATGGTGGACAATCATAAAGAGGAGAGAAGAAATCAGAAAATGAAGATTTTACCTATAGGGTTAAATCGTGTGAAGAGAACAACAACTTTTAGAAATTATATTTTTAATAAAGCAGAGACATTTTAGTTTAGTAAAAATGTGCCCATATAGGAGGGTCATAATTTGGTAAAGAAAATTTGGACATGCAAAGAAAGGCCAATGGCTTAAAAGTAAGGCATAAAGTCGGAAAAAGCACTTAATTTCAGTTGGCAAAGCTTGGCGGCTAAGAGGAGAGAGAGAGAGGCCGCCTCTCTTTAGGTAGCTTCTAAAAAGTCGGTCTTCATTTGTTTGCCTTGTTTCAGGGCCAATGATTTTATTTTTTGATAATTAACCCTTCTCTAATCACGATTAAGGAGAGAGAATATCTAAGGGGGGTTTTGAAGGAGGAGTCATAGCATAAGTAGGCATTTTAGCACGGTACACGTGCTTTGAATTCTGACAAATGGAGACTATTTTTCAGTAATCTAGACCGTTGATATGCTTTTTCCCACCGTATATAGAATATGAATAAAAAATTACATGATGGGGAAATCTTAACCTTTCGATTTGTTTCCTACGGGTGGATGGCTAGGAAGAGATATTCTGATAGACTAAATTCCCCGTCTGAGAGGTTCTGTCGGAATTCCCCATCTGTGGAGGGATTTGAAAGATCAATGGTTTGGATTACTGAACCATGGGCCTCACATGTACGAATTGAGGACGCGTGTGTACTGAGCAAGGATGTGGGGCACGTATATCATGTACATGAGAACCAGAGAGCAGGCCTTGGGTTTTTGTACTCATGTTTCCTGACCGAACGCGGTTTAGGTGCTACTAAGCTTATCCCGAGCTCGGGATAGGCTGTAGCTTTGAGGCGTCACTGTGATGTATGGATTTATCCACACCGTCCATCCATTGTTTTCATATCATTTCAGGTTAGAAGCCCAAAAATCCCGAAAATAAGGTAGATCCAAGGCTCAAGTAGACCCCTCATCCAAGTGGGACACACACAATGGATGGGCTGGATTTATGAACTACATCTCGGTGGGCTCAATATATGATTATGAATATTTTAATGGGAGGATAACCCCTCTGAACTGTTGTATGTGGTGTGGCTCACCCAAGTCATGGATTAATTTGATTTTTAAGCCCATGGTCCACCATGGTTTGTTGCATCTGAGTGATGGTGTTGATGTTCGACACACATCATGGTGGGAAGCGTTGATCAGTAGTCGCTAAAATCCAACCCATACAATCGCTAGGGATCGATACCAAGAAGCGTTGATCAGTACTTGCTAAAATTCACTATACCAGCTACATTCTTATAAAGATGCAATTATCTACTAAATGGAACTTTTAAGATTAGCTAAGAAGAAAAAGAAAAAACATAGGGTATAAATCCCTTTTCAAAAACAATAAACAGTTTAAATCGTTCCATCTGTAGCCTTATAGCTCATAATATGCCAAAGGAAGCTAAGGAAGAAGAGAAAACACTATTCTTAGACTGAAAGCAAGGATTAGATATCATCAGCCTATTTCAAGCTAACGACCATCAGGCACCCTTTCTCATCAATTTGGGTTCCGGATACTTTCTTACAAATCTTACATGGCTAAAATTTACCTAGTGTTCCATGGGAGAGAGGAACAATTTTAAGAGCAGCAGAAGAAAAACCCCAGCTACCAAGGGTAGCTCAAAAGCATGCCTATAAGAGAGGTTTCTGTTACCTAAGAATTTAAAAAATTGCTACATTCATACGCAGATCCTGCAAAAAAAATAATAATAATAATTAAAAAAATAATAATAAAATAAAAATAAAAAATACTTCCTCACTCAAGTGTTGGGGAATAGTAACAGTGACTCTTCCCTTTTTAATTCCATAAGGAAGTGTTTCGAAGGCATGAGCCACCTCCCTTGAAATGGAAAATGCATGAATTACCTAACCTCACCAGAAACACAGCATGCACTGACCACTAAACTTTGATTCCCACTGCCTAATTTCAATTATGCAGTGGACAATAGCGTGTGAAGGTTTGTGGTCTGCACACAAGTCCTATACATGAATTAGGAACTCTTGATCCAGGCCAATCAATTGTCAAAAACCCAAAAATCTCATCAATCGACCATCACGCGTTCCCAACCATGTGATCAGTGGTCTCTGTTCTGGCAGTTAGCAACGAAAGTTATCTTCAATGATTTTAAAGAAATCCCATCAATTAGACCGTTTGGGTCACAATCATAAATGAAATCTCAAAGCTTTTGCTTATCCAAAGTGAGATGGGTTGGTCCACTCATTGGATGGTAGACATAGGTTTATACACCAAAACTGAAATCTCAAAGCTTTTGCTTATCCAAAGTGAGATGGGTTGGTCCACTCATTGGAAGGTAGACATAGGTTTATACACCAAGTTTTGGTGTATGTCTCTACGCATGGTTAAAGCCATTCTAATGTGTAATACGTGCCCATCGTGTCACTTTCTTAGAGAACTAATTATTCGTAACAAGATTCCTCCAAAAAACGGGATTGGGTTGAGACTATAAGGAGCCAGATATATGGATTTAATCCGCACCATCCATTTACTTTTGGACCACAACGCAGGAAGTGGTGGTGCTAAGATGCCTAGCGTTGAAACCTTCTTAGGACCCATCGTGATGTGTATTTGCCGTCCTACCTGTTCATAAGCTCATATAGGCTTAGATGAAGGGAAAAACAAATGTCATCTTGATCCAAAACTTTTATGGCCCTACAAAAGTTTTCAACGGCAAGAATTTAATCCCCATTGCGTGGTCTACTTGAGCCTTGGATCTACCTCATTTTTGGGATTTTCGAGCTTCTAACCTGAAATGATATGAAAACAATGGATGGACGGTGTGGATAAATCCATACATCACAGTGACGCCTCAAAGCTAGCCTATCCCGAGCTCGGGAGAAGCTTGGTAGTACCTAAACCACGTTCGGCCAGGAAACATGAGTACAAAAACCCAAGGCCTGCTCTCTGGTTCTCATTTACATGATATACGTGCCCCGCATCCTTGCTCAGTACACACGCGTCTCCAATTCGTACATGTGAGACAATGGGGATTAAATTCTTGCCGTTGAAAACTTCTGTAGAGCCATAGAAGTTTTGGATCAAGATGACATTTGTTTTTCCCTTCATCCAGGCCTATATGAGCTTATGAAGGCAAATACACATCACCATGGGTCCTAAGAAGGTTTCAACGTTAGGCATCTTAGCACCACCACTTCCTGCGTTGTGGTCCAAAAATCTATATATCTGGATTAAATCTATATATCTGGCTCCTTATAGTCCCAACCCAATCCTGTCTTTTGGAGGAATCTTGCTACGAATAATTAGATCTCTAAGAAAATTACAAGATGGGCACGTATTACGCGTTAGAATGCCTTTAACCATGCGTAGAGACATACACCAAAACTCAGTGTAAAAACCTATGTCTACCGTCCAATGGTGGACCAGCCCGTCTCACTTTGGATAAGCAAAAGCTTTAAGATTTCATTTATGATTGTGACCCAAACGGTCTAATTGATGGGATTTCTTTGAAATCATTGGAGATAACTTCCATTGCTACCTGCCAGAATAGTGACCAGTGATCACATGGTTGGGAACGCGTGATGGTCGATTGATGAAATTTTTGGGTTTCTGACATTTGATCGGCCTGGATCAAGAGTTCCTAATTCATGTACAGGACTTGTGCAGACCACAAACCTTCATACGCTATTGTCCACTGCATAATTGAAATTAGATGGTGGGAATCAAAGTGTAGTGGTCAGTGCATGCTGTGTTTCCGGTGAAGTTAGGTAATTCATGCATTTGAAAGCATAATCAAAATTAGATGTGGGAATCAAAGTGTAGTGGTCAGTTCATGCTGTGTTTCCGGTGAAGTTAGGTAATTCATGCATTTTCCATTTCAAGGGAGGTGGCTCACGCCTTCGAAACACTTCCTCATGGAATTACAAAGGGAAGAGTCATCGTTACTATTCCCCAACATTTGTGAGAAACCTCTCTTATAGGCGTGCTTTTGAGCTACCCTTGGTAGTTGGGGTTTTTATTCTCCTGCTCTTAAAATTGTTCCTCTCCTGCTCTTAAAATTGTTCCTCTCCCATGGGAACACTTGGTAAATTTTGCCCACATAAGATTTGTCAGAAAGTATCCGGACCCTAATTGATGAGAAAGGGTGCCAGATGGTCGTTAGCTTGAAATAGGCTGATGATATCTAATCCTTGCTTTCGGTCTAAGAACAGTGTTTTCTCTTCTTCCTTAGCTTTCTTTGGCATATAATGAGCTATAAGGCCACAGATCAACGATTTAAACTGTTTACTGTTTTTGAAAAGGGATTTATACCCTATGTTTTTTCTTTTTCTTCTTAGCTAATCTTAAAAGTTCTATTTTGTAGGTAAGTGCATCTTTATAAGAATGTAGGTGGTATAGTGAATTTTAGCAAGTACTCATCAACGCTTCTTGGTATCGATCCCTAAAGATTGTATGGGTTGGATTTTAGCAACTACTGATCAACGCTTCCCACCATGATGTGTGTTGAACATCAACACCATCACTCAGATGCAACATACCATGGTGGACCATGGGCTTAAATATCAAATTAATCCATGACTTGGGTGAGCCCCACCACATACAATAGTTCAGAGGGGTTATCCTCCCATTAAAATATTCATAATCATATACTGAGCCCACCGAGATGTAGTTCATAAATCCAGCCCATCCATTGTGTGTGTCCCTCTTGGATGAGGGGTCAGACCAAGTTTCAATTGCATCCAAAACTCAAGTGGGCCCCACTAAGTGCTTTTATATGTTTTATGCATGTCTTCACATGGTTTTAAATGGTATGGCCCACTTGAGATTCATATTCTACTTATTTTTGGGATATCATATACCCTAAAGGGGACCCATCGAATACACAGTATTAATGGTCAACACACATTATGGTGGGGCCCACACGGCTCAACCTCACGGGAAGCTCCCATGAGGTTGACCTCATAGTACCATTTCCATATATATATATATATATATATATATATATATATATATAGAGAGAGAGAGAGAGAGAGAGAGAGAGAGAGAGAGAGAGAGAGAGGAATGCTCACCTACGCGCGCATCTTTGCACACATGTCATGGCACAAAATCTGAATAGTTCACGTGATGCAGCACCCCTTGAAAGTCTATGAGCCCAATTTTTAGCCCATTCCAAAATTCTAGTGGGCCATAGCACAGAGAAATGCAAATCAAAGGAGGAAATTGTTTCCTTCTGCCATGACCCACCAGAATTTTATATCGGGCTAAAAATTGAACTAGCGACGTTTCAAGGGGTGTCGCATCATGTGGACCGTTCAGATTTTGTGCCCACCCCCCCCCCCCCCTTCAAGGGCTCTCTCTCTCTCTCTCTCTCTCTCTCTCTCTCTCTCTCTCTCTCTCTCTCTATATATATATATATATGAGAAATGCTCACACACGACTAGTTGGACCATTTAAATTGGTCCATCTAGTTGTGCATTAAATGTCAAAGATTCCTCTTTTCATTCACATGTAATAACTGTATGTGAGTATATGTGACATTGATTCTTACATAAATATGATGGGAATTATGTGTTATAGATCCAACCCTTTTATTGGAGGAATTATACATGATTAAGGAGAAATAATTTTGTTATTTAATACACAGCTAGCTAGTTGGACCAATTTGAATGGTCCAACTAATTGTGTGAACATTTCTCATATATATATATATATAATCTTTGAACTACAAGAAGTCCGGTCATATAAACCGTTTGGATTGTTGAAACTTCCCCCGATCCAACGTGTTGCATGTATAGTGAAATGGGAATCATAACTGTCCACTCTTATTGTACAATAGTAGCCCACTTGATGATTGGACTGGCCCATTCATTGTTGGCCAGGTTTGGCTCGGCCCAAGCACTAGGTCTACATTTCAAACCCAAGCACGGCCCTTGGGCCGAGTTTATGGGGCCAATGCCTTGGCCGTAAAAAACCAGGCTACCCAGCCCATTGCCACCCCTAATTTTGAATTGGCACAACCCAAATGGTTCAAAATCTAGCTTAAGCTTACTTCAGGCCTGCCCGCTGAAAAGCCCAACTGCGCCATCATTTACCCAGCTCTTTGACAGACCTAATGTAGACCCAGGGACAGACCATTTATGGATCAGCTTTCTGCTAGGTTTATGTGGCTTAGATTTCAAGCCCAGGCCAAGTCCTTGGACCAGTTTTAGGTCCCAATCCCTGGACCTAAAGGGCCTGGACACCCAGCCCTTTTACCAGTTTTTGGTCCCAGTCCCTGAATCTGGTTCCTCTACCATCATTTACCGGGCACATCTTGACCATTCATATCATGACAGTATTACACTGAAATAAAAAAATACGAACAATTCAAATTGTTGCCATTACAAAAAAAAAAAAAAAAATAGAAAGGACTAAATTTACGGCTTCTTACCATGAGAAGCTGGCCACATCACCAACATAACTTATGCTCCAAAGTATCCATGAAAATAGCCACCCATAACTTGATAGACAACACGGACCACACAGGATACCCCCAGAAGTAGCCATGCACAAGATAAAATAGAACCAGCTTACACTTCTCCCGGCAGTGAGTATCTCAACTCAGGTTCTCATCAACAACAGCAGTAACAGAAAAAGTGAGATTCTAAACAGCCCAGAGAGGAAAGCAAACACAGCTTAAAATTCAGCTCTAACCCCATAAATTAAAAGTAACCCATATCAGCTAAACAGCCCACTAAAGAGCCGACAAAAGCTCTTGCAACAACCATTAAAACATATATAGCACACAAAACGTCCGAAGCAAAATGCTGGATCCACTGAGTGACGGGTTGCACAATTATTATTGGCCTACACATCCAAATATACACACAACATCCACCAATTCATAGCACACATCGACATAACATCAATCAGTAGAAAAGGAAGTTGAAAGTAGACGCTGCAATCATCATACATAGTAGCCGCTTTTAGAGGAGTGGGCAGACAAAACCAAACTACAACATTGAAAGAATGAGAGGACGTACAAAGTATGGTGTGTCCAACCTAATAATGATTTTATTTTCCTGATTTTGGGACAGACTAAATGCACAAGTTAGATGGCACATACACAACATGTTAGGCCCCACAATATATGAAAATTGAACAATCGAACAAATTCTCAAGCTGGCAAATATGATAATTGGATCAGACTGATTTTCAAATCATCCAACTTTATAATGGGTTTCCCCGGCCAACAGAGCAAAGAGGATGTCATGCACTAATTTACAAGGAATCATAAAGGAAGTGTCTCGACAAGAAAAATCCATATTCAATTTCAATTCTTGTAAAACGGGGACTGACACATTGATGGAAAACCTTCTCAATTTTCTTTTTATTCGTTGGATATATGTATCAAACTTGCGCTAAAGAATATAAAAGAAAAAAGGTCTACAAATTACAAACATGTGTGAGCCCCAACAACCCTCTCATCAAGTGGACCACAATTGTATTTTATTTTTTTTTTGTATATTATTATTAATGGCTGTTCACTGTTTTCTATGGTGTGACTCACTTAATGAGTGGATAGGAATGATTTTTTGCACTAGACATCCCCATGGTGGGCCAACATATTAGGAGGATAGGATGTCACAGGAATTCATGGTCAAACCGGTTGGACTTGAGGCCTTTTTTTAAAAAAAAATCAAGATCATCTCTTGGATTGAAGCCCCAAGCTTAGAAACTTTCGGTCTATAAAATGAAAAGATATAGTAGCTCATAAGTCATGATGTAACCATTTCCTTCAACATTTCAAATATTTAGAATATCCTCTCCCTATAGAAGAGGCCACATCACTATAATCACCTGGTACAAAAACCAGGCTTATCCACTCATTTGGTAGCCCAGGCCCTTCTGATAAGTCATCCTCAATTCCCCATGGATATTGCCTTGGTTTCATTGCATGTGTGGAATAAATTGATTTTTTATACAGGGCATGTCACGTATACATTTCTAGAATGACCGATCTAAAGAAGGTCAAACAAAAGCAAAAGTAATGCATGAAATATGAGTCCAATCTTATATTAAGAATGGTAAGATTGGACTCAAGCGTGTTTGGATTGACAAAATTCATTTTAGATAGGGAGGAATTAGCCATAAACCATAAACAGCTCATAATTGTTGATCCAAGAATCATTACAGTATACATGGCCTATTCATTTTTATTTGTAATAGGTCCATGGTCAACAAACCCATGTAATGGGTTGCGTCCGTCCGTTTTGTAAAAATAAAAAATAAAAATGCACCGTTTCAATTCAAAAATTATTTTTAATAATTTTGATTTTATCATATTTTCTTATTTTTTAAAGTTTTAGATTTCAATCTTTTTTAAAAATTATTTCTAATCATATTAAAACTCTTCTAATAAGACTTATCTAAACTTTTTATTTTTGGTAAATTAGGCTTTAGATGAGTTTTAGTATTTTGGGTAACTCATACAATGTCGTAATTTTGTTGTTTTTGGTATTTATGAATTAAGATTTTATTTATTTTTATTAATGACATAATCGTGAAAAAACACATTGATTAAAAAAGTTTTAATTTTCAATTTTTATACAGTGGATTCAAGAAATAATCTTATGAGTTCAAGATTTTACATATTTGAGTTAGACCATGATCTTTCTCATTACACCTTTTCCTGCTTCAATTTTCATATCAGGTGATCGTCATGTTATTATGGTTTGGTTCACCTTTTATATGAATAAAATATTCTCTATTTTGTTTTTTTTTGGTTTTTGGGTTAGCTTGTTAATAATAAATAAAATATTCTCTATATGTGGCATGTTGGCCATAAAAAATGGTCGTCTTATCTTATCATGCAACCGTTGTATCAGAAATTTTTTCTTTTTAGAATACTTTTTAATATATATATATATATATATATATATATATATATATATATATATACATGACTAGTGAGGTTCAATTGGCATAAACAAATCCATGAGCATGATACCTAATATAGTCCACAATTTAGTTTGTTTGATTTAAGTTAAAACCTGCTATGTACCAATTCTGAGCGCCTGTATATCAAGTATCGTATGCAACTAGAGTATCAAATGATTCCCCCTTTTAACCATCCATCTGAAAAGCACTAATGTAACTATCGGGATCATAATTAAAGAGATTTCCCATTATAAGGCCCACCAGATGAATGGTCCGGATCAACCATCATTTTCACGACTTTAATGAAATGCAAACCACTCACATTTATGGACACTAGCCATGCTTTATTTGTATTTGTATTTTTATTTTACGGACACTAACCATGCTACACCTTTATTTAGAACACAAATATCCCTTTCACCCCCACAAATAATATACTACATGTTACAATAACGGAAGACTCCATTGCTAGTTTAACACCATTATGAAAATGCGGCAACTCATCTTCTTCACACATAGCACTTATGTACAACTATCCAGACCATCCAAATCATGACTCTCATCTAGATGAAGCACATCTCTAAAATCATACTGATAAAGCAATCCTAACCATCCCATTAATGGATGATTAAAAGGAAAATAATGAGCGGTCAAATTTCAAACTGAAAAATCAAATGGTTAATATTGTCATCTCAGCGTAATTTTTCGGTTATAGTCTATCCTAGTCAAGTCAGCAATTTGTATGGTCTGACTTGCCATGCAACCGTGCCATGTGTATGTTTGAAGAATCACACTAGCATTTTTTAAACAGCGTTAAACTAACATAAGAGTCTACTCCCCTGGCATATTTCAATGGCTGAAAAAACATTACAAACTGCTGACGTGGAACATTCGTGGGACTTATGGCATGCATCAGGTGGGCCCCACAGTTTAGGCGACTTAGAGCAAAAATCTTGTTTGGCCATTCATCTCTTGGGCTACGTGCGTATGAACTAGCTAGCCATTGTCTTCAGAGTCCACCTGATGAGTAGCCTGATTTTCAGCTAGGCCAACTACTCCGTGTGGCCCACCTGATGAACGGTTCCGATGTCCCACATGGTTGACAGTTTCGCACATAAGGTATTACATATGAACATGTGATTCACATGATAGAACAACCAGGGGTGGGGTCGTAAACCGGCTCATATTTAACAAAGTAGGGATACTGAGGACACTGGGGATATTGTGGATACTGTGGCCAATCTGATTTCCATAGCCGTTGATCTTTCACTTCAATTTTCGACTCCTTTTCATCTTTAGGCTTTACTTCTTGTACGCTAATAAGATCTGCATGGCCCACCTTCTTCCTCATCAGGCTCGTCAACTTGATGGGGTCCACTCCATCTCCAACCACCACCACCTGATCTCTTTCCTTCCCTTCTATGGCCACTGAACTCACACCTGCATCAAACATCAAAGAACTTGTTACAATGAACTTTTTATGTTGCACGACACAATCTCGTTACAGGCAGCACTCGTTTTATTCTATTAAAGAATAAAGGACAAGATTACCTTTATAGTTCACCACTACTTTAAAATAGTGGTCAGTCATATGCATTATTTGTGGATATCCGAGCCATTTAAATGGGAGGACCACTTCACTCGGTTGTTTGGTCTAGAGTACATTTTTTTCAGGAAAAACGTTAAGAAAGTGGATGGCGTGTGGTGCGTTGGCGTGACCAAATTTCGTAGGCCCCACAATGATACATGTATTATATCTTCAAGGGGCATCTATTTTGTGGCATGGGCCCAAATTTGAGATAGATCGTAAGTTGGGTCCGGCTCCATAGCCCAATAATAGATTATCAATACTAGGATCATAGAATCTAGTGCCCATATGGGATACGCATGCATGAGTGGATATGATGTGAGTGTATGTCTAAAGAAAACAAGGCAATCATAAGTTTAAGTGGACCACAACACAGAGCATTGCAGACAATGACGCCCAATGTTGAAACCTTTCTTAGGCTCAGCATGATCTTTAAGGTCACGTAGACATAGATGAAGGGAAAATACAAATACCAGCTTAATTCAAAACTTCTATACCCCCAAGTAGTTTTTCAGGTGTTCAATTCCTGCTACCTACACCTCCTATCATATGGTTTGTTAGAGATTTGAATCTACCTTTTTTAAGGCTTAAGCCCTAAACCTCAATTGGCCCACACGGCAGGAAACAGTGGTGATTGAACACTCACCATTAAAAACTTCTTTAACCCTTCCATCTAATATGTTGGTAAGGTCATGCAAACTTTGATGAAGGAAAAAATAAATTATAGCTTTATCCGAAACTGTTGTGGTCTCCAGAAAATTTTTAATGGTGTGCCGTTCCATAACCACCGTTTCTTATAGCGTGGTCAATGTGAGGTTTTGATTTACTTCATTTTTAGTCTCATGATGTAAGATGAGCTGGTATTTTGGACTCATGATGTAAGATGAGCTGGCAAAACGGATGGATGGCATGAATATAAAACACTTGCATCATGGAGGGCCCTATAGTCATCGGGTCCACCTATCTTATCATGCGGATTCTCCAAATGGGTGTTGAGTGGATCTTCTTTGGTTGTTTAAATGGACATGTTATACAGGGAAAGCTGGCTTTTATTATGTAGAAAAGCGCAAGAAAGATGAAATTGACACTCTTGAAAAGGACAAAATCAACTTTCCCAAAGCATCAATTATTGCTGCCCAAGTTTCTCTCTCTCTGCGCTCTTGGACCTTGTGTACTACATGGATGCCACATGGCTGCATGGTAAGGTGATCTGAACCGTCCAACATATGGGCTTTACAGTGGATAGGATACTGTGCAAAAAAAAAAAACCCCACTTATTTGACTTATTAAGCTACAAATCTTCATAGATGAATGGAACACTAATTACCATTTGTTTCAACCTTCCATTCGAATGCCATGAGAAGGTGGCGAGTATAACCAATTAATGTTATCTAAAATGGTGGACCATCTGTGGTGGGCCACATCATATGAATGGTTGATATCATCCAATGCTATATATATATATATATATATATATATATAGAGAGAGAGAGAGAGAGAGAGGCATGCTTACCTAGGCACCTAAGCACGTGCACACTTTTGCACACGTGTCATGGGTGTCAAATCTGAACGGTCCATAAAATGGAATCCCATGAAACCTTAAGGGATGAATTTTCACCCTGATCTAAGATTCTACTGGGCCATAGCAAAGAGAAATTCAAATCAAGGAAAGAAATTGTTTGTATTTTTCATGGCCCACCGAAGTTTTGGATCAACATAAAAATTCATATTGAGAGGTTTCATGAGGTTCTGCTTCATGTGAACCGTTCAGATTTTCGAGACTCATCAGATATGATGAGTTCTCAAAAAAGTTCTTATGTAGTAGGTACGAACCCGTTGGCAGGTGTGTGCATCACGTATGATGGGTTCTCAAAAAAGTGCGTACGTAGCACGCAGGTGAGCATTTTCGTATATGAGTGATGCTCTCCTGTGTACCTATGCACGTACACACCTTTACACACGTGCCATGTGTGTCTAATCTGAACGGTCCATGTGATGCAGAATCCCATGAAATCTCATGTGACAAATTTTCACCCTGATCTAAAATTCTGATGGGCCATAGCAAAGAGAAACGCAAATCAAGGAAGGAAACTGTTTTTATTTTCATGGCCCATCAAAGTTTTAGATCAAAGTAAAACTTGGGCCCAGGGGGTTTCACGAGGTGCTGCTTCACATGAACGGTTCAGATTTTAGATCCATATCACGTATGATGGGTTCTCAAAAGAGTGCGTACGAACTAGTTTCCAGGTGAGCGTTTCAATGTGTGTGTATATATATCAGCCAAACTCAGACCGGTACTTACTCATGCCTTGGTGGTAGACTCACACAGACCGGTACTTACTCACGCCTTGATGGTAGACTCACAGGAGTTTCGAAGTTAAAATGCCCAGAAATCGTGCCAGTGGGTGGGACTGCCTCGTTTTTATTTGCTTTTTTAAATAAAAAGAAAAGAGTCAACTTCTGACAAATGTGTAAGAAAACTTTAATACTTTGGTAGCATGTAACGGATTATGTCCAGGCTTCGATGGAAGAATTGCTTGGAAATTGCATGCATGGAATATAAGCAATTTAAATTAAACTCTGAAGGATATAGTCCCATTTCGGATGTTTCATATTCAAAAGACTAGACGCATTTACTTATCTCACTGTCTGAGTAGGGAACATTTATTGGACAGTTAAAAATGACAAATATCTAATGATACTTCTCTCCCCAATAAGCCTAATGAATTAGAGGATAGGATTGCTCAACCAATCCAATTTTGGGAATGCTACTTCACAACCAGAGTGGGTCACCTTCCAGTCATTTTTATTGAAGTCAGATGTAAGAGCCCTAACGATGAAATTTCTCAACCCAGCCTCACAGCTTTGGAGAAGCATATTTATATTTTTTTTTTACGTCTATGCGAAGGAAAGGCCTCAGTCGAGATGTGTGGCAGCGATTTCTTCATCACTGCGTTAGCCGTGAAGGAAGACCTAGACATGGTGCCCGCACATCCAGAGCCTTTTATCCTTGGGTCCAGTGGCCTTGGTACATGTGTATTATTTCCGTGCGCATGTGTATCAAGTATCATACTTTGCTAAGAGTATCAAATAACTCCATGCGGATTAATACCCATCCACACGTGTGCCTTCAATAATCAGTTGGACGAGCATGCATGCCCGGCCAAACATACGCGCTCAAAAATAACTTAAAGACGCTTGGTAAACATGAGCAAGTATCACGAATTAGGACGTAAGTTTTCTTAGCAAATACAAATTTTGTAATGGGACTTGGGGACACTGGGTCACAGTTAATATAAGCTGATGTATGCCATGTATATTATTTGTCAGCGCATGTGTATTCTGTGCGATGATTTACAAGAGTATCAAAAAACTCCACACCGGAGAATGCCAATCTCCTGTAGTTCTTAGATGGATGAGCATGCATGCACACACCAATAACTCATAAATATATAAGCATGATTATACTAATTTGAATTGGTTGAGATTAGGGTAAGGAGAATTTCAACACAAGTTCATAGATACACCCAGATCCATAGCCCAACTGGCAGACTGAGTGGAGATACCTCGTTTCAATACTTCAGGTTATGGTATCGATCCCTAGTGGAGGTGGCTAACATGAAGTGTGTGTACTGACATGGGTGTGTACTGACATGGGTGTGTACTGACAAGCTAACTCAAAAAACTAAAAAAAAAAAAACACAAGGTCATATGTTCAAATACCCACCGTGGTGAAATCTCACTGTGATGTGATGCGAGTATGTGGTGTGTGTGGGGGTGTTTGATGGCATTTATAAATAAATAAATATAAGATATGATGAGCACCTTTCGCCGTTGCAGCGATCTCCAGGGCCTTGGTTCGGCATTTTTGGCACTTCATGTGCACCTTTATAACTGTTTTCCTCTGCAAATGGAAAATTAACATAAAAATCAATAAAGAATTCATTTTAATTCCTTCTCTCTTTTCACATCGCCGTTTCTTGATTTTTGAAATTCTATTAAGAATGGATTCCAAAAATTGTGAATTAATTTTAAAAAAGTGCCATTAAAAGAAAATAAAGGCCGGAAAGAATCATCAGGCGAGAGGAAACAATTCCAAAGGAGGGACGTACCTTCATATTCCTTCGTTGTTTTGATCACACAAGCGTTTGAAACTACAATCTATCTCCAAACACCACCAAAATGCAGTTTAATTTGGAGATCCTCTATGAAGTGTATTAGGAGAAGAAAGCTGCCTCCTTTATATAGGAGATGAAAGGTAGGAAATGATAGTTACCATCTTGTACTGCATGATGGGCCATCCATGGGGTTTTGAAATGCTGTGTGCGCCACCCACATCACAATATAGTATGGTGGCAGGTTTCCACCCTTGGATTGCATCCTTAGAATGATCTGAGCCGTTTATGTTCTCATTAATTGCATATAGAAGTTATAGTATCGTAATTATGATTCATTGATGATCATGACCTTTAGATCTTGGATTTGAATATGATCCATTAAACATTCATTTTTATAAACAATGCTTCTTGCGATGGCCAGGTAGCATAAAGTCCAGAACATGAAAGGTCCAGATCATCACTTAAGATGCAATCCGGGGTGAAAACCTGCCACCGTACAAATACTTTGGTACAGTCGCACCCTACCCTATCAAAACCCGCCATCCATACATGTGTTGGTTGACACGAAATAATAATGGGCGAGACTTCTAATGACAGTTCACCACCATTCTGAAAACGGTGATTATCCTTCAGCTGTATGCATCGCATAGTTATAACACAATCTAGACCGTTCAAATGATGCAGTTATAGACGGATCATAACCCAAACATTAAACAAAGAAGATAATACAACCATCTGATTTTTTTCCATTGGGGTTTGGACCGCTCACTATTTTATTTTTAACAATAATTTAATAACTATCACTTGGATGGTTAGGATTGCTTGATCAGTATGATTTTAGACATGTTCCAGATGTGCCCCATAGCTTGAATGGTCTGTACAGTTGCACATGTTGGCCACATGTGAGAAGAATGACTCACCACCATTAGGAGTGGTGATCAATAATAACATTTCAGCAAGCCAGCACTGGGTCTATGTTTCTGTTGGGCTTGGGCCTCAGCAAGTCCAAGGGTCTTGTTTTTGAAAGCTGTAAAATAGGTGGGCCCCACCAGGGAAAGGCATTGACATGGTCTCATCCCTGAATTCCTTTTTATTGATTAATTGATTTATTTATTTATCACCGCTAATGTAAATCCGGTGGCTGGGATTAAACATGGGGTTGAAATCTGACCTTTGGTGGGCTGGGTCCAACGACCCATGCGTTCCACTAGCAACGTTGGTTATTGTACGTCACTGGTTATATTTTTCAAGTTGTCGGTTTGGATGGTCGGTTCAAGTCCATGTTAGGCGAGTCCATTGGTTATTTGTGACCCGACCGTGATTAAGTCCACCTATCACAGGACAGAAAACGTGCCAGACACTAAAAGTAAGATCATTGTCCTTACCCCACGTACATTGCATGCCTTCTGAATCATGGATGCAATCATGGCCCATAAACACACTACTCCAATGATCTTCACCATCCAATCAGTTAAAATTGAATGGATGATTGAAATGAATATGGTCAATGGTCTAAACTGAATTTCGGATGACTGGGGTCCATCCATTTAGTGATTTTTGTGAATTTCCAAAGGATCAATGATTTGGATGGGCTGGATTGAGGCCGTTCATTTCACAACTGTGCAGGATATGTACGGGTGTATGATCTACCGCTCTCTTCTAGAGTAAGACGTAATTCATCCGTAGAAAAATCGATGGAGAGCGGTAGGCAAGTCTCATACTTCGGTGCACCGCCAGTTGACTTGCGCATGGTTCGACTCTTCGAACTTTCGCCCAACGTACCCTCCAGGTGCGCCTCCACACGCAAATACACGTGTCAATATGACACATGTAGGACATCAGAATCGTCTATTAGGCGGGACCATAGACATAAACTTGCCATTATTTTAGCCAGTTGGACCACAGGGTCATTGATAAAAATACTCTTAGTTTCTAAATAAAGTAGTTGAAGAAGGCAAAGGTATTTTTGTCTTTAAAAATTCACATTTTACTCCCGTTCATAAAAAAAATAGTGTATGCCACTGAGTCTATGCTAAAAATATATCATTTTTTAAGTCTACATGCATCACAAGTAAGCTAATGCATAGTGACGAGGATTGGGTACTATCCCTGGATAGGCTGGGGCTATGAGGAGCCACCATCATATATGGATTTTATCCACACTGTCCATCTATTTTTACATATCATTTTAGATTATAATCCCAAAATTGAGATAGATCCAAGACTCAAGTGAAACACACCACAAGAAGCAGCGTCACTAACGACATATACTTTTGAAACCTTCCTAAGGCCTATAGTGATTTTTATTTTCCATCCAATCCGTTCATAAGGTCATATAGAATTAGATGAAGGTAAAACAAAAATATCAGCTTAATCCAAAACTTCTATGGCCCTAAGAAATTTTCAATGTCACGAGTTTAATCGTGATTGTGTAGTCTGCTTGAGCCTTACATATGTCTAATTTTAGGAATTATAACCTAAGATTATATGAAAAAATGAACGGACGGTGGGACAAGAGCCATACATTAAGGTAGTCCCTAGGAGCCCCAGCCTGCCCGGGGGTAGTACCCAAACTGCCTCCATGAACACCCCATCACATATGCCAACGTGGCAGACGAGTGTAATATCCAAACCACCCATCAGAAGGGTACATCTATGTAGATTCTCTGTAACAAGAATCAAGTCTGTTCATTAGTCAGGTGGACCATGAACAAATGTACAGTTGAGGCTTGTGAGAAAATCAGCTGAAGTTTTCTAACCCGTCCTTTAATGTGTAGAATCATGGTACACAGGGAGTTCCCCATGATGGATGGCTTAGATATTTCACATGTGTGCCATCCTGGAATATTTAGGGTGTGTATTAGTTGACTTGCACACGTGTGTCGTCTTAGAATCGGGCTACACTCAGATCCATAGCCCAACTGACAGACTGAGTGGAGATACCTCGTTTCAACGCTTTAGGTCTTAGTATCGATCCCTAGCGGGTGTGGCTAACATGGGGTGTGTGTAGTGACATGGTGTGTACTAACAAGCTAACCCTAGAATAATAATAATAATAAAAAAAGAGTCTTTGAATGGGGCTACTTCTATACGTTTGTGGAGGACACATGGTGTTAAATTTAAACACGTGTTTGAAATCTGTGCTTTACATCTGGTTGGAAATAATGTTTAGATCTTCTTTTTTAATTATCAAGCAATTTCACAACTGAGGTGGGCCACAATCTACACAGTAAAACCAACGGTTGAAAACGATTTTCTATAGTCATTGATTTGTTTTTTTCTTTTCTTTTCTTTTGTACATTGTGGCTCCCCGAGGCATGAAACGGTCTCATTTTTAAGGGCGGAGATTAGATACTGACCAGGTCAATAGCCAAATGGCTACTGAAGTGACGTCACCGAACTATGTGAACCCCACCACGATGCATGTGTTGTATCCACACCGTTCATCCATTTGGAGAGATATTTTTATGGTATGAGAGAAAAATGAGACAGCTCTAAAGTTCAAGTGGACCCCACCATAGAAAACAGTGGGGACAATAACATCCACCGTTCAAAACTTCTCAGGGGCTACAGAAGTTTCCGATTAAGCTGATATTTTTTTTTTCACTTCATCTATCTCTATGTTAACTTATGAATAGGTTGGATCTAAAAAATACATCATGGTGGGCCCTATAAATGTTTCAATGGTGGGTGTGACTGATCCCACTGTTTTCTGTGGTGGGTCCACTTGAACCTTAGATCTATCTCGTTCTTTTTCTCATGCCATAAAACGACCTCAAAAAATGGTTGGACGGTATAGATACAAAACACGCATCATGGTGGGGTCCACAGAGCTTGGTGACGTAACTTCCGTAGCGATTTGGCTACTGACCTTGTAATCCGTGTCCCATTTTTAGGCACGAGACCTAAACAGCGTGTCAACTGATGCAACGTTCATATTCACGCACGTGTTCAATTTTTGTGTGGATGGGCAGAACTCCATCATACGTGTGGAATTAGCAAACTCACGTTAGCACTCGTCAACAACCTTGCATGAAATCTAGAGCATGCTTCAAAATCTTGCCGAATTTCCATGGAAATTTCACGAATGTGTAAGTTTACACGCTTCTTCCGGAAAGACCCACCCAGGGAGATTTTTCTCTTGAAATATTTCATGTGGTGAGCCTGATATTAAAGCCCACACACCTTGCTATGGTCGACTGCATCTCATATGTGTCATCACGCACCCGTTTAGCACTGTTGAAAAGGTGTTTTATATTCATGTTATGTATGAGGTCTATAGTTATTTTTCATTATGGGTCTATGCCCAGTAGGTGCATATGATATTTTTTCACTAAGGTAGATAATGTGTACGTTATACCTGATTAATGTAACGTATTTATAGTTATTTTTTAAGGCTTGTGTCTAACACGTGTATATAATGTTTCGCTGTTGGTCTCATAACTGACACATGAATATATGCATATACAATGCGCACTCTCTTACTCTAAGGGTTCAAAACATTAAAATATGTTTATATCATGCTAAGTATGTACCATGCAAATTCATCCATTATGGTTAAAGCACTGGTCAGAATTAGTACGGATCATTATTTCGGTGTTAAGTGTTTATCCATTATACAAGGGGATTTCAATCTTATTTGTCCAACTTGAGATGATATAGATTAGATCGTCCCTAGACGAATGGGAGGGGAGGATGTGTAGTGCTCAAGGTGATGTATTTCTGAAATATATTGTCCATGCATGGTGGTGTGTATTGCTTGATCCATGTTAACCTTAGGAAATCTGATGTGATACGGAGTCACCTCGCCTCTGGTACAACTCACCTAGAGGAAGGTTGTGGGAAGCATAGCCTCTCGTGACTTGCATGACTCACCTAGAGGAAGGTGGTGGAAAGCTAACTAAGATGCGTATCTAAACAAATGAGGTGGACCAAAACACAAACAACAATGAGGAAGGACACCTACCAAAGAAACATATGAGATTATACGTGGGGCCCACTATGGTATGTATATACCTAATTCATTTGTGAGGTGCACCTCACCGGGATAAAGGGACTCCAAAGAAAATCGATCGGACTTATCCAAAACTTAGGTGGGGGCACGCCACGTGAGTTAGAGGTTTCGGGCAAGGTCTTATGTCGTTTCCTATGTTGTTGCTTCTTTGAGCTTTCAGCCAGGCTAATTTTAGGCATGTGTGCATATGTGAGGCATGGCTTAGATGTCGGGGCATAGATCATGTTGGTCCCACAAAAATCTTAATGATATGGGCAATAAGTTTTCATAAATTTGTTATATTGCCACTATATTAATCCACTTTTATTAATATAAAAAATTATATTGTGAAAAATTGTATCATGTTTATTTCATTGAGAATGATGGAATATATAGAAGTGAAAGATCTACCAAGACATTTTGTAGATCATAGATATATAGGAATTCTTCCCTATAGTAATCTATAATGTATAACATGTATACTTGCATGTATTACACCTTATAAATCTCCATGGAGTTAAGAGTATGGATATCAAGCATGCTCATCTTATAACATATGCAAACTAGACAATGACGGTCAACATGGGCCACTCACAAATAACATATTTGAATGCAAGATCTTCAAGTGTTGTTTGTCAGCTGATTAACCTTTTGCTCTTCATTGGATCATTTCATCAAATAGTTGATCATCCAATCTCAACAACCATTGGGCCATGAAACAGCCATTCACATGTAAAACTATCTCAAAGGCACCTTCAATGCTGCATAATAGCAGTAGAGTGGGGAACTACACCCACAATAGCATGCCGAGACACATGCAAAACTTGCTCAACATAGGAGTGAACTACACTCACAATATATAATCAATAGCCTAATAAAAAAGAAACAACGACTGAAAAAGAAAAGCACAAATGTCATCTCGAGAATAATGTAAATGGAGGTGGTAGCGATAGATATGGTGCTTGACGACAAATAGATGATAACAATTGTTCATGGAGCGTGTGGTAAGGCTCTTATCATGTGGGCCACACATGATCATTGGTTTAAATCTGACCGGGCCTAATTTGGGTTCGTTTGGGCAGATTCGGGGCCTTACTCCAAGGCCCACTTTGTAGATAAGTTTGGGCTCATTTATAATCCACCCCAGGCCCATTAACAGCAGGTTTTAGGCCACATTTGAGGCCCTAATTTGGGTCTCTTTCACGATCATTGTAGACCCAACCTATGGGTCCTAATGTCTTATTACCTTTTCTTTGGAGCTTTAGGGGCCTACTTGGGCACTTTGGCCCATTGTCCAAGATGATGATTCTAACCAATAAATTTATTTTACTTGGGCCACTACATATTAAGTGAAACTTATATAAAGTAATTAATGTTTGATAAGTTCCACTTATTAAATGGCTCTGGTAATTCAGTTAATATGGTTACATACATCTTTTAGTTCTAATCTAACCCAAGTAGGGCCATTACCCATCTGTTTAAGGCAGATATTAAGTTGTTGACCATCAGGAATTTAATTCAACCATCACTTTAAAATACGTTTAGCCTATGGGCGGTCAACATCATTTGTATTTTGGACCAAGTCAGAATTATTACACAATGGTCCATTATGGGCAAGACCATATAGCAATTCTTAAGTCTGGTAGTGGGAATTAAAGTTGTTTGTGTTAGCTACCAAAGCGACTTCAATTGGTGAAAATTTTTGCTTTCAGACTTCCGTATATGAAATTTGGTGACCTTCCATTATATGATTGCGGTTAGTTGCGTTTGTATCCATAGCAGGCGATGGTCAAAACAAAGAGGTATCATCACTTGGCAAGATATGAGCAGGGTGAAGTGATTGGTGATGGTGATATAACTTTAAAATATTCATTTTGCCTAAAGGTGATAGACGTCTTAGATTTATTTCACTAGCACTGGTCAGCTTCATGTTTAATTAGTAGAACCTCCTATATGTTGTAATTCTTTCCAAAGGCAAAGGAGAAGTAGCGATATATGCTAGGCTCTTGCCCGAATTGATGATTATGGCTCATCATCATTCTGGGTCATTTAATTGAAGGCCTAAATCAATCGAATGTTAATACATACATAATGTTTGTGGTTTATATTCATGTAATATTATATAAGACTTATTTATTCATTAATGTGAGTGTTATGTTTTGTTTGTCTAGCTATGATTATTTCAATGTTTCAAAACCAATTCAATTCTATATATTTGCTTACAGGGTCCAACTATAAAAAAATGAAGCACTACTGAGAAAATCGTTCTTTAAGTCCTGCTAGTGACAATCAACCTAACTCTAAGAAAAAAGTAATGAAAAAAAAAAAAAAAAAAAAAAACAGGGACATAAAGATGGCTATTTCTTTTGTAAGAAGCCTGGTCATTAAAAGAAGGATTGCACACAATTTAAAGAATGACTTGTTTCTAAGTTTAAGATTAATCAAGTTTTAGTCCATTTTGAATCTACTTTAACTGATATGTTCACATACTCCTGGTGCATAGACTTTGGTGTAACTATTCACATATGTAATTCCATACAAGATATGCTCCAAAGTCGAACACCAACTGATACAGAAAGATCAGTGTATATGGGGAACGCCATTAAAGCAAACGTGTAATCTATTGGAGTTTGTAGGCTTACATTATCGTCAGGACACCTTCTTGTTCTAATATATACTATTTGTGTGCCTTCTATAAGGTGCAATTCGATTTTTATTTCTCATTTAGACGAATTTGGTTATGAGTTTAAATTTAGAAATTGAAAATTAAGTATTTCATATGCTTCGGTTATGATTGGTTTTGGCACTTAAGTTAGTAACCTTCATCAACTAGATTTGGATGTTTCACATGTATACAACATTAACTCATCACATGAAAATACTAAAGGCATCAAGCGAAGGCTAGATTGTGAAAATTCCTCCATGCTGTGATATAAGCGGTTAGGTCATACCTCTCGTGAGAGATTGGAAAGGCTTGTGCGTGAAGAAATTCTTCACTCTCTAGATTTTTCAGATTTTAGGGTCTACATAGATTGCATTAAAAGTAACAAGCCTAGAACCTGGAAAAATGGTGTTACTAGGAGCGTAGGGCTCTTGAAATTGATTCATACAAATATTTATGGATCATTCCTTTCAGCATCTTGGAATGGGCAGAAGTATTTTATCACTTTCATAGATGACTACTCTCGTTATGGGTACTTATACCTTATTAACGACAAATCAAATGCCCTAGATACATTTAAGATATATAAGGCTGAAGTCGGGAATTAATTCGATATAAATATCAAAGTCATTAGATCTAACCGTGGTGACAAGTACTATGAAAGGTATGATAAATCTAGGCGTAATCCAGAGTCATTCACTAGGTACCTACAAAATTGTAGCATCGTCGCCCATTATACCATGCCGGTACTCTAGAGCAAAATGGTATAGCGAAAAGGCATAATCACACCTTAAAGGACATAGTGTGGCCTATAATTACTAATTCAACATTGCCAGAATCTTTATGGGGTGATGCGTTGGAAACAATTGTGCATATCCTAAATAAAGTCCATAGTACGATTGTAATGAAAACTCAATATGAATTAGGTACAGGGAAAAAGCCTAGTTTACAATACTTTCATATATGAGATTATCCTGCAGAAGCCAAACTGTACAACCCGTATGAAAGAAAGCTTAACCTTAGAACGGTTAGTTGATTCTTTATTGGATCTTAGAAAAATCTAAAAGATTTAGATTCTATTGTCCATCCTATTCCATGAGAGTCATCGAGACTACGAATGCTAGGTTTATTAAGAATATTAAAGATATTAAGAACACAAACTTAAGAAACATTGTGTTTGAGGATGAATGGATTATGGTTCCCACCACAATCATTCAGAGTAGCGTGGTCGTCTGTCCAACAGCGGACCCTGAGATCCCTATTGATGACCATGCAGAGCCTCGAATACAACCTATTGATAAGGAATAGAAAACTCAACTCAGAATAATGAGCTTTTAAGATGATCACAGAGAGAGAAGATCTGTAAATGTAAACGATTATATCATCTATCTACAGGAGCATGACTTTGACATTGGGGTTGAAAAAGATCTTGTATCTTTTTCACAAGTCGAACAAAGTGTGAATTCTTTTCATTGGTTTGATGTCATGAAGGATGAATTGAAATCCATGAAGGATAACAAAGTCTGGGACCTTGTTGAATTGCATAAAGGGATTAAGCCGATTGGTTATAAGTGGGTATTCAAAATCAAATGAGATTTTAAGGACAATATCGAAAGGTATTGTAACACGTCAGATTTTTACCAACCTGGAGTTAGACGTCCTTAGGCAATAGGTCAACCATATCACTCTTAAAGCTCAATTCCAAAGCCAAAGAAATCATTTAGAACGAAATTCTTTAGAAATTTAACGTGAATTAACTAGCGCTACACTAGATTACCTGTGAAATAAGTATCAACCACTTTAAATACGATCTGTAAGACCCAAAACCTATAAAATCAGTAACGCTACGCTATCCTAAAATTCCGGATCAATCTCTAAACCCAGTTGCTCTCGGGAGCACTTTGAAACTTCGTATCGGACCTGGACCGCCCCTCGAAAGTCCGATAGCGATGAACTTAGACCATTATGACCGCTTAGTTGGACTTGACTACCACCACGAAAATTACGTTCAAACGATGCTCTGGGACGATTTCCTTGAGTCCGGAGTGAAGAGTGTGAGAAAATGAAGATTTTTAGAAAATTAAATATATTTTTAAGTAATCTGGAACAGTTCACTTGCGCATTATTTTTAAGCATTATAATCGTTAGATTTCGATCTAAATTCATCCTCAGATCAGGATAGGTGGCTCTTACATGTCATAATACTTGTAGTTCTGATCGAGTTCCCGTAACCGTTGAACTGAAACTAGTCCGCCACGGTCGATCTGGAAATCCGACCGGACTGAAAACTTAGCTTGACCTAGATCCAATATTAGAGAGCTTAAGTCCGATATATTTAGTAACAGGACCTTCAGAAGTGATCTGTTGAGATGAAACAGTCCGTATTTGGACATAACCTAAGTATACCATGGCCCTGAGTCTAATTTGGAGAGTTTTGGGCCTATATAAGGACCTTAAACCCTCACTCTCTCATCCCATACGAATTTAAGAAAACCTAGGAGAGAAAAGAGAGAGAAAGTGTGAGAAAAGTGGGAGAAACTTCTTGCTATCCTACCCTGCTATCCTACGTGCTTAACCATCACGATTTAATCACTTTTCTGGCGACTCCAACTTTGTTCCTAGGTAAGAAAACCCAAACCCTAACCTATTTTGAAGCTTAGAATAGTCTAAGTGATGTTGTAGCTAACCTGTTTCATGCCTTAGGTAACCTATTCGTCGTTGACAAAGACTTATCGTCTGAATCACATCCGTTATGCGTTTTCTGGTTTAAGGTGCGGATTTTAAACGTATAGGTTATGGTTTTCAAGGCTTTCAATGTTGGCTAATGATTTATTCTTGACGTGGGTGCTATTACACATGCAAAATACGTCGTCTGTTTCGTTATACGAGTTTACATGAACTATGTGGAATATAGTACTAAGTGTGTAGCCCAAGTGTTTGTAGAAATGAATGAATTAATGTGGAACTTGGATTCATGCTTGCCGTGACTATCCGTCGTGGGTGCACGCGTGTTACAAATGGGGCAACTCCCTAGTGAAAGGATTTGGCCTAATACCTGCGCGATTAACATACGTCATGTATGTTGATGTATGTAGTCTAAAGTGTTTGTTGAAATGTCTGAATGAGTAAGTAGTTAGTAAATTGTAATGTATAAGGGTGTTGAGATATGATTCTCAACTCCTTTAACTATGTGTATGCTTTCCTCCATGTACTGTATATTATAGTGTCTGTTTATCTATGTAATGCATATATATGGTTCCATATTTAAGTTATATTTCATAAAACGTAGAAATAAATCCGTGAATGGGTGATGGGGGAGTGGTGTAACGATTCCGTGCAACAGCCCTGACAGCCCTAGAGCGGACAATATCGAACCTGTGATTGTATAGTTGAAATATGTTCATTAGTACTTTAACTATTTCATATGATTATTCATGAAAATGGAATGTGTTTGGGGCCATGTTTTGGTCCAGGCAATCGGTAACAGGTTTGGAATTCGTGGCTGAGATTCATTTCACCACGAAGGATGTGTATGACGAACCCGAGTCGTACTAGAGTTGTCGGCAGTGGTTAGGCCACACGAAGTGCTTGTGCACTTCATGTCGGTTGATTTAACGTGCGCTCGTACTAGTCGGACTCATCAAGTAACCCGATTGACCTTGTATGTTCACCTTGTATTCGTCATAACTGCTTGAACGTAGAGTACTAAACTTACCAGTGATAACCCCGTTAACCTTGGTACCTTGATCCATTAAGACTCATGAGCTGGGCATGGTGGTATGGGACACCGTGGTCGAGCTGTTGGCCTACGTTGAGGCCACGAGCCTCTCTGTAGTGATCAGTGAGCAATCCAGACTCGTGAGCCAATTATAGTAGTATAAGACACTATATTCGAGCTGTCGGCCTATATTGATAAGGTGATGGGGGAGCGGTGCAACGAATGCGTGTAACAGCCCTGACAGCCCTTTGTAGTGACCTCGAGCACACTCTGAATCTGCGGAGAGGCGACGAGCCTTCCCATAGAAAACAGAGTATAAATTAGGCCTGTATTGATAAGGTGATGGGGGAGCGGTGTAACGAGTGCGTGTAACAGCCCTGACAGCCCTTACAGCGACCTAGAACCGCATCATCGTATGAGATTAACTAGGAGTGACGACCCTAGACAGAATCCTTATTTGAGAATGATATAAGGGAGGTACCTTAGTTTTCCAATCCTGCTGTATGAAAAAGACTAATAACAACTCGGTAATCATGCCCATATCGCATTACATGTGCCTGAAAGATGTGAAGCACTTGAGGGATGAAAGCATGCCGCGAATGTAAGATGGTGTAGCATGAGAGAGTATGTAGGCGAGAGCATGCATTATTATTACATCTCATCATTGCATTAATCACAATATTTAGGAATGTTTGATTTGCTTGCTTAATCATTATTGCTTGACTGAATTGATAACATGTTAACCTTTACTCTATGATTCCACTGAGTTGATCACTCACTCCCATGTTACAAGACAGTGTTGTACACACCAACCAGTTCCTATTTTAGTTTCAGATGATGGCGCTGCTTGTGAAACGGAGCCGAAATTTTACGATGAGGAGGAGGGTTTCTCCTATAGGCAGCTATCAGGCGGGTCTATGTAGACCGTGTTCTGATCGACGGGATTACAGGGAAGTTGATTAAATGTCATGACACTTGTTATTTTGTACTTTTGGAGCACTCATGTATATACTTTTTGTTCATTTTTGAATATACATGTATATATTTAACCTGGTAACATGTTCACACTCTGGATACTTACAACAGTTTATATATGTTACATATACTATCACAGTCTTTCGCTTGCATAATTTAACTGTCTTTGGAGTATTATATGCTGTTTTAGCTTAATCTCACTCATGTTTAATACACTAACATAGACAACATTCAATCATAAGCATTTATGTTGCATTAGTGATGTTTTGGAACTCAGGTGTGGAGCTTATGCTCGACCCCTGATTTTCAGGATGTTATAGGTATAAAACAAGATTAGTTGCAAATGATTTCAGTCAACGTGAGAGCATTTGACTTTAAGAAGTCATTCTCACCTGTATCCAAGAAAGATTCCTTTAGGATTATTGTGGATATTATAGCTCATATGAATTTAGACTTATATCAAATGGATGTGAAAAATGCATTTCTCAATGGAGACTTAAGTGAGAACATATATATGTTGCAACTAGAAGGTTTCAAAGCCAAAGGTTCAAAACATCTGATCTGCAAGCTTAAGAAGTCTATTTATGGGTTGAAACAAGCATCATGACAGTGGTACCTCAAGTTTCTTGAAGTTGTTTCCTCATATAGTTTCATTGAAAACACTGTAGATAAGTGTATATATGTGAAAGTCAGTGTGAGTAAGTTTATTTTTTTAGTCTTGTATGTTGACGACATTTTATTAGTTAGTAGTGATATTGGATTGTTGCGTGAGACTAAGAAATTTTTAACTCAAAATTCTGAGTTGAAAGATCTTGGTGATGCATCATTTGTCATCGACATTTATATTAGCTAGGACAAATCATGTGGACTGTTTGGCATATTGCAGAGGGCCTATATTGATAAGGTTCTCAAAAGGTTTAACATGTAAGGTTGTGCTCTTGGCCAAGCGTCTATTGTAAAAGATGACAGAATTGGCCAATTTCAGTATCCTAAAAATGACATAGAAAATGACAATATGAAAGATATTCCGTATGCGTCAATAGTATGAAGCATCATGTATGCTCAGGTCTGTACGCATCCGAATATTGCTTTTATGATTAGAATGTTAGGCGGGTACTTTAGCAATCAAGGAATGACTCATTGGATAATTGTTAAGAAAGTATTATGCTACTTGCAAAGGACAAAAGACTTCGCACTCAAGTAAATGAGATTAGACCGTTTAGAGTTAGTTGAATATATATATATATATATATATATATATATATATATATATATATATATATATATATGCAGATATTGTGGGTTATCTTGACAGTAAGAAGTCCATCTCAGGCTATGTATTCATGATGGGTGGTGGAGCTATATCATGGAAGAGCGTAAAACAGTCGATTATGACATCTTTTACCATGGAAGCAGAGTGTGTAGCTTGTCATGAAGCCAAAAGTTAGGTTATCTGGCTTCAAAGTTTTTTCTCTGATTTATGGGTTATGCAGATGATTCCGAAGCCATTGAAAATCTATTATGATAGTTCAGCTGCAATTAACTTCTCTAATAATAATAGGCATTCATCGAGGTCAAACCATATTGACATTAAGTATCTTGTTATGAATGGAAGAGTTTAGAATCATCAAGTGTTTGTAGAACTCATCGGCATGAGGCAGATGATAGCAGATCCTCTCACTAAAGGCCTTCTTATTACGTTTTTTAACGAATCTGTGATATCTATCAGAGTTGTAGATCCCGAGGATGTATTTGAGTAGTGAGAGTTTTTTTGTTTGATCCAATTATGTACAAACATTTCAGAGATCTCTTTATTTGCATTAATGATTTTACCATTCAATTTATATATTGCTTCTCCTTCAGTGTGTACTTTCAGTTTTGAGTAAGTAAGAGTTTGGTTTATGTCTTGGTGACACATTAAAATGGATCACTTAAAGATAGGCATGTGTGATCACATTTAATGTGTAAACATGTAAACATCAACTTCCAAATAGGAGAGAGCAAGGAGTTTCTTATTAAACATGTATCCTTCATACCACACCACATATCCTTAATTCATGTCATTAAGGCTATTAGCATTCGTGATTGTGATTTGTAGCACTTCGATATATATAAATGTTGTATTGATTACCACGATTCAATATCTATAGTATTGATGGACCGGATCTAACAAGTGTTGCTCATTATTAAACAATGGCATTGTTTTGAAATTCAGTAGAGTGTTCATTAGGAACTTTCAAAATCAAATGCATTTTTCAAACTTATTTTCACAATTAAAATAAAATGTTTTGTTTTCTTTTAGATATCAATGTAACTTAAGTGAGAAAATGTAAAACTTTTATCAGGTGGGCCACACATGATAATTGGTTTAAATCTGACCGTTAGATTATGCAGATTGACTGATTCAGTGAGCCCCACTACAGTTATGATAATTGTAAATAGGTTTTGGGTGAGATGCTTGAATAGCAGTTCCTATACACAATTATTAAGTCAGATGTGAAAACCTACGGTATGGGGACCCTAGAGGTGAGAAGTGTGATGAATAAGCTTTTAGCCCTCTTTCCTATAAATAGATGTCTTAGTCCCCTCACCAACATAAGAGAGAAACCCTAATCCCATTGAGAGGTTCTCCTAAGGGTGTGAGGTGCGAAAAAGTAAGATTCATATTGACGATATCGAGACATCGAGAATGTCTTTCGAATTAGGTACACTTTCGGGTTATAGCATTGAATCTCCATTATTGATGTATAGACAATCCAACAATTCTGCAATTAAAAGCTAATACGTATGTGAATAAAAATTGCTATATACTTGAATCACCAAAAGAAGTCTTATTTAGCAATAAACAACAAATTAGCACACAAATCAATGCACTCCATAGTACCAAAATATGAAAGTGTTGCCTAGCGATGTCTGATTAGCGGATAGTGTGGCCCATCATGATCTATGTATTTTATCCACGATGACCACCACTTTGCCAGATCATTTTAGGCAATGAGCTAAAAAATGAAAGAGATTAAAAGTTCAAGTGGACCACACCACAGGAACGAGTGATAAAACACCCACTATTAAAAACTTACTGTGCCACAAAAGTTTTTTTTTTTTATCAAGCGTATGTTTATATTTAATCTTCATCCAAGCACCACAATGGGCACTTGGAAGGTTTCAACAGTAGGGATAATTATCCCCACTATTTAGTATGGTGTGGTCCACTTGAACTTTGGATTACATTTCTAGCTTCTGTTCTAAAATGAGATGGAAAAACAAATAGACGGTCTGGATATAAAACACATACATCACGGTAAGTCCCACAATGCTTGCCACTAAGAATGGTGAGTACCACTTTAGTCGATCCCAAATCCACGGAGGTGGATGGATCCCTGGCTATGGCGCCTACTGCTATGCATGTGCCTTACGTCTATTCCGTCCATCTATTTTGGGAGCCCATTTTGAGGCATGATTCAAATCCAAATCTAACTTGCATGCACCACTCCATAGGAAATAATGTTGATTGGCAATTTAAAACTTCTTATAGGCCACAAAGATTTTGGATCAAGCTGATATTAGTGTGGTCCCATCATCCAGTTCTTTTGATCTTATTCACAGGTTAATGACAAATAAACACTCTGGTGGCCCCAATAAGTTTCTAATGGTGAGAAGTTAATCACCATTGTTTCTTATAGTATGGTTTGCCTAAAATTTGGATATGTCAAATTTTTGAGATCATGCCCTAAAATAAGTTGTTAAAATGGATGGACAATGTGGATTTAAAATAAATACATGACAATGGGCCCCACAATCAAGGTTCCACCCAACTCAGTGCATTCAAGCTGGGCTCAGGGATGGCAGGGTCTAAGGAATCAGCTTTCCCAAAACATGAACGTCATTTTTCTTCTCTTCCCACTTCTCTATCTTCTTCCCAAAAGGTTTTTGTCTTTTAGTATGACTTTCTTGCCTCACATGGGAATCGACAAAAAAAGAATATCATGTGCACGTGAGATGCGAATTGTATAAGGCTTAAGTTGTCGAGGAAGAAGGACACTTGAGTTACACCATCTCTTTACAACACACGTGTGCACCCAGCCATCCCAGGTTGAAGCATTGGAACAGTATTTGTGCATTTGGAACAGTGCTTTAAGCACCTAATCACCGTTTACAAAAGGATTAAAACCTAGCAGTCTAATAGAGTAGATTTGGTTTCAAGTTGAGTGACCCAATCACATATTAGTCATAATTATTTTATTTTTTATTTTTTGAATTTTATCTTCTATTTTTAATATATATATTCTAATACAGCTTGGCGTGGAACTTGTTGTCGGTTAGTGGTAGAGATTATTTTTGCTATATCTAAAGGTGGGGATCTGACAAGTCTTGAGTTTCAACGGCTTCAATAATTACTGTTGCCTAAGGTGTGATCCACGTGAAATTTGTATCTACTTCAATTTTGAGAACATGGCTTTAAATTAAGATGAGAAAACAGACAAACGGCGTGGATATTCAATGCATGCATAGAGGCAGGCCTATGGCTGCTCCGCGCTAGGCGATGGAAGGACAGGAATCCCGCGCTTTCCTGAGCCGCTCCTTCCAAATTCATGGATCTCGCCTCCCCCTATTCTCGGGCGTGGTTTGGCTATTGACAGGTCGAGTAGCGAGACTGCTCCTGAAGGTACGTTATCAAGTTCTGTGAACCTAACTATGATGCATGTTTTATATACGCGCCGCCCATCCATATCGAAAGATCATTTTAAGATAAGATTCAAAGAATGACTAACATCCAAAGCCCAAGTGAACCCCACGATAGAAAATAGTTGGGAGAGTGACACCACTATTAAAAACTTCTGAAGTCAAAACAGGTTTTCGATCGAGCTGATATTTGTGTTTCCATTCGTTAATGTCTTAGGTTACATCAGGGCAGGCCTTTGAAAGTTTTCAACGGTAGGCATCAGTCTTTCCTGATTTTTTTTTTTCTGTGGTGGGATATAACACATACATCATAGTGGGCCCGCAGAATTTGGTGACGTCACTTCAGTGGAGTCTCCGTGCTCAACCTGTCGGTGTCTAATCCGCGTCCCCCTCTTCTCCCTCTCCAAGCCATCCACGTGTCGTCAGTTCCCCACGCAAACCAACCACGTGTCGTCTCGTATCCCTCCACGGCCATCACGCTACCACGGTTCCCTTCATATTCTCCCTCTCCTCTCGTCCCTCCCAAACCCTCTCTCTCTCTCACCATGGAATTAGAACACTCCAAAACCACCTCTCCAAATACCGCTGGTATTCAAAAACCACAAAACCACTCTCAAACCTCCTCCATCTCTTCCATCACCGTCGAAAAGCTGCCTCACCTCTCGGACTACATCCCAACCATCCAAACCTACATCAACCCTTTAGACAACAATCCATTCTACCGCCCCACCGACGGCTTCTACATCACCCCATCAGACGTCATCATCCATCGGACCATCTACGACCTCTCCAGCACCTTTCCCGCCACCAGGCCTAACCCAGCCTATCATCTTGCGGGCCCACGTAAGGAGATCTTCTTCGACCCGTCGCAAGTGCATGCAGCGATCGTGACCTGTGGTGGGCTATGCCCTGGCTTGAATACTGTTATAAGAGAGCTTGTGGTGGGGCTTTGGGAGCTTTATGGTGTCCGTCGGATCTCGGGGGTGTTGTCGGGGTACCGTGGTTTCTACACGATGGAGCCGATACAGTTGGATCCGAAGCTAGTGCATCACTGGCACAAGCAAGGTGGGACCGCCCTCGAGACGTCACGCGGCGGGTTTGATCTCGAGAAGATCGTCAATGCCATTGAGGCACGTGGGTTTAATCAGGTTGGTGGTGAATTGAATTTTCTCCCTTGCTTTCTTTGTAATTTAGTTTTCAGTTATTCTACACTGCAGGACGAAGAATTTGTATAGTGTTGAGAATTTTAGCGGAATTTAGCGAGCTAGGCTGATATTCCCACTAACTCAAGCAAGTCCCAACTTGACTCAGATATTGAATGAGTCGATACGAATCTTTCTAGTCTAAAAACCATGGAACCTAACCCCTCATTATGAATAATGTAGACAATTAATAATGCAAGAGCATTTTCACACCGGGCTCAATTGGGGTAGCGTGTGGGATGTGTGGACAAACTCAGGGTGGGTGCCCTATGTGAAGCGGAACCCATGTAAAGTGGGGCCGACGAGGAGTTTTGGCTGAGGTCCTAACCCGTACGATGTGGGGCTTGGGCTATTAGATAAAGGGATTGATTCGTCACTCTCTATTAGTATGAGCTTTTAGAGCAAGTGGTTAATTGTCTTGCATCAATTAAATGCTTGATTGATGTTAATTATCTTGAGTATAAGTTCTTTTAATTAATGTGAATATCAGAGAATACTATCTCTTAAATGATACCAATGGCTATCCAAAAAGAAGAAGAAGAAAAAAGGTGCTTGATTGCCACATTGCCGACATCATTGAGTTGGATAATCTCTTGATGAATCGAGAGTCTTGGGCTTGCCCATTCATTGGTCAGGGGAACCATAGAAGTAGAGTCAATTTGAATCGCACATCACTTGAGTTGGAATGGTTTCTTATTGTCATTCAAATGCGCCTTAAGGCTGTATGAAGGTGTAAAGTGAATTGAATTGCAGACAAACAGCTTAGAAATTTTCCATGCAAACAGACCGCTAAACATGAGGAAATAAGCAAATTCGATCTGATGATGTTTCCTTGTATTCATATTGAGGAAGAGCCCAAACTGCAGTTACATTCTTTTCGATATCAATTTGAAAGTGATGCAATGCACAGGTGACTACGTAAAGATCATTTCCACATATCTGATTAATGGTCGCAACTCTGTTCATGGATTGAAAATGATCCTAGTTTTGGTGGAGAACAAGATGAGCCCTTCCACTTGTTTACAGGACCAAGTTGGAACAATTCCAACCATGTCAGAATGATTCCAACCGTTTCTGAACAAATTGTCTTGATTTTGGTGGTTTTAGTCAAAATGATGAATCAAAACTGCGAAACCGATTCCTGATCCACACTCCATGGTGAATTCACAATCAAGTCTTGAGAACCCAAGATAAGGTCTGTAAAAATGTCTAAAAAGATGCTGGCAGCTGTAAACCGGCACAAGGGTTTATGTACAGAGAACAGGCAATTCTTTATGGGGCATCACGCAGGGGATCCAGTCCTCTGGCACAGATACAACCTCAAATGGTCCTGGGGTTCACCAATGGAAGGGGGGAAAAGGAAAAGAGGTAAGGGATCTTTACTGCTTGTTCCTTTTCCGCAACCCTTCATCTTCCATGGATGAACAGTTAGGGGGAACAAGGCTAGTGAGAATCAACAGAGGGCGTCCCCTTGCACCTTGTTCCTGATTCTCTTGCTCACTAGGGTTTTGGATTGAGCTGCTTTTCAGAGGCTGGGGTAACCTGAGTGGACGCATCTGATGGAAAGGTTAGATGTGGTACGATGGGTAGATTAGATGTGATACAGACACTATGTGGACCCCACATTTGCCTATATCACCATAAGCTTACGATGGTACCAGTACCACTGGAGTGCACCCGAACTAGTAATTGCAACTCAATTCATGGATTATAAATTATCGTAGTTTTGGTGGAGAACAAGATGAGTCATTCCACGGATACATGTCTATTAGGAGATCAAGTTGGAACAATTTCAACTGAGTCAGAACAAATTGTCCTGATTTTGGTGCTTTTGGTCAAATGGTGAGTCAAAATTAGGAAACTCCATAGTGCATCTAAACATGTCCTCGGTGAATCAACAACAATAGCGATGTCATCATCAAAACTGTGGACATTGCTTCAAATGGACCCATCTCATTGATCTTGTCATCAATAGCCAATTTTTGGTGTACTATGGGTTTTGATAGGGTGCAGCACCATGTACCATAATTATGTTGTAGGGCAGATTATTACCAATTAGTTGAATCTTAATGTGATTCAAACATGGCAACTCAATTGATTATGGAACCTCCTAGCCATTTTACCTTTTGTTGAGATCGGGGGAACTTCATGAATAAAAGTGAACTGCATTGGTTCTGTGCATATGTTTCTGTGCATACACCCATTTCTTCCATATCAGATGCTTACTGCAATGGAAAAGCAGGTATTAATCAGCATCTCAAGCAAACATAAGTGGTAGGATGATCTGAACAAGGTGTACTTTGACCAAAGGGAAGAATGCAATCTTCATACATTTAAATGAAAGATTTTTAATGTACTACAAATCACATGGTTTTACAACTTGGTGCCTCAACGAAACATCAAATTGAGTTACTACGGAACTCGATTGTGAATTTGACTTGGTCTGTAGTCAATGAGACTCATCATGATCCATGGTGACCATGACTGAGTCACTTGCATGTTCAACTGGCTTTTTTTTTTTCTTTTTTACAAGAATAATTTACGAGTATCTGTTGAGTTTCAAACTCATCTAATACCAACATGCCATTGCCTGTCTAATATGAACCACCTCTTGGATGACTCACTGACCAAAATCGATGATCGAACTACGTGAAAAGTGACTGTCAGTGTCCATTCATTAGATAGTCAAAATCTGTATGTTGCCAAATCTCTACCATCCAAGTAGCAGAAGATTTTCCTCATGGTTCAGTTATCCAATTGATCTAGCTTTTTGTGTAGTGGCCTATAGAACAGGGCGTCATTCTGACAGATCTTGGGTACACACTTCACTTATGATGTGAAGGTTAACAAATCCCTATGATCAAATAATTGATAAATAAAACTAATAAATGACTCGAAATTGATGGTCTGTGTTTCTGTGACTTCTTCCTACACATTACTTTCATACTGGTGAATGAGCCAAATCAAATCTCTATCAAACGGTGCAAGACTTTCCATTTTTGTACTCTTGTGCAAGATCTACAAACTGTAATGAATGTAAGCAGAGTCTGAACTTTTGGGATCGGCCAAACTCCATTCTCTACTAAATTTTTTATCAGTGTACATTTATTGATTTCATGAACGAGACAGAGCTTAAGAAGTATATTAGTTCCAAATGGAACCACCATCTATACCCACTCTTCTTGAGAAGTATATTATTCTAAATGGAACCACCATCTATACCCCCTCTTACTAATATGGGTTATGCAACAGTACATGATTGTACTATCATTTCACCGAAAATATAGAGTGAAGGGTGCCACTAGCAGTTAAAAGTAGGTCTAAATAGTGATCTCATTTTGAATATAGAATCAAATTACAACCCTGTTTGGCTGACGTCTAAAAATGATTTCATCTCATAATACATAATGACTGTTAACTAAAATGACATCAACTCATTTTAGGCATCTGCCAAACAGGGCCAAAGTGTATCTATGAAATAGTTCTCAAAATCTTTTGTGAACTTCCTCACTAATTCTGAAATACAATATACTTTTTTACTAGACCCACATTGGGACTCACTTGGAATATGATTCTGTTACCTGTGCTATATCAGCACTCTCGGTGGGACTTGAAACCAGGCCTTTACCTCCAAACAGTAGGCGTCACAACCATCTGCGCTATTCAGCTCTGGATAGCTACAATCAAGTATACCAATTAAAAAGGTAAGTCAATAGTTTGCAGTGTAATTTGATAAACCACTTAATTAATATTCCAGAATGTATAAGCTTTATGGAATTTAGACTCGGATCTCACTGCTACTTCACCAGGGACCACCCAACTCATACGTAGTCATAGCTAACATGCAGTAATATGCATCATTAGATTTTTGTCCTTGCAAAACAGTGATGAGTATTAAGGTGGACGAGTTGTATTTAGGCGTGCCTTCTTGCATTGTAGTGAAGAATTGGGGTCTGTTGTATCACTTGTGAATTTTGGTCCACGCATATGTGGTACGAAGCATGCATCTTGATCAAGGTAATGGATATTTTGCATCAAGCCCTCAAAAGAGGAAGATGTGCTTGGGTAGTTTAGAAGTGGCCAGTCCAAGCCCAAAAGTCCCAAAAGCAACTATGCAACAGGCTTAGTAGAATGGCTCTACTTGTTTTATCAGAATGACTCAGTTTTCATCAGTTTTTTATTTTTGTGTGTGGATGACATTCATTAGAATTTACACTATTTGCAGAGGAAAAACTCTCCACTGTAGGTGGCAGTGGATCACAAGATAGTGGACCCCACTTTTACAAATGGTTTCATTGCAAAACTATTCATCCACTGATGTACAATGACCCTATAATTCCTCCCATCTCCTGTCATTTTGGCAGGACTAACACTAATACTACAAACAAACAGGTATATATCATAGGTGGTGATGGAACGATGCGTGGTGTTGTCAAGATCTTCAATGAAATTTGTCGGCGGAAACTCAACATTGCCATTGCCGGGATCCCTAAAACTGTTGACAACGACATTGGCATCATTGACAGGTCATTCGGTTTTCAAACAGCCGTGGAGACTGCCCAACAAGCCATCAGCGCAGCCCATGTGGAGGCAGAGAGCGCTGTCAACGGCATTGGCTTGGTTAAGCTGATGGGCCGCAGCACAGGCCACATTGCTCTCCATGCAACCTTAAGCAGCCGTGATGTGGATTGTTGTTTAATACCTGAAATGGAATTTTACTTAGAAGGGAAGGGTGGGCTATTTGAATTCCTCGGGCACTGCCTGAAGGAGCAAGGGCATGCTGTGATAGTACTGGCTGAGGGGGCCGGCCAGGACTTGATACCGAGAACTGATGCCCAAAAAGAAGAGAGAGATGAGTCGGGCAATCCTGTATTCTTAGACGTCGGTGTTTGGCTGAAATCAGAATTGAAGCGATGGTGGACCAGAGATCATGCAGGGGAGTTGTTCACAGTGAAGTACATAGATCCTACCTACATGATACGGGCGGTGCCTGCAAATGCTACAGATAACTTGTATTGTACGCTCCTGGCCTACTCAGCAATACACGGGGTCATGGCAGGGTACACGGGGTTTGTATCAGCTCCGATCAACGGTAACTATGTGTATATTCCAGTGGCCGAGGTGGCTGAATCGAGGAATGTGGTGGACATAAAGGATCATAAGTGGGCTTGGGTCAGATCAGTGACCAACCAGCCGGATTTCGTGAGGATTAATATAGGTATGCATTAGTCGTAATAATTTCTTGGACACCATGAAAATCTTTTCATCTTTTCTTTTGTTATTAGATATTGATGGTCTTGAGAAAGCTTGAATTTGATTTGGGTTGATTGATTGTTCGGCACTCTCACAGGGTTTGAATATTGTGAGAGTAGTTCGATGTAGTTCCCTCCTCATGGTACATGTGGCAAGCATGTCTGATGATTGGAACTTCGATTTGGCAGGCCACTACATGGACCGCTATAAGCAGAAAGCATGGATAATCGAATTGTGAGCATGGCTAGTTGATTGTGCATGTTTGCACTAGATTTTCCTTTTGTAGGCAACTGTTTTGATGGCTATGACAGTTTTAACCCACTTGCTTTTTGGGGATGTGACTGTGGCCCACCAGAGCAACAGCCCTGATCACCACTCATGTTTTCCATACTGTATTGTGAGTGAGGAACTGCATAGGAATTTAATGCCATGATCTGCATATTAGTATCCCCCTCTACAAGATTCAGAGATTCGTTCTTTCACCTTTAGAAAGAACCTGGAGGACAATGATTATGAGCATCTGGACCAGTCTTGCCTCATTGGGCCCCACATCAATATGCATAGATTAGTATTTCTTTTATTTTATTGTTTAGTTTGTTTATCTTGGACTACAATCTCTCCTCATTTCTGTCCCTTATCAGGTAAATGATGTCAGAAGATCATGAAATTAATCCATTTGAAAGCTTATGGAGTTAGCTTCAAGCCAAGGATCACATAATTTCGATGCCATTTAAGTGAGTTATCATGCTTATATATATATATATATATATATAACATGATTAAGTAATTAAACCTATATCTTCTTTCATGCAATCTCTTAATTTTAAGAAGATATTGTTTATTTTAATTTTAAGTAATTTCCACCATGGATTTTCTGCTACCATTTCTGCAAGTAGTCCTGGATCAAGTGGTATGGTTGAAGAGTCATGCGCTCCCCATCTTTCTCTATTTTCTGCTTTCCTCTTATTGAAAAAAATAAAATAAAAGAAATTAGAACACATGATAGAGATTCTCCTTCTCTTACACTTCTTGGGATTGTGTTTGATCAACTGAATATGCAGATGATAGCTAGATCTTTGAAATTTTCGACTATCCATGCTAGAGTCGCTCTCCGGAGGTGGAAGGCCAAACCATGTATTCAGCGCTTTGTCCCCCTATTGCATTAAGACCCTACATGTCCCCACACCTAGGGGTGTACATCGAGCCGAACCGAGTTGAGCTACCCTCAGCTTGGCTCGGTCACCAGTCACACCCAGCTCGAACTCGGCTCGGTTCAATGACCAAGCCAGCATCAAGTGGTATGGTAGAAGAATCATGCGCTCCCCATCTTTTTCTATTTTCTGCTTTTTCCTCTTATTGAAAAAAATAAAATAAAAGAAATTAGCACACATGATAGAGATTCTCCTTCTCTTACACTTCTTGGGATTGTGTTTGATCGACTAAATATGCGGGTGATAGTTAGATCTTTGAAATCTTTGACTGTCCATGCTAGAGTCGCTCTTTGGAGGTGGAAGGCCACACCATGTATTCAGCGCTTTGTCCCCCTATTGCATTAGGACCCTACATGTCCCCACACATAGGGGTGTACATCGAGCCGAACCGAGTCGAGCTGCCCTCAGCTCGGCTCGGCTCGGTCACCGGGCACACCCAGCTTGAACTCAGCTTGGTTCGATGACCGAGCTAGCATCTCTAGCTCAGCTTGACTCGGCTTGGCTTGGTTAGCAATCGAACCAGTTTGAGCCAGCTTCGAGCTTACGAGTAATAGTAGTAGAGATTAGGGGCGCCAGATGTACTGTTGTTGTCCACCAAGTAACTGGTCATCATCATTATGTGGCCCACCTTTTATACGGATTGGATATTCTAAACACGAAACACATTGACAGGAGAGAACTGGCTACTGTATGCAATCACTTCTAGAGCAAAAATTCCAAAAGACAATAGTGACCTTCGTTTGAGGACTCTGAATGGAAAAAAGAGGGGCAGTTTCAGTATAGTTGATTTTGGCTTTTGTGTCTGAAAAGACTGGAATCCAAGTCCTTGTGGTCAAGGACAACCTTCAGACCTAAGAGGCCAAAAGAAGAAAACAGAATTGCAAAAATGCCCTCCAAATGACAAAAATTCCCTTCCTCTGTCTAGTAGGCAAAGAGGGGCAGTTTCAGTGGAATTTCTGCGATTGTCCAAAACAACACTGATCAAATTCCTTGGTCATGAAAAATACAAACTCGCGAGGGTAAAAAGGGAAAAGGAGGCGTGAACAAACCTATGAGAGAGGTTGAATTGCCCCATCTTGTAAGGGGAGAAGAGGCTGGGCTGCTGTAATGACGATTCTGCCATCAGAGGAGAGAGAGAGAGAGAGAGAGAGAGAGAGAGAGAGAGAGAGAGAGAGAGAGAGAGATTAGGGGTGCCAGGCAGCAAGGGAAATGGGTTGGGGTTTAGGGGCGCCAGTCGTGCGGGCAAAGGAAATGGGTTAGAGCAGTAGGGTTTTTTTTTTTAAAAGGGTATATATACCCCTGCACCGAGTCGAGTCGAGTCAAATTGAGTCGAGCTGGATTCGATCTGAGTCGAGTCAAGCTGGGGCAAGCTCGAACTCGTTTTCGAGCTCCAAAAATCAGCTCGACTTGGTTCGAACTCAGGTTCGAGTCGAGTCGATTCAAGATTTTTCGAGTCGAGTCAAGCGAGCCAATCGAGCTAGCTTGGTTTGTGTACACCCCTACCCACACCTCAAATGCCTTTCAATTAAGACTATCACATTATCATTATCAGGTAGTGACTAGTGACTTTAATTAGGTATCTATCTTTGGGCGTGGCTTTTAAAAGGTTTGAACTTACAACACTTGGCCCCAACATGATGTAGGTGTTTTATCCATGTTGTCCATCCATTTTGCTAGCTCATTTTATGGTACGAGCCCAAAAATGAGGCAGATCTAAAGCTCAAGTGGGTCACACCATAAGGAACAGTGGGGATTGGATGCTTGAAAACTTCTTCGGGACCCACCACAATCTTTGTTTGCCATCAAATCTATTCATAAAGTCACATAACCCCAAATGATGGGAAAACACAACTATCAGCTCGATCCAAAACTTCTATGGCCCTCAAGAAGCTTTCAATGGCAGGTGTTCAATCCCAACTGTTTCCTGTTGTGTGGTCCACTTGAGCTTTGGATCTGCCTCAGTTTTTGGGCTCATGCCCTAAAATTAGCTAGCAAAATGGATGAACGGCATGGATAAATCACATACATCATGGTGAGGCCGACAGAGCTTTTCCACCAGCTATCTAGGTTATGTCGGGTCACCAGCCAATCCTCTTCTATGTGAGCCACACCTTTGGTGCCATCCAAAATCCCTTTCTTTAAAATTAGGGAACTCCCAACTATTTCGGAGTATGCCTATCTTTTTAAGTCTTGGCCTGGCTTTTTTGTTGGCCAAACATAGGGGCTGTTTGGATTCTGTCATGGCTAGTTTTTATTTTTTATTTTTTTTAAAAAAAAAAACAGAACTCAAAATAATACTATAATAGTCTAGTTGTTGACAAATTTATAATCCTATATAGTAAATGCGTACATTAATATGGAACGTTCATGTGAGAAAATAGGGAATTTAATTATCCATTTTCATGTGAGGCTTGGTCGTGCTCTTGTCCAACCAATTTTTTTTGGGCTTGGTCATCGGCATCGGCTAATTAAGTTCGAGCATGGGTCTTTGTCGAGCATGATCTGGCTGAAACCTGAACCATTGTGGCCCGCTGTGTATTCAGGTTGTGTATTTAGGTGAGAGGAGAGAAATGCGATGTGTAAGTGGTTATAAAGAAAAATCAATATTAGAAATTGGCCATTTTTAAGGGTCTTCTAGTTAAAACATTAAGTACATAACCTTTTTTTAGTGTTTACAAAAAGAAAAGAAGAGAAAACCAGAACCAGTTCATCCTAGACAGGCTTATTGTAGTCTGACCCCTATCGGTGGGACCACTCTAGTCCTCTCCCAATCCCCAGCCATCAATAGATGGGACTTTGGAAAAGAAGAAAAGAAAAGGGCTAAAGATGAGAATGGAAGGACTTTCAAAATACATGATTGATGGAAATGATACCTTCTTAGCGGAGAAGCCAAGGAAGATAAGAAGCATAAAAGAAAAGTTACATGTTAGTGGAGTTTTTTCAATGATATTTCTTTGTAGTAGTGAGAGTACCAGAGGTAAGGTTCCACTAACCTTTTCACATATCAGTTGGATAAATAGATAAGACAAGACTGTTTGAACTGCTGCCCTCATAGAAATGAAGATATCTGAGGATCATACATAGGCTTTGGGAAAAGAAAGAACTGATCACTGTGAGCAACGCCTTGTTTTAAGACCAGCTCCATCCACTCATTAAGCGAACCACACCATGGATAAAAGTGTCACCATTTTGATAGATAGCAAAATAAAAGTGTGGTCCACTGATACGGCTAACATTTGCACAAGGTAATAATTGTGTTTGGGCTGACCTATTGGACAGGATAGATGTAGCATACACAAGAACTGTTGGAAGTTATATGTTGCATAGATAGTAGATTATGGTCCAACTGGTTGGCCTTGAGGCCTTTTTTTTAAAAAAAATAATAATAATAAATAAATAATTTTAATTTTAATTTTTAATTCTTCTGAGTTTAATATATCCAATGGATGGTACATGCCAAGTCCAACAATTAGATGTTGTGGATGAGATTATGCTGCATGTATGTGATGTAGAGTGGGTTGTGATACATTCTTAGCACAGTTGGATCAAAAGAAGCTTGAACGGAAGCAAAAGTAGTTTATCATATATGGGCCCAGTCCCACTTAAGAATGACGCAACTAGCTCCCTGATAAAAAGAAATTCATTCTGGATCGAGATGAATTGCTGTTCGACAATAAATCAGCCATAATTTTTGATCTAGGTGTCATCATAAAACGCATGACCTATCAATCTTTATGTAGCGATGCTTGATGTTAGTTGAATATGCATGCTTGTAGTTCAACACTACAAATTTAGGAAAATTTTACTTTTCTTAAAAGGAAAAAAATCATTTTCACCGTAATTCTTTAATTTTGCAGTTTTAAGATTTTCATTTTGTTTGAAATTGCTTGTAATAATGTTGTTAATTCTTAATTTTTTGGCAAATTAAGAATCAAAGAGAGATTTTACTATTTTAAGTATTTTCGAATTAATGTTGTGATTGTTTTTTTATTAGTAATATAATCAAGAAAATCATACACACATTATTCAAGACCTTGATCATTTGAGGAAGACAGTGATCTTCTTCATTGTTGTTTCACTCTTCTTTGTATCTCATACTTGTACTTAAAAATAAAGATTTCTCTACCTTTACATTTGACATGCGTATGTGGTGCTTTTCAACTGCAGTATGTCATCTTTGGCCCTGCTGTCATAGGCAATCTACCTTTATGTCCAATAGCTAAAAACAGCCCTAGTGGTGCCGCCAGTGCACATGCAGGGCTTGTCAAATGGGTGTGGGTTTTAAAACATAAGACATCCACCATTTGGTAAACTTGGTCTTACCCATAGGTATCTTCATGTGAACCATGGATGTATAACTTTATCACGGTCTTCCATGAAAGAAAGGCTATGATTGCTTGGAATTCATCAAAACAATAAAAGAATCCTTGACTTTCGGGCCAACCGAACCATCTTTTAAGATTCCGAGTATCTAGTTAAAGGACCATCGCATATCATTGATTAAAAAATAAAAATAAAAAGTCACATCACAGTTATTTGATACTATTGGAGTAACAAGCACTCTGCTGTTTGGGCACTAGGTATGTATATACATAAATCTGAATCGTCCAGGTGATGGGACCCAGCTTAGATGGGGCTCACCCCCCAAATCAGATTTATTAGGTGATCCTGACCGTTGTTTAGTCGACATTCTGTTTTGAATTCTGTTTGATTACTTGTTCTCATTCCAACTGTCCATTAGACGGAAACGGATGCCAATGGCTGGTGGTCAGTGCTGTGTGGGCCTCACCATGATGTATGTTTCATCTATGCTGTCCATCTATTTTTAAGTATCATTTTAAGATACGAGACCAAAAATGAGGTGTATACCGATCTCAAGTGGACCACATTACAGAAAACAGTTTTGAATGAGCGTCGACCATTAACAACATTTTGAAGGCCATAAAAGTTTTGGATCAAGATAATTTTTATTTTTTCCTTTCATCTGGGCTTTTATGACCTAATCAACATATTGGATGTCAAGTAAACGGTACACTGGGCCTTAGGAGGATTTTAATGGTGGATATCTATTGTTTTCATTTGGAGTGGTCCGCCTGAGATTTATATCCCTCTCATTTTTGGTATCAAGTCGTAAAATAATCTGTAAAAATGGATGAACGGAATGGATGAAACACATATATCATGATGGGACCCACAGAGCACTGACCACCGGCCACGGGTATGGTGGCAGGGGGAGTAGCCAATCCGCGTCGCCTTTAGACGGACGCGGATTGCGTCCTAACCCCCGCCCGGACGGTAATCCGTCCGGGCAGAGCTCTGTGGGGCCCACTGTTATGTAAGTATTTTATCCACACCGTTAATCGTTTTTATATGATCATTTTAAGGTATCAGCCAAAAATCGAAGTAGATACACAGCTCCACTGGACCACATCAAAGAAAGCTGCAATGATAATGACACTCACCCTTGAAACCTTTCCAAGGGCCGGCCTCCGTGATGTGTTTTTACCACCCAACCTATTAATAAGGTCATGCAGACTTAGATGAAGTGAAAACACAAATTTTAGCTTGATCGCACTTCTCCAGCTCCCAAGAAGTTTTTAACGTTGGAAGTTCAATCCCTATTTTGTGGTCCACTTAAGCCCTTGAACTACCTCAATTTTTGGCTCATATCTTAAAATGATTATATAAAAACGATTAACGGTGTGGATAAAATACTTACATCACGATGGGCCCCACAGAGCTATGCTCGGACGGAGGGCGGGGGTAGGACACGATCCGCGTCCCCATTGGACTACCCTATAGGCGTTACACTACTAATTATCAATTTTCTATAAACTAGATGCACTTTCCACCGTGCATTAAAATTTCAGAAATGATAGGACCCATCTCAGATATCCTTCCTTTGCATTGTGTGACGTATATGGTAGAGCTGTTGTGGCCATCGGGTCCATCCATCTAGTGGGCCCTGGGATTGGTGTCGTAACTTTCAAAAAATTAAACTTTGGAAACAATCTTATATATATTCATTATCTTCAATTTACCCTACCGAATAATTAACCATTAACTGCTACTCTTTTCTACGGGTGGATAGAATTGTGTGATAGGTGTTGTCTCTTTTTACAAATAGGCGTGTAAAAGGTTGGCATGTTTTAATAAATAACTCATGAAAAAAATGATGCATGCATGTGATATAGAGCGGGTAACAAATACATTTTTAACACAACTTTATTAAAAGAAACCTAAATGGAAACGGAAGTAGGCCATTAGATTAGGGCCCAAGCATTCCCAGTTCTAAGATATTTATTTTGGATATGCTTTCGGGTTGATCGCGATGTTGATCGAATTCATCTATTTTGCAAGAAAACGCACACCTCTGTTTCAACACTATGATTTTAGAAAAATAAAAAATAAAATTGTACTTAAAAAATTTCATTTATATTATTTCTTTATTCTTATAGTTTTAAGATTTAAATCGTTTTTATCGAATCTCCTTATTTTTATAGTTTTAGGATTTTCATCTTTTTTAAAAAATTGTTTGTAATAATGCTGATAATGTTCCAGTAAAGCTTATTTGGACAATTTTATTTTTGGTAAATTCATTGTTAGAAAATTTTTATTATTTTGAATATTTTTGAATTAGGGTTTGAATTTCTTTTTATTAGTGTTATAATCAAGATAAATCAAGCACCCGTTATTTAATAAAAATTACTTGGGCTTTCTCTTTAAATTTTTGTGGATTGAAGACCTTTATCACCTGAGGAAGACCGTGATCATATCCATCGTTGTTTCACACTTCTCCATTAGTATGTCTTAGAACTGCAATAAAAATAAAGATTCATCTTTAATGAAATAATAATTTTATCATTTTTACTTTCATGCTTGACACACATACATGACGTTTTCAAATATAGTATGTCATTGTTGATCCTGCCGCTCGCAGTCTACTACATCTAATGGCTTTATCATGGTCTTCCACGAAGGAAAGGCTATGATTGCTTGGAATTCTCAAAACAATTAAAGAAGCCGTTACTTTCGGGCCGACAGAACCATCTTTTAAGATGCCGAGTATCTAGTTAAAAGGACCATCACCTATCATTGATTAAAAAATAAAAATTAAAAGTCCCAGTAGGCTCTAAATTGAGTTATTTGACACTCCTGAAGTAACAAGGACTCTGCCGTTTAGGCACTAGGTATGTATGTACCTAAATCCGAATCGTCCAGGTGATGGGACCCACGTAGATGGGTCGCAGCCCAAAATCAGATTTATTAGGTGATCCTGACCTTTGTTTAGTGGACATTCTGTTTTGAATTCTGATTGTTTACTTATTCTCGTTTCAACCGTCCATTAGACTTCTCTATAGGCTTTACATTCCCAAACTAGATGCACTTTCCACCGTGCATTAAAATTTCAGAGATGATAGGGACCCATCTCAGATATCCCTCCTTTGCATTGTGTGACGTATATGGTAGAGCTGTTGTGGCCATCGGGTCCATCCATCTAGTGGGCCTTGGGATTGGTGACCTAACTTTCAAAAAAATTAAACGTTGGAAACAATCTTATATATTCATTATCTTCAATTTACCCTAAATAATTAACCATTAACTGCTACTCTTTTCTACGGGTGGATAGAATTGTGTGATGCGTGTTGTTTTTTTACAAATAGGCCATCTATGATATGGCCCAGTATATGGATGGACCTGATTGATAAATCAGTGTGCCACGTGTGTTGTCGAAAGATGGTTCTACTACAAATTTGTTCTTGCGCCTCTACCTGTATGCCGTTGACACAAACCGGGTCATGGACGATCCACACGATTGATCTGAAGCATCTATCGGGTCCAGCACATACTCATGGCCCACCCAGAAAAAATCACACTGATTGGACGTTCCTAACATTTTGATCACTATCTTATAGAATGGATGGCAGAAATTCTTTTTACGAAACATAGGTCAGATCCATAGTTTCAACCATCTTTTTCCGGGCTAGAACTGTTAGACGGTTTAGATAGATCGATTGAATCGTCAACATGCCTTGAAATGAACTGACGAAATGAATAAACAAGGTGGATAGTGTGGATATAACACATACATCATGGTGGGACCCACATACATCATGAACGGAAATTACATTTTTGCCCTTGTATAAAAACTTTATATAGTTTTGTGTGGGATCCCATGGTTCGTATTGTCGTATCTCACCATGGTGAAGTAATCTAGGCCATTCTATCCTGAACCCTACACAGCATGCAATCTAGACCATTGATTCTTTTCATGTCTGACTCAAGTAAAATGAAAATTTTCTTCTATGGGAAAGTAGGGAAAGAGATGTTATTTCGGTTAATAATTTCTTTAACAGCTAACTCTGATGGATGATAACCTTGTGTACAGATAATCTATACAAAAGAGGAGTTATTGGACAATACTAAAAAAAGTAGCATTATTTGGTTTATAGGAAAATGGAAGGGCGGTCATTTGTAAAAACTCTCTGAGCTTTTATGCCGTTGGCGACTGAGATTCCACGGCATGATATTCCTTGCGGCAAAAGCAGGGAAACGGATTGGCTACTCCCCCTGACACCAGCCCAGGGGCTGGTGGTCGGTGCTCTGTGGGCCCCACCATGACGTATGTATTTCATCCATTCCGTTCATCCATTTTTACAGATCATTTTATGGCTTTTTCCCAAAAATGAGAGGCATGTAACTCTCATTTGGACCACACCACATGAAAACAATAATGGTTGGATATCTATCATTAAAATCCTCCTAAGGCCCACTGTACCGTTTATTTGAAATCTAATATGTTGATTAGGTCATACAGGGCCAGATGAAGGGAAAAAACAAAAATAATCTTGATCCGAAACTTTTATGGCCACAAAATATTTTTTAATGGTCAAAGCTCATTCAACACTGTTTCATGTAATGTGGTCCACTTAAGATTGGGATATACCTCATTTTTGGTATCATATTGTAAAATGATCCATAAAAATAGATGGACGGCATGGATGAAACACATACATCCTGGTGGGTCCCACGGAGCATCAACCACCAGCTATTGGCTGGTATCAGGGGAGTAGCCAATCCGCGTCCCAAAAGGAAACGGATTGGCTACTCCCCCTGACACCAGCCTCGGGGCTAGTGGTCGGTGCTCTGTGAGCCCACCATGATGTATGTATTTCATCCATTCCGTTCATCCATTTTTACAGATCATTTTATCGCTTGCTTCCAAAAATGAGAGGCATGTAACTCTCATTTACACTACACATGAAAACAATAATGGTTGGATATCTATCATTAAAATCCTCCTAAGACTCACTGTACCGTTTATTTGAAATCTAATATGTTGATTAGGTCATACAGGGCCAGATGAAGGGAAAAAACAAAAATAATCTTGATTCGAAACTTTTATGGCCACAAAATATTTTTTAATGGTCAAAGCTCATTCAACACTGTTTCATGTAATGTGGTCCACTTAAGATTGGGATATACCTCATTTTTGGTATCATATTGTAAAATGATCCGTAAAAATAGATGGACAACATGGATGAAACACATACATCATGGTGGGTCCCACGGAGCATCGACCGCCAGCTATTGGCTGGTGTCAGGGGGAGTAGCCAATCCGCGTCGCAAAAGGAAACGGATTGGCTACTCCCCCTGACACCAGCCCCGGGGCTGGTGGTCAGTGCTCTCTGGGCCCCACCATGATGTATGTATTTCATCCATTCCGTTCATCCATTTTTACAGATCATTTTATGGCTTGCTCCCAAAAATGAGAGGCATGTAACTCTCATTTGGACCACACCACATGAAAACAATAATGGTTGGATATCTATCATTAAAATCCTCCTAAGGCCCACTGTACTGTTTATTTGAAATCTAATATGTTGATTAGGTCATACAGGGCCAGATGAAGGGAAAAAACAAAAATAATCTTGCTCCGAAACTTTTATGGCCACAAAATATTTTTTAATGGTCAAAGCTCATTCAACACTGTTTCATGTAATGTGGTCCACTTAAGATTGGGATATACCTCATTTTTGGTATCATATTGTAAAATGATCCGTAAAAATAGATGGACGACATGGATGAAACACATACATCAGGGTGGGTCCCACAGAGCATCGACCGCCAGCTATTGGTTGGTGTCAGGGGGAGTAGTCAATCCGCGTCCCAAAAGGAAACGGATTGGCTACTCCCCCTGACACCAGCCCCGGGACTGGTGGTCGGTGCTCTGTGGGCCCCACCATGATGTATGTATTTCATCCATTCCGTTCATCCATTTTTACAGATCATTTTATGGCTTGCTTCCAAAAATGAGAGGCATGTAACTCTCATTTGGACCACACCACATGAAAACAATAATGGTTGGATATCTATCATTAAAATCCTCCTAAGGCCCACTGTACCGTTTATTTGAAATCTAATATGTTGATTAGGTCATACAGGGCCAGATGAAGGGAAAAAATAAAAATAATCTTGATCCGAAACTTTTATGGCCACAAAATATTTTTTAATGGTCAAAGCTCATTCAACACTGTTTCATGTAATGTGGTCCACTTAAGATTAGGATATACCTCATTTTTGGTATCATATTGTAAAATGATCCGTAAAAATAGATGGACGGCATGGATGAAACACATATATCATAGTGGGTCCCACGGAGCATCGACCGCCAGCTATTGGCTGGTGTCAGGGGGAGTAGCCAATCCGCGTCCCAAAAGGAAACGGATTGGCTACTCCCCCTAACACCAGCCCCGGGGCTGGTGGTCGGTGCTCTGTGGGCCCCACCATGATGTATGTATTTCATCCATTCCGTTCATCCATTTTTACGTATCATTTTATGGCTTGCTTCCAAAAATGAGAGGCATGTAACTCTCATTTGGACCACACCACATGAAAACAATAATGGTTGGATATCTATCATTAAAATCCTCCTAAGGCCCACTGTACCATTTATTTGAAATCTAATATGTTGATTAGGTCATACAGGGCCAGATGAAGGGAAAAAACAAAAATAATCTTGATCCGAAACTTTTATGGCCACAAAATATTTTTTAATGGTCAAAGCTCATTCAGCACTGTTTCATGTAATGTGGTCCACTTAAGATTGGGATATAGCTCATTTTTGGTATCATATTGTAAAATGATCCGTAAAAATAGATGGACGGCATGGATGAAACACATACATCATGGTGGGTCCCACGGAGCATCGACCACCAGCTATTGGCTGGTGTCAGGGGGCGTAGCCAATCCGCGTCCTTTAGCCAATCCGCGTCCCAAAAGGAAACACACAATGTATGGGTTGGATTTCTAATGAGGTCTATCCGGAATGCCTCTCTGGGCTATTGGCTGGTGTCAGGGGGAGTAGCCAATCCGCGTCCCACTCGGAGAACACTCTGCCATCACAAAAACACATTTCGTAGAGTCGACGGAACTGGAATCTGGTAGAGCAATCTCTTCACGGCACACGTGGCTGGATGGGGTATGAATCAGGACCGTCCATTTCATTTTCGTTAATGTGGATGAAAGGATTTTAATAATACACATCCGTCAGATAATCCTGGACTTCTAATCCGTGACCATCAACGCACGGTAGCGAAGAAAAATAGGTAATGGTAAATATGAATTATGGGAGCATGAAGATACGACTAAGGTCATCGAGCATGTGTTGTGTTTGAGATATAGGCCATTGATTGCATGGACCACCGTATGGACAGTTCTGATTGGCGCATCCTCCTGACACGTATAGATGCTCTACCATATTTCAATGTCTCCAGCTTTACCGTATGAATTCTCCAACATTTTTCACCTCTACAGAAGACGACAAGACTAGGGTGCAGCGCTTTGGGGGAGTATCTACTTTTCCAGACGTTGCTGACTCATCAATTGCGTAGCACATACGTACTTTACATCCAACCATTAATTTTGAAGATAGAGGATAATCCTAAAATCATGCGGATCAAACGATCCCATAATGTCGAGCTGTGCGGGACCCATCGAGAAGTGTATCAGACATCTAAGCCGTGCATTTGATGGATCCCCCTAGTTGATGAGAGATACCAAACATCAGCTGTATCCGGAACTTAGGTGGGCTGCACCGTCTAAAATAGTTGAAATCATGCTTAAAACATCTAAAAGTTCTTGTTGGGGCTCGCCTGAATTTTGGATGTGGATGAAACTTAGTGTGACCCTTCATCCAAGTGGGACACACACAATGTATGGGTTGGATTTCCATAACACATGTAAGTGGGCTTTATAAACGATGATGAAGATTTCAGTGGATGGATATTCACTCTCAACTGTTGTATTTGGTATGGCCCACCTAAGTGATGGATTTTCCTGCTTTTAAGCCCGTGGCCCACCATGGAAGACCACATCTAATTAATGGGGTGGATGTTTGTCCCACATCACAGTGGGGCCCACACAGCTTAACCTTCCCATGAGGTCCACCCGGCATGCCTCTCCCGAACACACACATGAAGATCTCTTACTGATTTGTACGTGTCTCTCATCTCTTTTATAAATTATTTTCATTCTGAATGAAATTTGTATGATCATTATAGAAAATAGGATTTCAAAGATGAGTACATATTTAGATAGCAAATGAAATTTCATAATCGAATCAATGATTAAAATTTCATAATTGAAATTATGAAATGCATGTATATATGAAGTTGTCAAATAAAAAACTAAGAAATAGATGTCGGATTAGCCACATGCTTTGAGCTATATTCAATGTCGTCCTTCCCACGGGAACATGCTGACAAGGGTGGGGCTGGACTGGATTTTCCTAACCCTCCATGGGATAATAAGGAGAATAATATATTATTAAGCATATTTATTGCTCTCGGAATTTGAACATAGGATCTTCCCTATCTGATACCATGTTGAACAACTATTTATTCTAAAAGTTTAAGCTGTCAAAGTATAGTGTATCAATGTATATTGAGTAACTTTATCACTCCAACCATCTTCTCCTCAGTTATCCATAAAGTGTGTGCTATAAATAGTGGCCATGTATTCTTTAGCATGAGATGAAGGGAGTAAAATGTCTCTTATTTAAAGACTTGATAGTTATCACATCATAAGAAACTAAGTTTTACATATCCTTTCCTTCCTGGCCCACATTAGCCTAATGTGAAGTTTTTTTTTTTTTTTGTTTTTAATCATTAGGATTAACTTAGAAGTTTATGTTATTTTTTAAATTTATGCACGTTTGTATGTATATATGTGTGTAGCTATATAGGTGACCATGAAAAGAATATGCCAATTCTTTTCTCATATGAGAGAATTCTAATCATAGACTTGTGGTCTACAATTCATGTCCAAACAGCCTAAGTATTTTGTTACTGAAGACGATTTACATTTCTATAGGAATTTGATGTATTCAAACACACCTTACACACCTTAAGCCAAGTCAAATGTGCTGGAGATCCGAATAAGATGTAGTGGGTCGGAGAGCATTGTGGGGGTATGGATGTAATTGAACTCCTAATCACTAAGGGCCCGTTTGGCCGGGTGGATTGGAAGGGATTGAAGGGTATTAAGGTGGATGACATGGATTTCAAGGTAATGATGGTGTTGTAGTGGATTGTTAGGATCCGTGGAATTGTTATATCCCAAGATCGTTATATCGAGTCTGTTTGGCATGCCCAGCCAATTCTGGGATTAAACGTTCCCATCCCTTCCAATCCCTCGAATCAAACACATCCCAAGCAAATTTGAATGGATTAGGATTAGGTGATTGGATGGGATTTAAAGGTAATGATGGTGTTGTCAGTGGATTGTCTTAAGATCCATGGGATTGCTATATCCCGGATCAAATCACCCAGTCTATTTGGCACGCTGGCCAATCCCAGGATTTAACTTCCAATACCATTCAATCCCTTCCAATCAGCCCAGCCAAACGGGCCCTAAGGGCAGGTTTGGTCTGTGGGATTAAATGATATGAAATTGTATTAGATAGAATTAACGTCATTATTATATAATGTTTGCATGTCCAGAAATACCACGAGATTTGGGTCATCCAATCCCATGTTTGGATAAAATTCTTGCCATGAGAAAAGTACTGGATTAAGCAAAATCATGTTTGGTGCACCATGAAATTGTAATCAACGAACTAAATTTACAACAGATGTCGATCACTTGTATATGTACATAACTAGAATATCATATGTAAAGGGTATATATGGATGAACGACACCGATAAAATACATGCATCAACGTGGGGCCCACATATGTAATGGATTTCAAAATCCGTGAAAATTCTACATGGGACCAAAGGCAATCCCATCCCACCTAATCCCAACACATCCCGTCCTTCCCAAACGCGGGATGGAATTTGCAAAGGAGCAGATGCAATTCCATCCTATCTAATCCCATCTAACACCATGCACCAAACACTCCCTAAGCTTGCATTAACCCATATTAGAGCCCAGAATTCTGACCTGAAAACTTTGGTTCTTTTAGTGTTCTTTATGGATAACATATTAAAAGGGTTGGAATTGCCCAAACAGTTTGATCTTTTGGCCTATATACCAGACATTGTTGGACCCACCAAATAAGATGAAAGAAATGCATTTGGTAATCTGTCACAACGATCCAACTAGTCGGTTGTCCACCATGCATGTGGGACTTGTGAATGGTAACTTGAAGAATTCATCTACAGGACCTTATGACAAGACCGTGGTGCAAAAAGAAAATGCAACAGTAGGGGTGTTAGTTGCGTGATAGGTGGGCCACAAGCAAATGGTTAAAAAATCACTCATGATTCATATCCAATGGTCAAAAGTGTAGTAATGCATTTAGAAACTGGACGCGGATTGCGTCCTACCCCCGCCCGGATGGTAGTCCGTCCGGGCAGGGCTCTGTGGGACCCAAAGTGATGTAAGTGTTTTATCCACGCCGTTCATAATTTTTCTCAGATCATTTTAATATATAATGTAAAAAATGAGGCAGGTCCTGGTATTAATTGGACCACAGAATGGGGATTTAACTTCCACCATTAAAAGTTTCTTGGAGCTGGAGAACTTTCGGATCAAGCTGATATTTGTTTTTTTCACTTCATCCACGTCTGCGTGACATTATTAATAGGTTGGATGGTAAAAAAAACATCATGGAGGCCTTTAGAAAGGTTTCAACGGTGATAGTCATTATCAAAGCAGCTTCCTTTGATGTGGTCCACTGGATTTTTGGATATGCTTAAATTTTTGCCTTATAGCTTAAAATGATCTGAGAACAGCGATGAACGGCCTGGATAAAGCACTCAAATCACTTTGAGGCCCACAGAGATGGACATCCGGGCAGGGGTAGGATCGTAGGACGCATTCCGCGTCCTTAGAAACCATTGCTAGCGGAAGCGGATTGGCTGGTGTACCACACACCACTGACATTGGTGGTGTGTTGACGTCACCAAGTTCTGTGGTCCCCACCATAAGGTATGTGTTATATCGAAACCGTTCGTCCATTTGTATAGATCGTTTTAAGTCTTGAGCCGAAAAACAAGACAGATCTAAAGATCAAGTAGACCAAACTACAGAAAGCAGTGGGAGATTAACCGTTTACCATTGAAACCTTCATGGGTGACAGATGTATTGAATCAATATGATATTTGGTTTTTCCCTTCATTAATGTTTTTTTGACCTTATTAACAGATTGGATGGAATATAAACATCATGGTGGGCCCTACAATGCTTTAACGGTAGAAATCATTTTCCCACTGCTATTTGTGGCGTGGTCCACTTGAGCTGTAGATATGACTAAATTTTGGTCTCATGCTCTAAAATGATCTTTCCAAATATATGGACGGTGTGGATATAATAAATACATCATTGTGGGGCCAACGTAACTTTGATCTCCTTTCTACCGTTCGTACGTTGCGGGCCACGTACACACCATCGATGCCGGTGGTTCCTTGTGGGCCCCTCCTCAACATGTGTTTTAGCAGATGAAGTGGTTGTAATTTTGATGCACCTCGGCGTAGTTTTATGATGTGGAAGCAGGCCACCAATTTAAATGATCAGGTGGACCACTATTATTTTTTTGTTTAGAGGAGAAATAGTCCAGTGCTCTCAGGCCACCATGATTTTATACCCCTCCTAGTTGCAACGGAACATTTTGATAGCCCATTCAATCGATCTGGACCATCCATTCTGTCCAGCATACAGTTTTATGGCTAACGATGCAAACTCATATTATCCGGATGATTATAGCGATCTGATCAGTAGCATATAAAAAGGGAAAGCCAAATTCGTTGATATGACAATAGGTCCAATCAACGATTTGAACCGTCTATTTTTTGAAGCTCCATTTGATTGCTTTTATCGGGCAATCCTAACAATCCCATCCATGGCTTTGGAAAATGGATGGCCATAAAAAGAAAGCCAACTTGTCATGTTTAGGATCATCCGATCAATCATCAATTTGATTATTGCAAGGTAGCAATGGAATTTGTGATGAAAATAAGGGACAGGATCAATCGATTGAACTGTCCAGGTGTCCTTCTCCAGCTTAATAGTGCTCTGTGAACACTGTACACGAAGATGCACCAAAATCAGATGGTCACACCTGCCAATGTATCACACGTGCAGAAGATGTGAATGTCTCCGGGCCTAGAATCTTTACAGGACGGGTCATCAGATTGGTTATGCCGGCATATTTAACGTGGATCTTGGGATGTCCATTTTCCGGACTCTCCTCTTAAATGAACGGGCTGGATCTATCACACGTGCTACATGGTACATTTAGGGTGCTTGTATTTCCATGTACGGAAGGGTCACGACGAACCCACGACTTTTCGGTGCCATTAACGACCATGTGGTCGTACTTTTCATCCATCCCGATTGTACATTTGATAAACCCTACTCCATGTTTATGTAATTCAATCAAACACTATACCATGCGTTTCATGCATTTAGTTTTAAAGTGCGATCATAAAGTAACATTGAACGTTGGTACCCTTGTATTGAGATGGATCGGTTAATATTAAATCCGAATATCCAACCACTATTTCAACCATTAATTGTAATTCTTTGTTCTTCAGGATTATGGCTTTTCTTTCAACTTGATAGTAATCATAGTTCAATAATAAAAATAATAGAGATATAAAATAAAAATTAAAAGTATTATTCTATTAATAATGTTAATGATACTAGCACTCACAGTTGGCTTGATGGACGAAGATTTGTTCATTATGTATAATGGATTAGGCTTTGTAATGGGATGGTCAGGTGTGCGTGTATTGGCTATGAAGTGACAACTTGTTCGTAGTCATGGTGGGAACCACAAACGTGGTGTGATTTGTCTTTTGTTTATTGTATAGTGTGAACCAAATTATGACAGGATGCCCAATGTAATGATCACCTAGCATGTAGTAGAAAGCCTCGTATCCTTTCGTTCAACGAGATGTTATGGATAAAGGGTGGAGAAGTAAACTAAGTATTAAAAACTAAATCCTTGTCCCATGAGAAACAATGAAGGCTAAAAGTAAAATAAAAAAAAAATAAATAAATATTCATGGTGGATGGATAATGTAAAACTAGGTTTAGTTCTAATGATGTAAGAGCTAGAGCATTGTTACTTTTATAGGTTTTTGGGAGATGATATAGCCTTGTGTGGTCTTAAACATCATGAAAGATTTGAACTATCAGTTGAAGTAGATTTTGTCTATTCCCGTCATTTATGATTTTTATATATGTTATTCTTTCATTCAAAAAAAAAAATCATTTTAAGATATGAATCTAAAAATTAGGCAGGTCGAATGCTCAAGCAAACCGTACCAATGGAAGTTGTGCGCAATAATAAAACTTACCATTGAAACCTTCTTAGGGGCCATGATAAGGTCATGTAGACCTACAAGAAGGACAAACATAAATATCAGATTGATCCAAAACTTCTCATAAAAAATTTTTAATGGTGAATTCAATCTCAACTGTATTGTCTACTTGAGCCCTGGATTTGCTTCATTTTTTAGGTTTATGCCTTATAATGGCCTGAAAAAATAGATAAACGGCATAGATAAAACCCACATATCACAATGGTCTCACACAAAGTAATCCAGATAGGATAAAAATGCATAAGATTTTGGCATTTATTGTTGGAAGAGAAAGACTTACTTTAATTACACTCTTGCTTTTATAAAAATGCTTTTAATAAAATTGTACCATTTAATGATCTCTTAGCCGTCTTTGATTGCTCTTGAAGTCCCCTGTATCACATATCACATACCACATGGATCCACGTGTCATTCTAAATAGTTTGTTCTGAGTGTGCCAGGGCAGATTTAAATAATATGTTCGCTACAATGGTAGAATTTCATACATTATTTAGCAGCTAACATGTGGTAGCCTCTCATTAGTTCATCTAAGTGTGCTAAAGATGGGCATAAAAACTCTAAATAGTCAATGATTTAATGAAATTTTTTTTCTTGTTTCATCGAAACCATCTGATTGGATTGCAAGGGTATGGTGCGATTAAAAAAAAAAAAAAAAGAAAGAAAATCATGGACCACCAACAGTAGGTCTCCCACAGTACAGGCAAATGTACGGTGATGATCGCTCAGTAATCCTCCCGACAAATTGGACCCTGCTATTTCCGTATTTTTAAAAATTATTTTTACGTTGCTGAGCACATCCCAACAAACACTTCAAGTGGGCCACATTTTACCTCCAAAATCATAGTCATTTAGATCAATCTAGACCATTGATGTGTTTTAATTAAGATGCGTAAGCCACCGTCGAATGGGGAGGATTATCTCACTGGGGACATTTTTTGGATGGTCCATCCACAATTGGACCCGCCAGATCAACGGTCTACTTCACCGTACCATGGGCTTCGCTCTTGCAAACAGACGGCACAAAATACGATACATGCCACATGGATTCTTTTTAAGTTGTGGTGTTTCATCATCCGCTATATGCGGGAAACGTGTAAGTGATCAGGACTATTCAAAATCGTGAGCCATACTTCAGACTGATCTAACGATCTTAATCATCTAACTTCACTCAGTGAATTTTGTGTCCGCTGACCAACTTATTTCAACGGTCCAAGTTCATGCATGCTGGAGGCGGATTGTGTAGTGAGGAGCTCACCAGACTATACAGTGGTGTGGATGCTCTGTGGGGCCTACCATGATGTACGCGTTTTATCCATTCTTTTCATCCGTTTGTACCTGACATTTTAGGGTATGAGCCCAAAATTTAAGTACATCCAAATCTCAAGTGGACCACACCACAGAAAACAGTGGGGATAGCGACGTCCACCGTTGAAACCTTCCTACGGCCCACAGATGATGTTTATTTGTCATCCAACCTATTGATAAGGTCCCAACGGTAGGTGATTAATTCCCACTGTTTCCCGTGGTGTAGTCCACTTAAGCTTTGAATATGCTTCAATTTTGGGCTCATGCAATAAAATAAGTTGAAAAAACGGATGGATGGCGTGGATGAAATACATACATTACGGTGGGGCCCACAGAGTATCCCTCGGTGAGCTCCTCATTAGCTAGTCCGTCCTGTCCCAGATGCTTTGCTTTACCAAACAAAACAACACTATTTGAAAAGGACGCAGATTCGGTACTACCTTCGCCTGTGCCGAGCTACGAACAGGAAGGGATCTGAGGGGCCCACCGTGATATATGGGTTTTATCTACACTGTTCATCCCTTTTTATTTATGGGTATAATCCCAAAAGAAAAAATAGGCAGATCCAAAGCTAAAGTCGACCACACCAAAGGAAGCAGCAGTGATAATAAAGTCCACCGTTAAAATCTTCTTAAGTCCCATTGTGACATTTATTTTCCATCCAACCTGTTAATAAGGTCATATAAACCTGAATGAAAGGGAAATACGAATATCACCGTTGATTAAAACTTCTACAGCTTCAAAAAATTTTTAATGGTGACAATTTAATCTACACTGTTGGTCTACTTGAGCTTATATATTCTCATTTTTCGTGATTATCCAATAAAAAGGTACGAAAACATGAATGGACGGTGTGGATAAAACCCATCCATCACACTGGACCCCTCAGAGCCCTAACTGTTCGGGGCTGGGTCAGGCGGGGGTAGTACCCAATCCGCGTCCCTTGATAAATGACTGTAAATTTCAAGAAAGTTGGGGGTTTTCGTGAGAGGAGGATCCAGTCCACCTCTTCTACGTTCTGCACCGAACACGCGGCTTGTACGCATTATGATCCGAACCATTCATTGATTGGTGTTAGACGTGAATAGACGATTTTCATACTTCGAAAAATCTAGAGTGATCAGAATCCCAACCATTGAACAACGGGTGTACAAAAATCACTTAAATATTTTATAATAGAAATTTATGTGGTCTAGATTTTCTGATCTTTGTGATTTTTTTTTTTTTTTTTTTTTTTTTTTGTGGTGATCTAATTATGAGGCAATGTGATGAATGAACGGTTCGGATTGTATTAATCTATCTCATATCTAGCACGTCACCTAATTGGTCCACTGGACTGACTCTCCTTCCAATTGCATGATTCTCGAACTTTTATTTTTGGGGAGTTGAATATTTTGCAGATGGACCCCAGTGGACGGGAAAAAATGTCTGATTTGATCATTAGGTGGCCCACACGAGTACTGAAAAGTGGTTGGTCTGTTGAAAAGGAAGTAACCAACTTTCGATGTTTGACATATTTGTGTGATCTGTGTGGCCCACCTAATTACCAGACCTTACTAGTTTCACGCGGCAAACCGACATGGCCGTCCACCTAAGGAGCGGCCTGGATCTGTCACACATGTGCTACATCGCATATGTTGAAACAGTACTAGTGGAGATGGTGCTTCTCGACCCTTCAGCCCACCACGTGATGATCCAGGCTGTTCATCTAGAATTCCACACTATACGCAGGAAAAGAACTCACTCACGAGTTTAGCTGGGCGAGTTAGGGTTGACCCGGATTGATCCAGTTTTGAAATAGGCCACCCGAACTCGATTCGACTTGGTTCCGATTCGCATGCCTAAACCAATTCGAACCTGGGTCTGGCCTAGACTAATTCGGATGGAGTCCGACGCGGTAATAAGTACCAAGTTGGTTTGGGTCAAGTTGGCACTGAGTGAGTGAGAGAGAGAGAGAGAGAGAGAGAGAGAGAGAGGAGTGGTGGGCTTGGAAGAGAAGGGTGGGAGAGAGAGAGGCGGGAGGTGATGGAGGTAAGTGGTTACATGGATTAGAAGAAAAGGAGGATGAGGGAAGAAAAGAGAGTATGGATCGTTGGGGATTTATTATTATATATATGTGAATCTGAGTCAAGTCCAATTGGGTGAAGTTTTAAGTCGAGTTACTGGGTAATTCAAACTCGGCTCAGGTTGAGTTTGGATTGGAAGAAGCTTACTTGGTTTGACCAACTTATCCATTTAGTTCGGTCGAGTCGGGTCCAAATGAGTCAGACGAGTTGAGTTAAGCGAGTCAGGTCGTCCCTGGCCCAACTCTGCACACGAGAGATCTCATCATTCTCAAGAAGTGACTTACACTCAACGGCCCACCAAAACCAGCTTCTAATTGACCCCAGCATCACCATATGCTACAGTATCTTTTATATGAATGATCTGGATAATCATGTGGTGGGCCAGAAGCGGCGATCCTTTCGACCCAACCTAAGCTTTGCTAGTTCCACACGCGCATGGGAACATTGCCTAATCCTCAAGAGGCCACTTGTAAACGATAAGATCTTTCCACCATCTGGGCTCCATATTTGAGGCGGCGGATGGGGTCCTGCCATAGAGCCGATTTCCTGATAGGGTGAGATTGGATTGGTTATGCCCGTGTAATTTCAATTGTTGAGTGCACTTTTAAACATGCTTTTACCAGTCATCTGACAGCAGCACGTTACCTAATTAAATATCGCTCAATCAAATCTTGCCTCTTGTGTAAGCATACTTAGTCAGATTTAGTCTAAGAAGAATTACATGAGGCTGCTATGATATATGCAATTTATTGTTGTTCTATCTATTTTAATAGGCTATTTTAAAACAACATGAATTAAATTGTGCAATCAAGAGGTGCAGAGATTTTGATCAACCCAAATAAAGTAGGGTACTTGGTGACTGGACTCGGTAAACTGGATTTATCCAACTCGTCCAGACACAACTTGATACAAATTGAATGGGTGAGTTGATTCGAATCGAGTAGACATCGTTCAATCCGAATTAAAACTGAGTCGAATTTGGATCATCTACTGACTCAACTTGACACAAATTCCAATTCGGTAATGACTCGATTTAATATAAAACTTGACTTACACATACGCATAGGTTTGACATTTCCAATATGAGATGCCGTGTAACCGATGAAGAGGCTGCAATTCTAGCAAATATACCTAAATTTTGAGCTGTGACTTCAACTAGTGGATGCTAGTAGCATTGACCCAACTTGGCTCGGATTAATCCAAGCTAGAACATGAACTCGAATTGGGTTAGGCGTGTGGGACTCGGTACTAAGTTGAGCTCACCTTAGGTCTATTTCAAGACCAAATCATATCGGATCAGCCCTAACTCGGTCGGACTCAAATCGATGCCCGGCTCTACTTATATGGCCTTTGAGAATGGATGGGATGGCAAATAAACATCAGCGTATCCTGGAAAAGGTCTCAACGGTGGGTATCATCAACTTTGGGCAGTAACCTAGTGTAGGGCCCATCTTAATGAATCTTGTGTATATCCACACCGTCCATCTGTTTTACTACGATGAAATCTTAAGACGATCCAAATCTCAGGTGGAGGCCCCACATAACCCCTGCCTGGACTGATTCTGTCCGGTTCGAAGCCTAAAAATCAAGCCGTTTCACGACTCAGGTGGGCCACATTATACAAAACAATGGATGGCTGGCAAAAATTATTCCAGCCATCAATTTTACATTGAGGCCAAACAGCCTGATTTTTTAGGCAGAAGAGCCGAACACTATTTCCAATTAGATAGGAGACTCAGATGTTTCACACGTGTCTATATTGGCACGCTTGCATACGTGGGTATGGGCAGGCCTATCACGCGTGTGGAATTCACAAAACCCCCTTCTCAAAACCGATAAAACAGACAAGGACACGCCATTTACGTAATTTCAATAAAAGCCAGGTTCATTTCTGTCATCACCCCCGACCCTCCTTTCCCTTAGCAGCAGTTATACTGGCTCTACATCTCCCGACACTCTCAACAGCAGCCCAACCGACCTCCAAACCTCCGTCACACCATTCCCTTCCCAAAATGCCCTCAAAACCCTCCGAAACTCCTCCTTCTCCCACCCTCTAATCTCAGCCACCCATCTTGCAGCAATGGCAGAAAAGCCCCACCTCTCATCAGCTTCCACCCTCCTCTCTCTTCTCCTCCTCTTCTCCTCCCTCATCCCAGCCCAAACAGCCATTGGTGTGAACTGGGGCACCATCTCGTCTCACAGGATCACCCCCTCTGTCGTCGTTGATCTCATGAAACAGAACAGAATCACGAAGGTGAAGCTCTTCGACGCGGACCCCACCAGCCTGAAGGCCCTGATGGGAAGTGGTATTGAGGTGATGGTGGGGATCCCAAATGATATGCTGGCGACGTTGGCGTCTTCGGCTGCCGCAGCCGATCTGTGGGTGAGAGAGAATGTGTCGAATTATGCGGGGAAAAACGGCGCTGATATCAGGTAATTTGGATGGTTCTGATTAGTTTCATCGTAATTTCATTTGGGTGTGTTCTGTTTTGATGACTGGTTGTATTTTCTCATCTTGGTTTGATTGATTTCTTTTTAATGTGTTTGGATTCGAGCTGTTTGTGATTGCTACTGCATTGTTTTGGTATGTTGTTCCGTAATATTAGGAAATGAAAGGAATTGGATGATGATTTTGAGAAAAAGAAATGAAAGGAATTGGATGATGATTTTGAGAAAAAGAAATGAAATTTGGGTGAATTAAAAAATGAATGCTGATCCTCACCCGTAGTCATGCCCCCTTGTACAAGTGGTACACTTGTATCCATCCAGACCGATCGTCAGGTGGGTACTACCATGGATGTGTACCCTGGCCCAAAAAATCAGGTGGGTTAGATGATCTGAACCTCTGGCTTTAGGAAAAAGAAATGAAAGGTTTAAACGAATTTGATCAATAGTCGATATTCATTGCTCAGATTGTTGGGCTAGGAGCATCGTGGATCGTGCTTGCTTGTGTGAATAACTGAGTAGTTATTTGATGAAATAGCTATACAGGCAGGGAGAGTGGGAATCCCATGGACATGTTTGTTTACATAATCCATTTGTGATGGAGTTTCTGGAAAACCGTCAGAGGGTTGTTATTGTGGTTTTGACTCCCAATCACTGTGGATTCTGAAAATTAAAGATACCAATCTTGAAATTCCACAATGGTCATTGGGGAGGATTGAGGGATGAACATTCTCAACTTACTGATTGTTTATCTGATGAACCGGTCTGCATTCATATGCAGTCTTGAACCAATTACAAGGGTTTGAAGTTGTTAGGGCTTGTGATTCTATTCTAGCTCAACCATGGAGAATCCTGAAGTATAAATCTTGACTCTTCAAAAACCGTCTCCTGAACTAGAATTTAGTGTAGGAATTTGGACCTATGCCATTCCTAGATAAGATAGCTTCACTATAGAATTGCTCTAGGACAAGGATACATGAGATTGAGAAGGAACCACCCTCAGAGGATCCTTTGAATAGCCCAGATACGCCTGCTCAAAAAGTACAATTTATCATTTAGTTTCATTCTAAGAGGTTGTATGAAAATGCTAAAAAAGAGGAAAGAAAAATCATGGATGATGAGGAGTGAAATCATATGAAACTGATGTTCTTGATCTGTGAAAACTGGTACTGTTTCTCAAAATTACTGAAATAGATGATGAGTTCTTGCTGGGGTTGAAATTTTTCAGAAACCAATTACCAAATACCGAATAGGGCATGATCTGCATATATCTTTGTAGGAGTAGAATGCCTTTTCATGGCATGGTTCTATTGTGCACCATGGGAGATTTAGATAGAGCAGATTAGGAGGATATTTTGATAATATAAATTTCCAAGATAAGATAACCCGAGCGATAATAAGAGAAGTCGCCTGAAAAGGTATTTGGATGCGTAGATGTTTGTTAATTAGTGAACGCTGGGCATAGTGTAAGTTTTATGCTTTGGAGAGAGAGAGAGAGAGAGAGAGAGAGAGAGAGAGAGAGAGAGAGAGAGTTAATTAGTGAACGCTGGGCATAGTGTAAGTTTTATGCTTGGGAGAGAGAGAGAGAGAGAGAGAGAGAGAGAGAGAGAGTTAATTAGTGAACGCTGGGCATAGTGTAAGTTTTATGCTTGGGAGAGAGAGAGAGAGAGAGAGAGAGAGAGAGAGAGAGAGAGAGAGAGAGAGAGAGAGAGATTTCCCTTTACTTTTCCATCAGAGAGTCATCGATTTCCCTTTACTTTTCCATCAGAGAGTCATCGATTTCCCTTTACTTTTCCATCAATTTCCCTCTCATGAAAGAACGAGTCATCGAGTTTCGCTTGGAGATTCTCTACATTACTCTTTGTTAAGATTTTGTTCATTGGCTCAAAGTTCTTTTTCATTGATCCAAGTATCTTTGAATCTAGTTTTGATATTGAGTGTAGGTACCTCATCTTGTACTCATAGACTGCCGTCAATGATTTCAATAATTTTGGATGTGCCAATTGACCGTTCAACCCCTCTCCGTATATTTTTGCATCAGTTTCCCCCTCATAAAAGAACTTGTCATCGAGTTTAGCTTGGAGATCCTCTTTCATTGCTCTTTGGTAAGATTTCGTTCACAACTCCTTTTCATTGATCTAAGTATGTTTGGATCTAGTCATGTTCTTCCATTGGATAAAATATGGAGTATAGGTACCTCATCTTGTACTAATAAATCGTCTATCAATGATTTCAATAATTTCGGATGAGCCAATTGAAAAATGTATGCTTAAATTTTCAAGGCTCAGTGGAGATTAATTTAAATTGCCATGATATGGCTAAAGGTCATCAATGTTGAAAATGGGACTAATCCCCATTCCTTCGGGTAGTTCAATTCAACATGAGTTTGGCTCGATCTTTTTAAACATATGGCATGGACCAATTTTCTTATTCTTCAATTTGTGACAAGTCCATGTTGCAAATCACTCTTTTTTGCAACTCTGACATAACTAAATTACCTTCTTTGAACTCTAAGTGACGGCGATGAACATCGATGACTTCTTTGTATCGATTATTAACACTTTTTAGATTGGCTCGAACTTGTTCTTGGATTTCTTGAACGTAGTTGAAAAGTTCTTCGGCTCTTATGCTACTCTTTTCCGGCTTTGGAATGAATACTCAGTTCAAGATATGGTTTGTTTTCCTTTCATAAATCACATCAAATGGAATCCTTTGAATAGATTGTCACTTAGAGTTGTTGTAGGCAAGTTCAGCTTGGGACAAGACAAGAGATGCCATTATTGTGCGTGATTACTTACTAAACATTGGAGTAGATCACCAAGGGATCGGTTAACAACTTCGGTTTGCACGTTGGTTCACATCCTTGTATGGGATAAAATGTGACATTTTAAAGAAGTGATCAACTACCATGAAGATAGAATCATAGCCTCGTTGTATTCTTGGCAACTTGAGCATAAAATCCATACTAATATTTTCCCATGAATGAGTTGGTATAAGCTAGGGCTGGCATAAGCCATAATTTTGTTGCCTACCCTTATCTCTTTGACATGTCATGTATTTCTAAACAAACCGTTCCACATTGCATTTTAATTGAGACCAATAGTAATGATCATGAACCATAGCAATGGTCTTATCTCGATTAAAATAGCTCCCTAAGTCATCACCATGTATCTTGATGATGACTTGGAGTCGTAGGGATCCTTCAGGAGGGCAAAGTTGGTTCCCTTTGAAGAGATAATCTTTCACAATGCTAAAGTTGACATTTTACCAATTTTTGTAAAATTTCCAAAATTTTCAAAAATATAGGTTGGTCTTATAGTTTTTTGGTAGTGAATCAAATCTAATCACCTCAAAATATAAGTCTTGTGTAGACAAGATTTACAACCAAGTCCATCTGCCACCTTATTCATGCACCAGATTTGTGGTGAATCATAAAAGTATACTCGGGTAGGTAAAATATCCACTTAACATGCCTTGCATTAGGCTTCTTTTGGGTATTGAGAAAGTGGAGGGCCTTATGATCGGAGTATAACACAAAGTCTTCATGTATCAAGTAGTGATGCCAAAAGCGTAGGTTTTGAACTATAGCATAAACTCACTGCCATATGTAGAGTAACGTCTCTTGGCATCATTGAGTTTCTTGCTAAAGAAGGCTCATGGTTGTCCTTTTTTGGCTTAAAACAACCGTAATACCTATGTGAGATGCGTCAAATTCTACCTTAAACACTTCATTAAAATTTGGCAAAGCAAGCATAGGTGCTTCGATTAGCTATTCCTCGACTATGTTGAAGCTTTCTTGGGTTTCTTGAGTCCAAGCATAGTCTTTGACCCTTATGCAACCAGTCATAGGGTCAATAATGCTACTAAACGTCTAGTAAAATGTGCTAAGCCATAGAAGTTTCTCACTTTTGTGATCGATTTCGGAATTGGCAACTCCATGATTGCTTGGAAAGACAGCACTATCACTGATTGCTACTCAATTGCAGCTGACAAAGTAGTGTGGAATCTGCAATGTCGGAGAAATCTGGAGGATTGGGAAATTGAGGAGTTTGTGAAGTTGCTTGACTTCACTCAGAATGCTAGCCCAAATCACATGAGTGGTGAAAAACTCATTTGGAAAGCAAACAGCTCTTCCAGGTTCTCTGTCAGATCGCTATACAAGCTGTTCCTTTCCAAACCCTCCAATTCTGTCACGCACAGGCCCCACTTCATATGGAAGTATCTTGTCCCTCTGAAGCTGTAGGTCTTTGGTTGGCTGGCTAGTAACAGGAAAATCCTCACAGTGGACAACCTTAGAAAAAAAGGGATGATCCTAACAAATGTATGCATCTGTTGTTTGAAAGCTGAAGAAACAGTTGAACACCTGCTCATCCACTGCCCGTTCGTTATGACTATCTAGGCAAACCTCCTCTCTTGTTTCAAGGTCAGCTAGTGGTTCCCAAGAGACGTGGATCTCCTGCTGAAAGCCTGACACGACATCAGAATTGGCAAGCTGAAATCTCGGTTGTGGCAGATGGCGATCCTTGCCACATGGTGGTTCGTGTGGACAGAACGGAACAGCCGATGCTTTAGAAATGAATCAAAGTCCCCTGATATAGTTGCCTCCAAAGCTAAATGCCTGATCATAGAATGGGCCTCCCATACAGATGTTCTTGAAGATCCTGATTTTTTTTTTTTTTTTTTTTTAAGGGGCCTAGTTTGCTTCTGCTTTCTTAGCAGTCTCTAGCCCTCTTGTAGTGTGTGTTCTTCTTCCTTTAATTAAATCAGTTATCTTTCAAAAAACCAAAAAAAAAAGAAGACCATATTGTCGGTCATGAACGCACACTTCTTGAGATTGACATAAAGCTCTTCCCTTCGCAATTCTTGCAATACTTGATGCACTTGAATTACCCAACGAGGTTTGGGCGAATGGTCTTCACCATAGGTCTGCTCCCTATAGGTGAGGGTTCGATTCCCCTCCTTGGCTTTTCCCGATACATATGGTTGTGGGTGATTGCATGTATCCGCAGGGATTAGTCTCACTTCAAAAAAGAGGTGGGGACACCCTGTGTCTTCAATAAAAATAAAAATAAAAATACTTGACGCACTTGATTAGTATGCCCATGATAAGAAGAACTAAATATAAGAATATCATTAAAGTAAACAACCACAAATTTTCCAACAGAAGGTCTCAAAACTCGATTCATGAGTCTCATGAAGGCACTCGATGCATTCGACAATCCAAATGGCATGAGTAGCCATTCATAAAGGCTATCCCTGGTTTTAAAAGCGGTTTTCCATTCTTTACCCAATTGGATATAAATTTGGTGGTATCTACTTCTAAGTTCATTTTTGTAAAAACTTTTGTACGATGTAATATATCTAACATGTCATTAAGTTGGGGAATTGGGAAACAACTCTTCCATTTGTCTTTGGACTTCGGCATGCTCTGTAGGGCTCATGCGAATGCGATAGGGGGTAAGTGCGGTAATGTGGCCCCCAACACCAATTTGATTCAGTGTTGGATGTCATGCATGGGTGCTAATGCATTCGTTACCTCTTCAGATGTAAACTAGTAAAACTCTTTTGAGAGTTCTACCATGCGTTGGGATATTTCTCTCGTTTCTTATTTATGGATGTCTTGGGCCACAAGGGCATAGACAAGGTTCCTTTCCTACAAGTCACTTCAAAATGTTTTAGAGACAAAAGACTAATATGTTGCTCTTTAGGAGCACAAGGAAATGGTCCCTTTAAAAGAGTTAATACATACTTTACCTCATTGAGAGGTAAACATTTTTTTTTCCATCATGATGAACATCCAGGTCATATTGCCATGGTTGCCCATGTAATATGTGACAAGCATCCATAGGTAGGACATTCAACCAAAGTTCATTGCAATACTTACTAATGGAGTATTTTACCAAACACCTTTCATTAATTGGGACTTCACCTCCTTTTTTGAACTAAGAAATTTTGTAGTGGCTGGATTGCCTTTACACATTTTAATTTTAACTCATTTACAATTTCGTTGGCAACTATTTTCACAACTTAACTATTTTCACAACTTTCCAAATTAATCAACACCAAACATTTTCGACCATCAGCGGTATGAAAAGTGTGAAAAATGTTGCCTCACAACCAATTGTCATTTTCATGACTTTTAGGAGTGGTTAAGACTCGTCTTATCACAAGACTTTTAGCCACCATCGGGCTCACACACCTAATCAGGCTCACCTGTTAGTAGGGCTCATTGTCATTCTCAAAGTCATAGAAAACCCCATCATCATTTTCATCTATTAAATTCAATCGGTTGCTAACTTTCTTTTGAGGATACTCTTAAGTTAAACGTCATCTCTCTCCACATTGAAAACATGGGTTTGATTGGGTACCATTGTAGTGTCTCTCTTTTGAGGTGGCCACATGTTCCCTAGTTCCTACCCATTCCCATGAATTGGGGTATTCATAATATCGAAAACATGTGTTTAATTGGGTTTCATTACAATGTCTCTCTTGTGAGGTAGCCACACATTCCTTAATTCCTACCCTACTTCGTGAATTGGGGTGTTCATTAGACTGTGTAACAACCTTCTTATCTTGGGGAGTTTTAACATTAGAAGTTTTTCTCAAACCGCTTAAAAGAGGCCCTATTTAATTTGCCTTCCACCTTTAAGGTCATTTGATAGGCTTCTTGGAGACTACTTAAATGGTGTAAAACCATCTCATCATGGATAGATTTTATTTTATTTATTTATTTATTTTTTTTGAACATTGATAATTTCATTGATAAGAGGTTGTAGCCTAAAGAATACAAAGAAACAACAAAAGTAGGAAAAAGAAAAATTACAACATTAGCCAATTATCAGGGAAATGGACAATTGCCTTTGAAGCAATTACCCATTCCATCAAATGCATTTTAGTCCTTCTGAAGACCTCTAATACTCACCCATTTTGATTCCTAAAACATTGATCATTCCTTTCAAACCAAAGGAACCAGATACGCGCTAATAGACAGATGTTAATTTTTTTTCCCGATCTTTCCTTTGCCACCGCCATGCCAAATCAACAAAATCTAATCTATAGAGCTCGGTGAAACCCATGTTATTATGAAAAAATTGAAGAAACAATCCCACATCCTTTTTGCAAATGAACAGTAAATAAAGAGATGGTCCACTGATACCTCATCCAGATAGCATAATACACATACATTTGGGAGAACCATCTTCCTTTTGCGAAGATTCTTAGCTGTTAACGCCTTGTTCTTACACATGAGCCGTGCTGAAGCAACTACCTTTGGAGGAGCACCATAACGCCACACATGAGCCGTCCGACTAACTCCTTCACTACTCCCTTTGCCTCTGATCATTTGGAAAAACGATTTAACTGAGAATCTATTAGACCTTTCTTTTAACCATATCACCAAATCCTAATTTGAAATCACGGGTTGCGCCTTGAAAAGAAATTCTAGAAGATTGACAAACTCTTCAATCTCTTCTCCTACACGGCGGGGCCCATATTGCTGAAGTAAGTTTCCTCTCTTTTGATAATTCTTTTCAGTTAAAGAAAGTTTCCAAAGAAGTAACCCAATTGCAATAAAATTCGGGCTCAAGTTTACCATCAAAGTGACACATCCATCTGGATGCTGTTGTCAATGTTTTCTAGGGCACATGCGAGTCGCACCATCACCCAAGTTGGTTATGGTGGAGCTTGTCATGATGAAGCTCTAGTAGAATTTAAAGAATTGGGGCATGCTTCTTCATTGAACACATTGGGAGCATTGAATGGTTGAGCCATGCGTGTAGCAGGTTCCATTGGGTCATTTGTGGGGTTTGAGCAGGAGTCTATGCAAAACTTCCTCCATCATACATTGAAGCTAGTTCTTGGCTTGTTTCAATTCCTCTACTTCGGCATGTAGATGGACATTTTGAATGGAGCCGTAAGGTGGCATTGGCTTTGTTCTCACATCATGAAGATTGACTTTCTCTAATACCAATTGATGCTGATCCAACAAGCAAGATGAAGAAAATACTCAAGCAAATAGTAGAGAGGAAAGAAAAGATGATTGCTTGACTGAAAATGGTGGTAGCAACACAATATATGACATGGGGACTTACTCACCCAACTACAAGAAAGGATTCGCTCAACTCTCAAAGACGATCCAAAGATCTCACAACTTTGAAATCTGTCAAATCTTGAGGAAGAAACATTATTTGTTGTCGATTAATGCACCATGGGAGTCGACCAGGTCACTGGGCATGGGTTGGTCACACACAAAAATCCACATGAATGGATTGATGGGATAGTAAGGGAGCAACTAGCTAGGATTGGGAAGCTAGCCTTCTCAAAATAAAAACTGCTAATGCTCTCTCTAAAATAGGATAACCCATCTAATTCTCTCTGCAAAGCAATTCACATATTTATAGACTTCAAACTCAATTGGAACCAACTCAAACTATGACAACGTATTTTTTTACTATAAGAACCAAAGCATTCTGTATCGGTTACACACAAGGGTATCAGTTGTAATGGCTAATACGAGGGCGTAACGACCGATACGACTCTCGTAAGGGTTAAATTTTTTTTTTTTTTTTTTTTCCTGAAAAATATTTAGAAAATTTAGAATATTGTAAATAGTCCAACTCTGTATTCATTTTTTTGTTTTGAACATGTTTATGGTAGTGTAATGGTTCACTTTTTGGTGAGAGTGTTGTATTGGGTTGCCTGGCGAATTTCTAAACATGGTTATGTGTCTCTAATGTTTACACAATACAATCAAGCATTAGAATTAGAAATCAGAAAGAAAATGCATATATACCACTTTTTTTTTTCTTTTCTTTTCTTTTTGAGAAAATGGCCCTTAGAGCTTATATTCGTCCGAAGACTCCGAACCGCTTCAATCTACTATTTTAATCCTAAAAACTATAGTATAAGTGTTGAAAATCTATTGTAGAATGTAGGAAAGTTTTTAGAATGAGAAAAATGGAAAAATGAGAGAAAAAAAGGATTTACATGAAAAAGAAGTGGCCGTTTTTCAACCGTTACGGTGATAACGGTCGTTATGTCTTGTAACGGCCCCTATGAAAGCCGATACGGTCCCAAAAAAACTAACTACCCTGTTTCACCCCCGTATCGCGTAACGGTCATAGCTGTTACCTATACATATCAGCCTTTACGGTCGTATTGTAATGGATACGGAACGCCTTGGTAAGAACCCTAGTAGAAAGTAGGCATATTTCAACCAAACTTCTACTTATTTTCATCTATCAAAAAAAATGCTATTCAAATAACCAAACAATGAGAATTTTGAATCCAAGAGAAATTCTAAGAAACTATTCCTATCTAAAGCTTTTATAAGCTGTAATTAACACTGTTAACTTCAAATACGTCCCAGAAAGGTCCAAACTAATGGAGTTCGCTTCTCGCCACTTGTCAGATCACATGCTCTTGGGTTTTGCTAGTTAGCGAACCGGATAACCTTTCCAGCTGTTCACTCCCCAAGTGCAGGGTTGTGATGTAGTAATAACTCGGTAAGACCGAGGTCGAATCCCAAGGGACTGAAACTTGTACGTTATCTAAAATTAACTGGAACTAGAACTAGAATAAGATGGAATCTAAATTAAATGTAATTTGATGAATAATTGTAGGTTAATTAATCTAAAACTTGGGAGATATCAGAGAAGGATAACTAGGGATTCAGAGGATCCACTTGTAGAGATCAGGGAGATCTTATGCATGTTTCATGGAAATTAACTGAACTGACATTGATCTAGTTTTCAAAGAGATGAAAGGAAGATAAATTAGAATGGATTCCATCACCAAACCATGCTCACAGACTATGGCAAACAACAGAATCAAACTAATTACCACCCAATCACATGTATGTAAGTTAGGAAGGGTACCGACATCCAACCATGCCCAGGAGACTATGGTGAACAACAGGACGTCCTGACGTCATAAACATGAAAAGAAAATAGAAATATTGAAAGCATTGCAGACCCATTGTAATTTCAGTCACAACAGACCATTAAGAACTAAAAATATTCCCATAATAATTAACTAAAATCAACGTCGATTCATGAATTAAAATTAAAATAAAATAAAATCTTCCATCTCACTACAAGCTTCACCTCTTAGCCCTAGCTAGGAGGATTTAGCCTGCCATGGATGGGCTCAATCCAAATAAATAAAGAGAAAAAGAAAAGGAAAAGAAAAGGGAAAGAAAAAAAACCAAGCTCCTCTCTCTCTCCTCTGCCCACGTTGAAACCCAAGCTCGAGCCCTCTGTTCTTCCTCCCAAGACCTGAATGAATGCTCCCCACGTCCAAAACCTCCTTATATAGCTGCTGGAGTGGTGAAAATCGGATTTGAATTGGATTTGGAAAGCTATGCATGCCCATTGAAAGCTTTTTCGCAGCCAAGTTCGGTGCCTCGAAACACGCCACTTTCCTTGCTCAAATTCCAAAGAAACACCGTCCCTTAGGATTTCATTGGGTCCTCTACATGATAGACGGTTCAGATCTGCCATATGATCAAAGAGGTGGGCCAAAACTGTCCGAAAAAGTCGGTTTTCCCGGATGTGCGAAACCTTTCGCACCATTTCGCTGTTGTGGTCGGTGGGCCCCACAGAAGCATTTTCTGGAAAATCCACCCCGTCCATTGGATTCAGAACGAAATTTCAGTCAAGAATGGGTGGTTTTGAACGTCCATTGACGTGTCCCAGAGAAGAAATCACAAAAAGATCAGATTTGAACGCTACCGGGCAGCCCTTTTGTGGCCTCTGTATTTCACACGTGTGCACTCATGGGTAAAAAGTGATAACATGGTTTTGTAGTGCTCGAAGCCCTCTACACGGTGGACGGATCGGATTGAGCTTATGGGGCACGTGTGGGGCCCACAACTTATCGCAAAAACGGCCAGCGGCCGTGCGTCCGCTGCACGTTTTTTTTTTTTTTTTGAGTTGTAGACGGAAACGTCAGCTCAGAAAATTTGGTGCACGACGAGTGCACATGTGCACTGTACACACTCATCTCATATGGGGTCCATTGCACTGTTTTGGAGAAATCTGCACCGTCCATCTGTTTTGACTCCTTATTTAAGGCGTCAATAATAATTTTGAGGCAGTTCCAGATATCAGGTGGGCCCAGAATCAACGGTTTATAGGCTGATCTGTCAGTTGGGGCACTTCCCGAGATCTTCAATGGCTGAAATTTTATATGTACGGTTAATTTATGGTCCTCAGACGACGTATGAAGTTTCGAGTCGAACGGATGGTGGGAACCTCGTGATCTTGCATTCTGGACGTCCTTCAGGCCACTTGAGCTTCAATTTCTAACTTTTCTCGGATTTCTGACCGTGTATATTTGTCAATCTTGGTCCCCTGGAGTGTGTCCCTTGCCTTTGGCGTCATCAGATCGTTAAATCTCAACTTTTAACGTCTTTTTTCCATCCATGCTCATAAAATCACTTTGCCACACAAGAATGAGAAAACGAGCCATTAGACAGCATTATATTCGTAAATCCAGACAATATCTGGGGTCTAACATGCAATATTTGACCCTCAACACCAGCCATGGTATTTAAAAACAGTTATGAAATGTGATGGTAATGGTGGCTCTGATATGCGATACATCTAATGCCTGTTCTGAAAAAATAAAAATAAAAATAAAAAGGGTCTGTAACGGCAATATCAAGCTGATACATGCCCGCAACTGTCCAATAGGGGGCTGACACATTTTCGTAACTTTCTTTTTTTTTTTTTTTTGATGTTACAGGGTTGTAATGGTGGTTATGGCCTGTATCATAACAGCTGAAAGCCTGGCCGTTAAGCCACCATTATTGTTATTGAATACCCTTTTCCAACAGAATTGTTTTGTTGTGTTTTCATACCATTTGACTCTAAAGTACTGGTCATAGCCTCAGTGACAAAAACTGAAGTACCTATTTGCATCACCTTTCCTTGATTGAGGATAAAACTTGATTCCAGCTAGTTTCCCTCGCAAAACTTCGGAGTTGATCCCTGTCTAAATGCTTCAATTGTTACGTGAGATCCTTGTAACATTTTCTGTCTCTTGAGGCCCTGGAAAGAGCATTGACAATGGGTTGACTGGACTGACCATCCATGGACTGTTGTGTACCAACTTCACCATTCTGCCCTAGTTGGTAAAAACTTGAATTCATGAATCATTATCACACGTTGAAATCTTCCTTTCCTCAATGAATCGACTTCTTCCTAGTTGTGTTCTTCTATTGAAGATGTGTCTTCTTCTGTACCTATATTAATGAGAAATTGTGACGGCAATGGCGTTGGACATAATTGATTACAGACATAGGTTCTTGCTGAAAATTATCTGGTCAGGCATTCTGAGCTGTTTTTGGGATAGACATGGTGAAGGTAGGACCAGTGTGAGGGAAAATAGAATTATGGAGAAAGGTTCCACCAGCCAGATGGTGCAATGTGGAAGAGAGGAAGAAAAGGGAAGGTGCTGCCTTTGGAATTAATATTGGGAAGTCATGTGATGGACTGTTCCTTCAGGTGAGGAGATGGCACATGTGCAGAACTTTAAAGACAGTGGGAGTGGGGCATCCATCATGTGGTTAGATGGGGTTGGTGATGAAGATGTTGGGGAAGGGGGAGTAGCAATGGGAACATCGGAGATAGAGCCAGAGACGTTTTGGTGATTGATTACTAGAGAACAATGTTGAATGAACTCCTCAAAGAGAGGGGGGTCCTTACTCTTGCCCGGGTGGTAGACTCTTAGGAGTTTCAACTCCCGGTCAAGGGTTCGAGTACCCATAGGTGGTGAAATTCCACCAGCGTGAGTGTGTGGGGTGTGTGTGCGTGTGTAAAAAAAAAAAAACTCCTCAAAGAGAGGGGAAGTGGTTTTTGCTTTGTAGAGAATTCCAATGATTTGTCAATGAGGAGCAGAACACTACCCATATAGTTTCAAGTATATGCATATGTCATCTTGCCACAGGGAGAAAAGTACTGTGCTGGCTGACAAGGAGAGATTCACATCTCTTGGGCATATCAGAGAGATCAAACTGGCAAGGGGCAGCGCTTTCATGATTACTTTGGGTATGGATCATGAGAGGGTCAATTTCGGATGATACATTCAGCCCTTGGTGCGATGATTTGGGAAGTTAGTGACAGTCACTGCCAGCCGCCCCACGCACCCATCCTCTCCCTATCCTAAACCATGGCGAGCTCGAGCTTGCCATTTTTTGCATGGATCAATCTTAACCTGAGGTCCATCAGGTCTGATTCGAGCTTCAGGATCTAGCCTGTTTAACAATGAGGCCGGACTTGGGAATTCCTTGGCCTGGCCCATCCTCATCTTGAGGTCACCAGGTTGTGCTTGGGCTTGAGCATTTAACCTATTAATAACTGAGCCAGACTTGGCAATGCCTTAGTCTGTTTTAGGCTGGTCCATTGGTAGTCCCAGTGGGTGGTTGAGCATAATAGAACCCTTTGTTCTCTCGGGCATGTCGCCAACCAGATTCTGCTTTAGCAGACCAAAAGTTCATGCATGAAATCAACATGCGGCTGTTGTGTCCAATTTTCATCTTTAGGCAGGCACTAGCAGAGGTAAAGATTCATTGATGGTGGATGTATTTGCCCATTCCCTTGCAATGTGAAAAGCTTAGAGAATGCTGCAAAACTTGCAGAAGACATAATATCCACTTTGCAATGATGTGAGCAAATCTTATAGGTGATGTGAACAAAAGAAAGAAAATGACAAAAAAGAATACTGTTTAACTATGTTTTGTAGACTAGTTCTGTAAATCTTGAGAGTTTGAGATTTTTGACAGCCCCCTACGAAATTATCGCAGGTATGTTGCGGTCGGCAATGAGCCCTTCCTCGCAAACTACCAAGGCCAATATCAGTCTGTCATCGTCCCTGCTCTCCTCAACCTGCAGCAGTCCTTGGCAAAAGCCAATCTCGCAAACTTTGTAAAGCTAGTGGTTCCTTGCAATGCTGATGCATATGAATCTTCACTTCCTTCTCAGGGCTCATTCCGACCTGAGCTGACTCAGATAATGACCCAGATTGTCTCCTTTCTCAACACAAACGGCTCCCCCTTTGTTGTCAACATCTACCCCTTCCTAAGCCTGTATGAGAGCACCGACTTCCCGCAAGACTATGCCTTCTTCGATGGAACTTCACATGCCGTTATAGACGGGCCGAATGTCTATTCCAATGCATTTGACGGAAATTTCGACACCTTGGTCGCGGCCCTTAATAGAATTGGTTATGGCCAGATGCCCATCGTAATCGGTGAGGTGGGCTGGCCATCGGATGGTGCAGTAAGTGCGAATCTCAGTGCTGCAAGGGCCTTCAATCAAGGCCTGATAAACCATGTACTGAGCAACAAAGGAACTCCGTTGAGACCGGGCATCCCGCCCATGGATATCTATCTTTTCAGTCTACTCGACGAGGAGCAAAAGAGCATACTGCCCGGGAACTTCGAAAGACACTGGGGGATTTTCTCTTTCGACGGGCAAGCCAAGTACCCATTGAACCTTGGCTTGGGCAATAGAATATTGAAGAATGCCAGAGACGTTCAATACCTTCCATCAAGGTGGTGTGTTGCAGACCCATCTCGGGATCTTTCAGGTGTAGCCAATCACATGAGGCTGGCATGTAGTGTCGCAGATTGCACCACACTCTCATATGGCGGGTCGTGCAATGCAATTGGGACAAAGGGAAATATTTCATATGCTTTCAACAGTTACTACCAGTTACAGAAACAGAAATCGCGGAGTTGTGATTTTGATGGCCTCGGGATGGTTACATTTCTCGACCCTTCGATTGGGGAATGCCGATTTCTTGTTGGGATCAGCGAAAACAGTTTGGCAAGCATTGTGGGGTGTTGGAGCTTATTTGGGGCATGTATTATGAGCTTGTGGGTGTTTCTGCTAATGAGAATTTGGGGGTCTATGTAACAGGGGAGATGGTTTCTTATGTGGGTTTTTTTGTGTCTGCCCCTTTGAAACTTGTTGTAAGTTATATATACATGCAGGAGGAAAAAAGACTGCTCATTCATATATATATATATATATATATATATATATATATATATATATATATCAGTTTATGTATTTGCTCTATGATGATGAATGTTTGAATGGAGTATTCTTAAAACATCCTTTCCTTGATAATCTCTCTAGAGTTCAAATACCCAAAAACATGACTTGGCTCAATGTCCGGCCATGTCTGGTCAGATCGAAGACTCAGCTCGGCTCAGCTTGATATTTAGTTGTTAAATTAATAAGAATAATTAAGTAATAATGGTCATTTATGAATATGAAAATTGGCATACATGTCATAGACCAAGTGCATGGTTTGTTGATAGCAGGAAAAGCATTCACCAACTGATTGAGTCGGTTCGAGTCTGCCGAGTTGCTTTGAGTTGACTCTATCAATGAGCTGAGTCAGATTGAAATCTTCTCAAGTTGAGTTGACTCAGCTGAGTTTTGAGTCGTGGCACCAAGTTTTCAGAACTTTGCATTAACATCATGTATGCACATGTAATGCATAGAGACCAAAAAGGGCTGAATGGTCTGAAGCAGTGAACTCCTTGCATTAGGTTAGCCTCATCATAATATCATTCTTTTTAAAAAATACATATGCAAAAGCCATTGATTGGTGGACCGTGCACTTCTGGTTCGCTATTTACTCATATGTTGATGATGTTTTATACAGTGTGACCCATTTAGTTTGTTGATTGGACTGACCTTGTACCAGAGAGTGGGACCAACTTGTTCGAAGGTCTAGATGTAATGTGCACTTGATACCTTGAAAGTTATCATATTGTGGACCGTAGCTTATGTTGGAATCAGTTGAACTCAGACCTCCTGCTAGGACATGGATCAGATACTGACATTGTCGGTAGGCAGCAACATCACCAGGTTCTGTAGGTCCCACCATGATGCATGTGTTACATCCACACTGTCCATCCATTTGGAGAGATCATTTTAGGGCATCATGTGCCAAAGAACCCCACCAGAAAAAAAACAAGTGGGGATTAAATGCTACAGAAGTTTTTCGATCAAGCTGATGTTTGTGTTTTCCCTTCATCCATGTCTGTGTTAACTCATCCATGTCTGTGTTAACTTATGAACTGGTTATATCTCAAAAAAAAAAAAAACATCATGGTGGGCCCTAGGAAGGTTTCAACAGTGGATATCATTGTCCCCACTGTTGTGGGGTCCACTTGAGATTTGAATATGACTCATTCTTTGGCTAATATGCTAAAATGATCTCTCCAAATGGATGGACGGTGTGGATACAATACACACATCCTGATGGAGCCTAGAGAACTTGGTAATGTCACTTCGGTAGCCAAACTGGCTACTGAACCCGTCAGTAGCTAATCCGCGTCCCTCCTGCCATGGAAAGAAACGGTTTGCGGAGGAGAGAAGACAACATACACATCGTGGTGGTGTATACGTTGCAAAGTCCTTTGGGCTCCATCACAATGTATGTGTTTTATACACGCCATCCATCTATATTTTCATATCATTTTAGGGGGCAGGATCCAAGAAATGAAGCAGATCCGAAGCTCAAGTGGACCACAGCACAAGAAACAATGGATATTGAACACCTACCATTGAAAATAGGTCTATATGACCTTATGAATAGGTTGGATGGCTTACAACCATCATGGTGGGCCCTAGTAAGGTGGGTATCATTGTTCTCACTGTTTCACGGTAGTATGGTCCACTTAGAATTGTATCCGCCTGTAGGGCCCATCTAGCTTTGCCATGTATACCGTAAATGCTTATTTCTACACTACATAATCGGAATCTCTTATGGAAAAATGGCTCTTTGTTAGTACATATTACTAGTTTTGATCCCCTCTTTATTAAGGAAATTTGGATTGAGGCAACAACGAAACCTTACACGGTATGTAGCTCAAATGGTAGAGCAGAAAAAAATAAATAAAAATACATCAAACTTCAAACATTATTCTTACATATATAACATGTCATAAAGGCTAGCCTTTTCTTATTACTCTTGAAGAATAATGTCTTCAAAAACAGGGTTTTAAAAAAAAAACCTCCTCTCAATTCCTGAACATGACAGCAGTCTTAGAGATGGCAGCATCCGTTCCCACAGCACATGTTGACACAGCGGATTATTGGCTTCGTATTAAAAACACAGCAGCTACAACCTTCCATATCATAAATGAACACAAGCCATTAGAGTTATAATCAGCATTATAATAAGATAATCAAGGAAATTGGAAAAAAAATGTCATACATGAACTAAAAATAACTAGAACTCCTTAAATCTCACTTTGAGGATAGACCGCGTACTTAGCGGTCTGAGAGCTAGCAGCATTTGAGCTCACCATAAATAATGCGGCAATCACGACCCAGGTCAGGACAATAACCAACATCTCCTTCCTCACCATCTTTTCTCCCTTTCTACAGTTCAAAGGATGCTGATGATGAAAAACCATTGTTTTACAATCTATTTATAGATGAAAACTAAGCTTCAATTGTAAATATGAAAAATTCGAGTCTATATCATACAATATTTTCTCATATCTATCATTCTTGCACGCGTTTGGCATTGATTGCTGACTAGCCTGACTGTGACCCCATCCCCTCGACCGTTGACTTCATCTCTAAGAGACTCGCTTTTTTCTCAAACTCGAATCCATCTAGGCAGATGGTAGAGCAAACTCTCCACAGCACACATGGAAGGATGATGTGTCAATCTGGACCGTTCTTCTTGTAGGCCCTACATTGGATAGGAAATGGTTTAAAGCCCACATTGATTGGATGAACCTAGCCATCCGATCAGTTGCCTTCAATGCGACAGTAGAAAACAAATGGTGCCTCACGGTGTATTTTTAACATTTTTTGACCTCTAGGTGTGAATTTTGTCAGATGAGCCATCTATGATAGGGCCCAGGAAATGGATGGCTAAGGTTGACATGTACACCACCTTCTCAAGAGTACTTGCAATGACACCACCATGTCTAGGTTGCCCTGTTTCAACCTTATCATCTCTTCCATACCTCTAGTACTTTTTGAGAGACGTACATTCACCTCATCCTTCACAAAGGACACAAAATGGCATGATGGAATCACGATAAGAGTAAATGGTGCCAAAGCGTCACAGCTACTATTAGCGTGATTGTGGTATAGTGTCTATGGGCCGTTCGTAGGGCCTTATCATGAATGAACGGTGTGGATCATCATACACATATGCTACATGTGCAGTATAAACTTGGGAGAACGTTAGTTAAGCATGCATGAACAGAAACTTTGGACCATCCAAGTTGTGGGCCCCATTGTGGATGGACCATTGCCTGAGGACAACACCGTTCATTGGATGGCTGTAGATTACTTGCCGTAATTCATTGGATGTTCAGGAGCTGAACTATCAGGATCCTCCCACCAGTGATTTTCAGGACTTACTCCATCTACATTGGAAGATCCGGATGTAGTCAGAGTCTACCCAGCCACAAAAGCGAGATGAATCCGAACCGTCCATCTGGTGGGGCCATTCATTCCTCATTGGTAGGCCGTTCAAAGTACAGCCCACCAACTTAGAGCTTGTGACCCAAAACGGCTAATCAGGATGAGTCAGAGTGGAGCCCAAATTTCAAGTGAACTGATGGGTCCCACCAACGGATGGTGGAGACTATTAAAATATTCCGGATTTGATGATCTTATCCGTCCAATATGCGGCCACTTATCAAAGGAATAAAATCACTTAACTTCAGAGATTTTTGTAGAATCCATGATCAACCGTGGGTGCTATCAGCTTAGCGGTTGGATCAGTTCACTATGGGGCCCACTTGCTCAAGCTCGAGCATGAGGACATATTCATTCACAACTGATTCATCAGTTCTCTTGTATTCATTTGACTTTGAATTTTATCATCCTCATATCCGCTTTCCAAAAGCCAGCCTACTTTATATTTCTATTCTTCGGCGTGAGGCAAAACAGCCCACATGCGTCCATCTTTTGTAATATTGGTCACTAACTGAGTTGGCTGTGGGTCCCACATTACCACCTCGGACATCCCAATTTGGGTCCCTCCTGCCCCATCCAGGATCAAACGGACGCAAATTGCCTACTGAGTAAACTATGTGGGGTCCACCATGATTTATTGGATCAAAAGACCGGCGTAGGGGTATAGACAAAATTATTGGATTGTCTGTGCGTGAAAAAATTCCTAGGTAGTCATCTTTATCTTACGAAATAATTCTATAATCTTAAAATGACAGAAGAGTCTGACATTAATAAACACATGGGCACTTTCAGCGAGTTGCTATATAAATCGACGAATTCGCTTCCACTATCTTTTGAGAATCTAATAGACACGCTGATCTATGGTAGGGATACTATCGATGTGGAGATTGTCATCTTGGCCCTTCACGAAAAATAGTTGAAAAAGAAAGATAGTAATAGAGATACCTCTACAGATACATTGGTTGCCAGGGGAAGGAATACTGAAAGGGAGAATGCCAATTTTCGATCATGATACAAATCAAAAGGAAATGGAAAGATAAAGTGCTGAAATTTTAGGATGATAAGGCATATGAATAAGGATTGTAGGAACCCTAAACTTAAAATGGTGAAAAGTCAGAGAATGCGCTAAAAGAGGTCAACATAGCGCAATCAAGCGAGGAGGTGGATAATGGTGATGTCTTGATTGCATCTAAATCTGGTTACCTTAGTAATGACTATATTTTGAATTTATGGGCATTATACTACATGACTTCACACAGGTATTGGTTCATCACATACGATAAGTACAATGATGGACATGTTTTTATGAACAGTGATGTTGTCTGTAAAGTTGTTAGAATTAGTTCAATACACATCAGAATGTTCTATGGGTTGGAGTGTATTCTAATAGATGTTCAATACATTTTGGACCTCGGGAAGAATTTGATATCTTAAGGAGCTCTTGAGGTACTTGGTTATAAGTTCAGTACTGGTTATGACAATGTCCTTAAAGTTTCGAAATGTATACTTATTTTGATGAAAGCGCTGTAATCAGTAATATATATATATATATATATATATATATATATATATATATATATATATATATAAGTTGATCAGAAACACTGAAATGAGTGAAGTTGTAGCATTTGTAGCATAATCTACATTAGCGTGATTATGGCATGCACGCCTGGCCACATAAGTGACTGCGACATGAAGGTACTTTCTAATCGTTGCTTGATTTCTATTTTTAAAAGTATTTGATGTAGGGAAGGACGTGAGGTCGAGCACCGTTTTCCTCAAGATGATAAATATTCCGAATCCACGGAACTTCTCTGGACTCCTCACAGAGACTTCTCGAATCCACGAGGAAAGAAAGTAGAAAATAAGAATAATTTCTAATAAATTCGAAATTGATTAATGAAATCCTAAAATCGAGTTCACAACCCTTTAAATAAGGGAATCAAGCAATAAGAAAGAAGTCAGACTCAAACTACAACTAAAACTCCTAGAATTCGCAACTTACTATAAATAGTAAACTTACTATTTATAGACGGTGGTGATGTCTACTAGTGCGCAAGGTTTTCGGCCAAAAATAATAAGTGTCCTATTTGGCTTCACCAAACTGTTCTCCTAATTATCCTAAGCACTTTTCATGTTGGACACAACTCCTAAAGCCCAACGGATGAAAAGTTATACTCAAACTAAAACTTACTATTTATAGTAAAAACAAAATTAAAACGAGGAAACGACCGTCGATCAGGGAGTTTCTCACAAATTCGGGCTGCGCAACCCAGCATAGCCGGGTTGGTTGGCTAAAGTAGCTCGTTCTACCCCAAATTCATAAATTTACGTCAGATAACTCATTCCGGATTGTGAGATACGCCCGATCTAAGGTCCGATGGTCCGGATCACTTCTGTCGCCGACCGTGCCTTTTCTGATCCATCTTGGCCATGAAATTGTCCGCGACCCGCTCTACATCAGTCCCCTCCACTTGAAAAGAACTCGTCCTCGAGTTCTCCTCCTACGCTGGTTCATGATACTCGGTCAGGTCCGCAACGTCGAAAGTCCGTGAGATCGCCATGTCATCTGGAAGATCAATAACATAAGCATTGTCATTGATCTTTCAGATGATCGGTACCAGTCCAATCTTCTTATTCTTCAGCTTGTTGTACGTCCCGGTCAGAAATATTTCTTTTCGCAGATGGACCATTACCTGGTCGCCCACCTCGAACACCTTTTGTCGACGATGCTTGTCCACTTGTTCCTTGTACTTTTCGTTCGAGGCATGCAGCTTAGTCTGCACCTTCGCATGAATACCCATGATCCTGTCTGCCATATGTTCTGCTGCAATACTCATGCCTGGGAGCTTGGGCAGAGGGACCAAGTCTAGTGTGTGGCGAGGTACTCGTCCGTAAATAACTTGGAACGGGGATTTTCCCGTCGAGCGGTTCACCATGTTGTTGAATGTAAACTCCGCTTGAGATAAGGCCAAATCCCACTGCTTCGGTTTCTCTCCTGAAATACATTGAAGGAGGTTTTCCAAAGTGCGATTCACAACCTCAGTTTGACCGTCAGTCTGTGGGTGGTAGGCGCTGCTGAACTGAAGTCGTGTATCGAATCGAGTCCACAAAGTTCACCAAAAGTGACTTATGAACTTCGTGTCACGGTCAGAAGTAATAGTCTTGGGAACCCCATGTAGCCGCACAATTTCTTTGAAGAATAGATTCACCACGTGTGTTGCATCGAGAGTTTTCTTACATGGAATAAAGTGCGCCATCTTGGAGAAACGATCTACTACCACGAACACCGAATCCATGCCACGTTGTGTTCGTGGGAGACCAAGCACGAAGTCCATTGATAAATCCTCCCAAGGGCCATCAGGCACGGGCAGCGGGTTATAGAGGCCCGTATTATGAGGTTGCCCCTTTGAGGTTTGACAAATATAACAATGTTGGACTGCCCTTCCCACATCACGTACCAACTACGGTCAGTAATACCATTCTTCCACAAGAGCTCGCATCTTGTCTCGCTCAAGGTGTCCACTGAGGCCACCTCCATGTAGCTCTTGGATTATCTGATCCCTTAGCGAACTGTTCGGGATGCACAATCGAATTTCCTTGAAAAGGAACCCGTCTTGCATATGTAAGTCGCCGGAGTGACCCTCTTGGCATCTAACCCATGCGTCCCTGAAGTCGTCGTCATCGGCATATATGTCTTTGAGGTACTCGAACCCGACGACTTCATTGCTCATAGTTACTAACAAATTTGCACGGTGACTCAACGTATCAGCTACCTTGTTCTGTCGTCCTGACTTATGTTTTAGCACAAATGTGAATTCCTTTAAAAACGAGATCCATCTAGCATGCATACGGTTAATGTTAGCTTGACTATTAATAAATTTGAGAGCTTGATGGTCTGTGTAAAGTATGAATTCCCTTTGAATCAAATAATGTCGCCAATGTCGCAGTGCGTGGACCATCGCGTATAACTCGATCTCGTATGTAAACCACTTCTTACGTGCATTGCTAAGTTTCTCACTGTAGAAGGCTACCAGCCTACCTTCTTGAGATAAAACTCCAAAACTCTCCCAATTCTGACATATGAGGCATCACATTCGACTTCAAATAGTTTATCGAAGTTAGGAAGTATAAGAACCTGGGTCGTGGATAATCTGCGCTTGATTTCGGCAAAGCTCCTGTCGGCTTCGTCAGTCCACTGAAACTGCCCTTTCTTCATGCAATCTGTGATTGGTGACATAATAGTATTGAAATTTCTCACGAATCGACGATAGAATGTCGCCAGTCCATGAAAACTTCACACTTCGTGAACATTTGTGGGAACCGGCCATTCTCTGATTGCCTTTACCTTTTTCTCATCCACTCGAATGCCCGTGGACGTTACGACAAAACCTAGAAATAATAGGCTATTAGTCATGAAGCTGCACTTTTTAAAATTGAGATACAGTTTATTTTCAGTAAGCACCTGAAGGACCTTTTTGAGGTGTTCTATATGGGTAGTTTCATCTTGACTATATATCAAAATATCATCAAAATAAACCACAACGAATCGTCCAATGAAAGGTTTCAGAACTTGGTTCATTAATCTCATGAACGTGCTAGGTGTATTCAAAAGACCGAAGGGCATGACCATCTATTCGTACAATCCTTCCTTGGTCTTAAAGGCTGTTTTCCACTCATCACCTGGCCATATTCGAATCTGATGGTAGCCGCTCTTTAGATCCAATTTAGAGAATATTTTGGCACCCTCTAACATGTCTAGCATATCGTCCAACCGGGGTATAGGAAACCTATACTTTATGGTGATTTTGTTGATGGCTCGGCTGTCGACACACATGCGCCAACTCCCATCTTTCTTTAGAGTTAACAAAGCTGGTACAACACATGGACTCATGCTTTCTCGAATAAGACCCTTACGGATCAACTCTTCCACTTGCCCTTGAAGAATCTCTCACTCATTCAGACTCATCCGATAATGAGGCCGATTGGGTAGACTGGACCCGGGGATAAAGTCGATATGGTGTTGGATATCCCGCATGGGAGGTAACCCATTGGGAAGGTCATCGGGCCAGATTTCTTTGAATTCATGTAGCAAGGGTTTTAGTCTTTCAGGGATGATGGTAGGCTCGAGTTCTTCCCCTTTTACAATTAATGCATAAGCCTATCCAGTTTCTTTGGATTCTTGCACGAGGTCCCGTATGGTTAAGAGAAAATGACCCTCCACTTTAGAAGTTTCAGGTGGTCCCTCTGGATCCATAGGGGCCAATATGGTCTTCCGGCCATCCTTGACGAAGATATATATGTTATCTCGTCCTTTATGAGTGGCATCACGGTCAGATTGCAAGGGTCGACCGAGTAGTATGTGACATGCTTCCATATCAACCACATCGCATACTACTTCATCCTTATAATGTTTACCAATTGAAAAGGATATGGTGCACCGTTTAGTTACCTTTGTTTCACTGACCTTCTTGATCCAACCGATTGTATATGGAGAGGGATGCTGCTGTGTTTTCAATTACAATTTCTCCACCATGACCTTAGAGACGATATTCTCGCTACTGCCACTATCAATAATTACGTCACAAACCCTTCGATTCACCGTACACCTAGTGCGGAAGATGTTATGCCTCTGTGGATGCACTTCTTTTCTTGGCGCATATAAGAGCCGCCTCACGACCAGTGACTCGCCGTGATCTTGTTGAACCCAACTTGATTCATCTACCTCATCCTCGGTGGTATGCTCCTGCTCTTCATCATCTGGATCTTCATTGGTGTTATCAGCACTACCATCATTGATGGTGAGGTTCGCCACCTTTCGCTAGAGACAAGTATTTGATAAGTGGCCCGGTTGGCCACAACGATAACAGTTGTCAGGCCGGGGTCGAGCGTAAGGGTTCGGGATTCTACTTGGACCAGCAGCAATCGATACATCCCTTTGGGGCCTAGCTTGTCCGCTTCCCTGATCTCGGCTCTCAAACGTAGGAGGTTGAGTGCGTGCTCCTACGAGTTCCTTCCCCTTAGCCTGTGGAGCTCCATGGGGTGGAGCCGCCGTAGTGATCCTTGTGGTAGAATAGGGCCGTGTGGTAGAACGTTCAAGTTGTGCTTCTGCCCGAGTAGCCAACTTGATCGCATCATTCATCATCCAGACGGGCTGCATCTGGACCCGATCCTGGATCGCCATACGCAGTCCACCATTGAATCGGGCGACTTGCTGCGATTCAGTCTCGACTAAATCGTTACGCGTCGCCAGACGGTAAAATTCTTCTGCGTATTCTCTCATCGACCGACTACCTTATCAACAATTTTGGTATTGTTGAAATAATACCTGATCGTAATCGCTAGGGAGGAATTGGGCACGTAATAGCTGCTTCATCCGCTGCCATGTGCAAATTGGTGCTTTCATCTGTCTGGTTCGTGTGAGTTGCAGTTGTTTCCACCAAGCTGAAGCTCCTCCTTTCAACTTGTAGGCCACAAGCTTGACCTTCTTTGCTTCAGAGATATCCATATAGTCGAAAAATCGCTTAACTTCAGAAAGCCAATCGAGAAAATCCTCAATGTGTAGTTGGCCATTGAAGTTAGGAATATCAACCCGCATCTTAAATTCTCGATCTGTTCGATCTACTCGATCGCCGCCTTTTCTGGGGTGTTGAAAGATTATGTCGTCGATTTCCTCCTCACTAGAGCCCCCTTCCTCAGGAATGACCCATGGATACATTGCTGGTACTATCCTGCGATCAGGACGATTGCGAGTTTCAACAATCGACGGTGGAAGATTACCACCCGGAACACGGAGTTGCCCTAGGGTTTCCACCAAGAGATTCGCTATGCGGTCCATAGAAGCCTGCAGCCCTTGCATGGCTTGTCGATTCTCTTGCATGGTTGCTTCGAAAACTGGCGCCGTTAAAGGTAAATTCCGTGGGGCACCGCCCATGGGATTGTTGCCCGACCCGTCGTTAGAAGCCATCGATCCGAGGAGAAACCTCGCTCTGAGACCAAACTGACGCAGGGAAGGACGTGAGGTCGAGCACCGTCATCCTCAAGATGATAAATATTCCGAATCCACGGAACTTCTCTGGACTCCTCACAGAGACTTCTCGAATCCACGAGGAAAGAAAGTAGAAAATAAGAATAATTTCTAATAAATTCGAAATTGATTAATGAAATCTTAAAATCGAGTTCACAACCCTTTAAATAAGGGAACCAAGCAATAAGAAAGAAATTAGACTCAAACTACAACTAAAACTCCTAGAATTCACAACTTACTATAAATAGTAAACTTACTATTTATAGACGGTGGTGATGTCTACTAGTGCGCAAGGTTTTCGGCCAAAAATAATAAGTGTCTTATTTGGCTTCACCAAACCGTTCTCCTAATTATCCTAAGCACTTTTCATGTTGGACACAACTCCTAAAGCCCAACGGATGAAAAGTTATACTCAAACTAAAACTTACTATTTATAGTAAAAACAAAATTAAAACGAGGAAACGACCGTCAATCAGGGTGTTTCTCGAAAATCCGGGCTGCGCAACCCGGCTATGCCGGGTTGTTTGGCTAAAGTAGCTCGTTTTACCCCAAATTCATATATTTTACGTCAGATAACTCATTCCGGATTGTGAGATACGCCCGATCTAAGGTCTGATGGTCCGGATCACTTCTGTTGCCGACCGTGCCTTTTCTGATCCATCTTGGCCATGAAATTGTCCGCGACCCACTCTACATCAGTATTGAACTTAGTATATGTAAGCATTATATATATGATAAACAGTCAAGACAAACTTTTAAAACTGTAAAGCATGTTTGTAAATGTATGCTTGTGTATGTGCATTCATATATATGGAGCTCGTCGCTTCTTATTTGTACTGGGGGGTCATCGTATTTTGTTTCATTCACTAATGACTACTTTAGAAAAGTGTGGGTTTATTTTTTTAAAAATAAATCTAATATTTTTGCTACATTTAAAGTATGGAAGGTGGTGGTTGACAAACAGATATGGTAGAAACTGAAGGTATTAATGACTGATAACGAAGGTGAATTCACTTCAAAGGAATTCAACTACTTTTGAAAAAATATGAGGGGATTATGACGGACAATATAGTAAGGCACACTCTTGAGAAGAATAGAGTGATAGAACGTATAAATCAGACTTTTTTATAAAGAGCTCGAAGCATGTTGGGTAATTCAGGATTAGACAAAGAGTTATGGATAAATGCCATTAACACGACTTGCTACCTAGTGAATCGGTCCCCATTTATGTTGATAGATTGCAAGATTCCTAAAGAAGTATGGGGTGATCATGAGGTCAACTACTCACAGTTGTATGTATTTGGTTGTAATGCTTACTCTTATATATCGTCAGTTAAAAAAGATAAGTTAGACCAAAGGGCTAAGAAGTGCATTTTTGTGAGTTATGCTAATTGTGTAAAAGGGTACAAGTTGTACAGTTGAGTCACACAAAAGATCATAATTAGTTGAGATGTTAGGTTTGATGAAGATTTATTGTTTTGCAAGGATGAATGCAAGGAACTGAAAAAATCAACGATTATTAATGTCGAGATTGAAAAAGAAGATACATAAGCAAAACTGAGATGGAGGCATAGTTACAAGAGAAGGTTGAACAACCACCTCTTAGAAGAAATTTACCGAGGGATCGTAGATTGCTAGTCTGATATAGGGATGACTAAATGTTATATTCACCCTTATTATGGATGAGGGAGATTTATTTACCTTCCAGAAAGTATTAGATGGTTCTGATGTTGAGAAGTGGATAACAACCATGTATGACGAGATGGATTGCTTGTATAAGAATGAAACATAAGAGCTAGTGGAGCTTCTAGTGGAGTGTAGAGCGACCTGCTGTAAGTGGATTTATATAAAGAAATATGATAGATACAATGCAATATTAGTTGTGAAATGGTATGCATAGGAGGAGAGTTCGATTTTAGCGAGATTTTTGCGCCTGTAGTCAAGCATGTGTTTATTGGATTTGGATTGGCGCTGATTGCCTAATACAATCTAGAATTGAAACAGATGAATGTGAAGGCTACTTTCATTTATAGGGAGTTGGAGGATAAGATATACATGAAGCAACCAGAAGGGCTATTGCATTTTATCTCAAGGCCCCAACAAATTGCTAATGAATGTAGGCTTTGGGTCTTGCTCCATCCTTAAGTTCACCTCCACTAGGGGATCTTGCTCCATGTTCTCTTCCTTGACTGAGATATCTACAACGACCATATTTATTAGACAACCGTCGTTGATACCTTTTAGGCTTTCTTCAAGACTTTTTATTAGAGGTGGGTAAGATTCGACTTGACTCGACCGAACTGGTCGGATCCGATCCGGCCTGAACCGAAAGCCAGGGTCAGGTTGGATTGAGTAGACTCACTCGGATTCGACGCCAAACTGAGTTGAGTTCGGGTCATTTAGCAACTCGATCTGATCCAATCCGGTCAGATCCAGACCGAAATTGGGTAGTATAAAGTCATATTTTACTCTTTTTTTAAAAACCTTTATTTACCCCTTTTACCCGAACCCTAACCCTACACGTAGGCCGAGCTGACTTCCTCTCCTTCCCTTCTTTCTCTCCCTCTTTCTCTCCCGATTTCCTTACTCTCCTCCTTTCTCTCCCTCTTTCTCTTCTGATTTCCCTCCTCTCCTTCTTTTTCTCTCACTCACTCTCTCGATTTCCCTCATGTTTCCTTCCTAGGACGAGAGTTTCTGGCTCGGCTTGACTCAGCCTAGTCTGAATCGACCGAACAGACTTAATTCGATCCAACTCGATTTCCTTGATCGAGTTGGACTCGGTTTGGGTTAGACGAGCAAGGAATCGGTTTGGATTGAGTCAGCCCTGTTAGACTCGGTCCCTAATCGGATCGAGTTCAGGTCAGGTACTTGCAAAAATCGAACCGAGTCGAGTTGGACATAATCCAGTCCGACTCGACTCGATGCCCACCTCTACTTCTTATTTTGGCCGTGAAACTGGCCTGGTGCTGGCCATCCTTTGGTGTACCAATAATGAGATTTCCTCGATAGTACAATGCGGAATTGATTGAAAAAGAATAATATCATTCGGCAGGTCATTGATAGGACACATCACTTCTGTAATATCTTGCACAATGCTATATGGATTCTTTTTGACAGATATTCCAGTCGGTCGATCATACTTATTTCTCGCAATGAACTGAATCAACCCTACTTCTTTGCCAGAGTAGTAAGCTTCATTTGCATTTGACGTGTCCAAGAAGGGTTTATTATTGGCCAAAACCAATTCAACTTTATCCCGATTTCAAAAAATTATGAATTGGTGCAGAGATGATGTAATACATGCAAATGAGTGAATCAAATCTCTACCGAGCATTATAGCTAGATGAGATATCAACCATAAAAAAATGGGGCCAACATTGTTTTAGTCCCGACAGTCAGGTCCACTAGTAGGACCCCATGAGTATTTGTAACATGGCCTACGAAATTACTAACCATGACCTCAGACAAAATTAAATCGGTCGCTGTTTTCCCCAGTTTTGGCATCGTTCTCAGTAGTAGAAGATTAACAACAACCCTATTGTCAACTAGAATCCTAGTGACTGGGCAATCTTCAAGGTGGGTAAATATATATAATGGCATGAGATGTTGCATCATGCCATTGGTAGATCTTTCTATGACTACCCTGTGTTCACATGTGGTGTTTTGCCTAATCCAGATTTCCCTTTAATTACTTCCTCTGATGGAATAGGAGCATCTTGTATCACTACAAGAGGGCCGAATTCCTCTACATTGCTCGCATGTTACTTGGTTAGACTAGTTTTGCATAGAAATTGAAAGGCAAAGTGAATACCATATTGTAATGAAATACAACGGGTGACAATGTCTCAAACACAATCTTTACACTCGGACATTGCCTCCCTAATGTTATTTATTTATTTATTATTATTTTTGTATAACTCTCTTGAGTATTAGGATTTTGAATATGCTTAGTGCTTTTGTCAGCCACGGCGCCAGGTGATATGGTTGTTAGTGAGACTACTTGCAATGCTTCAGCGGTATCTACTAGTTCATTCAACCAACCACCCGTCCCCTAAGAAACATTCATCATTGGGATAATTGGATAAATTATTGCAATCGTCATTTTCTTTTGGTCTATCAATTTGTAGGGTTGGTTGACAATATTGGTGTATTGTTCATATAACATAGGAGGTAGAACCGCTTCGATCATGTTAATATCCACCTGTTCTTTAGGGAAAGGGATTCTCCAAAATAGTTGCGGTGGTGTTATTCTCGGTCGGGGCACATCTTCAGCTTTTGTCAATTCCCTCCTCATGGTTGCCCGCAATTTACCTTTGCTAATGACATTTTTGAGTTTGATTCATTTCTTTTAGTACGACTGTGAATTTATGATGCATGACCTGCTTCCAGACTCCCTTCTGATTAGTTGTTGGAGGTTTAACCATTTGTTGCTTTGACATTTTGCTTTAAGAGTAATGACCAAAGGGTGAAGATGCTTCCTGTGACCGATGCTGACCATTACCTTCAGCCCACAGAGCCATGTATCGGCCCTAAAATCTTGGTTGAGGTGTGTTGCTCCATCCTGGAACAATCCTCCTGGCACATTGATCACATAGTTGTGAGCCCCAACTATTTTGTTGAATTACATTCGGCCGAGTGATGGTTGGGTGGGAATGTCGATGTTGCCCTTGCCTTAGTTGTTTTGGTGTGCTTTCACGGTAGGTTGAGCCAAAATCGACCTTTACTCGTGGTCGATTAGCCTTCGTCAGGTTTGCCATTACCATATTGACTTCGAGATTGGGCGGGAAGGAATCTGTATTGATCAACATTGCTTCCTCACTCTTCTTAGGGAATTTTAACAGCCTGTGGTCGATATTTTCCTGGACCATGTTCCTGAACATGACACATTTGTTAGTTAAATGATAATGAGTTTCATGCCATTTACGGTATTTCATTTTTTTTATAATTCATCGGTCGAATGTATCTTATAATTTATAGGAATCTTAATAAACTTTTCGGCAAATAAAATTTCAAAAATCTCATCAATCCGCGTGATATCAAAAGTGTGAAATTTTTGGGCCTTTTATGCGGTTGATACAGTTGATTCTTCCTTGATTAGTGCTGAACATATTAGTGGTTTCTTAGCCACCACTTCTGCAATTGCGACATTGTAATTTGGGTCATGATAATATGTCCTAATTAGTGAGTTTTTTTGCCTAACACCTTCTTGTAAGAGTTCTTCGTACATAGAGACCTTTACAGTCAGATTGTACAGGTCTATAAAGTCCATCCTAATGAACTTCTTACAAAGTTTGTACTCAAGCCCATCTTGTGCAAGTTGCACAAATTTAGCTTCGGTCATGACAACCTTGCATCGGCTTTTTGTCCTTTTGAACTGAGTAATATAACTCTCGTATGTTTCTCCTGGTACCTGTTGGAAATATGCGAGATTGACCATAGTTATTTCCCTATTCTTAGAGAAAAATTGCACATGGAATTTTTCTTCCATTTCTTGCCAAGTATGATTCAAATTTGGTAACAGATTGAAATATCACGTGAAAGTCGCGACCGTTAGCGAATGATAGAATAATTGCAATTTGTGATAGTCATTGTTCGCTAACTTGCCACATTGCACAGTGAATCAACCAGCGTGCTCGATAGTTGAATGATCAGGATCACCTAAAAATAAGGCAAAATCTACCCGATAATTCCATGGCAACAAATGTTGTTAATAAATCCATTCGAGATAGGGTTTATGGTAAACTAGAATAGTATTAGAGATGAGTACTTGGCCTACAACTTCCTTTACAATTTGCATAATTTGGTTGCAATTCACTCACTAGGGTTCAACTACCAATGGTGGATCGGGATCAAATCGGTTTGGACCATCTTGTAATAACGGATCCCTTGGGAATTGTTAGGGGTTATACCCTCATGGTACACCCTAATTTTGAATTTTAGGAACAAAATTCCTAGCCTCCCGCTCAGGTCATCTGAACTTAGGAGAGGGTGGAGCATTCTGTGATTCCTGAACTGGAATTGGTGGTGGATTCTTCTAAGGAGGAGGCACAGATGGTGGCTAGGCCATTTTACCGATTGAACTTCCCTCGACATTATATTGCAATGTCGTTGGTGTTCGTTCGTCTATCATCGCCATTAATCGATGCATGACGTCAATCTAACTAGCCATGTATCTATTAATATTGTCAAATCGAATGCGAAATTTCTCAACTTGAGCCATTCCGTATTCTTGAACATGCTAGATACTTAGCTGCACATCCCGTAGTACCACCATTATCTTCTTCAGTGAAACAATCCAAGAGTTCAACGCCTCTTCTTGGTTCTCGGTGCTGAGTGTCGAGATATTATTTAGATTCAATGCTGAAGGGAGCTTTGGAACCGGCACATCTTCGGCCGGAGGCAGCAAGGTTAGTGTAGAGGGTTTGACCTCAACAGTCCGATTGCTTCTTTTATATATAATTTTGATTGGCAAAGTTATACTAGTAAGTTAGAGACTGTGTCCTAGAACTTGTTGGCCGTTGTTTATGGCAGTTTAGTTAGGTGATGAATACGGGAGTGTCAGAATTGAATTTGTGGCTCAGTTCAAACCGAACCGAGCTTGCCGATGGGGAAAGCTTAAACTGCCTAATTAGATACCATACACCCCATCCCATACCGTGGGTTTCACGGGGAGGGGAAAAAATCATATACCCGTCTAATCCAAATCTTCAGTGGCCGCCGAAAGGTGGCCATCGTGGGGTTAAAAATCCTCACATCCACTGTTACTGTGGTGTGGCCCATTTGAGTTTTGGATCAGCAGGCATCTTAAAATAAGCTGATATAAATGATGGACGGAGTGGATGGATAGCATACACACGCCGTGTTGGTGGGATATGAAAGCCTTGTGTGAAGGTGGTTAGTATATTAATGCTCATCTCTCGCGTGTTGCATTACCGCACTCCATGTTACGAGAGATGTTTGCGGAGATCTCTCTTGGGAAGTTCTTACCCTGAAAAGCTTAAGTCCGTAAGCTTTCCTGTTACGAAATAGATTTCCGGAGATCTCTTATGACTTGGGAAGTTCTTACCTGATAAGCTTTAGTCCGTAAGCTTCTATAATTAAAAGTAAGTACTCGACGCGGATTGCGTCCTACCCCCGGGCAGGGCTCTGTGGGTCCCACCGTGATGTAAGTGTTTTATCCACGCCGTTCATTGTTTTTCTCAGTTTATTTTAAGGTACGACCCGAGCTGAGGTCAGCTCGTCTTAGTTCGACTCGATGTACACCCCTGGATACCACCCTACGCTGGAGCTGTCCCCTATATATAATACTTGAATGTTGCTGTCTTTCAACTCGAGATTGGAGATTTCAACGGTGCTATTATAGTATTTTCGGTACAACTTGCTCGATTATAGTCACGGAGACGACTCGACGCTGGTAGTCCACCACCGTTTTCTAATGTGTGTAGTCTCGTTCACGGTGCACATTCAATCGTGTGAATGCATGTGGGCATTAAATGCCCAGTGTTTGGTTGGTCAGGTGTTACCCGGTTAGTGGCTGTTTCCCTTAACGTACGGCCCACCTTGATCACGTGTTGTACATCCACTCCGTCCATCCGGATTTACAGCCCATTTTTGAACCTCTTCCCAAAAATTAAGCATATTCAAATCTCAGGTGGACCACACCATAAGAAACAATGATGATTGAACACTAACCATTAAAAATTCGCAAAGCCCACTATAAGCAGATCCATAATGTTTATTTTCTATCCAAACCCTTGATAAGGTCAAACGCATCTGGATGAATGTAAAATACAAATATTAGCTTTATCCAAAACTTTTGTAGCCTACAAATATTCACCACTTTTTACAATGGTGTGGTCTAGCAAAGATTTTAACATACCAACGGATGGGCGGCATGGACATGAAGCAAATTCATTATAGGACAAATTCATCATTGGGCCTATCATGAATTTCCTGATCACGAGCCATCCATGATAGGGACCAGGAAACTTTGGTGGGCCATATCGAAGAGAGAAACAAATCAAGGGAGTAAATTGTTTCATTTTTACATGTTCTACCGGAGTTTTGGACCAGGCTTAAAGTTGAGCCTCAGGGATTTCACTTGGTGACGCATCATGTATACCGATCGGATTTTGTGCCCATGTAGCTGAGAAGGTGCACATGTGAGCGTTTGTTTGTGTGGTGAAATGCAAAGATGGGCAGGGGCTCTCACGAGAATTTCGTGAGTAGTTCTTGACACGTGGTGTGTGCACATGAATCATCTTATGAAACCCCTCGGGTCTGAAAGTTAGTCTGATCCAAAAACCTAGTAGGCCACGACAAAGTGAGAAGTAATTTCCTCACTCGATTTGCTTCCCACTTTGGAATGGCCTACCATATTTTTGGATTAGGCTACTTTTGTGCTATAGAGGTTTTATGAGGTGACTCATTCAGTGGGCTGTTTAGATTGCTTACACACATCATGTGAGATGTGTTCTCAGAAAGTTTTCTCGAGTTCTCATGAAAAACAGCTTCGAGGGAGCATTACTATCTCTTACTCTCTCTGCACACCGTGCACAAATACACCTATGCATGTCTCAACCCTTATTTCTTCATGCACAATTCTATCAAACACGAGGTGACACGTGTTAGCGAGACCTGTATTTTCTTAACTGTGTAATTAAGATAGTGCGGGTGTGCCAGAGTCATATTCGACTTATGTTTGATTAAATATTAGTGCCCCTGTATTGAGATAAACCAATTAAGACTGAACTCGTGGGATCAGCTACCATATCATTCATCGACAGTTGCAACGGGTGTTTTAAAATGGTAAGGGTTATTCTTTTTGAATGGATTCTTTTTATCTTATATTAAGGACTTTTCTTGCACCAATTGTTGGAACATTTATATTTCTCATTGAAGCAAAGATGAACAAATTTAAAACTAAATGGGCTAAAAATGTTGATTTTATTAATGTATACTTGATGATCAATACAATCAACAGATAAACAAAATAAAAGAAAGATAAATATCTATAATTACTTGTTGGACAAACAATCGAGGCAGATTGGTCGAGAGGATGTGACCAAGGATTAATTTTCTAAGAATTCAGTTGATCAAGATCCAATGATGGAAGGTCGTGGATATTTATGCCTCTCTTAAGCATACTGCAGCAATGACATTGGACAACAACAATTTAAAATTAATTTAAACCTTAGACCTTTTGGTGCGTAGATGAACGAAAGTGGACAGACTAAAAACTAAGATAATTAAAAACAGTGTTGCGTCATGCAGATGGATTGTGTTTGATGTGGGCCTGGAGCTCTTCGTTGCGTGATCCTTTTATGGATTGGGGAGGCGGTGAAACCCTTGCCAGGTGGTTTGCTTGCTGATCAAGGATTTTTGATAATCATGATACACAATGTTCTCTTATCATCTCTACCTAACTTAAGAAATCTTTGAAGGTTCGAAATCATTCTTAGATCTTTTATCAGTGTGATCATGAAAATCTATATATCTTATAGGATTAGTCTCAAACTCATATCGATCTTAAATCCATTAATTCTCCCTCTGATAATGATCTAATTTTTGAATATTTGTAATTACCGTGAGAGCACCAATCATTTTTTAAAATATCTCATATTTTAGAAGGATTGTAAGAGACGACTTTACCAAGCACATGCAAATTTGCTATAAAATCCCTTTCTCAGCAGGTCTTTTATAGCCTTATCAAGCACTTTGTTTATGTTACACCCATTAGGGCTACATGTCATTCGTCACTTCAACTTATCTACGGACATCCGACTAATTCTAAGCCACTTGCTTTCAGTGAGTAATGTATCTTCAAATAAAATGGTGAGTAAAATTTCGTCATTATTATTAAGCACGTAGTGACGCTTGGTGATATCTATTAGTCCATGTAGGTGCGCCACAAACGAAACGGGTGTGGACAATTTGAAAAACTCGACTCGATCTCCAAGTCTTTACTTTATCTCACTCTGTATTTAGTAACTAAACAAATGCATGGTTGGCAGCGCGGGGATTATGGGTGCATGCTTTGGCAGTGAAAGCTATGAGTTTGGAACTTGTTGCTCATTTTTTTCTTTTATTAACGATTAAATTGAATGACTATCTGAATCAATAAGAGTCATATCGATGGACAATGACTCTAGTTAATTGGGATCGAGTCACAACTTGCGAGCGTGTGTGCTAGTAGCTACCTACACTGGCCAAGGTAACCCGGCCTTGAAGAGCCAGGCCTTGGGCTACTAAGCTTGGCCCAAGTGCTAGGCTCGGGCTTGAAATCTAGGTTTGGTGTTCATGCCAAGCTGGCCAGTGCCAACGATGAATAGCTTGGCATGTTGCCCTAGTGCATATCATATATATATATATATATATATATATATATATATATATATATATATATATATATATATATATATATATATATATATATATATATGTGGGAAAAGGTACTATGCGCTTGAGCTTATGGGTCTGTCCCATGAGGTCGAGCTGTGTGGGCCCCACCGTAATTCTTTTCGAACATCTACCCCATCAGTCAGATGCACCATTCCATCGTGGGCCTAGGTCTCAAAAATCAAGTCAATCCGTGACTTTTGTGGGCCACACCACATACAGAAGTGGAGAGGGGCCGTGCACCATTAAAACATTCATAATCATTTTAATGGTCCATTGAGATGTGATTTGCAAATCCAGACCATCCATTATGTGTGTCCCACTAGGATGAGGGGTCATACCAAGTTTCAGCAGCATTCAAACTCAGGTGGGCCCCACCAAGTGCTTTTATATGTTTTAACGGTGTCTTCACATGATTTTAGATGGTATGGCCCACCTGAGTTCCGTATACGGCTGATTTTTGGGATATCCCATAATTTAAAGGGGACCCATCAAATGCACGGTGTTGATGGTCGACACGCATCACGGTGGGGCCCACATAGCTTGACCTCACGGGAGCTTATAGTGAGGTCGAGTGCATAGTACCTTTTCCCTATATATATCAGTTATATAGACTATAGAGTCTACAATAAATCATATGTAGGCACTTACAATTGTCCAAATTGTAAAACCTAGTTTACATGGTGAATTGTATATTAATGAACTTACTTAAGTCTATGGATAATTAGGTGGGGCTTAAGCTTGGCTAATTAATCATTTTACTTGACATAAGTGTGCCATAGAAAAACCTTGATATTTTGAAAAAGCATAATAATTCATAAACATGTACTCACCAATTATAAAGCAATTGTACAAATAACATATATGCAATTTATAATTAACATATAGGGCTCAACCATCTTCCGATCCGGCCTTGTCTTGGCCCTAGCCCAACCCAACCACCTAAGGCAAGGGCTTGGCCCTCTTTAACTTGTTAGCACTTGTACTGGGCGAGGGCTTACGTCTTTGTGTCAGACAAAGACTTCTTAAGATCGTTAGGGCTTGAACTAGGCCAGGGCTTTGGGTCTGGCCAAGGCCAATCTCAGCCTGGCTCATTGCCACCCCTATTTGTCAATAGGGTGTGGCAACTGACCTGGTCCAATATTTAAGAACCAAGGCCTAAGCCATGCATAAGCCTAGCATAGCAAGCCCACGCTTGACCTGAAAAAATTCAGTTGGGTCGGGCTGACCCGAGTATGGTTAGTTTCCCTTAATAGAAATCCTTCTTATTCCTTTGAATTCTCCTAATCTATATATTTATCAAATGGGCTATGTATGCAAGAAGTAAGCATTTTATAGGAATGAAACAAACATTCCACATTCACAATAGATGTCACCGAAGGAGTAAAATGTCATATTTGTAAGATTTAACATGTACCCATAAATCTAGCTTGGGCCGGTCTGGGTCGGTCAGGTTGGGCTAAAATGAGTCGAGCCCAAGCCCATCCCCTAACTTGATAGAGCTGTACATACAAGGCCCAACCTCAGCGCATTGGCCAAGCTAGTTAGTCCAAGCCCATCAAAGAGCAGGTCGGGTGGGCTACCTGGCCCATTGCCACCCTGACCTGGCTTGAAATCCTTAGAATTGAGTTGACTCGTTCCAGTTTCGATTCATCTTGGTTTTGGAACTATGTTGCCTTTTATTTTTAATTATTATTTTGACTTGTAAATATTACTAGCTTGATCCCTTCTTTATTAAGGAAATTCGGGTTGAGGCAAGACCCAAACCTGACATCAAAATTCAAACATTATTCTTACATAACACATCCCAAAAACTAGTGTTTTCTTATTACTCTTGAAGAACAAAGTCTCCAAAAACCGGGTAGAAAAAGGCTCCTCTCAATACCCGAACATGACAGTAGTCTGGATTTTAGACAGAGGGGGGGTTTATTTCTTTATTCTCTTTTAATCTAAGTGTATTAGTGATGGCTAACAACATCCGTCGCCACAGCACACCTTGCCACAGCTGATAACTGGCTTCATAATAAAAAAACAGCAGCGACAACCTTCCATATCATAAATGAACACAAGCCATTAGAGTTATAATCAGCATTATAATAAGATAATCAAGGAAATTGTGAAAAAGTGTCATACATGAACTAAAAATAACTAGAACTCCTTAAAGCTCACCTTGAGGATGGACCACGTACTCAGCGGTCTGAGAGCTAGCAGCTTTTGAGCTGACCACGAATAATGCTGCGATCATGACCCAGGCCAGAACAATGACCAACATCACCTTCCTCACCATCTTTTCTCCCTTTCTAGAGTTCAAAGGATTCTGATGATAGAAAACCATTGTTTCACAATCTATTTATAGATGAAAACCAAGCTTCAATTGTAATATAAGAAAAATCTGAGTCTATATCATACAATATTTTCTCATATCTATCATCTTGCATGCATTTGGCATTGACTGCTGACTGTGACCCCATCCCCTCTTTGGCGACCGTTGACTTCATCTCTAAGGGAGACTCGCTTTTTTCTCAAACTCGAATCCATCTAGGCAGATGGTAGAGCAAACTCTCCACAGCACACATGGATGGATAATATGTCAATCAGGACTGTTCATCTTGTATGCCCTACTTTGGATAAAAATTGGTTTAAAAACCACATGGATTGGATGGGTCTAGCCATCCGTCCGGTTGCGCTTCAAGGCGACTGTAGAAACAAAAATGATGCCTCACGGTATATTTTCAGCATTTTTTGACCTCTAGCTGTGAATTTTGACAGATGAGCCATCCATGATAGGGCCTTGAAAATGGATGGCCAAGATTGATATATACACCACCTTCTCAAGAGTTCTTGGGATGACACTACCATGTCACGGTTGCACTGTCTGTACTGTGTCACCTCTTCTATATCTTAACGGCCTTTTGAGAGATGTACATTCACCTCATCCTTCAGAAAGGACACAAAATGGCATGATGGAGTCACGATAAGAGTAGTTGCTGCCAAAGCGTCACAGCCAACCATTAGTATGAATGCGGTATGGTGTCTATGGCCCGTTCGTAGAGCCTTATCATGAATGAACGGCATGGATAATCATATACATGGGCTAGTTATAAACTTCGGCGGACGTAAGCTTAGCATACATGCACATAAACTTTGGACCATCCAAGTTGTGGGTCCCATTGTGGATGCTGACGGAGAATTGCCTTAGAATAACTGCCTGGCTGTGGATTGCTTGCCGTTTCAATATTGGATGATCAGGAACTGGACTGTCAGGATCCTCCCACCAGTGATTTTCGGGCCATGATCCGGATGTAGTCACAGTCTGCCCAGCCACAAAAGTGACATGAATCCTAACCGTCCATCTGATGGGGCTACTCTATGATGTATAGCGGTTCAGGACACTTTTGTGTCTAAGATGTAACAGATGAGGCTCCATTCGAGGCGGAAGTGATCAGGATTATCAGAATCCTAAAACAGGCATATCCGGGAATAATTCAACACTTAGTATAGGAATCACTGCCTATAAATAATAAATTTACTATTTACAGTGAGTCACATTTTTTAGAGAGTTTTAGTTGTAGTTTGATTCCGATACTTCTAGTGGGTTTGGAATCACTATTTAAAGGATTGTAAATTCATTTTTATCACCAATCTATCTATTTTCGAATTTATTAGAATTTGTTTCTCTTTTTTACCCTTACTTATTCTCATCACTTCCATCCCTGCATCAATCTACCCCTCCAGCCCTTCGGGTGAGGAATTGCCTGATTGCTAGGACGTTCAAGGTGAAGCTCACCAACTTAGAGCTTGTGACCCAAAACGACTAATCAGGATGAGTCAGAGTGGGACTGAAATTTTAAGTGAAAACAACATGTGGGGATCCTTGTTTGGTGATTAGAATCATCAAAACTGATGGGCCCCACTAGCGGATGATGGAGACTTTTGAAATATTCCAGTACGATGATCTTATCAACCCACTAGGCTGCCTTTCAATCTATATCATTTTAAATTTTTTTATCCTTAATGTCTAGTTATAGGCCACTTATCAAGGGTTAAAATCACGCAAGATTTTTGTAGAATCCTCGATCCACGGTAGGTGCCATCAGCTCAACCGTTGGATCAGTTCACTGTGGGCCCCACTTGCTCAAACTCGAGCATCAGGATATATTCAGTCAGTACTGATGCATCAGTTCTCTTTATTCATTTTACTTTGAATTCTTTGGACTTATCTACGCTTTCCAAAACACGGCCTACTTCATATCTCTATTTTTCCGCGTGAGGCAAAACAGCCGACATGCGTCCGGCTTTTGCAGAATCGGCCACTAGTTGAGCTGGATGTGGGTCCCAAAATACGACTTGGGACATCATAATATGGGCCCACCGCGGATCAAACAGTCTAAAAACGTAGGGCCTACGCTAAAACACTGGGATCGGGCGACAAAATAGCTACGGTACACGATAGTTCTAAAACTTGCTGACTTGACTGATCACTTAATTAAGTCTTCAACTCATCAATTATTTTGTTATCTTTGTATACAAAAAGCATATCATCAATATATAAAATCATGATAATAAAATTTTCATCATAAAAAAATTTGAAATATAAGCAATGGTTATAATCACTTCTTTTATATTCAAGATTTAAATATAAACAAAGTCAATCTTTTTTTATCTTATTGCCTTGATTTTTGCCTGAGGCCGTATAATGATTTATTCAACTTGCATATGAGATTCTCCTTACCCTTCATAACAAACCCTTCCAGTTGTCACATGTAGACTTCTTCCTCAAGATCTCCATGTAAAAAACCCATTTCTACATTCATTTACTCAAGTTCCAAGTTTAACAAAGCTACGAGTGGAAGAATAAACCAAATTGAAATAAGTTTCACAACCGGTGCAAAAATTTTCATAAAGTCAATACATTCCTCCTGTGCAAAGCCCTTGGCAACTAGTCTTAACTTATATCTCTCAATTTTACCTCTTGCACTCTCCATAATTTTATAGACTTACTTGCAACCAAACTCCTTATGACCATTTAGTAATGCCACCAAAATCCATGTTTTATTTTTTCCAAGTACAAACATTTCTTCTTTTATGGCCTTCTTCCAATTTTCTGAATCTTCACCTTACACACCTTCCACAAAAGAACTTGGTTCTTGATCTTCGGTGACTAGAGCCCTTAATGACATAAGGTCCACATAATCTTTGAAATATGTCAGTTGACGGATTCCACGACGTGGAGGATCCATCATAGGTTATGCCTCGTCTTCAAAATCTATTACATAAGTTTTCTTCAATTCCTTGAGTTTCATCTTCATCGCCTGCTTGATCAAAGAGATTTAATTTACAATATTTGAAACCAAATATTCCGATGCATTTTTAAAACATTGAATGCCATTTTATCACAAACCTACTTTTTCCACATTTTGACATTTTGAACCTCGCAAAAACAGATTCATCAAAATGAACATCCTAACTAATAATAATTTTCTTGGCTAGCAGATCCCACAAATAATAAGTATTTTACTCATTTGTATAATCAATAAAAAAAACATTTCTTGGATTTAGGTTTCAATTCGTTTCTTTGTTAAGTATGAATTAAAGGAAATGCATCATAACTAAATATCTTCCATTCAGAACAATCACAAGGAGTTCTAGACCATACTTCTTTAGGTGTTTTCTCCTCTAGAGCCATAGATGGTGATCGATTGATGAAATGGAGAGCCGTTTGTACAACTTCTGCCCACATTTCTTCCTCAAGCCCCACATCGGCAAACATGCTTCTAGCATGTTCCATTAGCGTACAACTCATTCTTGCAACCACACCATTTTGTTGAGTGTAGACAACAATGAAATGTTGCTTGATTCCTTCATTCTTATAAAACTTGAGGAATTCATCTGAAGTAAATTCATTTCCATTATCCATCATAAGAGTCTTAATGTGGCTCCATGTTTGACTCTCCACCTTGGCCTTAAAATGCTGGAAAGCCATGAACACATCACTCTTGAAACTTAATGTTGTTTTCACCCATATTTTTCTTAAGAAATCATTAATGCATGAGATGAAGTATATATAAAGCACCACCATATGAAGTAGTCGGTGAAGGCCCACATGTGTATATGTAATCAACTATACATTTGCTTGTATGATTACCTTTTGAAAACTTTCGCCTTGTTTCCCATAGAGATAATGTTCACAAATTTTATTTTTATTTTACCAAACTTCATCATCGATAATAAATTTCTTTTCGCCAAAACTTTCATACCTCTCTTACTCATGTGACCCAACCTCTTATGCCATAACCGCAATGAAAGTTCTGTTGAGAATGTGGAGCCACATCTAGGCCGCCTTCGACCGGTCATAGGACGTCTTCGACCGGTCGTAGGGGCCTGCTCGACTGGTCGTGGACCAGCTCGATTCAAAGTCCAGCGATGCTGTTTTTACTGTTTTAGGCCCTAGGACTGGTCGTAGGGACTGTAAGACCGGTCGTAAGGATCCTACGACCGGTCGTAACTCTCCTAGGACCAATCATAGGTTACGCAGATTATTTTTGAAATTGATACGGATTGTGGATTTTGGTGTCCCCTTTCGCAAGGGTGCGGAAGGGAAGTTACCTAAACTATAAATAGAGATTCCTAGAGCTTTTCTAGGTAGATGAGAAAGAGGGGAAAGTAATTCTAAGGTGTGGGCAAAGGGATTTCTCTGTTCTTTCAAGGGAGAGGTTAGTATTTTTCCTTGTAATCTTTGTTTCTTCATAGTGAAAGTTTGCATCCGTGGTTTTTTACCCTAGTTTGAGATTTTTTCACGTATATCTTGTCTTATGGTTTGTTTGGATTGCTTTGATCTGTTTCTAGTTTATATTTTCATCCGTTTATCGTTTGTAGGTGAGGCCTGAGATTGGATCTCGGTGCACTGCGTTGTTGGCGTGTTGAGCCACAACTGGTATCAGAGCTATTGGTTTAGTTCTATTGGGAGCGATGGCGGAAGATGAAAAAACTAGAAGGACTATTCAACATGAAGATGTCAGATGGTGGGAGCGTGGCTGAACATCTAAACGAGTTCAATACAGTCACGAGCCAATTGGAATCCGTTGACATCGTTTTTGACGATGAAGTCAGGGCGCTATTGATCTTATCCATTCTGCCAGACAGCTGGGATGGTTTGGTAATTGCTGTGAGAAATTCTTAAGGGTCGACAAAACTGAAATTTGATGATGTGGCCGGTCTAATTCTCAGCGAAGAATCTAGAAGGAAGGCATTAGGAGTTTCAGGGGATTCAGGGAATGCTCTAAACGTTGAATGAAGAGGAAGATTGCAGAACAGAGGAGGCAATAAATACGGCGTTCTAAGTAGAGGAAGAAGTCCAAGGGACCGAAAGACAAAGATGGGTGTTGGCATTGCGGCAAGAAGGGGCACATGAAACGTGATTGTAGGGCGCTTAAGAAACAAGATGAAAACTCTCAAGGCGGGAAGGATTCAGTGAATCTGTCTGAGGAGAGCGACACAGAGGCGTTGATCTTGTCTCTTGATGCGAGGAATGAGTCATGGGTTATAGACTCGGGTGCTTCGTTTCATGCCACTTCATGTAAGGAAGTTCTGCGTGATTATGTGTCAGGAGAATTTGGGAGAGTCTACCTGGGTGATGATGAGCCGTGCAGTATTGTTGGAAAATGGGACGTTCAGGTCAATCAGAAAGACGAAACGGTTTTGAAACTGAAGGATGTCAGACATGTACCAAGTTTGAGAAGGAATCTGATCTTAGTGGGGCAGTTAGCCAACACCGGTTATGTGACGACATTCACCAGTGATTCCTGAAAGATCACAAAAGGTGTCTTGGTGATATCTCGAGGCAAAAAGGAAGGTACTTTGTACGTGACTTCAGGATCGTATAGTTCACTCGCAGTCGCATCAACTGGAGTGAATGGGCAGTTATGACATCAGAGGTTGGGACATATGAGTGAGAAAGGGATGAAAGTGCTGTTTTCAAAAGGGAAGCTACTAGGGCTGAAGTCTCTTGACTTGAAATTCTGCGAGGACTGCGTATATGATAAGCAGAAAAGGGTAAGCTTTAAGAAGACAGGACGCGCTCCAAAGACGCATCTATTGGAGCTTGTACACACCGACGTGTGGGGACCGGTACAGGTATCATCTCTTTGTAGCTCACGTTATTTTGTTTCATTTATTGATGATACTAGTAGAAAATTATGGATTTATTTCTTAAAGTATAAATCTGATGTATTTGATACGTTTAAAAAGTGGAAAGTTATGGTAGAAAATGAGACAGGTAAAACAGTAAAGTGTCTCAGATTTGATAATGGGGGAGAGTATTGTGATAATAGATTTGAGGAGTATTGTGCAGCAAGTGGAATCAAAACTCAGAAAATGATTCCAAGGACACCGCAACAGAATGGTGTGACTGAGCGCATTAACAGGACCATCCTTGAGCGCGCCAGGAGCATGAGGTTACATGCAGGGTTACCTAAGACCTTTTGGGTAGATGCTGTAAATACTACCGTATATCTTATCAATAGAAGTCCCTCAGCACCATTGGATGGTGGGCTACCAGAAGAAACGTGGACTGAGAAAGAAGTGAACCTTACACATCTCAGAGTGTTCGGTTGCACTTCATATGTTCACATTGATGCAGAGCATCGAAACAAACTGGATGCGAAGTCTCGGAGGTGCACGTTTATAAGCTACGGGCAGGATGATTTTGGCTACAGGTTTCGGGATGCAGAAAATAGAAAAATCATCAGAAGCAAGGACATAGTCTTCAATGAAAAAGTGATGCATAAATACAGTGTGCAGGAAAATAAGGCCGAAGAAATGAAATTCGTAGAGTTAGAAGAGTTACCGGACATTGGTGTTATAGCGCCACAAGATGATCATGCACAGGAGCATCATGAGGCAGAGCCATAGACACCGGTTGTGAGGAGGTCTACTCGGAAGAGGAGACCCACGGTCCGATACTCACCCTCCATACATTATCTACTGCTGACAGATAATGGTGAGCCAGAGTGTTTTGAAGAGGCATTACAGTCAGATACACGGGTTAAGTGGGAGCAAGCCATGGATGAGGAGATGAACTCTCTTGAATCTAATCGTACATGGGAGCTAGTTACTCTACCCAAGGATAAGAAAGCTCTTCATAACAAGTGGGTTTACAGACTAAAGGAGGAGCATGATGGTTCGAAACGGTACAAGGCGAGACTGGTTGTAAAAGGATTTCAACAGAAGGCAGGTATCGATTTCATCGAAATATTTTCACCTGTGGTGAAAATGTCTATGATTCGTATGGTCTTAAGTATAGTGGCTACAGAGAACTTACATCTAGAGCAGCTAGATGTTAAGACAGCCTTTCTTCATGGGGACTTTAAGAAGAAATATATATGTATCAGCCGACAGGATACGTGACACCAGGTAATGAGAACAAGGTGTGCAGACTAAAAAAAAGTCTATATGGCCTGAAGCAGGCCCTGAGGCAGTGGTACAAGAAGTTCAATAGTTTTATATCGGGAAACGGTTTTAGGAGATGTCATGTAGACCACTGTTGTTACTTGAAGAAGTTTGATACGTCATACACCATCCTTCTTCTGTACGTTGATGATATGCTTGTGGCTGGTTCAAGCATGAAGGACATCTCAGATCTCAAAAGATAACTGTTTAGAGAATTTTTCATGAAGGATTTAGGAGCTGCAAAATAAATCATAGGCATGAGGATAAAGCGTGACAGGAAAAATAAGAAATTGATTTTATCACAGGCAGAGTACATAGCCAAGGTACTTGATCGATTCAATATGGAAGGTGCTAAGCCGATTAGCACTCCATTAGTCAACCACTTCAAACTATCTAATGAGCAAGGTGCAAAGATGCAAGAGGAATGAGACTACATGGCCAAAGTCCCATATGCGTCAGCGATTGATAGTCTCATGTATGCTATGGTAAGCACGAGGCCAGACATTGCTCAAGCAGTGGGAGTTGTTAACAGGTTCATGAATAACCCCGGGAAGGAATATTGGGAAGCTGTGAAGTGGATCCTCAGATACCTGGTGGGTACTAAGGATGTAGGGTTGTGTTATGGTGGATTAGAAATCAAGCTACAAGGCTACGTGAATTCAGATTTGGTAGGAGATATCGACAGCAGAAGAAGCACTACAGGTTATGTGTTTACTCTGGGTAGTGCTGCAGTCAGTTGGGTCTCTCAGTTACAGAAGATAGTATCTATCAGTACGATAGAAGCAGAATATGTTGCGGCTACAGAAGCATGCAAGGAGATGGTGTGGATGCAAAGTTTTATGGAAGAGTTGGGTAAGAAGTAAGTAGATTGTAAGCTATACAATGACAGTCAGAGTGCAATACACTTGGCTAAGAATTCAGCCTTTCATTCAAGGACTAAACATATTGCTATCAGATATTACTTCATACATTCGTTACTGGAAGATGGATCGATTGTTCTAGAGAAGATTCATACAAGTGAGAATCTTGCAGATATGTTGACCAAGATGGTCACAAGGGAGAAGCTGAAGCTCTGTTCAGCTTTGATTGGTCTTCAGGCTTGAAGACGGGGAGGTGGTGCACTCCGGATGAAGAAGATGAAGGTTTTGACAATGTGTCTCCAAGTGGAAGATTGTTAAGAATGTGAAGCCACATCTAGGCCGCCTTCAACCGGTCGTAGGATGTCTTCGACCGGCCGTAGGGGCCTGATCGACCGGTTGTGGACCGGCTCGATTCAAAGTTCAGCGATGTTGTTTTTACTGTGTTGGACCCTAGGACTGGTCGTAGGGACTGTAAGACCGGTCGTAGCTCTCCTAGGACCAGTCGTAGGTTACGCAGATTGTTTCTGAAACTAATACGGATTGTGGATTTTGGTGTCGCCTTTCGCAAGGGTGTGGAAGGGAAGTTACCTAAACTATAAATAGGGGTTCCTAGGGCTTTTCTAGGTAGATGAGAAAGAGAGAAAAGTAATTCTAAGGTGTGGGCTAAGGGATTTCTCTGTTCTTCCAAGGGAGAGTTAGTATTTTGCCTTGTAATCTTTGTTTCTTCATAGTGGAAGTTTACATTCATGGTTTTTTACTCTAGTTTGAGATTTTTCACATATATCTTGTCTTGTGGTTTGTTTGGATTGCTTTGATCTATTTCTAGTTTATATTTTTATCCGTTTATAGTTTGTGGGTGAGGCCTGAGATTGGATCTCGGCCCACTGCGTTGTTGGCGTGCTGCGCAACAAGTTTATCATTCTCAATGACCGCATTTGTCATGTACTTCCTACCAACTTGTACAAAATTTCAACCCGGATACCTTTCACAACAACACGTGCTTTCTTAGAGACTTTGAGTACTCCCGCTCGCCTTGTAAATTTACAACCATCCAAATCTAATTCAAAAAGGTAGATTAAGCTTCTTTTCAATTATGGTACATGCTTCACGTTTTCAAGTATGATAGGCATTCCATCAAACATCTTCAATACAACAGAGCCAATCCCATCCATTTTGCTAGTTAACTCATTTTCTATCAATACAATACTACCCTCATGTGATTTATATGTGATAAACCACAAATGATGCAGACACATATGATGATTGACTCCACTATCAAGTATCCAATTTTGTTTTTTTTTAAAATTAAAAAAATTGAGTTAAAACTTGTCATCAACACCTCATTTTCAATCAACGCCAATGTTGACACTTCAAAAAAAAGAGAAAGAAAAGGATTTGTATATATATTCAGTAAGAAATAACCACAAAAATTCAGGCGACCCTTGGATAACAAAAACACCCAGGGTGCCTATCATATCCATATACAAGACCCTCCCTTGACCGGCGCCAAGAGGCCACCTCAAGACTCTTTAATCGTCCCCAAACCCACCTTATCTAACAGATACAATTCTTGATATGGGTGGGTAAGTCATTTTCCTTGACTAGCTGCACCATCTCTTGCCAACCCATCTTCCGGCCCATTTCCTTCTCTCGGGATGAGAGATATAACAAAACTTCCTCCCCTTTTAAGTCTTCAATCCTTGTCAGCCAATACCTCCACTTCCACGCTGGATTCGACTTACCCCTAAAGGCATCCACCATAAATTGGGAATCTGATTCTATCACCACCTGATTACAACCAAATGATACACTTAGCCCAAGGTTTCGCCTGCTCGCCCACTCTACAGACGTCCCAACCGGATTTAACAGAGAAGCGGCTTGACCAATCGTGGGGCCATAAGCAATAGTCCAACTTGTCCGAGGTACTGAAACCACCTTGAATAATATGTTCTTGTACAACAAGCTAATGGAGATCTCCACAGATTGAATGGGCTACCATATCATCCAAAGGACCTAAACCAGTTTAGTTGCACTACCAGAGGTTGACCGAACCTTGCCCCATGTGCCTTTGCGTACATTTCTGTCAAGGAAAGGGAGCAACTTGGCCAGACATTTCTAGAGGGACAATGCGTTGGCTACCAGGGCACTAACAGCCGAACCAACCCGCAAGGTTCCATACCTGGATCTAACGAAATCTGCCCAAATGCTGCTGCTGTTGCCAAACTTCGCTGCCAGGCCATCTTTAGTCTCAGTTCTTTCATCACGTCATTCAGTTTTCTAATGTCAAGGCCTCCCTCATCTTTAGGCAAAGTGATTTTTCTCCATTTCAGCCAATGTAGCTTCCTCTTCCCTTTGTGCCAACCCCAAAAGAAATTTGTAAAACTCAATTCCATGCTTACCAAAACCTGGGCTGGGATTGTGGCAGCTACCATTGCGTGAACCAGGATGCCACACAATACGTGGTTTATAAGAGTAGACTTGTTAGCCTGAGTTAAGTGTCTAGCCTTCCAGCCTTGGATTTTGGCTTCAATTTTGTCCACCATGGGCTGATAGATTGCACACCTGAACCTGCCTTTAATCAAGGGAACCCTCAAATAGTTGAATGTTGCCGATGAGATGGGAATCCCGAGAATCCGCTCAATGTCTCTCACCCTGCCAGTTGGGAGATTGGAAGGGAAGTGGTAATAACTTTTCCTCCAATTTATCCTCTGACCTGACGATGATTGATAAGATGAGAGAAAATTGACAACTGCTTTAAGCGAAGCACAACAACCATTTAGGAAAAGAACTGTCTTGTCAGCATATAACACGTGCGAGACTTGCTTACAACCTTGCTTAAGTTCGAAGAGCTGACATCTACTGATGTTCATAAGAACTGAGAAGCCTCTACTCAACACCTTTGCTGCCAGAATGAAAAGGTTAGGAGGTAGTGGATCCCCTTGGCCCAAGCCTCTTGACGATTTGAAAAAACCCACTCTCTCCCTGTTTATAAGAACCGTAAACCAATTATTGTTCCAACACTTTTCTACCATGTTCATCCAAGATTCGTAGAAGCCGAAGTGTTATAACACTTGTTTGAGGAAATCCCACTCCAATTGTCATACGCCCTTTTCCATGTCCAACTTAAGAACAATGTTCCTACCATGAATTTTTCGATCCACTTCTCTCAATAGCTCTTGACCCAGAGCTATGCTTTCTGCAATCAAGCGGCTTCTAACAAAAGCTCCTTACTCCAAAGAGATCAGCTTTAGGAGCATCCTGTCCAGCCTATCCGCAATAATTTTTGTGAAAATCTTATACATTGAATTACAAAGGCTAATTGGGCAAAAAGCTGAAAATATTTTCGACGCTGCCGTTTTGGGGAGCAAGCAGATAAGGGACGTAGAGAATGCTCTAGGCAGAGATCCTCCCTGGAATAGATGAATAACCACTCTTTGGATGTCTGACCCAACTATCTGCCAGCTGCCGGCAAAGAATGCCCCAGAAAAACCATTCAGGCCTGGTGCTCAGTCCTTATGGAGGGCCAACACTGCACTCCTAACTTCTTCTATCAATGGAATAGCCATAAGTTGCCTGTTATCTGCTTCTAAAATGAGATGTCGGATAACCTCTAGGAGATTATTTGCCTACGACTGACCTTCTGCCTGAAATAATTTGGAAAAGTATTTTTATAGCTTCCTCCTTGATTAAATTTGGATATGCAGTCATGGCTCTTGATTCCAGTTAGGGGTGTACACGAACCGAGCTAGCTCAGTTAGCTAGCTCAACTCGACTAAAAAAATCTTGATTCGACTCGATTTGAAGTTGAGTTCGAGTTGAGTCGAGTTGATTTTTTGAGCTCGAAAATGAGTTCAAGCTGAGTTCGCACTATCCCCAGCTCGACTCGACTCGGATCGAATCTAGCTCGAATCAAACTCGGATCAAACCAATTCGGTGACTCGGTTACTTTGATATTGATGTTTCTCATCAAGTGTTTGATGAAATGCCTCAACAAAGTGTGGCTAGTGGCAAGGAAGGGTACATGAAACAAATACCCTTTTTTTTCTTGGTTTTTATATTGCTTAGAAGATGTTTAATGACATACCTATAAAATAATTGTTGTTGTTTCCCATACAGTAGGATTTTGAAGGTGTAGTCCAGGTGTTTGTGAAAATGCTGCACAGGTGAACTCGGCTCGAATTGGCCCAAGCTGCTTATCGAACCGAGTTGAATTGGCTAGTCAAGCTTGAGGACTGAGCCGAGCCAAGTTCGAGCTGAGGTCAACTAATGGCTGAGCCGAGTCAAGCTGAGGCCAGCTCGACTCGGTTCGACTCTATGTACACCCCTAATCTCTATGTACACCCCTAATTCCAGCTGAATCTCCCCGATTCCGACTCTTCTGGTTCTTTTTGTGGTTGAAAGATGGAAGAATTTGGTGTTACGATCCCCTTCCTTGAGCCAATTGTTCCGAGTCTTTTGTTTTTTTTTTTAAAATCTTCGACCAGCTCTATTTGTGTCAAACGCTGCCTCACCTTTATCAACTCTAACTGGTCGATCTCATCTACCCCGAATTGCGCTTAATTTTTTAGCTCCAACAGGTTCTGTTCAGCTACCTTTAACTGCTAGAAAACATTTCCAAAGACGTCCCCGTTCCTTTCCTTGAGATGGTTTTTCACCTTTCTGATTTTGAGCATGAGGTTAATCGTAAGCTGGTCCGACAAATCTTCTTCCCAAGCATCCTTAATCACCTGGATACATCCGTCGTGTAGGAGCCACATGCACTAAAAACGGAAGGGCTTTGCAACTGACTGAGGGGCCCTAGGAAATGCCAGCAAAAGAGGCGGGTGGTCAGAGTTCACTCGTGGCAGATGCTTCACTTGAAAATAGGGGAAAATATTTACCCAGTCCTCATTGCATAACACCTTATTAAGTCTTACCAACACGTGAGCATTCCCTACTTGATTGTTGCACTAGGTATACCTATTACCAGAGAAACTTGCATCTAGCAGGCATGCATTTTTGATAGCCTTTGCGAATTCTGAGGACTTTCCATGATTATGTATCTTGTTGCCCCACCTCTCTGTGATGAACAACATGGCGTTAAAATCCCTGCCTACCTCCCATGGACCTAGAGAGCTTCTTGCCACCGAAGCTAAATATTCCCATAGCGCCCTCCTTTGAAATCTAGAGCATTTAGCATAGACAATAGACAGACGGAAAGTTAGAGGAGAATTTTGAACCTGAACTTTAAAGGAAATCATCTAATTAGATTGTTGAACCACATAGATAGCTAAGTTAGTATTATGGAAGAATGAAATTTTTTCTCCCATCAGCCGCATTGGAGAAAGAAGAGTGAAAACCTACTTTTAAACCCACTCCCACTCTTCTTTCCTCCCTAGACATTGGCTTCAAAATAGATAGACACTAAGGATTTTAATTTCGAATAATTCTACGAGCTCTCCTCAGGGTGGCCGCATTGGCTACTCCTCGGGCATTCCAGAATTTACAACCCATCTCTTCAACCTTCTCAGCCTCCCATTCCATTCTTCTGGATCTACCCCTATTTTTTTACTTAGCTGGTTTTCTTCCCCCAACATATTTTTTTCTTATTTTTGGTTATCTTCAAGGCTGAGGTAGCTTGTTGGATCCATTTAGCCTGACAATCTGTTGGTGGTCCTGAAATGATAGGAAATCTGAATTGAGGTCTGTTATCTAGATGTCATTGCCTTGCTCCGGTTGTAGCCCTACTCTCTCTTGTGGACCTGGATTAGGTGGAGTGTCCTCACTACTGCTACTGTTACTGCCTTCTATAAGGTGGTCCTCTCGCCTATTGGGAGAACCTCCCCCATCCTTTTGCATGGCCTGATAAGGAGATGGATTGACTAAGAGATTCAGAGATCTATCTTTTGTCCTAAAGCCTTTTAATCCATTTAGGCTTTGAAGCATGACCTCTCTTTCTCCAAGTGGTAAACTGCAGAGAAGGTTTGGTAAGCTCCCCTGATTCCTCACATTGTTCTCTAGCCCTCTCCTCTTCATACGAATTGGGGAGTTGCCTTCTAACCTTGAGCAAAAATGTGAAATACTGCCTGTTATCTCGCTTTGCGCTCGCTGCAGAGGGTTGGCCAGCTAAAATACACCTAGTCGAGATCTTTGTGGGATGTTGTCTTGCACCTTCTGACTCGGCTCTTCCTCATGCCTTTGTCAAATTAGGTTGGGTTCCTTTACCATTGAAGAAAATGCCATAAGGACATTGGACAATGGCCTATGATTTAGAGAGAAAATATTTCCTCTGTCTGAGACACCAACCTCCTATCTCTGAAGTTCCTCCCTATAACTCTCAACATTGAGGGGAGACAACTAGTCTCTAAGTAGGAGGGCTTCCTAAGATCCTTGAAACTTGGACTTGGAGTATCGACCCAAGGTTGGGGTCTCTCCTACATTTTCTCGAACACCATCGTGCAAGCAGGAAATGCCCCGACCCTCTTTGGTCAATGTTTGATTGGATCTCAAGAGGACTTTTCACCAAAGATGGTTGGTCAGATATGAAATGACTTGTGGTTACCACTACTGGGGCCACATAAACCTTCATCTCACCGCTATGCTCCCAATCATATACTTGTTAGATAGGTTCCATCTTTGCCGAGATCCGATATGTTTTTCCTGCAACTACGAGCTTGATCAATCTGTTGATGTCGACTCCCGGATGCCTGTTAACTTTCACCTTGGCGAACATTTAGAAGATGTCAGACTTACTTATATTACGTGCCCGAAAGAATTTTCTAGGTCTACTATTACCAATTCCATCCATGCGTGAGCCGGGATACTATACAATCGGATCCACTTTCCTTCCCCTTTTAGATTGAAGTTTGGAGACTAGGGGTTCTAAATCCTCTAGTCCCATTGTTCGAATCAAGGTTGGATCGGCTAGAAAATTTGACATCTCTGTTTTTGTTTAGAAGACGACAAGGAAGTAGATGTTTGACAGCCTAGCTATGTCGATAGAGGAAGCTGCAAATCTTGAATCCCTGAGCCCATCGATTAGCCGCAGAATCAAAACTGATTTGTTTATCGCTGTCCCGATTAATCCTAGCTACAGTTCTTTAGTTTTCTTTCCACTATCATAGGCTCTGCTACCGTTGCATCATTCTCCTCCAGTTTCTCTGGTGCTAAAACCTCGGGCTTCTCCCATCTCTTACAATTTATATCTAGGGATTTTGCTAACTAATTTCCCTCTTTCCTAGCTTGTTCGACCGGTTCCGATGATTTGACTTTATACTTGATTGGCTTCATTCTTAGATTCGGCGAATTGCTTGTTATTGATTGAATTAGATTCCTTTGAATTATTCTTTTTTCCTTTACAACAATCTTTCTTCAAATGACTAGTTGTAATATACTAGCAATTTTGAGGGGTAATTTTTTTTTTTTTTATATTCTGATTATTTAATTGTAACCGATCATCAAGTGGATCATTTAAACCAAGATCTATGACACTATGTCCATTGGATAACCAATCCAAAGCATGAATTGTTAATCTAAATCATATAAATTAAATAGTAACTGATTAATTTTTATATCTACTATTAAAATTATCATTTGACAGATGTATCATCAAGATCTTGAGAATTTCTTACCGGACCACTTGATATTCCTATAGACCACCATTTAACGTATTCTATGACATAATATCAACAATGACATATAAAAATCTTAACTTGAACAAGGATAAAAGACTAAGATCTAAGGACAAAAATTCTTGAACCGTTAATTTTAACATGCTTTGTAGACCTTGACAGAGTATACTAGCTTCTTACTTCATGACTCTAGTGGATCTTCAAGCCGATGATTTTGAATTATTTAGCATATGTAAAATTATAAAAATTATTCATGTATATTATAACCATACATTTGAGCATGGCACATAGTAGTATACACTTATTTTTTTAACCTTGAAATTATTTTTCCCATACACTTAAGGGTTAGATATAGAAACGTTTAGTATGGCCCAAACGATTGTGGCATGTACAAACTCAATTAATATACCCTACTTCACTTGTATACACGTGTACAATAATTGGTGCATCACCACTTCTACGAACACTTGTGATTTCCCTACAATTAAACCATTGTAATTTTGATCAAGAAACCATTTTTACAAGTGGGCATAAGGTATAAACAATATAATCATGTAATTAGATCAATGAGACTGTACTTGTAGGATCCACATCTCCATAGCACGTATGCACATATCGTTTGTACACTCATCCACTCTAAAATCTTTCCCCGTTACTTCACACCCTTAATAGGAGAGTTACATTTTTTTTTTTTTTTTGGGTTAGCCTGTTAGTACACACCCATGTCAGTACACACACTCCATGTTAGCCACCTCGCTAGGGATCGATACGAAGACCTCAAGTGTTGAAATGAGGTATCTCCACTCAGTCTGGCAGTTGAGCTATGGATCTGGGTGTTAATAGGAGAGTTACATTTGTACCATTAATTTTCACGCGTTTACATGTATTTACCATGCATGTGTATTAATGCAAGAGAGGTTTGACTCCTTTATATTAGGCATACTAAACCACTTCTCGTAAGCACTCATAAAGAGAGAGAGGGAGGGAGAGAAAAAATAAATTAATAGAGAAGTTCTGTGAGCTTACCCTTCTGAAATAAACCACTTATCAAGTGAGTGCTCTAATATATATATATATATATATATATATATATATATATATATATATATATATATATATATATATATATATATATATATATATATATATATCTTAGATATTTTAGATCAAATCTAAATAGACCCATATAGTGTAAAATTGAGATGAACTATGAGCTAACCATGAGGTCAGCATGTGTGGGCCCCACACATTGTCACGTAAGCAACAACGTGGTACCCCACACATTGCCTCACGTGGGAAAATGCATGGCCCCCATGTGTAGACATAATGAATGGTAAGGGTGAGCCCCTTCTATAAGATTTTGTACATGTGAATTTTTCCATCTAGATTTGAATTTTATTTATTAAGTTATTTATTTTTAAATTTATAAATGAATTAGTTGGTTGCATGCTCTTATCATTAAAATATGATGGGCCAACATAAAAGAAAATTAACATCTCTTCAAAAGCGAGCTCCACCACAAGATTATCCCTGTTATATTAAATTATTTGTGTTTCTTATATTTTGTGTTGTGTTATAATCCTATAAGTAAAAAATCTATTATAGACATTTAGTGTGAAAGTGGGCCCCACATAAAATTAACCATACCTTTAGAAATTTTATTCATTAAATATAAATATGGATTGAAGACCTTATATAAAAATCTAGATCCAGATTGTTAAAATAAGGGGAAAGATCATAATAATGATCTTGGCTGTTAAATCGATGATCAGGTTCAATCTAACCATTGATTAAAGGTTTAATAAACCAATTAAGGGATTAGAATTAAGAAAATTAAAAATCTACTTGATCTAATGTCAGATCGGATCATCTGATCAAAGATCAATCAGGACCATTGGGCTAAAATTATGGAAAATAAGAAAGTAAATGGTCGGATTAGATGGATCTAAACATCCAATTATCTTTAAGGTAGATCTTGATCATAAGTCAAACTTAACAAAGATTAATAGTTTTGTTCTATGGTTAGAAATATTGTAAATAGACTATTTACTACTCATATCCAAGAAATTAGAGACTTGATTGACCGATTTAATGGACAAATGTAACAATTTTAAGATCTTACTCATTTTTACAAGTGTTTTAAGAAAATGGACACTAAAGGAAGAAATTAACTTATGCTTGTATTCTAGATATAACTAAAAAAAGAAAACTTTCTATAGATCGTAAACCTGAGTTCAATCATCACATCCGTGAGAAAATTACCAAAATGTCAAAATATTTGAATAAAGAATGGACGTTATGGGTAATAGTCAATATCACAGATGAATTTTCTTGCATGCATTGCATGACATTACATGCTTACTTTTGCATTACTTTTATAATATGTTGATATATGTTTAAGTATGCAATTTTCTTATATTTAATGTGCCATTATGAGAACACTAAAAAACTTGGGAATTGAGTTATCCCATAAATTCTCAGGCAGAGTTCCCAATGGAACCCAATTTGGTATCAATAGGGGCTCTTCCTCGGACTACTGTCGAGGCTAAGGAAGGAGTTCGTCCATCTCTATAGTGGGCCGCTCATTGTCAAACTATACAGTTATACACGATACATGAGATACCTCACGCCAACATTAACACAGGATGTGAGTAAACTCCTACACGTGTTGGGCTCGTATGGAGGTTAAACACTGTGCGCAACTATAGCCTTGGCCTTGGTTGTTCAATAAAGAAATTGTTTATATGGTAATGTGGCACACTAATATTCATGTATATACACTTGTATCATGCCTATGTTGCGAATCATGCGTACAACTACTTGTTGTGCTGTTAGCTCATTTAGTTGATTGAAAAACCATCCAAAACAGAAAAATGAACTGGAGTCTGCATGTGTTGAGTGGTGACTTTAAGAGGTGTGCTCTTGGAGATTTGCTGCGATAATAAATAATTTTTCATTTTATATTTATTTCTTTTAAATAATGATGTATGAACTTGTGATGGATATTAACTAGTAAATATTTGATACTTTTGACTGGATGCATGATGATTAATTAAGTTTACTATTTGTGATTATTATTATGGTTATGTGTATAATATTATCCCCTTCCCATCAAGTCACACATTCAACTCGGCGACTGAATCAAGCAAACTCGGGTTTTAAGAACCGAGGTGTGACACCAGTCTTGCCACATACCCAACAAGTGCCTTTGTCATCCCTTGATGTTGATCGACTGTGAGAATTGCTTCTTAAAGAATTCTTTGGTTTGCTAGCAAGGTCATTTGACCTTCCTCTTATCATGAGTGCCTTTGCTTCTGAACCACTTGAACTTTCTGAAGATGTCTTTTTTTGAAGTTCATCAGCAAGCAATGCACTACAAACTGTATCCCAATCGAGTGAATCTTCCTTGGTACAATTCAGTGATGTAACCAAATTGTCATAAGGCTCCGAAAATGTATATAACAATGTCATCTCTTTATTCCTCTTCTATTCTCATGCTTATGCTTTCGAGCTGACAAATGATATTGTTAAATATATTTAGATGGTTTGAAATTTTTCTATCATCCTTTATTCTTAGGGCATAAATTTTCTCTTCAAAAAAATATGGTTTATGAGGGACTTTGTTTGATATAAGCTTTTTGGCTTCTCCTGTTAACCCGTCACAGTCTTCTCACCAATTATGTTGAATAAAAGTACATTATTTTCCAAACACAAGAAAATAGTAGACAATGCCTTAATATCAATCTCATCTCAATCATCATCGGTCATATATTCTAGTTTATTTTTCTTACTGAGCAATGCCTTGTATTACCCCTGTTGAACCAATAAATCTTGAACTTTTAGTTTTCAAAGATCAAAATTCTTTTGCCCATCAAATTTCTCCCCCTCAAATCTACTACTAGCCATCTCTTCTAATTTATTACACAAACCCAAAATCTCTTATATCACTTGAAGCGATTAAAATCACCACTGACCACTTGATGTGACTAAACCAATGCCCAAGTAATAAGCCACCAAAATCAAATGCCCATTTGATTCCAATGGCACATGGAATACACGAGGATCATATGCAATAAATAAAAAGAATATAATGGAGAAAAACTCAAAACCACAACCATATAAGAACACACAATATACGTGGTTCATCACTTGGGCTACATCTATGGGCAATTCAACAAAAAAAATATACTATAATAAAGAGAGATTACAATAAAAATAAAGAAAGGTGTACCTTTGTCAAGAATACAACAAACTTCACTTAATTTCAAGCTTAAAAAGGAAAACCCTCTACAATTGAAATGCTAGCAATATATCTTATCACCTTGGTTACCTTGAGAAGAAAACCTTGGAGTAACTCTTGAAAAACCTTAGACACTTGAATCAAGACTTCAAGAAGGAAACTTACTCTTGAAACTCTCTTGTAAAAGAAACCACCCCCCAAACCTTGGACACTTGAATCGAGACTTCGAGAAGAAATCGAGACTTCGAGAAGAAAACTTACTCTTGAAACTCTCTTGTACCGTAAAAGCTTTTTTTTTTTTTATGAGTAAAATATCAAAAATATCCCTCTGGTGTTCCGCCTAATGAGTGAACCTTGTTATCACGTCAAACATGGATAGGCAATGAACCCTAAGAGGGTGTTCGACGCATGGTATGAGAAATTAGGCGGCATTGAAGTGCAAAAATCACTCTTTTCAAACTTACCCCTTGCTTGCTAACATTCTTTGTTGATGTTGGTTAAAAGCTTTGGAAACTATGCCAGATAAAAATTTGAATGGAGGGAATTCTCTCAATCCCATGTAATTCATGGCCGGGGGGATGCAATTCCTTCGTAGACTTGATCTAGAGAAAATATCAGGAGTATACTTCTATCACCAAGTTCCGTGGGCCCTATCATGGCATATGTATTATATCCACACCATCCATCCATTTTTTGAGATCACATTAGGTCATGAGCCAAAAATTGAGACAGATCCAAATCTCAAATGGACCACAGCATAGAAATCAGTGGGAACCATGATTCCCAATCTTGAAACCTTCCCAGGGGCCATCATGATGTTTATTTGTCATCCAAGTTGTTCATGATGTCACACAGACTGGATGAAGGAAGAAAACTAATATCAGATTGATCGAAAACTCATATAGCCATACAAATGTTTCAACAGTGGTCATTGAATCCCCACTCTTCCCTCTCGTGTAGCCCACTTGACTTTTTTTATCCAATCATTTTTTAGTCTCTTATCTTCAAATGAGCTATCAAAATAAATGAACGTAGTAGTTTTCTCACAAACAACATGATGGGCCCCACCTAGCATCCCTAAGCACTAACCTCCGGTGGAGCCTTATGTAAAAATCCAGGTCCGGCATCATTACTTCATACGGTTTCCATACACAGTATCCTCATACATCCAGTATATACACGGAGATTTTTTGCATTCCAAATGTGGAATGGAGCATGATCAAACCAACTGAATCCCTTGACAATACCTGATATCCCATAATAATTAGTTTCAAACAATATTATCCCCCTTAATCCTACCTAATTTGTGCGCCAAACACATGCTACATGATTTTGGTGTCACAATTTTAGCAACAGTATGTTTCTAACCACAATTTCGTCGCCACTGAAAAGTACTTAAAATCAAGGGTTGGGCATTTTATTGGGTTATTGGTGTGCTTATGGTGTGGTACATGATTTTGGATGGCTGGATTAAGCTACATGCATGCCACTCGTAACCATGGCTGTGTGTATGCATTTGAATTATGGTACATTGCCATAATGAATTGTGGAGCTTTTAGACCTGAAATACCTTTTGCTTTGGATGTGCATTACTGTTGAGAAATGCGAAAAGCAATAATATTATCAAGGAGGCCGATTTCTTTGGAGCCTGAATTATGGTACATTGCCACGATGAATTGAGGAGCTTTTGGACCTGAAATACTTTTTGCTTTTGATGTGCATTACTCTTGAGAAATGCCAAAAGCAATGATAATATCATGGAGGCCGATTTCGCTGGAGCCTGAATTATAATACATTGCCATAATGAATTGGGGGAGCTTTTGGGCTTGAAATACTTTTTGCTTTTGATGCGCATTACTATTGAGAGATGCGCATTACTATTGAGAAATGCGAAAAGCAATAATATTATCAAGGAGGCCGATTTCTCCAGAGCCCTTGATACAAACCCCGGGTTTCCGCCCAAAGACATGGAGCTATGCATGCAGTACGAGAATGCTGATCAATTACTGTAGACACTCCTACTATCGGCGAAATCCAGATCGGTCCATCTGGCAGGCACTCGTGGATTGTCCATGGTAGTAATTACACTGATGAGACAATCGTAGCCATTTGACATGTAGCCTTTGAATCAACGGTAATGATGAAAGGTGAACGATAATCTTCCTACTTCAGTGTTTCAACATAGATCCCATCACATGGACGGCTTAGATTTGTTAAGCTTGTGTTCAAAGGTATGTCGTACTGAACAAAAATGAATTGAAAGCCAAAGGTTTGGAGTCAGAGGGATTCTTTTTAAGGTACCCTGATAGGTGGACAAGTGATGCGTCGAGCATGTGCTGGATGAAAAAGCTGCATGTGCGCGCATGCATCGTGCGTGTAACCAACGATGAAAACGGTCACGAGGGTACGCGAAATGGTCCCCAACATAAAGTTCTGCCGGGTGGGGAGCGGATTAGGTGTTACCCACACCGTGGGGCCCACCTTGATGACGTGTTTTATATCCATGCGGTCCATCCATTTTTCCATATCATTTTAGGATGTGTTCAGAAACACGAAGCATATCCAAATATCAGGTGGACCACGCCATTGGAAACAGTGGTGATTGAATGCCCACCATACAAAATTTTCTAAGGCCACCATAAACAGATCCAAATTTTTTATTTTCCATCCAATCCGTTGATAAGATCAATGAGACCTAAACGAAACGAAAATACAAAGATTAAATTGATCTAAAACTTTTTTGACATATAAGAAGCTTTTAATGGTTATTCACCACTTTTACCTGTGGTGTGTGTTTCACCGGAGATTTAACGTTCTAAAACTAGATGTAAAAACGGATGGATTGTGTGGATATAGGAAGGTAGACTGACACCTAATCCGCGCCCATGGTGGAAACTATACGGGGCCCATGGAGATGTTGGTGAAAAATCTACTCCGTCCATCAGTTTTGCAATCTCAGAATGAGGGATATCCTAAAAAGGAGCCGGATTCAAAGCTAAGGTGTGCCACTCGGCAACAAACAGTCAAGATTCAACGCCCACCATTGAAACCTTTGCGAGGCCACAAAAGTTTTGGATCACGCTAATATTTATGATTTCAGCTCATCTGAGAATAACATTATCAATGGTTTGGAAGACATAAAATCATTACTGTGGGCTCCGGGAGGATTTCAACAGTAAGTATTTCCATTCTCGCATTTTCTCTTCGTGTGGCCGGCGTGAGTTTTGGATATGCATAATTTTTGTGTTAGTATCCTATTTTGAGATTGTTAAACTAATGGACGGAGTAGATTTTTCAAGGACATTACGGTGGGCCCTTTGTAGCTTACGCCATCAGAAACTTTGGCACTGGTAATTATCCGTGAAAAAGTAAACTCTTCCGTATGAATCGGCTCTTTTCTTTTTCTTTTGAGTTTTTTCCTACCGTACCACTCGTTCTTAAGCCACCTACTTTATTATGCCCATTCAAACTTATCTTACCCAACTAATCCCCTAATATACGGCATACTTTTAGCGGACGAAAATACCCCTGCCATATCTTGAGGAAATGGATTGGCCGGTGAGTTGTACGAATGGGCCCCGTAGTTATGTGTTTATTATATCCACAACGTTCATCCGTATTTTGAGATCATTTTGGAGCATCATAAAAATAAAATAAAATCACATCTAAAGATCAACTGGACCACACCACATAGCAGCGGGTATATTGATTTTCACCGTTAAAAATTTTATAGAGCTCACCATAACATTTATTTTCCATCCAATCTATTCATAAGGTCACAAAGACCTCCACGAAGAGGAAAAATAAAATTTATATTGATCCAAAACTTCTGTGCCCCCTAAAAGGGTTTCAATGGTAGACATTCAATCTCCACTGTTTTTTAACAGTGTAGTCCACTTGATAGCTAGATTTGTCTTATTTTTTGACTCAAGCCTTAATACAAGAGCTCACCAAATGGATGAACCGTTTGAATATAACACATACTTCATGATTGGATCCACAAAACTTACCGACTTCAATACACCAGCTATATAGCTGGTGTGGCCAATCCACTTCCTGCTTCCACGAATGCCGCACTACTGCCGACCGGGCGGCACTGCCGCCTGGACTGTCCAGTGGGCGGTGGTAGTACCGCCCGGACTGTCCAATGGGCAGTGGTAGTACTGCCAAACCGCGGCACCGCCACCCGGAAATGGATTGGCTACTCCCCTCAACACTAGCCAGGTTGGTGGTCATGATCTGTGGGCCCCACCATTATGTATTTGTTTCATCCACGTCGTCCATATATTTTTAAAGATCATTTTAAGGTATGAACCAAAGATGAGGTATATCACAATCTTAAGTAGACCACATTACAGGAAACAATTTTGAATGAGTATCGACCATTAAAAACATTTTGGGGCCATCAAAGTTTATAAAAGTTTTTGATCAAGCTGATTTTTATTTTTTCCCTTCATCTGGGCCTGTATGACCTAATCAACAGATTGGATGTCAAATAAACATTATAGTAGGCCTTAGGAGGAATTTAATGGTGGATATCCAATAACTATTGTTTTCATGTGGTGTGGTCCACCTGGGATTTATATCTCTCTCATGTCTTGGATTAAGCACTAAAATGATATTTAAAAATGGATGAACGGAATGGATGAAACACATATATCATGGTGGGGCCCATAGAGCACTGACCACTAGCCACGAGGATGGTGGCAAGGGGATTAGCCAATCTGTTTCCAAGCCACCCCGTCATTGTAGGCCCATAGAGCATGGATAAAACACGTGCATCATTGTAGGCCCATAGAGCTTTGACACCATTTAGCTGGGTGGCGTTGGGGTCATTAGCCAAACCATGTCCAGGTGAGTGGTATGGATTATGGAATGCTCATTATTTTGGCAGCTGGTCCCTTGGCCAGGATTGATAACTCGTTCGAGTTGGATGTGACTCATTTGAGTTGACTCAGATTGTGTTGTGTCAGATCTGAATCAACACCTGAATTGGATTGGTAAAGAGGGTGATTGGGTATAACTCAGGCGAGTCACCTTAACTTAACTCAGGGTTGAATGTCTGTGTGATTGTAACACCCTGAATTTTTTGCCAACCTGGGGTTAGACGTCTTTAGGCAATGGGTCAACCACGTCACTCTTAGGAATCAATTCCAAAGCCAAAGAAATCATTTATAATCAAATCCTTTAGAAAATAAGTGTAAGTTAGCTAGCGTTACGCTAGTGTAGCTGTGAAATTGTCCCTGAACACTTTAAATACGTTCTACAAGACCCAAAACTTGTAGAATCAATGACGCTATAATACTCTGAAACTTCGGATCAAACTCTAAACCGGTTTGCTCTCAGGAACCCTTTGAAACTTTGTATTGGATCTAGACCGCGCATCGAAAGTCCGATACCTACAAACTTAGACTGTTATGACCGCTTAACTGGACTTGACAATCATTTCAAAAATCAAGCCCAACCGACGTTCAGAGGCTATTTCATTAAGCCTGAACTGAAGAGAGTAAGAATAGGGCAAATGCTTAGGAAATTAAATCCTAATCTGGCATGTGACTTGACGCGTTATTATTAAGCATTCTGACCGTCAGAATTCAGCCAAATTACACCCTCGGATAAGAAAAAATTTCTCTTTTATATCATGAGACTTGTAGACCTGATTTAGGTACGACGACCGCTGAACTGAAACTGGATCGCCACGTGCGATCTACGAACTCTGCTGGTCTGAAAACTTCGTGTGAGCAACATCCAGTGACCATGAGCTTAAGTCCGATCGCGTTCGGCCAGAGGATCTCCCGAACTGCTCTTTTGGATCGGAACAGCCCCGTTTTGGTTATAACTTAAGTGTACTTTGTTCCCAAGCCTAATTTGGGAAGGTTTTAGCTTATAAAAGGGCTTTAAACCCTCACTTATCTCACCCGTCCGAATTTGCTAGAAACCCTAGCTAGAGTGAGAGAGAAAGTGAGAGTTTGTGAGAGAGCGTGGGAGTGATCTTCCTGCCACTTGCTGCAACCACTGCACGTGGTAAAGCAGCGCATCCTAATCGCTTTGTTGGTGATTCCGAAGCACTTTTAGGTAAGGAAAAACCCTAACTACTTGCTGATTTAGGATCCTTTCGATTTCATAGCGAAGTAGCTTACGTATCTTGTGTATTAGGTTGTCTGTACACCGTTGACGAAGCGTATACGCTCCGTTCGAAACGATACACATATACGACAAAAGGTGCAGATTTTAGACGCTTTGATTGACTGATTTCAAAGCTTTCAATGTCGTTTGATAGTAGATTATTGATGAGAACGCTGTTTGACATGTAGAACATGCTGTCCGTTTTTCATTTCGTATACGTACGGTAAATATGAGATTTAGAGTATTTTAGGTATTTATAGGAAATACAGTATATGTCCGTATTTTGAAAAAATGATTGATATATTTATTTGTCGTGTTGTGATACTAGTTATGCGTGCATGATCTATTTGGCGAAGAGATTCGCCCAAATGCGCACTTTGAGTCGACATACGCTATGTAGACTAAAGTGTGTAGGCTAAGTGTTTGTATAAATGTTTGTATTAGTATGTATTGAATAAATGGTATTGTGAATGAGTTTTGAGATTGAATTCTCAAGTAATATGCTGATGTAAATGATTTCCCTTACGTTGGCTATATGTATTGATTTCATTATATGTATGGAATACATGTTTTGGTTGATTTACTTACATGACATGTTATAACATGTTGTCAACATGCTTGTATTGCTGTATTTCATTTCTGTTACTCACATGTGATTACTGATGTTGTGCACAAATGTTTGGGGCTATATGTTAGTCCAGGCAGTCGATAACGGACTGAATTCGTGGTTGGCCTCTATTTGCCACGAGAGGCGCGTCGATGAACGTGAGTCGTGTTTTGGGTTGGCGGCAGTGGTTTGGCCACACAAAGTGTTTCATGCACTTCATGTCGTCCAGCTTGAGATGCGCTCGTACTAGTCGAGCCCGTCAAGTAACCCGATTGACCATTGTATGTTCATCTTGTATGAGTCATAACTGCTTGAACCTAGGGTACTGAACTTACCATTGTAAACCCTGTTAACCATGATACCTTGATCCATAAAGACTCATGAGCCGGGCATGGTGGTATGGGACACCGTGGTCGAGCTGTCGGCCTACACTGGGGCCACAAACTTCCCCGTAGTGACCAGTGAGCACCCAGACTCGTGAGTAGATTATGGTGGTATGGGACACTATATTCTTACTGTCGGCCTACATTGATAAGGTGATGGGGGAGCGGTGCAACGAGTGCGAACAACAGCCCTGACAGCCCTTTGTAGTGACCTCGAGCGTATTCTGAATTTACGGGAGGCAACGATCCTTCGGTAGCGACAAGAGTACAAGTAGGCTTGTATTGATAAGGTGATGGGGGAGTGGTGAAACGAGTGCGAGCAACAGCCCTGACAGCCCTTGCAGCGACCTATAAATATAACATCGTATGTGATTTATAGGAGTGACGACCCTAGACAGGATCTATGTTGGGATTGATATAAGTAAAGTACCCTAGTTTTCCAATCCTGCTGTATAAAAAGGATTAATAATAACTTGATAATCATATCCACATCGCATTGCATGTGCCTGGAAGATGTGGACCACTGAGCGGTACGCAAGCATGCCGTGGACGCAGATGGTGCCGCATGAGGGAGAATGTCGGTGAGGGCATCTATCATGTCATGCCATATTGCATTAACAAAAGTATCTAAGAATGTTTGATTGATTGCTTTACTATTATCGCGTGATTGATTTGAGAACATGCTAATCTTTGCTCTATTATTCCACTGAGTTAGCTACTCACTCCCACATTACGGGATGATGTTTGCAACACCCACCAGTCCTTATTTTAGTTGCAGATGATGGCGCTGCTTGCGAAGCGGAGCTGGACTTGTATGATGATGAGGAGGATCCCTCCTTTATGCATGTTCTGATCGACGGGATTAAAGGGAGGTTGATTAGATGCCTTGACACTTGTCATTTCCTATTTTTAGAGCACTCATGTATATTATTTTCGTTCACTTTTGAAGTATACATGTATGAATTTAACCTGGTAACATGTTCACACTCTGGAGACATACAACAATTAGATATGTTATACATACTATCACAGTCTTCCGCTTGCTAATTTAACTGTCTCTGGAGTATGATATACTGTTTTGGCTTAATCCCAATCTTTTTTAACGCCTGTTTACAGACAACATGCATTTAACATTATCTATGTTGCATAAATAATATTTTGAAACTCGGGAGTTGGGTTTCTACCTGACCCTCGATTTTCGGGGTGTTACAGTGACCCTATCAACATGTTGGATGACTAATAAATTTCACTGTCAATTTAATTCACTTCATGGTCTATTTCACTCATTTCGTGTTCAATTTCGTTTACTTCGCGGTGAATTTCGTTCCCTTCGCGGTTAATTGCATTCACTTCGCAGTGAATTTCCTTCACTTCGCGGTCAAATCCCTTACATTACGTACGTGCAATTTTTTTACATAACCAGTGAATGAGAGTTCAATTGAAAAAGGAATGATATAAAATTGCATGTAATCTAAGATAACACAAATTCACCGTGATTTCACCATGAAATGAATGGAATTGACCACGAAGTGAAGGGAATTGACCGTGAAATGCATGGAATTGACCGCGAAATGAACGGAATTGACTGTGAAGTGAAGTGAATTCACCGAAATTCACCTCGAAATGCACGAAATTGACCGTGAAGTGAAAGGAATTGATCGTGAAATGAATGGAATTGACCGTGAAGTGAAGGGAATATGCTGAAATTCACCATGAAATGAATGAAATTGACCGCGAAGTAAAAGGGATTGACCGCGAAATGCATGGAATTAACCGTGAAGTGAAGGGAATTCACTGGAATTCACCATGAAATGCATGTAATTGACTGTGAAGTGAAGGGAATTGACCGAAAAATGAATGGAATTGACCGTGAAGTGAAGGGAATTTTTCGGAATTCACCATGAAATGAATGGAATTGATCGTGAAATGAAGGGGATTGACTGCGAATGCATGGAATTAACTGTGAAGTGAAGGGAATTCGTCGGAATTCATAGTGAAATGCATGGAATTAACCGTGAAGTGAAGGAAATTTACCGAAATTCACCGTGAAATGCATGAAATTGACCATGAAGTGAAGGGAATTGACCGCGAAATGCATGAAATTGACTGTGAAGTGAAGTGAATTGACTGCGAAATGCTTGGAACTCATCATGAAGTGAAGTGAATGGAATTGACCGCGAAGTGAATGGTATTCACCATGAAATGCATGGAATTGACTGCGAAGTGAAGGCAATTCACCGTGAAATGAGTGGAATTGACCATGAATTGCATGGAAGTAAATGGAATTCATCGTGAAATGCATGGAATTGACCGCGAACTGAATGAAATTGACCACGAAATGAATGGAATTCATCACGAAATGCATGTAATTGACAGCGAAGTGAAAGGAATTGACCGCGAATTGAATGCAATTGATCACGAAATGAATGGAATTGACCACGAATTCGCCGCGAATTGAATGGAATTGATCACGAAATGCATGAAATTGACCGCGAAGTGAATAGAATTGATCGCAAAGTGAAAGGAATTGATTGCGAAGTGAAGGAAGTGAATGGAATTGACTGCGAAATGAATGGAATTGACCGCGAAGTAAATGAAATTCACCATGAAATGCATGAAATTGAACGCGAAGTGAATAAAATTGACCACGAAGTAAATAAAATTCACAGTGAACTGATTGAAATTGACTGCGAAGTGAATGAAATTAACCGCGAAGTAAATGATATTGACCACGAATAGATTGAAATTGACCGCGAAGTGAATGAAATTCACTGTGAATTGATTGAAATTGACCGTAAAGTGATTGAAATAGACCGCGAAGTGAATGAAATAGATTTTTGGCCATTGACCTGATGGAATATTGAAAAATAATCAGGTTAGTTGGCTAAAGTAGCTTCTCCTACCCCAAAATCAGATATGGTAAATCAAGTAACTCATTCTGGTTTTGGAGATATACTTGTTAAATAAATAAAGAAAGAAATGAATAAAAAGAGAAAATAATTTATATGCTTATATACATATTTATATAAATACTAGAAAAAAAAATGTAGGTAGAATAATGTTCTCCATGTTAAAAAAAAGTGCACAGGCTGCCATGGCAATACCGCTGGTACAGCGATATTGTTGCTGAAGTCTGTGCCCTTATTTAATCAATGGCGACAGTTATAACTATGGTTATAATCCATAGCATAAGGAGCTCAGCTTTCATAGATAACATTTTTGATAAAGTAGGCTCATTGTCAATGGCTGCAGTTATGGCTATGGTTAATTCGTAGCTATAGGAAGCCCATCTTTCAAAAATCACTTTTCTGATAAAGCAGGGTAGTCTAGCCGAGTAAATGTGCCTCCGTGTAATAAAGAGTATTCTTGTAAATTAAGCGTGGGAGGGCTTTGTATGGTGGCAGCTCACAAGCGAGTCGCACCGTAGGAAAATTATCTTTTCTTTTTTGTGGTGGCGTCCGGCCGATTCTTTAATACGTCTTTGAACGATGTCTTTTCTTTTTCTTCTTTAGTGGGTAAGCGTTAGAAATCAGGCTGATCCACTCATCTGGCATGCCACACCGTAGAAATCAATGGAAGGCCAGCTGTCAGATTCAGCTTAGACGTGTGGCCCACCTATTGGGAAAATCTGCTGGACTTGAGAGACAGGTAATATTCATGGTGGACCCCAATATTTAAATGGACTGGATTTACTACACAAGTGACTTTTTGGCCGGGAAAGATGGTCGCATGCTAAGTTAGCATGCTAATTGTACATGTGATCAATTCTCTTTCTTTGTCAGCATTCCGTACAATTTTGGGTCACCAACCATGAATACGCTCCCTGATTTGAACGGTTTGCATTTAGTTACATACGTGTCATGTAAAAGGTAGATGCACGCATGTGTATGATTGATCATATTCGACAGAGTACCAAACAAGTCCCTCTGTATAGTCTCCTTCATGTACGTTAGGAAGGGTGACTGCAATGGCAAGAAGCAAAGGGAGGAAAGAGAGTGGAGATAAATGGATACAGCACTACAGCAGCTCTCACAAGATACTGCTTGTAGGAGAGGGAGATTTCTCTTTCTCTGCCTGTCTTGCAAAGGCATTTGGTTCAGCTACTAACATGGTGGCAACTTCATATGATTCAAAAGGTACACATGCATGTACACATACATATACGTGATTGGAAATCTCTGTATTCAGTAGTCTTATAGCAACATAACCCTAGCACACCTTAATTTCTTCACCACCATTTATGTTGAATAATGGTTGCATGATATTCTTGACCGTCCAAGTCCTGTTCTCCACGCTGGATGGAACTTAGCTGAAAGAGAACACTGATTGGACGGTCTGAACATTTTGATGTTGCCAGTTGAATCTGGACCATTAATTTTGTTGTGTTTTAACCTTTCATTCCATGGTGAACAAATGGAGTCCGTAGGATGTAGTATGCTAATGGGCCCACGATTTGGGTAGGTAAGGTTTCTTCACTTGATGATGAATGAGTAACCACTATCCACAGTTTCGTGTTTTGTTTCTCTATGCTCCTGTCGCTCTACGAAAATGCAAATTTTTTTAAAAAAAAAATTAATTTTTTTTTTTTAAAAATTGTGACCTCATTTTCATTTTCATTTTTCATTTTTTATTATTACGAATGCTCTCTTACATGCACGCATGAATGCATGGGGATGCCATTTTTTCAGAGATGTTACGACGCAAGCATTGGAGTTCCGAGGACCACCTGGAGGAATTGAAGGGTCTGGGATGTATGGTGTTGCATGATATTGATGTGCATGTCATGAACCAACAACCAATCCTAAAAATGATGAAGTTCGACCGTATTGTATACAACTTTCTACACGCAGGCCATGACCCTTTGCTCCACGAATGGAATTGGCAGCTCATTGAGTAAGTGTATGGCACAATGTAATGCAGTAGTTATTTGTTACTCTGGCTATGCATGGCCCTAGATACAGCATGTGGAAATGTTATATGCGGCCTTATTGATCTAAATTAAACTAAATTGTCTAACCTATCCCTACCCCTGCTAAGTTACCATTTAAAAATAAGATTAGTGGAAAATCCTAACCCTTGATTGGTGGACATTTGACGCACGGATGTGATTTGGTCGATCACTGTCTTCCTCAAGGGGATTATTACTCCGAATCCACAGAGCTTTTTTAGTCCTCGAATCCATGAGGAAAAATAGAAACTAGAGATAAATTTGAAAATAAATTGATTCATAATAAAAACAAATTTACCATCCTTTAAATAGTGATACCAAAGAATAAGTTTCAAAATCAAACTCCAACTCGAACTCCCTAGAATTCATGAATTAATATAAATAGTAAACTTATTATATTTAGACAGTCATGATTCATACTAGACTTTATGATTTTCTCCAAAAATATTAAGTGTCCTATTTAGCCCAACAATGTTATTCTCCTAAATTTTCTAAGTCCCTTTTCATATAGGACACAACTCCTAAAGCTCAAAGGATCAAAAGTTATGATCGAACTAGAATCTAATATAAACCCAGCTTGGATAGATCAAGTAGCTTCTCCGATCCAAAATCATATATGATACGTGAATAACTCATTTCATTGAGATATGACTATTATAGGGTTATATCGTACTGATCACTTAGCATCTTGTTAGGGGCTGTTGCACAAAACCTTAGGATCTAGCCTCTCAAATACACCATAATTATGAGATAATAAAGCGATGAAATAAATCAAAGCACAAATCACACGACACAAGAGATTTTTACGTGGAAAACCCTCAAAGAGGTAAAAACCATGGGACCTTGCCCAAATCAATAATCCACTATGAAGTAGAACATTACAACCGGTCACAAGCATACACCGCTTGGATCAAAGCTTCTTCACTCACGTAGGAGTGGATAAACAATATGAGAATAAAGAAAAACAGAGAGATTTCACTGATTACGAGGACGTAGAAGCACTGAAATGTCAAATGCATAGTAGATCACTTTTACGAGCAGAACCTCCCTTCCATAAGCTTCCTCTCTCTTCCTCTCTCTCTCTCTCTCTCACATTTGATAGCCCTAAACTATTTACCCATGTAAAGCTTTAGCAAACACTCTTGTATTACCTCGAAAAGTCCTAGGAACCCCTATTTATAGTTTAGACAACTCATTTCCGCACCATGGCGAAAATCGTCTCAAATTTACGCAGTCCACACAAAATCTGGATATGAATCTGTATAACTTTGACTGGTCAAGCGGAGCCTCGACCGGTCGAACAGACTCCTCGGCTGGTCGAGTAGCGATAAAGAATAAACTCAATTAGTCGCTGGACTTTGAATCGAGCACCACTCGACTAGTAGAGCACCACCCTCGACTAGTTGAGCAAGGCACTCGACCGGTCGAGTGACGAGGAGAAAATCCCAATCAAATCTCCTCCTTTCCGACTTAGGAGGAATTCACCTTTTTCAAGCCAGTCTGATTTCTACAAACCTTAAACTTTCCTTTGAATAAAGCCTTGGTCATCATGTTTAACCCATTATCAACCATGTGGACCTTCTCAAGTTATAACACATTCTATTCTAAAGTATCCCTAATCTAGTGATACTGAATCTCTATGTGCTTCGACTTGGAGTACTGACTTAAATTCTTGCTTAAGTGTATGACACTTTGATGATCGCAATAGATCATGTGCTACTCCTGTAGGAACCTCTTCATCCAAAGCATATCTTTACATGCCTCTATGACTGCAATGTACTAAGCCATCTGAAGCGATCGCAGTGGAGTCTGATTCATCTTCCTTCTCCTTTCATTTTCTTTTCTTATCGTTCTTATTCTTACGACATTCATGCTTGTAGTGACTCTTCTTACCACAATTTCAGCATTCAACATCTTTTCTAGTACTCGACTTGCCTCTTGATTTATCTTGAGCCTTTCCACCATTTCTGTTCTTTTCTCTCATCCATTCTTGTGTTACAAGGGCTTCTTGATGAGTAAACCCCTAAGATTTCCTCCTTGTCTCCTCATTGAAGAGATAACTAGTTACCTGTTCCATAGATACCTTTCCGTCTAGCGCGAAGTTACTTAGAGACACTACCAATGTCTCCCAAATATTAGGCAATGAGCTAAGCAATAACAGAGCCTGTAATTCATCGTCCATGACCATCTTCATAGTGGAGAGCTAGTTCTATATATTGCTAAACTCGTTCATGTGCTTAGCCACAGAACCACCATTTCTGAACTTGAGATTCACAAGTCGTTTTATTAGAAAAATCTTATTGTCGACTGTTTTCCTCTTATACAACCCTCGTAATTTTAATTATAGGCTAGTGGTTGAGGTCTCCATAGACACATGGTAAAATACGAAATTATCCAACCATTGTCTAATAAACCCTACCGCCTTTTGGTCTAATTTCTTCCAATCATCATTTGTCATATCATTTATTTTTGTTGATATGCCTAAGATTGGAGCATACAAGTCTTTGTAATAAAGCAAGTCCTCCATCTTAGCTTTCCATATGGTCTAGTTAGAACCATTGAGACTGATCATCCTTGATGAGTTACCTTCCATAATTTAGAACTGGTCCCACCCCGTTTAACCAAACTGAACGCTCTGATACTACTTTGTTGGGGGTCGTTGCACAAAACCTTAGGATCTAGCCTCCCAAATACACCAGCATTATGAGATAATAAAGTAATGAAATAAATTAAAGCATAAACCACACGACACAAGAGATTTTTAAGTGGAAAACCTTCAAAGAGGTAAAAACCATGGGACATTGTCTATATCAACAATCCACTATAAAGTAGAACGTTACAATCAATCACAAGCACATACCGCTTGAATCTAACCAATGCAGGAGTAGATAAACAATAAGAGAATAAAGAAAAACAGAGAGATCTCACCGATTATAAGGACATAGAAGCGCTGAGATGTCGAGTGCATAGTAGATCACTTCTATGAGCAGAACCTCCCTTCCACAAGCTTCCTCTTTCTCACACACACCCACACCCACACCCACACACACACCTTTGATAGCTCTAAACCCTTTAACAAACCCTTGTAAAGCTTTAGAAAACTCTCTTGCATTACCTACAAAAGCCATAGGAACCCTTATTTATATTTTAGACAATTTCTTTCCGCACCATGGCGAAAACCGCCTCAAATTTATGCAGTCCGCACAAAATCCGGACATGAATCTGCGTAACCTCGACTGGTCAAGCAACGCGGAAGAATAAACTTAATTGGTCGCTGGACTTTGAGTCGAGCACCACTTGACTGGTCGAGCACCATCATCGACCGATCGAGCAGGGCACTCGACCCGTCGAGTGACGAGGAGAAAATCCCCATCATATCCAATTAGGGCTTTTCTGATCTATTTTTGACAAGTGTCTGCCACTCGCTCTTTTTTTTTTTTTTTTTTTGTCAGAGACCATTACGGTTCACTTTTTTTTTTTTTTTTTTAAAAATTATTTTATTTTATTTTTAAGAACCCGAGTTCCATTGATGAGGAAAATTTACACAGGCAACAATTTCAGGAGGGAGAACGAGCCAAAGACCCTGCCCCTCCTATCATATGAAAATAAGAACAAGCCTAAATACAATTTCTAATGGTGTTTAACCTGGCTTTGTCCGTCAGGAAGCATCCCTTAACAGTCCGAGGGAGTGCATTGACATCGGTGAAGAATCTATCCATATGACCCCGACTACTCTCTTTCGCCAGCCCATCCGCTGCCCCATTTACTTCTCTGGGGACAAGGGAAATGAGAAAGGATACCTGCCCATTGAGCTTCATAATTCTGGAGACCCAATATTTCCATTTCCAGGCCTAGGACTTCCCCTGGATACAATCTACCACCTACTAGAGTTAGATTCAATAAGAACATTCCCCGCACCACAAGACAGGCAGAATTTCATCCCATCAAAGATTGTCCGAAGCTCCGCACCATTATTGGAAGAGCACCCGTACCAACTGACAAAAGCAAAAATCAAATTGCCATTGTGGTTCTTGCAAAGGCCTCCACCACCAGCTAGCCCGGGATTAGAGAGGGTCGACCCATCAACATTTAATTTCCACCAACCCTCTTTCGGCCTGACCCATTTAACAATAATGAAAGCAAGGGTGGGGCGGCCCTCCACCACCCGTTCTACATCAACATTTGTTTCTTGAAAGAGGCCGGATCTACTCCAAGTGCATGTAGGTCTGAAATTTGTAGGTCCTATATTGGTGTGTATACAATCCAATCCGTTCATCATGTACGTCTAACAATGTTTTCCTTCATGGCTAAAATTCATTCCAATCCAACTCTCAGGTGGGCCACCCCACAGGGGACAACCCCCCTGACCCTTCTTTAGTCATTGAATGGGCATTTCTGTTATTTTATAAAAAAGCAAGGTACTCTAAGAAAAATCCAGCTTTATGATCACACGTACGCACATTGTAGTTTCTGCCTAACTTCTTTTTTTTTTTTTTTTTTTTTTCCTGTTTCATTGGTCACTAATTTGGACCAAAAAGTTAGGTGGGGCCAGCCATGATGTTGTGAGAAATCCACTCCGTCCATCGGTTTCCTCATATCATTATAGGACATGGAACGAACAAATGAGGTGGATCCAAAATTGAATTGTCCGCACAATTGGAAATAGTGAGATTGAACATCCATCATTGAAGCATTCGTAGAGCCATAATTTTTTTGGATCAAGCTAATATACCTGTGTTTTCAGTTCAACTCAGTAGTAATGACGTTGTGAATGATACAGATTTCTTATAAACATCATGGTGGACCCAGCGAGTTTTCAATGGTAGGCATTTCTCTACTCATTACTTACAGTGGTGCGGTCCCCTTGAGTTTTAGATTTACTTAATTTTTGTCTCGTGTCAAAAATTATCTCGAAAAACCGATGAACATGGTATATTTATAACAAATATCAAGGTGGGCTGCACAAACGCTTGAAGTGGATCTGGCCTCTGTGACATGACGCAGATTGTTGGACGCGGATTTACTTCCTGTGCTGACATAGTTGGTATGGCCCACCGTGATGTTGGTGAGAAATCTACCCCGTCTATCCGCTTACCCACCGTTGAGACCTTCCGATTGGTGTTTACATGCCATCCAAACCGTTCATAAGGTCATTACCATTGGGATGAAGTGCAAACACAAAAAACTTATCCTAATGCAAAACTTTTGCCGCCATAGAAATGTTTCACCGTGGTCACTCAATTTTAGTTGCATCATCTAAAATGAGCTCACAGAACAGATGGACTAGTTGATTCCTCACCAACATTACGATGGCCCCACGTAGCATACCACGGCAGTAACTTTATGCGGAAGGCTTTTGCATGGAAGTATTTCGAATGGGAATTTGAGTGCAGGATTGCCTAGTGACAGTGCCAGCAGCAAGGTGGCTTATGGGTAGTGCTTTGTGGGCCGCGACTTGATGTATTTGTTCTATTCATTTCAGGGCCTTAGCCAAAAAATGAGACATATCCAAACCTCAAGTAGACCACGTTCTCCATCTATTTGTTTTATAACTTAGCTATTTTATTTATTACAATAATAGATCGAGCTGTTATCGTGTAGGTGTCATCCAACCTGTCCACCACTTAGGTGTCATCCAACCTGTCCACCACTTATTGGGCCTGGACTATGATATGCAACTTAATTCATAACTTGAGTGAGCCTAGAATCGCTCCTCATCCGCTTTTGAAAGGAAAAATCAGGCGGATAAAAAAGTCACATGGGTGAAGTACTGGAGATTCAAGCTGCCTAGAATCTGATATTTGTATTTTCCCTTTTTTTTTCCTAGGGAAGTGAGCTCTTGCCATGATTTCATTAATCACAAGAATTATACAGACCTTCGGGTGTTCCCCAACAGAAAGGAAAGAGGCCACACCTATCATGTGAAAAAACAGAGGAAAAAACTACAAAAACTAAAAACAATGGCTCACCAAGCTGCCCTCAAAAGGATAACCACCCAGCCCAAAGATCCTCAGTTATTTGGGTCCAATCGCTCCTAGGCCCAAAGGAAAATAAGGCCCCTAGATAGAGAAGGGAGGTTATCAATATCAACAAAAAGTGAGGACTGGTTCCCACTGCCCAGTCGGGCCATCGAATCCACAGGCGGTTACCTTCTCGGTAGATGTGTGTCCACTCCACATGGGCAGCAGAGATTAGGGTGCGAATCTTGTAGAGCCAGGGTCTCTATTTCCATCCTAAAGTCGCCTACCCTGCGATGAGATTGATGATAAGACGGGAGTCCGATTCCACAATAATCTTCCTCATACCTCTTGTCAAACATAAAAGCAACCCATCGTAGAAGGCCCTAAACTCAGCATGGATGTGTGAGCCGTGGCCATATCCAGCCGCAAAAGCAAATATGAACTCACTTTTCTCATCTCAACACACACCCCCTCCTCCAGATAAACCTAGGTTGCCAAGGGCCGAGCTATCAACATTAATTTTCACCCATCCAACCTGTGGCCGATACCATCTCACCACCTCCACGCCAACATAGGAAGGAGGCGAGTGAGCAGGTTGGGTGCTCTGCAATTGGGCCACATCTAGATGCTGAGGCCTACCATGGGCACTAGAAGAGAGAGCACTTGAGCCATTGTTTATAATGGATTTGGACCACCAGTGGATTCGAGTAATGATCTTGGAGAGAGACGGGTTGACACCATCGAACCTTGCTGAGTTTCTCGCTTTCCAAAGCTCCCAAATGATGAAATATGGTAACAATCTTTGAGTAGTCGACTCCTCCTTCCTAGCCATAGGAACCAACCACCATTGATATAGTCATTGCTCCATTGAGGATGCGTTCTGCCCATTGATACTAAAATATGTACCAAAATGGTTCCATGTTGCGCTTGCTAGCTCACCATGGAGGAAAATATGATTAACAGTCTTAATATCATTTCTCGGTTGGTTAAGCTGATTGTTCTTGTCGCAACAATGGCACTTGGAAGCTAAGTTAACGCCTTTTGTTTGCACTACAAAATCTAAGGGGATTGCTTTCATCAGAGTTTTCCACGCTAATTGAGACAACTTCGGGGGGAGAGCCACGTGTCAAATTCTTTTAGCCTAAACATGTGGTTTTGATCTAGTTCTACCCAGGTTCCATGTAGACTTGACGCTAAAGAGGCCCGATGGAGTGAAAGGCTAGAAACGCTTATCGGTTCCTTGGCTGAGGTAGAGACTAGCTTGGAAGATGAAGTTCATGGCAGACATTGGGATGCGCAACAAAGCCACAGAAGGAGAAACAGGGCCCGAAGAATTTAACAGCTGATTAATCTTATATTGCTGCAAATTGTTTGGGATGTGACAGTCTTCTAGAGATTGCAAAGGGCCCAAGCCCGTCCAATTGGAGGTCCATAAGTTGCTACTTCCACTTCCAACTTGGATTTGAGAGGACTCCTCAATGAGAGGTATCAGATGGGAGATCTTCCTCCATAACGGAGAAGCGTGGGCCAGAGGGCGGTGGGGCCGATGGTCGTCAGGGCGAAAACCATATTTAGTCCACATGAATCTTTTCCACATACTACCATTTTCCTTGTCCAAAATGTCCTAGGCCATCTTGAGTCTGAATGCTTTCATAACATTAGCTAAACGTCTAATGACGAGGCCACCTTCCTCTTTAGGTTGTGCTAACGTTTTACAACTACGCCAATGATGCTTACTTTTACCTTCCGACCAACCCTAGAAAAGGAGGGAAAAAAAGTTTTCCAGCTTCATTAGCATTTGTGTCGGGATGTGAACTGTTGCCAAGGTGTGAACTGGGATGCTTACAAGCACAGGTTGAATGAGCACAGTTCTGCCAGCTTGAGAGAGAAATTTTTCTTGCCATCCCACAATACGAGCCTCAATTCTCTCCTGGAGAGGCTGGAATATGTCTGCCGTTTGATGACCCATAGTAAGAGGAACACCCAGGTAGGTGAAAGGGCCAGTTGCTCTAGCAAAGCCAAGAGCAAGTTTGATGGTTCTAACTCTTACAGAAGGCATGTTGTTGGCATAGATGAATGTGCTTTTCCTGAGATTAATTGTTTGCCTCGATTTCGCTTGGTAGTAAGCCAAGAAGCCCTTCATGGCCCTAACCAAAGATAGCCCACCATTGAGGAAAATCAGCGTATCGTTTGCATAAAGTAGGTGAGAGATTTGGGGGCAGCCTCAGCGCAGATTGAAAGGGATTGCCTGTCCCTTGTTCATCAACATTTTCAGTCTGCGGCTGAGGACCTCTGCAGAGAGGATGAAGAGAGAGGGGGATAGAGGATCACCTTAGCGCAGTCCCCTTGTCAACTTGAAAAAACCAGCTGCCTCCCCATTTACAAGCACCGAGAACCAGACATAATTCCAACAACTTTTCACTTCTTGACACAAACTAAAACGCTGCAAGACGCACTTCAAAAAATTCCAATTTACTTTGTCGTAGGCCTTCTCCATATCCACCTTTAGGGCAATGTTTCCACCCCTAATTTTTTTGTTTATATCTCTGAATAGTTGTTGAGCAGGGGCAATATTCTCTACAATGGACCTTCCCTGGATGAAGGCTCCCTGGTCCTGGGAGATTAGTGAAGGAAGGACGGCGGACAGCCTATTGGCGATGATTTTAGCTACTATCTTGTAGAGACATTTATAGAGACTAATCGATCTGAATTCTGAGAATGAGGAAGGAGAGGTTGTTTTAGGAATTAAGCATATGAGAGACGCATTTGTTGCTCTAGGGATAAATCCCCCCTGGAAAATATGTGATGTCGCTTGAACTATGTCCTGAGCGATAATGTCCTAGTAGCCAATATAGAAAGTAGCGGAAAAACCATCCGGGCCTACTGTCCCATCTGCTGGGATATCAAGCACCGCTTGATGGACCTCCTGCATCATCGGAGGAGCAATAAGAGTCATGTTCTGTTGGTGGGAAATAAGTTGTGGAATAACATCTAGCAGCATGCTTTCTGTCTGACCATTTTCAGCTGAATATTGTCGAGAAAAATACTCCACCACAACCCTCTTAACCTGTTTTGGGTCATCAGTCCTGTCTCCTGATTCCATCGTGATGCTTCGGATTTCAGCTCTCTTGATATTTGTATTTTCCCTTCATCCATGTCTGTGTGTGCTTATGAACATGTTGGATGATAAATATTAAATAACAAGGTGCGCCCTAGGAAGGGTTCAATAGTATACATCATTTTTGCACTATTTCATGTAGTGTTGTCTAATTGAGCTTTGGCTGTGATTCAATTTTGGGATCATGCCCGTCCATCTTTTCTTCGATAACAAGTTAGGGAGCATTTTGTAAATGAGTTTAAATGGGATTAGGTGGGAGTGGGTTTTAAGATGTCATGGATCATTGCAACGTCCTGTTTGGGACTCACCAGCGCACCAGGGTAAGGTTTCTGTAATCCTACTTTGGGCTTTGTGTGGCTAGTGGTCGGTTCTATGTAGACCCCACCACAAAGTATGTGTTTTATCCATGCCGTCCATCTATTTTGAAATATAATTTTAGGGCTTGATCCCAAAAATGAGGTAGATATAAATCTCGGGTGGACCACACCATGGGAAAACAATATTGATTGAATTACACCATTAAAAACCTCCTAGGGCCAATTGTGCAGTCCACTTGAGATTTGGATCAAACTCATTTTTAGGTTCATACAATAAAATGACATGGAAGAATGGGTGGACAACATGAATGAAATACATACATCATGGTGGGGCCCACAGAACACCGATCGGCAGTGGCAAGATGAGTACCCAATCCATTTCCCAAACATGAAGTGGGATGGCCTCCAAGCCATGGGATTAGATGACAATCCCTGACACGATATAATCATGTCTTGTTTAGGGCATTAGGCCAAAAAAAGAAGTATATCCCTATCATAAGTGGACCACTTCATAAAGTCTGAATCTTTCTTACAAAATGGTCTTAGTAGGCATTCATCATTTATTTTTTCCGTTGGTGTGGTCCACTGAAGATTTTGATTAGCTTATATGTTGATATATCACACTCAAATAGCCTAATGAAATGGATAGAAAATACTGACATGCAACATGTTTGTGCTTGGGTTGAACCCTGCCGTCCATATTAATATAGTTAATGGATGAATTGGATCAGATGACCTGATCTGGCCCTAAACCAATAGCCTCATATTCTATTCTTAAAGCCCTGTTGGGTTATTTGGGCCAAACCCAACTACAGTTAAATGGATCTGGTGGGTTGGTTAGGGTCAGACCAGGCTTGGGCTTGATGAATTTTTAGTGGGTAGGGTGAAGCCATAAGGTAGTGATTAGAGCTAGGCATTAAGTCGAGTTAGACTGGGTTAGGGCTGACCCGACTCGATCTGATTTTGAAATAGGCCTGGCTCGAAATCAACCAAACTCGGTATTGAGTCCAGCATGCTTGACCTGATCCGAGTTCAAGCCTGGCTTGGACTAATTCGGATCGAGTCCGACCCAATCACAAGTACCGAGTAGGGTCGAGTTAGCACCGAGTCCAATTGGTGCAACGGGTACCAACATGCTGAAATCACAACTCAAAACCTAGATTCACTTGCTAGAATTGTAGTATTTCTATCAGCTACATGGCATCTCATATATGAAACTTCGTACTTGATTTTTTATGTTTTTAATATATATGTACGAGTCAAGTTTTGAATCGAGTCAAGTCAGTACCATGTTAGATTTTGGGTCAAGTTGAGTTACTGGGAAACTCAAACTTGACTTGGTTTGAGTTCGGATTGAATGAAGTCAACTCAATTCCGATCAACTCACCCACTCAGTTTCGATCGAGTCGGACGAGTTGAGTTTTCTGAGTTGAGTCATCCAGTGACTAGCTCTATTTAGGATGATGTTGCCGACGTGATTTTTGGATGGTGGTCCATTGATAGTAATAAGAAGAAGATGAATAGTGGGCGGAAGTGAGAGCCATTTTTAGTGGGCGGAAGTGAGAACCATTTACGATGACCTTATTTTATGCACGGAGCATGGCTTTGAAAATATTGTGATTGAGTCGGACTCCACTCCACGGTGGCGGTGGGCCTCATTTCTTCCAATTCCTTTGTCCCTTTGCAATGGTGTCCGTGGCTCAGGATTCAGAGGCTGGGGCAGATCATGTCCTTAGTGTTTTCGGTGATTGAAGAAAAGGAAATGGTCCAGCGGATGGGATGGCAAGGGAGGGTAGTCACAAACAGATAACAGCAGTTTTTGAGCATTCCAAGGAGCTAACTCCTCATGTTGGTGGGCTATTATTCCTGGACAGGGTAGGGTTAGGCTCAGTTAGATTCTCTCGTGTGTAGTGTATAGCTTGTTTCCCCCCTTTTTTGGGCTTTTCGGTGTTTGGGGAGGCCGTGGCAGGTGTCCCTGTTTTTTGGCCATGGGATGCCTCTTTCATATGGTGCTGTAAAGGTTTTCTTCTTATATATACAAAGCTCAGGTTTTTTTGAAAAAAAAAAAAAAAAAGAAAAGAAGAAGAAGAAGAAGAAGAAGAAGATGAATAGACCCAACGACTTGCTGTTAACTCATTAAACTAAATTTGATGACTATGGTTTCATTTCATTGGTAAAACAGGCGACACAAGAAACTCGTATCTGGTTTCTTCCAGAGTGCACGTGAGATGCTGACCGATGGTGGAGAAGTGCACGTGTCCCACCGGAACGATGAGCCTTACAACCGCTGGAATTTGAAGAAGCTGGCCGAAAAAGCGGACCTTGTGTTGAAGGAACGTGTGGAATTTAGGAAGTCTGACTATCCAGGCTACCATAATAAAAGAGGTGGTGGAATTAAAAGCAACCAAAGTTTCCCTTTGAACGAGAGCTTCACCTTCAAGTTCTCGTTAAGGGATTGTTCAACCATGCAACAAAGTAGGACATCAACGAGTGGCTGTGATGAACTCTTGTCTTACAATGACTCGGTGAGTCTGCTGATCTTTTACTTTTAACTTGGCCGGTGGGTGAGTCGATTGACTTAGAACAACTGCATCTCTCCTGTAGTTCGTAAGCCTCTGCAACTGCCAGTGGAAAAATACAGTCCACATCTTTACCATTGGTTGAGTGGATTTCAGAAAATCATCATGGTGGGCTAGTAAAAAATCAACTATGGATATCTCTTTCACAACTATTTTGTTTGATTTGGCCCATCTAAATCACAATTCAGCTTGAGTTTTTAATCCTGTGCCTAACGTCAGATTTCACATCTAATGGTCCGTGTGGATTTGAAATACATACATATCACAATGAACCCATCAAAAATTGACGGTGGCCTCCTTTGGTAATTATGTGAAGGGATTTCAGTTCTGCTTATATTAAAAAAATTAATCATGGGACGCACACTTGACCCATTGTGATGTGTAGGTGAAATCTAATCTGACCATTAGATGTGCAATCCACATTAGGCCAAAGGCCAAAAAATCAGGTTACCTGCGATTTAGATAGACTGCATCGAAGAACATAATTAGGAGAAAGACCTCCACTCTTGATTTTTTTTTTTTTCACGTGTTGCGCAGCACGCCAACAACGCAGTGGGCCGAGATCCAATCTCAGGCCTCACCCACAAACAATAAATAGAAAGGAATATAAACTAGAAACAGATCAAAGCAATCCAAACAAACCACAAGACAAGATATACGTGGAAAAACTCCAAACTAGGGTAAAAAATCACGGATGCAAACTTCCACTATAAAGAAACAAAGATTACAAGGCAAAATACTAACCTCTCCCTTGGAAGAATATAGAAAATCCTTAGCCCATACCTTTAGAAATATTTTTCAATATTCCTCATACCGTAGAAAAGCCCTAGGAACCCCTATTTATAGTTTAAGCGACTTCCCTTCTGCATCCCAGTTGCGAAAGGACTCAAATCCGCAGTTTCGCGAAAAATCGCGGAACAAACTGCGTAACCTACGACTGGTCCTAGCTCCCCTATGACCGGTCCTAGGCCCCTAAGACTGGTCCTGAAAATTTCAGGACTGGTCTTAAATTGAAAAAAAAAAACAGCACAACTCACTGGACTTCGAGTCGTGCTAGGGCTCGAACATACGACCGGTTGAGCGCCTCCCACGACTAGTCGTGGCTCCCCCACGACTGGTGTAACATGCCCTTACGACCGGTCGAAGACGTCCTACGACCGGTCAAAGGCGGCCTAAATGTGGCTCCACATTCTCAACAATCTCCCACTTGGAGATACATTACCATAAACCGTCGTCTTCTTCATCCGGAGTGTACCACCTCTCCGTCTTCAAGCTTAAAGACCAATCAAAGCTGAACTGAGCTTCAGCTTCTCCCTTGTGACCACCTTAGTCAACATATCTGCAGGATTTTTACTTGTATGAATCTTCTCCAGAACAATCGATCCATCTTCCAGTAATGAACGTATGAAGTGATATCTGATGACAATATGCTTGGTCCTTGAATGAAAGGCTAAATTCTTAGCTAAGTGTATTGCACTCTAACTGTCACTGTACAGCTTGCAATCTACTTACTTCTTACCCAACTCTTCCATAAAACCTTGCATCCACACCATCTCCTTGCATGCTTCTGCAGCCGCAACATATTCTACTTATATCTTACTGATAGATACTATCTTCTGTAATTGAGAGACCCAACTGACTGCAGCACTGCCCAGAGTAAAGACATAACCAGTAGTGCTTCTTCTGCTGGCGATATCTACTGCCAAATCTGAATCCACGTAGCCTTGCAGCTTGATTTTCGATCCACCATAACACAGCCCTACAACCTTAGTACCCACTAGGTATCTGAGGATCCACTTCACAGCTTCTTAATGTTCCTTCCCAGGGTTGTTCATGAACCTGCTAACAACTCCCACTGCTTGAGCAATGTCCGGCCTCGTGCTCACCATAGCATACATGAGACTCCCAATAGCTGACGCGTATGGGACTTTAGTCATGTAGTCTCGTTCCTCCTGTGTCTTTGCACCTTACTCATTAGATAGCTTGAAGTGGTTGGCTAATGGAGTGCTAACCGGCTTAGCACCTCCCATATTGAATCGATCAAATACCTTGGCTATGTACTCTGCCTGTGACAAAATCAGTTTCTTATTTTTTCCGTCACGATTTATCCTCATGCCTAGGATTTATTTTGCAGCTCTTAAATCCTGTAACATCCCGAAAATCGGGAGGTCGAGCAAAAACCCGACTCCCGAGTTTCAAAATGTTATTTATGCAACATAGATATGTATGATTGAATGTTGTCTGTGATAATGTATTAAACATGAGTGAGATTAAGCTAGAACAACATATCATACTCCAGAGACAGTTAAATTTTTAAGCGGAAGACTGTAATAGTATGTATAACATATATAAACTGTTGTATGTCTCCAGAGTGTGAACATGTTACCAGGTTACATACATTCATGTATACCTCAAAAGTAAACAAAAAGAATATACATGAGTGCTCTGAAAATATAAAATGACAAGTGTCAAGGTTTCTAATCAACCTCCCTGTAATCCCGTCAATCAGGTCACGCATAAAGGAGAGATCCTCCTCATCATCATCAAATCCAGCTCCGCCTCGCAGGCCGCGCCATCATCTGCAATCACAATAGGGACTGGTGGGTGTCCGGAAACACCATCCCGTAACGTGGGAGTGAGTGATCAACTCAGTGGGATAAGAGAGCAGAGATTAGCATGTTATCAAATCAATCATGCGATAATAGTAAAGCAGTAAATCAAACAATCCTAATACTGTTGTTAATGCAATATGACATGACATGATGGATGCCCTCACCGACGATCTCCCTCATACGGCAACATCTTACGACCGCGGCATGCCGCACTCCCTCAAGTGCTCCACATCTTCCAGGCACATGCAATGTCATGGTGATATGATTACCGAGTTATTATTAGTCCTTTTCATACAGCAATATTGGGAAACTAAGGTACTTCCCTTATATCAATCCCAACACAGATCCTGTCTAGGGTCGTCACTCCTAGCAATCTCATACGATGTATATTTTGTAGGTCGCTGCAAGGGCTGCCAGGGCTGTTGCACGCACTCGTTGCTCCGCTCCCCCATCACCTTATCAATACAGGCCTACTGTACTCTACTGCTACTGAAGGGTCGTCGCCTCCCGTAGACTCAGAATACGCTCGCGGTCACTACAAAGGGCTGCCAGGGCTGTTGCTCGCACTCGTTGCACCGCTCCCCCATCACCTTATCAATGTAGGCCGACAGCAAGAATATAGTGTCCCATACCACCATAATCTGCTCACGAGACATAGGTGCTCACTGGTCACTACGGGGAGGTTTGTGGCCCCAGCGTAGGCCGACAGCTCGACCACGGTGTCCCATACCACCATGCCCGGCTCATGAGTCTTTGTGGATCAAGGTACCATGGTTAACAGGGTTTACAATGGTAAGTTCAGTACCCTAGGTTCAAGTAGTTATGACTCATGCAGGGTGAACATACAACGGCCAGTCGGGTTACTTGACGGGCTTGACTAGCACGAGCGCATCTCAAGCTGAACGACATGAAGTGCATGAAACACTTCGTGTGGCCTAACCACCGCCGCCAACTCAAAACACGACTCGCGTTCATCAACGCGTCCTTCGTGCTAAATAGAAACTAACCACGAATTAGATCCATTACCGACTGCCTGGACTAGAGTATAGCCCCAAACACATGGAATCATATCAGCAATCATGCAAGTGTAATAGAAGTGAAATACATCAATGTGAGCATGTTATCCCATGTTATAACATACAACTTAAGTAAATCTTCAAGCACATACATTTCACGCATATAATGAAGTCATGCATATAGTCAACATGTAGGAAATCATTTGTGTCAGCATATTGATTGAGAAATCAACCTCAAACTAATTCATAACATCATTTAATTCAATACATACTAATACAAGCATTTATACAAACACATACACTACACACCTTAGTCTACATATAGTATGTCGACTCAAAGTGTGCATTTAGGCGAATCTCTTCGCCAAAATAATTATGCACGTATTCCTAATATACTAATGCGACAAGAAGTCATGTCAATCACATCAGCAAAATATGGATGAAAACAGTACTTCCTACAAATGACTAAAATGCCCTAAATCTCATATTTTTCGTTTGCTTACGAAACAGGAAACGGACAGCATGTTGTACATGTCAAACGGCGTTGCCGTCAAGAATCTACTATTAAACGACATTGAAAGCGTTGAAAACAGTCAATCAAAGCGTCTAATATCCGCACCTTATGTCTTGTAGACTCGGGAATTGAAACGGAGCGTATACGCTTCGTCTACGGCGAATAAGGAGCCTAATACACAAGATCCATAAGCTACATCGCTGTGGAAACAAGGAAAAACTCAAATCAGCAACTATTTAGGGTATTTACTTACCTAGGATCGCGGTGGAATCGTCGGGAAAGCGGTGGAGGTGTGTTGCTTAGGCACTTGCAACGGGTAGCATAAGCGGCAAGGAATTCTCTCCCACCTCTCTCACAAACTCTCACCTTTTCTCTCTCCCAATCTAAGGATTTTTGCAAATTCGGATGGGAGTGAGGAGTGAGGGTTTCAACCCCTTTTATAAGCCCAAAAATGCCCAAAATAGGCTTGGGAATAATGTTCACTTGGTGCCTAACCAAATCGGGGTTGTTTCGGTCCAAAAGAGCATTTCTGGAGGTCCCCTGGCCGAACGCGATCGGACTTAAGCTCATGCATGCTGGATCTAGCACACATCCAGTTTTCGGACCGGTAGGGTTCCCAGATCGCCCGTGGCGGTCCAGTTTCAGTTCAACGGTCATCGCACCCAGATCAGGCCTATAAGTCTCGGGATATGTAATAGAAATTTTTCCTGATCTAAGGGTGTAATTTGGCTGTATTCTGATGGTGAGAACGCTTAATACTGATGCGTCAAATTTGTGTGCCAGATTTGAATTTGAAATTCCAACTATGTCCCTATTCGCACTCTCTTCGGTCCGGGCTCAATGAAATAGCCTGTGATTATCGGTTTGACTTGATTTTCGGAATGAGTGTCAAGTCCAGCTAGGTGGTTCTAACGGTCTAAGATAGGAGGTATCGGACTTTCGACGCGCGGTCTAGATCCAATACAAAGTTTCAAAGAGGTCCCGAGAACAAACCGGTTTAGAGTTTGATTCGAGGCTTTAGAGCATTATAGCACCCTTGGTTCCACTCGCTTTGGGCCTTGTAGAACGTATTTAAAGTGATCAGGGACCATTTTCCAGCTATTCTAACGTTGCACTAGCTAACTTAGTCATATTTTCAAAAGGAATTAATTCTAAGTGGTTTCTTTGGCTATGGAATTGGGTTCTAAGCAATTTTCCAGGTGTTTTAGTTGTCCCACGGCCTAAGGACATCAAATCCCAGATTAGCCAAAATCCGGGGTGTTACAATCTACACCCCTTAAAACACAATGTCGTCCCCGACATTGGCGAAGGGCAAGGAGTACTTTCTCTAAGGAAGGTTCAAATCCTATTTAATAACCTAATCGTACATATAACCTAAATCAAATGTTTCGATCCTGGGCCAGTGGGAAAGAGGCCAACCACTCTTCCGCTGCGCCACACTGATCGAACGGCAGTGTTGACTAATTCTAACTGGATTGGACTTAATACGTTCTACCCCCCTTAAAACTTGATTTTTACTTACGTTCAAGAATCTTTGCATCGCTCCGTATATCGGAACGAGGCGCAACTTAGGGGCTATCCTTGACCTAAAATGGAAACAACCTTTCTCTACCTGGTTTTCCTTGCTAATGATGCGTTCTATGGCATTGGTATCTATGGTGATAGAGACGAGCCTAAGCTCTATAGTGATTGAGTTCAGGGGTAGGTATGAGTTGGTGGCAAGATATCTAATTCTCTACTAGCTTTAAGTCCTCGCCATTTCCCAAAGACAATGTGATTCTGTTTGGTTGTAGGTGGTTGGGCCATCACGGAAGAAAGGTTGTGTAGTGGGTCTAAGCCGGATACGTTGAACCTTCTGTCTAATCAGGACAGAAAATGCGTTGTATCAGTTCTTAATCCGAGTCGACGCCGATCCTCTGCTTGATCAGAGCATTGGATTTATTGGTAACCACTAGGATTAAGAAGTCGATTCAAACCGCGAATACATCGCTTACATGTAGTTCCTTTATTCCGCATTCCCGAATGCAATAAGTCCTTGGGGAAGGCAATTCGAAGGGGTGTGCTAGTACATTCTAAGTTCAATCTGAGGGAGTTATAAATGTTCCCTGAGAGTGTATGGTTCCTTCCTGTGGGCAACAACAGGAGTCTATAAGTCATAAGGGGATCTATCCAAGGAAGGGAGTCTCATTCCAATCAAATCTAATCTATCATTCCTTAACATATACAGGCTTTACCCTACTCTAGGTAACTAGTAGGCTAGTCTGTAACTCAGTAGCTATAATATAAAGCTTAAGATTATACGGTAAATGACTTTCCATACCATTTCTACTACAGAGAGTTGTTCTATCGCTTAGGGTCAAGATTGTCTAAATGGAATTGGATTTCTTATGTCGTCAGACTCTTCAAATCTAGAAGTGCTAACTCTAGGACCAAAACGCCAAGGGTCTGTGAAACGAAACTACATTCCTAATCCCATGTTGGGATCGGGAGTGACATGCTTTGTAGGAGGGTGGGTTGGGAAAAAAATTAATTCGTAGGCTGAATCCTGGGAGTTATAATACTCCCAATCTAGGGACAATACCTAACAAAAAAAAAATGAACGGCATGCACTCCATTCAACAATTTTTTAGCTATGTTAAGCTCAAACCATAATACAAACACATTTTCTACCTAACAACACAAAACACAAAAATTTCAAAACAGTAATCAAACAAGCGAATAACGTGGAGAAATGGGATGGGTAAGCAGGTTTCCACGAGTCTGAGGATCAAACAAAAGGGACATGAGAGAGAGGACGATGAAAAGGGAGGAAAAGGCTGAAACAGCCTTAACAATAGCCATGGAAGGAGGAGGAAATGCAGGGAAATGGTTGCCCAAATGGATAGAACGAAATCTAGGCGTTGTAGAGGGATGCTTCAAGCTCCCCTAGGATGTATTTTCAGAAAGAAATGAAAATGAAAAAGGGGAATGGAGCACCTCACGATTTCAGCTCGATTTGGGCGTTGTAAGAGCTCCAGACGATGAAACCTTCAAGGGGAAGGGCTGAAAACTGAAATAGAATGGTGGAGAGTGGTCTTTTTCAACCAAGGATGGATTTGGGAGTGATTTAAAGTCACAATTTTTGGAATAGGGCAGCAAACACAAAAATGGAGCTTGAAATGGGGGCCGTTTGTGAAGGAAGTACATCTTTTAGGGGTTTTCAAGGTACGGACCGCATACCAGGGGGCTACCCTAGCCCCCAAACTCCTCCAGCCCAAAGTTCAAACCCATCCGAAGAGTTTGACCGGCGATGCATCGCCGAACCGGCGATGGCATCGCCGGTGAAGTTGCAAACTGTCCACTGAGGCCATATGGGATGGGTTCCCCTTGCCCTAGGGATTCCAAAAAGGTATGGTGCACACTCTAGTTCATTGTAGATTGCCCTAGGGAGGCCAAAACATTTTTAACATCCATTCGAGGCTTTTCGGGGCCAATATTCAATCCCGAATACAAAACCCTATCATGCAGCATATGATTTTGGGGTAGAAGGATCTAGTACATCCATCTAGCTGATTAGTTTCTAAAGAAAGTGAAGTTAGAATGGCCTTATGGACATTTTTCATAAAATTTTACTATTCACTGTAAAATTTTGTGAAAGTAGGATTTTATGTTATTTTCACATTAGGATTGATGCCTAACATGAAATGGATAAGAAATAATTGAAGATTGGGGTGGTGAGAGGAAGAATTTCGAAGATTTTCGGTGAAACGGGGTTTTTAAGCCCTGACGATTGAATACCGGGGTTGTGGTTGTCTCACGGCCCAAGGATTCACATTTACGGGTTTAGAATTGTTCAAAGAACGTCTCAACCCACTTACCTACAACCTAAGAGCTATTCGGGTTGCTTCACGCGACCCTAGATGCGCTACGGACTCGATCCCGCGATCGAAATGAATAGACTTCGCCTATTGGCGAATCCGGGATCCTAGAAGTGTTTTTAAACCCTTCTCGCACCCACCTAAGTCAAAGGAAGCGACAGCGTACGTCGCGAGACCATAACCCAGGCCCGGTTTAATCCAAATCATGCTCTGATACCATCTGTAACATCCCGAAAATCGGGGGGTCGAGCAAAAACCCGACTCCCGAGTTTCAAAATGTTATTTATGCAACATAGATATGTATGATTGAATGTTGTCTGTGATAATGTATTAAACATGAGTGAGATTAAGCTAGAACAACATATCATACTCCAGAGACAGTTAAATTTGTAAGCGGAAGACTGTATTAGTATGTATAACATATATAAACTGTTGTATGTCTCCAGAGTGTGAACATGTTACCAGGTTACATACATTCATGTATACCTCAAAAGTAAACAAAAAGAATATACATGAGTGCTCTGAAAATATAAAATGACAAGTGTCAAGGTTTCTAATCAACCTCCCTGTAATCCCGTCAATCAGGTCACGCATAAAGGAGAGATCCTCATCATCATCAAATCCAGCTCCGCCTCGTAGGACGCGCCATCATCTGCAATCACAATAGGGACTGGTGGGTGTCCGGAAACACCATCCCGTAACGTGGGAGTGAGTGATCAACTCAGTGGGATAAGAGAGCAGAGATTAGCATGTTATCAAATCAATCATGCGATAATAGTAAAGCAGTAAATCAAACAATCCTAATACTGTTGTTAATGCAATATGACATGACATGATGGATGCCCTCACCGACGATCTCCCTCATACGGCAACATCTTACGACCGCGGCATGCCGCACTCCCTCAAGTGCTCCACATCTTCCAGGCACATGCAATGTCATGGTGATATGATTACCGAGTTATTATTAGTCCTTTTCATACAGCAATATTGGGAAACTAAGGTACTTCCCTTATATCAATCCCAACACAGATCCTGTCTAGGGTCGTCACTCCTAGCAATCTCATACGATGTATATTTTGTAGGTCGCTGCAAGGGCTGCCAGGGCTGTTGCACGCACTCGTTGTTCCGCTCCCCCATCACCTTATCAATACAGGCCTACTGTACTCTACTGCTACTGAAGGGTCGTCGCCTCCCGTAGACTCAGAATACGCTCGCGGTCACTACAAAGGGCTGCCAGGGCTGTTGCTCGCACTCGTTGCACCGCTCCCCCATCACCTTATCAATGTAGGCCGACAGCAAGAATATAGTGTCCCATACCACCATAATCTGCTCACGAGACATAGGTGCTCACTGGTCACTACGGGGAGGTTTGTGGCCCCAGCGTAGGCCGACAGCTCGACCACGGTGTCCCATACCACCATGCCCGGCTCATGAGTCTTTGTGGATCAAGGTACCATGGTTAACAGGGTTTACAATGGTAAGTTCAGTACCCTAGGTTCAAGTAGTTATGACTCATGCAGGGTGAACATACAACGGCCAGTCGGGTTACTTGACGGGCTTGACTAGCACGAGCGCATCTCAAGCTGAACGACATGAAGTGCATGAAACACTTCGTGTGGCCTAACCACCGCCGCCAACTCAAAACACGACTCGCGTTCATCAACGCGTCCTTCGTGCTAAATAGAAACTAACCACGAATTAGATCCATTACCGACTGCCTGGACTAGAGTATAGCCCCAAACACATGGAATCATATCAGCAATCATGCAAGTGTAATAGAAGTGAAATACATCAATGTGAGCATGTTATCCCATGTTATAACATACAACTTAAGTAAATCTTCAAGCACATACATTTCACGCATATAATGAAGTCATGCATATAGTCAACATGTAGGAAATCATTTGTGTCAGCATATTGATTGAGAAATCAACCTCAAACTAATTCATAACATCATTTAATTCAATACATACTAATACAAGCATTTATACAAACACATACACTACACACCTTAGTCTACATATAGTATGTCGACTCAAAGTGTGCATTTAGGCGAATCTCTTCGCCAAAATAATTATGCACGTATTCCTAATATACTAATGCGACAAGAAGTCATGTCAATCACATCAGCAAAATATGGATGAAAACAGTACTTCCTACAAATGACTAAAATGCCCTAAATCTCATATTTTTCGTTTGCTTACGAAACAGGAAACGGACAGCATGTTGTACATGTCAAACGGCGTTGCCGTCAAGAATCTACTATTAAACGACATTGAAAGCGTTGAAAACAGTCAATCAAAGCGTCTAATATCCGCACCTTATGTCTTGTAGACTCGGGAATTGAAACGGAGCGTATACGCTTCGTCTACGGCGAATAAGGAGCCTAATACACAAGATCCATAAGCTACATCGCTATGGAAACAAGGGAAAACTCAAATCAGCAACTATTTAGGGTATTTACTTACCTAGGATCGCGGTGGAATCGTCGGGAAAGCGGTGGAGGTGTGTTGCTTAGGCACTTGCAACGGGTAGCATAAGCGGCAAGGAATTCTCTCCCACCTCTCTCACAAACTCTCACCTTTTCTCTCTCCCAATCTAAGGATTTTTGTAAATTCGGATGGGAGTGAGGAGTGAGGGTTTCAACCCCTTTTATAAGCCCAAAAATGCCCAAAATAGGCTTGGGAATAATGTTCACTTGGTGCCTAACCAAATCGGGGTTGTTTCGGTCCAAAAGAGCATTTCTGGAGGTCCCCTGGCCGAACGCGATCGGACTTAAGCTCATGCATGCTGGATCTAGCACACATCCAGTTTTCGGACCGGTAGGGTTCCCAGATCGCCCGTGGCGGTCCAGTTTCAGTTCAACGGTCATCGCACCCAGATCAGGCCTATAAGTCTCGGGATATGTAATAGAAATTTTTCCTGATCTAAGGGTGTAATTTGGCTGTATTCTGATGGTGAGAACGCTTAATACTGATGCGTCAAATTTGTGTGCCAGATTTGAATTTGAAATTCCAACTATGTCCCTATTCGCACTCTCTTCGGTCCGGGCTCAATGAAATAGCCTGTGATTATCGGTTTGACTTGATTTTCGGAATGAGTGTCAAGTCCAGCTAGGTGGTTCTAACGGTCTAAGATAGGAGGTATCGGACTTTCGACGCGCGGTCTAGATCCAATACAAAGTTTCAAAGAGGTCCCGAGAACAAACCGGTTTAGAGTTTGATTCGAGGCTTTAGAGCATTATAGCACCCTTGGTTCCACTCGCTTTGGGCCTTGTAGAACGTATTTAAAGTGATCAGGGACCATTTCCCAGCTATTCTAACGTTGCACTAGCTAACTTAGTCATATTTTCAAAAGGAATTAATTCTAAGTGGTTTCTTTGGCTATGGAATTGGGTTCTAAGCAATTTTCCAGGTGTTTTAGTTGTCCCACGGCCTAAGGACATCAAATCCCAGATTAGCCAAAATCCGGGGTGTTACAAATCCTTCATGGCAAATTCTCTAGACAATTGTCTTTTGAGATCTGAGATGTCCTTCATGCTTGAACCGGCCACAAGCATATCATCAACATACAGAAGAAGAATGATGTACGACGTATCAAACTTCTTCAAGTAACAATAGTGGTCTGCATGACATTTCCTAAAACCGTTTTCCGACATGAAACTATCAAACTTCTTGTATCACTACTTCGGGGCCTGCTTCAAGCCATATAGACTTTTCTTCAGTCTGCACACCTTGTTCTCATTACCTGGTGCCACGTATCCTGTCGGCTGATGCATATATATTTCTTTTTCAAGATCCCCATGAAGAAAGGCCGTCTTAACATCTAACTGCTCTAGATGTAAGTTCTCTGTAGCCACTATACTCAAGACCATGCGAATTGTAGACATTTTCATTACCGGTGAAAATATTTAGTGAAATCGATACCTGCCTTTTGTTGAAACCCTTTCACAATCAATCTAGCCTTGTACCGTTTCGAACCATCGTGCTTCTCCTTCAGTCTGTAAACCCACTTGTTATGAAGAGCTTTCTTACCCTTAGGTAAAGTGACTAGCTCCCAAGTACGATTAGACTCAAGAGAGTCCATCTCCTCATCCATGGCCTGCTCTCACTTAACCCGTGTATCTGACTGTAATGCCTTTTCAAAACATTATGTCTTACCATTATCTGTCAACAGTAGATAATGTAAGGAGGGTGAGTATCGAACCGTGGGTCTCCTCTCTCGAGTGGACCTCCTCGTAACCGGTGTCTGTGGCTCTGCCTCATAATGCTCCTGTGCATGATCATCCTGTGGCGCTGTAACACCCGTGTCCGGTAACTCTTCCAATTCTACAAATTCATTTTTCTCGGCTTATTTTCTTGCACACTGTTCTTATGCATCACTTTTTCGTTAAAGACTACGTCCTTACTTCTGATGATTTTTCTGTTTTCTGCATCCCAAAACCTGTAACCAAAATCATCCTACCCGTAACCTATAAACGTGCACCTCCTGGACTTCGCATCCAGCTTGTTTCTGTGCTCTACATAAATGTGAATATATGAAGTACAACCAAACACTCTGAGATGTGTAAGGCTCACTTCTTTCCTAGTCCACGTTTCTCTTGTAACCCACCATCCAATGGTACTGAGGGACTTCTATTGATAAGATATACAGCAGTATTCATAGCATCTGCCCAAAAGGTCTTGGGCAACCTTGCATGTAACCTCATGCTTCTGGCGCGCTTAAGGATGATCCTGTTAATGCACTCAGCCACGCCATTCTGCTGTGGTGTCACTGGAATCATTTTTTGATATTTGATTCCACTTGCTACACAATACTCCCCAAACCTCTTATCACAATATTCTCCCCCATTATCAGATCTGAGACACTTTACTGTTTTACCTGTCTCGTTTTCTACCATAACTTTCTACTTCTTAAACGCATCAAATACATCAGATTTATGCTTTAAGAAATATATCCACTGTTTTCTACTAGCATCATCGATAAATGAAACAAAATAACGTGAGCTATCAAGAGATGATACCTGTGCCGGTCCCCACATGTCAGTGCGTACAAGCTCCAATAGATGCGTCTTTGAAGCGCGTCCTGTCTTCTTGAAGCTTATCCTCTTCTACTTGCCATATATGCAGTCCTCGTAGAATTTCAAGTCAAGAGACTTCAGCCCTGGTAGCTTCCCATTTGACAACAACACTTTCATTCTTTTCTCACTCATATGTCCCAACCTCTGATGCCATAACTGCCCATTCACTCCAGTTGATGCGACTGAGAGAGAACCATACGATCCTGAAGTCACATACAAAGTGCCTTCCTTTTTGCCTCGAGATATCACCAAGGCACCTTTTGTGATCTTCAAGGAATCACTGATGAATGTCGTCACATAACCGGTATCGGCCAACTGCCCCATTGAGATCAAATTCCTTCTCAAACTCGGTACATGTTTGACACCTTCAGTTTCAAAACCGTTCCGTCTTTCTGATTGACCTGAACGTCCCCTTTTCCAACAATACTGCACGGCTCATCATCACCCAGGTAGACTCTTCCAAAGTCACCTGACACACAATCACGCAGAACTTCCTTACATGAAGTGGCATGAAACGAAGTACCCGAGTCTATAACCTATGACTCATTCCTTGCATCAAGAGACAAGATCAACGCCTCTGTGTCGCTCTCCTCAAACAGATTCATTGAATCCTTCCCACCTTAAGAGCTTCCTTCTTATTTTTTGAGCGCCTTGCAATCACGTTTCATGTGCCCCTTCTTGCCACAATGCCAACACCCGTCTTTTTCTTTCGATCCCTTAGACTTCTTCCTCGACTTAGAACGCCCGTGTTTATTGCCTCCTCTGTTCTGCGATATTCCTCTTCCTTCAACGTTTAGGGCATTCCCTGAATCCCCTAAAACTCCTGATGCCTTTCTTTTAGTTTCTTCACTGAGAATTAGACCGGCCACATCATCAAATTTCAGCGTTGTTGACCCTGAAGAATTGCTCACAGCAATCACCAAACCATCCCAACTGTCTGGCAGACTGGATAAGGTGCCCTGACCTCATCTTCAAAAACGATGCCAACGGATTCTAATTGGCTCGTGACTGTATTGAACTCGTTTAGATGTTCAGCCACGCTCTCACCATCTGACATCTTCATATTAAATAGCTGTTTCATAAGATGAACCTTATTGGATGCTGAGGGCTTTTCATACATGGTGGCTAGGGCTTCCATTAATTCTTTTGTCGTTTTCATCTTGGATATATTAAAGGCGACGCTCTTAGACAAAGAGAGTCGGATTGTTCCTAAAGCCTTTCTATCCAATAAAAACCATTCATCATCTGTCATCTTTTCTGGTTTCTTCTCTTTTCCTTCTAGAGGAATGTAGAGGTCCTTCTGATACAGATAATCCTCTATTTGCATCTTCTAGAAGGTAAAGTTTGAACCATCAAACTTCTCAATTCTAGTTTTTCCATCTTCCGCCATCGCTCCCAATAGAACTAAACCAATAGCTCTGATACCACTTGTTGCGCAGCATGCCAACAACGCAGTAGGTCGAGATCCAATCTTAGGCCTCACCCACAAACGATAAATAGAAAGGAATATAAACTAGAAACAGATCAAAGCAATCTAAACAAACCACAAGACAAGATATACGTGGAAAAATCCCAAACTAGGGTAAAAAACCACGGATGTAAACTTCCACTATGAAGAAACAAAGATTACAAGGCAAAATACTAACCTCTCCCTTGGAAGAATATACAAAACCCTTAACCCACACCTTTAAAAATATTTTTCAATATTCCTCATACCCTAGAAAAGCTTTAGGAACCCCTATTTATAGTTTAGGCAACTTCCCTTCCGCATCTCAGTTGCAAAACTACTCAAATCCGCAGTTTCGTGCAAAATCGCGGAACAAACTGCGTAACTTACGACCGGTCCTAGCTCCCCTATGACCGGTCGTAGACCCCTACGATTGGTCTTAGCCCTCCTACGACCGGTCCTAGGCCCCTAAGACTGGTCTTGAAAATTCCAGGACTGGTCCTAGACTGAAAAAAAAAATAGCACAACTCGCTGGACTTCGAGTCGTGTTAGGGCTCGAACCTACGACCGGTCGAGCGCCTCCCACGACTAGTCGTGGCTCCCTCACGACCGGTCGAACATGCCCCTACGACCAGTCGAAGACGTCCTATGACTGGTTGAAAGCGGCCCAGATGTGGCTCCACATTCTCAATATCACAACCCCCTTGATTGAACCTAAGGGTTGACAACCCCAAGTGTATGGTTGTAATGTAGTAATAACTCGGGAGTTTGAGGTTGAACTATATAAAATTTTGGTGAAAATACAATTAGAACTAATTAGGTTGTTTGGGTTTTAAATCCAACAAAGTAAAAAGAGTGTGAAATAATTAATAAAAAATTACTAAGGATTCAGGAATCCCCAGTCAATAGAACCAGAACTTAATTCATCTTCTCAAATTGATAACTCAACTAGAACTGAATTCCAATCCATTCTAATTGGAAGATATAATAGTAAATTTAATAACAAACATCCAATATAGATTAGAATTATGATAGGTTGATCTCTTGTGAAGATCTCGGTAATCAATCGTAGGGAATGAAAAGCTATTGTACTTGGAAGCAAGAATAGATCTATCAATTTTACATGTTAATTCTTTCTCTAATCTAAAAATTCAATCACATCCAACTATAATTCAACATGACAACCTAAAATTTTAATTGAAAATGAATTAAATATCAATAAGCTATTAAAAGGTTTAGCCCTTAGCTTTATCTAAGTGACCAACCAATCATGACTAACATCTTAAATAAAATAGAAAGAAATCAAACTAGAGCCAAAGTTTAAATAGTGGAACGACACTAGAAAAGCTTCCTCCCCACAATCTCCTTCTCCAAAATCCTAGATTGATTATTAAGGACGTAAAAAAGAGCCCTTTAAATAGTTTTAGGTATTCAATTTATGCATCCATCTAGAAATTTTACAAACCAAATTAAAGTTATGCAGTTATGCATGTTGTCGACCTGTTGTACATGTTGATTTGTTGAAGACATCAATTGGAAGTTCACAAAACTGTATAGTAACTAACTTTTGAATTTCCTTCCCGTATTGATCGGTGGACCAGTCGAAAGTCCTTACATCTAGAGAGTTGTTGTTGTAGTTCGACACTGCTCAATCGAGACATCTTCGATTGGTCAAACCTAACTCTCGATCGATGGATCATAGCTCTGAAGATTTTCCTATTCTTTTGCAGCTTTTTTTTTTTTTTTTTTTTTTTAATCCACGAACAGACAAAATTGCTAAAGAGAATTAAAATAAGATTCACAAAATTATTCACCATATGATCTACTCATACATACTATAAAGCAACGCAGATGTCTGGAGCATTAGACAACCAAATTGCAAAAACAAAAATAAAATTACAGATGTCTGGAGAGTCAGACAAACAAATTGCAAAAACCAAAACTGAAGTGCCATCTCTTCACAGCTCCACTCCTAAATTCCTACGAAGTGGACATGGTGAAACTCCTAATCCAACAAGTCAAGGCCTGAATTTCAATTCGTAGGACAACTAATATGGGCTAGTCTACTTATATTCGAGGTTGTGGTGCATGAATGTTGAAGAGATTCACTGGCTATTGATGAACCTGCGAGATATAATCTCAACAAATGATTCAAGAAGAATTCAATGGCCTTGAAGCAGAGACTAGAAAGTGAGATCTTTTGGATCCTCAATGATCTTTGCTAGAGTTTGCAAAAAGAAAAAAAGAAATATTCTTTTGCAACTTGATTTTCAGTTGCTCTCACCACTTTGACCCTTCTTTTCCTTTGATAGTAAACACTTTGAATCATCACTTCTTAGCTTCAAATCTTTAACTCTTCATTGTCAATTCTTTTGAGTTTTAATTGTTCATCTTTAAGTACATATTCATCCTTAGTATTTAAAGTACCTCACACGTAGAAAAGGTGTATAATTAGATCAATTAAGCCTTTGAATAAGTCTTTGAATGCATGAGAAACTAGTATAATTGAGAAGATATCTATGTAATATTTTAGTCTTAACACCACCGTAATGATTATAAGAAATCCACTCCAACCATTAGATGCCATACCACCCCCCCCCCCCCTCCTTACCAAAAAAAAAAAAAAAAAAAACCCCATGATACAAGTGGGTCACATCAAGAACACTCTTTCCAATATTATGGTACACCTGGATAAAAAATAGGCCTGATTTTTAAGTCATGCGCCTAAAATGGATGATGCACTCAATGCTCTAAGTGGATTTCGAAAACACAACAAGGTGGGTCCCACCCAAGCGACAGAATCCTTCCCTGGTAAGGACAATTGGGATGGGAGGCCATTCAATTAGGTTAGGGCGTCACTGCATTAGAAAAATTCTAGAACATGGGCCCACCTTTTTTAAAAAATAAAATAAAAATTACTTTGATTTATATCTTAAATCTTTGAGGCTTCTATACAGACGCAGTACATTCAGGCTGACCCATTGCAACAAAAAGGAGGTTAGGCCAACCTATTGTAACCTCTAACCCTTACACTATTAACTCTCCCTAGCCGCCCTAAGACCCAGCCGGTCTAGGATGAGCTCTCCCCGGGTAACGAGCGGAAGGGCCAAAACTGCAGTAAATTCCCTATCTGATTAATTGGCGCTGTCCAAGAGAGAGAGCCAAGCCATCCATCACGTTATTGGCATCCCTCGGGATGTGCTCAATCGAGACTTGGGCGATGCCAAATAAAATCTGATTCCCGTCAATGACATGAGTACTCAGATTCCCGTCATTCTTGGTCGCCCATTCCTTTCTACTTCAAATGCAATTATCAATTGCAGGAATGGTGTCGTGACTATGTCTTTTGGAAATTTGACATTGGAGTCAAATATCTTTTTCAATAACGACAGCAACTCAGAGGATGATGACGATTTTCAAGACATTAACATGATTGATTCTTTCATTGAAGATAGAACGCCTCTTACCTTATCCTCTGATCCTCTAGAGACCTGCCTGACCCACTCCCATGATCTTGATGATGATACAATTAGGGAGACGTGTTCCATGCTAGATACTGCACCGGTACTTGAAGTTAATTAGTGGAGGCCACAATTTGAAGAGTTGCCCCAAACTGATGTAGTGCCTCTACCATCTAACCTCAAGCCACCGAAGCTTGACCTAAAATCTTTACTTCTGATTTAAAATATGTCTATTTAGGTCAAGATGAGACATACCCGGTGGTGATCTCTACCCACCTAGAGAAAGAGTAGGAGAGTATGCTCATAGGTACTCTCCTTGAGCATAAGGGAGCTCTTGGATGGACAATAGCGGACCTCAAGGGAATCGACCCATCGATTTATACTCACCACATATATTTTGAGGATAATGCAAAGGTTGTTCGACAATCACAACGTAGACTAAATCCAAACATGAAGGAAGTGGTTAAAGCCGAGATTCTCAAACTATTGAATGTGGGTATCATATACCCTATATCCGATAGTCAATGGGTGAGTCTAACTCAGGTGGTTCCTAAGAAGTCCGGAATCACCATTGTAGCCAATGCCAATAATGAACTCGTGCCGACCAGAGTTACTACTAGTTGGAGAATGTGCATTGACTATCGAAAATTGAATATCGTCACAAGGAAGGACCACTTTCCTTTGCCCTTCATCGATCAAATCTTGGAAAGGCTAGCTGGTCATTCCTATTATTGTTTCCTTGATGGGTATTCGGGCTACAATCAAATTAAAATCGCCCCTGAGGACTAGGAAAAGACCACATTTACATGTCCCTACGACACCTTTGCTTACGGAAGGATGCCGTTCGGGTTATGTAATGCCTCTGCCACCTTTCAGCGATGTATGATGAATATCTTTACTGACATGGTGGGAAAATATTTAGAGGTCTTCATGGACGATTTCTCTGTTTTTGGTTCATCTTTCAGCGAATGCTTAGAGAGGCTTAAATGTGTGTTGAAAAGATGTGAAGAAAGGAATTTGGTATTTAATTGAGAGAAGTGTCATTTCATAGTTCAAAAGGAAATTGTCCTTAGGCATATCATCTCGTCCAAGGGAATCGAGGTAGATAACGTAAAAATCGATCTTATCTTTAACCTACCTCCACCCAAGAATATCAGTGACGTGCGATCCTTCTTAGGACACGTAGGATTTTATAGGCGATTCATAAAGGACTTTAGTCTCCTCTCCCATCCTTTATATAATTTTCTTCAAAAGGATGTGTCATACGAGTAGACTGAGTAATGCTAGGAAGCTTTCACCAAACTTAAGGGCATGTTAACCACTGCACCTATCATGCAGCCACCCGACTAGAGTCTTCCTTTTGAACTTATGTGCGACGCTTCTGATTATGCTCTTGGAGCAATTCTAGGTTAGAGAAAAGATAAGCGGCCTTACGTCATTCATTACGCAAGTAGGACTTTAAATCCTATCCAAGTGAACTACTCGACTAAGGAAAAGGAACTCTTAGTCGTAGTGTTCGCATTGGATAAATTTAAGTCCTACCTGATCGGATCCAAGATCATTATCTACACAGATCATGCGGCACCTAAATATCTTCTTCTAAAAATGATTCTAAGCCCCGCTTGATACGATGGATCCTTCTACTCCAAAAATTTGATTTAAAAATTAAAGATAAAAAGGGAGTAGAGAATGTAGTGGCCGATCACCTTTCTCGCCTTAATACCTCTGATTCCCTTGAGGCGTCCCATATCAATGACATGTTCCCTGATGAACAATTGTTCAGAGTCTCTCATTCACCTTGGTTCGTTGATATTGCTAATTATCTTGCTACAGGTTCCATACCGACACACTGGACGACACAAGATAAAAAGAAATTCTTTACCAAGGTGTGCAAATTTTTCTAGGATGATCCATATTTGTTTAAATATTGCCCAGACCAAATCTTAAGGAGATGTGTGTCAGATGATGAGCATCAGAGTATCATCTCCTTTTGTCACTCACAGGCCTGTGGTGGTCACTTTTTTGCTAAAAAGACCACGGCCAAGATTTTACAGTGTGGCTTTTATTGGCCCACCATGTTCAGGGACACTCATGAGTTTTGCAAGGCTTGTGAGCGTTGTTAAAAATTGAGAGCATTGTCCCGTCAAAATATGATGCCCTTGAATCTCATCCTTATAATAGAAGCATTTGATTGCTGGGACATTGATTTCATGGGACCTTTTCCTCAATCCTTTGGAAATTTATATATTTTGCTCGTCGTAGATTATGTTACTAAATGGGTTGAAGCAATTTCGTGCCGCAATAATGACCGTCGCATGGTCATTAAATTTTTAAAAGAAAATATCCTGTCACGGTTCGGGATACCTTGAGCCATCATTAGTGACGGGGGCTCACATTTTTGTAATAAACCATTTAAGAGCTTAATGAAGAAATACGGTATCTCTCATAAGGTGAGCACCCCATACCATCCACAGACAAGTGGTAAAGCTGAGATTTTTAATAGAGAGATCAAACGTATCATGGAGAAAACAGTTAACCCTGATCGTAAGGATTGGTCAATACGATTGACCGATGCCCTATGGGCATACCGTACTGCTTTTAAAATCTCTATTGGAACATCTCCCTTTAGACTTGTCTATGGAAAGGCATGTCACTTACCTGTGGAATTGGAACATAAAGCGTACTGGGGGATCAAAAATCTGAATTTTAATTTGGACAACGCTGGCTCGCTACGCAAGCTTCAATTAAATGAACTTGAAGAAATCTGGAACGATGCGTACGAGAACTCGCGAATTTACAAGGACAGGATGAAGGCGTTTTATGATCAACATATTCTCCAAAAATCATTCACACCAGGTCAGAAAGTTCTTTTGTACGATTCTCGACTACATCTCTTTCCGGGTAAGCTTCGATCTCGTTGGACTGGCCCTTACATTATTGTTACTGTTTATCCTTATGGGGTTGTTGAGATAAGAGATCCTGACAATGGCAAGGAGTTTAAAATAAATGGACATCGATTAAAACCATTTGTCGAGAAATTTGATTCAGAGGACATGTCAATGCCTCTAACTGCTCCTGTTTACCAGGATTGATCTCCTAGTCTGATAGAGGTATAGGTAGGTTTATCGCTTTCATAGGACTAGGGCAGTTTGCTTTATTTGTTTGGCTGAAGACGGTAAGCTTAGCGCTCTTGGGAGGCAACCTAGCTTTTTATTCCATTTCTTTTTCCTAGTTAGTTAGTTTAATGTTTGTGGGTAACATTGCTGCAAACCCTCACAAGACTACAACTCGTCTACTAGAGGTAACCTAGGGATTTAAAGGCTTGTTGCATCGCTAAATGCAATCGAGAGCACCTGCAAAAGTGGTATAGGTAGGATTTTTTTTTAGTTATTTTTGTTTTGCTTTCTCTCTTGAGCTGACCTGTTCTTATGTAGATATCTTTGAAATGTCTCTCTCGATTCATCATCCAGGTACTATCTCCCCATCACTTCTCATTTACTTTCGTTGTCCCATGTGCATTGCATGTTCATATCTTTTACATTGAGGACAATGTAGATTTTAGGTTGGGGGTGGGAGATTAGGTTTCCTAATCAGTGTTATCTTAGTCTTGAGCAAAAATTGTAATTTTTTTTTAAATTTTTCTGAAAATTCTTGTGAATTCGAAGTGATTTTGACATCTATCTTTGATTTAGAATTGCGGGATACGTGATGTTGGTCATTTATGTCTCTTAGATTCAGCCATCTGTTAGATTTCACAGTTAAGTGAATTGTTAATCCAGGCTTAGAAGTTGTAAACATTGATTGAATTATGATTTCACATGTCACATCTTGTTTTCACATTAAGGTTTCAGTTTGATATGGAAGGGTTAACTTGGTAATCACTAAGCATGTAAGGAACTAGCCTGAAAAATTTGCCTGTCATGATCAATTGAAAAAAAAAAGAAAAAAAAAGATACCCTTGGAAAGGGTTGGGAGAATAATCTTCACCATAGGTTTACTCCCTATAGGTGTAGATTTAATTCCTTATGAATGATATGTGAAAAAGGTTTGGGTATACGGTCTTCACCATAGGTTTTCTCCCTGTAGGTGATGATTTGATTCCCCTTCTTAATGTTACTTTTAATAGAAAAATCAAAAGTTAGAAAGTTGAAAGACTGATCTGTAAGACAAGTTTTAGTTATCATGAATTCTCTTGTTGGTTACCAATAATATCTTGAAATAGAGAAGTGAATTTTAATGATGATAAGCTGAGATTACACTATACACCCATGAAACTCAATGTTTAGAATTGCTCTAATTGATGGATTAATACTTTGAACCTGATTATGGAATTTACCATGCGTTTGAGTTCAAGAGAGTAATGCCCAACATTCGTGAATCTTAAAATTCCATGATCTAGATTGCTTTTCAAAAATCACTCGAGTTCATAGAAATTGTCCTATAATTCTCAACGTATTTTTCGCATACTTTACTCGGGACTAGCAAGATGCTGGTTAGGGGTTGTGTTAAGGGTCAAATATTGCATATCAGACCCCAGTTATTGCCTAGATTTATAAACATGATACTGTTTAACGCCCAGTTTTAACCATGTTTGTGATGCAGGGTGTTTTTGAGAGCATGAACTGTAAAAAGGTATTAAAAGCATAGATTTAACATTCAGAATTCACCAAGGCAATGGACGGACTCCCGGGGATCAAGATCGATGGAATTTACATGCCAGATATCTACGAAAATCGAGAAACTGAAGTTCAAGTGGCCTGAAATTGGTACGGAATGCAAGATCACAGGGTTCCCACCATCCGTTCGGGTCGAAACTTCATACATGGCTAAGGGACCATAAATTAATCGTACACATCGAATTTCAGCCCTCAGATCCCTCTGAAAGTGACCAAACAAACAGATCAGTCCCTTATATCCTTAAGTGGGGCCCGCCTAATATCCGGATATGCGTCAAAATTAGTATCAACAGTTTGAATGAGATGAGAAAAAGGATGGACGGATCAGATTTTTCTGGATTATCATGATGAACCCCACACTACACCGCGTGTACATGAAGTACACATGCGGTAGACGTGCATTGGACTGGAAGACCAGTCAAAGACGGTTCGACCCGACTTTCCAAAGCGAGAGAGAATCTCTCTCCTATGTTCGCTGGACGTTACATTGAAGTGATGAGTGGGCCACCACCTTTGATCACAATGTCAATCCGAACCGTCCATTTGTTTCAGAAGGTCAAACCGACCGTACACCATATGTTTTCTGGGACCCATGCATGTATACACACCCGGATGCCCTTCAAACACAATTCGGACGACGGAGCAAGCTATTCTGTGGGCCACACCGAATCCAACATGAAACCGATCATTCCTTACTAGTTTTTCGACATGAATTGAATGGACGGAGTGGATTTCCACAGTGACTCCGATAATGGGCCCACTGACGTGCACAAAGCAAGCACCATGCAAAGGCTCTACATCTGCAAAAATCGGCCAGAGTGGGCCACTGTACGATCAAAGGTGTGGTCGGATCGATGATCCGATCCATCCAGAAGATGCATAGGGGGGTCCTTACCACATTTATGAAGCCAAATCATATATTCGGGCCCATCAGCCAACGCAGGTCATTTGTTTCGCAACAGCAAGCGCCCGAGAAAGTGGGACATTGCGGCTTGTTAAGTGATTTCGGTCTGCGTCGAATCAATGATCCGGACCTTTCATCTGAAAGTCACGCTCAAACCATGCGTAGGGACGTTTTTGTTTTATAAAAACATGAGACGCCTTGTGTACGAAATGCGGATCAGATGCGTTGTTTTCTTTTTTACTGTGTAAGAGGTTATGCATGTTGTTGTACGCATGCTCCACTGACCCTTTTCTGCTGTTATAAAAAGAGAAAGGAGGAAGGAGAGATCGGAACACATCTCATCTTAGGAGGCTAGGACGTGAAATAGAGAGAGAGTCTGAGGGAGTTTTCTTGTTTGTCTTAGTTTTTAATTACTGTTTTTTTCTCTTTTTTTTTTTTTTTATGATTAATTTTGAGGATAGCCTCTCCATGTGTGGCTAAACCTCTTAGCTAGGGCTAAGAGGTGAAGCCTGTAGGAGATGGGAGATTCTATTTTATGCCTTCAATTTAATTTTGAGTTGTGAACTTTGATTTTAGTTTGATGATTAAGGGAATGTTTGTTTAGTCTTTAATGGTCTGTTGTGACTGAAATTACAATGGGTATGCAATGGCTTTGAGCATGTTCTTTTCCTTTTAATGTTTATGACGTCAAGAAGCCTTGTTGTTCATTATAGTCTCTTGGGCATGGTCGAACGACGGTACCCTTCCTAACCTTCATACATGTGATTGGTTGGTAATTAGTTTAATTCTATTGTTTACTATTGTCTTCTAGGCATGTTTTGGTGATGGAATCCATTCTAATTCATATACCTTTCATCTCTTGAAAATTAGATCAAAGTAATTTCAGTTAATTCCATGATTCTTAAAACTAGCATAAGATCTCCCTGATCTCTACAAGTGGATCCTCTGAATCCCTAGTTCCCTTTCTCTGAATTTTCTTAAGTTTTAGATTAATTAATCCATAATTATTTTACAATTACGATTTAATTTAGAATTCATCTTAGTCTAGTTTTAGTTCTACTTAGTTTTAGATTACGTACAGGTTTTAGTCCCTTGGGATTCGACCTCGGTCTTACCAAATTTATTACTACATCACAACCCTGCACTTGGGGAGTGAACAAAAAGTTATAATTAAAAACAGAAAGACACTCATCTCCATACACGATTGGATGAATCAAGGATGTCAACAAAACAGAGGTAACTGAACAATGTCGTATATCTTTTTCCCTTGGTGAATATTATAAGGATGAAGTAATGTGTGAGGTGGTCAACATGGGAGTTTGCCATATATTACTTGGTCAACCCTGGAAAAATAATATTAATGCTATACATAAGGATCGGGATAACCTATTTATCTTCATTAAAGATGGTAAAAAGATTATCCTTGCCCCTATGGGAAGGGAGAACCAACCCAAGACTTCTAAAGTTGAGGAACAGTCTCTCACAACTGAACAGGCTTGTGTTAAATAATCTAAGGAAACAAGAGATATATATTCATTAGTTGAAAAGAAAGAATATATGGAGCCTGTGAATATCCCAAAAGATTTGAAGTCAACGTTGCAGGAGTTCAAGGAGATTGTGCTCAATGAACCCCCCCAATAAATTGCGTCACATACGAGATATACAAAATCACATTGATCCCGTATCAGGGGCAAGTCCGCCTAATTGCCCACATTATCAGAAAAAATGTGAGATCTTGAAGACGGATGGGAAAGAACTAATTAATATTAGTCAAGTCAAGGAAAGCATGAGTACGTGTATTGTGTCAACTCAAGAGCGCTTAATGCCAAGTATAAAAAAAAAGGGCTAATGAATATCGACGTCAGAAGTTATCTCAGACTCATGTGTCAAGTCTCTTGCATAACCCGAGGACGAGTTTTTTTCAAGTAGAGGGGTCTGATGTAGAACATTTCATAGAGATATTCCTAGCATGATTGAGCCAAAAGAAGATGAACTATGAATTGACTAAAACTTTTGATCCAAGTATCGTTATGAGGCGTACAACCTATCAATCTTTACTGAAACGGGCCATCTGAGGTGAACTGACCCACGATGTGGGTCACATCTGTCTGTTGCATCAAAAAACGCACGCCTTCAGTTCAAAAACGAATTTTTAGAAAATTTTTACTATTTTTAGTAATTTCAATTTTTTTAATATTTTTAAAGTTTTAGATTTTCTTTCATTTTAAAAATACTTTTAGTTGTACTAGAACTCTTCTAGAGAAAGTTTATTTGCAATTTTTATTTCTAAAAATTAGGCGTTAGAATAGTTTTATTAGAATTAGAATTTTTATTAGAGTTCGAATTTTATTATTTTTGGTAATTACAAATTTTAGTCTATTTTCTTTTTAAATTAATAGTGTAAGGAGACCCATTAGACAAATTATCAATGATTCATCAATCAATTTCAAATTTTATTAGAATTTATTTCTATTTCCTTGCTTTCTTTCCTCGTAGATTCGAGAAATCTCTGTGAGGAGTCCAGAGAAGCTCCATGGATTCGAAGTAGTTATCCTTGAGGAAGACGGTGATCGACCTTATCACGTTCATCCTTGCTTCACATCCACTCCTCGTCACTATCATCACGACGACATATGTCAAGCTGTTCCAGGTTATGCAACAATTACTGAAGGAAGGCTTGTAAGAGAGAACCGCCTTCCTTACTGTGGTACTGGTCTCGGTTGGTTTCTTTCTTGTGGCTATACCGTGGTATGTTGGAGCTTTTATTATTCCTTGCTTCAAAGTAGATTACCGAGAGAAACAAGGGTTTGATGCATGCAAAGTCGCTGCTGCTCTTGTTACCGTCGCGGTAATTCTTAGGGTGATGAGGGAGGGTCACGACTGGTGATTAGAAGAAGCAGGTCACAGAGATTGCTGAAAGGGATGTAAATTCAATCCTTGGATTCTGAAAATTATTGGGGTATTTTAGTTAAATTCCGAACTCGTGGTTTGTATTTTTTTTTGGACAATCTTATGTAATTTGTAACAGTGATCTGAAAAAATAAATAAATAAAATTGACGGTCCAAGAGCTAGAACTCATGTTCCTTAATGACTCCATGAGTTTGCTATCTTTTACTTTTATCTCGGAAGGTCGGTGAGTCAGCTGACTCAAAACAATTGGATCTCCTTTCTAACAAAGTCAATCAATGTTAACGCAAGCAGTTGACTATTCGTATCTAAGACGGCAAGTAATTATATGAAAATAATTTAAAAGTAAGAGATTTTCAGTCCACAGCCCAAAGAGGCATGCGACCAAAGGAGAAAAAAAATCCTACTCTGATCTCCCCATAGCCCAAAAAACCCAACAGCTACTGAGTTGTTGGCCAACCACCCGGTGGCACCGATACCACCCTAAGCTTAAACTCACCAAGCAGATGTGGGGCCCACGTGGTGTAAATATAATGTGGGCAGGGTTGGTCACCCTAACCCAACAGCTCAGTCCATTGGGTGAATCACCTCAGGATGCACAGAGGACATTAAAATCAATTCTATCCAAAACGCTAGTGGGCTAGAGAACAAATCATAATGTGGGAAGGGTCTCGAAGGCTCAGATTTTAATTCTCACTGGCCCCGCCGTCTGCGTTGAAAAAACAACCTGATTTTTGTCTACTCATGGGAGAGTTAAGGGTCTCCAAGACTCAGGTTCCGTATACACAACATGGTGGAGCCTATGCGGGCGTTCCCTCTCAACCCGTCCTCTCGGTCTACCTGTGTTCCTGTGGTTAATTTCAAAATTAAGAACTTTATGACACCATTTTGAAAAATGTTTTCAATAAGGTATTTCATTCATTTAATAATCATCATTGGAGCACCTTAGATTTTCCAGGGAAGGTGAGGGAAGCTAATGGGAGTTGGGGCTAGCCATGTGAGCAAGGGGTTTGCAGATCGAGGGCGGGCCCCACCATAATATTTATGTAAAATCCATCCCAACAACCTGGTGCATCACCCAATGTTAGACCCATGTATAAAAAAATCAGCCCCATCTATAATTTACGCATTCCTCATGATTGGAAACAATGAACATGGCAACCGTCCATTCTATTTCTATTGGTGTGGCTCACCTGAATTACAGGTGAGTTTGATTTTTGGGCCACAGATCTAAATTTTGGTGTGACATCTAATACTTGGAATGGATTTTAAATAATAATCACAGCAATCCCTGCAAATTTGAAAGGTGGATGTCTGTCTCCCATCCATTTCCTTCATTGCGGCCCACTTTAATAATAGGTCAGCTTGATTTTTTTTTGCCCTATGGAAGGATTACACATTTAGTACTAGGATTGGATCTCGCATATGCGTCACAGTAGATCCTTCAAAATATGAGCGTCCCTCTCTCCCTCACACCGCTCGTTGGGAGATTCCGTTGATTTATTTATTTATTTTTATTAAAAAGAAGAAGAAGAAGAAGGAGAAGAAGAGATTATTAGGAGACACCTATCCTTAATGTTAGATTGGGCCACCGTCACGTCACGTGTATATAAGATCCACTCCAATCAGTAGATATGTATCACACATTAGGCGCAAGGCAAAACACTCAGCCTGATATTTGATTCAGCTGGGCAAGACCAAAGGAAATAATTGGATGAGAGATATTCACCCTTTGGTTTTTATAGTGCTCATTATTATTAATATATGAAATCAACTTTAACCCTTAGATGTCACACCAAAATTTAGGCCTAGTGGACAAAAAAAAAGGCTTATCTGTGATTCAGGTAGGCCACACTAATGGCAACAATTTAGAGGAACCATGTGGCCCACCTAATTCATGGATGAGGCTGATGTTGGGGTCATGCACCTAACTCGGGGGATCGTACACGTTGGTTTGGGGTGGATTTCATGTAAACATCACCGCGGGGCTCACTATAGGTGCTAACCTTTGATGGCATGGCCTGCCTTAGCTTCCGTTAAAAAGTACGACCTAATTATAGAATTTTACAAAATGGTACCTCATTCATATAATATTTACATCTGGTACCTTTTTAATTAAATTTTTATTAAGCCGCCTCATTAATTAAGTTGTTGTCAAACGATACCTTCACTTAGTTTTCTCTAGGGTCCCTTAGTTTTAAAATTGATTTTTCCTAAAATTATAAAAATGATCACCAATTAATGAGGTTGTTTAATAAGAATTAAATAGGAATTAATTCTTACAGTGTGGCCCACTTGAGTTTTAGATCTACTTCATTTTTAGTATCATAGTCTAAAATGAGCTGACAAAACATATGAATGAGGTAAATTTTGCACAAACATCATGGTGGACCCTATAGTCATGGTCCCCCCACCTCAGTGGATCTCGGGTGGCACATAATCCGCTCGGTGAGATTCGTACGCGAATATCCTGCAAAAGACTTTTGCAGGAAGTTTGTGCATTGGAAATTTAGGTGGGGACTAGTGTGAAGGATTGAACATCAATAATTGAAATATTTTTGGGGCCATGGAAGTTTTGAATAGAGCTAATATTTATGGTTTCAGTTCATCTAAGTAGAAATGAAATTATGAGCGATATTGGTGGCATGTAAACATCACTATCAAGGGAGGTTTCAACAATAGGAATTCTCCTACCCACCTTTTCCTTTAATGCGGCTCACTTGAGTCTTGGATACTGCTTATTTTTGGTCTCTAAGTCCTCAAATAAGCTCAAAAAACAAATGAATAGGTTAGATTTATCATAAACATTATGGTGGGCCCTACTTAAGTTTCCAACACAAGAACTTACTGTAACAAGCTATCGCAAGGAATAGAAAATGGGTTCGTCATATCTTGCGATTGTGTACCATGTATATTTAGGGGCTTTGTGGGGCCTACCATGATATATATGTTTTATCCACATTGTTCATCCAATTTTATTTTATTTTCATATCATTTTAGAAAATAATATAAAAGTGAGGCAGATATACAGCTTAAGTGGGCCACATTACAAGGAATAATGAAAATTGGGTGTATACCATTGAAACCTTCTTAGGCCCACAGAAGGCTCTAATCAAGCTGATTTTGTTTTGTTTGTTTGTTTTTTTTTTCTTTTCCCTTCATCTAGGTCTGTGTGACCATATGAAGAGGTTATATGGAAAATAACCTCATAGTGGACCTCAGGAAGGTTTTAATGGTAGTCGTTCCATTCCTGCTACTTTCTGTGGTGTGATCGACTTGAACTTTGGATGTGCATATTTTTTGGGATCATGCTTTAGAATGATATAAAAAAGTTGATAGACGGTGTGGATGTAACACATAAATCATGGTGGGCTCAAAAAAGTGTCACACGTTAAAAGTTGGGTTGATTATTAAATAAACAAGAAAATTTTTGTTTGCACGGGGAATATTGGATTTTAGAAAATTGTCTGCGGGCGCTTTCTGAATTCACCGTTAAGTTAGAACTCATTCACCGAAAAATTTCAGGATAAAATGATGGAGAGCTTTCCTCATTCAGCGTTAACAATTAATACTGCTAAACATTGAGAACTTCCGGATTCTATATTTAGTGAAAATTTTCAGCGTTAACAAACAGGCCCTTAGTCAATTGGGATTGAGTCATAACTTGCGAGCGTGTTTTCTAGTAGAGGTAGTAATACTGGCCTACCTAGCCTAGCCAGCCCGGCCTTGAAGAACCAGGCCTTGGGCTACTAAACTTGGCCCAATGGCTAGGCTTGGGCTTGAAATCTAAGTTTAGTGTTCATGCCAAGTTGACCAGTGCCAACGATGAATAGCTTGGCCTGTTGCCCTAGCGCATACTATTTATTACTAATGTAGACTAAAGTCCACGGTGGATCACGTATAGGCACTTACAATTGTTCAAATTATAAAATCTAGTTTACACAATGAATTGTACATTAATGAACTTAAACAAGTCCTTGGATGGTTGGGTGAGGCATAAGCTTGGCTAATTAATCATTTTACTTGACATACATGTGCTGTAGAAAAACTTTGACACTTTGAAAGAGCCTAATAATTCATAAACATGCACTTTGCCAATTGTAAAGTTATTATACAGGTAGCATATATGCAATTTATCAATAACATATACGGCTAGACCGTCATCCGATCCGGCCTTGTCTTGGCACTAGCCCAACCTGGCCCTAAGGCAAGGGCTTGGCCCTCTTTAGCTTGTTAGGGCTTGTATTAGGCCAGGGCTTATGACTTTGGGTCTGGCAAAGTCTTCTTAAGCTCGTTAGGGCTTGAATTGGGCCATGGCTTAGCGTTTTGGGTTGGGCCAAGGCCAGCCAGCCTCAGCCTGGCCAATTGCCACCCCCTATTTGTCAGTGGGGTGTGGCAACAGATCTGGTCCAATATTTAAGAACTAAGGCCTGAGTTCTACATAAGCCTAGCATAGCAAGCCCAAGCTTGACCTGAAAACATTCAGTTGGCTAGGCTGACCCAATCGTGCCCAAAAATAAATAAAAATCTCTCTTTTTCGCTTGAATTCTCCTAATCTATCTATTTATCAAATGGGCTACGCATGCAAGAAATAAACATTTGACTGGAATGAAACCAACATTCAGCATTCACGATAGATGTCACCTGAGTAAAATGTCATATTTATAGGATTTAAAATGTACACATAAATCTGGCTTGGGCCGGTCTGGGTCGGGTCAGGTTGGGCTAAAATTAGTCCATGCCCGCCCACAAAAATGATAGAGCTGTGCATACAAGGCCCAAGCCTGTCGCATGGGCGAAGCTAGTTCGTCAAGCCCAGCAAAAAGTAGGTCGGGTGGGCTACCTGGCCCATTTTCACCCTTATCTACTTGTGACCTGGCTTGAAATCCTTAGAATTGAGTTGACTCGTCCCAGTTTCGATTTAACTTGGTTTTGAAACTATGCAGTTTCGATTCAACTTGGTTTTGAAACTATGTTGCCGTTTTTTTTTTTTTGTTACCTTTTGTTTTGTTTTTGTTTTTTCCTTCATATTACTAGCTTGATCCCTTCTTTATTAAGGAAATTTGGGTTGAGGCAAGATCCAAACCTTACATCAAAATTCAAACAGTATTCTTACATAATACACCCCAAAAGCTAGCATTTTCGTATTACTCTTGAAGAACAAAGTTTTCAAAATCCGGGTAGAAAAAAAAACTCCCCTCAATACCTGAACATGACGGTAGTCTGCATTTTAGACAGAGGGGGGGTGGGGGGGTGGGGGGGTTTGTTTCTTTATTCTCTTTTATAATCTAAGTACATGAGTCTTAGTGATGGCTAACAGCACCCGTCCTCACAGCACACCTTGCCACAGCGGATTAGCGGCTTCATAATAAAAAAAACAGCAGCGACAACCTTCCATATCATAAATGAACACAAGCCATTAGAGTTATAATTAGGCATTATATATGATAAGATAATCAAGGAAATTGGGGAAAAAAAAATGTCATACATGAGCTAAAAATACTAGAACTCCTTAAAGCTCACCTTGAGGACGGACCACGTACTCAGCGGTCTGAGAGCTAGCAGCTTTTGAGCTGACCACGAATAATGCTGCGATCATGACCCAGGCCAGAACAATGACCAACATCGCCTTCCTCACCATCTTTTCTCCCTTTCTAGAGTTCAAAGGATTCTGATGATGGAAAACCATTGTTTCACAATCTATTTATAGATGAAAACCAAGCTTCAATTGTAATACAAGAAAAATCTGAGTCTATATCATACAATATTTTCTCATATCTATCATCTTGCATGCATTTGGCGTTGACTGCTGGTTGTGACATCATCCCCTCTTTGTCGGCCGTTGACTTCATCTCGAAGAGAGACTGGCTTTTTTTTTCAAACTCGAATCCATCTAGGCAGATGGTAGAGCAAACTCTCCACAGTACACATGGATGGATGATGTGTCAATCAGGACCGTTTATCTTGTAGCCCCTACTTTGGATAGAAAATGATTTAAAACCCACATGGATTGGATGATCCTAGCCATCCGATCGGTTTCCTTCAAGTCTACATGTGCCTTACGGTATACTTTCAGCTTTATTATTATTATTATCTTTTAACCTCTAGGTGTGAATATTTTGACAGATGAGCTATCCATAGTAGGGCCTCGGAAATGGATGGCCATGATTGACATATACACCACCTTTCAAGAGTACTTGGGATGACACTACCATGTCACGGTTGCATTGTCTGTACTGTGTCACCTGTTCTATATCTTAACCGCCTTTTGAGAGACGTACATTCCCCTCATCCTTCACAAAGGAAACAAAATGGCATGATGGAATCACGATCAGAGTAGTTGCTGCCAAAGCGTCACAGCCAACCATTAGTACGATCGTGGTATGGTGTCTATGGCCCGTTCGTAAAGCCTTATCATGAATGAACGGCGTGGATCATCATATACATCTGCTACATGTATAAACTTGGGCGGACGCAAGCTTAGCATACATGGACGGAAACTTCGGACCATCCAAGTTGTGGTGCCATTGTGGATGTTGACGGATAATTGCCTAGCTGTCGATTGCTTACTGTTTCATTGGATGCTGAAGACGTAGAGTGGTCCACGGGCACTTTCATAGCCAAGATGGATCAGAGAGCCTGACGGGAGGCAAAAGTAATCAGGACAGTCAAAACCTAAAACAGGCGTATCTCGCCTACAGGAACGAGTGATTCGACATACCACATATATATATATATATATATATATATATATATATATATATATATATATATATATATATATATATACACACACACACACACACGGAAACGCTCACCTGCGAACCAGTTCGTGCATGATACGTACAAACTTTTTTGAAAACCCATCATACGTGATATGGATCCAAAATCTGAACCGTTCATGTGAAGCAGCACCTCGTGAAAATCCCTGGGCCAAGTTTTATTTTGATATAAAACTTTGATGGGCCATGAAAAATGAAACAGTTTCCTCCCTTTATTTGCATTTTTCTTTGCTATGGGCCATCAGAATCTTAGATCAAGGTGAAAACTCACCTCCTAGGGTTTCATGGGATTCCGCATCTTATGAACTGTTCGGATTCGGCACCCATAGCACGTGTGCAAAGGTGCGCAGGGGAGCATGATTCTCTCTCTCTCTCTCTCTCTCTCTCTCTCTCTCTCTCTCTCTCTCTCTCTCTCTATATATATATATATATATATATATATATATATATATATAGCTTTTTAGTGCACACCCATGTCAGTACACACACTCCATGTTAGCCACCCCCGCTAGGGATTGATACCAAGGCCTCAAGTGTTGAAATGAGGTATCTCCACTCAATCTGCCAGTTGAGCTATGGATTTGGGTGTGATTCGACATACCATATATGATAGCTTCTCTTGCCCAAAATCATATATGGTACGTGGAATAACTCTTCTTTTTTTTTTTTCAAAAAAAGTGGGCAGTAGCCACGATTCATTAATCACAGAAACATTTACATACCTTCGGGTGGGCCCCACCCAAAAAAACAAAGGACGCCACCTATCATGAATCCCCATACTAGGAAAAAAATACTGAACAAAAGACAAAAAACGAGGGTAAAGGAAAAAACTAACAGGCCACCCTAACCGCCCTCACGGAATGCGGAAAGATCCTACCCCAACATTGTCTAGATGAAGTAGGCCCCTGACTGACCTCGGAAGAAGGGAGCGGGAATTGAAAATTGTATCAGGGCACCCTTCACTCGCTTGCCTAGCCAGCGCATCAGCCACAACATTCCCTTCCCTGAAAGTGTGGTTGAAAATAAGATTTAAAGTCTGCCTTTTATGCTGAATTTCTCCCATGATGTACTAAATATTCCAGGGAATCGGGGCAGAAGAATCCCCTGCAGCTTTCGCAATGAGCATGGAATCTGACTCAACATAAATATTAACTAACCTGAGGTTAGAGCAAATGATCAATCCGTCCAGCATCGCCTGGGCTTTCGCTACTGAATTGGAGGAGATACCATAGTTCCTTCGGAATGCAAATATGAATCTACCCTGGCTATCCCTACAGACTCCCCCTCCACCACTATGGCCTGGATTCCCTCTCGATGAACCATTGATGTAAAGCTTCAACCAACCCATAGGCAGCCTTGCCCACCGAACGAGAATGGGCAACCCTCCAACCAATGGACACTGTTTGGGAATATTAAGTAGCTGGAGAGAAATGGATTCCGAGAAGGAATTCTTATCAGGGACTGAGATAGAAGAACCGATCTCTCTCAACTAATTCGAAACTTTGAGGATGATTGATCTCACTGACATGCCATGGCCCTCGAACCTAGTGGAGTTTCTGCTCAACCAGATCTCCCAGATGATGAAGGAAGGGGCAATGCCAATTAGAATCTTGAATCTAGAGATAGTGCTTGCTTTCGCGGTCCATTGACGAAACCTGAGGGGGAGAGATTGGTTATAGACAAAGGGAATTTCAAACAGCTTGTAGAAGAAGCTCTAGACTGCGGACGCAATGCTCCCGTGACGGAACATGTGGTCAGCTCCCTCCACAGATAGGGAGGACTGGTCTAAAACAGAGCAAGGATGAAGTCTAGAGGGGGACAAAAAGGAAGTGGGAACGATAGGTGTGATGAGTGGGAGGGGCGACAGGCACAAAGAAGCCCGGTTGGAGGGGGCTGAGGGAAGCTGAGTGGACCAACATTCACACCTTGATGCCAATGGGACTCCAACGTTTTGAATTGCCACATTAACAGGGACTGCACTGTGAATGGCTTTCCAGGTAAAGATAGTAACTTTTGAGGGGATGAATTTGTTTCACAGCCACTTCGCCCAATGTTTGATCGGGTGGGGATGCCTAGATCCGTTCCATGCTGACTTTATGGTGAATTTCCCAGAGGAAGATAGATCTCAAATCAGAGTATTTGATCTTCCTGATAGAGAGACTGAGGTTGCTAGTAAGGACTGAAGCATGGAGTCTTAGATAAAGGGGCGAGTGTCAAAAAGGCACCACCGCCCGTCCGGGGAGAAGAAATCACGGACTGAGGCTTGAAGGAGTTGCTGAGGAATGGTCCCATCTGCCTCTGCTTCCAAACCACTTGAACTTTCCAAAGATGTATTTTAATATTATTATTTATTTATTTTTTATTTTTTTACAGTTCATCAGCAAGCAATGCACTACAAACCATATCCCAACCAAGTGAATCTTTCTTGGTACAATTCAATGATGTAACGAAATTGTCATAAGGCTCTGATAACGTACATAACAATGTCATCGCCTTGTCTTCCTTTTCTATTCTCACGCTTATGCTTTCGAGTTAACAGATGATATTGTTAAATGTATTTAGATGGTTTGAAAATTTTCTACCATCTTTTATTCTTAAGGCATATAATTTTCTTTTCTAGAAAATCTAGTTTGTGAGGGACTTGTTTGATGCAAGATTTTTGGCTTCTTTCATAAATTCATCACGGTCTTCTCATCAATTATGTTGAATAAAACATTATCTGCCAAACACAAGCTAGTAGACAATGCCTTAAGTTCAATTTTATCTCAATCATCATTGGTCATAGATTCCAGTTTATTTTCCTTACTGAGCAATGCCTTGTATTACCCCTGTTGAACCAACAAATCTTGAACTTTTAGTTTTCAAAGCTCAAAATTATTTTGCCCATCAAATTTCTCCACCTCAAATCTATTACTAGCCATCTCTTCTAATTTATTACACAAACCCAAAATCTCTTATATCACTTGAAGTGATAAAAACCACTGTTGATCACTTGATGCTTCTAAACCACCACCCAAGCAACAAGCCACCAAAATTAAACGCCCATTTGATTCCAATGGCACATGGAATACATAAGGATCAGATGCAACAAATAGAAAAAAGATGATGGAGAAAAATTCAAAACCACAACCACAAAAAAAAAAACACACAATATACGTGGTTCATCGCTTAGGCTACATCCACGAGCAATCCAACAAAGAAAATATACTATAAGAATGAGAGATTACAATAAAAATAAAGAATGGTGTACCTTCGCCAAGAATACAACAAAACTCCCTTAATTTCAAACTTAAAAAGGCAAACCCTCTGCAATTGAAATGCTAACAATATATTTTCTCCCCTTCGATACCTTGAAAAGAAAACCTTCGGGTACCTCTTGATAAACCTTGAACACTTTAATCAAGACTTCGAGAAGAAAACTCTCCTCTTGAAACTCTCTTGTAGAAGAAACCCTCACCCACCATACAAGTTACCCTAAAAGCCCTTTTTATGAGCAAAATATCAAAAATATCCCTCTAGAATTCCACTAATGATTGAACGCTGTTAGCATTTGAAACATGGATAGGGAATGAACCCTCAGGGGCGTTCGACGCATGGGATTGATGGAATTAGGTGGGATTGAAATGCAAAAATCACTTTTTCAAAGCTAGCCCTTGTTTGGTAACATTCTTTGTTGATGTTCGTTAAAAGCTTTGGAAACTAGGCTAGATAAAAATTTGAATGGAGGGGATTCTCCCAATCCCACGTAATTTACGACTGTGGGATGGAATTCCTCGATAGATTTGAGCCGGAGAAAATATCGGGAGCGGATTGTGCAATCGTGTATCGGTGTCACCAAGTTCTGTGGGCCCTATTATGATATATGTATTATATCCACACCATCCATCCAATTTTCGAGATCACATTAGGTCATGAGCCAAAATTTGAGACAGATCCAAATCTCAAGTAGAACACATCATAGAAATTAGTGGGAACCATGATTCCCAACCTTGAAACCTTCCTAGGGTCCATCATGATGTTTATTTGTCATCTAAGCTGTTCATAATGTCACAAGGACCTAGATGAAGGGAGAAAACAAATATCAAATTGATCCAAAACTTCTGTGACCATACAAATGTTTCAACAGTGGTCATTAAATCCTCACTCTTCCCTCTTGTGTGGCCCACTTGAATTTTTTATCCAATTAATTTTTGGCCTCTTATGTTAAAATGACCTCTCAAAATGAATGAACATAGTGGATTTCTCACAAACAACATGGTGGGCCCCCCTTAGCAACCCTAAGCACTAACTTCAAGTGGAGCCTTATGTAAAAATCCAGGTCCGGCATCTTCACTGTAAATGAAGAAGACTCCTTCATACCATTTCCAAATACAGTATCCTCATTTATCCTGGATATACGTCGAGATTTTTTACATTCCAAACGTTAATTGGAATATGACCAGACCAACAGACCAATTGAATCCCTTGACAATACCTAATATCCCATAATAATTACTTTCAAATAATATTATCCCACTCATCCTACCTAATTTGTGAGCCAAACACAGGCTAAATGATTTTGGTGTCACAATTTTAACAATAACATGTTTCTAATCACAAATTTGTCGCCATTAAAAACTTAAAATCAAGGCTTGGGCATTTTATTGGGCTATGGTGTACTTATAGTGCGGTACATGATTTTGAATGGCTGGATTGAGCTACATGCATGCCATTTGTACCATGGCTGTGTGCATCCATTTGAATTATGGTACATTGCCATAATGAATTAAGGAGCTTTTGGACCTGAAATACTTTTTGCTTTTGACGTGCAACACTGTTGAGAAATGCCAAAAGCAATAATATAACCGAAGGAGGGCGATATCTCCGGAGCCTTTGTTACAAACCCCGGGTTTCCGCCAAAGACACGGAACTATGCATGCAGTACGAGAATCCTGATCAATTACTGTAGACGCTCCTACTATTGGCGAAATCCAGATCGGTCCATCTGGCAGGCCCTCGTGGATTGTCCATGGTAGTAATTACACAGATGAGACAATGGTAGCTATCTGACCTGTAGCCTTTGAACCAACGGTAGTGATGAAAGGTGAACTATGATCTTCCTACTTCAGTGTTTCAACATAGATCCCAGTACACGGACGGCTTATATTTGTTAAGCTCGTGTTCAAAGGGTTGTCGTACTGAACAAAAATGAATTGAAAGCCTGAAAAGTTCGGAGGAAGGACTCTTTGTAAGATACCTTAATACGTGGACAAGTGATGCGTCGAACACGTGCTGGATGAAAAAGCTGCGTGTGCGTGTAACCAACGCTGGAAAAAGGTTAAAAGGGTACGTGAGATGGTCCCGACACAAAGTTCTGCCGGGTGGGGAGCGGATTAGGTGTTACCCTCACCGTGGGGCCCACCTTGATAATATGTTTTATATCCATGCGGTTCATCCATTTTTCCATATCATTTTGGGTTGTTTTCGGAAACATGAAACATATCCAAATCTCAGGTGGACCACGCCACTGGAAACAGTGGTGATAGAATGCACACCATTAAAAATTTTCTAGGGCCACCATAAGCAGATCCAAAAATTTTTTATTTTCCATCCAATCCGTTGATAAGATCAATGCGACCAGAATGAAGTGAAAATACAAAGATTAGCTTGATTTAGAACTTTCGTGACATATTAAAGGTTTTTAATGATTATTCACCACTTTTTACTGTGGTGTGGCTGACACCTAATCCGCTCCCGGACGCGGAATTCCTGCGAAACCCTTTCGCACGAAGTCCCTGCGTAAGGATTCTGGGTGAGGCCCATTCCAATGTTCGTGAGAAATCAAACCCGTCCATCCGTTTTTAGACCTAATTTTAATGGATGCTACAAAAAATAAAGAGGATTCAATACTCAAGTGTGCAATAGGAGATGAATCAGTGGGGAATGGAATGCCTACCGTTGAAACCTTTCTAGGCTCCACATTGCTGTTTATAATCCATCTAAACCGTTTATAAAGTCATTTTCACTTAGATAAAGTGTAATCACTAAAAAAAAAGGACCGTTACTAAACTTTTATGGCCATATAAATGTTTCAACGGTGGTCAGTAAATATCCACTGTTTTCTCTCGTGTGGCTCACTGGAGTCTTGGATCCTCCTCGTTTTTGGTAGTATCTATTAAAATTAGGTGTAAAAACGGATGGACGGATTTGGTCTCTCACGAACATTACAGTGGGCCCCGTCTAGAATCCTTGCGCAGGAACTTCCTGCGAAAGGGTTTCGCAGGAAATCCGCGTCCCCCGCTCCCATGCTACTCCCCTTGACACCGGTCAATGGCTGATGGTCGGTTCTCTGTGGCGCCACAATGATGTATGTAGTTCATCCATGCTGTCCATCTATTTTTCTATATCATTTTATGGAATGAGACCAAAAACGAGGTATATCTCAATATCAAGTGGACCACATTACAAGAAACAGTGTTGAATGAACATTGACCATTAAAAACTTTTTGGGGCAGTAAAAGTTTTGGATGAAGCTCATCTTTGTTTTTTACCACGGAGATGTCAGTGAAAAATCTACTCCGTCTCAGAACGAGAGGCTACCCAAAAAAGGGGCCGGATTCAAATCTAAGGTGCGCCACTCGGCAACAAACGGTAAAGATTCAACGCCCACCATTGAAACCTTCGTAGGGCCACAAAAATTTTGGATCACGCTAATATTTATGATTTCAGTTCATCTGAGAATAACATTATCAATGGTTTGGAAGGCATAAAATCATTACTGTGGGCTCCGGGAGGATTTCAACGGTAAGTATTTCCATTCTCACGTTTTTACTTCGTGTGACCCGCGTGAGTTTTGGATATGCATCATTTTCAGATAACTATCATATTATGAGCTTCCTAAACTAATGAACGGAATAGATTTTTCAAGGACATTACGGTGGGCCTTATCTAGCTTACGCCATCAGGAACTTTGGCACTGGTAATTATCCGTGAAAAAGTTAAGACTCCTCCGTATGAACTGGCTCTTTTACTTTTCTTTTTCTTTTTTGTGGTGGAATCCAATTCTTTAATACGTCTTTGATTTATCTCTTTTGTTTTTCTTCTTTAGGGTAAGCGTTAGAAATCAGGCCGATCCACTCATCTGACATGCCACACCGTAGAAATCAAAGGAAGGCCAGCTGTCAGACTCAGCTTACAGGTGTGGCCCACCTATTGGGCAAATCTGCTGGATTTGAGAGACAGGTGACATTCATGGTGGACCCCAATATTTAAATGGACTGGATTTACTACACAAGTGACATTTTAATCAGAAAATGGCAAATGGGGATCTTCCCTAACCATAATTAAAATGGGAAAGATGGGTCGCATGCTAAGTTAGCATGCGACTCGCTGCATGTGATCAATTCTCTTTCTTTGTCAGCATTCTGTACAATATTGGGTCACCAACTATGAATATTCTCCCTGATTTGAACGGTTTGGATTGAGTTACATACACGGCATGTAAAAGGTGGATGCATGCACGTGTATGATTGATCATATTATACAGAGTACCAAACAAGTCCTTTTATATAGTCTTCTCCATGTATGTTAAGAAAGGTTACTGCAATGGGAACAAGCAAAGGGAGGAAAGAGAGAGGAGAGAAATGGATCCAGCACTACTGCAGCTCTCACAAGATACTGCTAGTAGGAGAGGGAGATTTCGCTTTCTCTGCCTCTCCTGCAAAGGCCTTTGGTTCAGCTACTAACATGGTGGCAACTTCATATGATTCAAAAGGTACACATGCATCTACACACATATATGCACGTGATTCGGAATCTTTGTATTAAATCAGTAGTCTTTTAGTAACATATCACTAGCACACCTTAGTTCACCACCATTTATTTTGAATAATGGTTGCATGATATTCTTGATCGTCTAAGTCGTGTTCTCCACGCTGGATGGAACTTAGCTGGAAGAGATCACTGATTGGACGGTCCAAACATTTTGATGTTGCCAGTTGAATCTGGACCATTAATTTTGTTGTGTTTTAACCTTTCATTCCATGGTGATCAATTGGAGTCCGTAGGATGTAGCACTTGGTATGTTAATGGGCCCACGATTTGGGTAGGCTAGGTTTCTTCACTTGATGATGGATGAGTCACCACCATCTTGAAAATGTTTGTGAACAATTACCACAGTTTTGTGTTTTCTTTCTTTGTACTCCTGCTGTCGCTCTACGAAAATGCATTTTTTTTGTACACCTCATTTTCTATATATATATATATATATATATATATATGTGTGTGTGTGTGTGTGTGTGTGTGTGTGTGTGTGTGTATTACGGATGCTCTCTTGCATGCACGCATGAATTCATGGGGATGCCATTTTTTAAGAGATGTTAGAGAGCAAGTACTGGAGTTCCGAGGACCACCTGGAGGAATTGAAGGATCTAGGATGCATGGTGTTGCATGATATTGATGTACATGTCATGAACCAACGACCAATCCTAAAGAAGATGAAGTTCGACCGTATTGTATACAACTTTCCACACGCAGGCCATGACCCTTTGCTCCACGAATGGAATTGGCGCCTCATTAAGTAAGTGTATGGTACAATGTAATGCAGTAGTTGGGGGAGTTATTTGTTTCTCTGGCTTTGCATGACGCTGGATACAACATGTGGAAATGATATATGCAGCCTTATTGATTTAAATTAAACTAAATTGTCTAACCTACCCCTACCACTGCTAAGTTACCATTTAAAAATAAGATTAGTGTTACAATCCTAGCCCTTGATTGGTGGACATTTTGTTGGGGGCCTTGCACAACACCTTAAGATCTAGCCTCCTAAAACAAACCAGAATTATGGATAATAAAGCAATGAAATAAATTAAAGCATAAATCACACACCACACAAGAGATTTTTACGTGGAAAACCTTCAAAGAGGTAAAAACCACGGGTCCTTATCCAGACTAACAATCCACTATGAAGTAGAACGTTACAACCTTCTTCACTCACGTAAGAGTGGATAAACAATGAGAGAATAAAAGAAAAATGGAGAAATCTCACCGATTACAAGGACGTAGAAGTACTGAGATATGGTAGATCACCTCTACAAACGTAGTCTCCCTTCCACAATCTTCCTCTCTCTCTTTCTCTCTCTCTCGCATACCTCTGATGGCCCTAAACCTTTTAGGAAACTCTCTTATATTATTTTTCATGCCCTAAAAAAACTCTAGGAATCGTTATTTATAATTTTAGAAAACTCTTTTCCGTATCCCAGTTGCGAAAGGACTTAGATTTCATTAATCCACAAAATCACGGAACGAATCTATGTAACTACGAGCAGTCGAGATGAGGCTACGACCGGTCGAGCGCCACCCACAACCGGTCAAGACCCACCTTTGACTGGTTGAGCACCCCGAGAAAAATAACCCAAAGTCGCTGGACTTTAAGTCGAGTCAGGGCTCAGCCCTCAACTAGTCGTGTAGGGCTTACGATTGGTCGAGCACGGGACAAAAATCTCATCAAATCTTTCCTTTTTTGTCCCAGGAGGGATTCACCTTTTTCAAGCCAACCTGGTTAATTTCTACAAACCTCGAATTTGCCCTTGAGCAAAACCTTGGTCATCATATCTGATCCATTATCATCCGTGTGGACCTTCTCAAGCTGTAATACCTTCTGTTCCAAAGTATCCTTGATCCAGTGATACCAAATCTCTATGTGCTTCGACTTGGAATGCTGACTTGGATTCTTGCTCAAGTGTATAGTACTCTGACTATCGCAATAGACCACGTGCTCCTCCTGCTTCAAGATAAGTTCATGTAAGAACCTCTTCATCCAAAGCATCTCTTTACATAACTTTGTGACTGCAATGTACTCGGCCTCTGTCGTCGACAATACTACGACCCTCTATAGCTTACTCTGCCAAGAAACTACTCTCCCTGTAAATGTGAACATGAACCCCGATGTAGACTTCCTGAAGTCTATGTCGCCTGTCATATCTGCATCTGTGTAGCCCTCTAATACAGGTTTTTCGTCATCATAGCATAGGCTCAACATGGATGAGCCTCTTAGATACCGCAGTATCCATTTTACCGCTGTCCAATGTTCTTTACTAAGATTGATAAGATACTGGCTGACAACACCAACTACATATGTTATGTCTGGGTATGTACACACCATAGCATGCATCAAACTTCCTACACCTGATGCGTAGGGTATTTTCTACATCTCTTTCACCTCTGCCTTTGTCTTGAGACACTGTCTATCGCTCAATCTAAAGTGACCATTCAGTGGAGTACTGACTAGCTTCGCTGCATTTATATTGAACCACTATAGGACTTTCTCAATATACCACTCTTACGACAACCATATCTTCTTACTGCTTCTGTCACGGGTTATCTCCATTCCTATGATCTGTTTAGCTAGGCCCAAGTCTTTCTTCACAAAAGACTTGCTCAACTCCTGTTTTAGCCTATCAATCTTCTTGATGTCTTTTCCCATGATGAGCATGTCATCAATGTATAACAGTAGAACTAAGAAATCACCATCTGAGAACTTATGCGTGAACACACAATGGTCTGACTCTATTCTGTCATACCCATGTTGTAATATAAACGAATCAAACTTCTTGTACCATTGTCGTGGAGCTTATGTCAACCCATACAAGCTCTTCCTCAGCTTACACACTATATACTCATTGCCCTTAACTTCGAACCCCTCTAGTTAGTGCATGTAGATCTCTTCTTCCAGGTCACCATGGAGAAAGATAGTTTTAACATCTAACTGCTCTATCTCCAGATCCATGCTAGCTGCCGACCCAAGTAACACCCGTAAGGATGTCATCTTCACCACTGGTGTGAATATCTCCTCGAAGTCTATACCTTTTTTCTGATCGAACCCTTTTACCACAAGTCTGGCCTTGAATCTCGTTTGCGAATTCTTCTGTTCAACTTTCTTTCTGAACATCCACTTGTTGTTCAAAGCTTTCTTGCCCTTAGGCAGTTTCACTATGTCATAGGTGTGGTTCTTATGCAAGGATTCCATCTCCTCGTGCATAGCTTTCAACCACTCCTCATGCTTGTCGGTTAGGGCCTTAGAATAATCTTCTGACTCTCCCCCATTAGTCAGCATAATGTACTCATACGGCGAGTACCTCTTGAACGGTTGTCTGTCCTTAGATAACCTCATCACCTGTGGCTTAACAGGTGGATCAAGTGGGGGCTACTCCCATGGTCCATCTTCTGAAGGGACTCCCTCGTCCTTTATACCTTGCTGTACTCCTCCGTCATTAGGCACCATAGGAGGAATAATCGGATCCATATCATCTAGCTCGCCTGAACTAGGCAGGTTCTTCTCTGGATTACCAATAGCTTCTATACACTGATCTTCAAAGAAAACCATATCTATGCTCTTGACGAGCTTTTTCTTAGTTGGATCCCATACTCTGTAACTGTACTTTTCATCACCGTACCGTAAGAACACACACTGTCTGATTTTCATATCAAGCTTGGACCTCTCGTCCTTTGGTACGTGAATGGATGTCTTGCATCTAAATACCTTGAGATGACCGTACAATGAATCATGTTCAGTCCACACCTTCTCGGGTACTTCTCCATTCAACGGGACTGATGGAGACCTGTTTATCAGATACACCACCGTGGGCATTGTTTCTCCCCAAAACGTCTTGGGCAACTTTGCTTGGGATAACATGCATTTGATTTTTTTTTACAATGGTGCGATTCATTCGCTCAGCTACACCATTATACTGAGGGGTCTTGGGAACCGTTTGTTCATGCTGTATACCCAAGGACTTACAATACTCATAAAAGTCACCAATGTATTCACCACCATTGTCAGTGCGGATGTACTTCAATGATCTACCTGTCTCTCTCTCGACCATAGCATGAAATAATTTAAACACACCAAAGACCTCGTCCTTCGATTTCAAAGCATAAACCCAAACCCTCCTAGATGCATCATCTATAAAAGTAATAAAATATAATGCCCCACCCAAGGTTTTTGTCCTCATAAGACCACAAACATCAGAATAAACTAAATCTAATGTATGCACTTTATTAACATGAGAAACAGTTTTAACAAATGAAACTCTATGATGTTTCCTTGATAAACAATCAAGACAGGTTTTGAGAGGCATACTTAGCACGTCTGAAAGGAGACGCTTCCTTGCTAATAGCTGAAGCCCTTTTTTACTCATGTGACCTAGACGCCTGCGCCACATGTCAATAACTAAATCTTCCACTACGTTCAACCCACCCCTGCACACACTGACACTTGCCTTGTACAGGGTGCAACACTTTTTTTCTCTGGCTGTGATCAACAAACCCTTAATGAGCTTCCAGCGCCCACCAAAAAACTGGCTTCTATAGCCATCATCATCCAACCTTTCCTTCGATATTAAGTTGAGGCGAAGGTCTGGGATATGCCCAATATCCCTAAGAACCAATGTGTAGCCCACATCGGTCTCCATACAAATATCACCGATCCCAACGATCTTCGATATGCCAGAATTTTCCATCTTCATGGTCACATAGTCACCTGACTTATAGGTTATGAAGAAATTACTGCGTGGAGTTATATGAAAAAATGCTCCTGAGTCTATCACCTAGTTAGTGTCCTGACTCTTAGCCGTAAGATATACATCATGATTTACAGAAAGAATAACTACAATATCGCCATCTGAAGTGATTGCAGTGGAATCTGATTCATCTTCCTTCTCCTTTCATTTTCCTTTCTTGTCGTTCTTTTTACCATGACATTTATGCTTGTAGTGGCCCTTCTTGCTACAATTCCAGTAATCAACATCTTTTCTGTTACTTGAATTGCCTCTTGATTTATTTCGGGCCTTTTCGCCCTTCATGTTCTTTCCTCTCCCCCGTTCCTGTGTCACAAGGGCCTCTTTCTGAGTAGACCCCTGAGACTTCCTCCTTGTCTCCTCATTGAAGAGACAGCAAGTCACATGTTCCATGAATATCTTTCGGTCTAGCGCGAAATTACTTAGAGACACCACCAATGTCTCGAAACTGTCAGGTAATGAACTAAGTAATAGTAAAGCCTGCAATTCATCATCCAGGACCATCTTCATAGTAGAGAGCTGGTTCACTATATTACTGACCTCATTCATGTGCTCCGCCATAAAACCACCATCCTTAAACTTGAGATTCACAAGTCGTCGTATTAGAAAAATTTTATTACCAGCTATCTTCCTCTCATATAGCCCTTTTAATTTCAGTCATAGACTAATGGTTGAGATCTCTATAGACACATGGCGGAACACAGAATCATCCAACCATTGTTTAATAAACTCCGCCGCCTTCCGGTCCATCTTCTTCCAATCATCATCAGACATGTCCTTGGATTTTGCTGATATGCCTAAAATTGGAGAATATAAGTCATTGCAATAAAGCAAGTCTTCCATCTTAGTCTTCCATATAGTCCAGTTAGAACCATTGAGGCTGATCATCCTTGATGAGCCACCTTCTATAATTCCAAACTGATCCTACCCGTTCAATGAACTTAGCTCTGATACCACTTTGTTGGGGGCCATGCATAAAACCTTAGGATTTAGCCTCCCGAAACAAACCAGAATTATAGATAATAAAGCAATGAAACAAATTAAAGCATATCTCACACACCACACAAGGGATTTTTACGTGGAAAACCCTCAAAGAGGTAAAAACCATGGAACCTCATCCAGATCTACAATCCACTATGAAGTAAAACATTACAACCTTCTTCACTCACGCAGGAGTGGATAAATAATGAGAGAATAAAAGAAAAATGGAGAGATCTCACCGATTACGAGGATGCAAAAGCGCTGAGATATGATAGATCACCTCTATGAACATAACCTCCCTTCCATAATCTTCCTCTCTTTCTTTCTCTCTCTCTCTTACACCTTTGATAGCCCTAAACTCTTTAGAAAACCCTCTTGTATTATTTTTCATGCCCTAGAAAAATCCTAGGAACCCTTATTTATAGTTTTAGAAAACTCCTTTCCACATCCCAACTGCGAAAGGACTCAGATTTTTACAATCCGTAAAATTGCGGAACGAATCTATGTAACTAAGACTGGTCGAGATGAGGCCACGACCGGTCGAGCGCCACCCACGACCAGTCGAGACCCACCTTCGATCGGTCGAGCACCCTAGAGAAAAATAGCCCAAAGTTGCTGGACTTTGAGTCAAGTCAAGGCTCGACTCCACGACTGGTCGTGCACTAGTCCTCGACCGGTCATGTAGGGCTCACGATCGGTCGAGTACGGGACAAAAATCCCATCACATTTGATGCGGGGATGGATGTAATGAGGTCAATCACCATCTTCCTCAAGGGGATAATTACTCCGAATCCACGGAGCTTCCCTCACAGAGAATCCTTGAATCCAAGTGGAAAAATAAAAACTAGAAACAAATTCAAAAATAAATTGATTCATAATAAAAACAATTTTACAATCCTTTGAATAGTGATTCCAAACTTAGGAATAAGTTTCAAAATCAAACTCCAACTCAAACTCCCTAAAATTCATGAATTAATATAAATAGTAAACTTAATGTTTATAGACAGTCATGATTCATATTAGACTTCATGATTTTCGCCAAAAATATTAAGTGTCCTATTTAGCCTAACCATGTTATTCTCCTAAATTTTATAAGCCTTTTTCATATAGGATGCCACTCCTAAAGCTCAAAGGATCAAAAGTTATGATTAAACTAGAATCGATTCAATAGTTAGGTAAGAGAAGCTACTTTCTCTTACCTAAAATCATATATCATACATGAATAGGGCTGTACATCGAGCTGAGTCGAGTAGAGGTGGGCCAATCTTGGCTTGGCTCGTCTGTGCTCTCCTCGAGTTCGAACTCGGCCTCGAGCTTACCATTGGAGCTTGGCTTGTTTGCCAAATCTTTTGAGTCGAGCTCAAGGCGAGATAGTGGAGTGAGTCGAGGCAAGCTTGCTCCTGACCTGACCTAACCCAGCACCCAACCTGCACCTGATTCAACCTAGCATCCCGACCCAACCTGCACGAGACTCAACCAGGCCACACCCGACCTAATTAACCCAACCCCCAAATCAAATATTCAATTAATAATTAATATATATATATATATATATATATATATATATATATATATATATATATATATATAGAAAATATTAAATAGAGCCATAGAGGGTACCTTGTTGTTAGTGCTTAGAGAGAGAGAGAGGGGAGAGCTCGGGCGAGTGTAGACCATACGACTGAGACAAGTCGAATAGACACTGAGCTCAGGCGAGTGGCCGAGAGAGTGAGTGAGTGAGAGAGAGAGAGAGAGAGAGAGAGAGAGAGAGAGAGAGAGAGAGGTAAGGAAGGGAAAGGGTAAGAAAGAGATGCACAAGTAGGATAGGGATTAAATTTTATTTTTATTTTTAATTTTTAAATATAATATTAAAAAAATTGAAACTGCATTGATGTGAGAAAATTACGCAATGCAATTTCGGGCAGGAAGTAGGGCCCATGACCTGTCCCACCTATCATATCTTACACTATGGAGGACTAAATGCATTCTGGATCCAACCTATACCAGCTTTATCCATCAGGAAGCAGCCCCTAACCAGTTGAGGAAGGGCAGGGACGTCGATGAAAAACCTATCAGACAGGCCCTTGCTGCCCACATTAGCTAAACCAACCGCCATCCCATTTGCTTCTCTGGGGATATGGGAGACAAAAGGAGCCCCTTGCATTAAGGATCTTAATCCTTTGAATCCAATACTTCCATTTCCAAGCACAAGATGACTTCCTCATAATACAATCCACCACCTACCTAGAGTCAAATTTAATGAGAACATTCCCCACACCACGCAACAAACAGAACTTCATACCGTCGTAAACAGCTTGTAGCTCTACCCTATTATTAGATGAGATCCCATAACAACTAACGAAGGCAAAAATCATATTACCATTGTGGTCCCTTGAAATGCCCCCACCATCAATGGGCCCAGGGTTGCAAAAAGCTAAGCTGTCAATGTTTAACTTACAGCTACCCTTTGTCAGCCTGTTCCATTTTACAATACAGAAACTTTGGGGGTGACAGCCCTGATGGATCTGACGGTGGGCAACAGGAAGGGGGGAGGCTTCCGCTTGATGGAGGGAAGACTGAATGAGTGGGAAACATAATTCCATCCACCATTTGAACCTGATGAACACACCTTGAACTAAAATGCCTCAACTGTCGAATCTAGCTTTATTCCTAGCCTTCTAAACTTTGCATAGCAGGAAGGAAGAAGCTAACCAGAGACTGATTGGGGTGAATCTGAAAGGAAGATCCCATTGCCAACACCAGACGAGCTGACCCCTGACCGTAAGATGAGCAGGTAAGGACACCCTAAAGAAAACAACCAGCTTATTCCATAGATTGACTGTCAGATTCCCTGTCAAAAATAGGTGGGACAGCGATTCCATAGCCGAGGAGGACGAGCTGAGTTCGACCTTTGAGATGAACCAGGTTCGAGTCGAGTTGAGTCAAGCCCCACAATGTTCAAACTTGGCTTGTTTTCAAAACGAACTGGGGTATGTGAAGCTTAGATCGTCTTAAAATGTGGTTAGAGGCGGGTTGAGTTGAGCTAAATCTAGATTTGTTTGATCCCTAAGGTGTCAGGCCCAAAAAAATTCTTCGAATTTAGACCGATAAGTTTATGCAACTGTGTGTACAAGATATTTTTAAAGGTCATTGCTTTTAGACTCACCACTCTTCTCCCCAAGCTAATTTTACTTGAGCAAGGGTCATTCGTCAAAGGTAGATCAATTGCAGCGAGTATCGCTTTGGGTCAGGAGATTTATCATGATATCGGTCGTAAAGCTCGAGGTGGGAATATAATTCTTAAACTTGACATGGAAAAGGCATATGATAGACTTGAATGAGACTTTCTTAAATGGGTTTTGGAACGATTTGGCTTCGGCACTGATTGGGTTAATATGGTTGAGAAATGTTGGAACAACGCATGGTTCTCATTCTTGATCAACGGGGAAAGTGCGGGTTTTTTCAAATCTTCCAAGGGCCTTCGTCAGGGAGACCTGCTTTCCCCCAGCCTCTTCATTCTAGTAACTGAATTCCTTGGGAGAGGATTCGCAAATCTCGTGAATAGTGGTGCTTATTCTCCTTACAACCTAAAGCAGGGCTATAATCAAATTACGCATTTTCTTTATGTGGACAACACGATGTTATTTCTTAACGGGAGTAAGTCTTCCATTGCGGCTACGGCCTCCTTCCTCTCCGCATACCAATTGTGTTCAGGCCAAAAGATTAACCTCTTTAAGAGTTATTTTTTCCATGCTCCCTCCCTCCCCCCTGCCAGAAAGAGAATGATTGCCAGGATTCTCGGCATGAATGGCTCCTCGGCCCCTTTCATTTATCTTGGCGTCCCCCTCTTCAATGGAAAGAATAGAAGCTTGCATTTCCTTCCCCTTGTAGCTAAGATCGAGTCCAGAATCCTCGGTTGGTCAGTGCGCTATCTGTCCTAGGCTGGTAGATGTACGCTCATAAAACACGTCCTTTGCAGCATCCCTATTCACTCCATGGTAGCAGCGACTATCCCTTCACAGATTCTGGAGAAAATTGAGGCGAAATTAGCAGATTTTTTCTGGGGCTAGCAAGACAGTACAAAAAAACTCCATTGGCTCAGTTAGAAATAGATTACTCATCCAATAGAAGAGGGCGGTCTGGGTATTCGTAGTCTCAAAGACATCCTTAAATCTCTACACCTCAAGCTGGCCTGGAAGCTTCTATGCAACAACGCCCCCAGCATTTGGGTTGATTTTGTTTCCTCTAAATATGGACAGCTGCAGTTTACTGCTTCTGGCTTTGTCTATTGTGTTGGTTTTTCTCCTCTATGGAAACAGGTTTCAAAATTGTCTCACATTATTGAATCTGCCTCTCAATGGTTCGTCGGCCATGGGGAGATTAATTTTTGGAGTTGTAATTGGACAGGGCTCGGTCTACTGCTTAATTTCAACCTTCATCCCATCCCTGCACAGCTCCTCTCCCTTTCGATTAAAGAAGTTCTCACTCAAGATGACCCTCTACTCCCAAATCACGTTTTTTGCTATTCTTCCTGACGAGATTATCCACCACATAACTGCAAATGGCTTTTGCACTTCGTTAGTCCCGGACGAGCATTTTTGGCCTCTCAATTGTACGGGTTTTTTCACTCTCTTCTGCTTGGAATCTCTGTCGATCAAGGAACCACGAAATGGTGATAGCAGCAAAAATCTGGAACGATCGGATACCTCTGAAGATTTTTATGTTTGTTTGGAGATTAATTCAGTGTGCGGTTCCAACAGATGAGAGGATTCAGCGGAGGGGTGTAAGCCTTGCGTCGAAATGTTGCTGTTGTGGGCTTCACCCCTCTTCATCTTCTCCTCAGTTAGAAACTATCGATCACCTTTTTATCAGAGAGCGTCTGGCCAAGGGTGTGTGGGCGTTTTTAAATGGTATTTTTTGCTTCCACCTTCCCCAGCAGCAGTCTATTTTGGAGCAATTATCCTCTTGGTGGATTGCCCAACCCTTTAATCGTCGCCCCTCATCTCTTCAGTGTGCTATCCCGTCTTATTTTTTGGGAACTATGGAAGGCTCGGAATGCGGCGCGTTTTGATGATGTTCGCCCCTCCATTCAGTCAATTGTTAACAGAATCTTTTGGTGGATCCTCAACCTCAGCCGTGTCACCCCTAGTGTCAGATCCCCTAGCCAGTCTGACCAATCTCTCCTCCATCGTCTTGATATTCGGCAGAGTCCCCTTCCGACGAAATTGCTTCAGGTGGTCAAGTGGTCCAGACCAAAAGAAGGGTGGATTAAGGTGAATGTTGATGGCGTAGCCTTGGGAAATCCTGGCCCTGCGAGGAGTGGTGGGATCAGCAGGGATGCGGTTGGTTCGCTTCTCTTCGCTTTGTCTCATGGCTATGGTAGTGGGACCAACAACAGAGTAGAGCTCCGGGCCCTGTATGATGCGATGTCTATTTATATTAGCTGGGGGTACAATCAGATCTTTCTCGAATCCGATTCAAAATGTGTGGTGGACGCATTCATTGGAAAATCTTCCCCGGCCTGGAAATGGAGATATTGGTGGACGGGGATTAGAGAATTAAGAGCCAGAGGCACTTTTGTGATTTTCCTTATCCCGAGAGAGGTAAATGGTCTAGCGTATGAACTGGCTAAGGCAGCTGCAACATCCCAACAAAACTTCATGTCTTTCTCTCCTTCGAAGCTCCCATTTAGAGTCAAGGGTCTTTATACGCTAGATAAGTTGGGCTTAGGCTCTGTCAGAGAGACCTAAGGGCTACGCTATTTTGTTCTTTCCTGTACATGGCTGTTTGGGTTCTCCTAGCTCCTTTTTGTCCCCAAGAATCTCTCTTTTGTCTTCTGTACATCTTTATGATATCAATATAAAACCGACCTTTCAAAAAAAAAAATAAGTAAGCGAGCTTTTCAAGTAGCTTGCTCCTGTACAGCCCTATACGTGGATAACTCATTTCAGTTGAGATATGCCTATATTAAGGTTACATTGTACTGATCACTTCCACCTTCACCCGCCCTTCATGAACATTTGTTTCTTGAAAGAGGCCGGATCTACTCCATGTGCATGTAGGTATGCAATCTGTAGGTCATATATTGGTGCATGTATACAATCCAATCCGTTCACCATGTACGTCTAACAATGCTTTCCTTCATGGCTAAAGTTCATTCCAATGCAAGTTTCAGGTGGGTCACCCCACAAGGACAACCCCCCTGACCCTTCTTTACTCATTGAATGGGCATTTCTGTTATTTTATAAAAAAAAAGCAAGGTACTCTAACAAAAATCCATCTTTGTGATCACACGTACACACATTGTAGTTCCCACCCAACTTTTTTTTTTTTTTTTTTTCTGGTTACTAATTTCAACCAGAAGTTAGGTGGTGCCAGCATGATGTTTGTTTGAAATCCACCCGGCCCATCCGTTTCCCCATGTCATTATAGGACAAGGAACAAAAAATGAGGCGGATCTAAAATTAAATTGGGCGTACAATTAGAAACGGTGAGATTAAACATACATCATTGAAGCATTTGTAGACAGAAAATTTTTGCATCGAGCTAATATATTTGTATTTCAGTTCAACTCAGTAGTAATGACATTGTGAATGGTACAGATTTCAATGAAACATCACTGTAGATGCCACCTTTTACCCGGAGTCTTTTTAAATCGTCCCAAACTTTACTTTCCCAAAGTAAACCATTTTGTACGGACAAACTACTTGTAGTTGAAAGTATCCTTGCATTCAATACCTATAGCTACAAATTCTAACCGTAGTGATAGGCCATTAATGTGAGGATATTTTCACATGCAAATAGTGTCATTGATGTAAGGATATTTCCGTCTGCAAATAGTGTTTCATACAAAATGGTTTACTTTAGGAAAGTAAAGTTTTTGAGTGTTTAAAGACACAATTGCAGGCTTGGCGAAGGGCGTGTCCATACGGATAGGACCGTGGGAAGGTATGATGGAACTTATGGCTGGGGAGGGCGGGTTACCAACTCTATTCACCTCCGGGATACTAGCATAACTATTGCTTTGCGCATGTGCATACACGCGTAATAGCGTATGTGTTTAGTTACAACCTTTTGTTGAACAAATTAAATGTTGAAAAGTAAGCGTAGGGCTTCCTGGAGAGAGAAGACAGCAGAGAGAGTTGGATAGGTACCCCTTGCAGTTGCTTCAGCTGCTTACCTTGAACCGAATAGCACTACCCGTATAGGTATAGACTAAGGTGGATTTCATTGGATTTAACCGGACTGACCAGCATATGAGTAGGGGGCTGAGTCAATGCTGAAAAGCCGTATCGCCCTATCTAGCCTATATAGTAATGGTGTGATCACATTTTTTAAGCAAAAATAACATCCCCCCCCGCAACGGCTTTTTTGAAGCTAGCTAGCTGAAAAGCCTCTATCATGTGACGACTCCCACCGTCCCCCCCAGACCCCCCGAGGCTCCCACACCTTCTAAAGAAGCTGGTTTTCGCCTCTATTTGGTCATGCTGCTGCCATATCATGTTAATCTTTGTACAATCCTCGTCTTTCACCTTAGGCCAAACGAGGCTATCTTTGAGTGAGATGGGTGGTTGTATCTGGGACGTCTTTCTCTTCTTGCATAGACTACTCTCTCTGATTCATCTTGCAAAATATTGATTTTAGATCTTTATATGATGGATGATATTACAGAGAATCTTATCTTAAGATTCTCTTTAGTCATATCGACATGTAAACACAAGGACAAGGCCCCCCCTCCGGGAAAGGGCGGGTTACCATCTCTGTTCACCTCTGAGATACTAGTATAACTGTTGTTTTACGGGTGTGCGCATGCGCGTAACAACGTATGTATTTAGTTACAACCTTTTGTTGGACAAATTAAATGTTGAAAAGCAAGCGTAGGGCTTCCCGGAGAGAGAAGTCCGAGCGTAGCACATAACAAGAGCATGTTTATGAGTCTTTCCCTGTGTCGAATCCCAGACCTTTAGAGTTCACCCAGGGTGAGTTATGCTCAAACAGGAGAAGTGCCTGCTGGAACGATTATTGATCCTATGCCAGAGATAGCCAGAAGCCTTCCCTTCAGTCTCTTTCGATTTCTTATCTCTTGTTGCATCTGATGGAGAGCATCCAAAATAAAGATTGACGGATCGTTGTTGAAGATAATGGAAGAATTCCTATAGTGAACTAGGAGAGTTCTCCTTCTTCTTCAAACCCGAGAAACGATCTATTCACTAAAACGTAATGGATCTGAAGTTCAAGTAGTCACAGCTCTCTTGTTCTAGTCCCTTCGGTCTTTCCAAAGGGCTGGTTACCCGTGTAGTAGTTTTTACTGCAAGTGCTCAATTCTAGTTAATGAGCAAGGATTGGGGAACTTCACATCCCAAGGATGTGCTCTTCCCTACTGTAGTTAGCTAGTTATTTCACTTTTTATTTCCGTGTTGTAGCTATAGTGTCTTCGAACTCCTAGAATCTTGAACAGTTAGAAGCACATGAAGAACATGCACGCTAGGTCTTTCCTACCGAAGTTTCCATTTGCTATTCGTCAACAATCAAGCGAGCTTCATCGAGTTGCTGATACATTAAGCCGTAGACTAACTTGTGACTATGAGCCAGGAAGGAGTGGGCTTTTAATGCTTGAAGGAGTTGTACCCATGTGCGAGGTGCTGTCTTAGACTTCCCTGACCAGGATCGCTCCCACACCTGTAGCGTTCGTGATCGGCCTCCTCAACTATGTATCGATCGAAAGGTAGGGCGGCACAACCCCCAGCCAAGGGAGTTGTTACGTCCTGTATGTCTCCCCTTGGTATTAGAGCCCACGACCTAGGGCTTTGAAATTTGGGCGCAGTCAACAAGGTTTGAATATCTTCCCAAGGCAATAATCGGCTCTCTTTGTCCTTGGTCTTGCAGGTTGAATTCCCTGCAAACCCTAGCAAATCGCGGATCGTGGACCCAGCTGAAAAACTATTGAGCGCGCTAGCGCGCAACGGCTTTTCAGCCAGTTGACAAACGTATGCGCCCTAGCCCAACAGTGGTACGAAAACATAGGTAGCTAGACACCCCCATACTACCCAGGATCCTACAGAATACGAGTATCTATGCATAAGCTTTTCACAGTTGCCTCGATATACAAAGAACTCCAACTCGTGAGTGAAGCATTCTGAGTGGGGTAAGAGTAGCATAAGATGATCAGATCATCGAACTTCATGTAAGGACTTGTCCGGGGGCTACCGTGGGATAGGTTAACCCCTTTGAACAAATTCCAATATGCACGAGGGACTCTTTGTACGAACCGGCTATGATTGGAAAATTAAGGAGAATACCTAGTCGTTAGGGGTTTATCGCCTTGCTGGAACTTAAAGCCGGGCAGGTGGGACTCCTAACAGCAGTTATACTGCGACGTGACTCCATATGGGATATAAATTACTAGTAAAACTATTGCTTTTTTCGTGGGTTATGACTGGTTGTCGACAAATAACAAAACAAATAATTTTTTTTAAATTTTATTGTTGAGTAGCGCGCGTAATTTTTTTAAAATTTTATTGTTGAGTAGCGCACTTACCTAGAAGAGCCCTTCACGTGATTTAACCTTAAAATCCTGTTTTGGGTAACTCTTGGGAAAGTCGATCACTTAATTATATGCCTGGCGAGCCTTGCTCGTCGTAGAGTCGGGCGAGCTACCCTTAACAGCAGTAATCCAGAACTACCTACCACCCCTATAGTGCAGTCGAAGTCCCCACCACCCTGCAGATCTCAATCTAGTGACGTGCCTGGAACCACATTGCTGTCGCTGCCCTTCAGGCAATATGGCTTTCGTAATACGCGAAGAAGCTGAGTGAGAACTTGGTGAACCAGGTGTACTCCTCTCTCCTGACCCCTCACTTTCTATGTTATATATACACCAACCCAATCTCAACTTGATAGATTGAATGCGACGTTTCATCTATTAATAAAGATGTAGAAGTTCTAGCTAAAGAAGGGAAGGGAAGAGATGCGCCTCCATCAAATAAGGGGGCATTACAGACCTGCAAGATATGGCCAAAAAGCAACGAGCGGAGCTTCCAAAGCGAAGCGACCTAGCTGAAATATGTATGCTCACAAATGCTCATTTTACTAATAGGTTTTTCAACCATTTCGAAGACAATGGCAATCGGCACTTAAGTCTAGATCTGCTGTGAGACTGCGCTTCTCTCCCCCAATAGTAAGGAGAATTCGAGTCATCCATTTCTGGGAGCGCATCGTGAGGGCGCTAATAAACAGGCTATCTTGCTTTGTGTCCGATGGTTCGTGTTGATCAGGAACCACCATGTGCATTTCATTCTCTTTGATCTTCTATTTTCTTACTTTTTTCTTGTTCAACAGCAGTAACCCAGAACTGTTGCTTTTTGCGTGGGTTATGACTGGTTGTCGACAAATAACAAAACGAATAAAATTTTTTAAATTTTATTGTTGAGTAGCGCGCGTACTATATACGCGTGCACTTACCTAAAAGATCCCTTCACGTGATTTAACCTTAAAACCCTGTTTTGGGTTACTCTTGGGAAAGCCGATCACTTAATTTTATGCCTAGTGAGCCTTACTCGTCGTAGAGTCGGGCGAGCTACCCTTAACAGCAGTAACCTAGAACTGCCTACCATCCCTATAGTACAGTCGAAGTCCCCGCTACCTTGCAGATCTCAATCTAGTGACGTGCCTGGAACCACATTGCTGTCGCTGCCCTTCAGGCAATATGGCTTTCGTAATACGCGAAGAAGCTGAGTGAGAACTTGGTGAACCAGGTGTACTCCTCTCTCCTGACCCCTCACTTTCTATGTTATATATACACCAACCCAATCTCAACTTGATAGATTGAATGCGACGTTTCATCTATTAATAAAGATGTAGAAGTTTTGGCTAAAGAAGGGAAGGGAAGAGATACGCCTCCATCAAATAAGGGGGCATTACAGACCCGCAAGATACGGCCAAAAAGCAGCGAGCGGAGCTTCCAAAGCGAAGCGACCTAGCTGAAAAATGTATGCACGCCAATGCTTGTTTTACTAATAGGCTTTTCAGCCATTTCGAAGACAATGAAAATCGGCACCTAAGTCTAGATCTACTGTGAGACTGTGCTTCTCTCCCCTAATAGTAAGGAGAATTCGATTCATCCATTTCTGGGAGCGCATCGTGAGGGCACTAATGAACAGGCTATCTTGCTTTGTGTCCGATGGTTCGTGTTGATCAGGAACCATCGTGTGCGTTTCATTCTCTTTGATCTTCTCTTTTCTTGCTTTTTTCTCGTTCTTGCGTCTTTTGATAAAAAAAGATATTATTTTCAGTTGGTTTCCTCAAATTCTTTCTTATTCTTTTTATAGCTTCCTTTCTCCTCTAAATAAGGAGAACTTTCAGTAGACAACAAGCGGCTTTAAAAAAGTTGTAGCGCGGGGGAGGGGGGGCTACGCGTCGCTGCTCCCGCGCACCATCACTATTGACAGGTTGGAACAACCCGCACGCTTAGGCCCCCCCGCAACCTGATGCATTGCGGTGCCTTCGTCACTAGCTTACTTTAGATAAAAATAAGGACCTAATCGAAAGGAGAGGTTTTAGCAATGGTGAGCCCCAAACCGGGATGGAACCATAGAATGGAACTCATTTTCCCTCCGAGGGAGGCGTCATGATGTAGAGGTAGGGTCATGTTGGGTCATTGGGCAGCAACTAGCGATGGGGGGACCGACTGATCCAATAGCGCATAGGGAGAGTTCGATCCATTGGTTACACGAATTAGTCATCTCATCACAACACCCGAAAAGCAGGGAAGGGTTAGGGATGGGACCCTAACCGAGTGAATTGATCAATCACCACCACTACTTTGACTCGAGAACAGAACAGAAAAGAACCGCCGGCCGGAGGGGTTTGATTTAAAGCCCAAAGGCCGCTGGTTAGCGCTCGCTACGGCTTGCTTGCACATGCTCTTGTTAGGCGCTGCGCTCTGGCTTCTCTCCTTGAAGCCCTACGCTTGCTTTTCAACATTTAATTTGTCCAACAAAAGGTTGTAACTAAACACATACGCTGTTACGCGTGTGCACACACGCACAAAGTAACAGTTATACTAGTATCCCGGAGGTAAACAGAGTTGGTAACCCGCCCTCCCCCGAAGGGGGGGCCTTGTCCTTGTGTTTACATGTCGATGTGACCCGATCAAGTAATGTCTGAACTTGTGTTGGGCGAACACAATCGCTCGGAACTCTTGTTCCGTGACTGCGGGACTCCACTTCGTCCTTCTACTGGCAAAAGAAACTGCATTCTCTAAACCTTAGGCTGGCCTCTGCCCCAGGACAGCACCCAGTGCTTTCCCTGACGCATCAGTATGGATGTGGAATGGCTCCAAGGGCACCATCTCGATGATGAGTGCCTCTTCTTCTCAAAGGGTTCATCATCGAAACCGCCGGGTCGACCCAGCACATTTTGTCTCAATGAAGGCCGTAAATGATCTTGTGCTGGCCCACGACTCTCCCAGGAAGACCCTCGATATCCAAACCTTGTAGGACGAAATTCGAAAGTTGCAGGAAGATGGCAAGGCTTATCCCCCATCGTTTCACTAGCCGACTTTGACCCCTGTTATTTTGGGGTCATATCTAGTATTCAGAGTTTGTCTCGATTTGGTACCGCTCTCGTGGCCCGCACCAAAATAGTGCTTTACCCCTAGATGCCCAGGCAACTGCCGCGCCTCAACGCATTTCGGGGAGAACCAGCTAGCGTCTACAGTGGTCAATTTCTCAAACAATAATTTCTCTACTCATTACTTACAGTGGTGCAGTCCACTTGAGTTTTAGATTTGCTTAATTTTTGGTCCCATGTCAAAAATTACCTCAAAACACCGATAGATATTGTAGATTAATCACAAATATCAAAGTGGGCCGCACAAATGCTTGAAGTGGAACCGGCCTCTGCCCATGTGACGTGACGCAGATTGTTGGACACGGATTTACTTCCTGTGCTGAGATTGTTGGTGGGGCCCGTGGTGTTGGAGAGAAATCTACCTCGTCTATCCATTTACCAACCGTTGAGACCTCCAGTTTGGTGTTCGCATGCCATCCAAACTGTTTATAATGTCATTACCATTGGGATGAAGTGAAAACACAAAAGACTTATCCTAATGCACAACTTTTGCACCTATTGAAATGTTTCAACCGTGGTAATCTCCACCTTTACCTCTAACATGGCCCACCTGAGTTTTAAATTCTACTTATTTTTGGTACCATGTCTTAAAATGAGCTCGCAGAACGGACAGACTAAAGTGGATTCCTCACCAACATTATGATGGCCCCCACCTAGCATCCCAGGGTGGGAACTTCCTGCGGGAAGGTTTTCCGCAGGAAGTATTTCTCAGGCAATATAAGTACAGGATTGCCTACTGACGGTGCCAGCAGCAAAGTGGCTATTGGGCAGTGCTTGGTGGGCCATAACTTGAAGTATTTCTTTTATCTATGCCGTCCATATATTTTTCCAGGTCATTTCAGGGCCTTAGCCAAAAAATGAGACATATCCAAACCTCAAGTGGACCAAGTTGTCCATCTATTTGTTTTATCCACGCTGTTAACTTCTCTATTTTCTTTATTACGATAACGTAATCAAGCTGTTACGTGTAGGTGTCATCCAACCTGTCCACCACTTATTGGGCCTGAACTATGATATGCAACTTAATTCATAACTCGGGAGAGCCCTAGAATCTCTCCTAATCCGCTTTTGAAAGGAAAAGTCAGGCGGATAAAAAAGTCACATGGGTGAAATACTAGAGATTCAAGCCGCCTAGAATCTGATATTTGTGTTTTCCCTTCATCCATGTCTGTGTGCGTGCTTATGAACATGTTGGATGATAAATAAATAACAATGTGGGCCCTAGGGAGGGTTCAATAGTATACATCATTTTTGCACTATTTCATGTAGTGTAGTCTAATTGAGCTTTGGCTGTGATTCAATTTCGGGATCATGCCCGTCCATCTTTTCTTCCATAACAATTTAGGGCATTAGGCCAGAAAAAGAGGCATATCCATATCATAAGTGGACCACATCCTAAGGTCTGCGTCTTTCTTACAAAATGGTCTTAATAGACATTCATCATTTTTTTCTGTTGGCGTGGTCCACTGGAGATTTTGATTGGCTTATATGTTGATATATCACACTCAAATAGCCCAATGAAACGGATAGACAATACTAATATGCAACAGGTTTGTCCTTGGGTTGAACCCCGCGGCCCATATTAATATAATTTATGGATGAATTGGATCAGATGACCTGATCTGGCCCTAAACCAGAAATACGCTTCATATTCTATTCTCAAAGCCCTGTTGGGTTATTTGAGCCAAACCCAACTACAGTTAAATGAGTCTGGTCGATTTGGTTAGGGTCAGACCAGGCTTGGGCTTAATGAATTTTTAGTGGGTAGGGTGAAGCCATAGGGTAGTGATTAGAGCTGGGCATCGAGTCCAGTCAGAACGGGTTAGGGGTGACCTGACTCAATCCGATTTTGAAATAGGCCTAGTCCGAACTCAACCAAACTTGGTACCGAGTCCAGCATGACTGATCCGATCCGAGTTCAGGCCTGGCCTGGACTAATTCGGACCGAGTCTGACCCACTCACAAGTACCGAGTCGGGTCGAGTCAGGACCGAGTCCACTCGGGTGCAATGGGTATCCACATGTTGAAACCACAACTCAAAACCTAAATTCACTTGCCAGAATTGCAGCCTTTCTATCAACTAGATGGCATCTCAGATCTGAAACTGAGACTCGAAGTAGGACATCAACGAGTGGCTTGACAAGGTTTCGGATCGAGTCAAGTCAGTATCGAGTTGGATTTCGGGTCAAGTCGAGTTACTGAGAGACTCGAACTTGACAAGGTTTGAGTTCGGATTGGACGAAGTAAACTCGATTCGGATTGACTCACCACTCAATTCGGATCGAGTCGGATTTGAACAAGTCAGACGAGTCGAGTTTTCCGAGTGGAGTCGTCCAGTGACCAGCTCTATTTAGGATGATGTTGCCGATGTGATTTTTGGATGGTGGCCCATTGATAGTAATAAGAAGAAGATTAATGGGCCCAATGTCTTCTATTAACTCATTAAACTAATTTTGATGGCTATGGTTTCACTTCATTGGTAAAACAGGCGACACCAGAAACTCCTATCTGGTTTCTTCCAGAGTGCACGTGAGATGCTGACCGACATTGGAGAAGTGCACGTGTCCCACCGGAACGATGACCCTTACAACCGTTGGAAGTTGGAGAAGCTAGCCAAAAGAGCGGGCCTTGTGTTGGAGGAACGTGTGGAATTTAGGAAGTCTGACTATCCAGGCTACCACAATAAAAGAGGTGGTGGAATTAATAGCAACCAAGAGTTCCCTTTGAATGAGAGCTTCACCTTCAAGTTCTCGTTAAGGGATTCTTCAACTATGCAACAAAGTACGACATCAACGAGTGGCTATGATGATATTAGCGAGGCCTTGGCCTACTTAAAGCCAGATCTCATGTCTTACAATGCTTCGGTGAGTTTGCTGATCTTTTACTTTTAACTTGGCCGGTGAGTGAGTCGATTGACTTAGAACAACTGCATCTCTCCTGTAGTTCGTAAGCCTCTGCAACAGCCAGTGGAAAAATACAGCCACATCTTTACCATTGGTTTGAGTGGATTTTAGAAAATCATCATGGTGGGCTTATAAAAAAATCAACTATGGATATTTCTCTCACAACTATTTTGTTTGATTTGGCCGATCTAAATCACAATTCAGCTTGTGTTTTTAATCGTGTGCCTAACGTCAGATTTCAATGACACATCACAATGAACCCATAAAAAATTGACGGTGGCCTCTGGTAATTATTCGAAGGGATTTCAGTTCTGCTTATATTAAAAAAATATTCATGGGACACACTTGCCCCATTGTGATGTGTAGGTGAAATCTAATTTGACCATTAGATGTGCAATCCCACATTAGGCCTAAGGCCAAAAAATCAGGTTACCTATGATTCAAATGGATCACATCAAAGAACATAATTGGGAGAAAGACCTCCACTCTTGATTTTTTTCATGACCCCCCTGATCGAACCTATAAGGGTTGACAACCCTAAGTGTAGGGTTTCGATGTAGTAATAACTCAGGAGTTTGAGGTCGAACCACATAAAATTTTGGTGAGAATACAATTAAAACTAATTATATTGTTTAGGTTTTTAATCCAACGAAGTAAAAAAGAGTGAAATAACTAATAAAAAAATACTAAGGATTCAAGAATCCCCAATCAATAGAACTTGAACTTAATTCATCTTCTCAAGCTGATAACTCAACTAGAACGGAATTCTAATCCATTTTAATTGGAAGATATAATAGTAAATTTAATAATAAACATCCAATATAGATTAGAATTATGATAGGTTGATCTCTCATGAAGATCTAGGTAATCAATCGCAGGGAATCAAAAGCTATTGTACTTGAAAGCAAGAATAGATTTTTCAATTTACATATTAATTTTTTCTCCAATCTAAGAATTCAATCACATCCAACCATAATTCAATATGAAAACCTAAAAACTTTAATTGAAAATGAATTAAATATCGATAAGCCATCAAAAGGCTTATCCCTTAGCCTTATCTAAGAGACTAACCAATCATGAGTAACATCTTAAATAAAACAGGAAAAAATCAAACTAGAACCGAAGTTTCGACAGTGGAACACGCTAGGAAAGCTTCCTCCCCACAATCTCCTTCTCCAAAATCCTAGATTGATGATTAAGGACGTATAAAAGAGCCCTTTAAATAGTTTTAAAGATTCAATTTATGCATCCATCAAGAAATTTCACAAACCGACTTAAAGTTACGCAGTTGCGCATGTCGTTGACCTGTTGTACATGTTGATTTGTTGAAGACATCGATCAAAAGTTCACAAAATTGTATAGTAACTAACTTTTGAATTTCCTCCCCGTATCGATCGGTGGACCAGTTGAAAGTCCTTAAATTTATCTAGAGAATTGTTGTTGTATTTCGACACTGCTCGATCACTCTTCCTGATCAGTCAAGACATCTTCGATTGGTCAAACCCATTTGTCGATCGATGGATCGAAGCTTTGAAGATTTCCCTATTCTTTCACAGCTTGATTTTTGGTTGCTCTCACCACTTTGACACTTCTTTTCCTTTGATACTTAACACTTTGAATCATCACTTCTTAACTCCAAATCTTTAACTCTTCATTGTCAATTCTTTTGAGTTTTAATTCTTCATCTTTAAGCACATACTCATCCTTAGTATTTGAAGTACCTCACATGTAGAAAAGGTGTATAATTAGATCAATTAAGCCTTTGAATAAGTCTTTGAATGCATAAGAAACTAGTATAACTGAGAAGATAACTATGCAATATTTTAGTCTTAACACCACCGTAATGATTATAAGAAATCCACTCCAACCAGTAGATGCCACAAAAGCATTTAGGCCTAGGGCCCAAAAATAAGATAATCCATGATTCAGGTCGGTCACATCAAGAGATATAGTTTAGAGAGTGTTCATTGCCATGTAAACTATTTCCAATATTATGGTACACTAGGATAAAAAATAGGCCTGATTTTTAAGTCATGCGTCTAAAATGGATGATGCACTCAATGCTCAAAGTGGATTTCGAAAACACAACAAGGTGGGTCCTAGCCATGCGACAGACTCCTTCCCTAGTAGGGACAATTGGGATGGGAGGCCATTCGATTAGGTTAGGGCATTACTGCATTAGATAAATCCTAGACCATGGGCCTACCTTTTTAAAAACAATAATATTATTTTGATTTACATCTAAAATCATTGACGCTTCTATACAAATGCGCATAGTACATTTGGGCTGACCCATCGCAACAAAAAGGAGGTCGGGCCAACCTATTGTAACTTCTAACACTTACACTATTAACTCTCCCTAATTGCCCTAAGACCCAACCGGTCTAGGACAAGCTCCCCCTGAGTAAGGAGCGGAAGGGCCAAAACCGCAGCAAATTTCCTATCCGACTGATTGGCCCTGCCCAATTGAGCCATGCCATCCGGCACGTTATTGGCCTCCCTCGGGATGTGCTCAATCGAGACTTGGGTGATGCCCCAAATAAAATCAAAATGTTTCTTCTAGTAGTAGATATTCCATGGGACTCGACTTTCCTTAGAGAACAAGTCCACTACTGCTAACGAGTTACCTTTCACTTCCACTCTACTTAACTCGTAATCTAAACATAGATTCAGCCCATCCACCACTGCTTTAGCCTCGGCCTGAAAGTTGGACCTGACACCATAGCCTTTGGTGAATGTAAATATAAGTTCGCCTCTTTCATCTCTACAAACTTTCCCGCTACCCGAAGGGCCCATCTACATTCAATCTAACCCATCCCTCCATCAACCACCTCCATTTGACTATTGATAGTGGCCTATTATTTTGCCTTGGAGAGAGCCCCAAATCCCAGACAACCTTCATGCTATTCCGATCTCTACAGGGCAGGAGTGGGAAATAGTTAGCAATGTGGGTAAACCATCTACAGATTCTAGCAATTGTCCGGTCCACTCTAATCTGGGTGTCTTCAAAGCTCCTGCCATTTCTTGTGATCCAAATCTCCCATAAAATGAGAGCAGGGCTAGGCCTTGCAGGATCCCCATACTGTACTTGTCGTTGTCCCACCTTGATGTATACATTGCATATCCACTCCATCCATTCGTTTTTCCACCTCATTTTACAGTGTAATCCAAAAATGATACAGATACAAATCCCAAGTGGATCACCCCATAGGAAACCGTGGTGGTTGAACACCCACCATTAGAAACTTCTTAGAGCACATCGTTAAATTTATTTGCCATCTAACCTATTGATGAGGTCACTAATGTAGAGCGGGTCGCGGACAGTTTCATGGCCAAGATGGATCAGAAAAGGCTCGGTCGATGACAAAAGTAATCCGGACCGTCGGACCTTAATTAGATCGGGTGTATCTCATAATCCGGATTGAGTTATTGGACGTAAAATATATGATTTTGTGGTAGAACGAGCTACTTTAGGCAACCAACCCTGTTATGCTATGTTGTACAAGCCAAATTTACAAAATACCCCTGGATCAACGGTTGTTTCCCTATTTTAATTTTGTTCTTACTATAAATAGTAAGTTTTAATTTGATTATAACTCTTCATCTGTCGGGCTTTAGGAGTTGTGTCCAACGTGAAAAGAGCTTAGAATAATTAGGAGAACGGTTTGGTGAAGCCAAATAGGACACTTACTATTTTTGGCCGAAAACCATGCGCACTAGTAGACATCACGGCCGTATATAAATAGTAAGTTTACTATTTATAGTAAGTCGTGAATTCTAGGAGTTTTAGTTGTAGTTTGCTTCTGATTTCTTTTCCATTGCTTGGTATCCCTATTTAAAGGGTTGTGAACTCATTTATTGGGATTCATTAAATCAATTTCGAATTTATTAGAATTTATTTCTATTTTCTGCTTTCTTTCCTCATGGATTTGAGAAGTCTTTGTGAGGAGTCCAGAGAAGCTTCGTGGATTCGGAGTAGTTATTCTCTTGACGAAGATGGTGATCAACCTCATCACGTTCATCCCTGCATCAATCACACAGACCTAAATGAAGTGAAAACTCAAATATCAACTTGATCCAAATTTTGTGGCCCCTAAAAATCTTTTAATGGCTGATCACCACTAATATTTCCCATGGTGTGGTCCCCCTGAGATTTGGATCTGCTTCGTTTTTTCCCCCATTAATTAAAATGAGTTAGAAAAGTATATGGATGCATGGATATACAAGACAGACATCAAGGTAGGGCACAACAGGTTAAATGCTAATACGGCAACATGATAAGTTGGTGAAAGATGCTGGGAATATGAGGAGATGTGATTTTAGTGATTTATTGGAGGCAAGTATGTACTTAATCATTTGCAACCGGTCTCCAGGCGAGAGGATGGATGAGAATAATGGATGGGGAAAAACATATTTTTACCCTCCACCATAAATTAGGAAGCACGATTTTGTAAATATAAACTTTTAAGGCATTTCATGGTAAAACTAATATGTAAGAGGAATTTTTAGGTAAATTAACGAAAAAAATGCAATCCAAAAGGAACTTGTTTTCTTTAATGGAATTTCATAATCTTTCTTACAGTCCAACAAAGAACGAAAAGTAATAGTCGAGACACTTGGTAAAATAATCACTCCTTAGAAGGCAACATTGATCAACTGAAGCAGAAGATTAATGGACCGGATTGTCCCATGACAAAGGACATGGTGAGTTGACCCTAAAATTATAGGCCCCATCTGTAAGTTGACCATCACTAGTCCAGCATTTCCCGCCGATAGGTCCACGTTACTACATGTTTGAATCAAATGAACCATTCGATCCAGTCGTTCCCCCCATATGGGTCATGAACCATAGAGTGCCCTGGTTGGACAACTTGGATCATTTGATTGTGTGAGCCCTGCCAACAGTGAATGCTTGGACGGCCTAAGTACAGACACCCAGTCAGTTGCATAAGTAGCTTTGGGAGGTTGGCTAATCCCATACATGTGTAGCACACATGTGCTTGATCCAAGCCTTAATCATGCGCCCTGGGGTGTATGTCCAGTGCCCTAAGATCAAGCCAACATCAACTCATCCGGTGGGTTGGGGTTTCATACATGTCATTCAATTTACGAGTGTGGCCCACCTGATAGCATGACTGGTGTGACTAATCGACAAGCGGCACTGTTATAAATTGATGTTTGCATACACTAAAAAATAAATGTAAGAAAAATTGTTTCGTTAGGCTGAATCACGTATAGAATACGCTGTCCTTAAAGCATGATTCGCCCTCTTATCAATTGCTGATGGGTTACATGCGAATTGCTTTTAAGAGAAGACAAGCCTCTACTAAATCAGCGTGCCGCAACTGTGATGGATCCACTATGGAACATTGTAACGCAATTGATCTGTTCTGGCAAGATCGGATAGAGAGAAATGTTCACAGTATTCACTTAGGAGATTTGGATGTTTCTGATGGGATAGATGGTGTGTTGAGATGATAAAATTAGACTGGAATGGTCCAATTTATATAGGCATTGGGTATAGCCCCGTTATTGTGTAGTATTTAATGGTCCAGAACATTTGAAAAATATTTCTGGCCGTTAACAATTAATCTTAAACATTTCTGGTCATCAGATCAGAAGATCTGACCGTTGGATAATCTTAGCCCGTCCGTTTTTGGATCGTTGTAGCTTTAAGGTAACTATCCATTTTTAGAAGTGGCTAGACGTTTCGAATTTAAAATCCGATTGTTCTTAGTCACCTATAAAACCCAAGCTCATTTTAGATTTTCAAATCCACCGCCCTAAGGCTCTGACTAGACCTATCACACCGCGATCGCACTGTCTCGCGCCGGTTCTAGTAAGGTCACGAGGGAGCGACCACTCTGTGACACGATGCGCACGTACAAAGTACAAAGTGCGTCATCTAACACCACTACAGTCACACTGCCTCACTACCCACGCCCATGCCCATGCCGATGCCCGAGCCTGAGCATGTGGGCGCGTGCGTGCATGTGTTCCTTCCGGTGTTACGCACTAGAACACACAACCCGAATATCACCTCCTTCAAAAACTCTAAGTAAGAATACTCTTCATAAGTTCTCATATAAACCACAAAACTTTTCTTTACATTTTTGATGTGGGACAAAGCACACACATTGCACTTTTGCATTCAAAAATTTTAAAAAGTGTTTTGGTGGAAAATTCCTGAAAATTTAAAAATTTAAATTTCTTTTAAAATTTTTTTTTATAAAACCACTAATTTTCAAAAATCCCCCACTGGTTTTTTTAAACAATGAAAAAATTTGCTAAAATAATAACAGTTATTATGCATAAAGAAAGATATTTTATGATTTGAATCTTTCCTTAGTGTAAGTATTTTAAAGTTATTTTGAAATTTCTGGTTGTCACAACATTAAACCAGTTATTCCTATATGATATAACCGAAAATACCACACACATAATAACTCATTCATTACGTGTTCCTTCATAATCTCACTTAGCACTTTTAATGGCCATGTGCTTATCCTATTTCATAAACGATCCTAAGATAACTCTAATTCTTACAGAAACGGCACCACCTCTATATTCGCATAAGTGAAATGCTTCCAGTGTTTCCGTTAAAACACTTGTCCTGTTTGACTAGACTTCATTAGGGGCCTGTTTAGGAGGTGGCATTAGAAGAGATTAGGTTGGATGGGATTCATCTGGTTCTGTGCCAATTCCACTCCATGTTTGGGAAGAATGGAAAAGCTTGGAATTACATTAAATAGAATTGCATTGGGTCCCGTGCCAATTTCACTCAATGTTATCAAGTTGTGTAGGTCCGGCCATGATGTGTGGGCCATATCCACACCATCCAACCATTTAGCGAGATTATTTTAGAGCATGGGCCAAAAAATCAAGTAAATTTAAAGCTCAAGTGGACCTTACCATAGAAAGTAATGCGGATTGAATACTTACCATTGAAAACTTCTTTAGGGCCACATAAGTTTTAGATCTACCTCATTTTTAGGCCCACACCATAAAATGAGGTTATAAAACAAATGAACGGTTTAGATATAACACATGTGTGTTATTCTCAGTAATTTTAAATGATGGTGGGTATATCCATTCAATGTACCACCATATTATCAACAAAGCATGACATTAATCTTATCCCATGACAATAGGGGACAATCCCTGACATGGGTAATAATGATGTTTTTTGAATCCCATCCCACCTAATCCCTTCTAATCCCACCGCCCAAATAGGCCCTAAGAGTTTAATACTCATCCCTCCTTTATAACGGCCAGTACTATCATCTTGGATGAGGTTATTTATTTTTATTTAGTACTGAAACTTTTCACTTATCAGTGAATTGTTGTTATCCATTAAACCCAATATTTAGAAATTTTCTAATTTTGGGTTAGATTTCTTTCATTGGTGAAACTTTGAGTAAAGAGTTTCAACCTATCCCTCTATATGTTGTCCTTACTACCTCTCTCGTTAGATGTTTAGTAAAAGGATCAATCAAGTTATTAGTCGACTTTATATATGAGATCACAATAATTCTATCTTGAATCAATTACCTTATAGAGTCATGTCTCAAACTTATGTGTCTGGACTTCCCATTAAATATACCGTTATAGGCTCTTGCTAGAGTAGCTTCACTATCACAATGAAGTGAAACAGCCAGTATAAGCTTTGCATAAAATGAGCTTTTTAATAGAAAATTCCTTAACCACTCAGCCTCTTTGCCTATAGCAGCTAAAGCTATGAACTCAGATTTCATAGTTGAGTGCATTATGTAAGTTTGTTTCTTAGATCCCCAAGATACATGTTATCCCCTACACTCGATATCCAACTTACATCAATATATCCTTCTAATATTGCTGAAAATTCTGAGTAAAATAGTCATAGTTCTTTAGTTTCTTTAAGATAATCTAAAACTTTACTTACTGCTTTTCAATGTTTAACACTTGAATTACTTATAAACCTACTTAGTTTACTCACAACATATGCTATATCTGGTTTTGTACATTACATTGCATACATAAGACTACCTATAGTACTAGCATACTCTAGTTGTGTAACTGTTCTTCCACTGTTTTCTTTTCACTTGATACTTGGATCAAACGGGGTCTTTGTCTCTTTACTTTTTAAGTGATTAAACTTGTTTATTATTTTCTCAATATAATAAGACTGGCATAATGTAAAACCCCACTATATTTTTTAACTTCGATACCTAATATGGTATCCACTCGTCTAAGATCTTTTATTTTGAAAACTAAAGAGAGAACTTTTTTGGTATCAGTTACACCTTCCATTTTATTACTGATTATTAACATATCTTTTATATACAAGCATATGATTACAACATAATCATTACATACTTTTGAATATATACATTTATTAACAATATTATATTAAAAACCATAAGACAGAACTTTAGAATTAAATTTATCATGCCACTGTTTTGGTGCTTGCTTTAATCCATATAAAGATTTAACAAGTCTACACACTTTTTTTTTTTATTTCCTGGTAGAACAACCCTTCTTGTTGTTCCATGTATACCTCCTCATCGAGATCACCATTCATGAATGTTGTCTTCACGTCTATTTGATGGATATAAAGATGATGTATGCATACTAGAGTGAATAAGATCTTAATTGATGTTATTCTAGCTACTGGTGAATAAGTGTCAAAATAATCGATTCATTCTTTCTGTTGGAAACCCTTAACAACTAACCTTTCTTAAAGGTTTGAATTGTACCATCTGTGTCATATTTTTTCTTATATACTCATTTACAACCTATTAGTTTAGAACCTGGAGGTAGATTTACCAATTTCCATGTTTGGTTAGATATTATGGAATCCATTTCATCATTGATGGCCTCTTTGTAAAAAGCGGAGTTTCTTGAAGTCGTAGCTTCACTGAAGGTTTTAGGTTCATCTTCTATAGTTTAAACTATAGGTATTTTCCTAATGACCTTCTCTCTATCACCCTCAACTAGATGAAAAGAAAATTATTGAAAGTCTTTATGATCAGGATTAAGACTCTTTTTTACTCTTGCTCTCCGGCTCTTATGAGGTTCACTTAGAGTTATTTTTTCTATTTGTATTTCTTTTATTGTTTCATTAAGAGATTGAATCTCAACATTCTTTTTCTCCGTAAATATAGAATTCTCAAATAACTCTACATCTCTAGACTCTATGATTATATTGGAGTCTAAGTCTAGAAGTCTATAGGCCTTACTATATTGTGCATATCCTGCAAGGACGCACTTGATAGCTCTTGGTCTTAACTTAATTCTTTTAAGTTCTGGAGTTCTGCAGTATGCAAGACACCCCTGCACTCTAAGATATCCTATGTTTGGTTTTCTTCCTTGCCATATTTTGTATGAAGAGATCTTGGTTTTCTTATATGGAATTCAGTTTAAAACATGATATACAGCTAACAGTGCTTCTCCCCATAGGTTTAATGACAATTGTGCTTGTATTAGCATTGAGTTGACCATTTCTACTAATGTCCTATTTTTTCTCTCCACTACACCATTTTGCTGTAGTGTATAAGGTGTTGTACACTAATGTATTATGCCATGTTCTTTATAATAGTTAGAAGATTCATTAGAGAAATATTCTCCTCCTCAATCACTACGAAGGATTTTAATATTTTTAACTAATTGATTTTCTACTTCAGATTTATAGATCTTGAATGCATTAAATGCTTCATCTTTCAATTTTAATAGATATACATATACATATCTTGAACAATCATTTATAAACGTTATAAAGTACCTTTTACCTACACGGGTAAAAACGTCATTTAGTTCACATATGTCAGTATGCATTAGGTTTAATATTTGAGATGATCTCTCAACGCTAGGAGATGGTTTCTTGATTATTTTAGACCATATGCATTCACATCTATCTTTGTCACTATCATTGTATGATATTCGGCTGTTCTTAGCCATGAGTTTTATAGTACTGTAGCTAATATGGGCTAGTCTACCATGTCATAACGTTATAGACTCAATCATGTAAGCAGAAGAATTCTTTTCATTTAAAGAAAGCTTGATCATCCCATTACAATCATAACGCTTACCCACAAATTAAATTCTTATTTTTAGACAAGATCAGCTTGACTGATTCAAATACAACCCTAATCTCAGGTTTACTTAAGAGATCCCCTGAGATAAGATTCCTCCTTATGTCTAGGATATGCAGTACGTTGGTTAAGATTACCTTCTTTCCAGATGATAAAAGTAATTTCACGGTTCATTTTCTTATAACTTTCGATCGTCCTTCATTTTTCATTTGAACCTCTTGACTATTAGTCTCATCTTCATAGGTTTTGAAGGCAAATCGATCATTGTATACATGGACTATGATACCTATATCATACCACCAATCAGGAATTTTCTCTTAAAATATGTTCACTTCTATGACCATGAAAATGATATCATCGTCTACTGCATTAGCCTCTTTGTTAGGCTTTTTTCAGTCCCTATGGACTCAGGCGAAATGCCCGGTCTTGCCATAGACATAACAATCTCTCTTAGGTTTGCCATTTTTCTTATTTTGAGTTTTCTTAAATTTTTCTTGATCTTTATTAGGTTTAAGGGAATCAACTTTTTCATAGAAATTATTTTGGGATGGGCATTCTACTGCGTTCACCTTGGATGAGGATGCACCATTAGCGTCATCTTTTTTATCTTGGCTACGGGATTATTCTTCGATACGAAGATGCTTCTGAATTTGTTCTAGGGTAAATTCTTCAAATTTATGCAGTAGTTTCTTCCTGTAGTCTTTCCAGTTCGGAGGTAATTTTGCAATAATAGCTCTGACTGGAAAGGATTTAGGAAGATCAATTTTTATAGTTTTTATTTTGTTTACAATAAGTTGAAGTTCTTGGATTTGGGCAAGCAACGGTAGATTGTCTACCAAGATTGTCTACCATCATGAAGTCAAAATACCTGACAATTAGAAATTTCTGTGTACCTTCCTCTTCATCTTTGTACTTGTATTCCAGCACGCTCCAAATTTGTTTCACTGATGTGGTCCCCGTGTATAAATCGTACAATCAATCAAAGAGAGCATTGAGGATGTGGCTGCGTCATAGCAGTTCATGTTCTTGTTACTTGATCCTAGCAGCAACCTTTTCTAGAGTGACAGTGTCCTTTGCTTCAGGCAGAGGCTAGAGAGTCGAGTCCAGGATGTAGAAGATCTTCAGAGCTATTAGCAGGAATTTCAACTTGTCCTACCATCTAGTGAAATTTGAACCATCGAATTGGTCCAATCGGATCAGATCCTGTTTCATTAGTTTGACTGATGTAACACTTTCGGTGTCCATGGAATCACATTTTAAGATTGTTATAAATTGATGTTTGGATACACAGAAAAATATAAAAAATAAATGTAAAAAAAATTGTTTCACTATGCTGAATCACGTATAGAATACGTTGTCCTTAAAGCATGATTCGCCCCCTTATCAATTACTGATGGGTTACAGATGAATAACTGATGGGTCCTAGTTGATCGATCAAGTAAGTCTTAAATTATATAAATTGGTATTTGGACAATTTTGGATAGTCTTAATCAATCAAAATGTTAAGTCAATCGATTGATAAAAATTCACAAAAAAATAATTATTATTATTTAACTCTTTGGACACTTATGTGCATGTTCGATTGATCAAACATGCTGGCTCGATTAATTAATGCAATCGATGACTGCTCGATCTATGTGATCGATGATTGCTCGATTTATGTTGATCGATCAATGGTTTGAATGAAGGCACGCATAATTTTACATAATTGCACGAATTGTTTCATATTATGGGTGCGACACTATACATATCGGTGTAATTACGAGATTAAGGTATTCTAAGAAGGGATAATTCATTTCTAGAGTTTTGAAAGAAGAAAACGAGAGTTTTTAAATTATAAGTGCATCCATCTCTTGTACTTTTGCTTTTATAGTGATTCGTTGTCTTCTTGTGCTATAGTTTTTTTTTCATAAGAGTTTTTCACGTAAAAAACATGTGTACTTGGGCATGCTTTGATTGCGTTGGCTTTATCTTTGACTGATCTGAATTCAAGGCTTACTTCCACGAATTCTCAACATCTGTCAAAAAAATCACTCTCAATGCATATCGAATGCGAAACTGACCTAGAAATGGTTCGCAAAAAACTTACCAACATACCAGACACTATCAATGGACTAAAATCGATTGTTGAAGACTGTAGAACGTTCCATAGTGTACTAAACTATCCTCCTGCAAAAGAAAGAGAAGCCCATCTATCTCGTGAAAAGATGAGTGAGGAAGAAGGGAAAAGCTTAGGAATCGGCAGCATCCTCAACACCACCACCAACACTACAAAACGTTTAAAGGCGATCCTCAACCAGCAGTTGAAATCCCTCAGCTGATTCCTTGGCCTGGAGATGCTACAAGAAAATAGGCATTTAGCCACAATTTTTTAGCCTCGGTTGAAAAAATGAGGCTAAATGTGTTTTTTTAGCCTCAGTTGCTAAGGAACTAAGTCTAAAAGTCTACTTTTTAGCTTCAGCTACATAAGAATCGAGGCAAAAAGTCTACTCTTGCATAAGAACCGAGGCCAAAAGTCTACTTTTTAGCTTCAGTTGCTTGAGAATTGAGGTAAAAAGTCTACTTTTTAGCCTCAATTGCATTGGAACCGAAACCAAAAGTCTACTTTTTAGCTTTATTTGCATAGGAACCCAGGCGAAAGTCTACTTTGTAGCCTCAATTGCATATGAACCAAAGCCAAAAGTCTACTTTTTAGCCTGCAATGAACTGAGGCCAAAAGTCTACATTTGAGAATATTGAAAAAAAATAATATTAAAAGAATTAATAATTTTAAAAATTTTTGACAATAGTGAAAAAATTGAGAATTTTGAAAAAACAAAAAAATTTGAGAGTTTTGAAAAAGATTTGAATTTTGAATTTTCTAAGAACTAAGAATTTTTAAAAATTTTGAGAACTGTTAAAATATTAAGAATTAATTTTTTTTTTTGAAAATTTAAGAATAAAAAAAATGATAATTTCCTTGTTGGGCACTCATCTTTGTAAGCCTGTTCTCGGGTTTAAGCTCCAGTGAAGACCCGTCCATCAGAATTTATGTGCCTCACCAGAATAATTTGCTTGTTGGGCACTCATCTTTGTAAGCGTTTATATTTGAATTTCAGAGTTTGCTAATTAACATTTATACCGTTCATTTTATGAAAGCAATTAGACAGATAGGATCATTTGTTTGATGAAATTTTTTTACATTATCGACCAATTACAGTGCGCCTCGTAATTTGAACGGATTGGATTGAGGTGAATACGAGCTGCTTATAAAGAAACTTTTGTGAATGTGTATATGGTTGTTCATGCTCTCCAGAGTATTAATGTTATTAAAGAGAAAATATAAGTGCACTCGCATGAGATGTATGAAGCCTTCGTGCCACACGAGCTGACTTGGAACACATGATTAATATCAGGTCCATTCATCAGGTGATCCTACTTTCTAAAAAGTAGATTTGGTCCGGTCATCACGCCAACCACATTTTTTATTAAATATTAACGGTGATAATAAAAAATAAAAAAATCACGAACGGTCAACACCCAACATACGTGTTTGGCCTATTAAATCATTAAACCAGCCAGATATTTTGTACTAGGTACTTAAGTGGTGGGCCACACTCAATACATGATCTGGATATTCCACAATATTCCATGTACGTCATTTAAAGGCCCCAAATCCATCACACGTGCGAAAGTTGACGTACAATTCTTAAATTGCCAATACCATAAAATATAAATGCCAGCTTATACCGAAAATACCCCCCTAACCCAATATTTCCAACGGAATTTTGGACCTCCAAGAAAGGGCATTTTGGGAATTAAAGATGTATACCATGTTGATATTTCGTCTCTCACACTCTCTCGCCCTAATCCTGTCTTCTCTCACTCCTCTCTCTCCCTAATCCTTTGTTCTCTCTCTCTCTCATATCCAAAGAAGGGAGGGAGCCAATTCCCGTGCAGGCCGGGTAGGTCACAATTTGCTTCCCACGCTAGATAAATAAGATGTATTTTCTTGCAGCGATTTACAACAGAGAACTTTGAATCTCAACATTTCGTTATCTTTTCTTAATGAGATTTGATCTTTCTTATCTCTAGATTGCGTTTTCTCTGCTATTTTTGGGAGACACTGTTGAATCTGATAGATCGGAAGATCTAGGGTTAGGTGAACTTCCTTATTGTTTCTTAACTGCCATTTTTATTCTTAATTTCTTTCCCTTTGCTGAGAAACAAGGACTGAAAATTAGGGCTTTCAATGGTTAACCAGACATGTGCAGGTACCTAATGGACCCTATTCTAATGGATCTGGGTCCCAACTTTTTATACCACCTGGTCTGGTTTGGTTCTTACTTTTTTGGACCCGGTTAAATTTTGAGTCTAGCCTGGTTCTTGTCAGGTCCATCAACTTGTACCCTCTTAAAATGGGGTTAGGTCAGGTCAAAGTCGGTTCCAGCTTGGATCCAATTAGTTTTAGTATTAATATTATATAGTATTAAATATATTGATTACTCTAGCAAAGCAATGATGTTGCCTAACGCCACAAGCATGTCAGAGAGTCCATTCACACCAATGCATAAAAATGGCAAATGTGCGTGCAATATGGTCACTGCATTGGGTGGGCCCGACCATGCATATGCTCTTATTTCACTCAAAACCTACATCAACAAAGAGGAGTAATGTTTTCTTCTTCCATTTTCTGAAGCTGTTATAGTTTTTGAGTTTACTAGAACTAAATAGCTCTGATTTTGTAGGAAGATTATTTACAAAGGTCAACTAAAAGGAGATCTTGGCCACGAGAGGTTTACGAGCTACATAGCCTTGTTAAATATACTTACCATTCTCCATAATTCTTCATCGAAAACTCCACATTCTAACAGCAAGGAAAAAAAAAAAAAAAAAGAATTCATTGGCGAAGGGACATATATAAGGTTGAGCAATGAGTTTTAACTTTTTTTTAAAATTTTATTTATTTATTTATTTTAAGAAATGGCATTAGCCATAGGTTCCATTGATCAGTCAACAAATACATCCATTCGGGTGGGCCCAACAAAAAGAATTGTAGCCATCCCATGCGAATGAGTTTTAACTTTGAAGACATTTTAACAGCTGAAATTATGCGTTGCATGCAGTCATCCCATGCAAACAAGTACATGTGCATTCTTTGTTAGTTCAATGTCTCAAGTGTATTTTGCGACGTGGGATTGATTCTATGAACATCACTTCACAATGCTCTATTGCATCTGTAGCTACATTGACATCCTCAGTTTCCAGAGAAAAACTTAGATACTCTAGCAGTGAGATCGATGATATGCTAATTAAATTACTGGGAAATTGCAGGCATGGCACACGATCAATTCAAATTACAAGTCCCAGTTAGATGTATTATGACTCGAAAGTAGGCTTACTTGGGTATCTCACTATTGGATTAGTAGACATTGTTGGACCATTAAAGCTGAAACGAAGGGATATCTACTGGTCCTATTTCAGTGAATACGTTTCCACCAATTAGATGTTTGGATTGTCCACAAGATCTGATTTTTGGAATATGACTCAGTGACAGTGGTTTCCGCAATGTAGTCTGTTTAATCCTAGTTGATGGGACGCGGATTTCCTGTGAAAGCGCTTGGCAGGAAGTTCCTACGCTGGGAACTCAGGTGGGCCCACTTCAATGTTTATGAGAAATCCACCCCATTCATCTATTTTTTGTGTTAATATTAGGATATTAGTTTATGAGAAATCCACCCCATTCATCTGCTTTTGGTGTTAATATTAGGATATTAGGGAAAAAATGAACTGGATCCATTTCTTAAGTGGGCTGATGACCTGAGAATTGAACTTCCACAGTTGAAATATTCGTGGGGCCACAGAGGTTTTGAATCATGTTAATATTTGTGTTTTCAGTTAATCCCAATAGGATTGAGGTTATGAATGGTATAGATGGCATGTAAACATCACTGTCCACCCCAGGAAGGTTTCAACGGTATGAATTTTCCTACCTACCTTCTCTTTTAGTGCAGCCCACTTAAGTCTTGAATCCTCATCAATTTTCATTTGACATCCGAAAATGAGCTCAGAAAACAGATGAACGGAATGGATTCCTTACAAACATCACGGTGGGCTCCACCTCAGTTTCCAGCGCAGGAACTTCCTGCTTCGCAGGAAATCCCCGTCCTAGTTGATGTATGCCACGTGTCTAATCCATGTATGCTATGTGTACAATCTCACTGATTCCTTGTGAAACAGCTGATGGATGTGATGTAGCTTCTATACCTGCTGATGAATGGGATGTAGCTGATGGATGCGATGTAGCTGCTATATCAGATGATGGATGGGATGTAGCTGATGGATGGGATGTACCAGCTGTATCAGCTAATGGATGGGATGCAGCTGCTCTTGCACCAATTGCTATCGCTTCTCCTCAACATGTAGCCTCAGGTTGGGAATAAATTCTCATGGATCAATCAACCTGCAACCTTTGATTGGGAGCCGATCATGGTTCAAACACTAGTAGCCATCACGGGGGGTGGAGGCTCTCATTGAAGCCAAGCAGCACCAACAATAACAGAAATCCTGAACGTACAACAGCACCATCAATGACAGTTTATTTATTTTGAAAACTTTAAATAGACCATTAATTATTTGATTGTGCTTATTGTTGCCTTGATGGATGTTAAATGGGTGAAACATGCACAGGTTCAATCATTAGTTGATTATGATATTGTTAGCTTTTGTTAATAGAAACTAGATTTAGCCTCGATTATTGATAAATAATGTTAAAAATTGAATTTACCCTCAGCGGATGCTAACAAATGCTAAATCTATCTTTAGTCTCAGTTTTACCTCAATTACCTAAATTGAGACTATAACTCCCGTGGCTAAAGACTTTAGCTTCGGTTGTTGAGAACCCAGGTTAAAAATAGATTTAGCTTCAATAGAAAGCAACTAAAGCTAAAATTTTGATTTAGTCTCAATTGAAAATAATGAAGGTTAAAATTTTGATTTAGCCTCATTTCGAGATAACTGAGGATATAAAAGTCATTTTAACCTCGGTTACTAAAATTGAGGCTAAAGCCTTTAGCCACTGGGGTTTTAACCTCGGTTTACATAATTGAGGCAAAACTAAGGCTAAAATGACTTTCAACCATAGTTTTAGCTTCCATTTTTAACATTTCCAACCACAGTTTTGAACCGAGGCTAAATCCCCCTTTTCTTGTAGATGTCACATCCGCTTCTCTTCACTATCACCATGACGACATACATCTAAGTTGATCCAGGTTATGCAACAACTACTGAAGGAAGGCTTGTAAGAGAGAGCCGCCTTCCTTGCTGTGGCATTGGTCTCGGCTGGTTTATATTCATGCGGCTATACCGTGGTTTGTTGGAGCTTTTATTAATATTCTTTGCTCCAAAGTAGATTACCGGGAAAAACAAGGGTTCAGCGCATGCAAAGTCGCAGCTGTTCTTATTACCATTGTTGAGGGTCAAATAGTGCATATTAGACCCCATTTATTACTTTGATTTATGAGCATAATATTGTTTAATGCCCAGTTTTAATCGTGTTTTGTTGTAGGGTGTGAATAGGAGAGTTGACTGAAAAAGGATGCCAAAAGCTTAGATTTAACGTTCTGATGATCACTAGGCCAAGGGACGGACTTCAGAGGACCAAGATTGACGGATATACACGGTCAGAAATCTGAGAAAACTGAGAAACTAAGGCTCAAGTGGCCCGAAATTGGCTCAGAATGCAAAATCACAAGGTTCTCACCATCCGATCAGCTTGGAACTTCATACATGGCCTGAGGACCATAAATGAACCGTACACGTCAAATTTAAGCTATTGAAGATCTTTGGAAGTGGGCCAACGGACTGATCAGCCCCTTAATTCATTAAGTGGGGCCCACCTGATATCTGGAACTACCTCAAAATTGTTCTCGACAGTTAAAATAATATGAGGAAGAGGATGGACAGAGCAGATTCCTTGAAAACATCATAATGGACCCCACTTTAGCCTGAGTGTGCATAGTGTACATGTACACTGGCCGTGCACCAATTTCAGCTAACGCGGTCAGCGATGCTGACCCGCGTCAGTGCACCGCTTGACCAGGAAATGAACGGCCGCTGGCTGTTTTGCGAACGATTGTGGGCCCCACCCATGATATGTATGGATGATCCAAGCCGTCCACGGTGTAGACAGCCGCGAGCACTACAAAACCATGTTTACACTTTTCATCCATGCAAGTACATGTGTGAGATATAGGGGCCACAAAAGGGCTGGCCTGTAGCGTTCAAATCTGATCTTTTTGTGATTTCTTCTCTGAGTAGCGCCAATGGATGTTCAAAACCACCCATTCTTGACTGAAATTTCGTCTTGAATCCAATGGACGGCGTGGATTTTCCAGAAAATGCTTCTGTGGGGCCCACCGATCACAACAGTAAAATGGTGCGAAAGGTTTCGCACATCCGCGAAAACTGACTTTTCCAGGCGGTTTTGGCCCACCATCTTTGATCATATGGCAGATCTGAACCGTCTATCATGTAGAGGACCCAAAAAAGTACTAAGGGATGGTGTTTCTTTAGAATTTGAGCGAGGAAAGTGACGTGTTTCGAGGCACCGAACTTGGCTGCGAAAAAGCTTTTAATGGGCATGCATAGCTTTCCAAATCCGATTCAAATCCGATTTTCACCACTCCAGCAGCTATATAAGGAGGTTTTGGACGTGGGGAGCATTCATTCAGGTCTTGGGAGGAAGATTCAGAGCTGGGAAGGAAGGCTCAGGTCGGACGTCTGCAAGAGAGAGATTTAAGTTTGTTTATTTATTTTATTTTTATTTTGAGATATCTAGTCTATTCATGTTGGGATAAACCTCCTAGCTAGGGCTAGGAGGTGAAGCTTGTAGTGAGATGGGAGAGTTTAATTTATGAATTTTTTATTAATTGAATTAATGTTGATGCTAGTTTAATTAATGACATGTTTTAGTCTTTAATGGTCTGTTGTGACTAAAATTACAATGGGTCTGCAATGGCTTTAATCATGTCCTTCTACTTTTATGTTTATGATGTCAGGACGTCCTGTTGTTCACCATAGTCTCCTGGGCATGGTTGGATGACGGTACCCTTCCTAACTTTCATACATGTGATTGGTTAGTAATTAGTTTAATTCTGTTATTTGCCATAGTCTCTTGGGCATGGTTTGGTGATGGAATCCATTCTAATTCATATACCTTTCATCTCTTGAAAACTAGATCAATGACAGTTCAACTAATTTTCATGAAACATGCATAAGATCTCTCTGATCTCTACAAGTGGATCCTCTGAATCCCTAGTTCCCTTCTCCTGATTTCTCTCAAGTTTAGATAATTATTTCACCAGTATTCCTTCAAATTCAATCAGATTAGATTTCATCTTAGCCTAGTTCTAGTTCTAGATAATTTTAGATAACGTACAAGTTTCAGTCCCTTGGGATTCGACCTCGGTCTTACCGAGTTATTACTACATCACAACCCTGTACTTGGGGAGTGAACAAGTTTTTGGCACCATTGCCGAGAACTGTCGGCTACGTTTTTCTGAAATTAATTAGTTTTAGGATTAGTTAAGATTAGGATTATTTTAACCGTAGATTTTTATTTTTATTTTCCTAATTTCTAGAAACTAACCTATTCTTCCTATTTTGTAGGATTCTGAGATATAAACTTTTAATTTGGTGATATCTTTTCTAATTTCTTTATTTTTTCTCTATTAGGGTTTTTAGAAATTTTCTAATCTTAGACTAACTGTTTTAGAAACTAACTTGTTTTGTTTTCTTCTGCAGGATCTTAACATAGGAATTTCTTATTTGGTAACACCCTTCTAACTTCTTCTCTTACTTTCTATATTGCTATAGGACTTTTCTTTTGTTCTAGGATTAGACTTAGAGTCAGGGTTCTACCATGGAATCGTGGGTGCGTGCATACGCTGAGATGGATAGGAGATATTGGGGAATGCCCGAGGGTTGTGGAATTCAACGTATACCTTAAGATTTTTCTCCATCACAAATAGACATTAAGAACCGAGCAGAACGTTATCTTCCATCGGTTAATAGGGCTGTATACGATCATAATTATGGGAATGAGGATTATTATCAGCCATCATATTCTCCCATGTATGATCAGTATGACTATAACCAATGGAAACATCAAAGCTGGGAAGATGAACCAACAACATGTTATAAGGATTATCCTCTTGGATACCCTAACATTGAGATCCAACCAGAAACGATACAGAAAAATTCAATTCAGCATAACATGGAGTGGTTTGCGAAATTCAGAAAAGCAATGAAAGGACTCAATGCGCGCCTTGATAGGATAGAGGAGGCTCGGTCATCCCAGCCACGACTCAATCCAGAAATACAATGCAAGGAAAGTGATCCGCATTCACTTTTGAAAGAATCTGGAATTGGAATGAGGAGTTGGATTCCGTTAATGAGCATATAGTTCAATTTCTCGATGAGTTGATCTTGATGACTATTTGAAAGCATGGTGAAGATACATGGGTGTCTTTTAAATATAATGATGATGACACACTTCAATCACATGACACACTAGATTCTAATGATGAAGAAGATGTTAGTTTATGCAAACCTCAACCCATTCTAGGTGAAGAATATGAGGAAAGTGATTCCATCCCAAGTGTGCACTGCACTGAACCAAAATATGATGAGTACTGGGATGACGATCCTGAATGTGTAACCATAATTTTCCTGAAATTAATCTCAAGTTTGGTCCAAGTCAATGATCAAGAAGTACGCGAAGAGAACGGTCATAATGAGATACTTCACTCATCCGACATATTTGATCTAAAAGTGGGGGAGCTCCTTATAACCGACCCTTCTATCTCTTGTGAGATATGTATGGACCACTTCCCTGAATTAAATGATGATATGATTCGGGAGATGGACGAGTTGCGCGCTACGACTCTGGAATTTGAAACCACCCAGTTGAGGCCACCATCTGAACTGTTGAATGTTGACGATTCAATGCCTCTTCTGAGTAATTTCAATGAATAGAGTGATCATATCAATGCTTCGCATACTGACCCTCAATCTGTCTGTGCAGGGCTGGAGCAAGAAAGCATACATCCGTCCACTGTCAAGGATGATGGATTCCTTGGGCAGATTATCATGAGCTCCAAGGTGGAAAATAAGTCACTCTCAGCTGAATGCCCCAACTCGTTCGATGATTGCTTGGCACACTTTGCAGATTTAAATGATCCCATGATAAGAGACATAGTGAATGCCTTGCAAGACAATATCTCGGCAGTCAACACTGACCAAGAGAACCCTTACTCTGAAGCCCCTTCTTCCACAGATCCTGAATGTTTACCATTAGGGGAGGAGGAGCTGAAAATTGAACCGAAGTCTGATACTTCGAAAAGTGTTAAAACTACACCACTTCCTAAAAAATTTTCTCAACTTGATCTATCTGTAGTCTCTGATTCACCATGGGATACTAACTCTGAAACTTTTTCTGACACAGGTGAATCATTTATACTTTGGATACCTCAGGCGAATCATCAACACATTTTTAATGAGGTAAATAAGTTTCTCTGGATAGTCAAGCTCCAGGGCATCTAAGCCTATTGTAAAAAGGGCTTTTGGATGATCCTATTGAGAAACTTACTGAGAAACTTATCAAGATATTGGCCGAAAGAGGAACCTTGTGGCATGATCAAGTTTCATGATCAATTTAATGTTTGTGGGTAACATTACTGCAATCTCTCACGAGACTACAATACGTCCGCTAGAGGTAACCTAGGGGTTTAAAGGCTTGTTGCATTCGCTAAATGCAATCGAGAGCACCTGCGAAAGTGGTATAGGTAGGATTTTATTCGTTGTTATTTTTGTTTTGTTTTCTCTCTTGGCTGACCAGTTTTCATGCTGCGATCTCTTGAAAAGTCTCTCTATTGATTTGTTATCCAGGTACTATCTTCCCATCACTTTACTTTCGTTGTCTCATGTGCATTGTATGTTTATATCTTTTACATTGAGGACAATGTAGATTTTTGGTTGGGGGTGGGAGATTAGGTTACCTAATCAGTGTTTTCTTAGTCCTGAGCACAAATTGAGAAAAATTTTAATTTTCTGAAAATTTTTAATTTTTTGAAATTTCTTATGATTTCAAAGTCATTTTGACGGATATCCTTGACTTAGAATTTCAAGATTCGTGATGTTGATAATTTGTGACTCTTAGATTCAGTATCTGTTAGACTTCGCGGTTAAGTTTGAATCAGTAATCCATGATTGGAAGTTATAAACATTGATTGATTCATGATTTCACATCTCACATCTCACTTTCACATTAAGGTTTCAGTCTGATATTGAAGAGTTAATTTGGTAATCACTAAGGAAGGAACCTGTTTGAAATTTGCCCATTATGATCAATTAAAGAAAAAAAGAAGAAAAGAAGATATCTTTAGAAAGATTTGGGCGAATAATCTTCACCGTAGGTTTGCTCCCTATAGGTGTAGATTTAATACCCCTTAAATGATATCTAAAAAGAGTCAGGTGTACGATCTTCACCATAGGTTTGCTCCCTATAGGTGAGGATTTGATTCCCCTTCCTTGGCATTACTTTGAATAGAAAAATCACAAGTTAATAGGTTAATCTATGAGACAAGTTTTGAATTAGGTTTTGGTTGTCATGAATTTTCTTGTGGATTACCAATGATATCATGAAATTGACGATTGGATCTCTTAATGATGATAAGCCGAGATTAGACTATACATCCATGGATCTCAATGTTTAAAATTTTTCTAATTGATGGATTAATACTTTATACTTGATTATGAAGTCTACCGTGCGGTTGAGCTCAGGAGAAAACAATTTCTAACATTCATGAATACTAAATTTCTTATATCTTGTTCAAAATCTCACTCGATTTCATAGAAAGTTCTCCTATAATTCTCAACTTATTTTTCGCATAATTTGCTCGGGACTAGTAAAATGTTGGTTGGGGGTTGTGTTGAGGGTCAAATAGTGCATATTAGACCCCATTTATTACTTTGATTTACGAGCATAATATTGTTTAATGCCCAGTTTTAATCGTGTTTTGTTGTAGGGTGTGATTAGGAGAGTTGACTGAAAAAGGATGCCAAAAGCTTGGATTTAACGTTCTGATGATCACTAGGGCAAGGAACGGACTTCAGAGGACCAAGATTGACGGATATACACGGTCAGAAATCCGAGAAAACTGAGAAACTGAGGCTCAAGTGGCCCGAAATTGGCTCAGAATGCAAGATCACAAGGTTCTCACCATCCGATCAGCTTGGAACTTCATACATGGCCTGAGGACCATAAATGAACCGTACATGTCAAATTTCAGCTATTAAAGATCTTTGGAAGTGGGCCAACGGACTGATCAGCCCCTTAATTCATTAAGTGGGGCCCACCTGATATCTGGAACTACCTCAAAATTGTTCTCAACGGTTAAAATAATATGAGGAAGAGGATGGACGGAGCAGATTCCTTGAAAACATCATAATGGACCCCACTTTAGCCTGAGTGTGCATAGTGTACATGTACACTGGCCGTGCACCAATTTCAGCTAATGCGGTCAGCAATGCTGACCCGCGTCAGTGCATTGCTTGACCAGGAAACGAACGGCCGCTGGCCGTTTTGCGAACGGTTGTGGGCCACACCCATGATATGTATGGATGATCCAAGCAGTCCACCGTGTAGACAACCGCGAGCACTACAAAACCATGTTTACACTTTTCATCTACGCAAGTACATGTGTGAGATATAGGGGCCACAAAAGGGCTGGCCTGTAGCGTTCAAATCTGATCTTTTTGTGATTTCTTCTCTAAGTAGCGCCAATGGATGTTTAAAACCACTCATTCTTAATTGAAATTTCATCCTGAATCCAATGGATGGGGTGAATTTTCCAGAAAATGCTTCTGTGGGGCCCACCGATCACAACAGCGAAATGGTGCGAAAGGTTTCGCACATCCGCGAAAACTGACTTTTTCAGGCGGTTTTGGCCCACCATCTTTGATCATATGGAAGATCTGAACCGTCTATCATGTAGAGGACCCAAGAAAGTACTAAGAGACGGTGTTTCTTTAGAATTTGAGCGAGGAAAGTGGCGTGTTTCGAGACACCGAACTTCGCTGCGAAAAAGCTTTCAATGGGCATGCATAGCTTTCCAAATCCGATTCAAATCCAATTTTCACCACTCCAGCAGCTATATAAGAAGGTTTTGGATGTGGGGAGCATTCATTCAGGTCTTGGGAGGAAGATTCAGAGCTGGGAAGGAAGGCTCGGGTCGGACGTCTGCAAGAGAGAGAGTTGAGTTTGTTTATTTATTTTATTTTTATTTTGAGATATCTAGCCTATTCATGTTGGGCTAAACCTCCTAGCTAGGGCTAGGAGGTGAAGCTTGTAGTGAGATGGGAGAGTTTAATTTATGAATTTTTTATTAATTGAATTAATGTTGATGCTAGTTTAATTAATGACATGTTTTAGTCTTTAATGGTCTGTTGTGACTAAAATTACAATGGGTCTGCAATGGCTTTAATCATGTCTTTCTACTTTTATGTTTATGACGTTAGGACGTCCTGTTGTTCACTATAGTCTCCTGGGCATGGTTGGATGACGGTATCCTTCTTAACTTTCATACATGTAATTGGTTGGTAATTAGTTTAATTCTGTTGTTTGCCATAGTCTCTTGGGCATGGTTTGGTGATGGAATCCATTCTAATTCATATACCTTTCATCTCTTGAAAACTAGATCAATGACAGTTCAGCTAATTTTCATGAAACATGCATAGGATCTCTCTGATCTCTACAAGTGGATCCTCTGAATCCCTAGTTCTCTTTTCCTGATTTCTCTCAAGTTTAGATAATTATTTCACCAGTATTCCTTCAAATTCAATCAGATTAGATTTCATCTTAGCCTAGTTCTAGTTCTAGATAATTTTAGATAACGTACAAGTTTCAGTCCCTTGAAATTCGACCTCGGTCTTACCGAGTTATTACTACATCACAACCCTGCACTTGGGGAGTGAACAACCGTCACAATAATTCTTAGGATGATGAAGGAGGATCACGACCGGTGATTAGAAGAAGCAGGTCTAAGAGATTGTTGAAAGGAATGTAAATTCAATCCTTGGATTCTGAAAATTATGGGGGTATTTTAGTTAATCTTGTGTAATTTGTAACAGTGATCTGAAAAAAAAAAATAAAAAATCGACAGTCCAAGAGCTTGAAATCATGTTCCTTAATAACTCGATGAGTTTACTATCTTTTACTGACTCAAAACAATTGGATCTCCTATCTAACAATCCGTCAGTCAATGTTAGCACAAGTAGTTGACTAGTAATATCTAAGAAGACAGGTAATTATACAAAACTAATTTAAAAGTAAGAGATTTTCAGTCCATAATCCTAGGCAATTATACAAAAATATTTTAAAAGTAAGAGATTTTCAGTCCATATTCCAAAAAGCATGCAACCAAAGGAAAAAAAAAAAAACCCTAGTAATTATCTCTCCATGCCCAGCTACTGAGTTGTTGACCACCCAACTGGTGGCAACGATACCACCCTGAGCTTAAAATGGCATCAGGCAGATGTGGGGCCCATGTGGTGTTAGTATAACATCAGTCCATCAGGCAATCACCTCGGGATACACAGAGGACATTAAAATCAATTCTATCCAAAACGCTAGTGGGCTAGAGAACAAATCATAATGTGGGAAGGGACACCCACCCTTAATTAATCTCACTGGCCCCGCCATCTGCGTTGAAAAGCAACCTGATTTTTGTCTACTCATGGGAGAATTAAGGGTCTCGAAGGCTCAGATTCCATATACACAACATGGTGGAGCCTATGCGGGCGTTCCCTCTCAACCCGTCCCCTCGGTCTACCTGTGTTCCTGTGGTTAATTTCAAAATTAAGAGCTTCATGAAAACCATTTTGAAAACGTTCTTGTGGTTAATTTCAAAATTAAGAACTTTATGACAACCATTTTGAAAAATGTTTTCAATAAGGTACTTCATTCATTTGATAATCATCATTGGAGAACCTTCACTTAGATTTTCCAGGGAAGGTTGGGGAAGCTAATGGAAGTTGGGGCTAGCCATGTGAGCAAGGGGTTTGCAGATCGAGGGTGGGCCCCACCATAATATTTATGTAAAATCCATCCCAACAATCCGATGCATCACCCAATGTTAGGCTTACGTTGTAAAAAGTTCAGCCTCATCTATAATTTAGGCATTCCACGTGATTGGAAACAATGAACATGGCAACCATCCAATCTATTTCTATTGGTGTGGCTCACCTGAATTACAGATGAGTTTGGTTTTTGGGCCGGTCTGGGCCGGTCAGGTTGGGCTAAAATAAGTTAAGCCCAAGCCCGTCCCCAAAATTGACAGAGCTGTGCATACAAGGCCCCAGCTTGTCGCATGCATGGGTGAAGGTAGTTCGTCCAAGCCCAGCAAAAAGTAGGTCGGGTGGGTTACCTGGCCCGTTTCCACCCTTATCTATTTGTGACCTGGCTTGAAATCCTTATAATTAAGTTGACTCGTCCTAGTTTCGATTCAACTTGGTTTTGAAACTACGTTGCCGTTTTTTTTTTTTTTTTTTTTCGTTTTGTTTTTGTTTTTTCCTTCATATTACTAGCTTGATCCCTTCTTTATTAAGGAAATTTGGGTTGAGGCCAGACCCAAACCTTACGTCAAAATTCAAACATTATTCTTACATAATACATCCCAAAAGTTAGCATTTTCTTATTACTCTTGAAGAACAAAGTTTTCAAAAACCGGGTAGAAAAAAAGCTCCTCTCAATACCCTGAACATGACAGTAGTCTGCATTTTAGACAGAGGGGGGGTTTTTTTCTTTATTCTCTTTTATAATCTAAGTACATGAGTCTTAGTGATGGCTAACAGCACCCGTCCTCACAGCACACCTTGCCACAGCGGATTAGCGGCTTCATAATAAAAAACCAGCAGCGACAACCTTCCATATCATAAATGAACACAAGCCATTAGAGTTATAATTAGCATTATATATAATAAGATAATCAAGGAAATTGAGAAAAAAAAAATGTCATGCATGAACTAAAAATAAGTAGAACTCCTTAAAGCTCACCTTGAGGATGGACCACGTACTCAGCCGTCTGAGAGCTAGCAGCATTTGAGCTTACCACGAATAATGCTGCGATCATGACCCAGGCCAGAACAATGACCAACATCTCCTTCCTCACCATCTTTTCTCCCTTCTAGAGTTCAAAGGATTCTGATGATGAAAAACTAATCTATTTATAGATGAAAACTAAGCTTCAATTGTTATATAAGAAAAATCCGAGTCTATATCATGCAATATTTTCTCATATCTATAATTTTGTATGCGTTTGGCATCGAATGATGACTGTGATCCCATCCCCTCTTTGTCGACCGTTGACTTCATCTCTAATTCTCAAACTCGAATCCATCTAGGCAGATGGTAGAGCAAAGTCTCCACAGCACACATGGATGGATATTGACTTCATCTCTAATTCTCAAACTCGAATCCATCTAGGCAGATGGTAGAGCAAAGTCTCCACAGCACACATGGATGGATATTGTGTCAATCAGGACCGTTTATCTTGTACTCCCTACTTTGGATAGAAAACGATTTAAAAACGACATGGATTGGATGATCCTAGCCATCCGATCGGTTTCCTTCAAGTCTACATGTGCCTTACAGTATATTTTCAGCTTCTTCTTTTCTTTTTCTTTTTTTTTTTTTGTTTTGTTTTTAGCCTCTAGGTGTGAATTTTGACAGATGAGCCATCCATTGTAGGGCCCAGGAAATGGATGGCCATGATTGACATATACACCACCTTTTGAAGAGTACTTGGGATGACACTACCATGTCACGGTTGCACTGTCTGTACTGTGTCACCTGTTGTATATCTTAACCACCTTTTGAGAGATGTACATTCACCTCATCTTTCACAAAGGACACAAAATGGCATGATGGAATGACGATAAGAGTACTTGCTGCCAAAGCGTCACAGCCAACCATTAGTACGATCGTGGTATGGTGTCCATGGCTCGTTCGTAGAGCCTTATCATGAATGAACGGCGTGGATCATCATATACATATGCTACATGTATAAACTTGGGCGGACGTAAGCTTAGCATACATGGACAAAAACTTTGGACCATCCAAGTTGTGGGTGCCATTGTGGATGTTGACGGATAATTGCCTCGCTGTCGATTGCTTACTGTTTCATTAGATGCCGAAGACGTAGAGTGGGTCACGGGCACTTTCATAGCCAAGATGGATCAGAGAAAGCCTGATGGGAGGCGAAAGTGATCAGGACATTCAATACCTAAAACAGGCATAGCTGGCGTACGGAAATGAGTGACTCGACCTATACCATATATGATTGCTTCTCCTGCCCAAAATCACATATGGTATATGGAATAACTCATTTTGGTTTGAGATAGGCTTACTTTAAGGTTCTGACGGTCCTGATAACCTTAGCCTCCGATCGGGCCTTCTTTGGTCCATCTTAGCCGTGAAAGTGTCCGTGACCTGCTCTACATCAGATCATGGACTGTCAGGATCCTGATTTTCGGGCCATGCTCCATCCACATCGGAAGATCCGGATGTAGTCAGTCTACCCAGACACAAAAGTTAGATGAATCCGAACCGTCCATCTGGTGGGGCTACTCTACCCCACCGGTGGTGATGAATTGCCTGATTGGTAGGACGTTCAAGGTAGAGCCCACCCATTACTCAGAGCTTGTGATCCAAAATGGCTAATCAGGATGAGTCAGAGCGGGACTCAAATTTTAAGTGAAAACAACATGCAGGGACCCTTGTTTGTTGATTAGAATCATCAAAACTGATGGGCGCCACTAACGGATGATGGAGACTTTTGAAATATTCCAGATATGATGATTTTATCAACCCACCAAGCTGCCTTTCAATCTATATCGTTTTTAATATTTTTATCCTTAATGTCTAGTTATAGGCCACTTATAAGGGGTTAAAATCACGCAAGATTTTTGTAGAATCCTCGATCCACGGTAGGTGCTATCAGCTCAACCGTTGGATCAGTTCACTGTGGGCCGCACTTGCTCAAACCCAAGCATCAGGATATATTTAGTCAGTACTGATGCATCAGTTCTCTTTATTCATTTGACTTTGAATTATACATGCTTATATCCGCTTTCCAAAACACAGCCTACCACATATCTCTATTTTCCGCATGAGGTAAAACAGCCGACATGCGTCCGGCTTTTGCAGAATCGACCACTAATTGAGCTGGATGTGCGTCCCAAATCACGACTTGGGACATCATAATATGGGCCCCACCTTGGATCAAGCAGTCTAAAAACGTAGGGCCAAGACTAAAACAATGCCATAGGGTGACAAAATGGCTACGTTACATGATAGTTCTGGAACTTGCTGACTTGACTCACTTATTTAAGTCTTCAACTTACCGATCATTCTATTATCTTTGCGTACAAAAAGCATATCATCAACATATAAAGTCGAGATAAGAAAATTTTCATGATCGAAATGTAAGATCAATATAAGGTGGGCCTACAAGTATGAAAGGTCCAAATTGTCCAATAGACTGGATGATGCAAACGGGTATACCAATAGACTCCACTGCATTATGATTTCAGTATAGTCTGCGTAAGGGATCAGAATGCCATACCTATGGTTATGTACACAATAGTTCATGTTCTACTAGGATTCTAAAAGTGTGGAGCCGTGCGAAGAAGAGTTGTGATGGATTTCAATCTCTTCTTCACCACAAATATATATCTAGTGCTAGGTCCCCGATCCAACACATAAGTCAGAAACATCAGTTTCATATAAATTCTGAATTTAGGTGTAAGGAGAGGAAGATCTGGTATACTGTTGAGGATCCGGTATTCTATATAGAAGATATGTTATCCTATTATTCTCAGCAATGGCGTGTCAGTTAGGTAAGCCTTCCGAGCTCTAGATCTCCATGTCCTATGCACAAGAAGATCTGTGTGATTTCCACATTCAAATAATCTAACATGAAAAACTTAAAATATAAGCAAGGGTCATAATCAGTTCTTTGATCTTTAAAACTTAAATATAAATAAAGTCAAACTTTTATCTCATTGCCTTGATTTTTGCTCTAGGTCATATAATGATTTATTGAACTTGCATACGAGATTCTCATTGTCATTCAAAACAAAACCTTCCGGTTGTCACATGTAGACTTCTTCATTAAGATCTCAATGTAAAAAAAAAATAAAATAATAATAATAAATAAATCTATTGTTACATCCATTTGCTCAAGTTTCAAGTCTAACAAAGCTATAAGTGAAAGAACAAACCAAATCGAAATAAGTTTCACAACTAATGCAAAATTTTTCATAAAATCAATACATTCCTTTTGTGCAAAGCCCTTGGCAACTAGCATTGCCTTATATCACTCAATTTTACCTCTTGCACTCTCCTTAATTTTATAGACTCACTTGCAACCAAACTCCTTATGACCATTTGGTAATTCCATCAAAATCCATGTTTTATTTTTTCCCAAGTACAAACATTTCTCCTTTTATGACCTTCTTCCAATTTTCTAAATCTTCACCTTATAGACCTTCCTTAAAAGAGCTTGGTTATGGATCTTCAATGACTAAAGCTCTTAATGACATAGGATCCACATAATCTTTCAAATATGTTAGTTGATGGATTCCATAATGTGGATGATCTGTCATAAGTTGTGCCTCATCTTCAAAATCTTCTACGTTTTCTTTAATTCTTTGAGTTTCATCTTAATTGCTTGCTTGATTGATGGGATTAACAATATTTGAAACCATATATTCCGATGCATCTTTAAAACATTGAACATCATTTTATCGCAGACCTTCTTTTTCCTCATTTTGACATTTTAAACCTCGTAAAAGCACATCAAAATCATGAAGGACTTTAGATGATATCGAAGGTTGTCATCGAGAGACCTTCGATATCATCGAAGAGTTATGCAGATGCGATTGCGGAAACGCAGATTCTACTGAAATTGTTTTCTATTTTGATTATACCTCTTTCTATTCTTATATAAAAGGGTGTATGTGGGATTGGGGGATATTTCAGGGTTTCCTAAGGCTTTCTAAAGGTTTTCTAGGAGGGCTTAGGGCTATCAAAGGTGTGAGAGAGATTGAGAAAGAGAGAGATAGGAAGCTTGTGGAAAGGAGATTCTGCTCGTAGAGGTGATCTACTTCGCAATCCACGTCTCAGCGCTTCTACGTCCTCGTGATCGGTGAGATCTCTCCATTTTTTTTTGTTCTCTTGTTGTTCATCCATTCCTCCGTGAGTGAAGAAGGTTTGATCCAAGTGATGTGTGCTTGTGATCGGTTGTAACATTCTTCTTTATAGTGGATTGTTGATCTGGATGAGGTCCCGTGGTTTTTACTTCTTTGAGGGTTTTCTACATAGAATTCTCTGGTGTCGTGTGGTTTATGCTTTGATTTATTTCATTGCTTTATTATTCCATAATTCTGATTTATTTTTGGGAGGCTAGATCCTAAGGTTGTGTGCAAGGCCCCTAACATATATAAAGCACCATCGTATGAAGCAGTCGATGAAGGCCCCCCACACATTTGTGTGTATGTAATCAACTATTCATTTTCTTGTGTGAATACCTTTTAAAAACTTTCATCTGGTTTCCCATAAAGACAATGTTCACAAAATTTCTTTTTACCAAACTTCATCATTGGTAATAAATTTCTTTTTGCCAAAATTAACTTCATTCCATACCTCTCTCACTTATATGACCCAACCTCCTATGCCATAACCGCAATGGAAGTTCATCATTCTCAACGACCGCATTTGCCATGTACTTCCTAGCAACTTAAGCAAATTTTCAACCCGGGTACCATTCATAACAACGTGTGCTTCCTTAGAGGCTTTAAGTATTCCTGCATGCCCTGTAAATTTACAACAATTTGAATCTAATTCAAAGAGGTAAATCAAGCTTCCTTTCAATCATGGTACATGTCTCACATTTTCAAGTATGATAGGCATTCCATCAAATATCTTCAATACAACCGAACCAACCCCAACTATTTTACTCGCTAGTTGACTCATTTTCCATCAATACAATACTACCCTCATGTGATTTGTATGTAATAAACCATAGATGATAAGGACCCATGTGATGATTGACTCCACTATCAAGCATTCAATTTTTATTAAAAATATAAATAAATCAAGTTAAAACTCATCATCAACACCTCATTTTCAATCGATGCTAATGTTGACACTTATACTTGATTGACTTCACTCTTAGATTAAGAGAATTTCTTGTTATTGCTTGAATTAGATTCTTTTTGAATTATTCTTTTTCCTTTCCAACAATCTTTCTTCAAATGACTAGTTGTAATATACTAGCAATTTCGAGGGGTAAATTTTTTCCTTCTAATTATTTAATCATAATCAATCATCAAGTGGGTCATTTTAACTATTTAAACTAAGATCTGTGACAATATGTCCATTGGATCACCAATTCAAAGAATAAATCATTAATCCAAACCATCTAATTTAAATAGTAACTGATTAATTTTTAAATCTACCATTAAAATTATCATCTGACAAATGTATCATCAAGATCTTGAGAATTTTCTATCAGACCACTTGATCTTTTTATAGACTACCATTTAACATATTCTTTGACACAATATCAACAATGTTATATAAAAATCTTGACTTGAACAAGGATAAAAAATTGAGATCTAAGGACAAAAATTCTTGAACTGTTAATTTTAACATATTTTATGGACCTTAGTAGTGTACACTAGCTTCTTATCTTAAGATTCTAGTAGATTTTCAAGATGATGATTTAAAATTATTTAGCATATGTAAAATCATAAAAATTATCCATATATATTATAACCATATATTTGAGCATGGCCCATAGTATTATACACTTATTTTTTTAACCTTGAAAATATTTTTTCCATAATCTTTGTAATAAAAACTTAATTTTGATATAATAGTTAGATATAGAAACTTTTAGTATGAACCAAATATCGTAACATTTACACACTCGATTAATATATCCTACTTCACATGAACGCATATGTACAATAATTGGTGCAACACCACTTATGCGAATACTTGTGATTTCCCTACAATCAATCATGATCATTTTGATTATGAAATCATTTTTACAAGAGGGCATAAGGTATAAACAATCTAATCATGCAATTAGATCAAGGAAACTATACTTATGGAATCCACATCTACATGGCACGTATGCACATATCGTTTGTACTCTCTTCCACTCTAAAATCTTTCCCCATTATTTCACACCCTTAATAGGAGGGTTGCATGTGTACCATTATTTTTCATGAATTTACATGTATTTACCATGCATGTGTATTAATGTAAAAGAGCTTTGGCTCCTTTATATAAGGCATGTCAAACCATTTCTCGTAAGCACTTACAAAGAGAGAGAGAGAGAGAGAGAGAGAGAGAGAGAGAGAGAGAGAGAGAGAGAGAGAGATAATTAAAAGAGAAGTTTCATGAGCTTACCTTCTAATCTAAACTGTTTATCAAGTGAATGCTCTAATAAAATATCCCTTAGATATTTTAGATCAAATCTAAGTGGACCCACACAATGTAAAACTAAGATGAACCATGGACTAATGTTCACTCCCCAAGTGTAGGGTTGTGATGTAGTAATAAACTCAGTAAGACCGAAGTCGAATCCCAAGGGACTGATACCTGTACGTTATCTAAAATTAACTAGAACTAGAACTAGACTAAGATGAAATCTAAATCGAAGGAAACTAAGAAAATAATGGTGAAAATATTATCTAAAATTTAGAAAAATCAGAAATAGGAAACTAAGGATTCAGAGGATTCATTTGTAGAGATCAGGGAGGTCTTACGCCTGCTTTAAGAATCATTTAACTTACTTGGATCTAGTTTTCAAGAGATGAAAGGTATATGATTAATTAGAATGGATTCCATCACCAAACCATGCCCAGGAGACAAAGCAAACAACAAAATTAAACTAATTACTAACCAATCAACATGTTATGAAGGTTAGGAAGGGTACCGTCATCTGACCATGCCCAGGAGACTATGGTGAACAACAGGGCTTCCTGACGTCATAAACATAAAGGAAAGGAACATGCTCCAAGCCATCGCAGACCCATTGTAATTTCAGTCACAACAGACCATTAAAAACTAAGAACATTCCCTTAATTGACTAAAATCAACATCAATTCAGATAAATCAAAGCTATAAAATAGAGTCTCCCATCAGGCTACAAGCTTCACCTCCTAGCCCTAGCTAAGAGGTTTAGCCAAGCATGACTAGGATGAACATCTCAAAAGAACCATAAAAATGAAAGAATAAATAACTAAATAAAAAAAAACTAATTTACACTTCTCCTTCTCTGCCCACGTCCCAAGCTTCGATCCCTTCACGTTCCATCCTTATATCCCTCTCATACCCTCTCTCTCCCTTTCTTTTTATATCTGTTGTAGTCGGTCAGATGGTGCTGGAGTCGGTTTAGAGTCAGACTGACTCTGTTTGTGTTTGCACAGGAACGCAAACTGCCTAGCGTCTGACTGAGATTTTGGAATGGCTGACTATCCCAAACCTGGTTTTGGCTCCTTGGTTGGGGTGAAGACCCACCTGTGCATCTGCTAAACAGATCGGATCATCGATCCGACGGTGATCACGAACACAATGGGGCCCACAACGGCGGGATTTCGTGAATGCCTGCGAACAGGGCCAGCGTACGCGTTATGCTGGACCTTAGTGGGGGCCTCGATCAAGTTTTGATGATAAATCCACACTGTCCATTTGATTCCCAGCAGAAAATAAGTTAGGAAAGGTGGGTTTTCAATTAGAATCGGTGTGGTCCACTGGATTCTTCTTACTACCGTCTGAATTGCATTTGAACGATTGGGTTTAGATCTTCGCAATATTCTGAAATAATGCCACCTAGGCAGTGGTAACATGGACCATTTTGGTCTAATGGACGGTGCCGATCAGTCATATGGACTAATATGATGGGCCATCTGCAATCACCCGCAAGTCACGAAAATTTCCACAAACAGAGCTTCGCATTCATCGCTGTGATGGCTGGTGGGCCCATGGTTGATGTCAGTGGGAAAATCCATCCCGTCCATTAGAATCCTCTCGAAAAACCCTTTGGAAATATATTGATTTGGTTCGTATTAGGTGTAGCCCACAGAACTTTCTATATAACCGTCCATTCTTTGTTTGGTCACGATACTCACACGTTCATTTGCATGAGACCAAAGCTTTAGCATGGTTGTGATCTTGGCTATCCTCCAAGGTGAATGGACAGTCCAGATTATCCAAATGATGGATCATGGTGGCCCACTACATGTTACCGCGGACGATCGTTCGTCCGTGCATGCGAAAGGAGAGAGAGACTCTCTCTCTCTGATTCTCCACAAGTCAAATGGTCTTTTGACCGGTTGGCTGATCTAGTGCACAACGCTCATGCGTGTGCTGTATACACATGCATCGCATGCGTGGGTCCCACGGTGATGTATTTGAGATCTAATACGTCCATCTGTTGTCCCATCTCAATTAAAGCGTTGAGACCAAAATTGAAGTAGATCTAGATATCAGGTGGGCCCCAAATCTTGGATTTATGGGCTGATCTGTCCATTGGGTAACTTCCACGGAGTTCCAACGGCTGAAATTCGATGTGTCCGGTTAATTTATGGTCCTCATGCCATGTATGAAGTTTCGAGCCGGACGGATGGTGAGAATCCTATTATCTTGCATTCTGGCTATCTTTCAGGCCACCTGAGCCAGTTCCTCGGCTTTCCTGTATCTCTGGTGTGTAAATTCCGTCAATCTTGGTCCCCGGGAGTCCGTCCCTTGCTTTAGTGTCGTCAGAGCATTAAATCCATGCTTCTAGCACCTTATTTCGATCTATGCTCGTAAATACCCACTGCATCACAAACATGATTAAAATAACCCGTTAAGTAGTATGATGTTCATAAATTTAGGTAGTAACTGGAGTCTAATATGCAATATTTGACCCTCAACATAATCCCCAACCAGCATTTTACTAGTCCCGAACAAAATATGCAAAAAATAAGTTGAGAACTACAGGACAATTTCTATGAACTTGAGTGATTTATGAAAACCAATTCGGATAGTAGAATTCTAAGATTCATGAATGGTGGGCATTGCATTCCTTATACTCATGTGCTCGGTAGACTTCATAGTCAAGTTTAAAATATTAATCCAACAATTAGAAAAAAATTCTAAATACTAAGATCCATGGGTGTATAGTGTAATCTCGACTCATCAACATTAAGATTCAATTCATTATTCCATGATATCATTGGTAACCAGCAGAGCATTCAGGACACCCAAAATTTTCCCCACAGATCATCTTTTCATTCTTTCAACTTTTGATTTTTCTCAGTAAAAGTAATGCTAAGAAGGGGAAATCAAATCCTCGCCTACAGGGAGCAAACCTGTAGTGAAGACTGTACACCTAACCTTTTACTCATATCATCCACGGGGAATTAAATCCATACCTATAGGGAGCAAACCTATGGTGAAGATTATTCACCCAAATCTTTCAAAGGTATTTGGTTTTTTTTTTAATTGATCATGACGGACAAATTTTCAAGTTGGTTCCTTACATGCTTAGTGATTACCATGTTAACCTTTCAATATCAAACTGAATCCTTAATGTGAAAGCGAGATGTGACATGTGAAATCATGACTCAATCAATGTTTACAACTTCTAATTTTGGATTAACAATTCAAACTTAACTGTGAAATCTAACAGATACTGAATCCAAGAGTCATAAATTACCAACATCACTTATCTTGAAATTCTAAATCAAGGGTATCCATTAACATCACTTCGAATTCACAAGAATTCCTAAAAAATTTTAAAAAAATTTCACAATTTTTGCTCAAGACTAGGAAAATACTAATTAGGAAACCTAATCTCACACCCCCAACCTAAAATCTACATTGTCCTCAATGTAAAAGATATGAGCATGCAATGTACATGGGACAATGAAAGTAAATGTGAAGTGATGGGAAGATAGTACCTGGATAACGAATTGAGAGAGATTTTTTTTTAAAGATCACTGGGAGAGAGCAGGTCAGTACGAGAGTGAATCCAATAAAAATAATAAAAATAAAATCCTATCTATACCACTTTCGCAGGTGCTCTCGATTACATTTAGCATATGCAACAAGCCTTTAAACCCATAGTTATCCTTAGTGGACGAGTTGTAGTCTCGTGAGGGTTTGCAGCAATGTTACTCACAAACATTGAACTAACTAACTAAGAAAATGAAATGGAATGAAAAGCTGGGTTGCCTCCCAGGAGTGCTAAGTTTACCGTCTTCAGCCAGACAAATAAAGCAACTATCCTAGTCCTATGAAAGCAATAAACCTACTTATACCTCCATCAGATTAGGAGATTAATCCTGGTAAACAGGAGCAGTCAGAGGCAAGGACATGTCCTCTGAATCAAATTTCTCGACAAATGGTTTTAATTGATGTCCATTTACTTTAAACTCCTTACCATTGTCGGGATCTCTTATCTCGACGACCCCATGAGGATAGACAGTAACAACAATGTAAGGGCCGGTCCAACGAGATCGGAGCTTACCCGGAAAGAGATGTAGTCGAGAATCGCACAAAAAGACTTTCTGACCTAGAGTGAATGATTTTCGAAGAATATGTTGATTATGAAACGCCTTCATCCTATCCTTGTAAATTCTCAAGTTCTCGTACACATCGTTCCGAATTTCTTCAAGTTCATTTAATTGAAGTTTGCGTAGCGAGCCAGCGTTGTCCAGAGTGAAATTTAGATTTTTGATCGCCCAATACGCTTTATTCTAACGCTACAGGCAAGTGACATGTCTTCCCATAGACAAGTCTAAAAGGAGATGTTCCAATAGGGGTTTTAAAAGTAGTATGGTATGCCCATAAGGCATCGGTCAATCGTGTTGACCAATCCTTATGATTAGGGTTAACCGTTTTCTCCAGGATATGTTTGATCTCTCTATTAAAAATCTCAGCTTATCCACTTGTCTGTGGATGGTATGGGGTGCTCACCTTATGAGAGATACCATATTTCTTCATTAAGCTTCCGAATGGTCTATTACAAAAGTGTGAGCCCCCATCATTAAGGATGGCTCGAGGTGTCTCGAACTGCGATAAGATGTTTTCTTTTAAAAATTTAATGACTGTGCAATGGTCATTGTTGCGGTACGAAATTTCTTTGACTCATTTAGTGACATAATCTACGGCGAGCAAAATATACAAATTTCTAAAGGATTGTGGGAAAGGTCCCATGAAATCAATGCTCCAACAATCAAATGCTTCTATGATAAGTATGGGATTCAAGGGCATCATATTTCGACGGGACAATGCTCCCAATTTTTGACAACGCTCACAAGCTTTGCAAAGCTCATGAGTGTCCCTGAACATGGTGGGCCAATAAAAGTCGCATTGTAAAATCTTGGCCGTGGTCTTTTTAGCAGAAAAGTGACCACCACAGGCCTGTGAGTGACAGAAGGAGATGAAACTTTGATGCTCATCGTCTGGTACACATCTTCTTAAAATTTGGTCTGGGCAATATTTAAACAAATATGGATCATCCCAGAAAAAATTGCGCACCTTGGTAAAGAATTTCTTCTTATCTTGTACCATTCAGTGTGTCGGTATGGAACCTGTAGCAAGATAATTAATAATATCAGCGAACCAAGGTGAATGGGAGACGCTGAACAGTTGTTCATCAGGGAACATGTCATTGATATGGGTCGCCTCAAGGGAATCAGAGGTATTAAGGCGAGAAAGATGATTGGCCATTACGTTCTCTACCCCTTTTTATCTTTAATTTTCAAATCAAATTCTTGGAGTAGAAGGATCCATCGTATCAAGTGGGGCTTAGAATCATTCTTAGAAAGAAGATACTTAAGTGACGCATGATCTGTATAGATAATGATTTTGGATCCAATCAGGTAGGATTTAAATTTGTCCAAAGAGAACATACGGCTAAGAGTTTTTTTTCCGTAGTCGAGTAGTTCACCTGGGCAGGATTTAGAGTTCTACTTGCGTAATGAATGACGTAAGGCCGCTTATCTTTTCTCTGGCCTAGAGCCACACCAAGAGCATAATCAGAGGCGTCGCACATAAGTTCAAAAGGAAGACTCCAGTCGGGTGGCTGCATGATAGGTGCAGTGGTTAACATGTCCTTAAGCTTAATGAAAGCTTCTTGGCATTGCTCAGTCCACTCGTATGGTACATCCTTTTGAAGAAGATAACATAAAGGACGAGAAAGGAGACTAAAGTCCTTTATGAATTGCCTGTAAAATCCTGCGTGTCCTAAGAAGGATCACACGTCTCTGATGTTCTTGGGTGGAGGTAAGTTAGAGATAAGATGATTTTTACCTTATCTATCTCGATTCCCTTGACGAGATGATATGCCCAAGGACAATTTCCTTTTGAACCATGAAATGACACTTCTCCTAATTAAGTACCAAATTCTTTTCTTCACATCTTTTCAACACACATTTAAGCCTCTCTAAGCACTCGCTGAAAGATGAACCAAAAATAGAGAAATCGTCCATGAAGACCTCTAAATATTTTCCCACCATGTCAGTAAAGATACCATTATGCATCGCTGAAAGGTGGCAGGGGTATTACATAACCCATACAGCATCCTTCTGTAAGCAAAGGTGCCGTAGGAACATGTAAATGTGGTCTTTTCCTGGTCCTCAGGGGTGATTTTAATCTGATTGTAACCCGAATACCCGTCAAGGAAATAATAATAGGAATGACCAGCTAGCCTTTTCAAGATTTGATCAATGAAGGGCAGAGGAAAGTGGTCTTTCCTCGTGACGGTATTCAGCTTTCTGTAGTTAATACACATTCTCCAACCAGTAGTAACTCTGGTTGGCACAAGTTCATTATTGGCATTGGATACAATAGTGATCCCGGACTTCTTAGGAACCACCTGAGTTGGACTCACCCATTGACTATCAGATATAGGGTATATGATACCCACATCCAATAGTTTGAGAACCTCGGTTTTAACCACTTCCTTCATATTTGGATTTAGTCTACGTTGTGATTGCCGAACAGCCTTTGCATTATCCTCATGATATATGTGGTAAGTACAAATCGATGGGTCGATTCCCTTGAGGTCCGCTATTGTCCATCCAAGAGCTCCTTTATGCTCAAGGAGAATACCTATGAGCATACTCTCCTGCTCTTTCTCCAGGTGGGCAGAGATCACCACCGGGTATGTCTCATCTTGACCTAAATAAACATATTTTAAATCAGAGGGTAAAGGTTTTAGGTCAAGCTTCGGTGGCTTGAGGTTAGACGGTAGAGGCACTACATCAGTTTGGGGCAACTCTTCAAATTGTGGCCTCCACCGATTAACTTTAAGTACCGATACGGTATCAAGCATGATACACGTCTCCCTAATTGTATCATCATCAAGATAATGGGAGTGGGCCAGGCACGTCTCTAGAGGATCAGAGGATAAGGTAAGAGATGTTCTATCTTCCACGAAAGAATCAATCATGTTAACGTCGTGGAAATCGTCATCATCCTCTGAGTTGCTGCCATTATTGAAAAAGATATTTGACTCCAATGTCAAATTTTCAAAAGACATAGTCATGACACCATTCCTGCAATTGATAATTGCATTTGAAGTGGAAAGGAATGGGTGACCAAGAATGACGGGAATCTGAGTACTCATGTCATTGATGGGTTCGGTGTCCAAAATGATAAAATCTACAGGGTAGTAAAATCTATCAACCTGTACCAACACATCCTCGATTATCCCTCTTGGTACACGAACAGAGCGATTAACAAGTTATAGAATGGTCCGGGTGGGTTTTAATTCACCCAAACCTAACTGTTGGTATACCGAGTAGGGAATCAGATTGACGTTTGCTCCTAAGTCAAGAAGTGTGTGATCAATTCAATAGTTTCCGATTACATATAATATGGTTGGGCTACCGGGATCTTTAAATTTCTGCAGAACCTCTTGTTTTAAGATGGCACTCACTTTCTCAGTTAAGAAAATCTTCTTTTGAATACTTTACCGTCGTTTAGTCGTGCATAAGTCCTTTAGGAATTTGGCATATGAAGGTATCTGTTTTACGACATCAAGTAGAGGAATGTTGACTTTCACTTGTTTCAACACCTCTACGATATCCTGCGAGTTAGAGAGACGTTTTGGTGCAACCAACCGTTGAGGGAATGGAGCAACTGGCTTCTCTAGAAGTTCCGGTTCTAATTTTTGTGGGGCATCACTAGATCCATCTTTGTTGTCCACTTCTAGTTCTTGAGGCTTTTCGGGCCTAACCAGAAGGGTTTTATCAATAACCTTCCCACTCCTAAGAGTGGTGATGGATTTAGCGTGCCCCATTTGATTTAAAGAGCTGGGATCACTTATCTCGTACTGCGGTTTAGGATTAGGGAGTGGTTGTATATGAAGCATCCCCTTTTCTATAGCCGTTATACGTGAATATATCTTTTGCATAAAATCTCGCATTATTTGCGTCAGCTCTTGCATAGAATTTTAAACCGGTTCTTCTTGAGGTCTTCCCTGATTTGGATTTTGATTGAAGAAACCTTGAGGGATAGCAGTTTGTCCATTCCTCCAACTAAAATTGGGATAATTTTTTCAGCCAGGATTGTACGTATTAGAGGTTGGTCCATTGAAAGGTCTTTGATAGTTATTTACGGCATTGGATTGTTCATTCAATACTTTTCGAAAGGCAAGTATTTTAGGACAATTTTCAGTTGTATGAATGTTGCAATCATAGATGCCACAAACACTTTCATTAACTTTATCCTTCTTTCCTTCCATGGTCTCAAATTTTCTTATGAGCATAGACACTTTATACTTAAGGTCATCCTCTTCTTTCAAGAGATATCCTCCACCTTTCTCCTTAGATTGAGTCGACCTGGACGTAGTGTTCGGATTTGGGTAATAGTCTCATGATTGTGTTTTTTCAGCAAGACTATCAAGGTAATCTCATACCTCGTCAACATTTGTATTAATAAATTCTCCATTACACATTGTCTCGACCATTTGGCGCATAGAAGATGTCAGTCCATCGTAGAAAAAATTTATAATGCGCCACGTTTCAAAGCCGTGTTGTGGGCATGAACTGACCAAATCTTTAAACTTTTCCCAACATTGAAAGAATGTTTCATCTTTCTTTTGGGCAAAGTTCATGATTGCTTTTCTGAGGGTAATCGTTTTATGATGTAGGAAAATTTTTTTTATAAATTTCGTCTGTATGTCATTCCATGTGCCAATGGATTTAGGACGCAGTGAATGTAATCACATCTTGGCCTTCTCTTTTAAGAAAAATGGAAAGAGTTTCAGCCTAATTGTATCCTCAGATACATTAGGAAAGTATAAGATGGCTATAATCTCATCGAACTCTTTCAGATGTAGATACGGTTCTTCAGACTCAAGCCTATGGAACTTAGGAAGGAGTTGGATAACCCCTGGCTTGATGTCCATATGTCTTGTATTCTCAGAAAAAATCATGCATGAGGGCGTACTCACCCCCACAAGTTGTAAATAATCTCATAAAGTATGAGGTGGGGGTGCCTGATGCACCTCATTCTCAGCTTGTACTTCCTCTGCCCTAGGTTGGGGTAGTGCTTGAGGTTGATTTTCAGCCATAACCTCAACTAACTCAGGGAAATTCAAGTGGTGTCTAGTCTTGTGATGGACAGTCAACCCCTCAACTAATCCTCCTTCGGTTAAGATACGTCGAGTGTTGTCACGGGACCACTTGGGCATGAAACACTCGCAGCCCTCAAATTCTAAACCTAATCTTAAGAGAGGAAATAAAATTCTAGAAAAAGAAGAGAGGGTTGGAAAGAAGTTACCAAATTGGAGTCCCTAAGTTAAAAACCTGCAAAACAAACAAAACAAGTTAGTTTCTAGAAATAGAAAGTCTAAGAATAGAAAATTCCTAATTAGAAGTAAACTAATTTCTAAACAAAAAGAAGAAATTCTTAAAAAAAAAAAGTAGAAAACAAATTAGGAAAGTCTTAAACTAGAAAGTAATAAAAGGGAATAGAAAGTAGAAATTAAAAAGAGTTTACTGAATTAGAAGTTTCTATCTTAAAATCCTACAAAACAAATAGGTTAGTTTCTATAAATCAACAACAATAATCTAACCTAAAATTAGAGAAATCCTAATCTTAAACTAATCCTAAAACTAGTTAATTTAAGAAATGCAACCGTCAGTCCTTGGCAACGGCGCCAAAAACTTGTTCATTCCCCAAGTGCAGGGTTGTGATGTAGTAATAAACTTGGTAAGACCGAGGTCGAATCCCAAGGGACTGATACATGTACGTTATCTAAAAATAACTAGAACTAGAACTAGACTAAGATGAAATCTAAATCGAAGGAAATTAAGGAAATAATGGTGAAAATATTATCTAAAATTTAAAAAAATCAGAAATAGGAAACTAGGGATTCAGAGGATCCACTTGTAGAGATCAGGGAGGTCTTACGCCTGCTTTAAGAATCATTTAAGTTAACTTACTTGGATCTAGTTTTCAAGAGATGAAAGGTATATGAATTAGAATGGATTCCATCACCAAACCATGCCCAGGAGACAAAGCAAACAATATAATTAAACTAATTACCAACCAATCAACATGTTATGAAGGTTAGGAAGGGTACCGTCATCCAACCATGCCTAGGAGACTATGGTGAACAACAAGGCTTCCTGACGTCATAAACATAAAGGAAAGGAACATGATCCAAGCCATCACAGACCCATTGTAATTTCAGTCACAACAGACCATTAAAAACTAAGAACATTTCCTTAATTGATTAAAATCAACATCGGTTCAAATAAAATCAAAGCTATAAAATAGAGTCTCCCATCAGGCTACAAGCTTCACCTCCTAGCTCTAGCTAAGAGGTTTAGCCAAGCATAACTAGGCTGAACATCTCAAAAGAACCATAAAAAAAAAAAAAAAAAAACTAAAAAAAAAAAAAAACTAATTTACTCTTCTCCTTCTCTGCCCACATCCCAAGCTTCTATCCCTTCACGTTCCATCCTTGTATCCCTCTCATACCCTCTGTCTCCCTTTCTTTTTATATCTGTTGTAGTCGGTCAGATGGTGCTGGAGTCAGTTTAAAGTCGGACCGACTCTGTTTGTGTTTGTACAGGAACGCAAACTGCCTTGTGTCTGACTGAGATTTTAGAATGACTGACTATCCTAAACCCGGTTTTGGCTCCTTGGTTGGGGTAAAGACCCACCTGTACATCTGCTGAACAAATCGGATCATCGATCCGATGGTGATCACGAATGCAATGGGGCCCACAACGGCCAGATTTCGCGGACGCCTGCGAACAGGGCCTGCGTACACGTTATGCTGGACCGTAGTGGGGGTCTCAATCAAGTTTTGATGATAAATCCACGTCGTCCATTTGATTCCTAACAGAAAATAAGTTAAGAAAGGTGGGTTTTCAATTAGAATTGGTGTGGTCCACTAGATTCTTCTTACTACCGTCCGAATTGCATTTGAACGATTGGGTTTAGATCCTCTCAATATTCTGAAATAATGCCACCTAGGCAGTGGTAACATGGACCATTTTGGTCTAATGGACGATGCCGATCAATCATATGGACTAATATTATGGGCCATCTGCAATCACCCGCAAGTCACAAAAATTTTCGCAAACAGAGCTTCGCATCCATCACTGTGATGGCTGGTGGACCCATGGTTGATGTCAGTGGGAAAATCCACCCTGTCCATTAGAATCCTCTCGAAAAACCCTTTGAAAATATATTGATTTGGTTTGTATTAGGTGTGGCCCACAGAACTTTCTATATCACTATCCATTCTCTGTTTGGTCACGATACTCACGTGTTCGTTTGCATGAGACCAAAGCTTCAACATGGTTGTGATCTTGGCTATTCTCCAAGGTGAATGGACGGTCCAGATTATCCAAATGATGGACAATGGTGGCCCACTACATGTTACCGTGGACGATCGTCCGTCCGTGCATGCAAAAGGAGAGAGAGACTCTCTCTCTCTCTCTGATTCTCCACGAGTCAACTGGTCATTTGACCGTTGGCTGATCCAGTGCACAGCGCTCATGCGTGTGCTGTATACACATGCATTGCATGCGTGGGTCCCACGGTGATGTATTTGAGATCTAATCCATCCATTTGTTGTCCCATCTCAATTAAAGCGTTGAGACCAAAATTGAAGCAGATCCAGATAGCAGGTAGACCCCAAATCTCGGATTTATGGGCTGATCTGTCCATTGGGCCACTTCCACAGAGTTTCAATGGCTGAAATTCGATGTTTTCGATTAATTTGTGGTCCTCATGCCATGTATAAAGTTTCGAGTCAGACGGATGGTGAGAACCCTGTTATCTTGCATTCTGGCTATCTTTCAGGCCACCTGAGCTTCAGTTCCTCAGCTTTCCCGTATCTCTGGCGTGTAAATTCAGTCGATCTTGGTCCCCGGGAGTCCGTCCCTTGCCTTAGTGTCGTCAGAGCGTTAAATCCATGCTTCTAGCACCTTATTTCGATCTACGCTCGTAAATACCCTCTGCATCACAAACATGATTAAAATAACCTGTTAAGCAGTATGATGTTCATAAATTTAGGTAGTAACTGGAGTCTAATATGCAATATTTAACTCTCAACAACTAACCATGAGGTCAACATGTGTGGGCCTCGCACATTGTCACGTAAGCAACAACGTGGTAACCCTCACATTGCCTCAGGTGGGAAAATGCATGGCCCCCATGTGTAGACATAATGAATGGTAAGGGTGAGCCCTACCATTCTATAAGATTTTGTACTTGTAAATTTTTCCATCTAGATTTGAAATATTGTTGTTTTATTAAGTTATTTATTTATTTTTAAAAATATAAATGAATTAGTTGATTGTATGATCTCATCATTAGAATTATGGTGGGCCAACATAAAAGAAAATTAACATCTCTTTAAAAGTGAGCCCCACCATAAGATCATATATATCATATTAAATCATTTGTGTTTCTTATATCTTATGTTGTGTTATAATCCTGTAAGTGAAAAATACATTATATACATTTAGTGTGAAAGTTGGCCCCACATAAAATTAACTGTACCATTAGAAATCTTATTCATTAAATGTAAATATGGACTAGAGACCTTATAAATTTAGATCCAGATTGTTAAAATCAGGGGAAAGATTATAATAATGATCTTAACTGTTAAATCGACGATCAGGTCTAATCCAATCATTGATCAAAGGTTTAATAAACCAATTAATGGATTAGATCTAAGAAAATTAAAAATCTACTAGGTCTAATGTTAGATTAGATCATCTAATCAAAGATCAATCAAGACCAGTGGACCAAAATCGTGAAAAATAAGAAAGTAAATGGTTGGATTGGATAGATCTAAACATACAATTTTCTTTAAGGTAGATCTTGATCATAATAAAACTTAGCAAAGATTAATAGTTTCGATTTATGATTAGAAACATTATAAATGGACTATCTACGACTCATATCTAAGAAATTAGCTAGGGACTTGATTAACCGATTTAATGAACAAATGTAACAATTTTAGGATCTTACTCATTTTTTCAAGTGTTTTAAGAAAATTGATGCTAAGGAAGAAATTAACTTGATGCTTGTATTTTAGATATGATGGATGAAAATACCCGAGTACAGTCGTCAGATCTATGAGGAAATTATCAAAATGTCAAAATATTTGAATAAAGAATAAACGTTATGGGTAAGTAGTCACTATCATAGATGAATTTTTCTACATGCATTGCATGACATTACATGCTTATTTTTACTTAACTTTTATAATATGTTGATATTTGTTTAAGTATGCAATTTTCTTATATTTAATGTGTCATTATGAGAACACTTGACAACTCGGGGATCAAGTTATCCCTTAAATTCTTGGGCAGAGTTCCCAATGGAACCCGAGTTGGTACCAATAGGGTCTCTTCCTTAGACTACAGTCGAGACTAGGGAAGGAGCTTAGCCATCTCTAGAGTGGGCCACTCATCGCTAAACTATACAGCTACACACGATATGTGAGATACCTCAAGCCAACATTAGTGTAGGACGTGAGTAAACTCCTACATGTGTTGGGCTCATATAGAGGCCGGACACTATGCACAACTATGGCCTTGGTTGTTCATGACTAAAGAAACTGTTTATGTGGTAATATTGCATACTAAGATTCTTGTATATGTACTTGCATTATGCCTATGTTGTAAATCATGCATACAACTACTTGTTGGGCTATTAGCTCATTTAGTTTATTATAAAACCATCTAGGATAGGAAAATGAACTAGAGTCACCACGTGTAGAGTGGTGACTTTGAGAGGCATGTGCACTCTTGGAGATTTACTGTGAGAATAAATAATTTTTCATTTTATATTTATTTCTTTTAAATAATGATGTATGATCTTGTGTTGGATATGAACTAGTAGATAATTGATATTTTTGATTGGATGCATGATGATTAATTAAGTTTACTATTTGTGATTATTATTATGGTTATATGTATAATATTATCCTCTTCTCATTAAGTCACACCCTCGACTCAGTGACTAAGTCAAGCGAACTCGGGTTTTGAAAGCTGGGGTGTGACACCATTCTTACCACATACCTAACAAGCGCCTTTGTCACCCCTTGATGTTGATCGACTGTGAGACTTACTTCTTAAAGAATTCTTTGGTTTGTTACCATGGTCTTTTGGCCTTCCTCTTATCACGAGAGCTTCTGCTTCCAAACCACTTGAACTTTCCAAAGATGTATTTTTTTTAAAAGTTCATCGGCAAGCAATGCACTACAAACCGTATCCCAACCAAGTGAATCTTCCTTGGTACAATTCAATGATGTAACCAAATTGTCACAAGGCTCTGATAATGTACAATGTCATCACCTTGTCTTCCTCTTCTATTCTCACGCTTATGCTTTCGAGTTGACAGATGATATTGTTAAATGTATTTAGATGGTTTGAAAATTTTCTACTATCCTTCATTCTTAGGGCATATAATTTTTTCTTCCAGAAAATCTAGTTTGTGAGGGACTTGTTTGATGCAAGCTTTTTGGCTTCTCCCATAAACTCATCAGGGTCTTCTCACCAATTATGTTGAATAAAACATTATCTGCCAAACACAAGCAAATAGTAGACGATGCCTTAAGATCAATCTCATCTCAATCATCATTGGTCATAGATTCCAGTTTATTTTCCTTACTGAGCAATGCCTTGTACTACCCTTGTTGAACCAACAAATCTTGAACTTTTAGTTTTCAAAGCTAAAAATTCTTTTGCCCATTAAATTTCTCCACCTCAAATCTATTACTAGCCATCTCTTCCAATTTATTACACAAACCCAAAATCTCTAATATCACTTGAAGTGATTAAAACCATCATTGACAACTTGATGCTACTAAACCACCAAAATCAAATGCCCATTTGATTCCAATGGCACATGGAATACACAAGGATAAGATGCAACAAATAGAAAAAAGATAATGGAGAAAAATTCAAAACCACAACCACAAAAGAACACACACTATACGTGGTTCATTGCTTAGGTTACATCCATGGGCAATCCAACACAGAAAATATACTATAAGAATGAGAGATTACAATAAAAATAAAGAATGGTGTACCTTCGTCAAGAATACAACAAAACTTCTTTGATTTCAAACTTAAAAAAGCAAACCCTCTACAATTGAAATGCTAACAATATATCTTCTCCCCTTGGATACCTTGAAAAGAAAACCTACGAGTACCTCTTGAAAAACCTTGAACACTTTAATCAAGACTTCAAGAAGAAAACTCTCCTCTTGAAACTCTCTTGTAGAAGAAACCCCCCCCCCCCCCCCCCATACAAGTTACCCTAAAAGCCCTTTTTTATGAGCAAAATATCAAAAATATCCCTCTAGAGTTCCACTAATGATTGAACGTTGTTAGCATGTGAAACATGGATAGGGAATGATCCCTCAAGGGCGTTGGACGCATGGTATTAGATGGAATTAGGTGGGATTGAATTGCAAAAATCACTTTTTCAAACCTTGCCCTTGTTTAGTAACATTCTTTTTTGATGTTGGTTAAAAGCTTTGGAAATTACGCTAGATAAAAAAGTGAACAGAGGGGATTCTCCCAATCCCACATAATTTACGACCATGGAATGGAATTCCTCAATAGATTTGAGCCGGAGAAAATATCGGGAGCGGATTGTGCGATCGTGTATATTGGTGTCACCAAGTTCTGTGGGCCCTATCATGATATATGTATTATATCCACACCATCCATCCAATTTTCGAGATCACATTAGGTCATGAGCCAAAATTTGAGACACATCCAAATCTCAAGTGGACCACATCATAGAAATTAGTGGGAACCATGATTCCCAACCTTGAAACCTTCCTATGGTCCATCATGATGTTTATTTATCATCTAAGTTGTTCATGATGTCACATGGACCTAGATGAAGGGAGAAAACAAATATCGAATTGATCCAAAACTTCCATGGCCATACAAATGTTTCAACAATGGTCATTGAATCCTCACTCTTCCCTCTCGTGTCGCCGACTTGACTTTTTAATTCAATTAATTTTTGGCCTCTTATGTTAAAATGAGCTCTCAAAATGAATGAAGGTAGTGTATTTGTCACAAACAACATGGTGGGCCCCCACCTAGGCATCCCTGAGCACTAACTTCCAGTGGATCCTTATGTAAAAATCTAGGTCCGGTATCTTCACTGTAATTGAAGAAGACTCTTTCCTGCCGTTCCAAACGCAGCATCCTCATTCATTCCGGACATACATGGAGATTTTTTACATTCCAAACGATTGATTGGAACATGACCTGACCAACAGACCAATTGAATCCCTCAACAATACCTGATATCCCATAATAATTACTTTCAAATAATATTATCCCACTCATCCTACCTAATTTGTGAGCCATGGTGTCACAATTTTAACAACAGCATGTTGCTAATCACAATTTTGTCGCCATTAAAAAGTTTAAATCAAGGGTTGGGCATTTTATTGGGCTATGGTGTACTTATGGTGCGGTACATGATTTTGAATGGCTGGATTGAGGTACATGCATGCCACGTGTACCATGGCTGTGTGCATGCATTTGAATCATGGTACATTGCCATATTGAATTAAGGAGCTTTGGGACCTGAAATACTTTTTGCTTTTGACGTGCATTACTGTTGAGAAATTCCTAAAGCAATAACATCATCGAAGGAGGGCGATATATCCGGAGCCTTTGTTACAAGCCTCGGGTTTCCGCCCAAAGACATGGAACTATGCATGCAGTACGAGAATCATCATCAATTACTGTAGACACTCGTACCATCGGCGATCGGTCTATCTGCAGGCTCTCGGGGATTGTCCATGGTAGTAATTACGTTGATGAGCCAATCGTAGCCATCGGACCTGTAGCCTTTGAACCAACGGTCGTGATGAAAGGTAATCATGATCTTCCTACTTCAGTGTTTCAACATAGATCCCAGCACACGGACGGCTTAGATTTGCTAATCCCGTGTTCAAAGGTTTGCCGTACTGAGCCAAAATGAATTGAAAGCCTGAAGTTTGATGCCAGGACTTTTTTTAAGATACCTTAATACGTGGACAAGTGATGCGTCGAGCATGTGCTGGATGAAAAAGCTGGATGTGCGCGCATGCATCGTGCGTGTAACTAACGCTGAAAAAGGCTAAAAGCGTACGTGAAATGGTCCCCAACGTAAAGTTCTGCCGGTAGGGGAGCGGATTAGGTGTTACCCTCACCGTGGAGCCCACCTTGATGATATGTTTTATATCCATGCGGTTCATCCATTTTTCCATATCATTTTAGGATGTTTTCAGAAACATGAAGCATATACAAATCTCAGTGGACCACGCCATTGGAAACAGTGGTGATTGAATGCCCACCATTAAAAATTTTCTAGGGCTACCATAAACAGATCTATAAATTTTACTTTGCATCCAATCCGTTAAAAATACCAATGAGACCTGAATGAAGTGAAAATAGAAAGATTAACTTGATCTAGAACTTTTGTGACATATAGAAAGTTTTTAATGATTATTCACCACTTTTTCCTGTGGTGTGTTTCACCGGAGATTTAACGTTCTAATTTGCTGTAAAAACGGATGGATTGTGTGGATATACGACACATTTACGAAGGTAGGCCGACACCTAATCCGCTCTGGGGGAAGCTATACGGGGTCCACGGAGACGTTGGTGAAATATCTACTCCGTCCATCAATTTTGCAAGACTACCCAAAAAAGGAACCGGATTCAAAGCTAAGGTGTGCCACTCGGCAACAAACAGTAAAGATTCAACGCCTACCATTGAAACCTTCGTGGGGCCACAAAAGTTTTGGATCACGCTAATATTTATGATTTCAGTTCATCTGAGAATAACATTATCAATGGTTTGGAAGACAAAATCATTACTGTGGGCTCCGGGAGGATTTCAACTGTAAGTATTACATTTTCACATTTTCTCTTCGCGTGGCCTGTGTGAGTTTTGGATATGCATGATTTTTGGGTTACTATCCTATTCTTAGCTTGTTAAACTAATGGACGGAGTAGATGTTTTAAGGACATTACAATGGGCCCTATGGAGCTTACGTCATCAGCAATTTTGGCAGTCGTTATAATTATCCGTGAAAAAGTAAAGATTCTTCCGTACGAACTGTCTCTTTTCTTTTTCTTTTTCTTTTTTGTGGTGGAAACCGATTCTTTAATACGTCTTTGAACTATATCTCTTCTTTTTCTTCCTTGGGTAAGCGTTAGAAATCAGGCAGATCCACTCATCTGACATGCCACACCGTAGAAATCAATGGAAGGCCAGATGTCAGACTCAGCTTACAGGTGTGGCCCACCCCTTGGGAAAATCTGCTGGATTTGAGAGACAGGTGATATTCATGGTGGACCCCAATATTTAAATGGACTGGATTTACTACGCAAGTGACATTTTGGCGGGAAAAATGGGTCGCTTGCTAAGTTAGCAGGCTACTTGCGGCATTTGATCATTCTGTACAATTTTGGGTCACCGACCATGAATACGCTCCCTGATTTGAACGGTTTGGATTTAGTTACATAAATGGCATGTAAAAGGTGGATGCATGCATGTGTATGATTGATCATATTCCACAGAGTACCAAACAAGTCCTTTTATATAGTCTCCTCCATGTATGTTAGGAAGGGTGACTGCAATGGGAAGAAGCAAAGGGAGGAAAGAGAGAGGAGAGAAATGGATACAGCACTACAGCAGCTCTCACAAGATACTGCTCGTAGGAGAGGGAGATTTCTCTTTCTCTGCCTGTCTTGCAAAGGCCTTTGGTTCAGCTACTAACATGGTGGCAACTTCACATGATTCAAAAGGTACACATTCATGTACACACATACATATACGTGATCGGAAATCTTTGTATTCTGTAGTCTTATAGCAACATATCACTAGCACACCTTAATCTCTTCACCACCATTTATGTTGAATAATGGTTGCATGATATTCTTGACCGTCCAAGTCCTGTTCTCCACGCTGGATGGAACTTAGCTGAAAGAGAACACTGATTGGACGGTCTGAACATTTTGATGTTGCCAGTTAAATCAGGACCATTAATTTTGTTGTGTTTTAACCTTTCATTCCATGGTGAACAAATGGAGTCCGTAGGATGTAGTATGTTAATGGGCCCACGATTTGGGTAGGCTAGGTTTCTTCACATGATGATGGATGAGTCACCACCATCTTGAAAATGTTGGTGAACAATAACAGAGTTGAACAGAAAAGTATATTTTCCATTTAGAATGCACATATATATATACACGTATATACAATTGAGAAATCCAAAGAATAAGAAAACTAAAATATTCTAGATAACTGGCTTTCCTAAGTTAGAAGATTGCAAGAATAAAATATACAATGTATCGGGTCTGTTAGGCCCCATCAAGATCGTGCTACAGTGGAGATACCAATCTTGAGAGAAATATCCTAGAGCCAATAACGAGAGAGTGGTTTAGTTAGTGCATCTGCCAACTGATCTGCAAAAGAAACATGAGAGACTCGAAGGCGACCATTTTGCACTAGTTCACGAACAAAATGATAATCCAGAGCGATATGTTTCATGCGAAAATGGAAGACCGGGTACACGCATAAATACGTCGCACCAATGTTGTCACTATAAAGAGTCGGTGAAACACTGACCGAGACACCAAGTTCTTCAAGTAGAGAATGTACCCACTAAAGTTCTGCAGCGGCAGAAGCAATTTCCCGATACTCAGCTTCTGTGGAAGAGCGAGCAACAAAACGTTGCTTCTTTGAACTCCAAGAGATAGGATTATGACCAAGAAAAACAATATAGGCACCTGTAGAGGTACGATCATCAGGATCACCCACCCAATCTGCATCACAAAAGGCATGAAGAGACAAAGAGCTGTGGCGCTGCAGTCGAATACCATAGGACCGTGTGCCATTGAGGTACCGAAGAAGACGCTTAACAGTGCCCCAATGATGAGTCGTCGGAGCATGCATGAACTGGGATAGCTTATTGACAGCAAAGGCGATGTCAAGACGACTAATGAGAAGATATTGTAAGCTGCCAACTGTCTGACCGTAAAGCGTTGCATCCGCAGGTGGAGAACCATCATGGAGTTGCAGGGAATAGGAGGTGGCTAGCGGCGTCTAAACAGGTTTAGAATTTTTCATGTTGTGCTTGGTAAGGATATCTATAAGATATTTCTGCTGAGTGAGGCGTAGGCCTTCTGGACAAGAAACAACCTCAACACCAAGGAAATAGGATAAAGAACCTAGATCTTTTATCGAAAAATGAGAACTCAATTGATCAACAAAATTCTGGACGACCATATCATCACTCCCTGAAAGAATTAGGTCATCAACATATACCAGAAGATACATCGTAGTCTCCCTATGACGATAAATAAATAGTGATCCATCTGATATGGAATTTATAAAACCAACCTCAAGAAGAAAGCGACGCAATTCATTGTACCACGCTCGAGGAGCTTGTTTAAGATCATAGATGGCTTTGTTGAGTTTGCAGACATAGGTGGGAAGATTAGGGTCAATAAATTCCAGCGGTTGAGACATAAAGACATCTTCATCTAATGGACCATGAAGAAAAGCATTATTAACATCCATCTGACGGAGAGACCAACATCGGGAAACAACTAAGGAGAGGAGAACCCGAACTGTGGTGGGTTTAACCACTGGGCTAAACGTGTCATGATAATCAAGCCCTGGTCGTTGATGAAAGCCCTTCGCTACAAGCCGGGCCTTGTAGCGATCGATGGTGCCATCGAGTTTCTTCTTTATACGGAAAACCCATTTACAACCAACTATATTATGAGACGTATCAGGAGGTACCAAGTCCCAGGTACCATTGCGAAGTAGAGCATCGAACTCTTCGGACGTGGAATTTTGAGAGCATGAGTGTGAGAGGTAGGCTCAGTGGTATCCATTTCGGTAGTAACGGTGAGGCTATACTTCAGGTTTGGTTTGATGATGTTATTCTTGGAGCGAGTTACCATTGGGTGGAGGAAAGTGGGAAGTGGTAGAGCAGGTGAGTCACTACGGGGAAGATTTTGTTGGGTGGTAGTAGGAGAGGAGGTCACGGGACATGTCTCACAAGAAGTGGTCTGCGGGAGGAGTAGAGGAGACGGCAAGAGATCTCTGGATGTAGGATTGGGAGGCGAATTGGGCAAGGTAACTTCGGCAGTAGGTGGGGGTGGAGGAACTAGCAAAGGATAACTTGGCACAGAGGACCCCTCAGCCACCTCAGACGGTAACATATCCGGCAATCCACCGTGGGAATCAACATATACACCGGCCAAAGAGGACGATTGAAAAGGAAATTCAGACTCAACAAACACAATATGACGAGAGACATAAATTTTTTGAGATGACAGATCATAACATAGGTAAGCACTTTGAGTAAGGGAATAACCAAGAAATGTACAAGGACGAGAACGAGATTCCAACTTGTGAGATGTGTAAGGACGTAGCCAAGGATAACAAAGACACCCGAACACCCGAAGTTTAAAGAAGTTAGGAGGAGTTTGAAAGAGACACTCAAAGGATAATTTCATAGATAGGTTTTGTTTGGGCATACGGTTAATGAGATAGGCAGCGGTAGCAAGGGCAAAGGGCCAAAACGAGGAGGGGACGGACGCTTGGTGAAGTAACGTTAAACCGGTTTCAACAATGTGATGATGTCTACGTTCTGAAAAACCATTATATTCAGGTGTGTGAGGTGGGGTCGTTAAATGAGAGATACCATAAGCCCCAAGAAAATCTTTGAGAGCTATATATTCCCCACCATTGTCTATGTAGAGTGTGATAATAGGTCGATTGAAACATTTTTCCACAAGTGATTTGAAGCATTTAAACACAGCCAGAACATCAGATTTATTTTTAAGTGGATAGAACCAGATATATTTGGTATAATGATCAACAAAAATCACATAATATTTATAGCCATCGCATGATAAAATTGGAGAAGTCCAGACATTCGAAAACACCAAATCAAGAGGAGAGTTGGATACAAGTGAGGAATCATGAAAGGGTAATTTGTAGCTTTTATTGCATAGACAAGCATTACAATGAAAATTACTCGATGAACTAGAAGAACAGGACACAGACTTGAACAATGACAGATGACGCATGACTCTGTTGGAGGGATGACCTAAACGACTATGCCATAAAGAAAAAGATTCATGGGATACAGAAAAAGCCAGTGGTGATGCCGACACATCCAAAGATGAAGACCAAGAGTAAATGCCGCCTTTAAGTGGACCTTGATGGAGGATGGCACCTGTTTGAGGATCCTTCACCTGAAAGTGTGTTGGAGTAAAAACAACAAGAACATTATTATTTTTGCAAAGTTGGGAGACAGATAACAGATTTTTGTTCATTGAAGGCACAAAAAGGGCATTTGAAAATGTAAGGGAAGAAGGATTATAAGGTGGAGAGAGAGAACCTATATGGGTAATGTTCAAGCCAGCACCGTTGCCAACGACGACATCATCTAATCCCTCATATGGAGAATGGAGGGAGAGATTAGCAAGATCTGTTGTGACATGATGTGTGGCACCCGAGTCTAGAATCCATTCAGATGAGGATGGAGCGAAGGAATAGGCTACAGCATTGGCTTGAGGAGAAGCATCTCCGGGCCTATGCTGAGTCCGTGGTGCCACCAAACCAGTACACGATAAATGTTTGAGGGTTGGGCACCGCTTGGCAGAATGTCCTTGTTGTTCGCACAATTCGCAGCGCCCAAGGTAAGGACGAGGCCCACGTTGACTTTGTGTCTGTGGTGGTCGGGGAGTCCATGTCTCAGAAGGTCGAAAAGGACTAGGTTCTGGCGAACCCGTGGGGCGATTATTCGGCCTATGCGGTGGTCCAGACTTAATAGCTGCATGGGCGGTTATCGGGAGGGGTATTTGGTTACCCTTCTTGGCGGCAAGGTGGGCTTCGCGATTGAGGAGCTTCTCATGCAGTTCTTCAAAGGAAATCGTTGTCTCTCGTGCTTGAATAGCATTAGCAAGTTCTGTATAGTCCTCATCAAGACCATTAAGAACCTTGATGGTAAGATCCTCGATGTCAATGGGGGCATTCATCATTGCAAGTTCATCCACTTTTGTCTTAATATTTTGCATAAACTCGGTGATCGTCTGAGAGCCTTTGATTGAGTTACTTAGTTGAGTTTTCAATTGGGTTATTCGACCACGCGTCAGTTTACCATATGTGAGGGTCAAGGTCGACCAAGCATTGCGAGACGTTCGGACGGTTACAATAAAGGGAATCAAAGTCGGAGACAACGAACCAAGAATAGCATTCAAGATGAGTTGATCTTGACATACCCATGTGTGATGGGCGGGGTTAACGGTTGTGGCGCCATTGACCGTGATGGTTTGCTCAGGACATGGGTGTGTGCCATCGACAAATCTGAGCAAATCATAGCCGGTGAGAAGAGTAGAGAATTGTAGGTGCCATGAAAAATAATTTGAGGCGGTAAGCTTCAATGGCGCTTGCGCAGCAACATTGAGCGCAATGATGGTTGATGTGGTGCGTTGATCAGTTGGATTAGCAGCTGCAGTGACCGGTTGAACCGTGATAGCGGTTGTGGACTGGACCGAGGGGGAGGCGTGGGCTGGTGAAGACTGTGACTCCATGGTGACAGCAGCAGTAAGCAAGAAACAATGGTGGTGAAAGAAAGAAGAAAAGAAAAAAAAGATTATGCTTAGGTGTAGGCGTGAGCCAACGGCTCTGATACCATAACAGAGTTGAACAAAAAGGTATATTTTCCATTTAGAATGCACAGATATATATATACACGTATATACAATTGAGAAATCCAAAGAATAAGGAAACTAAAATATTCTAAATAACTAGCTTTCCTAAGTTAGAAGATTGTAAGAATAAAATATACAATGTATCGGGTCTGTTAAACAATTACCACAGTTTTGTGTTTTCTTTCTTTATGCTCCTGTCGCTCTACGAAAATGTAATTTATTTATTTATTTTTATTTTTTAACTGTAGACCTCATTTTCATTTTCGTTTTTTTTTTTACTTTATTATTATTATGAATGCTTTCTTACATGCACGCACGAATGCATGGGGATGCCATTTTTTCAGAGATGCTACCAAGCAAGCATTGGAGTTCCGAGGACCACCTGGAGGAATTGAAGGGTCTGGGATGTTTGGTGTTGCATGATATTGATGTGCATGTCATGAACCAACAACCGATCCTAAAAAAGATGAAGTTCGACCGTATTGTATACAACTTTCCACACGCAGGCCATGACCCTTTGCTCCACGAACGGAATCGGCAGCTCATTAAGTAAGTGTATGGTACAATGTAATGTAGCAGTTGGGGGAGTTATTTGTTACTTTGGCTATGCATGACGCTAGATATAGCATGTGGAAATGTTATATGCGGCCTTATTGATTTAAAGTAAACTAAATTCTCTAACCTAGCCCTACCCTTGCTAAGTTACCATTTAAAAATAAGATTAGTGGAACAATCCTAACCCTTGATAGGTGGACATTTGACGCAGGGATGGATGTGATGAGGTCGATCACCGTCTTCCATAAGGGATTATTACTCCAAATTCATGGAGCTTCTCTGGTCCTCAAATCCACATGGAAAAATAGAAACTAGAAATAAATTTGAAAATAAATTTAAATTTGAAAATAAATTGATTCATAATAAAAACAAATTTACAATCCTTTAAATAGTCATACTAAACTTAAGAATAAGTTTCAAAATCAAACTCCAACTCAAACTCCCTAAAATTTATGAATTAATATAAATAGTAAACTTATTATTAATAGAGAGTCATGATTCATACTAGGCTTCATGATTTTCACCAAAAATATTAAGTGTCCTATTTAGCCTAACCATGTTATTCTCCTAAATTTTATAAGCCCTTTTCATATAAATCCTAGAGCTCGAAGGATCAAAAGTTATGATCGAACTGGAATTTAATATAAACCCAGCTTGGATGGACAAAGTACCTTCTCATATTCAAAATCATACATGAATAACTCATTTTAGTGAGATATGCCTAGGGTTACCTTACTGATCACTTCCGCCTCCAATCGGGGCTTTTCTGTCTATCTGGACGAGTGGGCGCCACCCGCTCTACATCAACATTTGCTTGTTTCTTGAAAGAGGCAGGATCTACTCCAAGTGCATGAGGTCCGAAATCTGTAGGTCCTATATTGGTTGGCGCGTGTATACAATCCAATCCGTGTACGTCTAACAATGTTTTCCTACATAGCTCTCAGGTGGGCCACTCCACAGGAGACAACCCCCTGATCCTTTTTTACTCATTGAACGGGCATTTCCGTTATTTTATAAAAAAGCAAGCTACTCTAAGAAAAATCCTGCTTTGTGATCACACGTACACACATTGTGGTTCTTGCCGAACTTTTTTTTTTCCCTGGTTACTAATTTGGACCGAGAAGTTAGGTGGGGCCAGCCATGATGTTTGTTAGAAATCCACTCCGTCCATCCATTTCCTCAGATCATTATAGGACATGGAAGGCACAAATGAGGCAGATCCAAAATTGAATTGTTTGCACAGTTAGAAACAGTGAGATTGAACATCCATCATTGAAGCATTTGTAGAGCCAATTTTTTTTTGGATCAAGCTAATATATTTGTGTTTTCAGTTCAACTCAGTAGTAATGACCATGTGAATAGTACAGATTTCATATGAACATCATAGTGGACCCAGCGAGTTTTCAATGGTAGGCATTTCTCTACTCATTACTTACAGTGGTGCGGTCCACTTAAGTTTTAGATTTGCTTAATTTTTGGTCTGTGTCAAAAATTGATAGTTGGTGGGGCCCACCGTGATGTTGGTGTGAAATCCTCCTGTCTATCCGTTTACCTACCGTTGAGATATCCCGCTTGTTGTTTAGCTGCCATCCAAATCGTTTTTAAGGTCATTACCACTGGAATGAAGTGAAAACACAAAAAATTCATCCTAATGCACGACTTCTGCACCCATAGAAATGTTTCAACCGTGATAATCTCCACTTTTTCCTCTAGCATGGCCCCCTTGAGTTTTAAATCCTACTCAAATTTGGATGCATGTCTTAAAATGATCTCGCAGAACAGATGGACGACTAAGGTGGATTCCTCACCAACATTATGATGGCCCCCACCTAGCATCCCAGGGCTGGAACTTCCAGCCTAAGGCTTTCGCAGGGAAGTATTTGGCAGGCAATTTAAGTACAGGATTGCCTACTGACAGTGCCATCAGCCAGGTGGCTGGCTACTGGGCAGTACCCTGTGGCCGCAACTTGATGTATTTGTTTTATCCATGCCGTCCATATATTTTTCTAGGTCATTTCAGGACTTTAGCCAAAATATGAGACATATCCAAACCTCAAGAGGACCACGTTGTCCATTTATTTGTTTTATCCACGCTGTTAATTTCTCTATTTTCTTTATTACAATAACGTGATCGAGATGTTAGGCGTAGGTGTCATCCAACCTGTCCACCACTTATTGGCCTGGACTATGACATGCAACTTAATTCATAACTCGGTTGAGCCCTAGAATCTCTCCTAATCCGCTTTTGAAAGGAAAAATCCGGGGGATAAAAAAGTCAAATGCAGGGAATACTAGGGATTCAAGCTGCCTAGAATTTGATATTTGTGTTTTCCATTTATCCATGTCTACGTGTACTTATGAACACGTTGGATGATAAATAAATAACAATGTGGGCCCCAGGGAGGGTTCAACAGTATACATCATTTTTGCACTATTTCATGTGGTGTAGTCTAATTTAGCTTTGGCTGTGATTCAATTTTGGGATCATGTCCGGCCATCTTTTCTTCCATAACAATTTAGGGCATTAGGCAAAAAAAAAAGAGGTATATCCATATCATAAATGGACCACATCATAAGGTCCGTGTCTTCCTTACAAAATGGTCTTAATAGACATTCGTCATTTTTTTAATTTTTTTATTTTCCTGTTGGTGTGGTCTACTAGAGATTTTGATAATTAGCTTATATGTTGATATATCAGACTCAAATAGCCTAATGATATGCAACACGTTTGTGCTTGGGCTGAACCCTGCCGTCCATATTGATATAGTTTATGGATGAATTGGATCAGATGACCTGATCTGGCCCTAAACCAGAAATACTCACCCATAGCCTCATATTCGGTTCTTAAAGCCCTGTTGGTTTATTTGAGCCAAACCCAACTACAGTTAAATGGGTCTGGTGGGTTGGTTAGGGTCTGGCCAACCTTGGGCTTGATGAATTTTTAGCTGGTAGGGTGAAGCCGTAGGGTAGTGATTAGAGCTGGGCATAAGTTGAGTCAGATCGGGTTAGGGCTGACTTGACTCAATCCAGTTTTGAAATAGGCCTGGCCTGAACTCGGCCAGGCCCGGTACCAAGTCCAGCATGTTGACCCGATCCGAGTTTAGGCCTAGCCTAGACTAATCTGGACCAAGTCCGACCTAGTCACTAGTACCGAGTCAGGTCGAGTCAGCACCGAGTCCAGTTGAGTGCAATGGGTATCCACATGCTGAAATCACAACTCAAATCCTAGATTCAATTGCCAGAATTGCAGCATTTCTATCAGCTACATGGCATCTCAGATCTGAAGCTTCATATCTGATTTTATTTTATTTATTTATTTATTTATTTTAATATATATGTAAGAGGCAAGTTTCCAATCAAGTCAAGTCAGTACCTAGTTGGATTTTAGATCAAGTCGAGTGACTAGGAAACTCGAACTTGACTCGGTTTGAATTTGGATTGGACGAAGTCAACTCAATTCTAATCAACTCACCCACTCATTTTCGATCGAGTCGGATTTGAAAAGTCAGACGAGTCGAGTTTTCCGAGTCGAGTCATCCAGTGACCAGCTCTATTTAGGATGATGTTGTCCGATGTGATTTCTGGATGGCGGCCAATTGATAGTAATAAGAAGAAGATGAATAGACCCACTGACTTGCTATCAACTCATTAAACTAAATTTGATGACTATGGTTTCATTTCATGGTAAAACAGGCGACACAAGAAACTCGTATCTGGTTTCTTCCGGAGTGCACGTGAGATGCTGACCGACGATGGAGAAGTGCACGTGTCCCACCGGAACGATGACCCTTACAACCGTTGGAAATTGGAGGAGCTGGCCAAAAAAGCGGGCCTTGTGTTGAAGGAACGTGTGGAATTTAGGAAGTCTGACTATCCAGGCTACCATAATAAAAGAAGTGGTGGAATTAAAAGCAACCAAAAATTCCCTTTGAATGAGAGCTTCACCTTCAAGTTCTCGTTAGGGGATTGTTCAACCATGCAGCAAACTAGGACATCAACGAGTGGCTGTGATGATATTAGCGAGGCCTTGGCCGACTTAAAGCTAGAATTCATGTCCTACAATGACTCGGTGAGTTTGCTATCTTTTACTTTCAACTTCGCCGGTGGGTGAGTCGGTTGACTCAGAACAACTGCATCTCTACTGTAGTTCGTAAGCCTCTGCAACTGCCAGTGGAAATATACAGTCCACATCTTTACCATTGGTTAATCCAGGTTGTCCATTTGGTGGACCTACCCTATATGGCCAACGGTGGAGAATCCATCCCGTCGCCAAACCAAGTAGTCCAATTTGTGTCCTTAAAATAGATTGACAAAATAAGAAAGGTTCATCCATCCACATACAAGAGGAAATATCAATAAATGGTTTTGCTGACTCTGTCCATCCTTTTTGTACGATGGTCCATCCACCATGGGATGCACCGGACGGATGGTTCAAATTCACCAATTATACCACTTCTATTGAAAATCCTCTTCAAACATGTTACTCACTAGAAAATAATTTTTGTTTCTGGAGCATCTACTCGTTATAATTTTTTTCTAAAATCTTGAGATACACGAAACCCACCAATTGTTTTGGGGTTTTTACCCAAATCCATGTTTACCAAAGCGTAAGGAAGAAAATTCGATTTATCTTTAAAGACTTGCGCAGACCAGGAAACCCGCCCCTCCAAAAGTGGAAACTATGTGGGCCATAACTTACTATGTTTCCAATATCCAATTTGATCACTAGTTGGTTGACCTATTTTAAATATAGTTATCAAATCACTCCCGTCCCTAATTTAGATGGACCATGGAAATAGTATACAGGACAATGCCCACCATCCAAACTATTTCCTTCATGTGGCATACATGAATCTTGAATTGTCTTGAATTTTGGACCATGCCTAAATATTTTTGTGGCATCCAATGGTTTGAGTGGGTTTTAGAAAATCTTCATGGTGGGCTTGTAAAAAATCAACCATGGATATCTCTCTCACAACTATTTTGTTTGATTTGGCCCATCTATATCACAATTCAACTTGGGTTTTTAATCGTGTGCCTAACGTCAGATTTCACATCTAATGGTTGGGGTGGATTTCACATACAGATCACATTGAATCGAATCAAAATTTGACGGTGGCATCCTTTGGTAATTATTTGAAGGGATTTCAGTTATGCTTTTATATATATATATATATATATATATATATATATATATATATAAAATAAAATCATGGGACGCACACTTGACCCATTGTGATGTGTAGGTGAAATCTAATTTGACCATTAGATATGCAATTCCACATTAGGCCTAAGGCCAAAAAATTCAGGTTACTTATGATTTAGATGTATCACATCAAAGTCCACTCTTGAATTTTTTTCACCCCACCCCCCGATCAAACCCAAGGGTTGATAACCCCAAGTGTAGGGTTGCGCTGTAGTAATAAATCGAGAGTATGAGGTTGAACCACATAAAATTTTGATGAGTATACAATTAAAATTAATTAGGTTGTTTGGATTTTTAATCTAACGAAGTAAAAGGAATGTGAAATAATTAATAAAAAATACTAAGGATCCAAGAATCCCTGATCAATAGGATTTAAATTTAATTCATCTTTTCAAGTTGATAACTCAGCTAGAACTGCATTCTACTCCATTGTAATTGGAAGATATATAATAGTAAAATCAATAATAAACATCTAACATAGATTAGAATTATGATATGTTGATCTCTCGTGAAGATGTAGGCAATCAATCACAATGAATCAAAAACATCTATTGTACTACGGCGTGAGTGTGTGGGGTGTTTGTGCGTGTGTATAAAAAATGAAAAAAATAAAATAAATCTATCAATTTTACATATTAATTCTTTCTCCAATTTAGGAATTCAATGACATCCAACTATAATTCAATATGAAAACCTAGAAACTTTAATTGAAAATGAATTAAATATCAATAAGCCATCAAAAGGTTTAGCCTTTAGCCTTATCTAAGAGACTAGCTAATCATGACTAATATTTTAAACAAAACAGAAAGAAATCAAACTAGAAACGAAGTTTCAACAATGGAACGACGCTAGAAAAGCTTCCTCCCCACAATCTCCTTCTCTAAAATTGTAAATTGATGATTAAGGACGTATAAAAGAACCCTTTAAATAGTTTTAGAGATCCAAGTTATGCACCCATCTAGAAATTTCACAAACTGACTTAAAGTTATGCAGGTGGGCATGTTGTCGACCTATCGTACATGTTGATTTATTGAAGACATCGATCGAAAGTTCACAAAACTGACTAACTTTTGAATTTCCTCCCCTTATCAACTAGTGAACCAGTCGAAAGTCCCTAAATTTATCCAGAGAGTTGTTGTTGTATTTCGACACTGCTCGATGACTCTTCTTGACCGGTCGAGACATCTTTGATCGGTCGAACCCGACTATCGATGGATCAAAGCTCTGCAGATTTTCTTATTCTTTCGCAGCTTGATTTTAAGTTGCTCTCACCACTTTGACATTTCTTTTCCTTTGATCCTTAACACTTTGAATTATCACTTCTTAGCTCCAAATTTTTAAATCTTCATTGTCAATTCTTTTGAGTTTTAATTCTTCATCTTTAAGCACATATTCATCCTTAGTCGTTTTTTTTTTTTTTTTCTTAGTCTCTGAAGTACTTCACATGTAGAAAAATGTGTATAGTTAGAACAATTAAGCCTTTGAATAAGTCTTTGAATGCATGAGAAACTAGTATAATTGAGAGGATAAGTATGCAATATTTTAGTCTTAACACCATCGTAATGATTATAAGAAATCCACTCCAACCATTAAATGCCACAAAAGCATTTAGGCCTAGGGCCTAAAAAAAAGATAATCTATGATTCAGGTGGGTCACATTAAGAGAAATAGTTTAAAGAGTGTTCATCGCTATGTACACTCTTTCCAATATTATGGTACACCTAAAAAAAAAAGGCCTGATTTTTAACTCATGCGCCTAAAATGGATGATGCACTCAGTGCTCAAAGTGGATTTCAAAAATGCAACAAGGTGGGTCCCACCCATGGGACAGACTCCTTCCCTAGTAGGGACAATTGGGATGGGAGGCCATTCAATCAAGTTAGGGCGTTACTGCGTTAGATGAATCCCGGACCATGGGCCCACCTTTTAAATTTATTTATTTATATCTTAAATCTTTGAGGCTTCTATATATACGCAGTACATTTGGGTTGACCCATCACAACAAAAAGGAGGTTGGGCCAACCTATCATAACCTCTAACCCTTACACTATTAACTCTCCTTAATCGCCCTAGGACCCGACTGGTCTAGTACGAGCTCCCCGCGGGTAAGGAGTGGAAGGGCCAAAACCACAACAAATTCCCTATCCGATTGATTGGCGCTGCCCAAGTGAGCTAAGCTATCCGTTACGTTTTTGGCCTCCCTCGAGATGTGCTCAATGGAGACTTGGGCGATGCCTCAAATAAAATCAAAACATTTCTTCCAGCAGTGGATATTACATGAGACTCGACCTTTTGTAGAGAACAAGTCCACTATCGCTAACGAGTCACCTTCTTACCTTGTGATCTAAACATAGATTCGGCCTGCTCACCACTGCTTTAACTTTAGCTTGAAAGTTGGACCTGACACCATAGCCTTTGGTGAATGCAAATATAAGTTTTCCTCTTTCATCTCTACAAACTCTCCCACTACTCGAAGGGCCCGTTTACATTCAATTTAACCCATCCCTCCATCAGCCACCTCCATTTGACTATTGATCGTGGCCTATTGTCTTGCCTTGGAGAGAGCCTCAAATCTCGAAAAACCTTCATGCTATTCCAATCTCTACAGGGCAGGAGTGGGTAATAGGTAGGAATGTGGGTAATGTTGTCAGACTTTTAAAGTCTTTAATGGTTTGGGGCTGCTTGACCGGTCGAGAGGCTGGCTCGACTGGTCGAGGGTCAACTCAGCTAGTCGAGCACCACTCGACTTAAAGTCCAGCGTGCTACGTATTTGGGTGTTCGGGGCACTCGACCGGTCAAGGAGGTCCCTTGATTAGTCGAGGTTACGCAGATTCTTGCATGGGTTTGATGTAAACTGCGTAAATTTGAAGCGCTTTCGCAAGGGTGAGAAAGGAAAGTTGCCTAAACTATAAATATGGGTCCCTAGGGCTTTTCTAAGTAATTCCAAAGCTTCCTAAAGGTATTCTAAAGGGTTCTAGGGTTATCAAAGGGTATAGCAAGGGTGAGATTCGAGGTTGTTCAAATCGGATAAGTCCTCTCTATTTGTAATTTATGCTTTCATAGTAGATTTCTTTTGCTTTGTACAATGGTTTTTTTCGGTAAGGGTTTTCCACATTAAATCTTTGTATTCTCTTATGTCTGCTTGGTGTCATCGGATTGCTATCGTAGATCTAGATCTGTGTGATTCCGCAGATCAAATCCCAACGAGTGGTATCAAAGTAATCGTTAAGGCACAAATCTGAATCTGAGGGATTAGTAATAATGGAGAGCACTGGATATGATATTAAGAAGTACTCAAGAAAAAATAATTTTGAATTATGGAAGATCAAGATGATAAGTTCCTTAATCAAGTAAGAAAAAGATGGTGCTCTTGAGGAGCAGAAGTCTACTATGACTAATGATGATTGGGATACTCTTGATAGGAAGGCTTTATCATCGATCCGTTTATGTCTCACGGATGAGGTTCTCTATAATATCATGAGGGAGAAAACTGCAGCTAAGTTATGAGCGAAGTTAGAGGATGTCTATGTAAAAAAATTCTCTGAAAATCACCTATACTTGAAGCGGCAGTGGTAAAACTTTAAGATGGTAGAGGGTAGAGATCTGGAGGTTCACATCAGCAACTTTAATAAATTAGTTTACAAATTGCTTGATATGAAGGAAGTGATAAAAGATGAAGAACAAGCATGTATGTTACTGAATTCTCTTCGAGCGTCTTATGAGTCATTTAAGGACACAATGTGCTCCACGAATAAAATCCTGAGTGTCTACACCATTATCTTAGTCCTTCAAGGAAAAGCTATGAGAAAGCTTAACATCGACATGAGGATATCTTCTGAGGCACTGCTTACAAGGGGTAGGAATTCTGAACAAGGTATAGGTTCTTAAGGTTCAAGATCTAAGGGCAAGGGCAAAAGAAAGGTAAAGTGATGGAATTATGTGATGGAAGGACATGTGAAGAAGGATTGTGAAAATCCTAAATCTAAGAGAGAAGATTTTGAAGCTTCATTCAGGGAGACCAATGCTCCACGTTAGATGGATTGAGTGGATATAATGGTAATGTTTTGTGTGTCTACAATTGAATGGTCATACGATGATCGTAAAGACGAGTGAATTTTAGACACAGGGGCATCTTTTCACATAACTCCTCATCGGAGTTGGTTCACCAGGTATATGGAGTGCGATGATGGAAAGGTATTTATGGGCAATGACAGTGCCTATAATGTTGTGACTGTTGGTACGGTGTGCATCGGGATGTTTGATGGGGTGGAGTGTACCTTGAATAATGTCAAGCACATTCCTGATTTGAAACAGAATCTGATTTCTCTTGGTGTACTTGAAGCAAAAGGATCTAAGTGCACAGGTATTCATAGTGCTCTTAAAGCATCTATGGGGGCACGGATAATCATGAAAGCGTAATAACTCGGTAACAAGTACAGGTTGATTAGGAGAACTTCAAAAGGTGAAGCTATAGTGGATGTATCAGATTTCATCTCTGCACGTGTGTGGCATGTTGGACATGGCCACATGAGCGGGCATGAAAGGAAGACTGAGATGCGGCAACAGGGATACAAAGAGTAGGTGGAGTAGCCACTTGTGAGAAGAATCACACGATATAATCGAAGGATATTGACGAGATACATGGACGACTCCAATATCGCAAGGGATTCATCTTCTATTCAGATAGCTCTAGGTGAGCCAGGTGCTGAGAAGTGGAAGGTGACTATGAGCGATATGATGGACTCATTGTACCAAACTGACATATAGGAGCTGGTGGAGCTTCCAGTGGGCAGGGAAGCGGTTAGATGCAGGTGGATCTTCAGGAAGATACAACATAAATACATAGCGAGATTGGTGGCGAAGGTTTATGCTCAGAAAGAAGGGATTAACTTTTTAGAGATATTCGTGTTAACGATATAACAGATGTATATTAGATCCGTGATTGGCACTAGTTGGCCAGTACGATCTTGTGCTGGAAGGTTGGATGTGAAGTCTACACTTCTGCAAGGAAAATTGAAAGAGCATATCTACATGAAGCAATCAGAATAATTCGAAGTTAAAGGGGCTAAGAAAAAAAGTTTACAAGAGGTCGTGCTACGACCTGTTGCCTAGGCAGTAGTTTGATTCTTTCATGGTGGGTTAGGTATTGTATGTTGATGACATGTAGATCACCAATTATGACATGTCTGAAATCAATATACTGAAGACTCGGTTAAGTAGGACATTCAGGATAAAGGATCGGGGGGCTGCAAAAATAGTTCTCGGCATTGAGGCTGAAAGAGGAGTAGGCTTTGATTATCTCAGGTAGAATACCTTGTATAGGTATTGATCAAGTATGTGATGGATCAGACAAAGTCAAAGAGCATTCCCTATGCGTCTTTCCTCAAGTTTTTCTTAGGGCATGTCCCAAAACAGATTAGAAAAAATAGGATATCTCATGAGCCTTATTCGAATATGGTTGGTAGTGTATGTCATAGTCTGAATTAGACTGGTTATTTCACAGGCTATCAGTATTGTGAGCAAGTACCTCGGCAAACAATATTAGATAGCGGTGAGATGGTGAGAAGACTATGTCTTTCCTTTTGAGAAGATAGGAGTAAAGGTGGTTAGACACGTGAATTTTGATCCGGCAGACATGCTCACATAGAGTGTTCGTGAAGAGAAGTTCAATTTTTATGCAACTTCTGTGGGCTTGGCGATGTCGGAAAAGAAGGACGGAGTGTGCACAATAAGCTATGATGCAAAGATAAGAGAAGAGGGCAACAAGATACATGATTGAAGATTGAAGACTTGGTGGAGATTGATGTCAGACTTTTAAAGTCTTCAATGGTTTGGGGCTGCTCAACCAGTCAAGGGTCCACTTGACCGGTCGAGCACCACTCGACTCAAAGTCTAGCGTACTACTTATTTGGGTGTCCAGGGTACTCAACCGATCGAGGGGATGACTCGAACGGTAGAGGCGGTCCCTCGACCAGTTGAGGCCTTAGCTCAACTAGTCGAGGTTACACAGATTCTTTCACAGATTTGATGTGAATTGCCTAAATTTGAGGCGGTTTCACAAGGGTGTGAAAGGAAAGTTGTCTAAATTATATATAAGGGTCCCTAGGGCTTTTCTAGGTAATTCTAAGGCTTCCTAAAGGTATTTTAAAGGGTTCTAGGGTTATTAAAGGGTATAGCAAGGGTGAGATTTGAGGTTGTTTGAATTGGGTAAGTCATCTCTCTTTGTAATTTATGCTTTCATAGTGGATTTCTATTGCTTTGTGCTGTATGATTTTTTCTCGTAAGGGTTTTCCGTATTAAATCTGTGTTCTCTTGTGTGTGCTTGGTGCCATTGGATTGCTATCCTAAATCTAGATCTGTGTGATTCCGCAGACCAAATCCCAACATGTAAACCATCTATAGATCCTAGCAATTGTCTGGTCCACTCTAATCTGGGTGTCTTTGAAGTGCCTGCCATTTCTTGTATCCAAATCTCCCATAAAATGAGAGTAGGGCCTTGTAGGATCCCTATACTATACTTGTCGCTGGCCCACCTTGATGTATACGTTGCATATCCACTCCATCCATTCGTTTTTCTAGCCCATTTTAGGGCACGAGCCAAAAATGTTGCAGATACAAATCCCAAGTGGACCACGCCATAGGAAACCACGTGGTGGTTGAATTCTCACCATTAGAAACTTCTTAGAGCACATCATAATATTTATTTACCATCCAACCTATTGATGAGGTCACACAGACCTAATTGAAGTGAAAACTCAAATATCAACTTGATCAAAATTTGTGGCTCCCAAAAATCTTTTAATGGCTGATCACAACTACTTCGCATGGTGTGGTCCACCTGAGATTTGGATCTACTTCACTTTTTTCCTATTACTTGAAATGAGTTAGAAAAATATATGGATGCATGGATATACAAGATAGACATCAAGGTGGGGCACCACAGGTTAAATGCTAATAGGCCAACATGATGAGTTGGTGAAAGATGCTGGGAATATGAAGAGACAGGATTTTGGTAATTTATTGGAGCCAAGTACGTACTCGGTCATTTGCAACCGATCTCTAGGAGAGAGGATGGATGAGAATGGATGGTAAAAACATATTTTTACCCTCCATAAATCAGGAAACACAATTTTGTAAATATTAACTTTTAAGGCATTTCATGGCAAAACTATTATGTAAGAGGAATTTTTAGGTAAAGGAATAAAATGCAATCCAATAGTGAAATTTCATAATCTTTCTTACAGTCTAACAAAGAACGAAAAGCAACAGTCCAGACAATTGGTGAAAGAATCACCCCTTTCGAAGGTGACATTGATCAACTGAAGCAGAAGATTGACGGACCGGATTCTCCCATGACAAAGGACATGGTGAGTTGACCCTAAAATTATAGGCCCTATCTGTAAGTTGACCATCACTAGTCCAGCATTTCTCGCTGATAGGTCCACACATGTTCGAATCAAATAAACCGTTCGATACAGTCATTCCCCCATATGGGCCATGAACCATAGAGTGCCCACTGGTTGGACAACTTGGATCATTGGATGGCCTAAGTACAGACACCCAGTCAGTTACACAAGTAGCTTTGGGAGGTTGGCTAATCCCATACATGTGTGGCACACATGCTTGATCCAAGCCTTAATCATGCACCCTGGGGTGTATGTCCAGTGCCCTAAGATCAAGCCAACATCAACTCATCCGATGGGTTGGGGTTTCATCCATGCCATTCAATTTACGAGTTTGGCCCACCTGATGGCATGACTGTGACTAATCGACAAGTGGCATGTTGGAAGATTTGGTTGAATTAAATAGACTATTAAAATCGAGAACCAAAAAAGAAAATAAATTTTGAGAAAGAAAAACTTATTGAATTGAGTCGAGGCGTGACTAATTCACTCGGCTTGAAATCGAATTTGCTCCCCTTGGACAGTGTCCCAAGTGCAACAAGTTTCTAAAGCAATCGACCTCCAGGATACAACGACTATGACTTGGTCCCAGCAGTGCACTCACTGTACATAAGCTCAAACAACTTGCAGTTTAATCCGAAAGTGCTAAGTTGACTCAGCGATGAACTCAAAAATAAAATTGCTAAAAATCATATCAGAGAGAGTTTTATAAGAGAGAATTTTCGTATTTTTAAAATTAGAATCGAAACTCTTTATATAGACTCCGAGTGGTGCATAAGCACCCTTTATAAAAGGTTAGGTCCGTTGGGTTTAAACCCAATAGGGGCGACCAACCAGAAGGGATGCATCTCTCTGGTTTAAAACGAAAAGGCGCAAGTACGAGTATACTCTCGCACATAAAGTCCTGTGAGTATACATACACACGCACCCACGCGAGTACACTCACACCACACCCGTGCCCATACCCACACCCGTGCCCAGCCCAGCCCGTCCCGTCCCGTTGTGTTGCGTCGTGTCACATACGGGCATGCGGACAAAGACACGAACTCGGACTCGGCTCGGCTCGGCACGACATGGCTTGGCTCGGTGTGCATGAGCGCTTTTATGGTCAATGGCATAGATAAGAACTATTGGCATAGCCCCCCCTACCCCCACAGGACCAAATTTATATGCCCCCTGAAAGGGGCTCAAGCCCTAGGCAGAAAGACTATCTTATATACAAGATAGTTTACTTTGTCAAATCTGATGTGGGACAAAACCCACAACTCAAAAGTACTACAACTTTTCAAATGTGGAGGAAAAATACCAAAATTTTGAAAATTTAATTTTTAATATTATTTTAAAATAAAATATAACAATCCTCCACATGTTTTAAAATAAAACTCTTTCGGATTAAAGCGTAATAGTTATACAATGGTGCCGGTGTCACCATAGACTTGAACCGACATTAGAGTAAGCAAGACAGGTTTACATGAATCAGGTGATACCATAGTCTTAAACCTGAATCCTTTTAATGTAGATCGTAAGTACATGCCACTCACACAACTCTTTCTCTGTAAGTGATTTTGCGGTTCGGTGCATTTCGACCATACACCATTACCTGGATTTCATGAGTGCTCTAGAGAATTCGCCTAGATTCTCATAGGAAGCGGCCTCCACCTTCACACCCATATAGGTGAATTCTATCAAGTATATGCAGCAACTATATACACAACCAAATATATGGCTATGGATTCATTAAGAGTTCTAAAAACTCATCCTTCTACGTTGTTGCTCGCACTGTACACCATAGAAGGGGCTCATATAACTCAGTGCAATCGTCTACCTCGTGTCTTATTGTTTACCCATTGAACCTATCTCATAGGATCTTCACTTGTATAGGTTGGGTTGCCGACACTGGCAGCTCATATATTAGGCTTAGCCCCATTCCCTTTGATGTATCATTGACTAATTTTTTAGATAGTCCTTTGGTCAGAGGATCTGCTAGATTCTTTTCTAACCTTACAAAGTCAATAGATATGACTCCATCACGTAACATGTGTTTCATTATGTTGTGTTGAGTCTAATATGCCTGCTCTTTCCATTATATATTTTAATTTTTACTTTCGTTATAGCTGCTTGATAGTCACAATGAATAGATACGGCCAATACAAGTTTTGGTCACAATGATATATCAGATAAGAAATTTTTTAGCCACTCGGCTTCTGATCTAGACTTTTTTAAGGTAATAAACTCAGATTACATAGTCGATCGAGTGATACATGTCTGCTTGGTAGATTCCAAGAGACTGCTCCTCCACCCAAAGTGAAGACATATCCACTTGTAGATTTTGTTTCATCTGAATCACTGATCCAGTTAACATCACTATATTCTTCTAATACAACAGGATAACCCGTATAATGTAAACCATAGGCCATACTGCCTTTTAGGTATCTCAAAATCCTAGACAAGGTATTCCAATGCTCTTTTTCAAAGTTATGTGTATATCTACTTAGCCTTCCTACTGCAAAAGTTATGTCTAGTTTAGTGCAGTTTGTTAGATACATGGGGCTACAAATTATTCTAGAATATTTCAATTGAGACACTGTTTTCTGTATTCTTCATGAGAGTCACACTATAATCATAAGGAGTACTGACAGGTAAACAGTCAAAATGGTTAAACTTTCTCAATATTTTTTCAACGTAATGAGATTGTGATAATATAATAATACCATTTTTCATGGTTACTTCAATAGCCAAGATTACACTAGCCTCTCTTAAGTCTTTCATGTCAAACTTAGATGACAAAAATTTCTTAGTTGTATTAACTAATTTAATATTAGTTTCAAAAATAAGCATGTCATTAACATAAAGGCATATAATAACATAATCATTTCTAAAAATTTTACTATATACACATCTATCTACATCATTTATATGATAACCATTTGATTTTAAAACACCATCAAATTTTTCATACCATTGTTTAGGAGCCTGTTTTAAACCGTATAGTGATTTAATTAGTCTACATACTTTATTTTCTATACCTGATATCTTATAACCCTTAGGTTGCTCCATATATATTTCTTCTTTTAAGTCTCTATTTAGGAAAGCCGTCTTAACATCCATCTGGTGTACCACTAATTTATATATGGAGGCTATCTCTATTAAGACTCTAATAGTTGTAATCCTAGTTACAAGGGAATATGTATCAAAGTATTTTATTCATTCCTTTTGTTTAAAGCCTTTCGCTACCAACCTAGCCTTAAACTTATCAATAGTCCCATCTGGTTTTAATTTCTTTTTGAACATCCATTTACAACCTATTGGTTTGTTTCTAGGTGGTAGGTCTATAAGTTCTCAAGTGTTATTAGATATAATAGATTCTAACTCATCATTTATTACTTCCTTTCAAAAGGTCGCATCTGGAAAGTTAATTTCTTTTATATAAGTTGTACGATTATCTTCTACTAAGAAGGTGAAAAAATCATCTCCTAGGTTAGTTTCTCTTCTAACCCTATTATTTTTTCTTGGTTGTATCTCTTCTACTACTTTTTCGTAAGTATTTTTACTAGTAGACGCAATATCTAATTTATTGACTTCCTCTATTCCTATAGATTTAAATTTCATAGGGAATACGTTCTCAAAAAACTCTGCATCCCTAGCTTATATAATTGTATTATGATCAAGAATATTATCCTTAGTTTTTAAAACTAGAAACCTATAGGCCGCACTATTTTGTGCGTATCGTATAAATACACAGTTGGTTGTTTTAGGACCTAACTTTCTTTTCTTAGTTTTAGGCAATCCTACTTTAGCAAGACACCCATATATTTTAAATATATTTTAATATATTTATAACTAGGAATATGATTCTTCTAAAGTTCATATGGTGTTTATTCAGAAGATTTAGAAAGAATCCTATTTAAGATATAATAAGTAGACAGAATTGCTTCTCCCCACTATTTAAGGGTAAGCCTGAACTGTTTAATATGGCATTCATTATTTCTTTTAGAGTTTGATTCTTACGTTTTGCTATTCCATTCTGCTCTGGTGTATAAAGAACTGTAGTTTCGTGAACTATTTCATTCTTTTCATATAATTTTCTAAATTGAGAAGATTCATATTCACCTCCTCTATTTATTCTAAGTCTTTTAATTTTTATATTTAACTGATTTTCAACTTTAATTTTATATTTAGAAAAAGCATCTAAAGCTTCATCTTTGTTCCTTAACATATATGCTCTAGTGAACCTAGAGTAGTCATTTACAAAAGTTATATAATATCTTTTTTCACATCTAGACATGTGATTTCTAAAATCACCCAAGTCACTGTGTATCAACTCTAATAGGACAGATGATCTTTTTATTTGTTTAAAGAGTTTTCTAATGAATCTTGATTCTACACATGTTTCACATTTTTTGAATTCTTCATTAGATATATTGGGTAATAAACTTAATCTTTTCATTTTCTTCAAAGATGATATATTTACATGACCTAATCTACTATGCTATAGATAAAAAGATTCAACGATATAAACAGAACTAGATGTCTTCTTATTATTATCATTAGATATATTTACAATGAATAAACCATCGCTACAGTATCCCTTACCAATAAAGGTTCCATTCTTAATCATTACAAGCTTATCTGAATCAAATACTAACTTGACACCAGCCTTATTAAGGAGCGAACCAGAGACCAAGTTTCTTCTAATGTCAGGCACATGTAAGATATAATTCAATATTAGAGTCTATCTAGAAGTGAGTTTCAGAAGTACTTTCTCTTTCCCTACAACTGGAGACGTTCTAGCATTACCCATGAACACCTGTTCATCATCTCCTGATACTTGGTAGGAAGTAAACATGTTACGATCTTTGCACACGTGCTTAGTTGCACCAGTGTCTAGCACCCACTCTAAGTTGTTTACAAGGAAGACTTCTAACACCACAACTACTATTATGTCAGAATCATTTCCTATTTCTGTAAGATTGGTATGCGGCTTATCTTTATTTTTCTTAAGCCTACATGTTTTAACATGATGCGCAGGCTTTTCACAGTTGTAGCAGTTTCTCTTTTTCTTGAATTGATTGTTTGCATTTTTCTTTTTGATCCCGCATTCATTTGCGTAATGTTCAGGTTTGTCACAGTTATGACAGTTGTCATTTTTCTTATTATTTGTCCGACTTGATTCCACAAGATTCGCCTTTGAATCTATCTCATTTTTATTTTCTTTTTGGTCTCTGATTCGATTGGCCTCCTCTATTCGTATGTGTACGATAGTGATTTCCAAAGAAACACCATTCTTTTTATGTTTCATTTTATTTTTATATTCTTTCCAAGAGGGCAGTAACTTTTCTATTAGCGCTCCTAACAAAAACACTTCATCCAACTTAATTCCTTCTATCAATAGTTCGTGAACTAGACTTTGAAAATCGTGAATATGATTTGTGACAGGTTTATCGTCTGTCATTTTATAATGAAGGAAATTAGCAATTGTATGTTTCTTAGCGCCTGCATCTTCTAATATGTATTTCTTTTCTAAAGCAGTTCATATGTCTTTAGCAGACACATAAGAAGCATACACATTATATAGTTCGTTAGATAAAGAGTTTAGAATATAGTTTTTACAATTATTTTCATCTGTTACTTCAGTTTGATTTGCTGGATCTATAGTAAATGATTTAGATAAAATGTATGAAACTTTTAGGGTGGTTAGAGCGAACATTAATTTTTGTTTCCACCATTTAAAGGATTGTCCAGCGAATGGTTCAATTTTAGCTAACTCAGTAAAAGTATTTACTGTTACTATAGCCATAGTCTATGTAATTTAACAAAAATTCGATTTCAAGATTGTTGAAAAATTTGGTTGAATTAAATAGATTATTAAAATCAAGAACTAAAAAACAAAATAAAATTTTGAGAAAGAAAAATTTATTGAATTGAGTCGAGGCGTAACTGAGTCACTCGACTTGAAATCGAATTTGCTCCCCTTGAAATGCGTCCCAAGTGTAATAGGTTTCCAGAGCAATCGACCTCTAGGATACAACGACTATAGCCATAGTCTATGTAATTTAACAAAAATTCAATATCAAGATTGTTGGAAAATTTGGTTGAATTAAATAGATTATTAAAATCAAGAACTAAAAAAGAAAATAAAATTTTGAGAAAGAAAATCTTATTGAATTGAGTTGAGGCGTGACTGAGTCACTCGACTTGAAATCGAATTTGCTCCCCTTAGACAGCGTCCCAAGTGTAATAGGTTTCCAGATCAATCGACCTCCAGGATACAACGACTATGACCCGGTCCCAGCGGCGCACTCACTATACACGGGCTCGAACCACTTGCAGTTTAATCCAAAAGTGCTGAGTTGACTCAGCGATGAACTCAGAAATAAAAATGCTAAAAACCGTATTAGAGAGAGTTTTATAAGAGAGAGTATTTTTGTATTTTTTAAATTGAAATCGGAAGTCTTTATATAGACTCTGAAGTGGTGTATGAGCACCCTTTTATAAAAGGTTAGGTCTGTTGGGTTTAAACCCAACAGGGGCGACCAACCAAAAGGGATGCATCGCTCTAGTTTAAAATGAAAACGCACAAGTGCGAGTACACTCTCGCACGTAAAGTCCCGCGAGGACGCATACACACACACCCAAGCGAGTACACTCACATCGCACCTGTTCCCTCTCCGTCCAGTCCCATCGCGTCGCACACGCGCATGCGAACACGGACTTCGCTTGGCGCGCGCGCGCGTGTGTGGTCAATATCATAGATTAGAGTTATTGACATAGCCCCCCCCCCCAGGACCAAATTCACATGCCCCTTGAAAGGGGCTCAAGCCCTGGGCAAAAAGATTATCTTATATACAAGATAGTTTACTTTGTCAAATTCGATATGAGACAAAACCCACAACTCAAAAGTACCATAACTTTTCAAATGTGGAGGAAGAACACCGAAAATTTGAAAATTTAAATTTTAATATTATTTTAAAACAAAATATAACATGGCACAAACACAGTCGGCCCCACCTGATGGACCATTTTCAATGTTGCATTTATCTATCGAAAAAATCACATTCCCTCTCCCACTGCAGATTGAACATGTAACTGACCTAACAATGGTTCATAAACAAATTGTCAACATACCTCACACTATGATCAATGGACCAAAATCGACCTTCCAAGAGCCACAACTCAAGCCTCTCAATGACCCGGCAAGCTTGCTATCTTTTACTTCTATCTCGACTGGTGGGTGAGTCAACTGACTCAAAACAACTGGAACTCTCCAGTAGTTGATAAGCCTCTGCAACTGCCAGTGGAAAAATGTGGTTCACATCTGTACGGTTGGTTAATCCAGATTGTCCATTTGGCGGACCTACCTAATTAGATGGCCAACGGTAGAAAATCAAGGCCATCAGCCAACGAGTATTCCAATTTGTGGCCTTAAAATAGATTGCGAATAAGAAAGATTCATCCATCCACATACAAGAGGAAATATCTGTTAATTGTTGTGTTGAATCCGTCATCCTTTTTTGACATGGATGCTTCAAATTCACCAATTATACAACTTCTATAAATAAATAAAAAATTCTCGCCAAACATGTTTATCAATTGAAAATTATTTGTGATTTTGGAATTTCTACTCATTATAGAATATTTCAAAAATCATGAAATAGGCAATAAAATACAATCTAAAACTTGTTTTCTTGAGACGTTCGCCAAAATATAGAATCATGGCTTTGGAAGGCAACTTGGATCACCTGAAGAAGAAAATCAACAGACCGGATCCTACCATGACAAATTACACGGTTTGGACGCTAAAATATGGGGTCCATGTGTAAGTGAGCCATCACCCGTCCAGCATTTGTGGCTGATGGGGCCCATATTACCCATGTTCGGATTAAACGAACTGCTCCATGCAGCCGCGCCCCATGGGTGGGCCATGAACCTTGTAGTTCCCATTGGTTGGAGAACTTGAACCATCTGAAGTGTGGGCCCAGCCAGCGACGAATGCTTGGACGGCCTAGGTACGGACGTCCAGTAAGCAGTTTTGGGAGGTTGGCTAATCCCAGACACGTGTGGCACACGTGTGCAATATCTAAGCCTTCATCATGTGCCCTGGCATGCATGTATGTCCAAGGGCCTGAGAATCATGCCACCATCAACTCATCAGTTGAGCTTGGATTTTATCTATGTCATTAAATTTACAACCGTGGCCCACCTGATGAAATGACTGGCATGATTCATCGACGAGGGACACAAACGATGGACCATTTTCAATATCGCATGTATCTGTTGTTACGAAATGTCTTCACTTTTTGCATATAGAAGTTTCACCAAAAAATAAAAGAGACGTCTTCATTTTGTATATGGAACAGAGGTTTGATCGATCGACTATCCTAGTTAAACGATAAAGTAAGTCTCGAATTATATAAATTGGTATTTGGATAATTTTGGATATTCTTAATCAATCAAAATGTTAGGTTCGATCAACAAAAATTCACAAAAAAAAAATAAATTATTTAACACTTTGGACACTTTTATGCATGTTTGATTGATCAAACATGCCGGCTCAATCGATTGATGCGATCGATGACCGCTCGATCTATGCGACCAATGATGGCTTGATCGATGTCGATCGATCAATGGTTTGAACGAATGTGCGCATAATTTTACATAATTTCACGAATTGTTTCTTATTATGGGTGTGACAATATATATATCGGTGTAATTGTAGGATTAAGGTATTCTAAGAAGGGATAGTTCATTTCTAGAGTTTCGAAAGAAGAAAATGAGAGTTTTTAAATTATAAGTGCATCCATCTCTTGTATTTTTACTTTTATAGTAATATATTATCTTCTTCTGCTTAAGTTTTTTTCCATAAAAGTTTTTCACGTAAAATTCACGTGTACTTGGGCATGCTTTGATTACGTTTGCTTTATCTTTGTCTGATCTGAATTTGGGGCTTGCTTCCACAAATTCTCAACATCTGTCAAAAAAATCACACTCTCTCACTACAGATCAAACGCAAAACTAACCTAGAAATGGTTCGTAAAAAAATTGCCAACATACCACACACCATTAATGGACTAAAATCGATTGTCGAAGACTGTGGAACATTCCAAAGTGTACCAAACTATCATCTTACAAAAGAAAGAGAAGCCCATCTATCTTGTGAAAAGAGCGAGGAAGAAGGGAAAAGCTTAGGAATCGACAGCAATCCTCAGCACCATCACTAACACTACAAAATGTTCGAAGGCAGTCCTCAACTAACAATTGAAATCCCTCACCCGATTCCTTAGCCTAGAGACACTATAAGAAAATAGGCCTTTAGCCACAACTTTTTAGCCTTAGTTGAAAAAATGGAGGCTAAATGTATTTTTTTAACCTTGGTTGCTATGGAACTAAAGCTAAAATTTCATTTTTCACCTCAGTTGCTAAGGAACCGAGGCGAAAAGTGTACTTTTTAGCCTCGGTCACATAAGAACCGAGGTGAAAAGTTTACTTTTTAGCCTCAGTTGCATAGGAACCAAGGCTAAAAGCACTTTTTAGCCTCCGTTGTATAGGAGCCGAGGTGAAAAGTCTACTTTTTAACCAGAGTTGTATAGGAACTGAGGCGAAAAGTCTACTTTTTAGCCTCAATTACATATGAACTAAGGTCAAAAGTCTAACTTTTTAACTGCCAAAAGTCTACATTTGAGAATATTGATAAAAATTGATAATATTGAAAGAATTAATAAATTAAAAAAAGAAATTGACAATAAAAAATTAACAATTTAAAAAAAAATTGAGACAATTATGAAAAAATTGAGAATTTTGAAAAAAAAAAAAAAGAAAATTGAGAGTTTTGAAAAAGATTTAAATTTTGAATTTTCTAAGAAGTAAGAATTTTTAAAAATTTTGAGAACTGTTAAAAAATTAAGAATTAAGTTTTTTTGAAAAATTAAGAATAATAAAAAAAATGATAATTTGCTTGTTGGGCACTCATCTTTGTAAGCGTGTTCTTTGGTTTAAGCTATAGTGGAGACCCGTCCATAAGAGAATTTATGGGCCCTACCACAATAATTTGTTTGTTGGGCACTCATCTTTGTAAGCGTTCATATTTGAATTTCAGAGTTTGCAACTTAACATTTATACTGTTCAATTTATGAAAGCAATTAGACAGTTAGTATCATTTGTTTGATGCAAATTTTTTACATTATCGACCAATTACAGTGGGCCTCGTAATTTGAACGGATTGGATTGAGGTGAATACGAGCCGCTTATAAAGAAACCTTTGTGAATGTGTATATGGTTGTTCATGCTCTCCAGAGTATTAATGTTATTAAAGAGAAAATATAAGTGCACTCGCGTGAGATGTATGAAGCCTTCGTGCACACGAGCTGACTTTGGAACACATGATTAATATCAGGTCCATTCATCAGGTGATCCTACTTTCCAAAAAGTAGATTTGGTCCAGTCATCACGCCAACCACATTTTTTATTAAATATTAACGGTGAGAGAAAAAAAAAATCACGAACGGTCAACACCCAACATACGTGTTTGGCCTATTAAATCATTAAACCAGCCAGATATTTTGTACTAGGTAGTAGAGTGGTGGGCCACACTCAATACATGATCTGGATATTCCACAATATTCTATGTACGTCATTTAAAGGCCCCAAATCCATCACACGTGCGAAAGTTGACGTACAATTCTTAAATTGCCAATACCATATAATATAAATGCCAGCTTATACCGAAAATACCCCCTAACCCAATATTTCCAACGGAATTTTGGACATCCGATAAAGGGCATTTTGGGAATTAAAGATGTATACCATGTTGATATTTCCTATCTCTCACTCTCCCTCGCCCTAATCCTCTCTCTCTCTCTCTCTCTCTCTCTCTCTCTCTCTCCGTGAGATCCAAAGAAAGGAGGGAGCCGATTTCCGTGCAGGCCAGGTAGGTCACAATTTGCTTCCGACGCTAGATAAATAAGATACGTTTTCTTGCAGCGATTTTCAACTGAGAGCTTTGTATCTCAACGTTTTGTTATCTTTTCTTAATGAGATTTGAGCTTCCCTATCTCAAGATTGTGTTTTCTATGCTATTTTTGGGAGATTTGTTGAATCTGATAGATCGGAAAGATCTAGGGTTAGGTGAGCTTCCCTATCTTTTCTTAACCGCCATTTCTATTCTTAATTTCTTTCACTTTGCTAAGAAACAAGGACTATAAATTAGGGCTTTCAACGGTTATCCAGACATGTGCAGGTACCTAATGGACCCTATTCTAATGCATCTGGGTCCCAATTTTTTATACCACCTGGTCTGGTTTGGGTCTTACTTTTTTGGACCCGGTTAAATTTTGAGTCTAGCCTGGTTCTTGTCAGGGGAACGGATTGGCTACTCCCCCTGACACCAGCCATTGGCTGGTGGTCGGTGCTCTGTGGGGCCCACCATGATGTATGTGTGTCATCCATGCCGTTCATATATTTATGTATCATTTTATGATATGATAAAAAAAATTGAAGTATATCTCAATCTCAAGTGGATCACATTACAGGAAAGTGTGTTGAATGAATTTGACCATTAAAAACGTTTTGGGGGCAATAAAAGTTTTGGATCAAGCTGATATTTATTGTTTCCCTTCATCTGGGTCTTCATGACCAAATCAACAGATTGGATGTCAAATAAACAGTACATTGGGCTTTAGGAGGATTTTAATTGTGAATATCCATTCATTAGTTTTTGTCCTGTGGTGTGGCCTACCTAAGATTAATATCCCTATCATTTCTTTTTTTAAAACCTAAAATGATCTGTAAAAATGGATGAACGGAATGGATGAAACACGTAAATCATGGTGGGGCCCACAGAGCACCGACCACCAGCCACGAGGCTGGTGTCAGGGGGAGTAGCCAATCCGTTCCCCTTGTCGGGTCCATCAACTTGTACCCTCTTAAAATGGGGTTAGGTCAGGACAAAGTCGGATCCAGCTTGGATCCAATTAGTTTTAGTATTAATATTATATAGTATTAAATATATTGATTACTCTAGCAAAGCAATGATGTTGCCTAACGCCACAAGCACATCAGAGAGCCCATTCACACCAATGCATAAAAATGGCAAATGTGAGTGCAATATAGTCCATGCATTGGGTGGGCCCGACCATGCATATGCTCTTATTTCACTAAAAACCTACATCAACAAAGAGGAGTTATGGGTTTTTTTCCTTCCATTTTCTGAAGCTGTTATAGTTTTTGAGTTTACTAGAACTAGATAGCTCTGATTTTGCAGGACGATTGGTTACAAAGGGCAACTAAAGGCAGATCTTGGCCACGAGAGGTTTACGAGCTACATAGCCCTGGTAAATATACTCACCATTCTCCATAATTCTTCATGGAAAGCTCCACATTTTAACAGCAAGAAAAAAAAATAAAATAAAAATGGAATTCATTGGTGAAGGGACATACATAAGGTTGAGCAATGAGTTTTTAACTTTGAAGACATTTCAACAGCTGAAATTATGAGTTGCATGCAGTCATCCCATGCGAATGCAAACAAGTACATGTGCATTCTTTGTTAGTTCTATGTCTCAAGTGTATTTTGCAAGCATGTTCCTGATGTGGGGTTGATTCTATGAACATCACTTCACAATGCTCTATTGCATCTGTAGCTACATTGACATCCTCAGTTACCAGAGAAAAACTTAGATACTCTAGCAGTGAGATCGATGATATGCTTATTAAATTACTGGGAAATTGCAGGCATGGCACACGATCAATTCAAATTACAAGTCCCAGTTAGATGTATTATGACTCGAAAGTAGGCTTACCTGGGTATCTCACTATTGGATTAGTAGACATTGTTGGACCATTAAAGCTGAAACTAAGAGGACCATTAAAGCTGAAACTAAGAGATATCTGCTGGTCCTATTTCAGTGAATACGTTTCCACCAATTGGATGTTTGGATTGTCCACCAGATCTGATTTTTGGAATATGACTTAGTGACAGTGGTTTCCACAATGTAGTCTGTTTAATCCTAGTTGATGGGATGCGGATTTCCTGTGAAAGCGTTTCACAGGAAGTTCCTGCACTGGGAACTCAGGTGGGGCTCACTGCAATGTTTATGAGAAATCCACTCCATTCATCTATTTTTTATGTTAATATTAGAATATTAGGGAAAAAATGAACCAGATCCATTGCTTAAGTGAGCCCGATGACATGAGAATTGAATGTCCACAATTGAAATATTCGTTGGGCCACAGAAGTTTTGAATCATGTTAATATTTGTGTTTTCAGTTAATCCCAGTAGGAATGAGGTTATGAACGGTATAGATGGCATGTAAACATCACTGTCAACCCAGGAAGGTTTCAACGCCAGGAATTTTCCTACCTACCTTCTCTTCTTGTGCAGCCCACTTGAGTCTTGAATCCTGATCAATTTTCATTTGACAAATGAGCTCAGAAAACAGATGGACGGAATAGATTCCTTACAAACATCTCGGTGGGCTCCACCTCAGTTTCCAGCGCAGGAACTTCCTGGCTTTCGCAGGAAATCCACATGCCACGTGTTTAATCCTAGTTGATGTATGCTATGTGTACAATCTCACGGACACTTGTCTTTCCTTGTGAAACAGCTGATGGATGGAATGTGGCTGATGGATGGGATGTGGCTGCTGTATCAGATGTAGCTGCTGTATCAGCTGATGGATGGGATGCAGCTGATGGATGGGATGTAACTGCCGTAGCAGATGATGGATGGGATGTAGCTGCTGTATCAACTGATAGATGGGATGCAGCTGATGGATGGGATGTAGCTGCTGTATCAGTTGATGGATGGGATATAGCTGCTGTATCAGCTAATGGATGGGATGCAGCTGATGGATGGGATGTAACCGCCGTATCAGCTGATGGATGGGATGTAGCTGCTGTATCAGCTGATAGATGGGATGGAGCTGATGGATGGGATGTAGCTGCTGTATGAGCTGATGGATGGGATGTAGCTGTTGCTCTTGCACCTTCTCCTCAACCGGTAGCCTCAGGTTGGGAATAAACTCTCATGGATCAATCAACCTGCAACCTTTGATTGGGAGACGATCACGGTTCAAACACTAGAAGCCATCACGGGCGGTGGAGGCTCTCATTGAAGCCAGCAGTGGCAGCAGCAACAATGACAGAAATCCTCGATGTACAGCAGCAACAACAATGACAGATTGTTTGTTTTGAAAACTTTAAATAGACTATTAATTGTTTAGTTGTGCTGATTGTTATCTTGATGGATGTTAAATGGGTGAAACATGCACAGGTTCAATCATTGGTTGATTATAATATTGTTAGCTTTTGTTAATAGAAGTTAAATTTAGCCTCGATTATTGATAAATGATGTTAAAAATTGAATTTACCCTCAACTGATGCCAACAACTGCTAAATCTATCTGTAATCTCAATTTTACCTCAATTATCTAAATTAAGACTACAACTCCCTTGGCTAAATACTTTAGCTTCAGTTGTTGAGAACATAGGTTAAAAATAAATTTAGCTTCAATTGGAGGCAACTGATGTTAAAATTTTGATTTAGCTTCAGTTGGAAATAATGGAGGCTAAAATTTTGATTTAGCCTCATTTCAAGATTACTGAGAGTATAAAAGTCATTTTAGCCTCAGTTGCTAAAATTGAGGCTAAAGCCTTTAGTCATTAGAGTTTCATCCTCGGATTGAATAATTTAGGCAAAACCGAGGCTAAAGGCTTTAGCCTCTGTTTTTAACCTTTTCAGCCACAGTTTTTAACCGAGGCTAAAACTCTCTTATCTTGTAGATGTCACATCCCCTTCTCCAAACTATCACCATGATGACATATATCTAAGCTGTTCCAGGTTATGCAACAACTACTGAAGGCAGGCTTGAAAGAAAGAGCCGCCTTCCTTGCTGTGGTATTGATCTCGGCTGGTTTCTATTCATGCGGCTATACCGTGGTATGTTAGAGCTTTAATTATTCTTTGCTCCAAGGTAGATTACCGGGAGAAACAAGGGTTCGGTGCATGCAAAGTCGCTGCTGTTCTTGTTACCGTCACGATAATTCTTAGGATGATGAAGGAGGATCACGACTGGTGATTAGAAGAAGCAGGTCACAGAGATTGTTGAAAGGAATGTAAATTGAATGAGGTCACAGAGATTGTTGAAAGGAATGTAAATTGAATCCTTGGATTCTGAAAATTATTGGGCTATTTTAGTTAAATTCTGAACCTGTGGTTTGTAATTTTTTTGGACAATCTTGTGTAATTTGTAACAGTGATCTGAAAAATAAAAAATAAAAAAAAATCAACAGTCCAAGAGCTAGAAATCATGTTCCTTAATAACTCGATGAGTTTACTATCTTTTACTTTTATCTCGGAAGGTGGGTGAGTCAACTGACTCAAAATAATTGGACCTCCTATCCAACAATCCGTCAGTCAATGTTAGCGCAATTAGTTGACTATTAGTATCTAAGAAGACAGGCAATTATACAAAACTAATTTAAAAGTAAGAGATTTTCAGTCCATAATCTTAGGCAATTATACAAAAATATTTTAAAAGTAAGAGATTTTCAGTCCATAATCCAAAAGGCATGCAACCAAAGTCAAAAAAAAAAAAACCCCTAGTAATTATCTTTCCATGCCCAGCTACTGAGTTGTTGACCACCCCCACCTGCAGGTGGCAACGATACCACCCTAAGCTTAAAATGGCATCAGGCAGATGTGGGGCCCATGTGGTGTTAATATAACATCAGTCCATTAGGTGAATCCCCTCAGGATAAACAGAGTACATTAAAATCAATTCTAACCAAAACGCTTGTGGGCTAGAGAACAAATCATAATGTGGGAAGGGACACCCACCCTTGATTAATCTCACTGGCCCCGCCATCTGCGTTGAAAAACAACCTGATTTTTGTCTACTCATGGGAGAGTTGAGGGTCTCGAAGGCTCAGATTCCATATACACAACATGGTGGAGCCTATGCGGGCGTTCCCTCTCAACCCGTCCCCTCGGTCTACCTATGTTTCTGTGGTTAATTTCAAATTTAAGAACTTTATGACACCATTTTGAAAAATGTTTTCAATAAGGTATTTCATTCATTTAATAATCATCATTGGAGCACCTTCACTTAGATATTCCAGGGAAGGTGGGGGAAGCTAATGGAAGTTGGGGCTAGCCATGTGAGCAATTGGTTTGCAGATCAAGGGTGGGCCCCACCATAATATTTATGTAAAATCCATCCCAACAACCTGGTGCATCACCCAATGTTAGGCCTATGTATAAAAAATATCAGCCCCCATCTATAATTTAGGTATTCCACGTGATTGGAAACAATGAACATGGCAACCGTCCAATCTATTTCTATTGGTATGGCTCACCTGAATCACAGATGAGTTTGATTTGTGGGCCACAGGCCTAAATTTTGGTGTGGCATCTAATAATTGGAATGGATTTTAAATAATAATCACAGTGATCCTTGCATATTTGAAAGGTGGCCATGTTTCTCTCCCAACCATTTCCTTCATTGCGGCCCACTTTAATAATAGGTCAGCTTGATTTTTTTTTGCCCCATGGAAGGATTACACATTTAGTGCTAAGATTGGATCTCACGTATGCCTCACGGTAGGTCCATCAAAATATCAGCGTCCCTCTCTCCCTCACACCGCGTGCGTTAGGAGATTCCGTTGATTTATTTTAAAAAAGACACCCATCCTTAGTGTTAGATTGGGCCACCAGTAGATATCTTATCACACATTAGGCGCAAGGCAAAAAACTCAGCCTGATATTTGATTCAGGTTGGCCAGACCAAAGGAAATAATTGGATGAGTGATATTCACCCTTTTATTTTTATAGAGCTCATCATTATTACTATATGGAATCAACCCCAACCATTAGATGTCACATCAAAATTTAGGCTTAGAGAACAAAAATAAGGCTTATCTGTGATTCAAGTAGGCCACACTAATGACAACAGTTTAGAAGAACCATGTGGCCCACCTAATTCATGGATGAGGCTGATGTTTTGGTCATGACACCTAACTCGGGGGACGCACATGTTGGTTGGGGTGGATTTCACGTTAACATCACCACGGGGCTTACTATAGGTGCTAACCTTTTATGGCATGGCCTGTCTCAGCTTCCGTTAAAAAGTACAACCTAATTACAGAATTTTACAAAATGGTACCTCACTCATATAATATTACATCCGGTACCTGGATCCCGGGTGGCACATAATCCGCTCGCCCAGATTCGTACGCAAATATCCCGCGAAAGACTTTCGCAGGAAGTTTCCACGTTGGAAATGTAGGTGGGGACTAGCGTGAAGGATTGGACGTCAATAATTGGAATATTTTTGAGGCCACGGAAGTTTTGAATAGAGCAGATATTTATGGTTTCAGTTCATCTAAGCAGAAATGAAATTATGAAAGATATTGATGGCATGTAAACATCACTGTCAACCCTAGGGAGGCTTCAACAATAGGAATTTTCCTACCCACCTTTTCCTTTAATGCGGCCCACTTGATTCTTGTATCTTGCTTATTTTTTATCTCAAGTCTTAAAATAAGCTCAGAAAACAGATGGATAGCTTAGATTTATCATAAACATCATGGTGGACCCTACCTAAGTTTCCAATGCAAAAACTTACAGTAAGCTGTAGCAAAGAACAGAGAATGGCTTCCTCATATCTAGCGGTTGTGTACCACGTATATTCATGGGTTTTGTGGGCCTACCAAGGTATATATGTTTTATCCACACTTCATCCAATTTTTTTTTCATATCATTTTAGGAAATAATATAAAAATGAGGTAGATATACAACTTTAGTGGGCCAAATTACAAGGAACAATGAAAATTGGGTGTATACCCCCATAGAAGGCTCTAATCAAGTTGATTTTTGTTTTGTTTTGTTTTTGTTTTTGCTTTTTTCTTTTTTTTTTTCTTTTTTTTTTTTCAGGTCTGTGTGACCTTATTAAGAGATTATATGGAAAATAACCTCATAGTGGACCTCAGGAAGGTTTTAACATTAGTTGTTCCATTCCTACTACTTTCTGTGGTGTAGTCGACTTGAACTTTGGATGTGCATATTTTTTGGGATCATGCTTTAGAATGATATAAAAAAGTTGAAGGACGGTGTGGATGTAACACATAAATCATAGTGAGCCCAAAAATGTGTCACACATTAAAAGTTAGGTTGTTTATTAAGTAAACAAGAAAATTTTTGTTTGCACGGGGAATATTGGATTTTAGAAAATTGTCTGCAGAGCGCTTTCTGAATTCACCGTTAAGTTAGAACTCATTCACCAAGAAATTTCGGGATAAAATGATGGAGAGCTTTCCTCACTCGGCGTTAACAAATACTGCTAAACATTGAGAACTTCCGGATTCTATATTAAGTGAAAATTTTGAGCGTTACCAAAGAGGCCCTTAGTCAATTGGGATTGAGTCATAACTTGGGAGCGTGTTTGCTAGTAGAGGTAGCAATGCTGGGCTACCTAGCCTAGTCAAGGTAGCCCGGCCTTGAAGAACCAGGCCTTGGGCTACTAAACTTGACCCAATGGTTAGGCTTAGGCTTGAAATCTAAGTTTGGTGTTCATGCCAAGTTGACCAGTGCCAACAATGAATAGCTTGGCCTGTTGCCCTAGTGCATACTATTTATTAGTAATGTAGACTATAAAGTCCACGGTGGATCACATATAGGCACTTACAATTGTTCAAATTGTAAAACCTAGTTTACACAATGAATTGCACATTGATGAACTTAAATAAGTCCATGGATGGTTGGGTGAGGCATAAGCTTGGCTAATTAATCATTTTACTTGATATACATGTGCTTTAGAAAATCTTTGATACTTTGAAAGAGCATAATAATTCATAAACATGCACTCCGCCAATTGTAAAGCGATTATACAGGTAGCATATATATGCAATTTATCACTAACATATAGGGCTAGATCGTCATCCGATCCAGCCTTGTCTTGGCACTAGCCCAACCCGGCCCTCTAAGGCAAGGACTTGGCCCTCTTTAGCTTTTTAGGGCTTGTATTAGGCCAGGGCTTATGACTTTGGGTCCGGCAAAGACTTCTTAAGCTCGTTAGGGCTTGAATTGGCCCATGGCTTAGGGTTTTGGGTTGGCCAATTGCCACCCCCTATTTGTCAGTGGGGTGTGGCAACAGACCTGCTCCAATATTTAAGAACTAAAGCCTGAGTCCTACATAAGCGTAGCATAGCAAGTCCAAGCTTGACCTAAAAACATTTAGTTGGCTCGGCTGACTCAATCCAGCCCAAAAATTAATAAAAATTCCTCTTTTTCGCTAGAATTCTCCTAATCTATCTATTTATCAAATGGGCTAGGCATGCAAGAAATAAACATTTTACTGGAATGAAACAAACATTCCGCATTCACGATAGATGTCACCTGAGTAAAATGTCATATTTATAGGATTTAAAATGTATACATAAATCTGGCTTGGGCCGGTCTGGGCGGGTCAGGTTGGGCTAAAATGAGTCAAGCCCAAGCCCGTCCCCAAAATTGATAGAGCTGTGCATACAAGGCCCAAGCTTGTCGCATGGGCGAAGCTAGTTCGTCCAAGCCCAGCAAAAAGTAGGTCGGGTGGGCTACCTGGCCCATTTCCACCCTTATCTACTTGTGACCTGGCTTGAAATCCTTAGAATTAAGTTGACTCGTCCCAGTTTCGATTCAACTTGGTTTTGAAACTATGTTGCCATTTTTATTTTTACTTTTGTTTTGTTTTTGTTTTTTTCCTTCATATTACTAGCTTGATCCCTTCTTTATTAAGGAAATTTGTGTTGAGGCAAGACCCAAACCTTACATCAAAATTCAAATATTATTCTTACATAATACACCCCAAAAGCTAGCATTTTCTTATTACTCTTGAAGAACGAAGTCTTCAAAAACCGGGTAGAAAAAAAACTCCCCTCAATACCTGAACATGACAGTGGTCTGCATTTTAGACACAGGGGGGATTTGTTTCTTTATTCTCCTTTATAATCTAAGTGCATGAGTCTTAGTGATGGCTAACAGCACCCGTCCTCACAGCACACCTTGCACAGCGGATTAGAGGCTTCATAATAAAAAAACAGCAGCGACAACCTTCCATATCATAAATGAACACAAGCCATTAGAGTTATAATCAGCATTGTAATAAGATAATCAAGGAAATTGAGAAAACAAAAAATGTCATACATGAACTAAAAATAAGTAGAACTCCTTAAAGCTCACCTTGAGGATGGACCACGTACTCAGCCGTCTGAGAGCTAGCAGCATTTGAGCTTACCACGAATAATGCTGCGATCATGACCCAGGCCAGAACAATGAGCAACATCTGCTTCCTCACTATCTTTTCTCCCTTGCTAGAGTTCAAAGGATTCTGATGATGAAAACCCATTGTTTCATACTCTATTTATAGATGAAAACCATGCTGCAATTGTAATATAAGAAAAATCCGAGTTTATATCATACAATATTTTCTCATATCTATCATTCTTGCACGCGTTTGGCATTGACTGCTGACTGTGACCCCATCCCATCTTTGTCGACCGTTGACTTCATCTCTAAGAGAGGCTCGCATTTTTCTCAAACTCGAATCCAGATGGTAGAGCAAACTCTCCACAGCACACATGGATGGATGATGTGTCAATCAGGACCGTTTATCTTGTAGTCCCTACTTTGGATAGAAAATCATTTAAAAACCACATGGATTAGATGATCCTAGCCATCCGATCAGTTTCTTTCAAGTTTACATGTGCCTCACGGTATATTTTAAGCTTTTATTTATTTATTTATTTATACATCTAGGTGTGAATTTTGACAGATGAGCCATCCATTGTAGGGCCCAGGAAATGGTTGGCCATGATTGACATATATACCACCTTTTCAAGAGTTCTTGGGATGACACTGCCATGTCACGCTTGCACCGTCTGTACCGTGTCACCTGTTCTATATCTTAACAGCCGTTTGAGAGATGTACATTCACCTCATCCTTCGCAAAGGACACAAAATGGCATGATGGAATGACGATAAGAGTACTTGCTGCCAAAGCGTCACAGCCAACCATTAGTACGATCGTGGTATGGTGTCTATGGCCCGTTCGTAGAGCCTTTTCATGAATGAACGGCGTGGATCATCATATACATATGCTACACGTATAAACTTGGGCGGACGTAAGCTTAGCATGCATGGACAGAAACTTTGGACCATCCAAGTTGTGGGTTCCATTGTGGATGTTGACGGATAATTGCCTGGCTGTGGATTGCTTACTGTTTCATTGGATGATGAGGACGTAGAGTGGGTCACGGGCACTTTCGTAGCCAAGATGGATCAGAGAAAGCCTGATGGGAGGCGAAAGATGGGAGGCGAAAGTGATCATGACAATCAAAACCTAAAACAGGCGTATGTCGCGTACAGGAATGAGTGACTCGACCTACCATATATGATAGCTTCTTCTGCCCAAAATCATATATGGTACGCGGAATAACTCATTTCGGTTCGACATAGGCTTACTTTAGGGTTCTACGGTCCTGATCACCTTAGCCTCTGATCGGGCCTATCTTGGCCATGAAAGTGTCCGTAACCTGCTCTACATCAGATCATGGACTGTCAGGATCCTGATTTTCGGGCCATGCTCCATCCACATTGGAAGATCAGGATGTAGTCAGTCTACCCAGACACAAAAGTTAGATGAATCCGAACCGTCCATCTGGTGGGGCTACTCTACCCCACCGGTGGTGATGAATTGCCTGATTGGTAGGACGGTCAAGGTAGAGCCCACCAATTACTCAGAGGAGCTTGTGACCCAAAATGGCTAATCAGGATGAGTCAGAGTGGGACTCAAATTTTAAGTGAAAACAACATGCGGGAACCCTTGTTTGTTGATTAAAATCATCAAAACTGATGGGCCCCACTAGCGGATGGTGGAGACTTGAAATATTCCAGATATGATGATTTTATCAATCCACCAAGCTGCCTTTCAATCTATACCATTTTTTTGTTTTTTTTATCCTTAATTAATGTCCAGTTATAGGCCACTTATCAAGGGGTTAAAATCACGCAAGATTTTTGTAGAATCCTCGACCCACGGTAGGTGCCATCAGCTCAACCGTTGGATCAATTCACTGTGGGCCCCACTTGCTCAAACTCTAGCATCAGGATATATTCAGTCAGTACTGATGCATCAGTTCTCTTTATTCATTTGACATTGAATTCTACATACTTATATACGCTTTCCAAAACACAGCCTACTTATATCTCTATTTTCCGCATGAGGTAAAACAGCCCACATGCGTCCGGCTTTTGCAGAATCGGCCACTAATTGAGCTGGATGTGGGTCCCAAATCACGACTTGGGACATCATAATATGGGCCCCACCGTGGATCAAACAGACTAAAAACGTAGGGCCAAGACTAAAACATTGCCCTAGGCCGGTAACAAAATGGCTATGTTACATGATAGTTCTAAAACTTGCTAACTTGACTTAATTAAGTTTTCGACTTATCAATCATTTTATTTTCTTTGCATACAAAAAGCATATTATCAACATACAAAATCAGGATAAAAAAATTTTCATCATCGAAAAACTTAAAATATAAGCAAGGGTCATAATCACTTCATATTCAAAACTTAAATATAAACAAAGTCAAACTTTTTATCCCATTGCCTTGATTTTTGCTCGAGGCCATATAATGATTTATTCAACTTGCATACGAGATTCTCATTGCCATTCATAACAAACCCTTTCGGTTGTCACATGTAAACTGTTGCACAGCACGCCAACAACGCAGTGAACCGAGATCCAATCTTCAATCTCACCCACAAACGATAAACAAGAAGAAATATAAATTAGACGAAGAATCAAAGCATTCTAAACAAACCACAAGACAAGATATATGTCACGCCCCATACTCGGTAACCAGACTCACAAAAAATCTAATGGCCGGTTCTGGCTTCAACAGCCTCCGTAGTACCTCATTCTCACTCCTGAGGTAGGTTCTGATCCTTGGATCCTATAAGGAGAATTTCCATAACAGTATAATCATTCCAATACGAGCATACCCAAGATCACAGCAAGTATATCTGAGGAAAACCAAGGCACACATTACAAAATCCACTATGAATTTGAACTTTTACAAGTTTACATCAGGTTTAAAAGGTCATACATAAGGAAGTAAGAAAAGAGGAAGAAGTCCGCAACACTGGAGTCCTGAAGCTCAACTTTACTCCACACTCTGCTGCTATGATGCTTGCCTAGAGTCGCCTGCATGCATCAATCGTGCATAAGTTTATAAAAGCTTAGAGGGTGGTGAAAGTGTGTGACAATGGTGCATAGAAGAATAGTAGGAGATATAAAGAGAGAAACATACTCAATGAGAATATCACTAGCCTTATCAAAGCTTATCATGAATACAGTGCAATGAGTACTGAACGCCATACCAAGACAATGCATGAAGGGGCTTACACAGCCAATGTTAATGCGATGCAAGTAATGCCAGTGCTCATATCCAAATAACATGTCAAGTACATTTTTAATCATAAGGAAATCATCGGGTCCATTACACTGCTGAATGACTGCAGCTCTATAGACCCCGCATAGTCAAACGAGTGTAAAAGACCTCACTACCGTGGGCAGCCAATCACCAACAAGGCCTGAATGTAGCAGACCCATTTACGAGCTGGTCAAACTCAACCTAACAACACCTCCTCAAACCAGGCAAGTAAGGCCACACCTCTATCCAACCGACTACACAACAGTGGGAGTCGTGGCCTAATGGTATAAGGCCCTCGTGCACTCATAGTTTTCACTCGATCACAGCATTGGAACAGATCCTTGGTACCATGAAAGTTTTAAAAATTTCACCCATGGGCATCCTATATACTCGGTATGCTCAAGTAATATTTTCAGTATCTACACATACGATCATCCACAAATATCCATGTGGAGGCAAGGCCCTAATGAAACATGGGCGGTATCACCATGAGATGCGATGTCAATGCATGAGTCACACATACAGATCATGCACTAGTTGCAGGCACATAATGTGAACAAGGGGAGAAACTCCATCCCTCATTGACTACTACGCAATTCAATCAATTTACATAGATGATGCATATGGGTCACAAGAATGCAAGTGTGCTACCTGTGGAATATGGAATCCTCCATCCTAAGGAGAGATAAGGTCTAGGCACATAAACAGGTGCTTTAAGGAAGAGAGGAGAAATCCTCTGGTGAGAGCCTAGTACTTTGGGATGACCCACAAGCTAAGAGAGAGTCATGATCTTAAAAAGAACGATCCTAGCCTAGCCTAAGGTAGGCCTTCAACCACCTATAAGGGCCTCTATGGGCCTACCTTAGGGCCACCAAGGAGGACATCCAACCTCAATTGGGTCTCAAAAGGTAACCCACTACGCATATAATGTAAGGTCTAAGGCTTAAGTAATGTATGGTCTAATGGACCATACCCCAAGCCCAATCTCATAGACCATATAGTGGGCCCTCAAGTGAAGTTTGGGCCCAACTATAAGGGTCATTAATTCATATGTTGTGGTGCGCTTCATGGGCAGCCCGATAGTTCATTTACATGGGCAATTCTCACATTTAATACAAGTGAGTTGGGCCTCACTTTTTTAGCCCAAATATAGGGCAATTTTAATGGGCGGCCAAGGGCCTAACTTCTTACATATTCTTGCCCCTAAGCCCATCACAATAGATGAGAGAGTATAGGCCCAAGACCAATGAGCTTATCCAAAAAGACTTAGTCCACAGGGCCTAATTACCAACATAAAAGGGTGGCCATGTATATATACATTACATCACATAAATGAGCCCTAAGGAAATAGCCCAAAAATAAAAACAATCTAATTCATGCATTATGGTGGACTTCGAGGGCAGCCCATAAACCGAAGAATACACATGATTAGGGCCTAACCGACAGTGTGGGCATTGTCATATCAACCCAAAGACTTAGCAAGATCCTCCACAATATGCATCAATGTGGGCGTTGCAAGTCAGCCCATAGTTAAGTACTTCATGAGGGCATCAAGGCCCATAATACACATGATCAGTTTATAAACAGCCCATTGGGCTCACAATTCTTAAGGAAGAGGTTTACAGTCTATTTGGGCCTATAAAACTACTCAAAATCTGGTTAAGGTTAGCATACAATATCACCATAAAGGTGGGCCTTAAAAGGCACTAATTGTGCCTAAAAATGTCTAAAGAAAGAAGGCAAAGAATGTGTGCAACGCTCCCTTAAATCAAGTGGGCCACAACGGGGCCCCTTCTAGCCCACCCATTTCCTGGGTCTGCTGGAATCTAGAAATTTATTTAATTTAGATAGGTTACTTACCCATGATGACCCACACATATCACAGTGGACCCTACCAGATAAGAAGGTGAATACACAATACTTACTTCAAGTGGGTCATGCCGTTGGAATGCAGGCCCAGCAACCTAAGGTATAGGCGTCCCATGGTGGTTAGTCCTACGGCCCTGGGTATTTGGCACAAAACTGATCCAAATTGCAGGCCACACCACGGTCGGCACAGGGGCCCGATGGCCCTAAAAATTTGTAGGATGGTCCTTTCATGGGTGGGCCACACCTCCACAAAATTTTGTTACTTTTGGATAAATAAAAGTATTTTAATTAATTTAAATAAAACAGTCTGTCCAAAAAATCAGACTGACCTGGACGTCCCAATGTGGTGGGTTGGTCCGGCCCTTGACACGAAGTGCACAGGGGTCCATTGGCCCCAAAAATTTATAAGTGGCTCCCATTATGGGTGGGCCACCTCTCTGTAGATTTTCATGATTTTTAATTATCCACAAGTATTTTAATAAATTTCAGAATTCCAACCTGTCCAGGGTGGAATGTTGCTGAAAATATAGCTATCCACTGTCTTGAATTTGGGTCATCCAACTGGGTGGATTTTGGGCTTCCAAAATTCATGAAATTTGGGCCCGAGGTCCCTCATCAAGCCTACAACATAGTGGGACCCAGAAATATAGCCCACCTTTTGAGAAAATATTTTTAAAATTTTGTTCTTATGGAACTATGCTGCTGGACTGCACAACAAAAATTTCTGACAGCCGATTATGTTGGCCCACTCTTTTGGATGCTCAAATGAGGTCCATTGGCCCTAAAATTTTTTAGGTAGGTCCTAACATGGGTGGGACACCTCTCTGAAAAATTTTAAAATTTTTGAGATAGTATAAGTATTTTATTTAATGATTACAAATTGTGGTCAGCAATAAATATCTAGAAGATCTGCTGGTACAGAAAATACCACTATCCCATGTTTGACACCATATGGGGTGGGCCTATACTTGCCCAAATTACTAAAAAATTGGTGGGTTTGATGGTCCCACATATGGACAGCAAGTGGGGTCCACTCGAGTGGCCCACTTACTCCTAAATCAAGATGGAAAATGAGCATTTTCTAACATGCAGTGTTGTTGGACTGTCCAGAAATTTATGGACAGTCAGCCTACTTTGGCCCATCTCATAGGCCTCAAACATGGGGGAAATGATGTGGGCCCCATTCCACATCAAAGTGGGGTCCACACTCTAGAAAACTCTCAAAGAAATTTGGGAGAAACAGGCATACAAACAGTTCAAAATAATTACTCAAAATCATACTTTAGATGGGCCTGAAATCTGGACAGCAACATGTTGCTGTTTAGATCAGCCCATAAAATAAATAAATGGGAAGTAAATCACAGATTCCACAAGGTGGGGTCCACCCTGATGTGTCACGCAACTCTCAGGCCCAAATTCCTTCCAAGATAATCTAAGAAATCAGTCCCAATGGCCTTTCAAATCAAGCAACAAAACTAGGCAACATAGTTGGGCCTAACCGTCGAGTAACTTGGGCCTAGATGTCCCAAAAATCTGAAGGACCTGGTTGCATGACACATCAAGTGGGCTACACAAATCATCACATCCAAATCACAGAAAGGGGAGGAAGAAAGAAGAAAGAAAACATGTCAGCCATAGGGAGGGTTCCACTACTATAAACCCTCTACAATGAAGAAATCAACATATACATGCAAGATCAAAAAGGGTCCGATACATGCATGGGCCCTAGCTATGAATCTAAGGTCTAAATGACCCATGATGCCTAGATGAAGGGGAAAATTTCATCAAGATGGGGTCCATGGAGAATAGCCTCATCAAGATCACATGCATGCAAGTGGTGGTTAAAGACCACATCCAAGGAGTGGTGTAGGACCTCCACCATTAATGTGGTGAGTCCTTCACTCTCCATATGAAACAATAAAAGAACTATGAAGAAAAATAATATAATCTATTCTACATGCTCACCTACATGATGGATCTTCAAGATTCTTCAACCACCATACTCCTCAAGCATCAAGGAAGAAGATTCTATGGTGATGATGTGATTTAGAGGGTTGGATTAAGGGGAAAGAGAGAGGAAAGAGGGCTGAAAATTTCAACAATGGTGGACGTCTAAAGCTTAGCAAGGAAAAGAAAAGAGAAATGAAGAAAGAGAGAGAGATAAGAGAGTTGAAGCCATAGGAGGAAATGATTGTTTAAAAGAAATGATGAGTTTTGAGAAGAGCAAAATACCCATTGCTCATGGGGTAGTGTGAGTCATAATTGCCTTTAAAAAAAATAACTCATGATTATTTGTTAGAGAAAGAAATCTCATACTTTCTGGGTGGCTATAGGTCCATAGACTAGGCCATAGGTCATCATGAAAATGGTGATGTCATCACCATTGACAAACGTGCACATAGAAAAATGTATAAATCATGTGGGTCCCACCAAAAATGTGATTAATGGTCCAAATGATGCGCGACCCGTAACTTTTAATGGACATATCGGATTTACGCATGACACGCTGCGTTGGAACCGCGGCGATGATATGGTCATAATGGCATACATCTTGGGTCAATCCGAGTCGGGTCTAATTGACCGAGCTCAAGGATGACCGTAAATGCTATCCGAGGGTCGTCGGTTGCCGAAATTTGACCAGTAGGACCACGGGACCAACAAGTACGGAATGCATACTCACACACATACATGCACACATGTGAATCAGGTCGGGTCTCACAATATATGTGAAAAAACCCTAACAAGAGTAAAAAATCATGAATGAAAACTTTCACTATGAAGAAAAATGAAGATTACAAGGTAATATACGGACCTCTTCCCTTTAAATATATAGAGAAAACTCTTTTCCCACACCTTGGAATGACTCTCATAATACCTAAAAAAGCCCTAGGGACCCCTATTTATAGTTTATGCAACTCCCATTTTGTACCTCTGTGAAAACGGACTTAAAAATTCGCAATCCGCATCAAATTCGAAAACGAATCTATGTAACCTCGACTAGTCGAGTAGGGTACTCGACTGGTCGAGCGGATCCTCGACTAATCGAGCATGGGCCTCGACTGGTCAAGTATCGTGGAACCAAAAAACTGATGCTTGCTAGAATTTAAGTTGAGCCAGTCCATGACTGGTCCAGTGGGCCACTCGACCAGTAGAGCAAGGCACTCGACTAGTCGAATGGCCATCCAGATGTGGCTCCACATCTAAACAAGCTCCTACTTAGAGACACATCTCCATAAACCTTCGTCTTCTACATCAGGATTATACCACCTCCCCATCTTCAAGCCTGACGACCAATCAAAGCTGAACAGATCTTTAGCTTCTCCCGTGTGACCGCCTTGGTCAGTATATCTGCAGGATTCTCACTTGTATGAATCTTCTCCAGAACAATCGATCCATCTTCCAGTAACGAACGTATGAAGTGATATCTGATGGCAATATGCTTGGTCCTTGAATGAAAGGCTGAATTTTTAGCCAAGTGTATTGCACTCTAATTGTCAGTGTACAGCTTGCAATCTGCTTATTACTTACCTAACTCTTTCATGAAACCTTGCATTCACACTATCTCCTTACACGCTTCTGTAGCTGAAACATATTCTTCTTTCATCATACTAATAAATACTATCTTCTGTAACTGAGAGACCCAACTGATTGCAGTATTACTCAGAGTAAAGATATAACCTGTAGTGCTTCTTCTGTTGTTGATATCTCCTGTCAAATTTGAACCTACGTAGCCTTATAGCTTGATTTTCAATCCTCCATAACACAGCCCTACATCCTTAGTACCTACCAAGTATCTAAGAATCCACTTCACAGCTTCTCAATGTTCCTTCCCGGGATTGTTTGTGAACCTGCTAACAACTCTCACTGCTTAAACAATGTCTGGCCTCGTCTCACCATAGCATACATGAGACTCCCAATAGCTGACGCGTGGGACTTTAGCCATTTAGTTCTATTCTTCCTGCGTCTTTGCACCTTACTCCTTAGATAGCTTGAAGTGGTTAGCTAAAGGAGTGCTAACCGGCTTAGCATCTCCCATATTGAATCGATCAATTACCTTGGCTATGTACTTTGCCTGTGACAAAACTAATTTCTTGTTTTATCTGTCATGCTTTATCCTCATGCCTAGGATTTATTTTGTAAGTCATAAATCCTTCATGGCAAATTCTCTATACAGTTGTCTTTTGAGATATAAGTTGTCCTTTATGCTTAAACCGGCCACAAGCATATCATCAACGTATAGAAGAAAGATGATGTATGACGTATCAAACTTCTTCAAATAACAACAGTGGTCTGCATGACATCTTTTAAAACCATTTCCCAACATGAAACTGTCAAACTTCGTGTACTACTGCCTCGGGGCTTGTTTCAAGATATATAAACTCTTCTTCAGTCTGCACACCTTGTTCTCCTTTCCTGGTACCATGTATCCTATCGGGTGATGCATATATATCTCTTCTTTAAGGTCCCCATAAAGAAAAGCTATCTTAACATCTAGCTGCTCTAAATGTAAGTCCTTTGTAGCCACTATACTCAAGACCATGCAAATTGTAGACATTTTTACTATCGGTGAAAATATTTCAGTAAAATAGATACTTGCCTTTTGTTGAAACCCTTTCACAATCAATATAGCCTTGTATCGTTTTGAACCATCGTACTCCTCCTTCAGTTTGTAAACTCACTTATTATGAGGAGCTTTCTTACCCTTAGGTAGAGTGAGTAGCTCCCATGTACGATTAGACTCAAGAGAGTCCATCTGGTCATCCATGGCCTGCTCCCACTTAACTCATGTATCTGACTGTAACGCCTCTTCAAAACATTCTGGTTCACCATTGTCTGTCAACAGTAGATAATGTAAGGAGGGTGAGTATCAGACCGTCGATCTCCTCTCCCGAGTAGACCTCCTCACAATTGGTGTCTGTGGCTCTGCCTCATAATGCTTCTATGCATGATCATCTTGTGACGCTGTAACACCTGTGTCTAGTAACTCTTCCAACTCTACGAATTCTTTCTCTTTGACCTTATTTTCCTGTACACTGTCCTTATGCATCACTTTTTCATTAAAGACTACATCTTTGCTTTTGATGATTTTCCTATTTTCTGTATCTCAAAACTTGTAGCCAAAATCATGCTACTCGTAGCCTATAAATGTGCACCTCCTGGACTTCTTATCGAGCTTGTTTCTCTGTTCTGCATCAATGTGAACATATGAAGTGCAATCGGACACTCTGATATGTGCAAGGTTCACTTCTTTCTCAGCCCACGTTTCTTCTGGTAGCCCACTATCCAAGGGTGTTGAGGGACTTCTATTGATGAGATATGCAGCATTATTCACAGTATTTACCCAAAATGTCTTAGGCAACCCTGCATATAACCTCATGCTCCTAGCGCATTCAAGGATGGTCTTGTTAATACGCTCAGCCACACCATTCTGTTGTGGCGTCCCTAGAATCATTTTCTGATGTTTGATTCCATTTTCTATACAATACTCCTCAAATTCTTTATCGTAGTACTCTCCCCCATTATTAGATCTGAGACATTTTACTATTTTACTTGTCTCATTTTTTACCATTAATTTTCATTTCTTAAATACATCAAATACATTAGATTTAATAAACTTACAGTTTTCTACTAGCATCATCAATAAAGGAAATAAAATAACATGAACTACCAAGAAATGATACCTGTGTCGGTCCCCACACATAAGTGTGTACAAGCTCTAACAGATGCATCTTTGGAGTGCATGTTGTCTTCTTGATACTTACCCTCTTTTGATTGTCATACACGCAGTCCTCGCAGAATTCTAAGTCACTAGACTTCAACCCTGATAGTTTCCCTTTTAAAAATAGCACTTTCATCCCCTTCTCACTCATATGTCCCAACCACTGATGCCATAACTTCTCATTCATTCTAGTTGATGCGACTGCGAGTGAACTATACGATCCTGAAGTCATGTATAAAGTACCTTCCTTTTTTACTTCGAGATATCAGCAAGGCACCTTTTGTGATCTTCCAGGAATCACTGGTGAATGTCGTCACTTAACCGGTATCAGCCATTGCCCCACTGAGATTAAGTTTCGTCTCAAAACTCGGTAAATATCTAACATCCTTCAATTTCAAAGTCGTTCCGTCTTTCTGATTTATATGAATGTCTCCCTTTCCAATAATACTACATGGCTCATCATCACCCAGGTAGAATCTCTCGAAATCACCTGACACATAATCACGCAGAACTTCCTTACACGAAGTGTCATGAAACAAAGCACCCGAGTCTATGACCCAAGACTCATTCATCGCATCAAGAGACAAGATCAACGCCTCTGTGTCACTCTCCTTAAATAGATTCACTGAATCCTTCCCGCCTTGAGAGCTTCCTTCTTGTTTCTTAAGCGCCCTGCAATCATGTTTCATGTGCCCCTTCTTACCGCAATGCCAACACTCATCTTTGTCTTTCAGTCCCTTGGACTTCTTCCTTGATTTAGAACATCCGTATTTATTGCCTCCTTTGTTCAACGATCTTCCTCTTCTTTTAATGTTTAGAGCATTCCCATAATCTCCTGAAACTCCTGATGCCTTTCTTCTAGATTCTTCCCTGAGAATTAGACTGGCCACATTATCAAATTTTAGCTTTGTCAACCCTAAAGAATTACTCACAGCAATCACCAAACAATCTCAACTGTCTGACAAACTGAATAAGATCAATAACACTCTGACTTCATCATAAAAAATAATCCAATGGATTCTAACTTGGTCGTGACTTTATTGAACTCATTTAGATGTTCAGTCACGCTCTCACCATCTGACATCTTCATGTTGAATAGCTGTTTCATAATATGAACTTTTTTGGACGCTGAGAGTTTTTCATACATCATAGCTAGGGCTTCCATTAATTTTTTTGTGGTTTTCATCTTAGATGTATTGAAGGCGAAGCTCTTAGATAAAGAGAGTTGGATCGTTCCTAAAGCCTTTCGATCTAATATAAACCATTCATCATCTGTCATCTTTTCTAGTTTCTTCTTTTTTCCTTTTAGAGGAATATAGAGGTCTTTCTGATACAGATAATTCTTCATCTGTATCTTTTAGAAGGTAAAGTTTGAACTATCAAACTTTTCAATTTTAGTCTTCCCTTCTTCCGTCATCACTCCCAATAAAACTAAACCAATAGCTTTGATACTAGTTGTTGTGCAGCACGCCAACAACGTAGTGAACCGAGATCCAATCTCCGGTCTCACCCACAAACAATAAACAAAAAGAGGAATTAAAGCATTCCAAATAAATCACAAGACATGATATATGTGGAAAAATCTCAACAAGGGTAAAAAATCATGGACGGAAACTTCCACCATGAAGAAAAATGAAGATTACAAGGCAATATACTAACCTCTTCCCTTTAGATGTATAGAGAAAACCATTTGCCCACACCTTGGAATAACTCTCATAATACCTAGAAAAGCCTTAGGGACCTCTATGAATAGTTTAGGCAACTCCCCTTTCGCACATCTGTGAAAACCGACTCAAAAATCCGCAGTTCGCATCAAATCCGAAAAAAATTAATCTGCGTAACCTTGAATGGTCGAGCATGGGCCTCGACCGGTCGAGTACTGCGGAAACAAAAAATCAATGCTCGTTAGACTTTGAGTCGAGTCAGTCCACGACTGGTCAAGTGGGTCATTCAACCGGTCGAGCAGGGCACTCGACTGGTCAAGTGGCCGTCCAGATGTGGCTCCACATCTCAACAGTAGACTTCTTCGTCAAGATCTCCATTTAAAAATAAAAATAAAAATAAAAAATCATTATTACATCCATTTGCTCAAGTTCCAAGTGTAACAAAGCTACAAGTGGAAGAACAAACCAAATTAAAATAAGTTTCCCTACTGATGCAAAATTTTTCATAAAATCAATACACTTCTTTCGTGCAAAGCCCTTGGCAACTAGCATTGCCTTATATCTCTCAATTTTACCTCTTGTACTCTCCTTAATTTTATAGACTCACTTGCAACCAAACTCCTTACAACCATTTGGTAATTCCATCAAAATCTATGTTTTATTTTTTCCCAAGTACAAACATATCTCCTTTTATGACCTTCTTCCAATTTTCTAAATCGTCACCTCACGTACCTTCCTTAAAAGAGCTTGGTTCTTGATCTTCGGTGACTAAAGTTCTTAATGACATAAGATCCAAATAATCTTTCAAATATGTTAGGTGATGGATTCCACAATGTGGTTGATCTATCATAAATTGTGCCTCATCTTCAAAATCTTCTACGTTTTCTTCAATTCTTTGAGTTTCATCTTAATTGCCTGTTTGATCAACGGGATTAACAATATTTGAAACCAAATATTCCGATGCATCTTTAAAACACTAAACATCATTTTATCGCAGACCTTCTTTTTCCTCATTTTGACATTTTGAACCTCGGAAAAGCATATCAAACTCATCAAAATGAACATCCTAACTAATAATAATTTTCTTGACTATCGTATCCCACAAATAATAAGTATTTTTACTCATTTGCATAACCAATAAAAAAATATTTCTTGGATTTAGAATTCAATTTGTTTCTTTGACAAGTATGAATTAAAGTATATGCATCATAACTAAATATCTTTGATTCAAAATAATCACAAGGAGTTCTAGAACATACCTCTTTAGGTGTTTTCTCCTCTAGAGCCATATATGGTGATTGGTTGATGAAATAGCAAACTGTTTGTACAACTTCCACTCACATTTCTTCCTCAAGCCCCACATTAGCAAACATGCTTCTAGCATGCTCCATTAGCCTACGACTCATTCTTTCAGCCACGCTATTTTTTGAGAAGTGTAGACAACTATGAAGTGTTTCTTAATTCCTTCATTCTTGTAAAACTTGAGGAATTCATCTGAAGTATATTCCTTTCCCTTATTTGTCCTGAGAGTCTTAATGTGGTGCCATGTTTGACTCTTCACCTCGGCCTTAAAAATGCTTGAAAGCCATGAACACATCACTCTTGAAACTTAATGTTGTTTTCACTCATATTTTTTTTTGAGAAATCATCAATGAATGAGATGAAGTATATATAAAGCACCACCAAATGAAGAAGTTGGTGAAGGCCCCCACACATTTGTGTGTGTGCATGTAATCAACTATTCATTTGCTTTTGTAACTACCTTTTGAAAACTTTCATCTTGTTTCACATAAAGATAATGTTCACAAAATTTCTTTTTACCAAACTTCATCATTGGTAATAAATTAATTTCTTTTCGCCAAAACTTCCATACCTCTCTCACTTATATGACCCAACCTCCTTTGCTAACCGCAATGGAAGTTCATCATTCACAATGACCACATTTGTCATGTACTTCCTAGCAACTTTTACAAATTTTCAACCCAGGTACTTTTCATAATGACTTGTGCTTCCTTAGAGACTTTGACTACTCCCGCATGCCCTGTAAATTTACAACCATCTAAATCTAATTCAAAGAGGTAGATCAAGCTTCTTTTCAATCATGGTACGTCTCACGTTTTCAAGTATGATAGGCATTCCATCAAACATCTTCAATACAACTGAACCAACCCCAACCATTTTTCTAGTTGACTCATTTTCCATCAATACAGTACTACCCTCATGTGATTTATATGTGATAAACCATAAATGATAAGGACACATGTGATGATTGACTCCAGTATCAAGTATCCAATTTTGATTACAAATATAAATAAATTGAGTTAAAACTCGTCATCAATGCCTCATTTTCAATCAACTCCAATGTTGACACTTATACTTGATTGACTTCATTCTTAGATTTAGAGAATTTCTTGTTATTGCTTGAATTAGATTCCTTTGAATTATTTTTTTTTCCTTTCCAATAATCTTTCTTCAAATGACCAGTTGTAATATACTAACAATTTCGAGGGATAATTTTTTTTTCCTTCTAATTGTTTAATCATAATCAATCATCAAGTGGGTCATTTTAACTTTTTAAGTCAAGATTTGTGACAATATGTCCACTGGATCACCAATTCAAAGCATGAATCATTAATCCAAACCATCTAAATTAAATGGTACGTAACCGATTAATTTCTAAATCTACCATTGAAATTATCATCTGACAGATGTATCATTAAGATCTTGAGAATTTTCTATCAGACCACTTGATCTTTTTATAGACCACCGTTTAACATGTTTTTTGATACAATATCAACAATGTCATATAAAAATCTTGACTTGAATAACGATAAAAAGCTGAGATCTAAGGCCAAGAATTCTTGAACCGTTAATTTTTGCATATTTTGTGGACCCTAGCAATGTATACTAGCTTCTTATTTTAAGACTCTAGTAGATTTTCAAGATGATGATTTAAAATTATTTAACATATATAAAATCATAAAAATTATCCATATATATTATAACCATACATTTGACCATGGCTCATAGTATTATACATTTTATTTTTTTTTAACCTTGAAAATATTTTTCCCATGATCTTTGTAATAAAAACTTAATTTTGATATAATGGTTAGATATAGAAACTTTTAGTATAACTCAAATGATCGTGGCATATACACACTCAATTAATATACCCTATCTCACATGAACGCATATGTACAATAATTGCTGCACCTCCACTTATACGAATACTTGTGATTTTCCTACAATTAATCATGATCATTTTGATCATGAAATCATTTTTACAAGAGGGCATAAGATATAAATAATGTAATCATGCAATTAGATCAAGGAAACTGTACTTATGGGATCCACATCTACATGGCACATATGCACATATCGTTTATACCCTCTTTCACTCTAAAATATTTCCCCATTATTTCACACCCTTAATAGGAGGGTTGCATATTTACCATTATTTTTCATGAGTTTACATGTACTTACAATGCATGTGTATTAATGCAAAAGAGCTTTGACTCCTTTATATCAGGCATGTCAAACCACTTCTCATAAGCACTCACAAAGAGAGAGAGAGAGAGAGAGAGAGAGAGAGAGAGAGAGGTTCTATGACCTTGCCTTCTAATTTAAACTGTTTATCAAGTGAATACACTAATACTATATCTCTTAGATGTTTTAGATCAAATTTAAGTGGACCTGCACAGTGTAAAATTAAGATGAAGCATGGACTAACCATGAGGTTTGCATGTGTGGGCCCCACACATTGTCACGTAAGCAACAACATGGTAGCCCACACATTGCCTCAAGTGAGAAAATGCATGGCCCCCATGGGTAGACATAATGAACGGTAAGGGTGAGCCCTACCATTCTATAAGATTTTGTACATGTGAATTTTTTTATCTAGATTTGAATTGTTGTTTATTACGTTATTTATTTATTTTTAAAAACATAAATGAATTAGTTGGTTGCATGATCTCATCATTAGAATTATGGTCGGCCAACATAAAAGAAAATTAACATCTCTTTAAAAGTGAGCCTCATCACATGATCATGTATATCATATTAAATCATTTGTGTTTCCTATATCTTATGTTGTGTTATAATCCTATAAGTGAAAAATACATTATATACATTTAGTGTAAAAGTGGGTCCCATAAAATTAATAGTACCATTAGACATATTATTCATTAAATATAAATATGGATTGGAGACCTTATAAAGCTAGATACAGATTGTTAAAATTAAGGGAAAGATCATAATAATGATCTTGACCGTTAAATTGACAATTAGGTCCAATCCAACAGTTGATCAAAGGTTTAATAAAGTAATTAAGGGATTAGATTTAAGAAAATTAAAAATCTACTTGGTCTAATGTTAGATCAAATCATCTGATCAAAGATCAATCAGGACCAGTGGACCAAAATCATGAAAAATAAGAAAGTAAATGGTCGGTTTGGATGGATCTAAACATACAATTGCTTTTAAGGTAGATCTTGATCATAATCAAACTTAACAAAGATTAATAGCTTCAATTTATAGTTAGAAATATTATAAATGGACTATCTACGACTCCTATATAAAAAATTAGGGACTTGATTAACCGATTTAATGAACAAATATAATAGAATCTTACTCATTTTTTTAAGTGTTTTAAGAAAATTGACACCAAGTAAGAAATTAACTTAATATTTGTATTCTATATATAACTAAAAAATAAAACTTTCTATGGATTGTATGCCTGAGTGCAGTCATTAGAGCTATGAGAAAATTATCAAATGGTCAAAATATTCGAATAAGGAATGAACATTATGGGTAAGTAGTCACTATCATGGATAGATTTTCCTATATTCATTACATGACATTACATGCTCATTTTTGCTTAACTTTTATAATATGTTAATATTTGTTTAAGTATACAATTTTGTTGCATTTAATGTGTCATTACGAGAACACTCGACAACTCAAGAATCGAGTTATCGCTTAAATTCTCGAGCAGAGTTCCCAATAGAACCCGAGTTGGTACCAATAGGGCCTCTTCCTTGGACTACGGTCGAGACTAAGGAAGGAGCTTGGTCATCTTTAGAGTGGGTCACTCATCGCTAAATTATATAGTTATACACGATATGTGAGATACCTCAAGCCAACATTAGTGCAAGATGTAAGAAACTCGTACGTGTGTTGGGCTCATATAGAGGTCAGACACTATATGCACAACTATGGCATTGGTTATTCATGACTAGAGAAATTGTTTATGTGTTAATATGACATGCTAAGATTCTTGTATATGTACTCGCATCATGCATATGTTGTAAATCATGCGTACAACTACTTGTTGGGCTATTAGCTCATTCAGTTAATTGGAAAACCATCTAAGACAAGAAAATGAACTAGACTCACCGCGTGTGAAGTGGTGACTTTGAGAGGCATGCTCTTAGAGATTTACTGCGAGAATAAATAATTTTTCATTTTATATTTATTTCTTTTAAATAATGATGTATGAACTCGTTATAGATATCAACTAGTAGATAATTGATACTTTTGACTGGATGCATGATGATTAATTAAATTTACTATTTGTGATTATTATTATGATTATATGTATAATATTATTCCCTTCCCATCAAATCACACCCTCGACTCGGTGACTAAGTCAAACAAACTTAGGTTTTAAAAGCCGGGGTGTAACACCAGTCTTACCACATACCCAACAAGTGCCTTTGTCACCCATTAATGTTGATCGACTATGAGACTTGTTTCTTAAAGAATTCTTTGGTTTGTTACCATGGTCATTTGGCCTTCTTCTTATCATGAGAGCCTTTGCTTCCGAACCACTTGAACTGTCCAAAGATGTATTTTTTTAAAGTTCATCGATAAGCAATGCACTACAAACCGTATCCCAACCATGTGAATCTTCCTTGGTACAATTCAATGATGTAACCAAATTGTCATAAGGCTCTGATAATGTACATAACAATGTCATCGCCTTGTCTTCCTCTTCTATTCTCACGCTCATGCTTTCGAATTGACAAATGATGTTGTTAAATGTATTTAGATGGTTTGAAAATTTTCTACCATCCTTTATTCCTGGGGCATATAATTTTCTCTTCCAGAAAATCTAATTTGTGAGGGACTTTATTTGATGTAAGCTTTTTGGCTTCTCCCATAAGCCCATCATGGTTTTCTCACCAATTATGTTGAATAAAACATTATCCGCCAAACACAAGCAAATAGTAGACGATGCCTTAAGATCAATCTCATCTCAGTCATCATTGGTCATAGTTCCAGTTTATTTTCCTTACAGAACAATGCCTTGTATTACCCCTGTTGAACCAACAAATCTTGAACTTTTAGTTTTCAAAGCTCAAAATTCTTTCACCCATCAAATTTCTTCACCTCAAATCTACTACTAGCCATCTCTTCTAGTTTATTACACAAATCCAAAATTTTTTATATCACTTGAAGTGATTAAAACCATCGTTGATCACTTGATGCAATTAAACCACCACCCAAGCAACAAGTCACCAAAATCAAACGCCCATTTGATTCCAATGGCACATGGAATACACAACGATCTGATACAACAAATAGAAAAAAGATGATGGAGAAAAACTTAAAACCACAGCCACACAAGAACACATAATATACATGGTTCATCGTTTGGGCTACATCCACAAGCAATCCAACAAAAAAAATATACTATAAGAATGAGAGATTATAATAAAAATAAAGAATGTTGTACCTTCATCAAGCATACAACAAAATTTCCTTAATTTCAAGCTTAAAAAGGCAAACCCTATAGAATTGAAATGCTAACAATATATCTTCTCCCCTTGGATACCTTGAGAAGAAAACGTTTGAGTACATCTTGAAAAACCTTGAACACTTTAATTAAGACTTCAAGAAGAAAACTCTCCTCTTGAAACTCTTGTAGAAGAAACCCTCACCCCCCATACAAGTTACCTTAAAGCCCTTTTTTATGAGCAAAGTATCAAAATATCGCCCTAGAGTTCCACTAATGATTGAACGTTGTTAGCATGTGAAGCATGGATAGGGAATGAACCCTCAGGTGCGTTCGTTCGTCGCATGGTATTAGATGGAATTAGGTGAGATTGAATTGTAAAAATCACTTTTTCAAACCTAGCCCTTCTTTGTTAACATTCTTTATTGTTGTCGGTTAAAAGCTTTGGAAACTACGCCGGATAAAAATTTGAATGGAGGGGATTCTCCCAATCCCACATAATTCACGACTGTGGGATGGAATTCCTCGATGGATTTGAGTCAGAGAAAATATCGGGAGCGGATTGTGAGATCGTGTATTGGCGTCACCAAGTTCTGTGGGCCCTATCATGATATGTATTATATCCCCACCATCCATCCAATTTTCGAGATCACATTAGGTCATGAACAAAAATTTGAGACAGATCCAAATCTCAAGTAGACCACTTCATAAAAATTAGTGGGAACCATCATTCCCAACCTTGAAACCTTCCTAGGGTTCATCACGATGTTTATTTGTCATCCAAGTTATTCATGACGTCACAAGGACCTAGATGAAGAAAGAAAACAAATATCAAATTGAGAAAACAAATATCAAATTGATCCAAAACTTCCGTGACCATACAAACGTTTCAACCGTGGTCATTGAATCCTCACTCTTCCCTCTTGTGTGGCCCACTTGACTTTTTTATCCAATTAATTTTTGGTCTCTTATCTTTAAAATGAGCTCTCAAAATGAATGAACGTAGTGGATTTGTCACAAACAACATGGTAGGCCCCACCTAGCATCCCTAAGCACTAACTTCCAGTGGAGCCTTGTGTAAAAATCCAGGCCCGGCATCGTCTTTGTAATTGCCGACGACTCCGTACCGTTTCCAAACACAGTATCCTCATTCATCCGAGACACACATGAAGATTTTTTACATTCCAAACGTGGTATGGAACATGATCAGACCAGTTGAATCCCCCAACAATACCTGATATCCCATAATAATTACTTTCAAATAATATAATCCCACTTATCCTACCAAATTTGTGCGCCAAACACAGGATAAATGATTTTGGTGTAACAATTTTAACAACAGTATGTTTCTAACCACAATTTTGTCGCCATTAAAAAGTTAAAATCAAGGGTTGGGCATGCTATTGGGCTATGTTATGCTTATGGTGCGGTACATGAGTTTGGATGGCTGGATTGAGCTACATGCATGCCATGTGTACCATGGCTGTTGTCATGCATTTGAATTATGGTACATATCCATGATGAGTTGAGGAGCTTTTGGCCTGAAATACTTTTTGCTTTTGACTGCGTTACTTGAGAAATGCCAAAAGCAATAATATCACCGAAGGCTCGGGCGACATCACTGGAGCCTTTGTTACATGGAACCAAGCATGCAGTACTAGAGTCATGACTGATTACTGTAGACACTCCTACTATTGGCGAACTCCAGATCGGTCCATCTGGCAGGCCCTCGTGGAATATCCATGGTAGTAATTACACTGATGGGACAATCGTAGCTATCTGACCTGTAGCCTTTGAACCAACGGTAGTGATGAAAGATGAACTATGATCTTCCTACTTCTGTGTTTCAACATAGATCCCAGCACACGGACGGCTTAGATTTGTTAAGCACGTGTTCAAAGGTTTGTCGCAGTGAAGAAAAATGAATTGAAAGCCTGAAGTTTGCAGTCAGAAGGACTCTTTTTAAGATACCTTAATACGTGGACAAGCATGTGCTGGATAAAAAAGCTGCCTGTGCGCGCATGTATCGTGCGTGTAACTAACGCTGACAAAGACTAAAAGGGCACGTGAAATGGTCCCCGACAAAAAGTTCGGCCGGGTGAGGAGCGGATTAGGTGTTACCCTCACCGTGGGTCCACCTTGATGATGTGTTTTATATCTATGCGGTCCATCCATTTTTCAGATCATTTTAGGATGTTTTCGGAAACATGAAGCATATCCAAAGCTCCGGTGGACCAAGCCATCGGAAACAGTGGTGATTGAATGCCTACCATTAAAAATTTTGGCCACCATAAACAGACTCATAATTTTTATTTTCCATCCAATCCGTTTGATAAGATGAATGAGACCCGGATGAAGTGAAAATACAAAGATCAGTTTAATCTAGATCTTTTGTGACATATAAAAAGTTTTTAACGGTCATTCACCACTTTTTCCAGTGGTGTGTTTCACCGGAGATTCAACGTTCTAAAATTAGACGTAAAAACGGATGGATTGCGTGGATATACGACCCATTTATGAAGGTAAGCTGACACCTAATCCGCTCCCATGGGGGAAGCTATACGGGGCCCACAGAGATGTCGGTGAAAAATCTACTCCGCCCATCAGTTTTGCAATCTCGAACGAGAGACTAGCCGAAAAAGAAGCCGGATTCAAAGCTAAGGTGTGCCACTCGGCAACAAACAGTGAAGATTCAACGCCCACCGTTGAAACCTTCGTAGGGCCACAAAAGTTTCGGATCACGCTAATATTTATGATTTCAGTTCATCTGAGAATAACATTATCAACGGTTTGGAAGAAATAAAATCATTACTGTGGGGTCCGGGAGGGTTTCAACGGTGAGTATTTCCATTCTCATATTTTCTCTTCGTGTGGCCCGCGTGAGATCTGGATATGCATCATTTTTGGGTTACTATCCGATTCTGTGCTTGCTAAACTAATGGACGGAGTAGATTTTTCAAGAACATTAAGGTGGGCCCTATGTAGCTTACTCCATCAGGAACTTTGGCACTGGTAATTATCCGTGAAAAAAGTAAAGACACTTCCTTACGAACTGCATCTTTTCTTTTTCTCTTTTGTGGTGGAATCCGATTCTTTAAAACGTCTTTGAACTATCTCTTTTCTTTTTCTTCTTTAGTGGGTAAGCGTTAGAAATCAGGCTGATCCACTCATCTGACATGCCACACCGTAGAAATCAAATGAAGGCCAGCTGTCAGACTCAGCTTATAGGTGTGGCCCACCTATTGGGCAAATATGCTGGATTTGAGAGACAGGTGATATTCATGGTGGACCCCAATATTTAAATGGACTGGATTTACTACACAAATGACATTTTGGCGGGAAAGATGGGTCGCATGCTAAGTTAGCAGGCTATTTGCTGCATTTGATCAACTCTCTTTCTTTGTCGGCATTCTGTACCATTTTGGATCACCGACTAGGAATACGCTCCCTGATTTGAACGGTTTGGATTTAGTTACATACATGGCATGTAAAAGGTGGATGCATGCATGTGTATGATTGATCATATTCCACAGAGTACCAAACAAATCCTTTTATATAGTCTCCTCCATGTATGTTAGGAAGGGTGACTGCGATGGGAAGAAGCAAACGGAGGAAAGAGGGAGGAGAGAAATGGATACAGCACTACAGCAGCTCTCACAAGATACTGCTCGTAGGAGAGGGAGATTTCTCTTTCTCTGCCTGTCTTGCAAAGGCCTTTGGTTCAGCTACTAACATGGTGGCAACTTCATATGATTCAAAAGGTACACATGCATGTTTATGTATATGTCATTGGAAATCTTCGTATTATGTAGTCTTATAGCAACATATCACTAGCACACCTTAATTTGTTCACCACCATTTATGTTGAATAATGGTTGCATGATATTCTTGACCGTCCAAGTCATGTTCTCCGCGATGGATGGAACTTAGCTCAAAGAGAACACTGAATGGACTGTCTGAACATTTTGATTTTACCAGTTGAATCTGGACCATATTAATTTTGTTGTGTTTTAACCTTTCATTCCATGGTGAACAAATGGAGTCCGTACGATGTAGTATGTTAATGGGCCCACGATTTGGGTAGGCTAGGTTTCTTCACTTGATGATGGATGAGTCACCACCATCTTGAAAATGTTGGTGAACAATTACCATAGTTTTGTGTTTTCTTTCTTTATAGTCCTGTCTCTTTACGAAAATGCAATTTTTTTATTTTTATTTCTTTAAATTGTAGACCTCGTTTTCTTTTTCTTTTTCTTTTTTATTTTTTTTATTATTACGAATGCTCTCTTACATGCACGCATGAATGCATGGGATGCCATTTTTTCAGAGATGTTACCAACCAAGCATTGGAGTTCCAAGGACCACCTGGTGGAATTGAAGGGTCTGGTATGTATGGTGTTGCATGATATTGACGTGCATGTCATGAACCAACAACCAATCTTAAAAATGATGAAGTTCGACCGTATTGTATACAACTTTCCACATGCAGGCCATGACCCTTTGCTCCACGAATGGAATGGGCAGCTCATCAAGTAAGTGTCTGGTACAATGTAATGCAGTAGATGGGGGAGTTATTTGTTACTCTAGCTATGCATGACGCTGGATACAGCATGTGTAAATGTTATATGCTGCCTTATTGATTTAAATTAAATTAAATTCTCTAACCTACCCCTACACTTGCTAATTTACCAATTAAAAATAAGATTAGTAGAACAATCCTAACCCTTGATAGGTGGAAATTTGACACAGGGATGGATGTGATGGGGTCGATCACTATCTTCCTCAAGGGATAATTACTCCGAATCCACAAGCTTCTCTAGTCCTCGAATCCACAAGAAAAAATAGAAACTAGGAATAAATTCAAGAATAAATTGGTTCATAATAAAAATAAATTTACAAACCTTTAAATAGTCATACCAAACTCAAGAATAAGTTTCAAAATCAAACTCCAACTCAAATCCCCTAAAATTCATGAATTAATATAAATAGTAAACTTATTATTTATAAACCTTCATGATTCATACTAGGCTTCATGATTTTCACCTAAAATATTAAGTGTCCTGTTTAGCCTAACCATGTTATTCTCTTAAATTTTCTAAGCCCTTTTCACACCGGACACAACCCCTAAAGCTCAAAGGATCAAAAGTTATGATCGAACTAGAATTTAATATAAATCCAGCTTGGATAGATAAAGTAGCTTCTTATATCCAAAATCATACATGAATAACTCATTTTAGTGAGATTTGCCTAAGGTTATATCGTACCGATCACTTCCGCCTCCAATTGGGGCTTTTCTGTCTATCTTGGACAAGTGTCCGCCACCCGCTCTACATGAACATTTGTTTCTTGACATAGGCAGGATCTACTCCAAGTGCGTGTATATCTAATCCGTTCATCATGTACGTCTAACAATGTTTTTCTTCATGGCTCTCAGATGGGCCACCCCACAGGGGACAACCCACTAACCCTTCTTTACTCATTGAATGGGCATTTCTGTTATTTTATAAAAAATGCAAGGTACTCTAAGAAAAATCCAGCTTTGTGATCACACGTACACGCAATGCAGTTCCTGCTCAACTTTTTTTTTTTTTTACTGGTGGCTAATTTGGACTGACAAGTTAGGTGGGGCCAGCCATGATGTTTGTGAGAAATCCACTCCATCCATCCATTTCCTCAGATCATTATAGGACATGGAACGAACAAATGAGAGGGATCCAAAATTGAATTGACTGCACAATTAGAAACAGTAAGATTGAACATCCATCATTGAAGCATTTGTAGAGCCATAAATTTTTTGGATGAAGCTAATACATTTGTGTTTTCAGTTCAACTCAGTAGTAATGACCTCGTGAATGGTGTGGATTTCATATAAACATCATGGTGGACCCAGCGAGCTTTCGATGGTAGGCATTTCTCTACTCATTACTTACAGTGGTGTGGTCCACTTGAGTTTTAGATTTGCTTAATTTTTGGTATGGTGTCAAAAATTATCTCGACCCGGATTTACTTCCCGTGCTCAGATAGTTGGTGGGGCCCACCGTGATGTTGGTGTGAAATCCACCTGTCTATCCGTTTACCTACAGTTGAGACCTCTGGCTTAGTGTTTACATGCCATCCAAATCGTTTACAAGGTCATTATCACTGGAATGAATTGAAAACACCAAAAACTTATCCTAATGCACAACTTTTGCACCCATAGAAATGTTTCAACCGTGGTAATCTCCACTTTTTCCTCTAGCATGGCCCACGTGAGTTTTAAATCCTACTCGATTTTGGTGGCATGTCTTAAAATGATCTCGCAGAACAGATGGACTACGGTGGATTCCTCACCACCATTACGATGCCCCCACCTAGCATCCCAGGGCTGGAATTTCCTGGCTAAGGCTTTCGCAGGGAAGTATTTGGCAGGCAATTTAAGTACAGGATTGCCTACTGACGGTGCCAGCAGCAAGGTGGCTACTGGGCAGTGCTTTGTGGGCTGCAACTTGATGTATATGTTTTATTCATGCCGTCCATATATTTTTCTGTCATTTCAGGGCCTTAGCCAAAATATGAGACATATCCAAACCTCAAGTGGACCACTTTGTCCATTTATTTGTTTTATCCACGGCGTTAATCTCTCTATTTTCTTCATTACAATAACGTGATCGAGATGTTACGTGTACGTGTCATCCAACCTGTCCACCACTTATTGGGCCTGGACTATGATATGCAACTTAATTCATATCTCGGGTGAGCCCTAGAATCTCTCCTAATCCGCTATTGAAAAGAAAAATCGGGCAGATAAAAGAGTTACATGGGTGAAATACTAGGGATTCAAGCTGCCTAGAATCTGATATTTGTGTTTTCCCTTCATCCTTGCCTGTGTGTACTTATGAACATGTTGGATGATAAATAAATAACAATGTGGGCCCTAGGGAGGGTTCAATGGTATACATCATTTTTGCACTATTTCATGTAGTGTAGTCTAATTGAGCTTTGTCTGTGATTCAATTTTGGGATCACGCCTGTCCATCTTTTCTTCCATAACAATTTAGGGCATTAGGCCAAAAAAAGAGGTATATCGATATCATAAGAGGACCACATCATAAAGTCCGCATCTTTCTTACAAAATGGTCTTAGTAGACATTTGTCAAATTTTTTTTTTTTCTGTTGGTGTGGTCCACTGGAGATTTTGATTAGCTTATACGTTGATATATCACACTCAAATAGCCTAATGAAACGTATAGACAATACTGATATGCAACACGTTTGTGCTTTTTATTATTATTATTATTTTATTTTTTACACACGCACACACACTGCAAGTACTCACGCTAAACACGTTTGTGCTTGGGTTGAACCCCGCCACCCATATTAATATAGTTTATGGATGAAATATTGGATCAGATGACCTGATCTGGCCCTAAACCAGATATACGCATCCATGGCCTCATATTCTATTCTTAAAGCCCTGTTGGGTTATTTGAGCCAAACCCAACTACAGTTAAATGGGTCTGGTCAGGTTGGTTAGGGTCAGACCAAGCTTGGGCTTGTTGAATTTTTAGTGGGTAGGGTGAAGCCATAGGGTAGTGATTAGACCTGGACATCGAGTCGAGTCAGACTGGGTTAGGGCTGACCCGGCTCAATCCGGTTTTGAAATAGGCCTGGCCCGAACTCAACCTGACTCGGTACCAAGTCCAGCGTGCCTGACCCGATCCGAGCCTAATCCGGACCGAGTCCGACCCAGTCATAATACCAAGTCAGGTCGAGTCAGCACTGAGTCAAGTCGGGTGCAACCGGTATCCACATGCCGAAATCACAACTCAAAACCTAGATTCACTTGAAAGAATTGCAGCCTTTCTATCAGCTACATGGCATCTCAGTTCTGAAACTACATATTTGAATTTTTATTTTTTAATATAAATGTATGAGCTGAGTTTCGGATCGAGTCAAGTCAGTACCGAGTTGGATTTCGGGTCAAGTCGAGTTACTGAGAGACTTGAACTAGACTCAGATTGAGCTCGGATTGGACGAAGTCAACTCGATTCGGATAGACTCACCCACTCAGTTTGGATCGAGTCGGACGAGTCGAGTTTTCTGAGTCGAGTCGTCCCGTGACCAGCTCTATCTAGGATGATGTTGCCGATGTGATTTTTGGATGGTGGCCAATTGATAGTAATAAGAAGAAGATGAATGGACCCAATTACTTGCTATTAACTCATTAAACTAATTTTGATGACTATGGTTTCATTTCATTGGTAAAACAGGCGACACAAGAAACTCCTATCTGGTTTCTTCCAGAGTGCAAGTGAGATGCTGACCGACGGTGGAGAAGTGCACGTGTCCCACCGGAACGATCCCCCTTACAACCGTTGGAAATTGGAGAAGCTGGCCAAAAGAGCGGACCTTGTGTTGAAGGAACGTGTGGAATTTAGGAAGTCCGACTATCCAGGCTACCACAATAAAAGAGGTGGTGGAATTAAAAGCAACCAAAAGTTCCCTTTGAATGAGAGCTTCACCTTCAAGTTCTCGTTAAGGGATTGTTCAACCATGCAACAAAGTAGGGCATCAACGAGTGGCTGTGATGATATTAGTGAGGCCTTGGCCCACTTAAAGCTAGAATTCATGTCCTACAATGACTCGGTGAGTTTGCTATCTTTTACTTTTAACTTCGCCGGTGGGTGAGTCGATTGACTCGGAACAACTGCATCTCTCCTGTGGTTCGCAAGCCTCTGCAACTGCCAGTGGAAAAATACAGTCCACATCTTTACCATTGGTTAATTCAGGTTGTCCATTTGGTGGACCTACCCTATATGGTCAACGGTGGAGAATCCATCCCACCGTTCATCCATCCACATACAAGAGGAAATATCAATTAATGGTTTTGTTGACTCTGTCCATCCTTTTTGTACGATGGTCCATCCACCATGGGACGCACCGGATGGATGGTTCAAATTCACCAATTATACCACTTCTATTGAAAATCCTCTTCAAACATATTACTCACTAGAAATTAATTTTTGTTTTTGGAACATCTACTCGTTATAATTTTTTTCTAAAACTTGAGACACACAAAACCCACCAATTGTTTTGGGGTTTTTACCCAAAAATTTCTCACAACATATGATATTCCGATTACATGCTTTCACTCTCCATGTATACTAAAACGTTCCTCCAAGCGTAAGGAAGAAAGGTAAATCCATCTTTACCATAAGGTTCCTCCAAGCGTAAGGAAGAAAATTTGATTTACCTACAGAGACTGGCGCATACCGGGAAACCTGCCTCACCAAAAGTGGAAACTATGTCAGCCATAACTTATTATGTTTCCAATATCCAATTTGATCACTAGTTGCGTGACCTATTTTAAATATAGTTATCAAATCAGTCCTGTCCCTAATTTTGATGGACCATATGATTAGAAATGGTATATAGGACTATGCCCCCCCTCCAAACTATTTCCTTTGATGTGGCTTACCTAAATCACAAATTGTTTTGAAATTTGGGCCATGCCTAAATATTTTTGTGGCATCCAATAGTTTGAGTGGATTTTAGAAAATCATCATGGTGAGCTTGAAAAAAATCAACTAATAATTTTATTTTTTTTTACACGCACACACACCCCATACACTCACGCCAGTGGGATTTCACCACCTATGGATATTCAAACCCTTGACCGGGTGTTGAAACTCCTGAGAATCTACCACCCGAGGAAGAGTAAGGATCCAATCAACTATGGATCACTCTCACAACTATTTTGTTTGAATTGATGGGGTTTTTTGCCCCGTATTCGACCGGTCATAGGCCCTACTCGATCGGTCGAAGGCTGGTACGACCAGTTGTGGGAGTCGAGTCGTAGCTCGACCCAAAGTCCAGCGACTGTACTATTTTTTCAAGGGGGTGTTCGACCGGTCGTAAGTGTCCCTCGACCGGTCGTAGGAGGTGCTCGACCGGTCGTAGGAGGTCCACGACCAGTCGAACCTACGCAGATTCGTTCCGCGATTTTGCGCGGATTTCGTGTCGCAAGTCCTTTTGCAACTGGGATGCGGAAAGGAGTTTTTTAAAACTATAACTAAGAATTCCTAGGGTTTTTCTAAGCACAGAAAAATCACAAGAGGGTTTCCTAAAAGGGTTTAGGGTGAGAGAGAGAGAGAGAGAGAGAGAGAGAGAGAGAGAGAGAGAGAGAGAAAAGAGAGAGAGAGGAAGCTTGTAGAAGGGATCTGTCGTCTCAGCGCTTCTGCATCCTCGTGATCGGTGAGATCTCTCTGTTTTTCTTTTATTCTCTTATTGTTTATCTGCTCCTGCGAGAGTGATGTCGCAAGTCCTTTCGCAATTGGGATGTGGAAAGGAGTTTCCTAAAACTATAACTAGGGATTCCTAAGATTTTTCTAAACACAGAAAAATCACAAGAGGGTTTCCTAAAAGGGTTTAGGGTGTGAGAGAGAGAGAGAGAAAAGAGAGAGAGAAAGCATGTAAAAGGGAGCCGTCGTCTCAGCGCTTCTACGTCCTCGTGATCAGTGAGATCTTTCTGTTTTTCTTTTATTCTCATATTGTTTATCTGCTCCTACGAGAGTGAAGAAGGTTGTAAATGTTCTACTTCATAGTAGATTGTTGATCTGGACGAGGTCCCGTGGTTTTTATCTCTTTGAGGGTTTTCCACTTAAAAATCTCTTGTGTGGTGTGTGATTGATGCTTTGATTTATTACATTGCATTATTATTCCATAATTCTGGTTTGTTCTGGAGGGCTAGATCCTAAGGTTTTGTACAAGGCCCTAACAAAGTGGTATCAAAGCTAAGTTCATTGAACAGGTAGGATCGGTTTGGAATTATGGAAGGTGGCTCATCAAGAATGATCAACCTCAATGGTTCTAACTGGACCATATGGAAGGCTTAGATGGAGGACTTACTTTATTGCAAGGATCTATACTCTCCAATTTTATGCATATCAGCAAAACCTAAGGATATGACTGATGATGATTGGAAGAAGATGGACCGAAAGGTGGTGGGGTTTATTAGACAATGGTTGGATGACTCTGTGTTCCACCATGTGTCTACGGAAACCTCAACCGCCAGCCTATGGCTAAAATTAGAAGGGTTGTATGAGAGGAAGATAGCCGGTAATAAAATCTTCCTGATAAGGTGACTTGTGAATCTCAAGTTCAAGGATGGTGGTTCTTTTGCCGACCACATGAATGAGGTCAGTAATATAGTGAACCAGCTCTCCACTATGAAGATGGTCCTAGATGATGAATTGCAGGCTTTACTATTGCTTAGTTCATTGCCTGACAGTTGGGAGACATTGGTGGTATCTCTAAGTAACTCCGCACCAGACGGAAAGATATCCATGGACTAAGTGACTAGATGTCTCTTCAATGAGGAGACAAGGAGGAAGTCTCAGGGGTCTACTCAGCAAGAGGCCCTTATGACACAGGAACGAGGGGGAGAAAGGAACAGGAAGGGCGAGAAAGCCCGAGATAAATCAAGAGGCAAGTCGAGTAACAGGAAATACATTAAATGTTGGAATTGTGGCAAGAAGGGCCATTACAAGAATGAATGTCGTAAGGCTAAAAACGACATGAAAAGAAAAGGAAAGGAGAAGGAAGAGGGATCAGATTCCACTGCGGTCGCTTCAGATGACGACATTGTTAATATTCTTTCAGCAGATCACGATGTATGTCTCACGGATACGAGTCAAGACACCTACTGGGTGATTGACTCAGGAGCTTCTTTTCATACGACTCTACACAGGGATTTCTTCACAAGCTACAAGTCAGGTGACTTTGGGACTGTGAAGATGGAAAATTCTGGCGTATCGAAGATCGTAGGGGTTGGTGATATTTGTGTGGGCTGCACAGGTTCTCAGGGATATGAGGCATATCCCAGACCTTCGCCTCAACTTGATGTCGACGGAAAAGTTAGATAATGATGACTATGAAAGCCGGTTTGCTGGTGGGCTCTGGAAGCTCATCAAGGGTTCATTGATCACAGCCAGAGGAAAGAAGTGTTGCACCCTGTTCAAGGTAATTTTCAGTGTATGTAAGGGTGGGTTGAATGCAGAAGAAGATTCAGCTATTGACATGTGGCACAGGTGTCTAGGCCACATGAGTGAAAAAGGACTTCAGGTACTAGCGAGGAAGCGTCTCCTTCCTGATGTGACAGGAATACCTCTCAAAATATGTCTTGATTATTTATTAGGAAAACAACATAGAGTTTCATTCATTAAATCTGCTTCTCATGTTAATAAAGAGCATGCATTAGATTTGGTTTATTCTGATGTTTGTGGTCCAATGAGGACAAAAACCTTGGGTGGGGCATTGTACTTTATTACTTTTATAGATGATACATCTAGGAGGGTTTGAGTTTACGTATTGAAATCCAAGGACGAGGTATTTGGTGTGTCTAAATTATTTCATGCTATGGTCGAGAGGGGGACAGGTAGATCATTGAAGTGCATTCATACTGACAATGGTGGTGAATACATTGGTGACTTTCATGAGTACTGCAAGTCCCTGGGTATACGGCATGAACAGACGGTTCCCAAGACCCACCAGCATAATGGTGTAGCTGAACGAATGAATCACACCATTGTAGAGAGAATCAGATGCATGTTATCCCATGCAAAGTTGCTCAAGACGTTCTGGGGAGAAGCAATGCACGTGGCAGTGTATTTGATAAACAGGTCTCCATCAGCCCCGTTGAATGGAGAAGTACCTGAGAATGTGTGGACTGGACATGATCCATCGTACAGTCATCTCAGGGTGTTTGGATGCAGGGCATCCATTCACGTATCAAAGGACGAGAGGTCCAAGCTCGATATGAAGATTAGGCAGTGTGTGTTCTTGGGGTACAGTAATGAAAAGTTTGGTTACAGATTGTGGGATCCAACCGAGAGGAAGCTCGTCAGGAGCAGAGATGTGATTTTCTTTGAAGATCAGTGTATAGAAGACATTGGTAAGCTAGAGAAGAACTAGCCTAGTTCAGGTGAGCTAGAGGACATGGATCCGATTATTCCTCCCGTGGTGCTTGATGACGGGGGAGTACAGTAAGGTGCAGAAGACGAGAGAGTTTCTTCAGAAGATGGACCAAGGGAGTAGCCCCCACTTGATCCACCTATTGAGCCACAGGTGAGCAGGTCATCTAGGGACAAACAGTCGTCCAAGAAATGCTCGCCGTATGAGTATATTATGCTGACTGATGGGGGAGAGCCAGAAGATTATTCTGAGGCCCTAGCCGATGAGCATAAGGAGGAGTGGTTGAAAGCTATGTAAGAGAAGATGAAATCCTTACATAAGAACCACACCTATGACATGGTGAAACTGCCTAAGGGCAAGAAAGCTTTGAGCAACAAGTGGGTGTTCAGAAAGAAGGTTGAGCAGAAGAATTCATAGACAAGGTTCAAGGCCAGCCTTGTGGTAAAAGGGTTCGGTCAGAGGAAAGGCATATACTTCGCGGAGATATTCTCACCAGTGGTGAAGATGACATCTATACGGGTGTTGCTTGGGTTGACGGCTAGCATGGATCTGGAGATAGAGCAGTTGGACCTTAAAACTGCTTTTCTCCATGGTGAACTGGAAGAAGAGATTTACATGCACCAACCAGAGGGGTTCGAAGTCAAGGGCAAGGAGCATATGGTGTGTAGGCTGAGGAAGAGCTTGTATGGGCTGAAACAAGCTCCACGGCAATGGTACAAGAAGTTTGATTATTTCATGTTACAGTATGGGTATGACAGAACGGAGTCGGACCACTGTGTGTTCACGTGTAAGTTCTCAGATGGTGATTTCTTAGTTCTGCTTTTATATGTTGATGACATGCTCATCATGGAAAAAGACATCAAGAAGATTGACAGGCTGAAAAAGGAGTTGGGCAAGTCCTTTGCGATGAAAGACTTGAGCCCGGCTAAACAGATCTTAGGAATGGAGATAACCCGTGACAGAAGCATCAGGAAGCTTTGGCTGTCACAAGAGCAGTATATTAAGAAAGTCCTATAGCGGTTCAATATGAATGCAGCGAAGTCGGTCAGTACTCCATTGGACGGTCACTTCAGATTGAGCGACAGACAATATCCCAAGACGAAGGCAGAGGTGAAAGAGATGCAGAAAATACCCTACACGTCAGCCGTATGAAGTTTGATATATGTTATGGTGTGTACGCATCCAGACATAGCATATGTGGTTGGGGTTATCAGCCGATATCTTGCCAATCCTGGCAAAGAGCATTGGGCAGTGGTGAAGTGGATACTGTGGTATTTAAGTGGCTCATCTAGGTTGAATCTATGCTATGGTAATAGAAAACTTGTGATAGAAGGCTACACAGATGCAGATATGGTAGATAACATAGACTTCAGAAAGTCTACATCGGGGTTCATGTTTACGTTTGCAGGGGGAGCGGTTTCTTGGTAGAGCAAGCTACAAAAGGTCGTAGCATTGTCGACGATAAAGGCTGAGTACATTGCAGTCACAGAGGCATGTAAAGAGATGCTTTGAATGAAGAGGTTCCTAGAGGAACTTAGCCTGAAGCAGGAGCAGCACGTGGTCTATTGTGATAGTCAGAGTGATATTCACTTGAGCAAGAATCCAAGTCAGCATTTCAAGTTGAAGCACATAGAGATTCGGTATCACTGGATTAGAGATACTTTGGACTTATTACAGCTTGAGAAGGTCCACACGAACGATAATGGGTCAGACATGATGACCAAGGCTTTGCTCAAGGAAAAATTTGAGGTTTGTAGAAACCTGGCTGGCTTGAAGAAGGAGGATCCCTCCCGGGTCAAAAATGAAGAAATTTGATGGAGTTTTTTACCCCGCGTTCGACCGATCGTAGGCCCTACTCGACCGGTCGAAGGCTGGCACGACCAGTCGTGGGAGTCGAGTCGTAGCTCGACTCAAAGTCCAGCGACTGGACTATTTTTTCAAGGGGGTGTAAGACCGGTCGTAGGAGGTGCTCGACTGGTCGTGGACCTACGACCGGTTGAACCTACGCAGATTCGTTCCGTAATTTTGCATGGATTTCGTGTCGCAAGTCCTTTCACAACTGGGATGCGAAAATGAGTTTCCTAAAACTATAACTAGGGGTTCCTAGGGTTTTTCTAAACATAGAAAAATCACAAGAGGTTTTCTAAAAGGGTTTAGGGTGTGAGAGAGAGAGAGAGAGAAAAGAGAGAGAGGAAGCTTGTAGAAGGGAGTCGTCATCTCAACGCTTCTACGTCCTCGTGATCGGTGAGATCTCTCTGTTTTTGTTTTATTCTCTTATTGTTTATCCACTCGTGCAAGAGTGAAAAAGGTTGTAAACGTTCTACTTCATAGTGGATTGTTAATCTGGACGAGGTCCCGTGGTTTTTACCTCTTTGAGGGTTTTTCACGTAAAAATCTCTTGTGTGGTGTGTGATTGATGTTTTGATTTATTACATTGCATTATTATTCCATAATTCTGGTTTGTTCTAGAGGGCTAGATCCTAAGGTTTTGTGCAAGGCCGCCAACATGATTTGGCCCATCTAAATCATAATACAGATTGAGTTTTTAATCGTGTGCCTAATGTCATATTTCACATCTAATGGTTGGGGTGGATTTCACATACACATCATAATGAACTACATCAAAATTTGACGGTGGCATCCTTTGGTAATTATTTGAAGGGATTTCAGTTCTGCTTATATTAAAATAAATAAATAATAATAAAAATCTCGGGAGAACACTTGACCCATTGTGATGTGTAGGTGAAATCTAATGTGACCATTAGATATGCAATCCCACATTAAGACTAAGGCCAAAAAATCAGGTTACCTATGATTCAGATGGAGTACATCAAAGAACATATTTAGGAGAAAGACCTTCACTCTTGATTTTTTTCGCAACCCCCATGATCATACCCAAGGGTTGACAACCCCAAGTGAAAGGTTGCGATGTAGTAATAACTCAGGAATTTGAGGTCGAACCACATAAAATTTTGGTGAGAACACAATTAAAACTAATTAGGTTGTTTGGGTTTTTAATCCAATGAAGTAAAAAAAAAATTTTGTGAAATAATTAATAAAAAATACTAAGGATACAGGAATTCTCAATCGATAGAACTTGAACTTAATTTATATTCTCAAGTTGATAACTCAGCTACAACCGAATTCTACTCCATTATAATTGGAAGATATAATAGTAAATTCAATAATAAACATCCAACATGGATTAGAATTACGATAAGTTGATCTCTCATGAAGATGTAGGTAATCAATCGTAATGAATCAAGTATCTATTGTACTACGGCGTGAGTGTGAGGGGTGTCTGTGCGTGTGTGTTAAAAAAATAAAATAAAAGAGAGAGAGAGAGAGAGAGAGAGAGAGAGAGAGAGAGAGAGAGAGTAGATCTATCAATTTTACATATTAATTCTTTCTTCAATATAGGAATTCAATCACATCTAATCATAATTCAATATGAAAACATAAAACTTTAAATGAAAACGAATTAAATATCA